>CM042979.1:16463512-18963512 GCA_023678885.1 Pogostemon cablin
AGCTAAATAGCATCTAAATCAATAGGAAAGAATATAGTTGCACCAAATCAAAAGTAAGATACAAACTATACAAGGATTATAATTTAAGATCACACCAAAGAAAAAACTGAAACTTTTGCAACTATTTTAATTGTATCTTATTCTTTACAAAAAGATATACACATAAATTACAAGATCAGCAGTCACGACCTCCAGATCATACTAGCACACGTCAAACTTATTATTACAGAGCAGTGATTCTGGAACAGGTTCAACTTGTGTTCAACCAAAGTGCAGAAATGGACCAAGTGTGAAGAGGCCACTGCGTGTTTATCGGTGAACAATCGTTCACTCAAGCTAGGACATGGAAGGCGTAGTCGCTACAACTCAAATCTAATTCAATGTGAGTTCCCCTGGTTCTGTACTTCCAAAACCAGGTTCCGCTATCCATCAATTCCGCATCAATAGGCTTCAACTGAACATCTAAACCTGAAGTGACATTTTGAGTAAAATACTAGAATTATTATTATGATTTAAAATGTGAAGTAATCCAGTGGATGGATATGGTAAACCAAGAAATGTATGCTTTCACCAGTATATACACAGATGACATCCACACATTGTCAAACACTGGATGCACCAAGAAAAAGGTTAGGACCGCAAATTTTGCATCTTGTATTGGTGCAAGCACTATTTGAATACTCAAAAGATGCATATCAACTTAAACTCACAAATGTCGTACCACAGGTGATCATGACAATGGTAGGGGAAAATATTTAGATGAGGGCAAAAACTTGTGTTCCGCGAGACGGATAAAAGTGATAATATTTTTTATAAAACGTGACACGATAGTTGAAAAGTGATAGTCATCCATTAAACTATTTCATGAACAATTTGTAGCACAGATGAAAAGTGATAGCATCTTCAATGCAAAGTGATAACTAATCAAAGTGAAATGGTCTCACCGACTAACTAATCAAAGTGAAATGATCTCACCGACTCACCGTGAGATGGTCTCACGCAAAACTTATCCCTATACAAGATACATGTAAGCACATCATTTAGCTGATCATACTGTAATTTTGTGTTCTCACCATTTACACTTAATCCATAATTCGAGTCTTAAAATGTGCCTTTTGCGTATTCTGATAGAACTGTTGATTAAATATGCAAAGTTATGAATATGATTTTAAAATGAAAAAGATCCTGGAGAAATCCATAAACATATGAAAATAAGCCTATCAATAAACTTGGCACATGTCCGAACTCAAATACTTGTGAGCTCTATATTCAAACTTTTAAATAATTGGCATGCTCGAGAAATTTTTGTGACGCAAGCTCAAGCACCATTATGAAATGTATTCGTAGAAGAACCGAAATATGTTCCCATTTAATTTTGAATATGTAAATTTGGCACAAGTTAATTGCTCTTTATTCTGGAACTAATATGAGACTCTGTTAATTCCAATTATTGGAAAACTGAAACTAAACCAACATTGTTGGCTTAGATCCTTTAAAGTAACTACCAGTAATTTAGGACATAGATGTTAAAGAGAGATGTGCCTGCATCCAACATAATTTACCATAATAACTTTTGGAAGATAGTGATTAAGTGAAATAATGGAATGCTAACAATTGAATCAGGAAACTCTGCAGTATTAGAAAACTCTAAACCTAACACATCTAACACTAACCTGAAGTTCCTGATGTAATCTCCAATTTGTGCCCATCTGGGACATCAAAAACATAATTTCCCTGCAAACAAAAAGAAAAGTTTAAATTATATTGATCTGTTCAAAAAATAGCCCCCTAATGGGGATAGGCAACTGATAGCGTTCACAGCTCATGGGCAGTTCTCTTTTCTACAACATAATTTTTGTCTCAAATGCAAAAGTGGAGAATGTGTAGATTGATCCAAGTACAATGTGTAAGTTGATCCAAGTTCCAATACAAGAATATAATTTCTGTAAGTAATTAGTAATGTTACTACCAAACCGACCTGTATTACAACATTCTTCGCCTCAAATTCAGCGTTACCACGCAGTATAACCTTTAAGGACTCTAACCGCTGCACATCATGTTTCCAATACAAATTATCTCCTGAATTCCAATTTATACCGTCATTCAGAATCTTTACGTTCTCTAGTTTGCACCTCGCACACCTGTGTCAGTGAAACTTTAGTTTAGAGCATTATATGACTATCCACGTACGTCCATAGTTCACTAGAACTGGCTAGAGGAATACCTTTTTCCATACTGTAATACAGTTTCACCTAATTCATTAGTTTTGGTTGAGCCCACAACATTTCCAGCCAGGACAATTAAACTTCCATTAAGCTGCATTAAGCAAGATAAATGAGGAACAGGAAAATGAGTGAAATGGAAAATGTATGATTGCAAGTATTCTACCTGAACATTCCTCCACAGAAACTCAGCAACCTCTATTTGCAGTTCAGACCCATTGGCAATGGAACCACCCAGAAACTGAAAAAAAGAGAAGATAGACAAAAACAGTCAAGTAGATACATTCAATCTTAATGATCTGTTTCCCAAATATAAAGGTTAAATGAAGATGGAAAAAGTAAAATACATCAGAAACATTTAAACATGTCATATAAAAGCGTAATTTAAAAACAAAATCTAGTCTCCTAACTATCCAACCTCAGGATTCTTGTCAATGCATATCGTTCTACAAGCAGCTAGCAATTAGCATGTGAGAATTAGTGAAAAAGAAGTTGGCTTTACCTTTTGTCTAGTGACTTCCCAAAGGGGGCCAAGAGCAGGATTGAGGAAGATGAGATATGGGGGTCCAGAATTAACATATTCTTCATTACCTTCAATCTGTAAAAGCATAAATAAAATTTGTATACTAAAAGTGTGATTAGTTTTTAAAAATTTTCTTTTTTTCCATATGAATAGTATGAAATTTTTTGTAAGATGAATAGTGATGAATTTCTACGTAAAATGAATGGCAGGGAAAAATGAGGGTGCGGGTGAAGATTTAGAAAAGGTGCAATGATTATAATTGATGTGATGTACTAGTGGAAACGAGGGTGTGATTGAATGTGAAGATTTTTTGTCGGAAAATAAAACATGAAAAAGAAACTCACAACCAAAGACACCCAAAACCTTTAATATGCAACAGAGTTTTAAATAGATACTTAAATAATGCTGAAAGAGATCTCAAATCTACCTTTGGAATTGTAATTCCACAATGAGAAAGTAAATCATAAGCATTGCGTAATATATCCAATAGAGAACCATCAGGAGTCTGCAATGAGAAGTTAAAGTGAGAGTCTGTGTAACAAAGTTTCCACAATTTGCAGCCACCACTGACTAGGCAAAACTTTGTGAAACATGAGAACATATGAGAGTTTATACTTACACACATACATAAATGTAAGTACGTATGTACGTAACAAACCAATGATAATAAGGAGCCAATAGTTGAACTTTCTAATGGAGCCAAACTCAATACAAATTAATAATCATCTGATACGAACTCCTAGTATACAAATTACTTGGAATTTTTTTGTTAAGTTTGCTCTATAAATAAATTCACCATTTGGCTCATTATTATTATTGTGTATCCAATTAACTGCCTAGTATACGTTTATGAGCGTGCGACTGGATGGTAGCATGGAAAACTACAAAGAAAAAGTTTTCTTAGTGCACAGGAAATTGTTTAGAAGGAAGGGAAGCATTTTAGTAGAATCATATTTTAATTAAATATGCAAGAGATAAGCATCAAACTATCAATTCGGACCTGTTGCATAGACATATGAGCATGTTTCCTTCTTTTCTTAGCAGAAGAAGTAACCTTTCTTCTTTCATTATATGTGATAAATGTATCTAGATCACCTGAAAATGTTACAACCAGATACTCCTGTGTTAGAACAAAAGTTTACAGAAAAAAACTCACAAGGAATTTGCAAAGCATAGAACATGTTTGGACCTTCTAAACCTTTATCACATCGAGAAGAATATATGTTGGTGAAATTATCAGCAATATTTTGCATTGTACATTCCAGACGGCCTCCAAGAACACTAAAACAAATAAAAACAGTCGAAATTATTAAGAGAATTGTTTTGACAAATAACTAATGATGGCTAAAACCACAGAACTACATATTAAGCTACAAAATTCAAAATTGTTTCCAGTTTAGGATAATTAGTGAATAAAGAAGTGGTTAGACAAATGTCCGTCACAAATCCTAGTCACTGTTATCATTTTCTGATTATAAGAAAATTGTCGTCAAAAGGGAATGAAAACCTTAACAATTATTAAACATCCAACAAAGGTTCACTAACTAATGTGGGTAATATGCATTGGACAGAACAGGTAGACAATTTCTAATCGCAAAAAGATAACAAACACAATTTTTAAAAAGATCTATGTATACTATAAAGAGATTAAGAATATACACATCCTCTAAATGCATTCAACATAATGTTGTTTACTTTTTTCCATCAAACACAACCCCAGCTAATTTAAATTAGAGAAAAATACTCCCTCCTTCCCATAATAAACTTCACACTTTCTGTTTTCGTCCATCTCAAGATAAACATCACCACCAAAATATGGAAACATCACATCAATTCTATAACCTCAAAATACATCTTAATTTCGATAATATCACCCCCCACCAAACACACATAACATATTTATAATTTATTTATTACCTAAAAAGACTACATTACCGCACAAAAGTAAATAAAATTAGTCAAAAAACAACTTTACTTAAACACTGTGACTACAGTAACAGTGCAGATTGTTACGTGATGGAGGGAGCAGTTATTACCTGCCAATATTTTCATCTACATTCCTTATTTAGACTTTACAAAATTAATATTGGTGACGACAATGTGACACTTGAATTTTATACGCACTCCGTCCCAACATTATCTTCACACTTTTCATTTTCAACCGTCTCACGATAAATATCACCACTCAAAAAAGAAAACATCACATCAACCATTAACCTCAAAATTCATCTTAATTTCAAAAATATCAACACACACAGTAATATAATATATTTCACACTTTATTTATCACCTAAAAATAGGCCTGTTAAAAGAGCTGAGCGAGCCTAAGTATCGCATACTCGAGCTCGGCTCGATTAGGAAACAATCCTATAATGAGCTCGGCTCGGCTCACAAATTATTTGTTCAAGCTCAAGCTCGAGCTCGGCTCGTAAAGCAAAACGAGTAGAGTTTATCGAGCCTTAATTTAATTAATTAATTTAATATTTATTATTACATTTAATAATAATTATTTTAATATAATAAAATAATATTAATTATTATTAATAATAATATCATTAATTATTATTATTATTATCGAGCCGAGCCGTTAACCAAACGAGCATAAGGCAAGCTCGAGTAATTTCGAACCGAGCTGAGCTCGAGTCTTAGCGAGCCGAGTTGAGTCGAGCTCTCGAGTAGCTCGTTTATTTTAACAACTTATAGCTTAACCTAAAAATACCACATTACCCCTAAAAAGTAAATAAAATTAGTCAAAAAGATACTTTTCTTAAACTATGCATCTACAGTTACTATGAAGATAAACTCGGATGGAGGGAGTATTAAATACTTATAATTACCATGGCTATATTAATTAGGATTTTTTCCCTTATAAGAATTAAATTCCTTAAGCCCACTTGCTTTAAAGCCCATAAATTCAATCCCAATGTCTAGAAAATCAAGTTAAGAAAATTATTGGAGTAATTATTTTTACAACACACCATTCCTAAAATAGATTCTTCCTTGCTTGGATAAAACTTTCCAAAAAAAAATCTTTTAGCTTTATTTATGGAAACAATTGATTATATAATATCCTTCCTTATCACATTGTACAGATTTTTTTCTTTTTTGCGCAAGAAAACACGAAGGTAACACACCTACCTTTATCCTTCTTCACTCCACTTCAGTTTTTGATCTTTTAAGTGTCTTAATTCATTTTAAACTATTTTAGGTTTTCAATGTCTGCTTCCATTTAATGAACTCCTATATAAGCAGTATGGGCCCTCACCTATTATTTGAGCAAGTTAGGTTATTGGGTTAAGTGATCATCTTTTTGAAATATACAAGGGTATAGCCGTTAATATTTATGTATGATCAAGGCTTTTACTTCTAAATTTTTTACTACATTCACCTTAATTTTATTTGTGTGTTTTATAATTTAAATTATTAATTTTATTAAAATTGGGATGTGACAGAAAATGTGGAAACTTAGGGGCTGGCAGTATGATTGATTGATTGATTGTAGACATAAAACCATTTCATCAAATCGTTTCAATTCAAAATTTTGTCTGTGAAGGTCAATAAGTCATTAATATGCTTCCATTTAAATGCTAAGTTATGTTTAGCATAGCAAATGACGGCTTGACTAACATGTGTAGTTATGGTTAAAGCACAAGTGGAATGAACTTAAAAACAATTAATCCAAACATATAAGGTGCACCTGTGTTTCATCCCAAACTGATCCATATATGTAATTGGTTTTTTGACATTAAGCACCATTCCTGGTAAACTGCTTTCAGTTTTACTTGATCCAATACGCTCAGCAGAAGCTAAATCCACGTAAAGAATATTTGTGTTGGCAGGAAACTCTGCCTGCAAACTTAACACAAGGAGACAGGGCCATTTATGCATAAGCAAATGCATGAAAGATTTCCATGATTAGTTAGTCATAATATTTTCTTGATTTGTTAAGAAATATAATTTTAATGCAGTAATTAAATAATTAACAAGCTAAAAGAATTTTCTAAAGGAAAATAAGGAAATGAGAGATTGGATACAAAAGAAGATTAGTATCATAAAACATACTCAAGGAGTTTTCAACATTCTATATATATTAGAAATTTTTGTTTTCACACTATGAAACCCAAGAGACAGCAATAATACATGACAAGAGCAATAAAAGAAGATAGATGGGTTGTATCAACATTCAACAAAAATTGATATAACCAGTTCGCTAGTTTCTGACTGCATGCGTGATCTCTTTATCATACTAATGACTCTTCCAGATTCACAAATTTCATGCTCTGTATTTACTATAGTACAGAAAAGGAACCCCAGAAAAATATCACAGCTTATTATCATAATATATATGCTTAAAAATAGAGAATTTCCTCCCATTGTGACAGCTAGAGAGAACTCTAGATAAAGGAGAAGGGATTAGTTTTTGGCTAGATACGACATAGTACTATGAAGAATACATGTGAATTAATGATCTTGAGATTATACAATTTTGAAAGTTTGATAAAATACTTTATTAGAATGTATAATACAAGAAAAAGTAAGATTCATGAAATATGATATCGAAGGAGTAGCATGCTCAGAATAGACATATGGTACCTTTTAGGAGAATGGTTCCCAGCAGTAACTCCAAACTTTTCAAACTCAGTGTATTCGATACAGGAGAAACCATATTCCCACTTTCCATGTAAGTTCTTCTCAAATAGAACATTGATGCCCTCTGTTGCCCCAGAATTCCGTTTACATGAGGCAAATCCTAATTTCTGAAATGAAAGAAACACATCTTAATGATATTTTGTATTAGATTTCAGATTCTTCCTATTGTCGCCATGCGTCGTTCAGTCACATAAATAATTTTAAATTTCCTAAAACATCTATCAAAAATCTAGTGCAATATAAATATATAGTTATGGGATAAAAAGCAAGGTTCAAAAAAGTTATTCTTGTTTAATGGTGAAAGGCTATAGTATAACACCTTGTCAAAACAAAATGAAAATATAATGAACAAAACCCTAGCAACAAAATCAGTAGCATCAAACGGCACACAAAACAACACAATGACTAGTGTCTCCCCCAGATATGAAAGATAAACAGAAATATAGAACCGAAGACCAGTTATTTTGAGAGAGTAGTAATACTAGTAAAGCAAATTGAGCCGCAGCCTTTGTGATTTTTTTGTCAATCTTGAACACTGTAACAGTTTCAGTAGCTCACAAAGCCTAATTCTCCCCAACACATCTTAAGACATATAAAAAGTTGCATTTCTGTTACTAGATTTAATGATAGTAAGAATTTAAGTTCTTGCCTTTTTTTGGCGCAAACCGATTCCAGCCAAAGCCAATAGAGTCAAATCTGTGGCAGCTACAACATTACTGTAAAGTCACAATATTAGAAACAATTCATTTAAGAATATAGGAAAATTGATAAAAACAGCCGCAACCTGATTTGTCTGACAGTAGCTCCTTTTCTTCCATGACCCTGAAACCATTTGAAAACCCCTTTATCATGGGCCAACTTCCATATTACTCCATGACCCCCAGGCTTACAGACAGGCTGAAAAGGTCTTCTGACAATCCAATTCCCATCTTCAGCAGCAACAGCTGGAACCAGAGGCTACAAATTGACAAACAAATCACAAAATGCTGTAACCAATGACGAATTGATGTGTAATTAACATCAGAAATAAATTAGCACCACACGGTGAAACCTGTTCAAAAAGTGTGAAGCTTGATCTTCCTCGTCCAAACCATCTGAGCCTCTCGCAAAGGCAAGTAATATGCCAATGGTTATTTTTTGCAGAGCTTGTCATAATGGCAACAGGAGTTATGCATTGTTTCCCATACAACTTGAAGTACAAGAACTCTCTAGCCTTGAAGAGAGTAAAGGTCACATCAGTTAAATCTTAACTGGACATGTTCAGATCCCTTGGGACCGTCGTGTTTCACAATTAATCATTCTTCTTAAATAAACAAATGCACAAGTGAAATTTCTAGGCCTGATAAATATATCTTACTTTACCTGAAGATCTCTTATAAGGCCTTCCAACAAAGTTCTCCCACAGAAGGGAAGCATCGCAGCAGGAAGGCATTCACCAGTTTCAGGGTGTACTAGGCCAAGCCTGTCTGCTGATCCTCCTAAAGGATAAATTTCTCCTAAGTCAGGCAAACCCTGAAAATGGGTTAGTGTGTGTAAACTTTATAACTAGATCAAGGGTTTTAATAACGTGAAGAAACTCGGTTATGAACTGACCTCAATCCCCCAAAAAGCAGCTTGAGATGCATATTCAGTATCTTCAGAAAGATCAAGAACAGGAGGAGGATGAATTTCCATGAACTGACTTTTCAATAACTTATTTGTCTGCTCTGCCCAAGTAATGTTATGCCCTTCATGACTAGATTCAGCAAGGAGCTCTATGACCGACATCTGATATCTATAATAAGAATGTGTCAAAGATCATCTAAACAAGTAAATTAATATGGGTATTTCACTATCGAAATAAGAGAACTAATATGGGTATTTTACCCATCAAAGTGTTAACTGTTGAAGTTAAATTCCTGCCCAACAGTCTAAAAGATCTTCAAAATTATTATTTTCTTAGCTTAAGCATTACAATGTGGTGGAAAGATAGTGAATAAATAACAAAAAATATTGAGAGAAAGCTTATTCGATTGACCCAAAAATGAGAAACATACACAAGATTTTGAGTAAATATTTTCCCAAGTTGTTACATTATGATTTTTTAAGTATTAATTAACAACATATAATTTACAAAATTATTGGAGAATATCATATCAATTGAATATCTATTTCATTGAGCAAGCTTCAAGAGCACATTGTTGCTGTTATAAAATGACAGGTGTATTAAACGAAGCACGAAATTAGATAGAAGCAATGAGCAAACAACTCTAATAGAAATAATGCTGCCCAAATTCTAATTTCGAAAATGACATATTGACTCCCAAAAGGAAACTCATAGTAAGAACAAGAGGAAGCCTCTTGTCCAACATTTAGTTGGCAACAGTAGTACCAATCTCAGCTAACTTCTCTATCAACAGCAGCGCGTGAGAATGACAAATAGTATTAGCAGTATGTTAGTGGATTCATATGATCAGTAAACACACCTATAGCACTAGATCAGCAGTGTGTCTCTCTTGACTAATATCATAACCCTCTAGTGTCTCTCTTGACTAATATCATAACCCTCTAGCTAAGCAACCTGTACACCAATCCACCCAAACTTTATTCATTTTCAAACATACTTGTTCAGTTTAACCTCCATTACAGAATGTAAAATCCAAAATGTAAAATCCAAAGATTATTGATGAGAAGCAAAATATCGAACGAGAATCATCAAATTAAGTGATCATAAGTTCTAACCCGATGATTCCACCAATGCTATCATAGAACTGCTCAACTTCTCCAAGCATCTTCACCAGTGAACTCAATGAAGCCTTGTCTTCATCTTTCAGACCATGACTTTCACCCTCTCTGTTCACATCCCAATACTCAATCATCTCTGCCAATGCATAAAGAGCACTTTTGATCGAACTCCTCCCATTTTCAATCCCACCATCCTCCAACTCGCTCCTGAATTCACCCAACACATGCTCCTGCCCAGAGGCCACTACGCATTTCAGCAAATACAATTCATAATCACTCAAACCCAACACTGCAAACTCATTCCCCCGCGACTTGAAAAACGACTTTACCCTCGAATCCGAGTCGATCGTCCTTAACTTCTCCGTCAGCGTCCGGCAACCAGATAAACTTTCAATAAGCCGTTTCAGCCTGGCAATTTCCTTCCGAAAACCGAAGTCCGGCGCAGGAGGCACGTACTCCACCGGCGCGGTGGTAACCCTCGTTATTGGAGTGCATGAATTCGACGTATGGGGGAGTAAATGCAACTGATTCGACGAAGAAAAAACAGAAGAAGAAAGAAAGCTCAGAGAACAGGAGTGGTGAGACGAGCTCTTGGAAAAGAATGGCGTGGGATAAGGCTTGAAATTTAAGGTGAAGAGAGGCTTATTATGGTGTAGAACCGGAGAGGTATTGGTTGGCGCCATTGAAGAGAGAGAGTGTGGCCTGCGCAGTGTGTGTGAGAGAGAGAATTTGTAGAGAAAACGTTATGGAAATAGCAGAGGGATAAGGGGGAGATGCGAGAAGCATATGCCCGAAATTCATAGATACTGAATGCAACAATACAAAACCCCGAGTTGTTGCGTAAAGTATGCTGTGAAGAGTTGTACCTTTGGGACACTGTGAGGCATAGTTGTACTTTTTCTCAACCGTCCAATGCCTTGGAATCCACCGTGGCACTTAAAGGTGTGTTTGGGCGATATCCTCATCGCTTATGAATAATTCTGATTGGCTGATTCTATTTTCAGATCCTCGTGTCTTGCGACAGCCGCTTTCTTTATGATTTAATAATGTTTTTTAATTCAAGGAAACAGACGAACGGCATAAGGTTCACCGCCGGTCTCAACTTGCAACTTTACCCATCAACAAAACGTAAAAGTTACACCATTCTATCAAAAATATAAGTTTTAGAAGCGATAATAAAGAGATTGATTGAAAAGTACTCCCACGTTAAGGTTTACACTTTTCATTTTGATGGTTTCAAGTTAATGTTTACATTTCATTTATATCAAGTTGGCCCCACACAAAATAATTAATTATTTCATATAGGACTCACACACAACACTAATACAACTACACACTTTACATTAAATATTATTTCTCTCACCTTACTACACATTAAAATATTATATCTCTTTTTTATATCGGGCAAAATTAGTTTTTTTTATTAGTGGTTAGAAGTTAGTACACCCATACTCCAAGATTATTCTCCTACCTTTCTCTATAACTCCCTACTCCAATTCACCTACTCCAATTCATTCCCAAAGGGAATCGAACCCGGGTCATTCACTTTAGTGAGGAGCCCAATGGCCAGGTGAGCTAGCCTACCTGAATAAAATATTACTCCCTCCGTCCCAACTTCAACTTCATACTTTCCATTTTGGTCCGTCCCAAATTCAACTTCACACTTCCATAAAAGGAAAAAGCAACAAACTAATATCCTTCTAACATACTTTAATTTCAAATTTGCCATCACCTTTTTAACACACATAACATACTTTATCATTTATTTATTACCCAAAAATACCATACTACCCTCAAAAGTAAGTCAAAAAGTGACTTTTCTTAAACTCCGTATCTACAGTAAACGTGAACTTGAATTTGGGACGGAGGGAGTATATCTTTTAATCTTCGTGCAAAAAGCAAACGTCAACGTTAACGCGGGACGAAGGGAGTATATTTTAATCACATGAATATACTTCCTCCGACCGCCCGAAATAGGATCTTTTACTTTTGTGCATGTTGATTAAGGAGTATTATTATTTAATATGTAGTGGTTAGTTGTATTTGTGGGAGTGTGAACCCTATATTTTAATTGTATTAGTGGGTGTATGTGGGTCGCATGTGTGTAAAAAAAGAAATGCCCATTTTTTGGACAGACGACTGAAATAGAAAAAAGATCATCTTCCAAGTGGACGGAGCGAGTATATAAATACATTTACATAAGTCTACAACTTTTACAATACTACGATTTGAGACTATGATATATACAATATACATATCCTAATACACCCCTCAAGATGGAGCACTGTCAGAGACTCTAATCTTGGATATGAGTAGAGGAAGGCGATCGGGGGAAAGAGGCTTAGTTTAGGCGTCCGCAAGTTTATCAGCTGAGGAAACGCGTGCAACCCTAAGGTGAGATGATTTGACAAGGTCCAAAACAAAGTGATAATCTATTGTAATATGCTTTATCCGAGAGTGAAAAATTGGATTAGAGCAAAGATAAGTAGCACCAATGTTATCACAATGGATGACTGGTAATGATGAGAGAGACACATGAAGTTCAGAAAGAATACAACGATTCCACTTAATTTCAGCAGAAGCCGCTACAATCGAATGATATTGTGCTTCAGTGGAGGAACGAGCAACAACATGTTGCTTCCTAGTGCTCCAGAAGATGGGATTAGACCCACGAAAAACAACATACGCACCAGTTGAAGTGTGGTCATCGCAATTTCCAGCCCAATTAACATCTGTAAAGCAGTGAAGAGAGAATGAAGAATTATAACAAAGGATTATACCTCGATGTCGAGTGCAATTGAGATAGCGAAAGAACATTTGACAGCACCCCAATGCGTCTCAATAGGGGCATGCATGAACTGAGATAATTTGTTCACAGCAAAGGCAATGTCCCAAGGGCTTGACGATAAGAGGTCGAGTTAGCCGGAGCAAAGCCATCATTCAAAGAGAGTGAGATGCCAGGAGCCAGCGGCGTCTAAACAGACTTAGAATCAAGCATGTTATATTTTCCCCAAAGATCAATAACATACTTTCGTTGGAAAAGAGAACAGGAATCATCCGAATGAAGAATCTCAATGCCAAGGAAGTAAGAAAGATCACAAAGGTCCTTAACCGAGAAAGTTGTTGACAAGGTTGTAACTACCCGATTAAGGAATTGAGCTGAGTTGCCAGTGAGTATGAGATCATCAACATATACTAGAAAGTAAGCCAAAACATTCCCCTGATGATAAACAAAAAGTCATTCATCTGACTTTGAGCAGATGAAGCCCAAAAAGATCAATCACTGACAAAGAGAATTGTACCAAGTGCATGGTGCCTGTTTCAAACCATAAATGGATTTTCTCAGTTTGCAGACATGAGATGGAAAATTGACATTAAAAAACTCTGTGGTTGAGCATATTAATCCCATCTGGGAGGTCACCGTAAAGAAAAGCATTATTTGCATCAAACTAGTGAAGCGGCCAGTTATTTGAGATAGTTATACTCAGAACGAGTCGAACATAAACTTGTCCTTAAAGCCAATCCGTCCATTTGTGGGTTGGTGTATCTTAGAGTGGAAATGATGATGCTATTCAAAAGTTGCTAACTCGTGGGTATGTCTTTGCGTAGCATTGTTGGTGAATGCGCTTCCCAGTTTTAGATGATAATAAGCTATCTTCACATTTGAAATTGAATAAAACATTTATTTCCTTTGCATTCTTTCTGGAAGGTACAAAATTGGTCGAATGGAACAATTGGAGACCTTAGAGCAAGCAAAATCCAGGGGATCTACATCTGTAAGTACAGTATGAATTTTTATTGGGATTATTAATATTATTATAGATGATGGAGCATTGGAGCTAATTAACTTGTTGGATAAAGTAAGTTTCAAATGAGATTGTATTTTTCATTTATGATGTTGAATTCTAACACCTTAAAAAGGAGTGTGAAATTAATCAATGTGATGATTACATATTTACATAAGGGAGCGGCTATTCGTACTCTGAAATTACTAAATGTACGCCATTTTGACCTTTTTATAAATCTTATTATTGATTACTAAAAATATCCACAGTGAAGGTATTTAAAAGTTGTGAGGTTACCGGCATTACATATATGTACTCGCCGAATGTTTCATCGTTCAAGGAGAAAATGGAGAAGAGTTTATTTGATTGCATAGTATGATCTAATTACAACACAACAAAGTTTACAATATCAATGAACAATTTAATTTGCTGAGTGCTCGATTGGTGTGCTTCTAATTTGGCAGCTTCTCTTGGAAAATCACAGACTGTATATATGTGTCGCTTGTTGTAGTGAGCATCAGCCAATCAAAATTCATTGTCCAAAGACGATGAGCGAGGGAAACAAAAGAAGCATAAAAGGGGATGAAGAAATAAGAGATATGGAGTGAGAGAGAGAATGGACGACACCTAAAACTTAAGATTTCACCATGTAGTATGCTTTCTGATTCTGTCTGCATGCTCACAGCTTCAATATTCAAATTAAGGTTCTTAAATTAGGATTTGATATATGGGGTTAGTTTAGAAATATTGGGGTATGAATAATAATTAAGATCTAATCAAATTTTTAATAAGGGTATTAATGTCTTATTAAATAGAGATTTTTAATTTAAATATTAATGGGGGTGTGTTTAGTTATTTCGGGGGTGTGAATAGCCACCTCCTTTACATAAACATTAAAATTAATAAATGCAAGTATCCTAAATAACTATGAGTGTATACTTAAGGATAAGTGTATGAGTGTTTATATTTATGAAAATTAAGGTGAAATTTTTTACTTCTTCACCCACCTTGAAAAACTGACTTGATCTAGTGCATTGCAACTAGCAATTGCACTTGCTCTTCCTATATATCTAACCTAGGAATCATTGACAAGCAACGAGTGTTTTATATATTTAAATAGGCAAGAATTGATTGTGGTGCAAATGAGCATATCTACAATATTGTAAGAGATAATATACGGCTGGCATATAAATATTTGTGTGTGCTGTATCTACAAATTTAAAATTACATAATTTTAACGATTCTATTTAAATTTTTATATAATATCACATAATATACATAAAACTATTATACTCCATTATATAAAAGTTGTTGTGAGAAGTATCACATAATGATTTTTCTAAAATAAATGTAATTTCTGATAGTGAAAAGTATTATACAATGATTTTAAAAAGAAAAATGTAATTTTTGAAAGTTAGTAGAGTGTAGTTTTGCTTAAATGATTTTTAATATATAATCCCTCAACATTTCACTATAAATTGTTGAAGATCAACACCGATCTTTCCAAAATGATCCAGATAATTACAGAACAATGGAGAAGGGAAGTGAGAGTTCTAGATATGCATGTGATTAAGTTAAAGTGGGATGCTATTCCTTCTAGCTAAATGGGCAATAATGGACGGTGGAATAGATGTGAAAGCTGATAAATTAATGTAGAATAATTTAGTCAAAGCTTATGACCGAGATTCTAGATAGATCGGTTGAATACTATAAAGTGATAGATCAAGTAATGAAGGTTCAGAGCGTGTCTTGAGTGTGTTGAGAAGTGTTTTGTGAAATATTGTGTGAACCTTTCATTTTGACTACATTAAAGCCTTGCTTTGATCTACTATAGAACAAAACAGAAGTCTCATACGCCACGGCTTCCACTCCCTTCAAATCCCATTTCTCCCTCCTCCTTTTCCTCATGCTTACTCTTATTGTTCAATCCTACAAGTTGAGAGTGAGAGAGAAGCTCTTCTAATCTTTAATCAAAGCCTTATAAATGAAAATTGCCATCTTTCTTCTTGGGGACGTGATGTCGGGAAAAAAGAATGCTACAAATGGTTTGGCGTCCGATGAAGCAAAACCTCCGGGCATGTCATTTCTCTCAAACTTGAAACTAGTTCAATTTTGTATGATGCTACCTTTCCACCGTTAAGAGGTAATTTGAGTTCATCTTTGATTGAGTTGCATAATTTGGTATTATTGAACCTCAGTGGAGTTGATTTTGAAGGGACTCAAATTCCGAGATTCATTGATTCTTCAAAATTCTTCAGCATCTGAGGCTCTAACACTCCAAATTCTCAGAGAGTGTTCCTGTTGAGTAAGGCAACCTCACCAATTTGATCACACTTGATCTCTCTGAAAATTACCTAACTTCTACTCCTAGTGAGGTAGGAAACCTCATCAATTTGATCACACTTATCTTTCCTTCAACAAACTCGCTTCCATTTCTCTTGAGCTAGGCAACCTGACTAATTTGGTCACACTTGATCTCTTGTCCAATAATCTCACTTCTTCCACATTCCGATCGTCTGATAACTCCTTAATTCCAGATATTTTTTAGAGTTATCTTTACTAAACTCCCTTAATCTTTCTGCCAGCATGTTTGCGGGTGGGTTTTCGAAATCTTTAGGGAATCTAAGTCCTTTGCAAGAGCTATCACGCTTTCTTAGTGACCTCGGAGTTCCACTTGAGGAATTGATAGGGAACCTATCGACTTCCATAATATTGGTGTCACTAGATCTATCCCATGCTCAACTCATGGGTTTAATCCCAGCTAGTGCTCTTAGCCATTTCACTCATTTTGAATTTTTGGATCTCTTCTATAATTCACTGAGAGGTGCCATCCGTGAGAATAATCTCAGCAAATTGAAGGAATTGGATATTTTCTACAATTCTCTGTCCTTTGACTTGAATCCTGATTGGGTTTCCCCTTTCATTTAGAGAACATGCATTTGTGGAGCAATAAAATAGGTCCATCTTTCCCTACATGGCTCCAACCTGTAAAGAATTTAGTGGAACTTGATATTTCAAATAATGAAATATCAGATGAGGTGCCTAAATGGTTTTGGGAATTCCCACATTCCGTGAATTACTTGAATATCTCTTTCAATCAAATGAGTGGCTCCATTCCTGATTTGTCATCCCATCTAATAAAACATATAGGTGCTACTTTTAATAAGTTTTTTAGGCCATTTTCCTTTGTTACATCCAACTACTCTTTCAATGTTCGTCGACCAGAATATATTTTCAGCATCAAATATTTCATCCGTTATATACACACTTACCCATCTAGAGAGGCTTGACCTCTCCAATAAACAATTGGAAGGAATGTTGCCCAACTGTTGGGAGAACATGACAGTTGTGCTTCTCAATTTGAATAACAACCGTTTCTCTGGTGAGATTCCACATGCTTTGGGTTTTTGGATCAGACTCTCCTCACTGCACTTGCAGGATAATAATTTGTCCAAAGAGTTACCTTCAGCTTTGAGGGATTATCAATATCTGGATATGATGGATGTTGGAGGCAAAAAATTGACAGGAAATATCCCATCATGGTTAGATGCTGAAAACTACATTTCTATGGAATATCTTATCTTAAGTAACAATAGATTTTATGATGTCATTCCAATAGAAACATGCAAATTGAACTGGCTTCGGATCTTGGATCTCTCTGGGAAAAATATACCTGGAAAAATACCTCAATACTTTCACAGTTTTATTCAATGAGTGGCGAGGGCATAGTTTACACACCAACATTGGGTATTTTTACCTACTCGGCTTCTAATTTATACTATGAACGTGCATTTCTTTAGTTGAAAGGTCATGAATTAGAGTACAGAAAGACTCTAACAGTTCTTAAACTTATTAATCTTTCTAACGATAAACTAGTTGGAAGTATCCCCAAGTCGTTTTTCACTTTGAAGGCTCTCATTTCTAAGAATCTGTCAAGAAACTATTTGACAGGTTACATTGACCCGGATATTGGTGGGATGGAGGAGTTAGAATGTCTTGATCTATCTCATAATCAACTCTTCGATGATATACCATCAACTCTTCGATGATATACCAATTGGATTGGCAAGTTTATATTTTCTAGCCGTTCTTGATTTGGCAAACAACAATCTCTCCGGCTAAATACTGTCAGGTACTAAACTACAAAGCTTCCTTGCATCAGTTTTTGTTGGAAATAAAGATCTTTGTGGCATCCCTCTCAAGTTGTGCACAGAAGATGGACACGGTACATCCATCAACAATGAAGAAGGTGATATTAGGAGAAAGATGGAGGCATCTTGAGCCTTTCTTTTGTGCAAAAGTGTAGGATATCAATGGCATTCAGATTCATTTTCAGATTTTGGGAAGCAGTTGGTTCTCTGTTGATCAAGAGGCCATAGAGATATGCATGTTTCAACTTTTTAGAAATTACTAGAGATAGGTTGCATGTGTCTGAGATCGTGCTCGTTAACAAATTCAGAAGGAGTTGTGTTGATGTAAAGTGTTGAGACTAGTGTCATCACATCTGGAATCACTGTTGGATTGTATACTAAAAGTCTAGCTTTTTGTATGAACAATGTTCTAACAATTAATTTGAAATGAGAATCATATGATCAAATGATTGCATCTTATAATTTATTTATATGTTCGATGCAATAGTCCACTTACTTTATACTGTAGATAATATGTTGTGCGACAACACGTGGAAGATCATATTATCGGTTTCCTTATAAAGTATAAACAGATGCTCAAAACCGAGATAGACGGGGACTCTCTATCGGGATGGTTGTAGTGTGGTTTGGTATTAGCTTGTCTCGGCTATAGAATCACATTAGTGAACTTGTGTGTATTGACCAGGACCGCTTGAGATCGTTCGACTTATACTGACTTATAGGAGAACTTGATCTCAGTTATTATGGAAGTTCGTGCTCTTAATCCTTATACAATAACCTCGACACGTAGGGAAGTATGTATTTCTTTGATTCATCAATGGGTGAGATTTACATGTTATTAAATCAACAAACTCGATGAGTTGGGAAGTAGTGCTGTCTCTATGGTGTGCTGTTGATTGTAGAAGGAATCCGTGTCCGTCATAGGTTGATGATGTCCCCTTGAGGAGCTCATAAGGATTATCATGTAAACCCTGCAGGTGGATTTATTCCGGCATGATAATGAGGTTGAGTGGTACTACTCTTGGATGAGATATTAATTAATTGAGTTGTCAGTAACTTAAATTAATTAATGGACATTGTATATCTTAAACATGGGGAGACTAACGGGCTCATAATAAGAAGGAGCCCAAAACGTAATTTTGGGATTGGAAAGGTAGTGCAGTAATAATATTTTAGTGGAATATATTATTATTGGACTTAAGTATAAGCTTTGGGCTAAGCTTGGATACTTAAGCCCAATGGAGGCCCAACTCAATTTATCCTCCTGGTCCCTGCTGTAGCCCATGTATATAAGTCACCTCAGCTTATCTGGAACCCTAATCTAATTCATTATTCACGTGTGATGAGGGTTGAGAGCAGATTGAGGAGGTCTTGTAGATCGTTGCCCACATGACGTCGAGATCGGACTTGGGACATACGGCAGAAGATCAGAAGGTAGTTTGCTGCTGCTGTCTGCCATCTTGCGAAATTTATATAAAATCGTACAGTACTTGAAATTTGATGATCAATATACTGACGGAAAGTAGTTGAAGAGAGGATCGTCGGAGCACAAAGATCATTCAATTCTGACATCAGACGAGGAAGTTATGGCCATTCTCGTGGGACTGCACAGTCTGCCAGCGAGAATCCTTCATCTTCTACATACCCTGGTGAACGGTAATCGTTTCTATGATTTATTACTTCCGCTGACATTAAAAATATATGGAACCCTAACGGGTCACGTTAACCAAATGATCCAAGCGCCAACAATTGGTATCAGTACTTCGGTTTAGTGGTGAAGCGTGAAACGTTAGACTAGGGTTTATGTGTGTACATGATTAGGGTTTAGAATTAAATTTCTTGTTGAATACTCTAATTGTACACAGTGGCACACGAGCACCACACGATGGGTCGGTGAAAGCAATGATGGCTCAGTGAGGTGACGGTGAAAGACGTGAAGGGCGATGCTAGTCGGACTTGGCTAGGGTTTGTCAAAATCCACATGGCGATGCGACGATCAGCGACTGTCGTGGATGGCAACAAACATGTGTTGGTGGTCCGACACCATGGCTGAACAATGAATCGCTGGTGTATGCCACTAGGAAGGCCACCACGCCCGTGGTTGGCTGCCAGCGGAGGCTGCTGGTCCTCAAACTGGCAGCGTCGGCAGCGGAATCAGGAGGCTGAATGCAGTGGCCGGGGCTCAAGCCATTCCTGCAGGCGTTTTCGATTGGGCTTGGCGTGATTTCGTGCGGGTTCATCACTTGTTTCAAGCGAGTCACAGGGGCTTCATCGATGGTCATTATTGCGTGGGTTCGATGAACAGTGGAGTTCAGCGGCATTTCTGGGCAGCGCCAGGTGTTTTCATTCGGGTCTGATAGTAATTCCGAGCGAGACAGAGTGGCTTCCGATCGAGTCTTCAAGTCATCCGATCAGATGGTGATTCCGATTGGGTCTGTGCTGGGTGCAGTGAGCCTTGCTGAGTTTCTGGCAGATCTTCTTGACGTGCTGGGCAAGCATGGAAGACGGTTGGTGCTGGATGACACAGAGGCAAGGGTGGCGCTGTACAGAACTATATGTTCATCGGCGGCGGGCGAGTTGTGAAAGTTGTCGGGCAAGTCCTGCACGATTCCACGCAGGTCTCTTGCCATCCTTCCTAGCGAGTCAACCGACAACAATTTCAGGGTGCTCTCAGACAATAGCACGACTGGGTAGGCCGATGCGAGCACACAGTTCTGGGCAGATCAGCGTCGTTCCAAGTAGATCATACTAGCTTGACAGCGTGTGATGTGGCGATGAGGCTGGACAGACGCCAAGAAGGGCTGGCTGTAGCTTGCACGGCATGTAAGCAGGCAGTTTGGCGTGTGGATGAGCAGATGTTGGTGCCCGCTGGAACTCATGGAGCAAACCAGCATGAGTTGTGTGTTTCCAGGCTTGGAGTCGGGCATGACACGCATGTTTGGTGTACTGGGCACGCGGTGTGAAGGCCGGTGGCGCGCTAGGATGGCTGCACGACTAGCAGCCTATACGTGCGACGAACGGGCATTATCGAGCAAGGCAAAAGATGTCAGGTAGGCTGCTGGGCATGAATGCAAGACGTCAGGCGATATGCTCGGATGACGTCGTGCGGTGTGCTCAGTGTTATGCATGGTGGATGGGCAGCAAAGTGGGAGATGATCTAGTGGATTGCATCTAACGGAGCTCAAGTTGAGTTTGGGATTTCTGCAGAGCGAGTCTGATTGTATCTGAGCGGGTAGGCACGGCCGAGAGCTCGAGTCGAGCTTCAGCTTGAGACTTGGCTCGAGTCGAGCTGCAGTTCTGATACTGGATTCAAATTTTCCTTCGGGGCGCTGCCCCGAGCCCCGCGACCTGACCAGGCAGGTCGATCCCCGTCGCAGTTGCTCGCATTCGTGATTGGTGGCGAACAATCGAATTCGCTGTTATATAACTGTTATAATTGATTTATTAATTGATTATTGTTATATGTATGCATGCTTTCTGTGATTTACTGCCTTATGTGCCGTAATATGAGCATGCTAGGTTGCATATTTAATTTTTGAATATTATATGCATGTAAAACCCCTCGGTTTTAAATAACTAAGTGGGAGAGGGGATTGGTAATTAATTCCCGCGGCCTCCATTATTGGTTTGTTAGCAATGTAAATAAACTTGTGCGTCGGCATTAGAGCCTTCCTCCCCATCGGATGAGTTTATTCATGGATATTGCTGGAATAGGCTTCTTTAATAATTATGTTTGTAATGTGATGCACATGAACTTGCGCGTTGGCATAGACCTTCCTCCCTATCGGATGAGTTCATGTGCAGATCACTGTACAGACTTATAATTGATGACTGTAGGAAGTTATCCGAGCGCGTGTGTACTTCTCCATCTGTAAGGCACATAAGCTCGCGCAATAGACTTGGGGTCAAATAATGGTGTACACTTAGGTGTAAATAATAAGTATCCTCCCCATCGGAGTCACTGCTTTTATTTGCATGGCTAAAGAGGAACCGACTATTAATTATTTTGTCATAAAGTTAGGTTGACAAATGAAATTAATGGGTAAAACCTTCTCTTATAAATGTTCGGGTTTGTAAACGTCCACACTATCGTGGCTTGCAAACTCACGGTGCTTGAGATGTCGGTGAATTTATATTTTATATTGTTTTGAGGGAATCAATGTAAATGGATAAATTCGAAGATTTGATCGGTGTATTTTTTTATGATTCTCTGAATTTCAAATAGTTTTATTTCACTTATGGTTGACTAAAAGAAATTATATTTACTTGTCCAAATTAGATTATTAGAAAAGAATCTTGGTTTTGAATTTTACTGCTTAAGAAAATACATGTGTGTTCTCACAAAGGACGTCTCATGATGCCTATTAAAGTCTCTAGTGAAGAGATGAGAGGTTCATAGAAATATGATGGTCTCATGTAACTCTTCGGATACTTGAGTAATTTAAAAGGCGGTAGGTCATGATTAAATTTGATGAATGAATTGGAACTACATGGAATAGAAGTTGAAGGAGAAACCTAAGTCAATTTTATTCTTCATAATTGCCTAGATGTTTTGAGTAAGTTTCTCCTGAATTACAAGAGGTTGTATATGGTAGGAAACTTCTGACAAAACATGTGGTAAAAGAAATCCAATTTCATAAAAGGAGTGAACAAGGATAGAATCTTACTTGCTAGTTGTTTAAACATGATTAGTGATGGCATCTACTGACACGAAGTGTGTAGATACTGGAATAACTGAATGTTTATTACTAAGTGAGGATAAGATTATTATAGACATGGGTAAAACTACAAGAGTGGTGGCTATTGCAGTGGGAGTTGTTTATTTATCTAATGATATGAGTAGACGTTTGATTTTGTGAAATTATCTTTACGTACGTTTTCATAGAAAGAATTTGATTTCGGTTTCTATGCATTAATAGATGGATACTCCATTTCATTTAAATGACATGGTCATTATAATGAAGGATAGAGTTGTAATCTATTATGGTACATTGATGGACAATTTGTATACTCTTAAATCATGTATATTCCACAGATGCAACAAATAGTAATTAATAATGCATCTTCTGATCTTAGTAAGAGAAAGTAACCTTCGGAGATAAACTAAACATGCATTTGGCGTCTAAGACTAGATCATTTTACTTGAGTAGGATTCAAAAGTTGATAGCAGATGGACCGTAAGGTTTATCTGAAGTGGAAACTATCGGACTTGCGAGTCTTACTTGGAAGTAAAAATGATTAATTGCTTTTCAAGGCAATGGGGAGTAGAGCCAAAGACATATATGCTAGAATTAGTTCATTCTGATTTAAGCGATCCTAAGATTATTCGGACGAGAAGTGGTTATGAATATTCATCAATCGATGATTATTCTAGATACTGATATATTTATTTGATGCACTGCATGTCTAAGTTCTTTGATTAATTTAAGAATTGCAAGGCTGGTACAGTGAAGCGTCATGGAAAATATATCAAGTCATTACGGATTAATCGTATGGCGAGAACCTCTTAGGATAATTAGGAGCTATTAATCAGAGGTTGAGATTAAATCTCAAATTATTTACACCGGGCATACCCCAGCTGAATGGTGTGGCGGATAGAAGGTGTAGCACTCTTATGGAAATGATTAGATGGATGATGAATTATTTGGAATTACTAAATTCATTTTATGGGTATGCCCTAGAAATAGTAATTCGTATGAATGTTTGTCTGTTTGTGGGATATCCTAGAAAAATGAAGGGTGATTTATTTAGTCCAAAAGATCGAAGGGTGATTGTTAACACAAACACTAGATTTTTGGAAAAAGACTATGTATTAAATCATAAACCCATGTATAAATTGTTCTAAAGGAAGTGAGAGGGAAAAACACAAAGTATTAGTACCAATTGTGCAAGAGGATATACCACAAGGTAAACTGCAACGCATGTCACGTCTGATACACAATTGCATGTAATGCCTTGTCGTAGTGAGAGGGATGTTCGACAACCTGTTTGATACATGTTTTGGGAGAGTCGTGAGACTTGGTCCCTAGCAAACATGAAATGGACCCACAGATACGACGAAGCACTACAAGTTAGAAATGGCAAATCCTAGCAAAGTGCAATGAATATTAAAATAGAATCGATGGATTTTAAATTAGGTCTGGATGCTTGTTGAACCGCTAAATGGCGTAAAAGCCATTGGAAGCAGGCATGCAAGAATAAAAGAGGATCATAGAATAAGGTGAAAACCTTGGAAGCAAGCTTGTTACGAAAAGGTATACTCAGAAAGAAAGGGTTCGATTATGAGAAAATCTGTTCTCCGGTAGCTATACCTAAGTTGATCCGGACTCTTTTATTTGTTGCTACTCATATGAAATATGAGGGATAGCAAATAGATGTCGAGACAACTTTCCTGATTGGAAGTCCTAAGGGAAACATCTATGTGAAGCAACCAGAGTGATTCATTGCAAAGAGCTAAGAGCATTGTGATAGTAAACTTAAAAGTGTCCATTCATGGACTAAAGCAAGCTTCAAGATCATGAAACATCCGTTTTGATGAGGTAATCCAGTGACATGGATCTAATCAATGATCGGATGGGTCTTGTGTATTGAAAAGAGTGATGGAAATATGGTGGTATTTCTTGTACTATACGTAGATAGTATCTTGCTCATTGGAGACAATGAAGAAGTATTGTCGGGCGTATGGGTATGGTTGATAAAGCGGTATGAGATGAAGGACTTAAGAAGAGCAAAAATATCCTTTAGATCACGGTAATACGGATCACAAGAAAGGATGTTATGCTTATCTCAAGTTTCATATAATGATACGATCCTTACTCGTTTAGCATGTGAATTTATCTAAGTGAATGTGTCTTGTGACACAGAAGTAGATAAAGAAGATGAAAGCGGTTCCTTATGCTTCGGCAAATGAGGAAGCTTAATCTAAGGAATGCTATGCACGAGATTGGATATATGTTTTGCCGATGGCATGAACAGTGGGTATCAACGTAACCTGGAACAAGAATGATGAACTGTGGTAAGACATATATATATGCACTGAAAAGGACTAGAAACTATATGTGGGCTTACCGAACAGATTCACTGATTCTTATGGGTTACATAGATTTAGATTTTTCAAATCAGATAGGGATGGCAGTAAATCCACCTCAAAGGTTATGCGTTTAATTTTAGGAAGTAGAGTCATAATATGGAGGAGTGTTATATAGAAATATATTTCAGACTCCGGATTCCATCATGGAAAGATGATAAATTGGACCCATGAGGCAGCCAAAGTATCTGTATGACTCTAGAAACTTCATGATGGACTTTGGTGTGATTCTAAGTTTGCCTAAGGTTATCACAATTTATATTGATGATATTAGGTGCAGTTACAAACTTGAAGGAATCACAAGTCTATAAGAAAATTAAACATATGGAGCACGAGTACCACCTGTTACGAGAAATCGTATGATGAGGGGAAGGTTGTTGTCACCTAGATTGCATCGGATGATAACCTAGTAAATCCATTTACAAGGACCTTAAGGCGAGAGCTTGCATCAGATGATAACCTAGTAAATCTATTTACAAGGACCTTAAGGCGAGAGCTTTTGATGGTCGTGTAGTGGGAGTGGAAATCAGATGTATGGTAGAAGACATGACAGCATAGTCTTTTAGTATAAGTGGGAGATTGTTGGATTGTATACTAAAAGTCTAGCTTTTTGTATGAACAATGTTCTAACAATTAATTTGAAATGAGAATCATATGATCAAATGATTACATCTTATAATTTATTTATATGTTCGATGCAATAGTCCACTTACTTTATACTGTAGATAATATGTTGTGCGACAACACGCAGAAGATCATATTATCGGTTTCCTTATAAAGTATAAATAGATGCTCACAACCGAGATAGACGAGGACTCTCTATCGGGATGGTTGTAGTGTGGTTTGGTATTAGTTTGTCTTGGCTATAGAATCACATTAGTGTGCTTGTGTGTATTGAGCAGGACCGCTTGAGATCGTTCGACTTATACTGACTTATAGGAGAACTTGATCTCAGTTATTATGGAAGTTCGTGCTCTTAATCCCTATACAATAACCTCGACACGTAGGGCAGTATGTATTTCTTTGATTCATCAATGGGTGAGATTTATATGTTATTAAATCAACAAACTCGATGAGTTGGAAAGTAGTGCTGTCTCTATGGTGTGCTGTTGAGTGTAGAAGGAATCCGTGTCCGTCATAGGTTGATGATGTCCCCTTGAGGAGCTCATAAGTATTATCATGTAAACCCTGCAGGTGGATTTATTCCGGCATGATAATGAGGTTGAGTGGTACTACTCTTGGATGAGATATTAATTAATTGAGTTGTCAGTAACTTAAATTAATTAATGGACATTGTATATCTAAAACATGGGGAGACTAACGGGCTCATAATAAGAAGGAGCCCAAAACGTAATTTTGGAATTGGAAAGACAGTGCAGTAATAATATTTTAGTAGAATATATTATTATTATTGGACTTAAGTATAAGCTTTGGGCTAAGCTTGGATACTTAAGCCCAATGGAGGCCCAACCCAATTTCTCCTCCTGGTCCCTGCTGTAGCCCATGTATATAAGTCACCTCAGCTTATCTGGAACCCTAATCTAATTCATTATTCACGTGTGATGAGGGTTGAGAGCAGATTGAGGAGGTCTCGTAGATCGTCGCCCACACGACGTCGAGATCGGACTTGGGACATACGGCAGAAGATCAGAAGGTAGTTTGCTGCTGCTGTCCACCACGTTGTAAAATTTATATAAAATCGTACAGTACTCGGAATTTGATTATCAATATACTGACGGAAAGTTGTTGAAGAGAGGATCGTCTTAGCACAAAGATCATTCAATTCCAACATCAGACGAGGAAGTTATGGCCATTCTCGTGGGACTGCACAGTCTGCCAGCGAGAATCCTTCATCTTCTACATACCCTAGTGAACGGTAATCGTTTCTTTGATTTATTGCTTTTGCTGACATTAGAAACGTATGGAACCCTAACGGGTCACATTAACCAAATGATCCAAGCACCAACAATCACAACTATCCTCTACCAGCTGTTTTATTAACCACTAATGTTGTTTTGTTGTTTCGACTGGTGTTGTGCTTAATGTTGCTTTCAGGGTTGTTGCGGTTGAAGTGCTGAACGTGTTGGATGGAAAGACCAAGTCAAACGCAGACCTTGAAAACCCTAGAGCAAACTGGAAAGATTCGGAAGCTCTAGAAGGATCTAGAAGGCAAAAATAACTACCTCTTAATAGGCGGTTATTTGAGTCTACATGGGTGGTTTCTACATCTCCTACGTGGATCACTCATCATTTGGAGCCTGCAGCCATCTATAAATGGAAGCTGCTAGTTGCCAAGTCAAGTGATCGAAAAGGAAATCCCACTATACAGTGTAAAAGATCCTAGATAAGTTTCTGTCATAGTGTTTATACTGGTGTTGTAACACTTGGTTCAATATCAGTTGTCTACTGTTATTCTTGTACGTTTTGTGTACGCTGTTCACAGATAGTGGAAGCCCACATATGAAGTAGGCTTAGATTCTAACAAGTCTAGGTTCTTCCATTTAGGAACGTTTTTGGATTTTAGATTCGATTTTGTATTCGAAGGGTGGAAGAATTGTTTCCACACCTAAGAGTCTGTTTTTATAATCACATTTTCCAATAGTGATATTTATGTCATGAGGCCGCCACAAACTTGCAAAAGTTTGTGGAAAGATTGAGTAATCCGTGTGCTAAGTCTTCCGCTGATTTATAACTTTTCTATACTTAGTCAAGTTACATTCTGATACATACAGTGTTGTTCAAAGTGTCACCATACTTAGGACAACATCGTACCAAAAACACACTTTGCACCATTGGGCACCCGACAAGTGGCATCAGAGCCAACATTTGATGATACTAAGTGTTGATTCCTGGTGATAAGTGTTGAGTTATTATGGATTACTTTGCATCCGCTACCCGTCCTCTCATTCTTGATGGAACAAATTATGTCTTGTAAAAAAGTCGGATGAGGTCATACATCAAAGCATGTGATGATAAAGCTTGGAAGATTATTTTGTCTGGATGGATACCTCCCACTGAAGAAGATAAAGATGGAGATCAGATTCTCAAAGATGAACTCAAATGGACTACCGAGGAGAGCAGTCTATCTGCACACAACTGCAAAGCCCTCAATGCAATCAGCTCTTCGGTTGATTAAGTGATGTTCAACTTGATTCAAAACTGCATATCTGCTAAAGATGCATGGGAAAGACTACAAGAATACTGTGAATGTTCTGGTAGTGTCAAACGAGCAAAGGCAAGGCTGCTGTGCATGAAGTTTGAAAGCTTGAGGATGAGAGAAGATGAGACCATCAACTCTTACAATGAAAGGCTGTATGAAGTCGTGAACAAGCTGCAATCACTTGGTGACCCAATTTCCAATTCCAGGTTAGTAAACAAAACACTTTGTACACTTTCTAGGAGATTTAATAGTAAAGTTTGTGCTATAGAAGAAGCTAGGAATACTGATCCTATGAGTCATAATGAGCTTATAAGCATTTTGAAAACTTATGAAATGGATATGTCTCAACAAGATTCTGCGTATGATAGAAAATGTGTTGTTGTTTTTAAAAGTGATGCTCCTTCATGTTCTGGAAGGACATCAACCATTATTGAAATTTCATAAATTGATGAAAAAGTGATTACATTCCTGATGACACTGATAATATTACTTTACTTGCTAAGAAATTTGAAGCTTATTTGAGAAAACAGAAAAACAAGTCTAAAGTAAATACTCAGCCTAGGATAGAACATTCTCCTCATACTCTTCAAACTCATACTCATAGACCCACTCAAAGAAAACTTAAGTATGATCCTAAATTTAGGAAGATCCACATTTGTAGTGAATGTACTGGTTTTGGTCATTATGCAAATGAATGTGCTAACACTCTTTTGAAGAAAATGATGAACTTAAATGTTTCCTTGAGTGATGATGAATCTGAAGATGATCAAGAGACAAAGGATGAAGAGCTGGCATTTCTGTCAGAATGTGTAAGTGAAGGACTTTCTGGAAATGACTCAGATGTTGAGTTGGATGTGACAACATCTACTTAGATATCAAGCAAGGTTCAGTCTATTTCTGATTCTGATGTGAAATATACTAATGCTTTTTATACTAGAGCAGGTACATCTGAAGAGTAATTGGAAAGCAAAATTGCTGAACTTTTGAAAGAACTTCAAAAGGTCAACCAAGAGAATGATGGTTTGATTGAAACTATCACAAGACTTGAGGTAAATCTTACTAGAAAGGATGCTGAAATTTCAAAACTCCAAGAACAATTGATTGCTTCAACACTAAGTTTCAAAAAATACTCTAAGAGTACATCTGTCATGAATGAAGCTTTGTGTGTTGGTAAATCTGATATGAGTGGTCTTGGATTTTCTGAAAATTCTAACTCTTTTAGATTTGAAAAACCTGTAAATTTTGTGAAACCTGGATCAAAAATTTTTACTAAAAGGTTTCCAAAGCAGAGAGGCAAGAGAACTTTTATCTGTCACTACTGTTCAGTTCCTGGTCACATTCGTCCATTTTGTTTTAAACTGAAAGATGACTTGTTCTCTGGAAAAGTGTTGCCTGAAATGTTGCCACCCAAAAGTGCTATCTAATGTAGCTTGTACTTCTTTACAAGCATGTGTACCTGATTTATGGTATTTTGATCGTGGTTGTTCTAGACATATGACTGGAAATGTTGAATATTTGAAAGATTATGAAGCATTTGAATGTTGAATATTTGAAAGATTATGAAGCATTTGATGGTGGTAAGGTTACTTATGGTGGTGGTTCTAAGGGTAACATTGTTGGTAATGGAACTTTAAATGTTAAAGATTTCCCAAATTTGAAGAATGTGCTGCATGTTGAAGGTTTGTGTGCTAATTTGATAAGCATAAGTCAATTATGTGATGATAATCTGCATGTGAAATTTGACAAGAATTCATGTTTTGTGTTGAATGAAACTGATGAGTGTGTGATAGTTGGTAATCGATCTGTTGATAATTGTTATCTGATTGGTAACAACACTTACTGCAACATCTCACAACATGATGAAAGTGTACTTTGACATCAAAAACTTGGCCATGTAAATTACAGAAATTTACAAAAATTGGTTAAGTTGGAAGCTGTTAAAAGATTACCTAAGCTCAGTTTCAAAGACCCTCCCATTTGTGGTTCATGCCAAAAAGGTAAGCAGGTAAGGCCTTCACACAAAATCACCACTATGTGCACATCTTCAAGATGCTTTGAATTGCTTCACATGGATCTTATAGGTCCTATGGAGATTGAAAGTCTTGGTGGTAATAAGTATTCTTTGATTGTGGTAGATGATTTTTCTAGGTTTTCATGGGTTGAATTCATTAGAGAAAAATCAGATGTGTTTGAAGTATTTAAAGTTCTTTACAAAAGGTTCAAAAATACTTTCAATCTTAAGATTTGTAGGATTAGGACTGATCATGGTAGAGAATTTGAAAATAACATGTTTTCTGAATTCTGTGAAAAGAAAGGTATAGTGCAAGAGTTTTCATCTCCTAAAACCCCACAGCAAAATGGTATAGCTGAAAGAAAAAATAGAACTCTGCAAAAAATGGCTAGAGTCATGCTTACTTCAATGAATGTGTCTAAAAGATTTTGGGCTAAGGCATTGAACACTGCATGTCATGTGTCTAATAGAATTTTGTTTAGACCAGGTAGTTCTATTACATCTTATGAGTTGTTGTACAGGAGAAAACCTAACCTAAAATACTTTCATGTGTTTGGTTGCATATGCTATATTCTGAATGATAGAGAGTATCTTTCAAAGTTTGATTCTAAGAGTGATAAAGGTCTTTTCTTAGGTTATTCTATGAATAACAAAGCATATAGAGTCTTTAATCTTAGAACCAGAACTGTTCAAGAATCTGTAAATGTGATATTTGATGATACATCTAATATTGAAGGTAAAAAGATGGAAGATGACATCTCTGATCTGATTAAAATTGCATAACCAGTGAACAATGTTGAGCCAAATATGATCACGTCATCTACAACATCTGAGAATGAGTCAAAAAATAATGAGAATCAGATCCACAGAACTCCTAGGAATTCTCTTATCTACAGATATAAGAAGGATCACTCTTCTTCACAGATCATAGGAGAATCCTTAGTTGGTGTTCAAACCAGAAGGAAAGGTAAATTCAGAGATGTGGTAAGATCAGTTTGCATGTCTAACATATGCAATCAGGTATGTGCTGAATGTTATTTTTCTTCTATAGAACCCAAAAATGTTTCTGAAGCTTTAAAAGATGAATGTTGGATTCAGGCTATGCATGAAGAACATGAACAATTCACTAGGAACGATGTTTAGAGTCTAGTCTCTATGCCTGCAAACACTAATGACATTGGAACTAAGTGGATTTTCAAGAACAAAACTGATGAATCTGGTAATATAGTAAGAAACAAAGCTAGACTTGTTGCACAAGGATACACACAGGTTGAAGGGATAGATTTTGATGAAACATTTGCACCTGTAGCTAGAATAGAGTCTATTAGGCTTCTTTTGGCTATTGCATGCTTTGTTGGTATCAAACTGTTTCAAATGGATGTTAAAGCTACTTTTTTAAATGGAATTTTAAATGAAGAAGCTTTTGTTGAACAACCAAAATGTTTTGTTGATCCTTTCTATCCTGATCATGTGTATAAATTGAAAAAAGCTTTGTATGGTCTAAAGCAAGTTCCTAGAGTATGGTATGGTAGACTAACTGACTTCTTACTTCAATTTGGATTCATTAGAGGTGAGGCTGATAGAACTCTTTTCATTAAGCATGATTCAAATTGTTTCTTGATTGCTCAAATTTATGTTGATGACATTGTATTGGAGCAACTTCGCTCAAGTCATAATGGACAGCTTTGTGAAAGCCATGACTACCACTTTTGAAATGAGTCTTGTTGGTGACCTAAATTACTTTTTAGGGCTCCAAGTTAAGCAAAGTGATAGTGGTATTTTCATCTCACAGAGTAAGTATGCTAAAAACTTGGTGAAAAGATTTGGTCTTGAAAATGATAAGCCTATGAAAACACCTATGGGAACATCACAGAAACTATGCAGAGATGATATTGGCCCTGATGTTGACCATACTCTGTATAGATCTATGATTGGTAGCCTTTTGTACTTAACTGCTAGTAGACCTGACATTATGTATAGTGTCTGTGTTTGTGTTAGGTACCAAGCAAATCTCAAGGAATCTCATATGAAAGCTGTGAAAAGAATTATCAAATATGTGGCTGGAACTGCTGACTTGGGGTTATGGTTTTCAAAGGACACTAACAGCTCTCTGGTTGAATACAGTGATGCTGATTGGGCTGGTGATTGCGATGACAGGAATAGCACAAGTGGTGGATGTTTTTACATGGGTAACAATCTTGTTTTTTAGCATTCTAAAAAACATTGCATATTCCAATCCACTGCTGAATCTGAATATATTGCTGCTGGAAGTTGTTGCACACAGTTGCTTTGGTTAAAAAAGATGCTAGATGATTATGTGCTTGAGACTGACACTTTAATGATTTACTGTGATAACACGAGTGCTATAAACATTTCAAAAAAATCCAATTCAACACTCACTCACTAAACACATTAGCATTAGACATTATTTTCTAAGAGATTTAGTTGAGAAGGGAGTAGTCAAATTGGAGTATATTTCCACTGAGAAACAACTTGCTGACATATTCACAAAAGCACTTGATTTCGAGAGATTTTCTTCACTTAGGAAATCTCTTGGACTCTGCATTCCATAAAGTCATGCATGATGTTTCTTAGAGTGTTTTGACACTCGAGGCAATACTACTGTAAGTTTTATCATTTTATGTCGAAATTAAGTGATTTGTTGACTTATTTTGTTGCTGCTAACTATATTATGGTTGAATATTGAGGTATTACTGGACATACACTAAAAGCACAGTTCTTAAAAAATCAAAGGTCCAAACATGCTGAGTAACTAGGCATACGTGGCTGACAACCACGATGTGTTCTTTTCACAAGGTTGTTATGGTTTCAAAAAGGGAATAAAGAACACTCTTGAACTACTACTGAGTAACCAGACACACGGGACTGACAACCACGATGTGATCTTTTCAAAAGGTAGTATGAATTCTTGAGATTAAGTGCATAAAAAAATCCACAAAAGGATAAAAGTGTACGTAATTATTCATCCTTGATTGATTTTTCCAGAATGTCTTTAGCTTTAACAAAATTGTTATTAAATTATTTGTTTTCAATACATTAAGTGATAGAACTTATAGTATTTATCTTTTCTGCATTTTTAATTTCTGTGCTAATTGTTTCTCCATAAATTTGCTCATGGCTGATTTTTAAGGAAAAATGTGTTAGTGGCCATGAGTTCTCATAAACTGCTGTATTGTATATTCTTTCACACATTGTTTACAGTTTTTAATTAGTGGAAATAACCTCCATCCCACTACTGTTCATTCTCTCTATATAACTTGGAATATATGTTTGATGTGACATGTTTGTGTGCTTGAGTGTGATCCCCCATCTCATCTTCTCACTCACTGTTATTCATAAAAGTCTGTCTCTCTCACATTTCAAAGGCACCTCCAAAAGCAACCCGTTCCTATTTCAAATCCATACATTCTTCCTCACAAAATCTACTCTAAACCCTAGCTAATATGGCCGAAAATGTCGCGTCGGATGTTGCACCAAATGTTAATCTGAATGCTGCTACACAACCGATTACTCCTGTTTCTGGTACCCCTGTTCCTCAGGTATTGTCCTTCCAACTGGTACACCCGATTCAGTTCTTGAATCTCTTCGAACTCAGTTCGCTGGGTCGAACATTAATGTTTCAAGAATTGAAAATTCCATCCTTGAACCATCCATTCCCACTGAAACTCACTCTGAAATTCCCACTGAAGCTCATTCTGAAATTCCCACCGATACTCCTAACCAATCTGCCACTGTCCCTTTATGACTCCAGAAGAAAGCCTACCCTCAGAGAATGTTGAGAATCAGAATCCTGATCAAGTCCCTATCTCTACATCTCCAAATACATCACCTACTCGTGCTGAACAAAATCCACAAGTGTCTTCTCCCTCGTCATCACCACCGTTTCCAATCATGTTAAAGAAAGGCACTACACAGGATGCAACCACCTTTGAAAAATGGAAGTCCCCTATCTCTATCTCTGATTCTGATGAAGCTACCCCTATGGATGTAGATGCTACAGGTGAAAATCCTACTATTGCTTATCTTTGCAAAGCTTTGAAGAAAAGACGGAGAGGAAAGAAAGATGTGTCTGATGTTACTGCTCCTGAGGTAACACTAGATAAATCTGATGAGGAAAATGCTGATCTGAACCAGCTGATTGATGATGTTGTCGCAAATGTTGCTACCTCAGTGCCAACACCTACTGTTGCAGATGCAGAACCCTCTGATCCTGACCATGATTCATCTTCATCTTCTGATGATGAAGAGGATGCACCTGAGGATGCTGACGAAGGTGCTGAATCTGATGAATCTGATAAGGATGCTGATGTTCAAAATGTGGAGAGTTCTGATGGTGAAGATGAAGCCAAAGATGATGATGGTGATGAGTCCCCTGATGATGCTGATGATATATCTGATGACTCTGACTATGATGTTGAAAACTTTAGAGTTAGGAACTTCTACTTCTCTGATGGCAAGGCCAGATACAAAAAGTTTGCCAAGAATGACATAATTCATGAAAGAAAGATGAAGGATGCAGACCTCACTCCACACAACCTCATCAACTTCTTCAGAGAGAGAAGCTTGTTGAAATCACTCAGGTACTCTACCTCATTCTGTACCAAATAGGTATGTGAGTTTTATGCACACATCTGTGCTAGTATGATTAAGAGTACGAGTCCCAAATTTGAAGAATTTTCTTTAAGGGTGAGATTTATAATTTTTCTCCTACAAAGATTAATGAGTTTTTAGGGACTGTGAATGCTGAGAGTGATGATGAAATTGATGATATGGATGAGATTGTGTCTGTGATAACTGGAGGTTTAATTGTTAGTTGGCCTAAGAAGTTGTTCAGTCCAAGTCTTATTAGTTTACATGCAATCTCGCACAAGCTATGTGTTTACAATTGGCTGCCTTCCTCCAATACCACTAGAGTTACCACTGAGCATGTTGTGTTGATCTATAAGATAGGAAAGAACCTGCCTTTTAATCTTGGTAAAATGATTTACAAAAATCTGATCAGTTATGGTGGAAATATCTCCAAGGTTAGTAAGTTACCTTATCCTGCTTTGATTCACTGTCTGTTAGCTGATCAAGGTGATAGGAAAGGTAAAGGTGATTTTCTATCCTCAAGTGCTCTAGTTCTTGGTATTGCTAAACCACTGCTTGAAGGTAACCGTGTAGTTGATCTACCCTATGTGAACCCTGCTCCTGCCCCTACTACTGCTGGTACTAAGAATGTTGCTCCTGATACTGCCAACACTTTGGTTCGCATTGACACTTCTGCACAAGCTGGAGAAGTTATCTCTGTTACTCTGAATCGCAAGTACATTGAGCAACAAGCTGCTGTCTTGACACGCCATGTCTCGAACCTCAGACTTCAAGTCCATGCTATGAACAGACAAGCTGACATTCTAGAACAAAGAGCTCAGTTCTAGAATAAGCTACTATCCACACCCACATGGGGAGATATACCTGCTGCTGCTCAACCTACTGCAGTTGAAAGCTCTGGCTCTGGAGGAGTTGTGATTGAGGACATCACTGATGAACTAGAAGAATGAAATGTTGCTGGAAATGTTCCTGATGCATGTGATACTGCTGGTGGTGTTGTTGGTAATGCTGCAACTTAGGGGAAGTTCACATGGTGAGGGGAAGATCAGCAAAGAGATCAAAGTGCTCATGCTTGTTGCTGATGATGACTGAAAGCTGTTGCTGCCTCACTAACTTTTCTAACTATTTGATGATGGGATGTTAAACTGATATTTATTTTCTGATGGTGACTAGATACTTTATTTCTGTTTAAACTCTGATCTAAGCTCTGGACTTATATGTTACTTAAGTGGTTATCTTTAATCACTTTGGTAATTATGCTTTAGAATGCTTAGTTATTTTCTGCACAACTGTCGAACTAACATCTAATGTATTACTTTGGATATCTTATTCTGCATTATTTTCTTACATCAGGTTATGTGGTTGCAGATAGGCGTGATTGGGGGAGATTGTTGATGTAAAGTGTTGAGACCAGTGTCATCACATCTGGAATCACACCTGTCCTCCACCAGTTGTTTTATCAATCACTAATGTTGTTTTGTTATTTTGACTGGTGTTGTGCTTAATGTTGCTTTCAGGATTGTTGCGATTGAAGTGCTGAACGTGTTGGATGCAAAGACCAAGTCAAACGCAGACCTTGAAGACCCTGGAGTAAACTGAAAAGATCTGGAAGCTCTAGAAGGATCTAGAAGGCGAAAATAACTACCTCTTAGTGGGCTGTTATTTGAGCCTGCATGGGTGGTTTCTACATCTCATACGTGGGCCACTCATCATTTGGAGCCTGCAACCATCTATAAATGGAAGCTGCTAGTTGTCAAGTCAAGTGATCGAAAAGGTAATCCCACTATACAATGTAAAAGATCCTAGATAGGTTTCTGTCATAGTGTTTGGTGTTGTAACACTTAGTTCAACATCAGTTGTCTACCGTTATTTCGTACGTTTTGTGTGCACTGTTCACAGGTAGTGGAAGCTCACATGTGAATTAGGCTTAGATTCTAACAAGTCTAGGTTCTGCCATTTGGGAACGTGCTTGGATTTTAGATCTGATTTTGTATTCGAAGGGTGAAAGAATTGTTTCCACACCTAAGAGTCTATTTTTGTAATCACATTTTCCAATAGTGATATTTATGCCATGAGGCCGCCACAAACTTGCAAAAGTTTGTAGAAAGAATGAGTAATTTGTGTGTTAAGTCTTCCGCTGATTTATAACTTGTTCTATACTTAGTTAAGTTACATTCTGATACATACAGTGTTGTTCAAAGTGTCACCACACTTAGGAAAACATCGTACCAAAAATACACTTTGCACCATTGAGCACCTGACAAGTTGAATCAAAGGTAACCATCTATGTTACTTGGGATAAAATTTTCTTTTAGCGAAATAATACGACCTTGAGATTTTTTACCATATGTGTTGGCAAGAGTGTCCCATGTTGAATGAGCCGTGGTGGCTGAGGCTGTAAAAGGTTGATATTCGGTGTTAGAGAACTTATGATAGCACTTAAAATCAACTAGTTTTGGTGGATCCATAAGTTGTACTTCGAATTTGGAGTTTGAGCACCAATTGAACTCACCATTGCTAATGGACAAGGTCATTTGCCATCAAGGAAGCCAAATAGATTATATCCGATCAAAAGTGTGCAGAATTGAAAGGTCCAGTCATTATAGTTGAAGGGCGTGAGTTTGGGGGTGCTTGTGCACCGATGTTGAAAGTAACAAGGAAAGAAGACATGGGTGGAGATTGAGAAGTATGACTTGAATTAGACATGGAGAATAATTAAAGAGATAATAAAAGTGGAGTGTGAAGAGAATGAAGGTGGTGTGTAAAAAGAATGAAAGTAGTGTGATAGGAAACATGAGTAAAGTGTGAGTGAGAGTGATAAAAAAGATCAAGGAAAGAGAAAGTGGTGGGAAGTGGTCCCAATAAGATAAGATAGAAGAGAGAGCATGGGTTGGGAGTGAGAAGTGGTTCCATTTGGGTGAGAATGTGCAGAGAGAGAGGAGTGGTCCCAAAGGAGAGAGAAATCCCAAAGGGAGGGATTGAATGATTGTGAGGATCGAAAGAATGCATTGGCCAAAATTGGCTCTGGTTTATTCACATGTTGAAGATACATAAATACACTTACAAAAGTCTATAACTTTTACAACACTACGATGTAGTACAATGATATATAGAAAATATATATCCTAATAGGTAATACTAGACTACAAGTGGGAAGAGGTAATACTGCTTTGATGAAAAAAATCAATAGTTATTCAAATGAGATCATTTATAAAATAAATTAAAATTAAAATTAAAAGTAACACTTATACGTCTAAATTAAGAGCAATTCTTAGCTGACCTAGGGTCACGTATGACCCAGATCAGTGCAGGTTATAGGTCACTCGGTCAACACACATGATATCATGAATTCAACTTCATTGAACTCAGAAAAAAAATATCTTAATTTTGATTTTCGTGAATTATATTCACTGTCTAAGCACCGCTCGTCTGATGAAATGGCGCCCCTACTTACAATTGGGGAGAATATTGTTGTATTCATCACCGTAAAATTCTCTCTCATCTGTGCATCCCCTTGGCGAAATAACAAGGACCCCTACTTAAAAATAATGATAATAAATAAATAAATAAATAAAATAATTTATAATTTTCTTGTGTTATGAAAAATGTCTGGAAATTTCATGTTTAGAAAGTTTGGTATTATTTTATTCTTTAGGACATTTCTCTATCAATATATCTCTAAATTTATTATTAATATTATCTTAGTCTCTAGGATCGTATGTATGTTCAACATATAATCTTTGTTCTCTAAAATATTTTTACGACTCGAATTCTCTTTGCCATTTTGGTACATCATCTCCTGTGTCACACCGTTAGATGGATGACACGTAAGAGAGAGGAAAAATATATCCTAAAAAGAAAAGCTTGAACTATTGAGGGGAAATGGTTGGATGATGTACAAAAATGATGTACGAAAATGGTATAGAAAATCCGGTGTGATATTTTCATGTTTCTCAATTGAATTATAAATATCTTCATCGTTGATGAGTGTGTAAATTCACAAGTTTGGCGCTATGTTTTGTGCTAGTTTTGGAGAGTTTTGATGTGGAAATAGGTGGAAAACCTATATATATTGTGAAATAGCATGAATCAGGTGTTAGTGGAGCTATTTGAGTGTTTTCTTAGCAAAAACGGAGTGAAAGAGCCAAGAATCGAAGAGATGGAGTCGAAGCCACGCGAACCGCCCAAGAAATAGGTGGGTTCGACCTGGCTGGAGGAGGGTTCGACCTCTTCAGCAGGTCGAACCAACGTTGCTGAACGTACAGAGATGGATTCGACCACGACTCAGTTGGTTCGACCTGGCCATCAGGTCGAACCATGGTCGAACCAGTTTGCAAGAAGGAGGATTCGACCACGACGTTGGAGTTCAACTTGCCAGTTGGTCGAATCAGGAGCGGGAGTTGTCCAGTGCTGAGGTTCGACCTGGGGTTCGACCAAGGCCTAAGTGGTTCGACCTGTTCAGAAGGTCAAACATGTGCAGAATTCTTCCAGTAGAGGGGTTCGACCTGGGGTTCAACCTATGGCTAGGGGTTCGACCTGTTTGACGTGGTCGAACCTATGTGCGAGAACTTACCTTATCCAGATTTTCGAGGCCGAAACGCGTGAGATCACTTAGAAAGCCCATTCCAAGCCCTAGAGACGTGATTACAAGTATAAAAAGAGGCTCATACAGAGAAGAAGGGGAGCTTTTGATCGTCAATCATAAGAGAGACAAAAGTAGAGGTGGTGATCCATCCGGAGGGCTGTGACAGAGGTTCGCTGAAGGTTCAAGTAAGAATGATCAATCTAACCATGATTGTTCCTCGATCAATCATGGGCTAGAACCACCTTGGTAGTTCTAGGGTTATGAAAGTTTCATGATGTAATTCATGTTTCGTGTGTAAAACTCCGTACAACACTACCTGTGGTTTGTTTTATATAAGATTGCATATTTAATCCATACTCATAGTCGTTTTGTGCATCAATGATCGTTGTGTAGAGTCTGAATACATAACATGATTATTGATTGAGTGCGTTCACTACTGAGCAGGATTTATTGTTATAATTCTAAGTGAAGGGATTCCGAAGTATTATTAGAACTGTCTTATATGAATATTCATGAATTGAATTAAATTCGGGTTGATGAATAGGATGAAGAGTATAACTTTATAGTACCTAAAAAGGGAGATCAAATCGGGTTAGATTCTAGACGTAGAAGATAATTGATTATGATAGTACCTAGAAAGGGGGGTGAATCATATCTCTTGCTCCGATGTTATTCACACGTGTCAAGCGCATATTTACTTGTGTCTATAGAGTAAACTGCATGGTCTAGTGATGCGTCCACAAACCACAGAGCAGAGTCGGACACCATCACATGAAAATACGAATTGCTAGTGAAACTGGATGACCCGACGAACTACCTATCATTCTTATTGATCACAACTCACTTCTCTCGACTCTTGTTATTTCTTTTTGTTATTTCGATTAGAAGTTATTATCCATTAAACCTTTACAATTACCAAACATAGTCTAAAATATACTAGAAGATAACAAAATTGATATTTATCCGTCCCGTGGGTTCGATATTGTAACTTGGTCATCTTCGCGACTACAATTGATATCCTTATACTTGAGGATTAATTTGTGTGTTGAGAAAACCCCTATCAAGTTCTTGGCGCCGTTGCCGGGGACGGCGTAAAATATCTTTTTTGTGTTATTTCTAGTTTATTAGGACTATTTACCTTGTTTTGTTGTTTTCTTTCTTATTCGTTTTAGGTGTATTCTCACGAGATCAAAGAAAGGTAATCTTGAACCGTATAATCCTGAGATTGGAGCATCATCAAGAAAGAAGAAGAAGAAGAAGAGCAAGGCAAAGACAATAGACCCAACTGAAGCTCTGAATTTTGGAGTTGAGGTTGACGAGCAGATTTCGCAAGCGATTGAGGCTACAACTGAAGTTAATTTGGAAGTAGAAACAGTCAACATGGCAGCGAATCCGGATAATCTAGCCATCCGTGAGGTTTTCAGAAATAATGGGGCTAGAAATTATGAGCTTTTAGGAGCAAGGGGAACTAACACAGCGTTCGATCTTCATCCGGCTCTTATTAGCATGATAGAAAGAAACTCCTTTTCAGGAGGGTCTTTCGAGGATCCGCAGCAGCATCTGAACAAGTTTTTGGGATATGCAAGTACTCAAAAAGACGTAGGAGAACATGAAGATGCTAGGAAGATCCTTTTGTTCAAATTCTCGCTTACTGAAAAGGCGAGGGATTGGTACGATACTATTAATGCAGCTGAGTGCACCACGTGGGAGCAATTGAAGTTAAGGTTCTTGGAGAGGTATATGCCACCTTCGAAGGTGTTTAAGATGAAGCAGGATATTAACCAATTTGCTATCAGTGGAGGTGAGAAATTTCATGAAGTGTGGGATAGATTCAAGGACATGCTCATGAAGTGTCCTCAACATGGGTTATCTAAAGCCCAATATATCAGTATATTCTATAATGGATTGGACTGTGAATTAAGAGTGCTACTTGATGCTTCTTCTAATGGAGCATTGCTTACAAAGTCATCCGTTGAGACCGAGAGATTGTTTGAAGACATATCGATAAATTCGAGGGATTGGCCTACTGATAGAGTTAGAGGTACGTATGTTCTTGGAAAGGTAGCTCAGGTTGAACAAGCAATGGTGAAAACTAAGAGAGAGGATGAGATCGTTTCGAGCTTGTCCAATATCAACAAGCTACTTGAGTCTCAACAGAAGCAGATCAGCGAGATATCTCAACGAGTGCCAATCATGCAGCAAGAGATGATGAATAATGGAACCATCCAAGACGAATTGGAGGAAGCAAATTATGCCATGGGTCAAAGTATTCAAGGAACGAGGTACCCAAATCAAGGAAACCGGAACTACCAAGGGAACTATCGAGGGAACTTTAATAATCGTGGTCCATCTGGTAGTTATCAACAGCAACCAAGGAGGCCTGAATTTTCATGGAGCAATACGAACAATGTAGTGCAACTTCCGATGGGTGTTGATCCGGGAGAAAAGGTGGAAGAAGGGAAGCCTGGTTTCGAAGATACTGTGAACTGGTACATGGTAAAGAATGATGAAAGAGTGAACCGCCTTGAGGCAAAGCTTGAGAAAAAGATTGATGATCACCACAGAGATTTGTCCACTCAAGTGAAAGATCTCACATTGTTGATGGGTACAATTGCAGAGAATGTGAACACATTGACTCAAACTGTAGGAAAAGGGAAGTTTCCGTCTCAGAGTATAGAGAATCTGAAGTCGTGTAATGCCATCACACTGAGGTCGGGAATGCAGTACAAGGGACCGATGAGGCCGGAATCAAAGTTGGAATTTTCTAAGCCTCGGTTCGACCAACACGCAGAAGGTTCGACCAACTTTTCAGGTCGAACCCTGGTCGAACCTCATCGGCCAGAGCACTCTGTTTTGATGCAGGAACAGTTCGACCACGATCAAAAGGGTTCGACCAACTCTTCAGGTCGAACCCAGGTCGAACCGAAGGATGGAGATTATACAGAGAAGCGGTTCGACCAAGGGGGCAGTGGTTCGACCTCCAATGTTGGTCGAACCCAAGTCGAACCTCCGGAGCAGAATGAGATCAGTCTTCCAGGAGAGAGGTTCGACCAATACAGTCCTGGTTCGACCTCTCAGCCTAGTCGAACCCTAGTCAAACCTCGCCGAGATATTTTATTTGATGCACCTGTTGTTCCTTTTGATGTTGATGCAACTCCAGTGGTACGGAATGAGCAAAGTACAGACATAATAGCTGAGAAAAAATGGGAAAGAGCTAAGCGATTAAGAGCCGAAAAGGAGAAAGTGGAGAAGGTTGATCTTGATGAATGGGGGATTCCCAAAACAAAGATACCTCCACCGTTTCCCTACAAGCTAGTGAAGAAAGGGTTAGAAGAAAAGTTCAAGAAGTTTTCAGAGATAATGAATAAGATAAGCTTGAACATCCCTTTTTCAGAGGCAATCATGGAGATGCCATATTATTCTCGATTCCTTAAAGACATATTGATGAAGAAGCGAAGCTTAACCGGAGTTGAAACGGTAAACTTATCTGAGAATCGTAGCTCAATTATTCAAAAGAAGTTGCCACCAAAGATGAAAGATCCGGGGAGCTTTACTATTCTATGTGAGATCGGGAAGGGGCCAGCACGGCGAGCTTTGTGCGATCTAGGGGCAAGCATCAATTTGATGCCGTTGTCTATCTTTCAGAAGCTTGGTTTGGGGGAGCTGACCCCGACAACTGTTGCTCTCCAATTGGCAGATAGATCAATGACGTTTCCGAAAGGTATCGTTGAAGATGTTCTAGTAAAGGTGGAGAAGCTAGTTTTTCCTGTGGATTTCCTTGTACTAGAAATGGATGATGACAAAGATAATGTTCCTTTAATCTTGGGGAGGCCATTCCTTGCTACAGCTGGAGCTATGATAGATGTTCGGAAGGGAGAACTGAAGTTGAGAATGGACAAAGAAGAAGTTCTTATCAACTTGGACAAAGCAATGAAAATGCCAATGGAGTCCCAGTGTTATAGTATTGACGTGGTGGAGGAGATTGTGAAGGAGGATATGTCTCTGATCTTGTCAAAGGATCCTCTTGAGACATGTTTGATGGAGTCTCTTACTTATCCCACTACGGAGCTTGACGGACTTTCTAACGAGGTATGTATTGAATTTCTTGAAAACTTACTTGCTTTGGGTGATGACAGGTGTGCTTTGGAAAGAAATAAAGTGGAAGAAGTCAAATGGACCAGGAAGTACTTGCCTTTGGATAACGAAAACACTCCAGTGGAGAAAAGAAAAGAGGAGTTGAAACCATTGCCGGACCACTTGAAGTATGCTTTTCTTGGAGATAATGCACAATATCCGGTAATTGTATCTTCTTCCCTTAATGATGATCAACTTGAGGAGTTATTAGATGTCTTAAGGAAGTCCAAGTCTGCAATAGGGTGGTCACTTGATGATTTGAAAGGTATTAGTCCTTCGTATTGTATGCATCGGATTAGGTTGTTGGATGAAGCCAAAGCTAGTGTTCAGAATCAGCGTAGGGTGAATCCCGCAATTCAAGAGGTGATAAGAAAGCAAATTCTTACGTGGTTGGATGCTGGAATTATATATCCTATTAGTGATAGTCCCCATGTGAGTCCATTGCATGTAGTTGCTAAGAAGGGGGGCATGACTGTAGTGAAAGCTGAGGATGGAGAAGCTATAGCCACGAGAATTCCTACGGGATGGCGTACATGTGTGGATTACAGGAAATTGAATGAGAACACGTGTAAGGACCATTTCCCTCTTCCGTTTATGGATCAAATGTTGGATCGTCTTGCAGGGTATGAGTTTTATTGTTTCTTGGATGGATACTCGGGGTATAATCAAATCATGATTGCTCCCGAGGATCAAGAAAAGACCACTTTTACTTGCCTCTACGGGACCTTTGCTTTTAGGAAGATGCCGTTTGGATTGTGTAATGCGCCTGCTACTTTTCAGAGATGCATGATGGCGATTTTTGATGGTTTGATAGAGAAGATCATGGAAGTATTCATGGACGATTTTTCAGTCTTTGGTTCTTCTTTTGATATGTGTTTGTCTAACCTTGCTGTTGTTTTGAAGAGGTGTCAAGAAACTAATCTTGTCTTGAATTGGGAGAAGTGTCACTTCATGGTGAAGGATGGGATTGTTCTTGGGCATCATGTTTCCGCCAAGGGATTACAGGTAGACCGTGCTAAAGTGGTGGCAATTGAGAAGCTTCCACCACCGACCAATGAAAGAGGAGTGCGGTCCTTCCTTGGACACGCCAGTTTTTACAGGAGATTCATTAAAGACTTCTCAAAATACTCTAAGCCCTTATCTCATTTACTTGAAAAGGATATTCCTTTTGTGTTTAACGATGAGTGTGTAACAGCTTTTCAAGTTTTGAAGGAGGCTCTTATTACTGCCCCTATCTTGATCACACCGGATTGGACTCAACCGTTTGTACTTATGTGTGATGCAAGTGATGTAGCATTGGGTGTGGTGCTTGGACAGCTAAGGGAGAAGAAGTTCTGCGCCATTTACTACGCGAGTAAGACTTTCGATGCGGTACAGAAGAATTACACGGTAACTGAAAAGGAGTTTTTGGCTGTTGTGTATGCATTCGATAAGTTTCGTCAGTATTTGGTTGGCATGAAGACGATTGTGTATACGGATCACTCAGCGATTCGTTATTTGATGGAGAAAAAGGAGACGAAGCCTAGGATCATAAGATGGATTCTACTACTGCAGGAGTTTGACTTGGAGATTCGGGATAAGAAAGGAACAGAAAATGTGTTGGCAGATCACTTGTCAAGGTTGGAGACTAGGGAGCATTGTGATAATTCTTTCGAGTATATTGAAGAGATGTTCCCTGATGAGAAGATCATGGCTGTGGTTGTTGAAGGTACCGAGCGCGCATGTGTGGTTGCAGCGCAAGGTATGGATCCATGGTACGCGGATTATGTTAATTACATTGTCATTGGTGAAATTCTAAGGGATCTCAACCGATATCAACTTGCAAAATTTTGTAGGGAAGTTGAGACATTTATATGGTATGATCCGTTTATTTACAAGATTTGTACAGATTCTATTGTCCGAAGATGTGTACCCGAGATGGAAATGGAAAGTGTGCTTGAGTTCTGCCATGCACAACCGAATGGGGGGCATTTCGGAGCGCAAAAGACTGCAGCTAAGGTACTTCAATCCGCTCTTTATTGGCCTACATTGTTTAGAGATAGTGAGAGCTATGTGGCGTCTTGCGATAGATGTCAGCGCATGGGTAATATAGGTAGGAGAGATGAGATGCCATTGCAGCATAGCATAGTTGTGGAGATATTTGATGTATGGGGGATCGATTTTATGGGGCCTTTTCCCCCGTCAAATGGGTTTCTCTATATTCTTCTTGCGGTGGATTATGTTTCGAAGTGGGTGGAAGCAATTCCTACTCGTGTTAATGATTCGAAAGTTGTTTTATCTTTCCTGAAGAAACATATCTTTGCCCGTTATGGAGTTCCGAGAGCATTAGTTAGTGATGGAGGTTCCCACTTCGTCAATAAATTTCTGGAGAAGGTGCTTAAGGATTATGGTGTTAAGCATAGGGTTACTACACCCTATCATCCGCAAGCGAATGGGCAGGCAGAGGTCTCCAACCGTCAAGTAAAGCAGATTCTGGAGAAAGTGGTAGGAACTAATAGAAAGGATTGGGCTATGAAGCTTGATGATGTGTTATGGGGGTTCCGGACCGCTTACAAGACGGTGTTAGATATGTCACCGTATCAAATTGTCTATGGGAAGCCGTGCCACTTACCTGTAGAAATTCAACACAAAGCGTTTTGGGCTTTGCGTCGCTTGAACTTGACCCTTAAGGATGTAAAGGAGTTGAGGATAACTCACATGAATCAATTGGATGAGTTTAGGAGTCGTGCTTACAAGAATTCAGAGATTTATAAGGAAAGAATGAAGAGGTGGCATGATTCTAAGATTTCATACAAGGAGTTCAAGCAAGGAGATGAGGTACTACTTTTTAACTCTCGTTTGAAGCTTTTTGCAGGCAAGTTGAAGTCTAAGTGGACGGGATCGTTCATGATTCATCGAGCCTTAGGAGGGGGGAGTTATGAGCTTATTGACAAAGATGGAGACGTTATCATGGCGAATGGGCATCGATTGAAGCATTATAGGTCGCCGGATGATGCGTGTGTCATTTTTGATGATACCTTGTTCTGATTTGGTACCGTCGTGACTCTACGACGTTAAACATGAGCGCCTGTTGGGGGCTTGCCCTTCCATTTTATTGCTTTATTTATTTCGTGTGAGTAAGAAATTTTTGTATTTTAGATGCTTACCAATCGGCAATTACATCTCTTTTCAAACTTAGTTTCGACTTACGTTTTTACTAAGTTTGGGGGGGTGTGATGTTATTACCTCATTGAAGCATTAAGAGTATAATCTTTTCTTTGTATTGTTTGTTAGGGGAGTTGATTTTTGCGGCCATATTGAAATTTTACTCGATTTTGATGTGACGATTTTTTACAACTTGCCTAATGTTCAGTGGTTTTTGGTTGTGTTTTCTTTTACGGAGATACTCATGAATGATATTATGTGGAACAATTTCAGAAGTTGTGCTTTAGATTGTACCTAATGAAGTTGTGTTGAAGCTTGAAGTATGTAGTGCATGAAGAACACTCAGTTTTGGAAATCAGGAGGAAGGTTCGACCAACTCTAGGAAGGGTTCGACCGGAGCCAGAGGTCGAACAAAAGCAGAGGAAGTCGAACCGGCGTTGAAAGTTGTCCAGAGAGGAGGTTCGACTAAAGCCATAGTGGTTCGACCTGATCAGGAGGTTGAACCTATGGTCGAACCTGTCAGTCGGAAGCACTCTGTTTTCCAGAAGAGGGGTTCGACCAATTCAAGGAAGGTTCAACCTGTTTAGCAAGTCGAACCCCTGGTCGAACCGAGAAGGTCGTTTGTCCAGAAGAGAGGTTCGACCTCGCCATCCATGGTTCGACCTGTTCAGGTGGTCGAACCTAAGGTCGAACCAAGCCAGGTACGCGATTTAAGTTCAATTTTTCAGAGGGGTTCGATCACTTTTTTGAAACACCAAACCTCGAACCCTCTTCGAACCTTTACACCCTTGCACAAATTCTTCAATTACACTTGATTTCACACCGATTACACAACACTACACCTTGAATTATCGATTCGGTCGCGGATTTGGGTGGATTTCGTCGCGAGTTAGGGCTGAAATCGTGATTTTTAGTTGTTGTGTGTTCTCGATCGGTTGTTCACCATGGGCAAGTCACAAGGTATGTTTTTCCAACTCAATTACTCTAGGATTGAAGGTTTAGGTAAGAAATTCGATGTGAATGAGAGGATTGATGTTGAGTATGGTTGAATTTCATGGTGAATGTTGATATTTTGATTGGTTTCATATGAATTCTTGTTTCTTGGTTTTTGGTTGATTGATTATTGATAGAACTTGGGTTTTTATGTGGATTAATCAAGGATATAGAACATATCATAGAATGAGCATGTTGATTTGGTTTGAAATTGATGAAATTAAAGTAGTTCATTGAGGGAAACATGTTGAATTTTTGATTGAATTGCTTGAATTGCTTAATGCATGCTTGTTGGTTATGTTTTGATGATTAAGGAAGGTGTAATTGAAGATGTTTTGAGAATGTTGAATAAGCAAGTGGTGTTGAGATGATAGTTTGTGTGAATATGCATTGATGCTTGAAGTCTTGAGTAGAGTATGTGATGTGCTAGTACAATACTTGCTTTCTTGTCTTGTTGGTTGGATTGAAGTATTTGTTTTCAGGAAAGGGACAAGGATCAAGTAAAGGAAAAGGAAAGGCAGAGGAGGAGAGATCAAAGAAGAGGCATGACAGGCCTTCAAATTTGGACAAAGTAACAAGAAAACTGAGGCTACAAGACCGTTTACCCGATAACTTCAAAATTAGGATGCAAGATTGGGATGAGATTAAAGAAAAGTGGGAGGAAGTTTCAGACAAGATAGCTCGCACTCGATACCAAGATGATGAAGCGATGAGGATAATGAGAATAGGGGATGATATATTTTGGATGTTTGATCAAGTAGGGATCCGAAGATTCATGGATTTGAAGAGGCCGACGTACTTCCATGTTACAGCGGAAGTAGTTTGCTCGTTTGAGATGGAGAAGGACCCGCTTGGATACCCCTATCGGTGTACGTTTCAGCTTGGTGGAGTGAGTAGGAGATGGACGTCTGAGGATTTCAACGAGCTGTTTGAGACGCCTTTGGAGATCCCTCGTTTAGAAAATGCTGCATTCAGTGTAAAGCGATTTTGGAGGGAGATCACTGGGGAGATTCGTGATTATAAGACCAGACAGGCTCGTGCTTCCGCAATAAAGTGTTGGATTGTATACTAAAAGTCTAGCTTTAGTATGAACAATGTCATAACATTATTTGAAATGAGAATCATTGATCAAATGATTGCATCTTATAATTTATTTTATATGCATGATGCAATAGTCCATTTACTTTATACTGTAGATAATATGTTGTGCGACAACACGCGGAAGATCATATTATCGGTTTCCTTATAAAGTATAAACATATGCTCACAACTGAGATAGACAGGGACTCTCTATCGGTATGGTTGTAGTGTGGTTTGGTATTAGCTTGTCTTGGCTATAGAATCACATTAGTGCACTTGTGTGTATTGAGCAGGACCGCCTGAGATCGTTCGACTTATACTGACTTATAGTAGAACTTGATCTCTGTTATTATGGAAGTTTGTGCTCTTAATCCCTATACAATAACCTCGACACGTAGGACAGTATGTATTTATTTGATTTATCAATGGGTGAGATTTATATGTATTAAATCAACAAACTCGGTGAGTTGGGAAGTAGTGCTGTATCTATGGTGTGCTATTGATTGTAGAAGGAATCCATGTCCGTCATAGGTTGATGATGTCCCCTTGAGGAGCTCATAAGGTTTATCATGTAAATCTTGCAAGTGGATTAATTTCCGGCATGATAAAAAGGTTGAGTGGTACTACTCTCGGATGAGATATTAATTAATTTGAGTTGTCAGTAACTTAATTAATTAATGGGCATTGTATATCTTAAACATGGGGAGACTGTCGGACTTATAATAAGAAGGAGCCCAGAATATAATTTTGGGATTGGACGGGTAGTGCAATAATAATATTTTAGTGGACTATATTATTATTATTGGATTTAATTAAAAGCTTTGGGCTAAGCTTGGTTAATTAAATTCAATTGAGGCCCAGCCCAATTTCTCCTCCTGGTCCCTGCAGTAGCCCTTATAAATAAGTTATCTCAGTTCCTGTTAACCCTAAGTCAGTGCCTCATTTGACCGTTAGAAAGAACAGGAGCAGATTGAGAGAATCCTGCGGATTGTTGCCCACACAACAGCAGGGTTCAACTTGGGACATACTGCAGAAGATTGAGAGGTGGTTCTCTGCAACGGATCAACCTCTACATCAACCCTGAAGTACGGTAAACGGTTTAATTGCTTCCGCTGTAATTGTTTGCCTGATAACCTTAAACGAATCACGTTGATCCACACGATCCAATTGCCAACAATTGGTATCAGAGCGTTGGTTACGTGGTGAAACGTGATTAGTTAGGCTTGTGGTTTTGTGATTATTTGATTATGTGATGTAATCAGGAGATAGTCGCTTATTTTTAGTACGGATTTGAATAATTTTATTATTTGTGCTAATCCTGTGATAATGATCGTTGCCACAAACCATGTGATAAGGGTTGGTATATGTCTATATTTTCCATCCTATGTACTTTGAATATCTTTCTGGAAGTACATTGATACCACCCACACACTGTTGTACACTATGAGTGTGATTGATGGCCACCACGTTGGTCTCCGATGACTAAAGCCAAACTCGATGGGGATGCGGCTGGTTGAAGGCGTCAACTCTCCAGCGACGCCCATCCCTCGGTGGCCCTCACGCGTCGGCACGATCAGAGATTGGTGGCGTGATTGGCGTTGACCGGCTGATGGAAATTGGGCGGTCGGTGATGAGCGAGCATAACGATGGGAATCAGAGATAGGCGCCGCTGACTGGAGCATCCGAGTGTGCGACTGATGAACGTGCATCTGATGAACATTGACGACGCGGCATCGAAAGGGAGAGGCGTCTGGGCGGCGAGTCGGCGTGAGTGGGGGTCTCACTGACGGTCGGCGTCTGGACGATGCTTGTACCAGCGCTGAAGATCTCGATCGACGTCTAGCTCTGGCTGGACAGATCGGCGAAGGTCGTGACAGATCCGTTCAGATCGGGGCACGTCGCCGTAGAATCTGGCAGCACTGGTGGTGGCACGCGGCTGAGCGATGGAGTCGAGGCGGCGGTAGAATCCGAAAGCTGCCCCTGAAGCGCGGGCTGGAAAGTTGGTGGACGCGAGTCGACAGCGGATTCAAATGGTGACCTTTGAATCGGAGGCTAGGCGGCGCTGCAGGTGACTCGGCGTCTGGGCAGTGCTGGAGGATATGGATTTCGCAGATCTGGTCAACCTTCGGCAGCAATTGTGGGTCGGAGGGAGCGTCGCCGGCGGGCACGATTGCGGCACTTGCACGCCGGTGGCAGCGGCAGCGGCAGCGGCGCCTGGTTGCGCCGGCAATCGCCTGAGGTGATGAGGGGCTTCGGCGGCATGTGATTAGGGCAGCTTTCTGTGATTTGGGCTGTCCAGATAGGGCCCAATTTTTTAATTATTGGATTAATTGGTTTTTGGGCTAGGGTCTGTTGGGCCCAAATCCTTTTATTATTGCCTTGGGCCTGATTTGTTGTTGCTGTGTATTGGGCTGCTTGGTTGTATTTTATTAATATGCCTGTTGGGCCCAATTCAGTAATTTTTAAAGGCTGCTCAATTTATTTTAATTTGGTTTTGGGCTGTTGGGCCCAATTTTAATTAAAATGGTATTGTGCTGCTGGGCCCATGGGCTGCTCAATTTTAATTTGGTTTTGGGCTGTTGGCCCAAATTTAATTAAAATGGACATGGGCTGCTGGACCTTAATTGCTGGATTTAATTAATTGTGGGTTTGATGTTGGGCCAAGGTTAAATATTGAGCTAGACCTTAATGCAGAAATTGGCAAGATAAATGGGCTTAATTATTTTAATAATTGGCTGCTCATTTTATGCTAATAATGTTTGGGTCAGCTGGGCCTATTTAAATGATTCAACATTTTATGCAATTAATTATGATATATAACTGATTTAATTATTTTAACTTGACAATTAATTGTTATATATGAATGACATGTTCTATGTGATTTATCTATTTAAATTGCTGTTAATAGAAGCATGTCTAAATTGTATATTTTATTCCTGAATATTATATGCATGTTATAAACCCTCGGTGTTAAATAACTAAGTGGGAGAGGGGATTGGTAATAAATTCCCGCGGCCTCCATTATTGGTTTGTAAGTGATGTGAGTAAACTTGCGTGTTGGCATAGGCCTTCCTCCCTAACGGATGAGTTTATTCACGGATCACTGGTACAGACTTCTTAAATAATTATTGTTTGTAATGTGTGGCACATAAACTTGCGTGTTGGCATAGGCCTTCCTCCCTAACGGATGAGTTTGTGTGCGGTACACTGGTACAAACTTATAATTGATGATTGTAGGAAGCTACCCGAGCGCGTGTGTACTTCTCCAACTGTAAGGCACATAAGCTCGCGCAGTGGACTTGGGATCAAATAATGGTGTACACTTAGCTGTAAATAATTAGTATCCTCCCCAACGGAGTCACTGCTATTATTTGCATGGCTAAAGAGTAACCGACTATTAATTATTTTGTCATAAAGTTAGGTTGACAAATGAAATTAATGGGTAAAACCTTCTCTTGTAAATGTTCGGGTTTGTAAACGTCCACACTAACGTGGCTTGCAGACTCACGGTGCTTGAGATGTCGGTGAATTTTATTTTATATTGTTTTGAGGGAAACAATATAAAAGGATAAAATTCGAAGTTTTGATCAGTAAATTTAATCGTGATTCTCTGTATTTCGAATAGTTTTAGTCTCACTAATTGTTAACTAAAAGAAATTATATTTACTTGTCCAAATTAACTGATTAGAAAAGAATCTTAATTTTGAAATTTACTGCTTAAGAAAATACATGTGTTCTCTCAAAGGACGGCTCATGATGCCTATTAAAGTCTTTAGTGAAGAGATGAGAGGATCATAGAAATATGATGAACTAATGTAACTCTTCAGATACTTGAGTAATTTAAAAGGCGCAAGATCATGATAGAATTTGATGAATGAATTGGAAAAGCTTGGAGTATAAATTGAAAGGGAAACCTAGATCAATTTTATTCTCCATGTTTAGCCTTGATGTTTTGAGAAAGTTCTACCTGAAATACTAGAGGATGTATATGGTGGGAGACTTCTGACAAAACATGTGGCAAAGGAAATCCATTTTCATCATAAAGTGAACAAGTTTAATATCTTATTCACTAGTTGTTTAAACATGATTAGTGATGGCATCTATTAACATGAAGTGTGTAGATACTGGAATCACTAAATGTTTATTACTAAGTGAGGATAAGATAGTTATGACATGGGTAAAACTACGAAGGTAGTGGCTATTGCAGTGGGAGTTATTTATCTATCTTATGATAGGAATAAATGATTGATTATGAGAAATTATCTTGACGTACGTTTTCATGGAAAGAATTTAATTTCGGTTTCTATGCATTAACGGATGGATACTTCATTTCATTTAAATGACGTGGTCATAGTAATGAGGAATGAGGCTATAATCCGTTAAAGTACGTTGGTGGATAATATGTAAACTCTTGAATCATGTACATCCCACAGATGCAATAAATAGTAATTAAATAATGCATCTTCTAATATTAGTAAGAGAAAGAAACCTTCGGAAATGAACTAAACATACATTTGGCGTCTATGACTAATTCATTTTACTGGAGTAGGATTCAAAAGTTGATAGCCGATAGACCGTAAGGTTCATCTGAAGTGGAAACTATCAGACTTGCGAGTCATGCTTGGAAGTAAAATTGATTAACTACCTTTTCAAGGATGTGGGGTGTAGAGCCAAAGATATATATGTTGGAATTAGTTCATTCTGATTCAAGCGAACCTAACATTATCCGGGCGAGAGGTGGTTATGAATATTCGAAGATTATTCTGGATACCAATATATTTATTTGATGCACTGCATGTCTAAGTTCTTGGATTAATTCAAGAATTGAAAGGCTGGTACAGTGAAGCGTCATGGAAAATATATTAAGTCATTACGATTTAATCGTGATGGCGAATACCTCAAGGGATAGTTAGGAGCTATTAATCAGAAGTTGAGATTAAATCTCAAGTAGTCTACACCGGGCGATCCCCAGCTGAATGGTGTGGTGGATAGAAGGAATAAGACTCTTATGGTAATGATTAGATAGATGAAGAATTATTTAGAATAATTAAATTCATTTTATGGATATGCCCTAGATACAGTAATTCGTGAAACATTTGTCTGTATATGGGATATTCTAGAAAAATGGATAGTGATTTATTTAGTCCAAAAAGATCGAAGGGTAATTGTTAACTCAATAACTAGATTTTTGGAAAAGGACTATGTAATAAATCACAAACCCATGTATAAGTTGTTCTATAGGAAGTGAGAGGAAAACACTAAGAATAAGTACCAAGTGTACAAGAGGATATACCACAAGGTAAACTGCAACACGTGTCACGTCTGATACACAATTACATGTAGTGCCTTGTCGTAGTGGGAGGCTTGTTTAACAACCCATAAATATATGTTTTGGGAGAGTCGTGAGACTTGATCCCTAGTGAACATGGTATTATCCCACGGATACGACGTAGCACTACAAGATGAAAATGCGGAATCTTAGTAAGTTGCAATGTATATTGAAATAGAATCTACGGATTCTGAATAAAGTCTGGGAGCTTATAGGACCACTAAATGGTATAAAAATCATTGCAAGTGGTCAAGGGAAATAAAAGAGGATCATATGGAAAGGTGAAGACCTTGAAAGCAAAGCTTGTTGCGAAAAAGTGTACTCAGAAAGAAATGGTTCGATTATGAGGAAACATATTCGCTGGTAGCTATGCTTAAGTTGATCCGGATTCTTTTATGTATTGCTGCTCATATTGAAATATGAGGAACAGCAAATAGATGTCAAGACAGCTTTCCTGATTGGAAGTTTTGAGGAAAACATCTATGTGAAGCAACCAGAGTGATTCATTGCAAAGTACTAATAGCATTTTGATAGTAAGCTTAAAAGTGTCCAGTGATGGACTAAAAGCAAGCTTTGAGATCGTGAAGCATCTGTTTTGATTAGGTAATCCAGTGGCATGGATTTAAATCAATGAGCGGATGTGTCTTGTGTGTTGTAAAGAGTGACGGAAACGTGGTGGTGTTTTTTATACTATACGTAGATAGTATCTTGCTCATTGGAGACAATGAAAGAGTATTATCGGGCGTATGGGTACGGTTAATAAAGCGGTAGTGATGAAGGACTTAAGAAAGGCAAAATACATCCTTTTGATCACGGTAATACGGATCACAAGAAAGGATGTTATGCTTATCTCAAGTTTCATAAAATGATACAGTCCATACTCGTTTAGCATGTGAATTTATCTTAGTGAATGTGTCTTTGAGACACAAAAAGAAGATAAAGTAGATGAAAGCGGTTCCTTATGCTTCGGCGAATAAGGAAGCTTAATCTAAGGAATGCTGTGAACGAAGTTGGATATCTGTTTTGCTGGATGCAGAACAGTGGGTATCAACGTAATCCGGAACAAGAATGATGAACTGTGGTAAGACATATATGAAGTGCCTGAGAAGGACTGGAAATCATATATAGACTTACTGAGTAGATTCACTGCTTCTTGTGGATTACGTAGATTCAGATTTTATAGTCAGATTGGACGGTAGTAAATTCTCCTCAAAGGTTATGTGTTTAATTTTAGGAAGTAGAGTCATAATGTGGAGGAGTGTTATATAGAAATATATTTCAGACTCCGGACTCCATCATGGTAAGTTGATAAATTGGAGCCTATGAGGCAGCCAAAGTATCTATATGACTCTAGAAACTTCAAGATGGACTTCGAAGTGTTTCTAAGTTTGCCCAAGGATATCACAATTTATATTGATGATATTGGTGCAGTTGCAAACTTGAAGGAATCACGAGTCCATAAGGCAATTAAACACATGGAGCGCGAGTACCACCTGTTACGAGAAATCGTATGATGAGGGGAAGGTTGTTGTCGCCTAGATTGCATCGGATGATGACCTAGTAATCCATTTACAAGGACCTTAAGGCGAGAGATTTTAATGGTCGTGTAAGTAGGAGTAGGAATCAGATGTATGGCAGAAGACATGACAGCATAGTCTTTTAGTATAAGTGGGAGATTGTTGGATTGTATACTAAAAGTCTAGCTTTAGTATGAACAATGTCATAACATTATTTGAAATGAGAATCATTGATCAAATGATTGCATCTTATAATTTATTTTATATGCATGATGCAATAGTCCATTTACTTTATACAGTAGATAATATGTTGTGCGACAACACGCGGAAGATCATATTATCGGTTTCCTTATAAAGTATAAACAGATGCTCACAACTGAGATAGACAGGGACTCTCTATCGGTATGGTTGTAGTGTGGTTTGGTATTAGCTTGTCTTGGCTATAGAATCACATTAGTGCACTTGTGTGTATTGAGCAGGACCGCCTGAGATCGTTCGACTTATACTGACTTATAGTAGAACTTGATCTCTGTTATTATGGAAGTTCGTGCTCTTAATCCCTATACAATAACCTCGACACGTAGGACAGTATGTATTTCTTTGATTCATCAATGGGTGAGATTTATATGTATTAAATCAACAAACTCGGTGAGTTGGGAAGTAGTGCTGTATCTATGGTGTGCTGTTGATTGTAGAAGGAATCCATGTCCGTCATAGGTTGATGATGTCCCCTTGAGGAGCTCATAAGGTTTATCATGTAAATCTTGCAAGTGGATTAACTTCCGGCATGATAAAAAGGTTGAGTGGTACTACTCTCGGATGAGATATTAATTAATTTGAGTTGTCAGTAACTTAATTAATTAATGGGCATTGTATATCTTAAACATGGGGAGACTGTCGGACTTATAATAAGAAGGAGCCCAGAACATAATTTTGGGATTGGACGGGTAGTGCAATAATAATATTTTAGTGGACTATATTATTATTATTGGATTTAATTAAAAGCTTTGGGCTAAGCTTGGTTAATTAAATTCAATTGAGGCCCAGCCCAATTTCTCCTCCTGGTCCCTGCAGTAGCCCTTATAAATAAGTTATCTCAGTTCCTGTTAACCCTAAGTCAGTGCCTCATTTGACCGTTAGAAAGAACAGGAGCAGATTGAGAGAATCCTGCGGATTGTTGCCCACACAACAGCAGGGTTCAACTTGGGACATACTGCAGAAGATTGAGAGGTGGTTCTCTGCAACGGATCAACCTCTACATCAACCCTGAAGTACGGTAAACGGTTTAATTGCTTCCGCTGTAATTGTTTGCCTGATAACCTTAAACGAATCACGTTGATCCACACGATCCAATTGCCAACATAAAGAACCCTGTCTTGAGGTATATGGACCGCATCCTGAGCAACACGTTGTTCGCCCGCTCGGAGGGGAGTGTTGTGTCTAGAGGAGAGTTATATGCCCTGTGGTGTATGCTGAATGGAGTGAAGTTCAACGTTGGAGCTTATTTTATTGCGCAGCTGAATCGATTCAAGACCATTGGTTTTCAAAAGGTGAATATTGGAGGGTTATTGACGATCTTGGCTGAGCATTACAACTTGGATCTCACCGGCATTACACCAGTAGAAGGAGAACCCGATTTGATTATGAGCACGTGCGCGAAGGGAGGATTTGCCCATTTTAGAAATTGAGATTGGTTTTTCACGAGAGGTCTCAAGCCTTTCGAATTTATGTTCCCCTTCGACGTGAGCAACTTGACAACTATTCGGGAAGCAAGGAATAAGCTAATGAATTCTCTTGGACACACTGCTTTATCCGTGGCAGCGAAGTCGGGTGGTGATTGGAGAGCGGTAGCACAGATGTGTGCTGAGGGGAGGATGGCTGAGTTACAGCAGATCGTTGATCAAGGAGAGTTCCGTCCACCTCAGCCACAGCAGCCTGAAGAGGAGGATCAGGTAGATGAGCAGCCGGAGATGGAGATTCCGGAAGGAGAGCAGCATGATGCGCCTCAGCATGCTCCGGGACCGCAGCAGCGGCGAGCAGTTCCAGGTACTCGGGAGCAGCTTTGCTTGATTCATGAGCAGCTGATCGTGGTGGTAGCTGCACAGCAAGAGACGAACAGGCAACTCGCGCTCGCTAACGCCAACTACGCCACGCTGAACGAAAGGTACTCTGCCTTGGATGAGCGTGTTGGTAGAGTGAGTAGTCGAGTGGATATGATGGATAAGCACATTACCAGTTTGTGCCGAGCTGTGGAAAATAGAATGGATGAGGATGACGATGATGATGAGAATGATGATGCTCCTAGGGAGTAGTTTCAGGTTTCTTTTGGCTTCTCCGATTCATCTTATCTCCCGTTCTTCTTTTATTTTTACAGATTGGGGTGTGATTCATGTGTGAGTGGCATGTACCTGATATAGTTGATCTTGTATCGTTGTTTTGTATATGGGTTATTGATTATGTGCATTCATATGTTTACGTGTTTATTTTCATTTGGAAAGAGCATGAATAATTTGTTAAGTATATGGAATTCATGAGGAATTGATTTTGATTATGTGCTATGAGGAGTATTAGGAATTGATTACCTATGTGAGGATTTGAGCCTTTATCATGATTATTCATGATAGTTTATTCTTGAGAGAATCATTCGTATGAACGTATTCTAGAACTTGGCTTGGAGTCTTGTGTGAAACTTACAATTGATGAAATATTAGGATATGATCTTAGGCCATTTTTGATTAATTGAGTCACTTAGCCAAATTTTACCTTTCCTAATGATTTTATAAATCTTTGGTAGCCCTATTTGAGCCTTTTTAAAGCTTTTTCTTTGGCAAGCCAAATATAAGAGCCTTAATTACCTTATTTGAGCTTTGAAAATACCCTATCCATTGATAGAGAGAATAAGGTGAATAAGTGTGGAAGAAACAAAGGGAAGATGGAATGAGGTTCAGTAAGAAAAGTGCATGGTTAAATCTTGTTAGGGATAGTGCCTGAAATTGGTACCCCGAATTGCTTATACATGGGGCTTGAAGTTTTTAAGAAACAGCCGAACGATGTTCGAGAAGGGTAGTGCCTATAACTGGTACCCGAGCAGTTAATAGAAGAATGATGTTGATGCAAGGAAGAGAAGGAAAATTGAAAATTGCAAGTGCAAGAGAAGAATTGGAGGAGAATATGAAGCCGAATGATAAATCAAGAACCTCCAAGGTAACTCTCTACTAGTGTATTAAGTTACTATGACCAAATTTTCCTACCCTTTCCAAAGAGCCAACATTACAACCTAGAAACAAGTCCTTTGTGATCCTAGTATTAATCTAATGAAAGTTGATTTTTGAGACCTTTGCCAAGCTTATGGTTACGCGTGAATATGAATTGATATGAGTGTTTATACTAGCCTATAGTGCCTCACGCACGAGCGAAAGAGAGTAAAGACTTATCTTGTCAGTGAGATTACTTAGTACTCCGAATGGTGTGTGATTGGATTGATTTTACATGAGTGAAATATTTGATGCAAGTAATTCTTGTTTGATTCAATGAAGTGGCATGTGTAATATGTGTTGTACTTGATCTTGTTGAATTATACACGACTCCTGTGGTTTAAATTGGTTGCCTCGGGACGAGCAACATGTAAGTTTGGGGGTTTGATGAGTGTGTAAATTCACAAGTTTGGCGCTATGTTTTGTGCTAGTTTTGGAGAGTTTTGATGTGGAAATAGGTGGAAAACCTATATATATTGTGAAATAGCATGAATCAGGTGTTAGTTGAGCTATTTGAGTGTTTTCTTAGCAAAAACGGAGTGAAAGAGCCAAGAATCGAAGAGACGGAGTCGAAGCCACGCGAACCGCCCAAGAATTAGGTGGGTTCGACCTGGCTGGAGGAGGGTTCGACCTCTCCAGCAGGTCGAACCAACGTTGCTGAACGTACAGAGATGGATTCGACCACGACTCAGTTGGTTCGACCTGGCCATCAGGTCGAACCATGGTCGAACCAGTTTGCAAGAAGGAGGATTCGACCACGACGTTGGAGTTCGACTTGCCAGTTGGTCGAATCGGGAGCGGGAGTTGTCCAGTGCTGAGGTTCGACCTGGGGTTCGACCAAGGCCTAAGTGGTTCGACCTGTTCAGAAGGTCGAACCTGTGCAGAATTCTTCCAGTAGAGGGGTTCGACCTGGGGTTCGACCTGTGGCTAGGGGTTCGACCTGTTTGACGTGGTCGAACCTATGTGCGAGAACTTACCTTATCCGGATTTTCGAGACCGAAACGCGTGAGATCACTTAGAAAGCCCATTCCAAGCTCTAGAGATGTGATTACAAGTATAAAAGGAGGCTCATACAGAGAAGAAGTGGAGCTTTTGATCGTCAATCATAAGAGAGACAAGAGTAGAGGTGGTGATCCATCCGGAGGGCTATGACAGAGGTTCGCTGAAGGTTCAAGTAAGAATGATCAATCTAACCATGATTGTTCCTCGATCAATCATGGGCTAGAACCACCTTGGTAGTTCTAGGGTTATGAAAGTTTCATGATGTAATTCGTGTTTCGTGTGTAAAACTCCGTACAACACTACCTGTGGTTTGTTTTATATAAGATTGCATATTTAATCCATACTCATAGTCGTTTTGTGCATCAATGATCGTTGTGTAGAGTCTGAATACATAACATGGTTATTGATTGAGTGCGTTCACTACTGAGCAGGGTTTATTGTTATAATTCTAAGTGAAGGGATTCCGAAGTATTATTAGAACTGTCTTATATGAATATTCATGAATTGAATTAAATTCGGGTTGATGAATAGGATGAATAGTATAACTTTATAGTACCTAAAAAGGGAGATCAAATCGGGTTAGATTCTAGACGTAGAAGATAATTGATTATGATAGTACCTAGAAAGGGGGGTGAAGCATATCTCTTGCTCCGATGTTATTCACACGTGTCAAGCGCATATTTACTTGTGTCTATAGAGTATACTGCATGGTCTAGTGATGCGTCCACAAACCACAGGGCAGAGTCGGACACCATCACATGAAAATACGAATTGCTAGTGAAACTGGATGACCCGACGAACTACCTATCATTCTTATTGATCACAACTCACTTCTCTCGACTCTTGTTATTTCTTTTTGTTATTTCGATTAGAAGTTATTATCCATTAAACCTTTACAATTACCAAACATAGTCTAAAATATACTAGGAGATAATAAAATTGATATTTATCCGTCCCGTGGGTTCGATATTGTAACTTGGTCATCTTCACGACTACAATTGATATCCTTATACTTGAGGATTAATTTGTGTGTTGAGAAAACCCCTATCAATCGTCTCTTTCTTTATTTTACAAATCTTCTCAATTCAAGTTATTTTATACTTAATTACACTAGAAATTTTTTCTTTATCATTTACAATTAAAAAAAAAACTTTAAACTCATGTAAGTCATTTTCATTTTAAAATTTTATCTCATTAAAATAATGTAATTCATTATTTTTTTCTCCATTCTTTTTGTTCATTTCATTTGATACATGTTTATTTTTTATTTTTATTATTTACTCGAAAACCTACTTTTATAAATTTATCAAGTGTACTTATTTTTGAATCTAATTTATTTTCTTTCAAGTCGTTTTCTTTTATTTATTCATTTTCTCCTATGTATATTTTTAAGAAAATATTCAAATAAAAACACATTTAATTAACAAATTAATTAACAAAAAATTAATGTGTACAACGATCAAATTTTAACAGAAAAACAAAAATTAAGAAAGTAAGAGATCCATGATAAGAATTTGACAAGAAATAATTTTTAAAAAAACAAATGAAGAGATTAAAATGATCGATATTTCTTAGAAAAAATTAATAAATCAAGTTTTTTTTATTACAATTGTTTAAATATATATGTTAAGATTTGGAGACTGGGTCGTCGCCCTACTCAGGACCGGCGACATGACTCACAAATTCTCCTTTTCCCACCCTTTCCACATGGCCAACTGCTTAATCCAATTATAAAGGCGCTTTTCCTATTTAAATCTATTCACCACCTCATCTGATTATATCATGCCCACTATTATATCATTAATTACCGAGTCAATGTCAAATACAACTTGATTGAACGGGATAAGCATGTTTGAATATTTTTAAACTCACGAGTAAGAATACTCGTTCATTGTAGAAATATACCCCAAGGAATAAAATTATCGAACCCATAGGGAGTTTAAGTTTAGATTGAACTAACATGTTAGCTCGTGTTTCTATTGCTTTTATAAGGACTAACGAAGAGGTTGATAATCAAGAACTCAAATAAAAGAAATCAAGATAAAATAGGAGAAAATAAAATAAAAATGGAGAAATGGTGTTGAAAGGCAAGTAGTAAGATATGGGACTAGAAACAATAAAAGTGCCTTATGATTCATTTTATCATGCAAAAGGAATAGACGAGATAGAAATTGGATTAGAGGCGATCACGAATGTATCCAAAGCTCCCTCTCGGGTTACTAAGGTTGTAGATCTCTTAGAAACTCCCAAATGCACCTAATATCGATGCCCAACACTAACCTCTTCCATCTAGGTACTAATTAAATTTCAATTCTCCCTTAAAAGGTACATTAGAACTAACTCTCCCTTTTTGCGTACTAGGACTAACGAATGGATTGGTTCCTCTCACCGGTTTTAAATATTCTTTCGGTCAAACCTAAACCCGATGTCCTCTCATGCTATTTCTAATACTTTGGAGGGTCGTTTCCGTCTCACCCCAAGCAATATCCACATGAATTAATATGATGACTCTTAATTAACATAAGCAACAAATTAACCAAAAATCCATTAAATTAACATGCTACCCATAATTAACAAACCATGCCAACATATAATTAATGCATTGCAAAACCCACGAGAAGAAATCAAATATCAAATTATGTCTAAATCATATTTAATTTGCATAATAAAATAAATATTAAGCACTAATCATGTCTCTAACCCCACAAGAGGGATTAGCCTAGCATAATTAAAGTAACAAAATAAATAAATGATTCATTACAATAACCCATGGAGTCTAATTCAAAGAAAATTACAAAAAGAATTAAAACTCCCCTTCAATTTAACTTGTTGGAGATCTTCAATTGCTTCTTGAAATTCCTCCTTTTGCTCTTAATTCCAAGTAATTCCAACACCAAGGATAGATGGGTGATAGATAAGAAATGGGTTTGTAGAGTGATGGGAAGAAAAATAAAAATGGAGAAGAAAGAAAGTAGAGAGAAAGTGTGTGTAGTGTGTGTGGCCTCCAAAATGAAATAGAATTTTTATTAATAATTGTTACTCAACATTAGGAAAATGAAGGTATTTATAGTGGTGGAGGATCAAGGGATTAGGGCAAACATTGGATCATGGGCTTAAGTGAAAAAATGGGCTTTTTTGGCTAAAATTCGAATCTGCAGTTTTTTCTCAGAAAATACGGCCGAAAATTCGACCGGAATTTCTATGATGGTCGAATTTCTCATGAAAATGAAGCTCCCTGTATTTCATCAAGTTTAGAAATTCTGGCGGAATTTTTCATCTTCAGATATCCGACCGGAATTTATAAATTCGACCAGAATTTATTTTCCAGCTTTGTACAATTTTCTCAATTCTTCTCGTTTTTGCTCGTTTTAACTCCGAAATGAGCCCCGTTTTTTTCTATGCCTTCCTTTTTGAATTGTGCATCTATTTTTTTATTTATTTCACTGAAATTACAAGCACAAAATCTTTTGTGTTAAATTCAAGTGGACGATGGCATATTTTCAACCTTGATTTTGATTCTTGTTTCCTCCTTTTCTCTTTTTAGCTCAAAATACCTCATTCCTACATGACAAATAACATAATTCACACACTTTTCTGTACAAATATAAACACTAAAAAATACGGAATAATATACTAAAAATAAGATAAAAATATATAAAAACACACAAACACAACTCTAAAATATAGCAAATTTTCACGCTAAACAAATCGCATTCGCTTAGTGATGATTTGACTAGCTTATGAAATACTCTCAAAAGTGGAATATCGTATATATTGGTCTTATTGGTACTTTTCGTGCCCTGCTCAATGATTAGCTCCTGCGCAGACGAAAACACGACTTCTTTTGCACTAGAAGAAGACGACGAGATGAATGCTTTCGTAGATCTTCTCAAACTAGATCTAGGTTTATTGCTAGACCATGGTACGGTCGATATGACTTCTCGAATGCGCTTGTTAGCCGTGGTTGTTCTCTGTAGAGATCTATATAGATTAAGAATATGTGAGATAAACATGGTGGAATACGTGGTGCGTGAGCAGGTTGATTGACACTGCATACTTATGGATTATTGAACTTGAGTGTACAATGCATATGTTATTCTAAGTGCATTGATGACGGTGCATAGACTATTCATAATGGTGCGGAGTTGGACAATATTGCACTGTTGAACTTGAGCGTGAATAGTTGGAATGGATTTGTCAGATTATGGAAAAATGCGTCGTTCTCTCTCCATTGGGTAATGGACACATAATCTTGGAAATTGCACCTGTCTCTTTCATTTGCAATGGTGAAACCTGTTTAACAGGTAGTCTTTGAATAAAATTTTTTTTATCCAATGACTTAGATTGAAAGAAGATGGCTCTGACAATGAGAATTCACCTAGGTCATATGTGACCCAGGGTCAACTAAGTAAGTTCTCTAAGTTAACTCTTTTCTGTAAATAAGAAAATATAACATTCATAAAAAGAGGTACTCCATCCGTCCGCCACAAACGTATACATTTGCTTTTTGCACGTGGATTAAGGAGTATTATTACTTAATGTATAGTAGATAGTTGTATTAGTGGAGTGTGTGGGTCCCATATATTAAATATATTTGTGATGTGTGTGGATCCCATATGTTTAAAAAGGAAAATGTATACCTTTGGTGTGGACGCCCAAAATAGCAAAATGTATATCTTTCTGGCGGACGAAAGGGAGTAGTATTTAATTTATGAAAAGTGATAGTAGGTCATTTAAAATAACTTGTGAATAAATAAATAAAAATAATATTTCATCGCCCAATTAACTCTTAACATTTACCGTATAAACTAAGTATAAGAAATTATTATCTTTTTACTAATTTTATTGAATTTGGAGAGTAATGTGATTCTTTTTTTAATAAATGATAAAGTAAGTCATGTATGTTAACTGAGAGTGATATTTTTTTAATAATAATGTGTTGAGATGTTATTTGTTTTGAAATTTTAATTCTTTTTGGGGTGTGCGCTAAGTTTATTTAATTTTGAAATTAGTCCATGCTTTTTTTAAAATTATAAATTGGTCTATTAATTTTTCAAAGTTCAACAATTTAGTCAATTTACCGATTGGAGCAAATCAGTTAGCCAGTAAAGCCATGTGACACTTTTGATATGACAAGAAATATAAATATTTTCGTCTCTTAAGTTTGTTTCTCTTTTTTAATTAGTCCATAATATTCCAAAATTTTAAAATTGATACATAACTTTTAAAATTCAACAAAATAGACTTAAAGGTGTCGTAATATCTTATTACTGCGAGCCAACCCACACAACCCACAAAAATTCACCACCAACCTGCATCAAGAATGAATGTCTCACCCCGCAAATGATCCGGTCTAGAAATACCTCGCATTATTATGACTAGCATATAACTCACCCCACGTAAGGTCTGTATCTCGAATTGTTCAACCTACCAATAATCCACCATATATAAATACAAAAAAAGCACATATGATATTTTAAAAATTATATATTATCCATTTCAATTGTACATTTTTATAATTTTATATTCATTTAAAAAATCCATTTAAAAATAATAAAATAAGTTTGACACAGTGACAACTTGCTATCCCCTACCAAAAATTCATCTAATGCCCACCTTGCAAATAACCCATCCAATAGGTGTCTCACTTTACCAATAACTTAACCCACTCTAACCCAACAATGGTGGATTGTAGTGTGTTAATATTGATCAGTTCAACCAATTTTTACATCTTCAATTGGTCCAATTACCAGTTTATGTGATATTTTTTTCTTCAATTTTCACTTATGGCATCAATACATGCAATAATTTTGTAGTAAAAAATAAGCACATGAATATAATAGGATAGAAACTCAAAATCACGTGAAATATTCGGGGTAGACCTTTTGAACTCCAAGTAGATTAACCAAAATCTTTGAATTATCAAGCTAAATTTCACGCAAAGAATCTCAATTCATTTTCTACTAGTTCGTGAGCCCATAAAGATGTCACTATTAATTCTCTATTGCATGAGTTGGGTTCACGTTGAGTTATTATGTAAATGATGCTCATTTGTGACTCTCTTGGACAAATGTCAATTCAAATCGGCAGTTCTACGATTATAAATGAAAAATGGTTTGTGGCTCAAAAGCGAAAGAACAAAATAACTAAATAGAGTGTGTCTTCAAAGTCTTGACAAAACCGATGTCGAGACACATAATACAACATGTTGTACAGTGAAATAAAAAATAAAAATAAGAATTACTTCCTTCACAAGTCCAGTGACTTGTGATGCCTTCATGGCGAAAATATTCTTATTAAAACTTCAAGACGATTATAAATTTAATCACAAAAAAAAATAGAAATCCTATTTTAAATCCTTAGACATAGGATTCACAAATGAAATATCAAGAGTGATACACAAAGCTAAAAAGATCAAAACTAAAAAAAATTTCATTTTTCTACTCTCTCAATTTGTAATCTACATTTCTAATGTGAAATATCATGAGCCTTATATCAAAGTAAAAATTCATGTTCAATTTACTATTTTTATTGTAGAACTGGTACTATCATCCGTGGTGGCAAATAGTACATTTTAATCACAATTCTCAGATTCAGATCCATCATCATCTCTCCAGGTGGAATTCAAATTCATCTTCTTTCTCCTAAGAGTAATTGCGCATTCTTTTGCAAAATGCCAAAATACATGACAAGCTCTATATTGAATCGAATCCATGCCATTCATTTCAATTTGGCTATGTGGAGGATACCAGCCCATCCTTCTTTAAGGACTAGGGTCAGAGAATAACTTTTATGAGCTTTTCACTGGTATATTCCTCTTCATTTGATTTGATGCACTAGGAGCTGAAAAAACTTGAGGAGAGTTGTTGAATTAGATTCGCGGTTTTATGCTGCTATAATTTTATTTATTCATTTTTTTATGATTGTATTAAATTTCTTGGTCAGCATCGCAACATTCGAGCATCCTTCATCTAACAACTCTATCTCTTCGAATTCTTCTTTTACAAACTTTCTTCATTCATAGGTGTATAAGATTCAGTTTGAAAAGCAAAATTCATACCTGTATGAAACATGTGTGGAGAATTAAGTTGAACTTGTTTATGTCCAAAATTGAGTTTATATGTCTTCAAGATACTCATCAATTCTCCAAGAGGGAGTTGTGGTATCTCTTACTTCTTTAATAGCTGAGACCATAATATGAAATCTCTTCGGAAGTAATCACAAGAATTTACTCACAAGTTGTTCATTGCTAATTAGATCTCTTAAGATTTGAACTTCATTTACAATATCGAGAATCTTTTCGTTGTATGAAGATATTGATTCATATTCATCCATACGAATATTTTCAAACATAGTTGTGGGATATCTCATTTTAGACGTAAAAACACTCTCAGAACCCTCACAATATTCTTATAGAATTTCCCATGCATCTTTGGCTGAGACGCAATTCGTAATCATCTTGAATATGACCACATCAACAGATGAAAAAATAGCATTTAAAGTTCTTGAATTGAAATTACCAAGTTGAGATTCTTCTGGTGTCCATTCTCCTTTAGGTTTAATGATTAAATCATTGTCCACATCAACTATTTGAAGAGGACTCCAACATTTAATCGAATGCCAAGATCTTTCATCAATTGATTTGATGTGAGTTAGCATTCTCACCTTCCACATGGAATAATTAGTTCTATCAAGAATTGGAGGGAGATAAATAGGAGACATAGAATAATTCATAATATAGACACTGGAAATTAAGATCTGCACTTAGTATACAACTGTAGAATTTGGTGCTAATTGAAAATATTTTGTGGGCCCAAAAATTGAGAACATAAAATAGAACAGATTGTGTCTTCAATGTCTTGACACAATCGATGTCGAAATACAAAATACAACATGTTGCACAGCGTAATAAAGAACAAAAATAAGAATTACTTTTCTTTCAAGTCCAAAGACTTGTGATGCCTTCACGGGAAAAATTTTCTTATTAAAACTTCAAGACGATTACAAAAATGAATCACGAAAATCCAAACACAAAAATAAAAAAAATATTCTAAATCCTTAGACATAGGATTCACAAATGGAATATCAAGAGTGATATCCAAAACTAAAACTCTTTTCACTTTTCTATGCTCTCAATCTATAATCTACATTCCTAAACAGAAATATTATGAGTCTTATATAGAAGTAAAAATTCTTGTTCTTCAAGTATGTTTATTCCAAGTTCAGCTTTTCTTGGAGACCAATTCCATCATCAATCTTTTCTTAAATGTACATTCTTTGTTCTTTGACTTGATCACCAAGAATATCTTATCCATATTCTCAAAATTTCTTGCAGTCCATATTTTTCTTATCTCCTGGAGAAAGACTAAGAAATACCTTTTCTTTCGCTTAGTTCTAGAATAGGAACTAACACAATCCCACAAAAAAGAAATGCATTAACTAAAAATAAACAACTTACAATTGGGAAAGGCAAAACAATTAAAATAGAAAATTTGAACAAGTCAATTTCTAATAATAAATTATAAAAGATAACCTTCAATAGTACTATAAATTTAGTTAGTGAGAAGGAGAGTGACATAATTATAATATTTAATCCACAACAAATGTATTTTGCACAAATTAAGTTGAATATTGTTAAATCTTGAAAAAAGAAAAAAAAATGTAATGTACACATAACCACAGAGTGACCCCATTCATACTGATAAATGAACCAATTTATTTAAATTTTGAAAGTTAATGAAACAATTTCAAAATTCTGAAATAACTTGGACTAATTTCAAAAGGAGGCGAAGTTAAGAGACTAAAATTTTTATTTTCTTTTCACTTCAGAAATGTCACGTGGGCATTTTCGACTGGGATACCTACTCTAGTCGACGTAAATAAACATATTGTCGAGTTTTTAAAAGTTAAAAAATTTGTTCAATTTTTTATTGAGACTTCATTAACACGTAAACATACCAAACTCAACAAAAGAAATATATATTAGAATTATGCTTGTGATCGCCGTAATTGTAATCAATCAAATGGCAACACCTGGATTTTCATGATTAAAATATTAATTTTAATTTACTATTGAGTGTTATTAAATACACACCCCTTTTTATTAAAGAGGACGACTATTCACACCCCCGATTTTACTATATTATCCAGATTATTAAATGTATCCACTAAAATTAAAATATATATATAAATTACTAAATATACCCCATTGTAGACTCTTTTACCATTTTAATTAATTAAACTCTAACCTATTAATAAAATTAAATAATTCCACAGAAAGAAATCACAAGTCGTATATACTATTCAGAACTACGACTCCAGAGCACTTTGAGAATGGTAAATGGAACAGGGTGGCTATTGCAATAAGATTGGACCATTCGAAGCCGATGAGATTGAAATAAGGGATGCACATCAGATTATGTGAGATGTGGCACTTGAAGAATTTGAGATAGTTTTCGGCAACGGAATGAATTTGAAACTGTTCAATATGACCTTACTTTCGTTCATGAGGTCGGACGGGCATCCAGGAGTTTACAGACAGTTTCATCCTTACGATGAAAAGGATAAAGATGCAAAGATTCAGAATGACAATTTTTGTTGGTGCTTACTAGACCCAATAGATTCTTGGAATGACTTGATGATGGAAATACTTCTTAAAAATAAAAAATAATAGTTGCACAAAAGTGAGTTATTAATGAATTTTTGCATATTGTGTTTCTGGATCTCTTATGCTTATTCATCAAAATTCTAAGCAATATCACCCAAAAAAAGGCAACTTGTATAGATTTATTGTCCTGTGTTAAAGCTCAAATGACTTGGCAAACATGATAAACAATTTCAAAAGAGAAAAAATAGTTTATTTCCTATCATACATTCTTCAGCAGAGACAAAATCAACAAATCCAAGTGAAGCGGGAAGTTGGACCGGTGAGCAGACTCCACTTTCTGTATAATCTATATATCATTCTTCCTACCTATCTTCTCTTCTCCCCTGTATTTTTTTATTTACAAACACATAAAACTTCTCTTTGTAAATTATGGAACAGTCTTGAGAATAGTTTGGTTAGCGAAAGGGATGAAAAATTAATAGGGTTATAGTTCTGTGAGAGTGGAGTACATATAAAATCTCACGGGGCACGTATAGAAAGATTAAATAAAAAATATTAGTTAATAATAAATATAAGAGTATTTATGTCTTAACATATAAGGATAACTTAGTCTTATAGATTTGTGGGATATGTTTAGCAAAACCGAAAATATGAATAGTCGCGCCCTTTATTAAATACACACCCTCTAATTAATATATACCCCTTTTAACTTTTTATTTCTTAGTTTTATTTTATACAAACCCCTAAAATTTCAAAATTACTCTTTAAAAATTAAAATCTTACACACCCTATTTAAAATCTTCATTTTTTTAAATCTTTTTTTACTAAAATAGAAACCTTGATTGTTCTTTTTTTTTTCGGGCTTTGAAGGCAGCTTTAATAGCGGAGGAGTAGAGGATTAAGAAAGTAACAATTGATTAATATTCGTGTCTCCTTCAAATACAGTAAACTCTATGATCAATCCCTTACCACCACTTTTTCATTCTATGATGAATCCCCAAAAATTTCGATTCTAATATGGATCATATCTTGAGTTTATCTCTCTGCTGTTTAGATGGAAAGCGGGAACTAGATATGAAAGATCTCCTTCCACATGTCATCAGTATCATTATTGTTGATCAGAAAGCATAATCAAATCAAAAATAATATTTTAAAACTAGGCCCTCTTGTTACTCTTCTTCTTATGCGATATCGCAATATTTGTAGGTCTGAATCGTGTGATTTTCTCAAAGAGGGCTCCTCTTTAATCCTATGCTTGACTGCAAAGAATACTTGGGAAGAGGTTCGGGACCCTTTGCCATTAAATGGAATCCATCAACAATTAATCTCATTCTGAATTAAATGATGTACACCTACAAACATGTCTACCATATTTGACAAATTTTCGATGGACGATGGAATTGCCTTGTTAAATCTGTTGCGGCCTAAATGCAGCATTTGAACTGCTGATAAGTTCCTGATGTCATTTGGAATATCTCCAGTAAACTTGTTTATTTTAGAAGATAGGACTTCCAGAGATTGATAATTCGTTATTGTTGAAAGGATGTTTCCTCCAAATTGATTATTAGCAATCCTCAATTATTTAAGTATTCATTCAGTTTGGCTACAAATTTCTTCTGAAATGCTGACAACATTCAGTTCTACCCACGTCTACACTAAGCATTCTTGTTGTTTTCCCTCAACAACTCTCACTTCTTGTAAATAGAATTGCCATAAATGAATTAATCAATTAATTAATTTGTAAAGGAAGGTGGCGTTTATTTTTGCAAATTGGGCATGGTGTATAGAAAGGGAGAGATTGAATTAGTTTTAAAATATGTAAAGGGTGTGTATTTAATGAATTAAGGATAATTTAGATTTTTTATAAATATATAATTTAATTACATAGTAATGGGTTGTGCATCCAATAGAAAGGGGGTGTGCATTTAAGGAGATCCTCTAATATTTTATTTAGGGATTTAAATAAATTACTCCCTCCATTCCAGAGATATTGACGTATTTTTTTGGGCAAGGAGATTAAGGAGTATAATAATTTAATGCAAAGTAAAGTAAGTGAAATAATATTTAATGTGTAGTGGGTAGTTGTATTAGTGGTGAGTGTGATGTGTGTGTGGCCCATGTAACTAAATAAATTATTTTTTGTGTGTTCTTAAAAAGAAAATATGTCAATTTCTATGAGACAACCCAAAAAGAAAAGTGTGTCAATATCTTTGGGACGGAGGGAGTAATTCCAAAAATAAATTGATTAATAATTGATAACTAATTTAAGCCCAACAAGTTAAATGAGGCTTATATCATGTGAGGCTTGACCAAATCAAACAAACTCAAGTCAAAGATGGTCTAACTCAACACAAACAAGCCTAAATAAATTGACTCAAGTTAAACAAGCCTAAATAAATTAAATCAAATACAGGCCAAAGGTGGCCTGACCCAAGTCAAACAAGCCCAAGTTAAAAAAGGACTAACCCAAGTTAAACAAGTCCAGACAAATTAAATTAGTCTAAGTAAAATAAGCCTGATTAAGGTCCAATCAAGTTGGAGGCCCAAGCCCGCAGAATCAAGTGAAATCAGTCTTTGACCAATCAGGTTGCGAGTTATAGATAGAAGGTTCTGTTGAATTGTATACTAAAGGTCTACCTTTTTGTATGAATAATGTTATAACAATTTATTTGAAATGAGAATCATATGATCAAATAATTGCATCTTATAATTTATTTATATGTCCGATGCAATAGTCCACTTACTTTATACTGTGGATAATATATTGTGCGACAACACGCGAAAGATCATATTATTGGTTTCCTTATAAAGTATAAATAGATGCTCACAACCGAGATAGACGGAGACTCTCTATTTAGATGGTTGTAGTGTGATTTGGTATTATTTTGTCTTGACTATTGTATCACACTAGTATACTTTGTGTGTATTGAGCAGGACCGCTTGAGATCATTCGACTTGTACTGTCAATATAGAAGAACTTGATCTCTGTTATTACAGATGTTCGTGCTCTAAATCCCTATACAATAACCTCGACACGTAAGGTAGTATGTATTTCTTTGATTCATCAATGGATGAGATTTACATGTTATTAAATCAACAAACTCGGTGAGTTAGGAAGTAGTGTTGTCTCAATAGTATGCTGTTGATTGTAGAAGCAATCCGTGTCCTATTCAGGTTGATGATGTCCCCTTGAGGAGCTCATAAGGATTATCATGTAAATCTTGCAAGTGGATTAATTCCAGCATGATAATGAGGTTGAGTGGTACTACTCTCGGATGAGATATTAATTAATGGAGTTGTCAGTAACTTAAATAATTAATGGGCATTGTATATCTTAAACATGGGGAGACTGTCGGGCTCATAATAAGAAGGAGCCCATAACGTAATTATGGAATTGGAACGGCAGTGCAGTAATAATATTTTAGTGGACTATATTATTATTATTGGACTTAAGTATAAGTTTTGGTCTAAACTTGGATACTTAAGCCCAATGGAGGCCCGACTCTAATTTCTCCTCCTGGTCCCTGTTGTAGCCCATATATAAGTCATCTCAACTATCTGGATACCCTAATTATTCACGCCTAACACTATAGGGAGGGAAAGGAAATAACAGATTGAGAAGATCTTGAAGATCGTTGCCCACACGACGTCAAGATTAGACTTGAGAATACAGCAGAAGATCAAGATGTCCTTTACTGCTGCTGTTTGTCAATTTCTACAATTTCTCTAAAATCATGTGTAACTCCAAACTATTCATGTTATACACTGTTGGAAAGTCACAGAAGAGAGAAACGTTTTGGCGCATAGATCACTGAAATCGGAGATTGTGTGAGAGAGTTATGCCCAAAACAGTTAGGCTGCGCGTGCCACTGGTGAGAATTCATTCTCTTCTTCAACATACCCTGGTGAAAGGTATATGATTTTATGTTCTTGCTTCTGCTGATATAGAATTGTATGGAACCCTAACGGTTCACGTTAACCAAACAATCGAACGCCAACAATTGGTATCAGAGCTTCGGTTTTGTGACTAAGCGTGACATGTTAGGCTAGGGTTTATGTACATGCATGAATTAGGGTTTATGGAATTATTGTATTATTCCTCTATACCCTATATCTCGTCTGCAAACCTGTTCAGTGATGGTATCGATGAAACTTGTGGTAAAAGTCACGCCTTGAAGTGACAATGAACATACGATGATGTCAGGAATGTCGCTCATTTGCGGGCTGCTAATGGGCGATAGGTGCAAGAAAGCCAGCAGGGTGCCGTGTGAACCACCGGGAAGAACACACGATGGGGCGCTCCATGAAGCACCCGGCAGCATGCAGAAATAGGGCGATGCGCATGATTATGAGAGACCAGGTGCTGAATTGAGTAAGCAGACATGCGCATGGCTGGGCATCATGCTTGGTGTTAAGCATGGCATCGTGCGTGGTATCGAGCGTAGCGTCTGGAAGCCGAGTAGAGCGCCCGATGGCGTGCTCGGAGGGGTACCCAGTGGTGTGCGTGTTGGCGTGCAAGAAACCAGGTAGAGCATCCGGAAGTGCACTCGATGTGGCGTACAGATTTCAATGTGTAGCAGACTCAGCGATGCACGGTTGCTGGCGTTAAGAAGACTGACGTGATTCACTGGCGGCACGACCGGAAGCCACTGTCAGCATGATTGCTGATAGTGGACGGCACGAGCGGCGATGGCGGCAGTGAATCAATGACAATCTTCATGGTGGCGGCGACGACATCCGATAGATTCTGATTAATGGCAGCCTGTGACGATGAATGTGTTAGGGCACAAGTTATCCTACTTGTTGCACAAGGCATCAGTTTAATCGCTGGAGTATTGGACAAGTCGTTCTATTTTAGCAATTTATTTCTTTTTATATAACTGTCATAATTGATTTAAATGTCTATTATTGTTTTATATATGAATGCATGTTCTATTTGATTTTCTGTTATTAATAGAAGCATGCTAGGTTGCGTATTATATTTTAATATTATATGCATGTAAAAACCCTCGGTGTTAAATAACTAAGTGGGAGAGGGGATTGGTAATAAATTGGCCTCCATTATTGGTTTGTAAGTGATGTGAGTAAGCTTGCATGTTGGCATAAACCTTCCTCCCCATTGAATGAGTGTATTCATGGATCACTGGTACAAACTTCTTTATGATGACTATAGGAAGTTATCCGAGCGCGTGTGTACTTCTCCATCTATAAGGCACACAAGCTTGCACAATGGACTTGGGGTCAAATAATGTGTACACTTAGATGCAAATAATAATTATCCTTCTCATCGGAGTCACAACTGTTATTTGCATGGCTAAAAAGAAACCGACTATTAATTATTTTGTCATGAAGTTAGGTTAACGAATGAAATTAATGGGTAAAACCTTATCTTGTAAATGTTCGGGTTTGTATACGTCCACACTATCGTGGAATGCAGACTCATGGTGTTTGAGATATTGGTGAATTTTATTTTATATTGTTTTGAGGAAATCAATATAAATTGATAAATTCGAAGGATTTGATCGGTGTATTTATTTACGTGATTCTCAGGATTTTCAAATAGTTTTATTTCACTTATTGTTGACTAAAAGAAATTATATTTATTGGTCCAAAATTAGATGATTAGAAAAGAATCTTGGTTTCAATTCTTACTGCTTAGGAAAACATATGTGTTCTCACTAAGGATGTCCTATGATGCCTATTAAAGTCTCTAGTTGAGAGGTGATAGGTTCATAGAAATATGATTGTCTCATGTAACTCTTTGGATTCCTGAATAAGGTTGATAGGTGGGAGTTCATAGTTGAATTGATGAACGAATTGGAAATGATTGGAGTAGAAATTGAAGGGGAACCTAGGTTAATTTTATTCTCCATAATTTGCCTAGATGTTTTGAGCAAGATCCACCTGAATTACAAGAGGCTGCATTCGGTGGGAAACTTCTGACAAAACAAGTGGCGAAGGAAATTAATTTTCATCAAGATGTGAACAAGGTTAGTATCTCATTCACTAGTTGTTGAAACATGATTAGTGATGGCATCTACTGACACGTTGTGTATAGATAGTGGAATCACTAAAAAGCGTGTAACTAAGTGATGATGAGATAACTGAGTACATAGGTAAGCTACCAAAGTAGTGACTGTTGCAGTGGGAGTTGTTTATTTATCTTCTGATAGGAATAAACGGTTGATTTTGAGAAATTGTCTTTACGTATGTTCTCATAGAAAGAATTTCATTTCAGTTTCTATACATTTAAGGATAGATACTCCATTTCATTTAAATGACATGTGCATAGTAATGAGGGACGGAGCTATAATCTATTATGATACGTTGATAACAATTTGTACACTCTTAAATCATGTTTCTCTCACAATGCAACATAATAGTAATGATAACGCGTCTTCTAATCCTAATAAGAGAAAGGAATCTTTGGATAGAACCAAACATACCTTTTGCCATCTGAAACTAGGTCATGATTGCCTTTTCAAGGCAAAAGGGTGTAGAGCCAAAGATATGTTTTGTTCATTCTGATTTATCCGGTCCTAAGACTATCCAGGCGAGAGGTGGTTAGATATACTTTGATGCACCGCAAATCTTAGAACTATGATTAATTTAAAAGTGCATGGCTCATACGGTGAAAGGTCATCGAAAATATATCAAGTACTTCTTAGGATGGTTTAGGAGATATTTATCAAAGGTTGGGATTGAATCCCAAGTTGTCAACACCAGGTTAACCCCAACCGACTGGTGTGGCGAAGAGAAGGTATAGGACTCTTATGGAAATGGTTAAATAGATGATGAGTTATTAGGAATTACTAAATTTATTTTATGAGTATTCCTAGAAACAGCATGTCATAAGGATGTTAGTCTGTTTGTGGGATATCCTAGAATAATGAAGGGTGTCTTATTTGATAGTCCAAAAGATCAAAGGGTGATTGTTAACACGAACACTAGATTTTTGGTAAAGGACTATGTAATAAATCACAAAGCCATGTATAAATTGTTCTAAAGGATGTGAGAGGGAAAACACAAAGTATAGTACCAATTGTACAAGAGGATATACCACAAGTAAACTGCATCGCGTATCACATCTGATACACAGCTGCATGTAGCGCTTTATTGTAGTGGAAGGGTTGTTCTACAACCTGATAGATTTATGTTTTGGGAGAGTCGTGAGACTTGGTCCCTAGTAAAACAAGAAATTGGTCCACGGATACGACGAAGCACTACAAGATAAAAATGCAATATCTTAGCATCTTGCAATGATTTCTGAAATAGAATCTATGGATTCTTAATTAGGTATGGGTACTTGTAGAACCGCGAAATGGTGGTAAAGCCATTGGAAGTTGCTCTACAAAATAAAAAAGGATCAGACGGTAAGGTGATACTTTGAAACAAGGCTTGTTGCGTAAAGGTACACTCAGAAATAAGGGTGAGTTTGAGTATGAGAAAACCTTTCCGCCGGTAGCTAAGATTAAGTCGATCCGGATTCTTTTATTTTATTTTATTGCTGCTCATATTGAATTATGAAGTATAGCAAATAGATTTCAAGAAAGCTTCCATGATTGGAAGTCTTGAGAAAAAAAAACATTTATGTGAAGCAATCAGAGTGGTTCATTGAAAAGTGCGAGGAGTATTTTGAGTGTAAGCTTAAAAGTGTCCATTCATGGACCAAAGCAAGCTTTGAACTCAAAGTACATCTGTTTTGATGAGGTAATCCAGTGATATGAATTTATTCAATGCGCGGATGTGTCTTGTGTATTAGAAAAGAGTGACAGAAACATGGTGGTATTTCTTGTACTATACCTAGATAGTATCTTGCTCATTGGAGACAATGAAAGAGTATTGTCGAGGCATATAGGTATGGCTCATAAAGCAGTATGAAATGAAGGACTTAAGAGAAGCCAAATACATTCTTGCGATCATGGTGATACGGATCACAAGATAAGACATTGTGCTTATCTCAAGCTTCATGAAATGATACAATCATTACTCATTTTAGCATGTGACTTTATCTAAGGAAATATGTCTTAAGACACAAAAGAAGATAAAGGTGATGAAGACGGTTCCTTATGCTTCGGCGAATAAGGAAGCTTAATCTAAGGAATGCTATGCATGAGAACGGATATCTGTATTGCCAAAGGCATGGTCAGTGGGTATTAAGGTAATTCCAAATAAGAATGTTGAACTGTGGTAAGACATATATTTATGTATCTGAAAAGGACCAGAAATTATATGTGAGCTTACTGGACAGATTCAATGCTTCTTATGAGTTACATAGATTTGGATTTTTTAAATCAGATAGGGACGGCAGTAAATCCACCTCAAAGGTTATGTGTTTAATTTGGAAGTTGAGTCATAATATGGAGGAGTGTTGTATAAAATATATTTTGGACTCCACCATGAAAAGATGATAAATTGGAGCCTCTGAGACAGCCAAAGTATTTGTATGACTCTAGAAACTTCTTGATGGACTTGGATGTAGTTTCTATGTTTGCCCAAGGGTATGACAATTTATTGTGATAATAATGGTGCGGTTGCAAACTTGAAGGAATCATGAGCCCATAAGCAATTATACACATGGAGCGCGAGTACCAACTGTTACGAGAAACCGTATGACGAGGGAAAGGTTGTGTCACCAAGATTGCATCAGATGATAACCTAGTGAATCCTTTTACAAGGACCTTAAGGCGAGAGCTTTTGATGGTCGTGTAGTGGGAGTGGGAATCAGATGTATGGCAGTTGACATGACAGCATAGTCTTTTAGTATAAGTGGGAGATTATTGGATTGTATACTAAAGGTCTAGCTTGGCTGATGCAATAGTCCACTTACTTTATACTGTAGATAATATGTTGTGCGACAACACGCGAAAGATCATATTATCAGTTTCCTTATAAAGTATAAATAGATGCTCACAACCGAGATTGACGGGGACTCTCTCGGGATGGTTGTAGTGTGATTTGGTATTAGTTTGTCTTGACTATAGAATCACATAAGTATGCTTTGTGTGTATTGAGTAGGACCGCTTGAGATCGTTCGACTTGTACTGTCTATATAGAAGAACTTGATCTCTATTATTATAGATGTTTGTGCTCTTAATTCCTATATAATAACCTTGACATGTAAGGCAGTATGTATTTTTTTGATTCATCAATGGGTGAGATTTACATATTATTAAATCAACAAACTCAGTGAGTTTGGAAGTAGTGTTGTCTCTATGGTGTGCTGTTGATTGTAGAAGGAATCCGTGTCCTATTCAGGTTGATGATGTCCCCTTGAGAAGCTCATAAGGATTATCATGTAAATCTTGCCAGTGAATTTATTCCGACATGATAATGAGGTTGAGTGGTACTACTCTCGGATGAGATATTAATTAATAGAGTTGTCAGTAACTTAATTAATTAATGGGCATTATATATCTTAAACATGGGGAGACTGTCGGGCTTATAATAAGAAGAAGCCCATAACGTAATTATGGGATTGGAGCGGCAGTGCAGTAATAATATTTTAGTGGAGTATATTATTATTATTAGACTTAAGTATAAGTTTTGGGCTAAACTTGGATACTTAAGCCCAATGGAGGCCAGACTCTAATTTCTCCTCTTGGTCCCTATTGTAGCACATATATAAGTCATCTCAGCTATTCGAATGCCCTAATTATCCACGCCTAACACTGTGAGGAGGGAAAGGGAACAGCAGATTGAGAAGATCTTGAAGATCGTCGCTCACACAACATCAAGATTGAACTTAGGAATAAAGCAGAAGATCAAGAGGTCGTTTGCTACTGCTATTTGTCAACTTCCATAATTTTTCTAAAATCGTGTGTAACTCCAAACTGTTCGTATGATACACCATTGGAAAGCCACGAAAATATTGGATTGTATACTAAAAGTCTAGCTTTTGTATGAACAATGCTTTGACAATATTTGAAATGAGAATCATGTGATCAAACATTTGTAATTAAGTTATTGCTAAACTTGGATGCTTAAGCCCAATGGGAGACCCAAATCCTAATTTCTCCTCCTGGTCCTTGTTGTAGCCTATAAATAGCCAATCTCAGCAGCCCAGTAACTTGATACACACGACATAAACACCGTGAGTTTGAGGGAGCTGCAGATTGAGTTCGTCTCATAGATCGTTGCCCACACAACGTCGAGACGTGGCTTAGGAATACAACAGAAGACCGGAAGGTCGTTTGCTGTTTCTATCCATCAACTTCTATGATTTTTATAAAATTGTGTCAATATCTGAACTAGACATGTGATATACTGATGGAAAGCCACTGAAGAGATGATCATTTTAGCGTATATATCACTCCAATCGGACATTGGATGAGGACGTTATGGCCAAATCCGTGGGACTGCGCAGGCTGCCGATGAGAATGCTTCTTCTTCAACATACCCTGGTGAAATGTAATACGTTTCTATAATTTCTTGCTTTCGCTGATATAGAAACGCATGGAACCCTAACGGTTCACGTTAACCAAAAGATCCAAATGCCAACAATCGGTATCCAAGCGTAGGTTCTAAGGTTAAACGTGACACGTTAGGCTAGGGTCTGAGTGGATAATGTGGTGCTAAAACTTAGGGTTGAATGTTTGAACTTGTTGTATGTTTAAACTTATTAGAACCCTAATTGCATGACACCACACACACACGACACCGCACGATATATCGGCGCTGGTAAAAGGTTCATCAAAAACCTATTTACCTACACGTCGGATTGCATCGATGGTGAACGTGATGACACCTGGTGAAAGGATGATTATTAAGGTTTATAGTATTTTTATATTATGAAAACCCTATGCAATCGGTGGCTGGACTTCGGTTGTGAATGGGTCATGGACTGCTGCACCGGTGATTGGTGGATGGCAGTTGCACAGCCAGAGCTGGCGGACGGCGCGACATCACAGGGCAGGTCCCTTGGCGTGACTTGCTTGTAGCGAACGATGGCAGAAGCAGGTAACTGCGATGGATAGCGCAAACAGCACTGAGTCAGAATAAAAGACGGTGGGGTCGCTGGACATAGTGATTGCTAGTGTTTGATCGTAGGTGTCAAGGTCGACGATTGGCAGTTGAAAACGATGGTAGCATGGCGAGGTTCCCCAGCGGCTGCGACTGAACCAAGCAAAGTTCCAATCGAAACTGGGTAGGGTTCTGATCGAGTCTCATGAATTTACGATTGAGTCAGCAGTGATTTTGATCGGTCCTCACAGCTTCTAATCGGGTCTGCAGAATCCTCCGACAGGCAGGTCGTGGCGTTTCAATCGGGTCTGGTGAATTCCGGGCGAGTCGGCTGCTTTTTTGAGTGGGACTAGGTTGTTTCCGGACGTGTCTAGGCAGCGATCCAGGCGGGTCTTCATTATTGGCTGGGGTAAGTCTGTGGATTCTCTGGTCGAGGATTACCAATTTTCCGGTCGGTCCACGTGTGTCAAGGCAGGGGCTTTGGTTCCTCCGGTGATGGCATCGCGTGAACAGACATGTACCTAGATGGAATCGGATAAGAGACCGGAAAAACGCAGACCTGACGCGACGGATCATGTGGCCGGCGAGAATTCTGCAGGGCTGAAAGCATCTAGGCTCGATGGTTTTCTGTGGTGATGGTGCGGACTCTCGCTTTAGGAAGACTGATGAACAACTCTTCAGAGTTTGCTGTGGCTGCCGGCTGTAGTAATTGGAACTGGTCAGCACTGGCGGTACAAGGCATGATATTTCACGGCTGCTCTATCCCTCATAGTTAACGGCACTATTGCTGAAGGAGGAAGAATAGAGTCGTGCTGGCTATATAGGTTTCGGCGGCAGACTGGAGGCGTATTGACTGGAAAATTTTGTTGTCCATCAGAAAAGTTGGAGCGCCGGCCAGTGGGCGGCGTTCGTTATTTCCGGTGTGCTATTGCAAATGCTAGAAGTGGCTACCGGGGGCAATTTGTCTGGAAGGTCTTGTTTGTTATGAAACCGTGTATCTAGATTGCTTAGGGCCCAAGTTTGCTTCTTGCCCAAGTCACATGTTTAATTGCCTAAATTGGTTTGTTGACTAAGTCAATTTTTTATTTGGCAATTATTTTTATTTCCTTATATATAATTGATATAATTATTTTATTTGCCAAATATTATTATATATTTTGATTGAATGTGCTATTTGATTTACTGTCTTATTTGCCGTAATAATAGAATGCTTATTTGCATATTTTATATCTGTTATATTGCATGCATACAAAAACTCTCTTGTTAAATAACTAAGTGGGAAAGGGATTGGTCATGATCCCGCGACCTCCATTATTGATTTATTAAGTGATGCAAGTAAGCTTATGAGTCGGTTATAGTGCCTTCCTCCCCAACGTATGAGTTTTATTTGTGGATCACTGGAATAAATTACATGAAATAATTATTATTTGTAATCTGATGCAAATAAGCTTATGAGTCGGTTATAGTGCCTTCCTCCCCAACTGGATGAGTTTTATTTGCGGATAACTGGTACAAATTAATAATTAATGGTTATAGGAAATTATTTGAGCGCGTGTGGACTTCTCCAACTGTAAGGCACACAAGCTTGGGTAACGTACTTAGTATCAAATAATGGTATACACTTAGGTGCAATTAATATGTGTCCTCCCCAATGGAGTCACTGCTATTAAATTGCATGGCTAAAGGACAACCGACTATTAATCATTGAGTCATAAGGTTAATTATGACGTATGTAATTAATGTGTAAAACTTTCTCTTGCGAATGTTCGGGTTTGTATACGTCCACACTAACGTGACATGCAAAATCACGGTGCTTAAGATATTGGTGAATTTATTTTATATTGTTTATTGAGGGAATCAATATAAAATTTAAATTCGAAGAGTTTGATCATCGTATTTATTTACTTGATTCTCTGAATTTTTGAATAATTTATTTTGCTTATTGTTAACTAAAGGAAAACATACTTACTGGTCCGAAAAGAATCTTTGTTTTAATTCTTACTGCTCAAAAAAATATTAAAATGTGTTCTCACTAAGGATGTCCACTGATGTCTATTTAATTCTCTAGTGAAGAGTTGAGAAATTCATAGAAATATGATGGTCTCATGCGACTCTTCGGATACTTGAGAAATAAAGAAAGGCAAGGGGTTGTGGTTAAACTTGATGAATAAATTGGAAATACTTGGAATATAAATTGAAGGGGAAACCTAGGTCAATTTATTCTTCGTAATTTGCCTACATGTTTTGAGCAAGTTCCACCTGAAATACAAGAGGTTGTATACGGTGGAAAACTTCTTGCAAAACGTGTGACAAAGAAAATCTAATTTCATCAAGATGTGAATAAGTTAAGTATCTTATTCACTAGTTGTTGAAGCATGATTAGTGATGGAATCTGCTGACACGTCTGCAACTAAGTGATGATGAGATTACTGTATACATGGGTAATGCTACGAAAGTAGTGATTGTTGCCGTGGGAATTGTTTATTTATCTCACGATAGGAATAAACGTTTGATTTTGAGGAATTGTCTTTACGTACGTTTTCATAGAAAGAATTTTATTTCGGTTTCTATGCATTTACGGATGGATACTCTATTTCATTTAAATGACATGATCATTATAATGAAGGATGGAGCTATAATCTGTTATGGTACGATGGTGACAATTTGTACACTCTTAAATCATGTTTATCCCATGGATGCAATAAATAGTAATTAATAAAGCATCTTCTAATCTTAGTAAGAGAAAGGAACCTTCGAAAATGAACCAAACATACTTTTGGCATCCTAGACTAGATCATTTTACTTAAGTACGATTCGAAAGTTGATAGCCGATATGAACCGTGAGGTTTATTGGAAGTGGAAACTATCTAACTTTCGAGTTTTACTTGGAAGTGAATATGATTAATTGCCTTTTCAAGGCAAAGGGGTATAGAGCCATGTAAAGATATGTTAGAATTGGTTCATTCTAATTTAAGCGATCCTAAAATTGTCCTATCGAGAGGTGGTTATGAATATTTGACGATTATTCTAGAAACGTGATATATTTTTTTGATGCACTGCAAGTCTGAGTACTATGATTAAATCAAGAAGTACATGGATGATGAAGTGAGGCGTCATGGAAAAATATATCAAGTCACTACGATTCAATCGTGGTGGCGAGTACCTCTTAAGATAGTTTAGGAGCTGATAATCAGAACTTGGAATTAAATCCCAAGATAATTACACCGGGCAAACCCCAGCTGAATGGTGTGGCGAATTGAAGGAATAAGACTCTTATGGAAATGGTTAGATAGATGATGAGTTATTAAATTTATTTTGGGAAATCCAAGAAAAATGAAGAGTGATTTATTTAATAGTCCAAAAGATCAAGAAAGTGACTATTAACACAAACACTAGAATTTTGGAAATTGACTATGTAATAAATCACAATACCATGTATAGAATTGTTCTAAAGGTGTGAGAAGGGATACACAAAATTTAATGCCAAGTGTACAAGAGGATATACCATAAGTAAACTGCATCGCGTGTCACGTCTGATACACAATTGCACGTAGTGCCTTGTCGTAGTGGGAGGTTTGTTTGACAATCAAATAGACTTATGTTTTGGGAGAGTCGTGAGACTTGGTCCCTAATAAACATCAAATCGGCCCCATGGACATGACAAAGCACTACATGATCGAAATGCGGCATCTTAATAAGTTGCAATGAATTTCGAAATAAAATCTATGGATTCTAAATCAAATCTGGGAGCTTGTAGAACCATCAAATGGTGTAAAAGCCATTGGATGTTAGTGGCTCTACAATGGAGCAACCAAAGTGATTCATTGCATAAAGTTAAGAGCATTTTGAGTGTAAGCTTAAAAGTGTCCATCGATGGACTAAAGGAAGCTTCAAGATCATCGAACATCCATTTTGATAAGGAAACCCAGTCATATGGATTTAATCAATACTCGGATGGATCTTGTGTATTGAAAAGAGTGACGAAAATATGATGGTATTTCTTGTATGTACGTAGATGATATCTTGCTCATTGGAGACAATGAAAGAGTATTGTTGGGCGTATGGGTATGGTTAATAAAGCGGTATGAAATGAAGGACTTAAGAGAAGCAAAATATATCCTTGCGATCATGGTGATAAAGATCACAAGATAGGATATTATGCTTGTCTCAAGCTTTATAAATGATACAATCCTTACTCATTTTAGCATATGACTTTATCTAAGGATTTGTGTCTTAAGACACAAATGAAGATAAAATAGATAAATGTGGTTCCCTATGCTTCGGCAATAAGGAAGCATAATCTATGGTATGCTATACACGAGATTGGATATCTGTTTTACCAAAAGCATAGACAGTGGGTATCAAGGTAACCCGGAACAAGAATATTGAATTATGGTAAGACATATATGAAGTGCCTGAGAAGGACTGAAAATTATATGTAAGCTTACCTGAATGATTCATTACTTCTTAATGGTTACTTAGATTCGGATTTTTGAATCATAAGGACGGCAGTAAATCCACCTCAAGGTTATGTGTTTAATGGAAGTAGATCCATAGTATGGAGGAGTGTTATATAGAATATATATTTCGGACTCCACTATGAAAAAAGGATAATATTGGAGCCTTGTGGCGGTCAAAGTATCTGTATGGTTTTAGAAACTTCGTAATGGACTTAGATGTGATTTTGAGTTTGTCCAAGGTTGTCACAATTTATTGTGATAATAATAGTGCAGTAGCAAACTTGAAGGAATCACGAGTCCATAAGAAAATTAAACACATTGATAGCTAGTACTACCTAATACGAGAAATCGTATAATGAGGGAAAGGTTGTTGTTGCCTAGATTACATCGGATGATAACCTAGTAATTCTTTTACAAGGACCTTAAGGCAAAAGCTTTTAATGGTCAAGTAGTGGGAGTGGTAATCAGATGTATGGCAGCAGATATGGCAGCATAGTCTTTTAGTATAAGTGGGAGATTGTTGGATTGTATACTAAAAGTCTAGCTTTATGTATGAACAATACTTTGAAATATTTGAAATGAGAATAATGTGATTAAACGTTTGCAATTAAGTTATTGCAAAAGTCCATTTACTTTATACTGTAGATAATGTAGTGTGCGGCGTCACACGGAAGATCATATTATATGTTCCTTATAGAGCATAAACAGATGTTCACAACCGAAATAGACAAGGACTATCGATCGGTATGGTTTAAGTGTAATTTCGTATTAGTCTATCTTGACTATAAAATTGCACTAGTGCACTTTGTGTATTGAATAGGACCGCCGTTAAGATCGTTCGGTTTATACTGACTATATAATAGAACTTGATCTCTATTATTATGGATTTTCGTACTCATAATCCCTATACAATAACCTCGACACGTAAGGCAGTATTTATTTCTTTGATTCATCAATGGGTGAGATTTAAAAAATAAATCAATATGCTCGGTGAGTTGGGAGATGGTGCTGTCTCTTTGGTGTGATGTTGATTGTAGAAGGAATCTGTGTCCTAACGGAATTAGCTGATGATATCCCCTTGAGGAGCTCATAATAATTATCATGTAAACCCTGCAAGTGGATTTATTCCGGCATGATAATAAGGTTGAGTGGTACTACTCTTGATAATTATATTAATTAATGGAGTTTTCAGTAACTTAATTAATTAATGGGTATTGAATCTTAAACACGGGGAGATTAACGGACTATAATAAGAATGAGCCCATAAACGTAATTTGGGATTAGGGTGGCAGTGCAATAATATTTCTTTAGTGGAATGATTTATTATTATTGGACTTAAGTATAAGTTTTGGGCTAAACTTGGATGCTTAAGCCCAATGAAGGCCCAAACTCTAATTTCTCCTCCTGGTCCCTGTTGTAGCCTATAAATAGCCAATCTTAGCAGCCCAGTAACTTGATACACACGACATAAACACCTTGAGTTTGAGGAAGCTGCAAATTGAGTTCCTCTCATAGATCGTTGCCACACAATGTCGAGACGTGGCTTAGGAATACAACAGAAGACTGGAAGGTCTTTTGCTATTTCTGTCTATCAACTTCCACAATTTTTATAAAATTGTATGAATATAAGAACGAGAGTTGTGATATACTAATAGAAAGCCACTGAAGAGAGGATCGTTTTGGCGTGTAGATCACTCCAATCGGGCATCGAATGAGGAAGTTATGGCCAAAACCGTGGGGCTGCAAAGGCTGCCGGCGAGAATGCTTCTTCTTCAATATACCCTGTGAAAGGTAATACGTTTCTATGATTTCTTGCTTCTGCTGATATAGAAATGCATGAAACCCTGAATATTCATGTTAACCAAAAGATCCAAATGCCAACAGGAAGAGAGGATCATTTTGGCGCGTAGATCACTGAAATCGAAGATCTGATGAGAGAGTTATACCCAAAATGGTGAGGCTGTGCGTGCTGTCGGCGAGAATTCATTCTCTTCTTCAACATACCCTGGTAAAAGATAATATAATTTTATGTCCTTGCTTTCGCTGATATAGAATCGTATGGAACCCTAACGGTTCACGTTAACCAAATGATCGAACGCCAACAGGTTCTCCATCCTTCATCTATAAAATGAGTCATCCTCCATTCATTCCAGACACTCAAACACCTGAAGACGTCGACATTTCTGAAGAGATTGAAAACACAAGAAACTTACGACCCGATATCAAGGCGGTATCAAGGTGCTAAGCCCCGCTTGAGAACAATCATTCTTCATATCAAGTTCATCCAATATTCTTCTCGGAGTCAACGACGTTCTACACATTCAATGGCATTCTTCGCGGAAAGCTCCCAAGTAATCGCTTAATCTGAACAACAATGCCTCCGGATTAATGTCTCAAGACTTCAAATTCGAGTTCGGATAAGTTTCAACCGAAGATCTGACTCAACATATGCAGTCAGCGCAAAGTCATCACACACAAGTCAAAGTCAAAGCTAAATTGGTTCAAGAGGAGAATCAGATGATGGATTAGAGATTGTAACTCGTTTATATAATTTTTTAAAGTAAATCTGTCTGTATTGTCTTTGTTCCCTTTTGTGTTTGATTTATAATAAATACAAAATTTTGTTGTTACAGTAATTTACACATAAATTTTCGTGTTGTTTTAGCAGTTATTTTTGTATATTTTGTTCTCTTTATGTATCATTTGTGGTGTATTTTTAGTATTTGTATGTAATTAGAGATGTGAAGAAAATATCTTGAAATTTATTGAAATATGCTTAAATCGGGTACAAAAGGGAGCAAAATGGAGTCTGGAGATTGAAAAGCATTGGATGCTGGAAACATGTCAGGACTCCACTCGAGTCCAGAACACGACTCAAATTCGGTCTTTGAGCACGCTTCGAGTTCCAACATCGACCCTGCAGGAAGCTGGGCTCGGAGCCCTGAAACGTAAACTCAGTTCCAAACTCGAGTCACAGTACAAAATTCAGGCCGAAAATCGACAAAGCTCGACTCTAGTTGAATTTGGGCAACATTGTACATCTATTTAAAAAGATTTTAGAATCTTCCATGTGATTAAAAACTGCTCTTCCTTAGATTAGAAATCAGTTTATGAATTCTGGATAAAAAAAAACATACATTTCTCACACACTAATCCTCTCCACATCTCCATCTCTATTCGGTTCAAATTCTCCACCAATTATCCATCCAATTCTATAAATTCTTCCATACATTATCTACCCATCATCTTTTAAAGGAGGAGCTCAAGTTTTGAAGAGAAATTGACATGTTGAAGGAAGGATCTCTCCAAGTGACAAGAGAAGCAATTCATCCTTTGATTTGTTCTTTTTCTCATTTTTCGACATCAACGGAGTCTTGTAAGATATATTATGGTGGATTCATGATAATATTGTTAGACTAGTCTCATTAGTGAGACTAGCAACATGATTGGTTAGGAAATTTAAACTTTGAATTTGTATTGGTGAATTGAAGGAATTATGTGTATTTCCCATTATGAATGCCTATTTCTTAATTAATATGTTGATTTGTGTGGTTAATCTCCATATCACTTTTGTTGATTTGTATTCTTTGCATTCTTTGCTGTAACTCAGATCTAATTAATCTAGATGCAATACATAATCAATACCTTACTGACTCTTAATGTATTCTAGGTTATTTTATGCAGCTGAAAATTGACTCTAACCTTAGAACAACTAAAAAGAGAAGATGCATATTAGGATTTATTCAAATTTATATGAGGTGATCACATTCAGCTTCATCATTCTGTCAAAAACTTCAGACATTATATGCCAATAACAAAGAACAATTATATATACATTTCTGAGGTGTGGTTGAAGTAGGAAAATCAAGATCTCCAATTACTTACACACTCTACTAATGGATGCTTGTGTCATCCAACATGGACTGTTATTTGGGAGCTGCATCTGTTGAGTATTCTAAGCAAAGCATCAGCTTTTCGTCGAGCTTTCAGTGATCCATCAGCAGTTAACCTCTGAAGAGAAGGAATGCTGAATGGATTCATAAGAAGTGTTGTTGCAACTTGGTGTCCCCCATCCTTACAGAGCCCCAAGAGGAGTGTGATTGAGTTCTCCTTCCCCTTGGACGAACCGAACCTCAAAAGATCGATAAGAAGTGGTAACAAATCCGGGCTCGTCCTCATCTCCTCGAGTCCTTGGCTGCACCCCAGAAGAAAGGTCAGCACTGCTAAGGCATCATCAGTTATTCCTGCTCTATCATCTGTCAGCAGAAGAATGAGCAGAGGAACTGCCCCTGCCTCTGTTACCTTTGCTCTGTTGGCATTGAAAACCGAAAGGTTGAAGAGTGCAGTTGCAGCATCCCTTTTTCCTGCTGTTGTTCCTTCTCCTAGTAGTCCCACCAGAGCTGTGATTGCCCTTGGATGAGCACCGATAATCGTCTTGAACTCGTCTCTTATAGAAAGGCTGAAGATGGCTGCTGCCGCGTTTTCCTTTGCTTCCATTGTTTTTCCTGATTGCAGAACGTCTACTATGCTGTCGATTGCTCCTGCAGCCATGATTAGGCTCTTGTTGTTGTCGTGTATGGAGAGGTTTAGCAATGCTGTTACTGCATTTTCTTGGATTCTTGAATCTTGTGATGTTAGCAGAGTTACTAGAAACGGAATGGCTCCGGCCTCAGCTATTATTCTCCGGTTGTCCATCCCCATTTTCGCGAGCAGCCGAAGCTCATACGCAGCTTGCCTTTGGATGTCTATTGATCCTGTTGCAAGTATACCTACTAGAAATTCTGCTGTCAGTTTCACAGAATCTGCAGCTGCTTTAGTTGCTGAGATATGATCAATGGTTATGGATCTTCTCTTGGTGCTACTTCTTTCTTGGTCTGAACATGAGGTGGACTCCATGGTAGGGACCATATTCTCCTTGCACCATTGTTGCATAAAACTTCTGAGTGCATAGTTAGGTATGAGGGCCATGTGAATCAGCCTTTGTCCGGTTTTCGGGCACGTGTGGTGCCCTGAATTGATCCACTGAGCTATCGAATTCCGATCATAAGTATGCCCTGATGCTACGATTACAGGATCATGCATCAAGTCAAGTGAAATCGGGCAGTGAAATTCGTCCGGTATGGCCACTGCTATGGACTGTGAAAGCGATTGATCAAGGCGACGCTTCTTTAGATCTTCATGACTTTCATCTCCTCTGATAATGGTAGGTTTTGAGTGTGAAATCAATAGTATCAAATTGTTAATATTTGCTACCACTAATAGTCCACCAGTGCCAGCTTGCTTCTCAGCTTCCTTCTCTAGTTTAGAGATCTCTTCTTCATACTCCAAAGGGCTTCTTAGGCCAATGCTGCTCAAAATATCTCTACTTCTCACATAAATCAAGTCCTTATTCGTTCGATGCTTCTCGTTGTTTAGGAGCATCAGTTGGAGAAGCTCATCCTTCTTCTGAACCTCCACACGATCCACAAATAACTCGACTCTCTTGGCTTGCCTATGCAGCAATTCGATCTGCTCTTTCGTGTCCACTGTCAATCCAAGCAAGCTAAGAGGCAGAATATCAAGTGCCCTAGCCATCTCTTTAGCCAGAGTGTAAAACTGATGGGAAAGGTGTTGAGTCTGCATTAGATTCCAAACAAGGCTGCCTTCTCGGAAGCTCTCGATCAGCGTCTTGGCTCGTCGGATGACCGAGTAGAGCTCGGTGAGGCAGAGGATCGACGACGGGGGGACCGGGTTGTGCATCCCTTGTTGGATGTCTTGGAAGAGTGAAGACAGCAGTGTTATTCTTGTCTTCATTGCAGAGGTGTTTCTCCTCTGGAGGAGGTGGTTGTTATCCAGTGAGGTGAGTTCATTGGAGACTTGGATGAGTGAATCCAGTAGCCCTGAGGAAAGCATGAGAGGAGGTAGCACACCATTCATCACTACTACTGATGTTGTGTTTAATACCAAAATCCTCTTCTCATATGATGAATGAGTAATATAAAATGGTGGACATTCCACCCTATTGTTTGTAGTTTAGTGGTGATTGGAGACGAATGGTTCAATTCTTGCAATGCTGCCACTTGGAGGGTATACCGGCCTGCATATTACTTGTATCATATTATATATGGAGTATATATTAATTAATAGTAGTAATAATGTTATATCCCTTTTATATGTGTGTGTTTTGTGCCTATTATCTGCAAAACTTTGCTCTCATTGACTTGGCTTAATTCAGTTCCATTATTAAATATAAAATTATGGGAAGGCTGAAAGCTTATGACAGTTGTATTAAAACATGCTTATGGACTTTTGTTACATGTGCTAAATCTATAGATGAGCCTCATTCCCTATATGACATTGCTGCTGAGATTTATGCTCCAAGCTTGCAAAAGATGGGAGATCACCAGCAGCCACGTGTTCTCCTCCATAATTATTTATTTGTTAACTAATTTGTCATTTATATAAGATTCAGCAGTATATTTTTCATATGTACCGTTTTTTTTAGTTTTTTTTTGTCAATTTTTATATATAGCTATAAAAAAAATTATTTAAAACTTGAAAAATATTAACTTTATTAATTAATTTTGTTGTGTTAAAAGTAAAATATGAAAAATAAAATAGATAATATATCTATCTAAATTAAAAAAAATTAAATATTATTATTATTATTATTATTTTATAAGTTTGCTCCATTTTTGTAAGCCTGAATGTGCTGAAAAATGGGCTTTGGAAAGGTGAAAGCTTCAAGTTGTTTCTAGCTTCAACTTCAAGTGTATTTAATTTGAAAAAGGACACACCAATGCATCATATATACAAGACCCCTCTCATACCTCATATATTACCAAGGATTTTCAAACTTCCATTATACCTAAAATTCTCCTCTCCTTTACACACAAAGATTGGACATCCCACCATCTACACCTCCAATCTCTAAATCCACATTAAACAAATTTACAAGGAACAACAAAATGCTCTATTGCTTGCACCATTCAACTTGCCTCAGTTCACAGAATTTCAAGCTCTGCCCACCAAAGAGGTGAGATTCTTGGGATAGCTCCGTCCGGTTCTATCCCCGTAATCTCCCTCAACCTCGCACATACTTCTTTCATACTCCGTCTCTCTCCCGGTTCTGGACATGTACACCATCTTATCACAAGGCTAATCTCTTCGAGTTGATCTTCTCTGTACGTATCCAATGTAGGATCCACCCTTTCTCTTAGAGATTGGATCCCACTAAGATAATCTGATGCCCTCAACCGAACCACTACCTACTGAGTATGGGAGGTTACCAGTTATCATCTCATATAGTACAACACCAAAGCTGTAGACGTTGCTCTGTTCATTTGGTTCTGTCGCAGAAGAAGAGTCTTCGGTTGGGAAGGCAAAATCGGAGATTTGTGCAGCATAATCTTCAGTTAAGTAGACTGATGAGGACTTTAAGTTTCTGTGGACTAATGGTGGTGTCAGCTGATGCATGTGCTCAAGGCAGTACGCCATCCCCATTGCTATCCTCAATCGCATTGCCCAATCCAAGTGCTCAGCTTCTCTTACTGTGTAATAATCGATTATAAACAATCACCATTGAGTGCATGATATGATATAGCATAATGATTAGAAATTGCACAACCATGTGTTTGTAAAGAAATTCATTCTTTAAACTTATAGGATATCATTCGACCAAGAATGGAGAGACGAACTTCACTCGTACTCAGTATAGATATTCTCATAACGAAGAGGGAGAGTTCAGATAAGAGGGAACTTATAATACTCACTGTGTATATGCTCAAAGAGAGTTCCATTTGGAGCATATTCAAAGACCATCATCCTAGTGAAAGGCTCGTCTTCTGCACAGTATCCGATTAGGCTCACAAAATTCTTGTGATTTACTTTTGATAGTCAATCTGAAACAAGTAGTCCCATTAAATGTATATGACTATATACACATATATAGCTTCTAAATATTGAAATTTACACACAAATTATAAAAGAAGTACCTTCTGCCGGTACTGAGCTTCCATACTGTTTGACCAGTCCTTTTGCAGATGCCACTGCAATAGAAGCAACTGCTATCTCTACTCCACTCGACAACGTACCCTTGTATAAAGTACACAACGATGCAGAGCCGATCACATTGCTAAAATCTTCACATGCAGCCTCAAGTTCGGATCTCTAAGCTTTGGGACGCCTGAAACACAAAAATCTAGTTAAATAAGAAGCCCCGCAACCAGATTCAGATGACACATCACATGTAAGATTTGGGTGTATTAGTTTTAGTCCCTATATGTAGCTTTCTTATGCATAAGCCTGACTTAATCGTGTCCTCGAAATCCACGCAATAAGAATTGTGATAGCGGCCTTATAATCTCAAGTGTACCTCCCAAGCCCCATCTTTAGTGTCAGCTACTATTAAGCAGTTAAGAAAAAGCTTGTTCTATGAATATTAACACACAATAACATTGAGCATAAAGGCTACAACGCAATATGTGTTTCCTATCAGCAAGTGAAGAGTTTTTTTTTTTTTTTGCAGAACTATTTAAACAGAAGGGTCCAGTAGTTGAGCAAGATAGTATATTCAGCCCTAAAAATGGACCTCTTCAGTATTGACAGGAAAAGGCCTAGAGATCCCTCATTCACATCTATTAGCAAAGTTTGAATCAAATGAGAAGGGATTAAAAAAAAAAAAAAAAAAGAAGGAAAATAGCAAAGAATTACTGTAAGAACTACCAGTAATAAATGCTCTTTGTAGTTGTCCACTGAAACCTGTAGCCCAGGGCTTAACAGTGGAAACCTTGCCACTTTGCCAGAAGTAGATACCAATTATCAGAAGAAGTAACAGAGAACCAGCACTGGCAGCAGATATTATAAGAACTCGATGAGATTTCCTTCTAGAAGTTTTAGTTGGGGCACTAGGCCCCCCTGCTGGGGTAGGGAGTGAAGATGAAGAATCAGGGGTAGTAGGAGATGTAGAAGGAACCGATGCTGACGGTTCAGGTGATGGAACTGGAGCTGCATCGGGTGTGGGTGGGGGTGATGATGATGAGTCAGGGGGAGGCATTGATTCAGGTGGAAAAAGAGAAGGAAAAGGTATTCACAATTTTCGGTGAGTAACATCTCCTGTTCTTTCCAAGTTCCTGAAAAGATAGAGAATATCATGAGCATGGGAAAGGGAAAAAGTTGAAGTAAAATCATGCAGATGTAAACTAGAATGAGAACCAAGTACACCAAAGAATCCCAGCATTTTCATATCAAGTTTATGATTTCAGAATACAATTAAAAAAACCACACAGTTCCTTATCACAATTTGGTGTTACTTTACGAGTATACAGAACAAAAACAGAACATTGTCACCTAGGGAGAGAAAACACTAATGTCATCTAAGTTACACAAGAGTTTCTGAAAACAACCCCTTGACAAAATATTTTAACACACTAAATTAGGGAATAGTTTCCTGGAAATGTAAGTGATGGATGGTCCGGAGAAAAAGTCTTAATCAATAAAATAAAAGGTTTTTTCCAACAATTTACTGTTTACTTAAGAGATTGTAGCCAAAAATTCACAAATGTTGACGTATATATGTATCAGGACTTTGTTAAGTTTTTTTCGAACGTTTGACTGCGTAGATTTACCGGGAGATTACTACATCATTACAAGATGGCAGCTCCTTCTGCGCTTGTACTTCAGATACCTTTTGAAGTTCCTTAATATTTGTATTACTGCTACCAAGAAGCTCATTGTTGTCAAGTAAACTGCATCCAACACATTAAAACACGATGTCAAGATCACAAACATGGCAATTATCTTAGCATAAAGCAAGTGCATTTCAGGCTTACAGGATTGAGATTGAGATATAATCGCCAAGCCGGCGAGGAATCTCTCCACTGAAGTTATTATTGATAAGAATAATGCTCAACGGTCGAATAATGCTCAACGGTCAAAAATCAATTACCATCAGATATGTTAGGTGATTACAATTGATTTGATTTTCCATTGTATATTTTTGGTAATAGCTATAATTTATAATTATGTTTTCACAGTTGGTAATTGTATATATATAGATACGCCACTGTGAATGCAATCATCTCAAATTGTCATCTTGTATTCTCTGTTCTCTAATACAGAAGCTCTCTTATCATTATCTCTTCACAATACACTATGAATTCCATAGTATTTCAACATGGTATCAGAGCTGGTTGAATACTTGTGTCTGATCCAAATTTGATTATTACATTCAAGTTTTTTTTTGCTTCCTTCTTCTTCTCAATTTTTTACATTATCCAAATCCTTTGTCATGGCTCCTGAGAACATTGGATCCCAAATTATCTTTCCCCAAAGTCAATTGGTCACAACAAAACTCACTGAAAACAATTATTTGGTATGGCGACAACAGATCCTCACAGCTATTCAAGGATACGGGCTTGAAGGCTACATTAATGGTTCACACAAACCACCACCAGAAACAATTGCTGCAGCAACAGGAAGTGAAAAGATAGTAAATCCCAGTTTTGCAGAATGGGTAAGACAAGATCAACTATTAGCTTCTTGGATTTTGTCTTCATTGTCTGATACTTTATTAGTGATTATGGTTGGGTTAAAAACTTCAAAAGATATGTGGATGGCTTTAGAACAAAACTTCTCAAGTCAATCAAAGGCTAGACAAATGCAATTTAAATTACAGTTGCAAACTCTTAAAAAGGGCTCCATGGGTATGAGAGATTATCTCACTAAATTTAAAGGTTATATTGATACTTTGGCTTCCACCGGTTATATTGTTTCTGAAGAAGAACAAGTGAGGCAGGTTTTGAGTGGTTTAGGCCCTGAGTATGATGCTGTTATGGTAAATGTCACTTCTCGAATTGACAGTTTTAATTTGAGAGATGTATCTGCTCTACTTTTAAGCTATGAAAGCAGGTTGGAATCTGTCAATCCAAGTTCTATAAATGTTGATGGTTCGTTGCCAAGCGCAAATATTTCCACTCAACAAAATCAGAGCAGGAGGTTTTTCGACGGGAATTCTCAAGGTAGTAGAGGACGTTTTCAACAAAATTTTCATGGCCAGAGATCTGGTAGAGGTAACCACAGAGGATCATTTAGAGGAAGAGGTGGCAGAGGTTATTCTCAAAGCAACCGACTAACTTGCCAAATCTGTTATAGGACGGGGCATACGGCTGATAAATGTTACAATAGATTTGATAACAATTTTCAGCCATCTTCCAACAATGCCAACCATTATCAGCCCTACAACAACAATAATTTTGGAAATGGGCAACTTCACAATACTTATGCTGGTAGTGCCTTCTTAAATGGGTCTGCTACGATGTCGGAGTATGGACATGAATCGTGTTGGGTTCCAGATTCAGGGGCTACAAACCATGTCACACATGATGTGAACAATTTGAACATGGCATCAGAATATCAAGGAGGAAATAAATTACATGTTGGCAATGGTACAGGTTTGTCTATTTCACACATTGGAAACTCTTTATTTATTGATCACACATCACAACATCCTAATTCGCACAATTTTTTTCTAAAAAATCTACTGCATGTTCCTGAAATTACAAAAAATCTCATGAGTGTCTCTCAATTTGCTAAAGATAATAAGGTATTTTTTGAATTTCACCCTTTATTTTGTTTGGTGAAGGACCTAGTAACAGGGACTGTACTACTCAAAGGGAATCTTAAGGATGGTCTTTATTGCTTCAACTTGCAAAAATTAAAGAGTCCAGCATAATTTAGTTCAATAAAAAATCCCTTGGCTTCTAGTTCTACTTATTATAGTTCTGTTAAAAGTCAGTCTTTATTCAGTTTATGGCATCAAAGGATTGGTCATGCTTCTTTTGATACTGTCAAAGAAGTTTTGAAAAGATGTAATGTTCATGCATCCATAAATAAAACGCAATTTCTATGCCACTCTTGTTTAAGAGCCAAAAGTCATGTCTTGCCATTTTCTGATTCTCATACAACACATTTTGAATTATTAGAATTAATTCATAGTGATCTTTGGGGGCCGTCCCCTGTCAAAACCAAAACAGGTTTCAGTTATTATATTACATTCATTGATCATGCTTCTAGATATACTTGGATATATTTTCTAAAAAATAAAAGTGATTCCCTCTCAGCCTTTGTTCATTTCAAAAGTTCTGCTGAAAATTTATTACATAGAAAAATAAAGATGCTTCAAACAGATGGTGGGGGAGAATTCATGGCTTTTAGAAATTTTCTCGAATTACATGGAATTCATCACAGATTATCTTGTCCACACACACCTCAACAAAACGGGGTAGCCGAAAGAAAGCATAGACATGTGGTTGAAATGGGTCTCTCACTCCTTGCACAATCTCAGGTACCTCTTAAGCATTGGGATGATGCTTTTAGTACTTCCGTATATTTGATAAATAGACTTCCAACTCCAGTTCTTAATCATAAAACACCTCTTGAAAATTATTTTCAAACCACCCCAAACTACCAAAGATTGAAAGTATTTGGTTGCCTATGTTTTCCCCATCCTTTTAATAAAAATAAGTTGCAATTTAGATCAGAAGCTGGTACATTTTTGGGATATAGTTCCCAATATAAAGGATATAAAATCCTTCTTGAAGGGGGAAGAGTAATTGTCTCTCGAAACGTTATTTTTGATGAAACTAATTTTCCTTTCCGTTCCACACCTAGTTCCGTAATCCTGAACAACAATCAATGTGTCACTCAACCTCTTCTCCCACTCATATCTATTTCTTCTACACCACAACAAAAATTTTCAACTCCGTCGCCAAATTCAATACCTACTCCACCTCAAAATCTTACGCCTATTTCAAATCCATCCAACACATCTTCTCCACTTTATGATTCTTCTAGTTCTAACCACCTTGAGTCTGTGTCAAATGTTGATCAACCCATCTTTGATCATGAACAAAACAATGATATACAAAATGACATGGATCCCCCTGCTCCTATTGCTTCTACTAACTTGAATGCAGGACAACATCATATGGTTACGAGAGCTAAGGCTGGAATATTCAAGCCGAAGGCCTACAATTCCATAGTAATCTCAAATGAAGAGCCAAGATCTTATATTGAAGCACTCAAAAATCCAAAATGGAATGCAGCAATGGTCAAAGAGTACGAAGCTCTTATTCAAAATAATACTTGGAACTTAGTACCCAGGCCACATAATCAAAACACAGTTACTTGCAAATGGGTTTTCAAGTTAAAAAAGAATTCGGATGGATCTATTGCCAGACATAAAGCCAGGTTAGTAGCTAGAGGTTTCACTCAAACTTTTGGCTTAGATTATGACGAGACATATAGTCCCGTCGTCAAGCCTACAACTGTGAGAACTGTTCTTAGTTTAGCATTATCAAAGTCATGGCCCATAAGGCAAATAGATGTTGATAATGCTTTTCTAAATGGTATTCTTGAAAAAGAAATTTTCATGGAGCAACCACCTGGTTTTGAACTACATAAAGGTAAAGATTACGTTTGCAAACTCTCTAAGGCATTATATGGATTGAAACAAGCCTCAAGGGCTTGGTTTACTAAACTTACTATGATTCTTAAACGTTTTGGATTTACCTCTTCCAAGGCAGATCATTCTCTATTTCACAGGTTTACAAAAAATTCTAGTATGATTCTCCTTGTATATGTAGATGATATCATCATTACAGGAAATGACAATGGGGATATTGATTCATTAGTTAGACAACTTCATCAAGAATTTTCTTTGAAAGACATGGGTGACTTGCATCAATTTCTCGGCATTGAAGTGAGTAGGATGGGTGATAATCTGATGTTGACCCAAAGCAAGTATATATTGGATATTTTGAGTAGAGTTAATATGCAAGATGCCAAAGCTATGACAACTCCCATGGTCACGAATCCACCACTCTCAAAATTTCATGGAGATCCTATGGAAAATGCAAAATTATATAGAAGTGTGGTTGGGGCTCTACAATACGTCACCATTACAAGACCTGAAATTGCTTACAGTGTCAATAAAACTAGCCAATTTATGCACTCCCCAACTGAAGTTCATTGGAAAGCTGTCAAAAGAGTTCTTAGATACTTGGCTGGAACAATCCATCATGGTTTATGCATAAGGTCACATCATCTTGATATCACGGCATATTCCGATTCTGATTGGGCTTCGGACGTCGATGATAGAAGATCAACTTCAGGCTTCTGCATCTATCTTGGAGAAAATTTAGTATCTTGGTGTTCCAAAAAACAACAGACGGTATCAAGATCAAGTACGGAGTCGGAATATAGAAGTGTGGCGCATGCAATATGTGAAATTATTTGGTTTCAATCTCTACTCCAGGAATTAAGAATACATCAAAATCGTCCACCTGTATTATGGATTGATAATCTTGGAGCTCTTTATCTTTCTAATAACCCAGTTCATCACTCAAGGACTAAGCATATGGAGATAGATCTACATTTCATCCGAGAAAAAGTAGCAAGTAAATAAATTTCTATCCAACATGTGCCGGCCTACGATCAAATTGCGGATATTTTTACCAAGCCATTATCAACACAATTTTTCACTCACCTTCGACATCAACTTGCTGTCATGTCAAAGGATGAGTTCAAATTGAGGGGGGCTGATAAGAATAATGCTCAACGGTCGAATAATGCTCAACGGTCAAAAATCAATTACCATCAGATATGTTAGGTGATTACAATTGATTTGATTTTCCATTGTATATTTTTGGTAATAGCTATAATTTATAATTATGTTTTCACAGTTGGTAATTGTATATATATAGATATGCCACTGTGAATACAATCATCTCAAATTGTCATCTTGTATTCTCTGTTCTCTAATACAGAAGCTCTCTTATCATTATCTCTTCACAATACACTATGAATTCCATAGTATTTCAACAATTATATCCAAGGTCTAATACTTCCAGTTGTTTCAAATTCGCAATTTCTTCAGGGATTAAGCCTGAAAATGAATTGTTACGCAGAACTCTGTCGATAATTTGTAGTCAACACAAAAGTAAGAAGTCAGAAAAGTGTAGAGCTCTAAATATAGCACATATGATTGAAGATGAAATCGGTTTAGTTAATCTCACATAGACTTCATATGAACCAGGGCCCCAACATCAGGAGCCAGAGTACCCCTTAAACACAAATCTTTCAGGTTCCTGCAGATAATGTTCATGAATATCCACTTTATGCATCACCATCCAAATTATTAAGAAAACTATATCAGAAAATAGACAAGAAAGCTAACATTGCTTGGATTGAAAATTTGGATTCTACAAATAGTAACTTAAAACATCTCTCAGTCATCTTTTTTTTTTCTTTTTTCTAATATTAAATCCCATTAAGCATTTCAACAGTCTACATACTAGACAAAATGAAAAAAAAAATGACTGAGAATGAAGAAAGTATCAACTATTTAATAAGTTCAACAAAACTACTAGTCAATAATGTAAACCTAACTTTTTCAATGTCGTAAAAAATCATAAGATTTTACTCTTGTAAATTCGATCATAAATGTATGTTATCATGGATCATGGGCAAAACCAAAAAATCTTCAATAATAAGAATATTACAAAAATCATGGTAGGAGAACAAAACAAAGAATATACTTACAAAGCTACAACATATCCTTTTGAACACTCTATTCCAAACCAAGAACAAGGGCTCTCCACTCCTACTTCATCAATCCAATTGGACAACACCCCATGTGGATCATTTGTCACTCTCTCTTTAATCTTCAGCAGAACCACACCTAAACATGAACACAGTGTCCTCAAATTAGAGAGAGAGAGAGAGAGGGAGGGAGAGAGAGGGAGGGAGAGAGAGAGAGAGAGAGAGGAGAGGGGGGGGGGGGGGGGGGGGGGATAACAAATCTTTTTTAAAATTAAAACAGAAAATATCATCTCCACACCTTCTTCATTGAGAGAAGAGCAAAAATTTAAACTTAGACACAAATAGCATATCACTGAAGCAGCCAAGAGATGAGTATTGGTTCTCCGACACTCTCTCATTTCATCAGAATCTCAAAACACCTCACAACTTTCTTCAACTGAACCAGATCATATCATAGAAGCCCATACACCATGTTTCTTGTAAATCATCCATCACTCACCGAGTTGACTCAGCTCAAACCCACAACCCCAAAATTTTATCCCAATGTAACAGAGATGATAATATTACTCCAGTAAATTGCAGGGAAAGGAGCCCCACAAAGAGTGAAAAAAAACAGAAATTATCCGAAATAATACCATGAAAAGATTATTTAGTAGGAATAAGAACAATACAGAATCACGAATCAAAGTGAAATTCGATAAAATCTAAAATGATTTTGGAGATTTTTCTGAGCGGGTGATTTTTCAAATATTGATTTCACATGAAGTAATACGAAGTGGTAGTTGTTTTGAAAAACACACACTAAACTACTCAAATAAAATACTCCATATAAGCTGGACCCATTCACCATTGAAAATCAGATTAAATTATTCGACATCTAACCATAAATTTCTTTTTAAAAAAAAAGTTTACTTCAATAAAGATATCATGTTAGTTTGAATAAAACATTATATTATATTTTATAGAATTGAAAGGTCCGCTCACCTTATATTTGAAAATATAAAAAATAAAAAAAAATTATTAATTTACGAACTTAAATATGTATTTTGAATGACAAAAACGTAAACTCTTACATAAGACCGATAAAAAATGATTACATTATTAATGAAAAATGATATTTAAGTGATATTCAATTAATGAAAAGTAATAATGGTGTAGTGAACTATTTTATGAATAATTTATAGTATAAATATATATAAAATAATAACAATTAATAACGAGAGTGACAACATTTTTATAACTAAAATGATAATTAATTACGAAAATGTAAAATAAGACTTATCTATTTTGAACATCCATCTTATTCCAAATAAATTTAATATTTTTACATTTCGGCTAAAATCTACTCATTTTCACATTGAATTTGATGAAAATGAGAACCTACGTTAATGAGTTGATAATGTCTCGACCGAAAAATGTAATTACTCTATGTGTACTAAGTATATGTCCAGACAATAAACCACTGAATAATTTGGATTTTATTGCATGCGTAGTGTGGTGGTGTTGAATAAGATATGATGTTGATTGTAGATATCGAAATAATGTAGTCATAAGTCATAATCTATATTTTTATGCATATAGGTATTTAAAAACAAATGAACAGATTAAACCGTAAAAGTTAACTATTATACAAAATATATTGTAGAATTATTATACAATATACATTGATAATAAAGAATTACAGTACTTTTGGATACAAAATACTTCCTCCGTCCCACCAAAGGTCACCATTTTCTATATTGGGTGTCTCATCCAAATGTCCTCATTTCCCATTTTTAGTAAAAAGGTACCACATGTGATCCACAACTCATTACTAATACAACTACCCACTACACATAAAATAATAATACTCCTTAATCTACGCACAAAAAGCAACCGATGATATTTGGGTGGGACGGAGGAAGTACTTCTTCCGTCCCGCATTTATATTCACTAATATTGTAGATATGGAGTTTAAGAAAACTTATTTTTTGATCAACTTTATTGACTTTTTAAGAGTATATATTTTTAGGTAATAAATAAATTAAAAGTATGTTATATGTGTTAGGTGGAAGTGGGAGTGATATTTTAGAAATTAAGATAACTTTTGAACTTATTTGTTATTGTGAAGTTTTCTTTTTGGGTGGTGAAGATAAGTATGGGACGGACGAAAATAGAAAGTGTAAACATAAGCATGGGACCGAGGGTATAATTTTCTATTACCCAAACTACACATGTTAACGCCAATGTGAAAAATATATTTTAAAGGCACGTTACAATTATAATAAAAGCTCTCCTTGATTCTCTCAACAATTTGGACACGCACACACAATTTAAGCCTCGTTTGGTGAATGCACACCCAATCAGAAAAAAGATAGAGAAGGGCGACGATTGAATAATTATCTACTGTCTTCAACGGAACAAGGTGGGGATGGTGAGCTTTGGCGTACGACAATGACTGTGTGTTCAAATCCATTTAACACAGTATTTTTTATTGAACGAGGGTGTGCAAATCTTCATCAATAACATGTACACCAATGTACAATAACAAAATTTCCGTCAAAAAGAGTAGAACAGCTACAAGTGTTCATCAGAAATCGCGTGAAGATAGTAGCAAAATTACTAATGTACACCAATATACAGTAAAAAATTTATTAAAGCACACCAATGTACAGTAACAAAATTTACATGAAAAGAAATAGAATCGCTACAAGTGTTCATCAAAAAGTTGAACTCAAAGCATTTCAGTTGCACGATGCTCAGATTGATTTTATTACTACTAATTAATATTCCTGAAATTTACAAGATAATTCATTATTTTTCATGAACTACCGTCTCCATGCCCTTGTAGATACTTGTATGTAGCTTGATTATTTTACTTAAACATCCTTAATTTGCCGCTTCCACTTCACCGAAGATTATTCAAATACAAACACTGGATTTCCTAAATTTACACCCCTCCATCCCACAAAAAATTGCACACTCAATTACGGTACGGAGATTAAGAAAGTGATAACTTTTAGGGGTATAATAGTATTTTTTTGTAATAAATAAATAATAAAGTATGTTAGGTAGAGATGATTTTTTGTAAATAAAGTGTACAGGGAAGGGTGATTGTTTTTTACTTTTTGCTTTTTTTGGAAATGTGCAAACTTTTGTGGGACAGCCAAAAATGAAAAGTGTGTCATCTGAAATGAGACGGATGAAGTATATTATAGATAATTTAGAATGGCTACAAGTGACTACCCTGTCAATCCGAGTCGACTCAGCTGAGGTAGCGTTGAGCACGGACAGTAATGTTTCCATACAATGACAGTCCACGACAAAATAAACGGTGTCGACGAGGAGTTTACTATAATAATGTCATACGCTTACAGCGCGGAAGATTTTAAAGAGGAGGAGCCGAGAAAAGAGAATGTAGAAATCCAAAATCCAAGTATTTTTGTGATGTTAATGTAATAATTATTATATAGAGAATATTAAGATTTGTTCAAATAAGATAATATAAGGGTAATCTTTAAAAAGAAAATAATATCATGTATTTAAGAGTAATAATTTTAAATGAATGTATTGATCAGTAACTATACTATATTAACTCACATATCTATGAGTAACATCCCGAAAATACTAAATATACCCCATTAAAATATTCAAATTAAATATCTCTATTTAATAAGACTAAAATACCCTTTAAAAATATATTTTTTAAAGATTTAAATATATCACACCCCAAAATTACTAAACTTACCCCATGTAATTCACGTTATCTAGTCCCAAAAAAAAAAAAAAAAACATTGGGCGCCAGAAGCAATCATATACAGATCGGCCATGGACTTTCTTGAGTTTTATAATGATTCCCTTATATGAAAAAGTGATCCTGTAGAAATACTTGTTTAGTGTTGAAAGTTTCTTACAAATTTCCAGTTCACATTTCTTCTTGTTCTTGAAAGAAAATACTTCATGGGTATCAAGATTCCCCAACTTTTGATTGATGCGCATTAAATATATTCACAACAAAATTAGGTTGAACCACTAAAAAAATATACAGTCGACTTCAAGTTTTCTTCTCAATTAATCAAGAATTTTCCTCAAAGAAAAACCACGGCAATGGAGATCCACGTTTTTTAAATAGTTTTATAAACAATTTTCTTAGACAATTATTCAGAAAACAAGTAATGAGTTTGTGTTGTATATTGATTATGATTATTTGTTTACAACAAGAGTAATCATTTTGATGAAACAAGAGTTAATCAATTGAGTTCATATACGAAATTGATGGAGACTGGATAGATTGAAGATGCTCAATGATCCATTATTATAGTCTCTTAATCTGTTTCTGTTTAATTTCTTCTCTTTAAACTTGTTAATTCAAAGGGGATGAGTGAATATTAAATTGGATAATTAAAGAGTATAAAAGACATAATGGGATATGTATAATAGATATCTTATGTTTTAATAATTTTTAATGGGATTTATTTAGTAAACGGGTATATTTAATAAAGTTGGGGTGCAAATAGCCGGTCCCATAAAGGTAATGTAAAACTTTGTGCGAATTATTTACACAAATAGTTATTGTACAATTGGCTTAAATTTAACTCAAGCTTGATTTGAATATGTTGAACCCAACCAAACCTAATAGTAATATGTTAAACCCAACCCGGCATGAACATAACCCTCCCAAATTAGCTTGGACCGCACCTAAATATAGCATAAACTTGATGCGCTAACGAATACTCTCCCCATCCGTTTCAATGGAAATAATTATTTTTTCTCGTAAATTAAGAAAAAAATTACTACTTTTTATTAATTTTATTGACTTTTGTAAAGAGAATGGTATATTTTAAGTATATTATGTACTCCCTCCATTCCTTCACACTTTTTATATTAGGTTGTCCCATAAAAATTCACACTTTAGTTATTATGATAATTTTTAAATTAAATTGTATTACCAAGTAATTGTGTCGAGAAATGTTGACATTTTTGGATTATGCAAAATGTATTGGATGTGCGAAAATAAAAATTGTTCAGATTGCTCTGGGACCGAGAGAGAAGCATTATTAAATACTCACTCCGTCTCATACACAATTTTTTTCATGTGATGCTACACACTACTATATATGTGACCATACAAATATTTTTTTACTAACATGAGTGCAACACTACGAGCGATTGTACATTCAACTATGAATTAATTACTCACTCTGTCCGCCAGCAAGGTATATTTTTTGTCATTTTGAACGTTCGCACCAAAAATTCACATTTTCATTTTTAAATACATGGACCCGCACATATCACTAATACAATTAATATATGGGACTCACACATCCCACTAATATAACTACCCACAACACATTAAATAATAATACTCTCTAATTTACAAGAAAAAATTAAATGTATACTTTACCGACGAATGAAGAGAATATATAATAAAGAGGAAAAAAAAGACAATAACCGTACCGAAATTATCAGTATTAAAAAAATTATATCGATACCGTACCGAAAGTTTCGGTATACTGAAAATTGGTATATCGAAATTTAGATATATTATAGATCAATACCGTTCATACCGAAACATCCTATTTTATCGAAAATTACCGATTCATACTGTTAACATACCGATTCAAACCGAAATTATTATATAATATTTGAAAATAATGTAATCAAATAATCTATATTAAATATAAAAATAATTATTATTTTGATATTTGAGTACGGTAATATACCGAAATACCGATATATTTTTGGTATTCCGATATATATCGAAATACCAATTTTTAAAAATTTATATACCGATATCGTATCGAAAATTTCAGTACCGCATCATACCATACCGAAATTTTTGGTATACCGATTTTTTTGACATTTTTGATATTTTTCGATACAATAACTTCAGTTTTCCAAAATTTCGGTAATTTTATCCATTCCTAGGAGTACAAAATTTGTGTGTAAATGAAGGAAAAAAAGCACGTGGTCTGGGGTGGGCCAATGTTCGAATTATATACTTTTAATGGGGTCGCTTCCAGAATTTGGTACACGTCCCCTTCCAATGGAGTAACAAATTAAAATAAGTTAGGAGTATAATGAATTTACTTTAAAAAAAAAAATCAAACCAATTTACACGAATTAATTATGATAATATTGACTACGCAATTAATAATTAATTGAGTTTGACTAAACCTAATAGGAATAAAAATTACATCCACCATTGGGCATCCTTTCAGATAATTTATATTTGTTGTTAATGTTGTTAATTACTGATTGAATAATTTTATTTGTAATGAATTGGATCACCAATATCCTTTTGGTGGGTAAAAATTTTAAATCAGGAGACGAGAATGAGATCTAAGAGGTATAATGAGGTAAAACCAAACATCAAAAGTAGCCCCTCTCCTAAGCACCTAGAGCTAATGCTTTAAAGGCACTAGAAATCATTTGTTATTTCATTGCATAATGCTCCCCCCATAAAACTCTTCGCCATTTATTGTTATTTACTCCTTCGTCTCGTTTTAATGTTTATGTTTGTTTTTTGCACGGTGATTAAGGAGTATAATATTTTAATAGATAATGGATGAAAAAATATAATATTAAATGTAAAGTGGGTAGGTGTATTAGTGTTGGATGATATATTAATTGTTTTAGGTGGGTCCCATATTCCAAAAAGGAAAACGTAAATATTGAAATGAGAGGCGCAAAATAAAAACGTAAACATTGAAACGGGACGGAGGGAGTATTGTTTAAGAAAAATTATACTTTTTTATCAACATTGTTGATTTTAAAGGGTATTGTAATATTTTTAAGTAATAAAAAAATATAAAATAATGATATATGTGTGAAAAATGAGTGACAAATTTAAAATAAAAGTAACTTTTGATATTGTTGGATAAAGTGACGTTTCTATTTTTTTGAATGTAAAGAATTTTGTAGGACAAACAAATGAGGATAGTGTGAAGAGTTTTGTAGGACGGTGGAAATAATATATTGAGGATGTGCTCGTTGGGGGCAACAGATGAGGTTTATTGGAATAGAGGTATATTAATTTTATTGTTGATGTTTTTTCTATCAAAGGGAATAAAAATTCTTCCTCAACTATTCCCATTGATTCAATAATTCTTCAACTACTCCACATCTTTCAATCACTTGCAATTCCATTGTATTTGACCTCCTTAATGATTCTTATTATAATTTCGATTGAAGGATTCGAACCAAGAGACCACTAATGTTTGTTTTAGATTTTTGTGGGATTTTAAAATCAATTGAATAATAATATATGTTTGTTTTGAATTTTTGATATGATAGATTTTAATTTATTTCAGTTAATCAATGTATAAGAAGATATTAATTTATTTAAGAAAAGTGATTAGAGATGAGAGATAATGAGAGAAACATTATTAATTGAAGAGATAAAAAATATATAGATAGAAGATGAGTGTTTTGAGAACTAGCAATCATAACCCGTGCGTTGCACGGACATGGTTGATATTTAATTAATTTATTTTTTATTTTTCTTTTATTTTATTTTTGCATATAATCCCTTCTTTCCATCCTAAAGGTCCTTATTTTACTATTTTGGATATTCACTCCAAATATATCAATTTTCTTCTTTTAGTAAAATAAAATGATCCCACATATGACTCACTACTCACTGCATAAACAAATACTACTACACAAAAAAAAACTCACAAATTCAATTAATGACCACCTTTAAAATAGGCGAAAGTATTATCACATTGTAATTCTTTGAGATCAAAGGTTTGAAAATTGATTAAATTATATTATGGGAGGCCAAGAAAATGAATAGATGAAATAAAATAAAAAAACAAAATAAAAATATATAAAATAAATAAAATATTACAACAATGAAGATAAAAATTATCCAAATAATATTATGAATTCACGTAAAAAATTACTTAAATATATACTCATATATTTTGACAATAAATTTCAATTAATAATTTAAATATATGAGTTCATATAATAAAAAAATAATTTACCTTTAAAAAGAAATTTAAAAAATAATTTAGATATATAAATAGATAACAAAATAAAAAAATATAAATAAAAGATAAAAATTGTACAAATGATATTATGAATTCATGTAAATAAAATAAAATTACTTAGATATAAAAATAATCAATTGATATATATATATATATATATATATATATATATATATATATATATATATATATATATATATATATATATATAATGGGAGGCAAAAAATATGAATGGATGAGATAAAATAAATAAACAAAATAAAAATATATAAAATAAATAAAACATTACAGCAATGAAGATAAAGATTGTCCAAATAAAATTATAAATTCACGTAAAAAAAATTACTTAAACATATACTCATATATTATGGGAGGCCAAGAAAATAAGTGGATAAGATAAAATAAAAAATAAAATAAATGGATGAGATGTTGTTAAAGATTGGTAATTACAAAGGGATGAGATGTTACAATAACTAATGAAGGCCAAAATTTAATATTATCAAGTTAAATTAGGTAGATTAAAATGGTAGGAAAAATTTTGTTCTAATTTTTTACTTTTAAAGTATGTTTTGTTATATATATATATATATATATATATATATATATATATATATATATATATATATATATATAAAGATTACAGGGTTTGTAAGTGTGTATAGGAATAATTATTAAAATTTAAGTGTAGATTTTTTGAAAATCAAAACCTAATTTTTAAAACTGAAAACAATTTTACGTACATGAATTTATAAGATGATGAAAGATGTTTTTCATATATTGTGAGAAGAATACAGACGTATATATAGATTGAGAGAGAGGTACAACAACTTCCTTAAATCTCTCTCAATCAAACAATTAATCTAAGATTTACAAGATAAACAAATATATGAAAATATATTCTTCATTCCTTAATACGCCCCGCAAAATCTACGTCCCATCGGCGACGGAGAGTTTTGATCGAAGAGCCTGAAATCTCGGCCTAGGTAGTGACTTCGTAAGCAAGTCAGCTAGTTGATCATCTGTGTGAACATAAGCAACCGATAAACAGTTCTTCGAGGCAAGATCCCTGACGAAGTGAAGATCAATTGCAATGTGCTTCATTCTTGAGTGCTGGACAGGATTGTGAGCAAGGCGTGTGGCACCCATGTTGTCACTTAGGAGCCACAGAGGTGAGGTACAAGGAAGGCCAAGTTCACCAAACAGGTGTTGTATCCAGCATACCTCAGATGCGGTGGAAGCTAGAGCGCGGTATTCGGCCTCCGTGGACGAGCGAGCAACACCACGTTGCTTTCGGGAGCGCCATGATATTGGATTCGAGCCAAAGAAAATTACATAAGCAGAAGTTGATTTGCAGTCGCTCAAGTCCCCACCAAAATCCGAGTCAGTGTAGGCAGTAAGCTGCAAGGAGTGCTTAGGAGAAGCTCGCTGCACTAATAGACCATGATGTAGAGTGTCCTTCAAGTAACGGAATAGATGCTTTACAGCATCCCAATGAGTGCTTGAAGGAGAAGACATATGCTGAGCTAGTTTGTTGACAGCAAACGCAATATCCGGTCGCGTGAATGTAAGGTATTGAAGTCCACCGATTGCACATCTATACTCTGTGGCATCAGTAGAGCCATGTGAGGGAGGCAGTTTGTGAGCCATTGGTGTAGCAACAGGCTTCACGCCCTCCAAGGAAAACTTCTTGAGGAGATCAATGGTGTATTTATGTTGTGATAGAAAGAGACCCTCTTGGCAAGAAGCAACTTCGATGCCCAGAAAATATATCAGTGGCCCCATGTCTTTGACTAGGAAAACCTTTTGTAGATGCTTCATGACCTCTGAAATGGTGCTAGCGCAGGAGCCTGTGATGATTAAATCATCAACATATGCAAGAATGAGAATTGTTACTGACCTTTGTTTGTAGATGAAAAGAGAGGAGTCAGCTCGTGACTGAATGAAACCAAAGAACAGAATAGCCGAGCATAGGGCCGTATTCCATGCTCGCGGTGCCTGTCGGAGCCCATATAAGGTGCGACGTAAGAGACACACATGATGTGGAGAGTGTTGATCAACAAATCCCGGTGGTTGACGCATATAGACAGGAACATCTATATTGCCGTGGAGAAAAGCATTGCTAACGTCCATCTGTCGCAGCGGCCATTTGTAGTGAAGTGCAATGGATAGAACAATATGTATAGTTGCCGGTTTGACAATCGGACTAAACGTCTCATGAAAATCAAGACCCGGCCGTTGTTGAAAACCCTTTGCAACGAGTCGTGCTTTGAACCTGTCAATAGAGCCATCAGGGTGTCGCTTGACTCGAAACACCCATTTGCATCCAATAATGTTAGCACCGGAAGGAGGTGGAACAAGATCCCAAGTGCCGAATTTTTGCAAGGCGTTGATTTCTTCTGCCATAGCACTCCTCCAAAGTGGATTTGAAAGCGCCTGTTTGACGAAAGACAGCTCGATTGTTTCGGGAAGGGGGTGCTTGCTGGCCATGTAAAACCGTTTTGGTTTATGAATGTTGTTAAGGCTCCTCGTTGTCATGACATGCGTACGAGTAGCATGACGATCCGAGTTGTCAGTTGAGTTCACCTCATTGGCAGTAGGAGCGGGAGACGGAGCAGTCGGCATATGAGTAGTGGTCGACGGTGGTGAGGTGTTATGCAACACGGTGGAGTCCGAAGAGGGCATAACTGTGGGAAGAACAGAAATTATGAGTGGACGTTGACACTGTGACTGAGATGGCGGAGAAAATCCCGGAAAGACATCCTCAACAAAACGCACATGCCGCGATAAATACATCCTGCCAGAGTTTGCATCATAACACTTGTATGCATTTTGAGATAAGGAATATCCAACAAAGATGCAAGGAAGAGAAGGATGGGTAAGTTTTCCAGGTAAGTACGGCCGTAGCCAAGGGTAGCAACGACAACCGAAAATGCAGAGTTTTTGATAATTTGGTGTCTTCCCGAACAAAGCATGAAACGGGCTTTTCTGTTGCAAGATTGGTGTTGGCATTCTGTTGATTAAGTAGACGGCAGTTTGAACAGACAGTGACCAGAAAGACGGTGGCAAAGAGGCCTTGTGAATAAGCGATCGGCTTACCTCCAATATATGTCGATTGCGCCTCTCAACAAGACCATTTTGTTCCGGTGTGTGAGGTGCAGTTGTGAACCAAGAAATCCCATGTTGATTGAGATACGAGCGTAGAGCAATGAATTCTCCCCCATTATCAGAATATAAATTTCGAACAACATGCCCAAACTGCTTCTCAACCAAGCTACGAAACTGAGGGAATAAAGTGGCTACCTCCGATTTAGCACGTAGTGGATACACCCAACAAAAACGGGTAAACAAGTCAACGAACAACAAGAAATATTTGTAACCATCAATAGAAACAACTGGCGCAGGGCCCCAAACATCAGAATAAATATATTCCAAAGGATGAGTAACAGTAAATGATGACTCCAAAAATGGCAGTTTATGAGATTTTCTTAAAAGACAAGATTCACAGTTTCTGGTGTCCAAAGTAGACTGTTTTATTACAGGCAAACGAAATGAATTTATTATAAAAGAACTGGTGTTCATAGATGGGTGCCCAAGTCGATCATGCCACGACGAAAAAGAGCTGCGAGTTCCAGTCATAGTGAAGGCAGTAGGTCCGTCCAACACCATGGAAGGAAACAGCCGGTACATGCCTTAATGACAAGGCCCTTTGACCAGATGTGCTCCCGTTTTGAGATCCTTGATCACATAATAGGAAGGAAAAAATTCCATAGAGACATTATTAGCTTCCGTAAATTTTCTAACCGACATTAGGTTTTGCGTAGCTGTGGGAGCACACAACTCATCAGTTAAGAGAAATTTATGAATATGGGATGTACCAATATGAGTAATCGGCAGACTAGTGCCATCCGCAATCTGAACCTCATCTGTGCCATCGTATTCGGAGTGAATTGATAAATTACTTAGATCCAGAGTTAGATTATGAGAGGCTCCTGTGTCGACAATCCAAGGTAGACCAGCGTGTATAGGTGGAGATGGGGCAGCGTTCGCCGTAGGCGGAGGACGACGGCAATAGAGAGCCGTGTGTCCTGGTGTACCACAAAGTTGACAGACAACATTTGATCTAGTAGACTGATTGAAATTACCTGGGTTGGAGGAACGATTGCCAGAATTCCGTCGGTGTGGAGGACCCCTCGGAGTGAAGGAATTGTTGCCCCCACGATTAGAATAGCCTCTGTTAGAGGGATCACCCCGTCCAGATTACTGCTGAGGACGATAGCTTTGGTTAGGGTTACGAGGTTGTGATCGAGCTGTGTTAGCCGTGGCAATGAGTTGGCGTTAAGCAGATTCCTGAGACTTTAAAGATAGATCATGCTCGACGAGGAGATCATGGAGTTCCTCGAATTGAAGGGGTGTTTCACGAGCTCGAATAGGGCCGACGATGTTAGCGTATTCGGGACCAAGGCCATTGATGACGAATAGTGTCAAATCATCAGAGGACACCGGCTGGTCAATAAGGGCTAGTTCATCAGCCTTCACTTTGACATGGTGCAGGTACTCGGTGATGGTCCGATCACCCATCTGCACACGAAACAAATCACTCTTCAGTTGGTTCAGGCGAGATCGCGATTTTCCAGCGAACAACCGAGCGAGAACGGCCCAAGCCTCGGCAGATGTGGCGGCAGATGCAACTAAAGGGAGAACGGTAGTGGAGAGAGATCCAAAAATGGCTGCAAGGAGCAGTTGGTCTTGACGAGTCCACTGCGTAACATCCTCAAGGTTGGAGTTGTTTGGAAGTAGAGTAGGGCATTTGTGGGTGCCATCCACAAACCCTAATATGTTATGGCCACGTAGAAGGGCAACGAGATGAGCCATCCATGAAGGATAGTTGGTATGATCAAGATGAATCGGAAGATGGTGATGGGCAGTAATGGGGACGATAGGAGGGCGGGTGGTGGTGGAGGAGGATGTTTCGGTGATCGCAGACATAGTGATTCAAACGTAGGTTGTGGTGGGTGAAAGAGAAAAGGTAGGTCGAAACCCCTCGTGATACCATATAAGATGATGAAAGATGTTTTTCATATATTGTGAGAAGAATACAGACGTATATATAGATTGAGAGAGAGGTACAACAACTTCCTTAAATCTCTCTCAATCAAATAATTAATCTAAGATTTACAAGATAAACAAATATATGAAAATATATTCTTCATTCCTTAATAGAACTGATTTTAGATTAGTATAATGGTAAAAGTATTGTGTGAGATTGTTGCTTGGGATGTGATTTCATGAATAAAATAGTGGAATGTGATTTCATGAATAAAATAGATAAGAAGTGATAATATTTTTAATAAAAATTGATATCTTGTAAATGAAAATGATAATTGTTTAATTAAAATATTTCATGAACCATTAATAAGTAAAAAATGATGGAAAAATATAAAATGATAATTAATCATGAAAAATGAAACGATATCATTGTAAGATATTTTCATATAAGACTTCCTCTAACTATAACTGGTTCAATTCTATTCGAATATAATTCAAATAAAAAAGAGCAAGTGTTTGCGTAAACCAATTTCACGCGAGCCCATCTCATTTGTAGCTATTATAAAAATGTTACCATATCTAATTTGTGGGTAATTCTATAGGTATAAATTTAGGGGTTAGTGGGTAGTTATTTGTTTTATTTTTTATTATTTTATTTTATTAAATGGATAAGATTAAATTAAAACTTAATTTAATGATTATGATCATTTCGGTGCACCGGTGCATACAAGTTAAACTCCTAATTTATTTTATGAATTATTTATAAAATAGTTCAATTCAACGGTTATCAATTTTTACTAATAAGATATTATTTTTTTTAAGAATATTACTTCTTCTGTTCCAAAATGATTTATACATAGTTTAAGAAAAATAACTTTTGATGTAATAATGTAAGAAAAAGTGAGGAGTTTTTGAGGAGTATTTAATTAAGAAATAATTATTAATAGGTACACACTTTGTACCCCTAATTACTATAAGATACATTGATTTAAAATAATTACTCTCACATATAAAATATTAAAGTAAAATACCAAATATAACCCTAAACCCATATACTTTTAAACCACAAGCCCTAAATCTTCACCCTCAATCGTCGCCGGACTACCGCCGGCCGGCCGCCGGAATTCTGCCGCCGGAGCTCCAGCGGCCGGTCGCCGGATCACCGTCGGACCACCCCATTTTTTTGCTGCACACACTTCTTTTACTGCACACACTTTTGCTGCACACAACATTTATTGTGCAGCACATTTGTAGGGGTAATATTGGAATATCACTATACTCCCTCCGTCTCTGCTTAAGAGGGTCATTTTTCCATTTTGGTCGTCTCACTCAAAGAGTCTCATTTTCTTTTTTACACACATGAGACCCACACCTCCTCTAATACAATTAAAATATGGGACCCACACTCCCACTAATATAACTACTCATTACACATTAAATAATAATACTTATTAATCTACGTGCAAAAAAACAAATGGCCCTCTTACGCCGGGACGAAGGGAGTATATTTTTGTAGTTAGTAGTAATATTTTTGTATGTTTGTATTTCATAGTAATTAAGGGTTTTTTTGTACCTTGTAGTAATCCTCCCTTTAATTAAATAAAGTGTAATATATAGTTGATTTTAACTAGATTGCGTGTAAAAAGAAAGTAATATTTTTGTAATATAGTAGTATTGTGTGTTGTTTCCGTTTTAGGGATGTGCATGACTTTTGGTGTAATGATGTAAGAAAAAGTGAGGGGTTTTGAATAATTTAATTGAATAAAGTGTATGATATAGTTAACATTGACTAAATTGTGTATAAAAAAATATGATATTTTTGTAATATTGTAGTATTGTAACGGTGTTGCCGTGTTGGTATTGTGTATTATTTTCATTTTAGGGGTGTTAAATCTTTTTAGGACGGACAAGAAAGGAAAGTGTGCAAGTAATTTGGGGACGAATGGAGTATCACTTTTTATTTGTCTCATTGTTACAAATTATTTTCAATAAAAAAAATAGTCCCTCTGTTCCACCAAACCATTCATGTTTGTTGTTCCACGTTCCTTAAGAATTTTTTTATTAACTTTATTAACTTTTAGGGGCATCTTAGTATTTTTAGATAATAATAAAATATAAAATAATGTTATAAGTATAATGAATAAGTGATAATTTGAAATTAAAATAATTTTTAAGAGCATCTCCAAGAGTTAATGTAAAATAAAAAAAATTCATATTTTGAAGAAAATTTCATTAAAAATAGTCTCCAACACACTCTTTCTTTTAACATTTAAGTTTAGAGAATCATTTTCACTTTTCAAATTTGAAGAGTCAAAACCACTTTACATAATTTATTGTATTAAATCTTATTTATTTTTCTTGTATTTTTTACTTGAGAGAGAGAATATAATTTTAAAAAAAATCATAAATGAATATTGAAAATAAAAATATAAAAGGTGTGTTGGAGCAGAATGAAATATGATTAATTAAAAGTAAGAGATACTCTTTATTTTATAAAAGTACTCTTCAAATTTGAGACTCTCTTATAGATGCTCTAAGGTTATTGAATAAAATGTTATTTGTTAATTAATTTATTAATGTGACCACAAGGGTAATCGAGACACTTGTGTCATCACTTTGGCAAATTTGTGTTTTGGCCTTGTACTATAAAAGGTCTAATATGGATATCTCAATAAGTTAAGAAATATTTCATTAATTTTAAATTTGGGTGAATCATCTAATATTCTCATTTCGTAGTGGAATTTAATTAAAATTTAAATTTGGGGAGATATTTTTTAATATCATCAATTAAACATAAATATTTATTTTAAATATTTGTTTAATTGGTCTTGTAATTTTTCAATCTAGTCAATCAAAGCCTCATGTTGCCATAACAGCCTCTGTGTGTGGAGTGCGACTTTATTAAAATTACATAGATGGTGTGTAATTATTTATGCATTCTGTGTTCGGCCCATAGGTAGGCACAGTGTGGCAGAATAATAACACACATGTGATAATAAGTATGTGATAATTATTTTGAATTGTTCCTGTGAACATTAGTTGGTCCAAAGATAGACTTTTGTTTGATAGAACTTATTATCAGTATTTGATTATTACATCAAGATTGCCACTGCAGTTAATTTTTGTCCATAGACGAGGTTAATGTTGCACAAGGTGTTTTGTGATGGGTCCCCAACTAGTATCACTAGTCATAATTTATTTTATGACATGTATGTTGCGAGTGTATTTTCATGCGGGTATTGATCGGCCCAAAGGTAGATTAATATTTGACCCGAAATACACAAGCACCTATGGTGGTAAATACGTGACAATTGTTTTTCTGACATGTGAGTAATAAGTCGACCCAAAGGAAGACTATTGCTTGACAGTTCTTATTTTCAGTATTTGATTACTACAAAGAGGGTGTCACTTACAAGTTAGTATTGTCATCATTGGACTTGATACTAATGTTGTGCTCGATTCCTCGATATGATTCTAAATTATTTAATTTTTGAAAGATTATAAAGCTTAATGCGAGCATGATAAATTATTTTGCAATAATTCTCTGTACAATTATGAAGTCTACTAATTAAGTTTAACTTATATTAACAACAAAATCATACTTGATGAGTGAACTTCAACAATAAGGATGAGACTAATAAGTCAAACTTTGTTTCAATAAAGTATAAGAGCAATACAAAAACCCATTAAAAAAGCTGCTAAAGACAACTAAAGTACAACCTTTTGTTTACTCCTAAGACTTGTGGAATTGTTCTAAAATACACCACATTGAGATTACTTAGTATGAATGGTGTGTGGTGTAGTTAAAGACAAAAATAGTACTCTACAACATATGGTTACTAATTGGAGAAATTATAAAGATTTCAGCTTTATGGTCTCAATAAAGTTCTAACCAAAGTAGTTGTGAGAACTCTTTGAGTTTTACATATGGTGATGTCCAACTAAGGCTAGATCATTGGGATCTACTAAAGAAAATTGGACTCAAATAAATACAAGCTACTTTATTGGTTATGAATAAAGATAAAAGTTTATGATCCAATTAATTGGATAATATTTGAAACGGGTAATACGGTATTCTGTGAGGATGTTGATTTGGGGGAAGAATAATATTAGAGACATTATCTTTGAAAAGGAGTCTATTAGAAACCACTTATGCCTTTTAAGAATATAAAAATTCAGAATATCGATGGGACAATGTCAATAATATTTAAGGAATAATAAACTCAACAACCTCAATAATTAATGTCACTAAGGAAACCACTAGAGTTGGGAGATCGTTTAATGGTAGAATATTCAAACAATGTTCATCAAGCCATGCGTGGTCCAAATACTTGAAAGTGGGTTAATGCTATAAGTTATGAGTTTAAATCAATACAAGATGATCAGGTTTGCATCTTGGTAAATGATTACACTCAATAGGAAAAGAAGGCATTAAGGGACTTTCTATCCGATTACTGAGAAATTTTCTTTTAAGCTAATTGTGACATTAGAAGTACATTTTGATCTTGAATCACATTGAATGGATGTAAAGATAAAGTTTCTTGATGGTAACATTGATGAAATGATCTTAACATTTTAAGAACTAAAAGTAAATCCATCTATGCATTCAAGAAAACTCTCCCGTAAAGGAATCACAATCATCATCATCATGAAGTAATTGTCTCATTTGGTTTTGAGATAAATGTAGATGATTGTGTGATTCAGTGGGAGACTATTAAAATTAAACTAAGGAAGACAAGTGCAGTCTCAATCAGGTGCCATAATGTTAAACTAAAGATTTAAGAAATGTAGAAATATTTTATATGTTTTGATTGTTGGAAGTTGTTGAATGATGAGGTCTGTACAAGACCTAATTTAGCTTATGTTGTTGGTGTATTAAGTAGACATTTAAGTAACTCTAGTATGAATCTTTATGAAGTATTTACAGAGAACTAAGGATAACATGCTTGCATATTAGGAATCAGATTTGTTAGAGATCATAAGAAATTCTGATTCTAAGTTTGTTAGATGCCAATAAAGAATAAGATCCACTTCAAGCTACATCTTCTGTTGGTCTGGAGAGCTATACAAGTAAAAGTGTTAAATAAACACTTGTAGCTCCTTAACCATGACAACAGAATCAGTAGCACACTAAGGGGAATTCAAACATGAAATAAAGGTTGCGAAGTTTAGTCACATAAAGTTTATTGTGATAGTTAACTCACAGTAAAGTATTAACGACAAGAGTACTATAAGTTAAACATATTGACATAGAATTCTTGGTTGTTAAAGAAAGTATTTTGTGTAGATAAAATTTTAGTAGAGCTTATTGTGATAGACTCCAAATGAGGATTCACCACTTATGTATTCAATGCCCTATATATGAGCTAGCTACTCATTTGGGTATTATATGGTTTTAGAATATATTGATTTAGTGAGAGTCTATATTTATTGCTCTTTAAAGTTTTTAAGACACTTTGATTTGGATAATTCGATTTTCTGCAGAATAAAGTTGATGGTTTTGAATTCATTGTGAATTCACTAAAGTAATAATTTTATTTTGTAATATTTTACATTTTGGATTGATCTCACTAAAGACTAAAGTATGACCAATTGAAAATAGACATGATGTTGATCACATTTTACATGTAATTTCCATGCTACTCACCATATTTGATCTATGTAATTAAGTATACTAGTATGGTGATTGTTGGGGTTTAACCACAATTTGTAATGTGGTAAATGCCGCGGTAGTTCTATATTAGTATATGAGATGGATCAGATTATTAAGTATAGCCTGAAGAGGAATAGCATAAAGTTGCACAATTAAGGACTCTTGGTATAATTGCTTTGGGAACAACATATAACCCAAGTGGGAGATTATTAGAAAATTTTAATTTCCTATATAATCTAATTGTGGTAAATATATTATTATGCAATTATATTAGCTATTCAATTATTTTATGAACTTAATTAAGTGATCCAATTCACGTTAAAAGTTCATGGGCTATAATAATATTGATATGGGTCAATTGAGTAGATACTCAATACTACGTAATTAGGTGATAATAGGTGGTCTGATTAAAGTAGTATATAAAGGCTCCCAAGTTATGGTCCCCAAGATACTAAGTCGCACATGGTCTTCCCTTCTCCCCATCGGGAGGGATTTCTACGGTCCCCATAAGGAATAAGGAGGCTTGGTCCCCATAAGGAATAATGAGGCTTAGTTGAGGAAGACCATAATACCTATCAATCGTGCTCTGCCTAACTCTGGATTAAGGTACGCTTCCGCATTATAGTTTAATCTCAGTTTATCATAATAAGGTTAAGGTTTTAAGGATTTATTTCCTACATTATTTTCTTTGGTAAAGAGTTTTGTGAGACAAATAAGTGAGAAAGTGTGATACCCATCATACATTCGTTCAGAACCACTCGTACGATTTTGAATAGAGCTCGAGTAGAGTGGATACCAAAAAATGCATGTCTCCATGCGATCCTAATTAGAATTTAGAACTAACCTACAGAAAGCCTATTATCTTCGTATAATTACTTTTGAGTAACACTTCTCGTCAAGTCAACCCATACAACATGTTATACCGGCTAATACATATCATCATCTACCCAATTAATTGGTTGTAGGATAGGTTTCTGGTTGTTGTGTAGTTTGAGTGACTATATATTAATTTCTTTTAAAAATATTATTTATTAAATTAGGATAAAATAAAAAATAATTGTATAAACAGTGTATATCATAATTTAGTAGGGCAAAGTTCAACTGCAAGGATGACTAAAGGCTAAAGCCCATAAATTGTACACAAAGACTTATAAGTACTCTCTCCGTCCCATCGAAAGGTCACAATTTTACTATATTGGACGTAGGGCTGTCAATTTTATTCGTGGGTTCGGATACCCTGCGGGTAATACCCTATCGGGTAAGGGTAGGGTAGAGCATATTCGGGTATCGGGTAGGATAGTAACTGTACCCGCTTGAAAATGTTGAGGGTAGGGGTAGGATATGGTATTTATAATTACCCAATTACCCTACACAATTACTTTATATATTATATTTTATATTTATACATAGATATATAGATATATTTTTTTGTATAATTTGAAAAATGGTTCCACTTTATAACGCACATAATAGTGCACATCACATTGCTTATTTGATTTAAGAATGCAAAAGGTTTCAAGGGTATGACTAATAAAATGATACCCTCTAATATTTTATATCAATTTTTATTTTAATTATTGGGGGATTGAGGCAGAGTACTCACGTCTCAATCTTCTTCTTCATTTTTTTTTTGTAAATCTTTTGTATTTACTTTGATTTTCTTACATCATTATGTATTTTAGAGTGATATATTGTTTGGTTGACAAGGGTAGCCATTTAAAAATTTCGAATAACCGTTTATCCGCGGATTATCCATTAGCCATTGGATATTATCCGTACCCTACCCGATGATACATTTGAGGGTAATAGGGTAGAGTAAGGGTAATAAAAATAAGATTTAGAGTGGTATATTGTTTGGTTGACAAGGGTAGCCATTTAAAAATTTCGAATAACCGTTTATCCGCAGATTATCCATTATCCATTGGATATTATCTGTACCCTACCCGATGATACATTTGAGGGTAATAGGGTAGGGTAAGGGTAATAAAAATAAGATACGGGTAGGGTATGGATTGAGCGTACCCGTACCATACCCTACCCGTTTACACCCCTAATTGGGCGTTTCATCCAAATGTCCTCATTTTTCACTTTTAGTAAAAAGGTACAACATGTGGCCCACCACTCACTACTAATACAATTATCCACCACACAAAATAATAGTACTCTTTAATCTACGTACAAAAAGTAACCGATAACGTTTGGGCGGGACGGAGGTATTATTGTATTGTTCAGTATGTGAGCAATATCCCCATCTAAACTAAAGCCCATACAACCAAATAATTAAATAAACGACTTAACTAGTACATTATCCGCTTGTTGTGTGCGACTACAATTTTTTTTTTTTTACTCTTTTATATTTGAAATATTTTATTTAATAAAACACAATGTATTCATATATTAATAGTTAAATATACAGTGTGCATTATATTATTCATCTTTGTACATAAAATTTTTCACACTTTTCATTTTAAGTTGTCCCAATTATTTTTTCACATTTCATTAATAGTAAAAATATATTATACTACTGTACATTTTATTTACTTTAATACTTTATTTATCAATCCCAGTGATTTTATTTATTTTTTACATATTTTACCAATAATTTTATTTACTATTTTTTGTTTAAATACTAACTTAACCATACTTTTTTCTTACATTTAAAAAACAATACTCCCTCCGTCTCAGGTAATGAGGGCCAGAGACCTTATGTTTAATATAAGGTCTCTGGCCCTCTTAGCCTGAAACGGAGGGAGTATTCTTAATTTGAGTGGCCGTATAAATGAGCATAACTATCTAGGATGGAGGGAATATTATTTTTATAACCTTCTAATTTAAATGAGTTGACATCGAATTTTCACTTTTCTTTTTACTAAAAAGATGTTTTATACTCAAGTATCAAGGGATTCTAAGCTTGTCCGAGCTCGGGCTTGAAGCTATAAAACATTACCAGAAGACATTAAACCTTTACTTGGATAAATGTTGACTAGAGGGTGGTTTTTTGTGAAAAATACCGTTCAAATTGGTAGAACGTCGTTGACTTCACAAAGAATGCTTGGATGAACTTGAACTTAATTTGAAGAACTCCAGATCATAAAGGTTCAATACCCTAATCTCTGATTGGAGGCCGTTCTTGATTCAATCCCCTTGAAGAACTCTAAAAAATAATTTAATATTGAAGAACTCTATTGAAGAATTCAATATCGATCCCCTTGAAACATTCTATTGAAGAACTCTATTGATACAATATCAGTCTAATAAATGTGGACAATGGGGAAGAGTGGCGAGATGATTTTAGATAGAGGCTAAAAAGACATGCATTATTCTTGGTAGCTATCACAATTCTCAATTTCACACTTGGATTATTCTCAATGAATATAATTTTCCCCTTCATAAAAATCTAAACAATGGGAAGGATCTTTTCTCACTACCAAGGCAGATAAAGATGTTCATCATATATACTGAAAAAGCAAGGTATTGTCATTCTTTGTTTTCTGGTGGGCGCCAAAAATCCTTCTTACCAACAAGAAACTGATCCTGATGTAAATCCACTGACCAGTGAAGAGATTTCAGTATAGGGGTAATCCTGGTTAGAACTTCCATGGTGTCTTGAACTAGCAAATAACCACCCGGTCTCAATATTCGATCCATCTCCGCAGCTACTTCAATAATATCACACCTAACAAAAAATTACATACGTTACCTTTATGCAGAATTACCAAGTATTTTGAGATGAATATGCTCAATAGTGAAGCAAATGGGAAAGATAAGCTCCAGCATTACTATATACCTCGTACTCAGGTTTCCAATGAGGAAACTGGAATGCAGAAGATCAAACGTTCTAGGGTACGTATTAAAAGATTCACACCAGTCGTGGTAAACTCCAATGAGCCCTCTATCAAATATGACAGGTAGAGTATCCGGTTCGTGAATGGGAACAACGTTCATCACCCATACGGGTGAATTGATGAGTGCAGCAGCAAATCTGTGAATGATTCAAAACAAGGAACTGAAAATTGAATAGAAGATACAACAAAGAAAGACGAGGAAACAGCTCAGGGAAAAGTATTCTCACCCCCCGTAGTGTGCGTTCATGTCCATCACATTCCTGACACTTGTCCAGTTAATGTTTAAACCACCAAGATAAACTTCTGAGACAAGAGCAGACCAGTGTCTTGTATCCCCTTTATAGTTTTCTATAGCATCCGACTCGGAGAGACTTGGAGGTTCACTGCTGAGCCTCTGTGGCCAGGGCGCTGGCAACTTGTAGGAGTCCCCAGTGAGTGGCACTAGGCAAGTGTCTAGAGGCGTATACCTATTGCATGAATAGGTTATAAGTTCTCAAGCTGTCGAAATGGGCAGAGGGGGCATCACCAATATATTCCAACCCACCTTTTTTATTTTTATTTTTTCTGGTGTAACAATTTATTTAATATTTCAATAACATCAATATCTAATGATTCAAACAAAATATTTCTGCATCATTCTACATCTCTAGATATAAAATAAAATATCAAAAACTGTGAAATGATGTACATTAGCCATAATATCCAATTCACAAATCATCATCTGACCTGATAAGGAGAAAAAGATCAACTAAACAAAAAATTTAGAAAATATTACATTTTGAAGTTTTTATGGAAAAAAAAAACCGAGAAATTTAGATGAGCAACTCAACTACTGCTCCTATAAATCTTGTATTAAGTGAGATTCCTGCAGAGATTATTCTTAGGTATATAAAAATTCTGGACTTCGAGTCTTAGTCAACGAGAAAAATCACCATATGCAGTAGGGAACTAGAACAATTTTAGAACTGAACTAGAAGAGAGTCTCTGGTGATATAAATAAATAAAATAAATCAGCAGTTGAGTGCAAAGGTGTTGAGAAAAATAGCTAGCAGAAACAAAATATTGAAACAAGAAATTGCACAAGATTTGTTCACCCATCTTAGAGATTTGTTAACCAGTTCCATTTTTGAAAGACTAGATCAAACGTGAAAAAAATGAGCCTAGATTTATAGTCCATCAAGCTCCACATACCAACAGAAAGGTTAAAGAGAATATAACTAATTGAAAGAAAAAAAGAAATGAACTATAGGTGTCTCTGCAAATTTGAAAATCTTCTAAATTTGAAAAAAAAAAAAATTATATATATTACTGTTACATTTTACAGCAATTTGGATACTGGTAAAAATCCAATGAACACTTGCCTGCATGTCAGGCTTTTTTCAAAATTAAAAGGTGCTAAATTTGTGACATGAAATCTAGTTAAGTTTAGTTCTCTTTTTGTTACTGAGACAGAAATAATCATCAAATTTTGAGAAAAAAAATACCATGAGTTGTTGGGCCTACTCGACTGATCACAAAGAGGTGGATTATTCTCTTTTCGATTCTTATAGCAGGAAGATGAAATGGGCTTCTGGTATATGACTAATCCAATATCATCAGGATTTGCAGACTTCTTCTTTGCCACTTCACTCCAGCATAGTGATTTTGTCAAAGAAACCATAGCTGAAAGAAACAAGGATCGTATCAAAGAACATGTTAATTTTGCAGATGCAACATTGCTGATAATAAGCTCCACTACAACTAAAAAATCAAGCAAGGAAACAAAAAAGATCATACCACTGCTAAATCCATCAAATAATTATCACAGATTAATGAGGCCAACCAAAGTTTCCGTAAGACACTCGCCCCACAAATTATATATGAGAAAAAGATTGACAGAGTTTACAGTATCACTAACATTTCCAGACACTCTGGTGTCTTTCATCATTTTTGTAGACTGGTGTGGCTGACCATATAAAATATCCCCCAGGCCTAAGAATTCTGTTCAGTTCCATCAAAGGTTTTCCACCTGCAATATCCAATTATTACTCCATATAATAAAAGATGTAGTAACGCATAGAACCAATGTTGACCAAATAGAGCAGTACCATCGCCATCCCAGTGAACCCTACACCTTGCACAGTGAATCACATCATAAGAATTATCTGGAAATGTCAGCCTTTGTGTTCCAATAACTGAGAGTGTAGCAGGAATTCCCCGCTCAAGAGCAAACTGAATTTGAGCTTCGTGTTCATCCTTAGGGGCAAAAGACATAGTCATAACATTCCTGTCCAGCAAAGCACCCCCAAAACTAGCAACACCACAGCCAACATCCAAAACCACCCTAGTCTTCTTCCCCAATCCAATTGATGGTAACATCTTTGAGTAAAGAAGGGGAAAAAAATACAATCCATCAGAGAACATAGAATATGTCGAAAAATGTTAGACATCTGATACAAACAGAGGCAGTCCTTTCAGTATTAGGCCATTATAATGTTTTCCTGGAGCTCCCACGAAGAAGGGCCCACCCGAGCACAAAAATTTATTTCAATTCAACAGCTCTTTTAGATTATCATTATTTTGTTATGATGTTAGATCCCCAAAATGACGAAAATCATGAACATTATTTTGTATTCATTATGATCGAATCTTATTTAATTAAGTTGCCTAATATGGAAAGTGAAGTCCTTAGAGTTTACTTGTCTTTGGAAATGAGAAAGGATAAATGAAAATTCTTCTTCCCAAGCTAATCAATTGACCATAAACTTTCAATTAATTTGTATATCATAAATGGTGACATAATTTGCTCAATAAAGAATAACGGATTAGCTATTTAATAAACAGACAAAAATTAATGAAGCAGCTTTCATCAATTGAAAAAATGATCTTAAGTCATTACTTGAAAATTAAAAATATTAAAATCTCTCTCTATTAGTCGATCTATTGATTGAATATAGTTGCATTAAAAACATTTTATTAAATATACTTATTATACCCTCCAAAAACCAAAGAAAATTTTAAACAAATTAATTATTTTTCACTTGTGATCAGAAATGGCCCCTATAAGAATGCCACCTTACATCATGAGTTGTACAGAGTTCTCCTGGATCAATATTAAATTAAAAGACATGGAAAAAGATACTAATTATAAAAGGTATATAATTATATCCGTTCTTCAACGATGCTTCAGTCAATACTATTCTCTACCCTGAAATTGTTAACTATACTCGGGAATCTTCCTCATGCAAACTCTCAGGAGAAACAGTGTAGTACCACAAGAATCGATAAGCAGGGCAGAGAGGTAGAACATTTGTTACACTTCTAATAGGCAAATCCTATTTCTAATATCTCACCACCCCTTGGTCAATTTCAAGAGAAATCATTGGCAGATAAAGTGCCAGCTAAGTAAATTAGAAAATACATATTACCTTTTCAATAGACTTGATGTAGTATTCGACACCATTTTTGAATTGTGTGCCGCCCCCAGGAAAAATAAAATAATTGTCTGATTTTACTACCCAGCGCTGGTCCTTCTTATACTCAACAAGCTTGGGATGAGGAACATTGCTGTACCATATCTAAGGGGAAAAAAAAAACCAAGTCACAAATGTTATATATCTAATTACCAATTAAAGTATCAAGAACAAACATGGCAGATAATCTATTTCGATGTCCAAATCAAGACCATATAGAAGCAGTGGTTGATGTAAACTCAAAATTGATAACCACAATTTAGATACAATACAATAACTTTCAACAAATAAATAGTCAGTGCGGTGTTTTCTCACAGTCAAAGGTGTTGCATTCAGCTCCACACAATCACAATTCAAGGAATCTGCAATCCATCATCCAAGAAACTATGAAAATTGTAAATATTAAGTGGTTTTTATGAAATAACCATCAATTAACAAAATACACAAAGCGAGGAGTTGAGTTTTAAACGGTGACAGCATCTACAAATCTTTTCAAAGAATTTGTCCTGTTCATGTACAAGTTTATGACATCAAATCTGGCATCACTTAATTTACACTTATCTCAAACATCAATGTCAACACTACAATAGTCTTCCAGGCAACTAATCCAGCTAACAACAAACACTCCCACCTACATGGATACATAGTTTTCTGTGTATATACAAAAGAATGCAAAGCTTACCAACAAAGAATGAATGATCTCACCATGTCCCTGCTCTTAGGCCATGGAACAGGAGCTTGGTAGCCATGAGGCAAAGGAACCAAACATCTCGGAGCCGGGTCAGGGCAATGCCTCTCCCTGTGCTCCATCCGCTTACGAGAGGGCAACGCCTTTATCGCGCTCCAATTATCCAAACATGGTATGTAATCGACGGCCACCGGTCCCAAACACAGCTCCCACTCCACATCCACGACCAGATTATCATCGTCGGCCACGGCGGAGGCATCTGCGGAATCAGTAGTAGAATTGGCGGAAGTATCTGCGGAATCAGTAGTAGCATTGGCAGTTACATTGGAATTTGAAGTGTTCGACGAAATGCCAGAGAGGGGGGCAGGATTTGGAGGGGGGGAGCTGGAAGAAGAAGTAGTAGTAGTATTGTCGATGGAAGAAAATTGGTCGGGTTGATCGAGATTGGTGGCACCTGGAATAGGAATAGGGGTCGGCTGGGAGCTGGAGATGAGGAGGAAAGTGACGAAGATGAGTAGAAGGAAGAAGGCGAACATGAATGGGTATTTCCTCTCTTTGAAGATGGAGGGCACTGAAATCGCCATCTACCTGCAACAGTGGGGTTGGATCTTGATTGCCGACACTGAATCCAGAGGAAGTGAAGAATGAAATTCAAAAGGGGATGAATTGGGAGGGATGGTTTGAAAATGAAAGGAGGGTTGATTGGGATTGGGAGATGAAAGAAAGCATACAACACATGATTGGATTTGGGGGGCACCTACAGAGTCAGAGGAGGATGTTGGTTCAAGCAGTTGTGTGTGAATAAGTAGGGGGGAGGAATGAGAATTACTGTTTTTATGCCTCATCTGTTCATGTGTGTGTAAAATTAAAATTAAAATTATATTTAATAATTAAAATTAATGTATACACACATACAGTGAGAGTGAGTCACAGACACCACATGTGCATGGATTTCTGGGTAAGCAACTGATGCTCTTTTCACCTGCTAGGCCTTCCAAGTTTCACAACGGCATAGGATCCCCTTTTCCAAATTGAATTTAATCTTGTGTTCCAGATATTTTATAACGTTGACACATAGTAATTTTTTTTTATCGGTAGATGTTACTAGTATGAAGTTAGTTCACTAAACATCTATACTCCAATCTTTTTCAAAACCCTTGATTACTTACTTTAGTGAGGAGCCTAGTGACCGAGTGAGCTAACACACTTTATTAAAATGTTTTACATAAAAAATTACTCTTTAAACACATAAATTTTTATTTTTTTAAATTAAAAAGTCCAGTATTCGAGTGAGCTAATCCACCTGATTAAAATGTTATGCATAAAAAATTACTCTTTATACCAATGTTCTGAAAATCGGACCGCACCGGCCGGTTCAATTGGTTGGACCAGAAACCGGACCCAGAAACGGTCCGGAAAACCTACAGAACCGTTTTTGGAGTAGAACCGGGTTGAACTGGTCAAAACCGGTTCAACCGGTTTCAGTATTTTTTTACTTTTTTTTATTTTTTTAAACTTTTATGATATTTCACTTTTATTTTTATTTATTTTAAAACATTACATTTTGGATTAAATTATAAATTATAATATTGAGTGGGTATATTATAAAAGAGTTGTATTAGGTGCACCATATGTGTATAACTTTTTATTCTATTTTGTATAGATTTTATTCTATTTTGTATACATGTTTCTTAATAATTGTATACTTTTTTCACACTCAAATTTTCATTAAAAAAACTAGCATCCATATGTGTATAATTTTTTATTCAATAGTGTATATAGTATATATTTTAATAGTTGTATATATTTTTACACTAAATTTTTCATTAAAAAAACTAACAAACAAATTGTATACATTTTTGTTTATAATTGTATATGTTTTTGTTCATAATTATATACGTTTATGAAAGTGGGTGCATCGTATCCTGGGGTGCACCCAGGTGCACAGTAGTATTAGTCATTATAAAATATGTATGAACTATAGATATTTTTATTCAATTATATTTTGATTTTAAATTGTATTTTAAATTTTTAAAAATAATTTAGGTTATTATATATTTTTATAATTGGTAATTTTATAAAGGATTACACTAAATACACACCCATTTTTATTTAATACACATCCCTATTATTATATATTTAAATTATATATTTTTAAAAGTCTAAATTAGCCTTGACATATTTATCTTCCATACATATGTATCTCATATTTATCTGCTGCTCATGAATTCTTCAACCACCGGTAATGGCATCACCATGCCGACCCTTACCACCACGGTTGGATCCGGGGCGGCGGCGGCTTTGGGGATTCGAAGATGGAGTTTCGTAATATAAGATGTATGTTAGTGAGGGTTTCTTAATCAAATTGTTGCGATGATTGTTTTTATTTTTTTTATTTTTTGGCAAGATTTCAATATTTTGTTAAGATTTTAAATCCTGAAGGGAAGGAGGTTGATTTATTGGTTTCTGAGAAGAAAAATTATTGTAATCCATATAATCATTTAAACACTTTTTTTTAATGTTGGATTGATACGTAATTGTTGTTATTTTTTCACATAATAACGTTTTTGCAACGGATGTTTTAATATAGAAGGCTGATTGAATACGTTATTCTTATTTTCTGCCATATATTTTTGTAACGGATATTTCAATACAGAAAGCCATTGAGTTGTTATTGAGAATGAAAAAAAATTATCGCAATTTATATTAATGGATGGATTAACACAGGTTTAATTGGTTAACAATGATCTTTAATATAGAAAGCTGATTATACATATTCTAATCTTGAATTCACATTGGGAGTATATATTTTAATTTTAAAAGGATACTTTCGAAATGTCAAGGGGTGTGTATACAATAAAATTAAAAAATAAAAAATACATAAGGGATGTGTATTCAATAAAGGGTGTGTATTCAATAAAAAGGGTGTGTATTTAACACTACTCTTTTATAAAATACTCCATCCATCCGCTTTCAGGGATTCAATTTCCCTCTAATAAGTTCCTTGATAGCAGACGGGTGAGTACTATAATTGAAAAAATATAGATATAATTCAATTTTCTGGTTGAACCATCGGTTGAACCGGTCCGATAGATTAAACCTCGAATCGTTGCCTCTTCCGGTTCATTCTCCGGTTTGGTTTTTTAATCACTGCTTTAGACACATCAATTGTTACTCTTCTAAATTAAAAAGTTACTCTTCAAATTCTTATAAACCATAATTTATTGATTACTTTTTAGTACATGAAAAATTACTCTTTAGATACATGAATTATTACTCTTCAAAGAGTAATTTTTTATGAGTTGATATTCGGTGCACCCGGGTGGAAGGGTGCATCCATATGTATAAAAATTTTTATTCTATTTTGTATACATATTATTCTATTTTGTATACATGTGTTCTTAATAATTGTATATTTTTTTCACACCCAATTTTTCATTAAAAAAACTAGCATGTATATGCATAAATTTTTATTCAATAGTGTATACATATTTTTTAATAGTTGTATATTTTTTACACTTAATTTTTCATTAAAAAGACAAAAAAATAAATTTTATACATTTTTGTTCATAATTGTATATGTTTTTATTCATAATTGTATACGATCTGAAAGTGGATGCACCGTATCGTAGGGTGCACCAAGGTGCACAGTAGTATTAACCATTTTTTATATACTAAAAAATAATTTTTAAAAAATAAGGTTTACATGTAAACCCGATTTACATGAGACTCACCCCATTTAATTACGTTTAAAGATACTAAGCGCACCATTTACATTTTTGAAAAATTGACTTTGAAGAGAATTAAAATATTTTAAATTATCTAATTGAGTGTTTTGTAACGTGAATTTTATGTGAACAAAAATTTATGTACATTTTTATATTTAATTTTTAATTTTTTTACTAAAGTATTTTTAATGATTGAATAAATTTAGAATAAATATGTCCATATAATGTGAGATCATTTAGTTGTATTGACATCGTCTTTAATAAAATTTAATTGTTTCAGTTTTTTTTTCCGCTTTATGCTCATATATTTTCTCATATTAAAACTTTTATTCATTACTTTTAAATGTATCTAATGATAAACTTTTTAGTGTCACATATCATCATATGAATTTGTGGCTAATTTTAAGAGCACTTATTATAAGTGGGCGGTTATCACGCCCCAATTTTTCAATAAATAGAATGAGAGATTTATTTCGTAAATATTAGGCGTGAATCTTAAAATAAATTAATAAAATATCATAAACAATGAAAATTATACAAAAGTAAATCATTAAAAATCATATAAAAAGATTTTGGCGCAGCGCATTAATATAAAAAGTTTTTACGCAACGCATCTGCCCCTGGTACGCCGTCGCAGCCTCAATCTGAAAAGGGATTTGGAGTGGAAGGGGTGAGCGTCTGAAATACACTCAGTGTGTTAACTTAAATGATTGCACAGTTAAAAATAAATATGCATGCCAAATATACCATACGATGTAACACAAGACAATTTTAATGAAATAAATTACACGTTGTCGTTCGATAATTCATTGTAAATATTTTAAACCGAACCGTTGCCCGATAATTTGTGTTAGTTGGTCTGTGCGCATCGGGCCGTCATCCCAGTACGATGTTAGCGTATTTTGAAATACATTTTAGTACTGAACCGACGTAGCCAGTAACTTGTGCTAGTTGGTCTGTGCGCACCGAGTCGTCACCAAGTACGATGTTAGTAGGAAAATATTTATCATCGAACTAAAAGCACACATGACATATAATATGACATATCAGTAACACATATCACATCTTAACATAGCAATCATGACATAAAATGTAGCACTCGGTAAAGAGTGAAAGTTACACCACCTTGAACTTTCTTGAAAATTGTAGAGTGGACTATACTTGCTCTTCGATCTCATAAATTTTTGAAAATGACATATTAATCTTAATAACAAATATAAAATAAAGATTCTATATTGAAAATAATAATATTAGTAAAATTATAATAATATTTAAAGTAAAAAGTTAAATTAAATATTTATATAAATGAAAATTAAATATAATACATATGAAAACGAAAGCTGTATTGCTTTCAAAACGCATAGTTGATTTATTTATTATTATATATAATATATTTTTTATAAATTGCAATCAAGTCCCTGTATTATATTAAATTCTCATTTAAACTTACCCTAAACTTTAAACTTATTACAAAATGACACAACTTGAGTTATGCAATTTCGTTTGAAAATTCGAAAGCACTTTTGGAATTCTTGCAAGACAAGGACCACATCAATACCAATTTTTCATAAAATAACGAAGTTTGAAATGATGCAATTTTGAAAGTGAAGTGAGTTTCTTCATAACTCTTTCGTTTCACGTCAAAACTCAAAACTAATTATACCTTTGTGATTCTCGTGAGGAGAGCTTCAAAATGGCCTATAATATCAAAGCTAACTCACACCGAAACAAAATATACTATTAAAGTGTTAAAAACTTCGACTGAGCTTTTCTAGCTCAAATGACATCTATTTTATAAAAGAGTTATATATTTGGAATCTAAGCATCGAGACAATCATTTTGATATATAATATGATAAGAATAAATCACAAACTGAATGATTTAAAATATCAACAGAATGAAGTTTATATATATATATATATATATATATATATATATATATATATATATATATATATATATATATATTATATGTATAAGTGAGTTGTGTATATATATAAGTAAGAGAAGAAGGATGTGCTGATGGTAGTGAGTTGAGTGAGTTATATAAATACTCCACACCCATAACAACTTGTAGATCGAACTCTTATCCAATATTAATGTTAATATTATTATAATATCAACTTGGATGCCATGTTGAAAAAAATCACATGTGATTAACACACACATGCATATCTACACTTCTCTACAATCCTTATCCAAAACATTAATCCTTATCCAAAATAATTAAACCACTTGCATACACATGTGTTATTATTAATATTATATTATTATTATATAAATATATTATATTTATAAAAGATATAATATATTAAAATAATTAATATAATTTTATTTAAAAGTCGAGTTTATGAAAATATAGATTATAAAATACTGGGGTGTTATAATCCATCCCTCTAAAAATAATTTCGTCCTCGAAATTCAGAAAAACTTTTTATTTTTTACAAAATCGGCGGTAAATAATTGTAAATATTAAATGCCTATGTACCTTTAAGCTGACGCCGTGTACCAGGTAGATGCGTAGTGAGTATCATTAGAAAATCATTTTGTTTTGAAAATGAAAGTCTACAGATATATAGATTCGTAAAATTTATTTTAAAATTACGAGCCAAAAAAAGAAAAAAAATATTTTAAAAATACGAGTCCACAGAAACGTAGACCCGCTCTGATACCATCTGTCATGCCCCAATTTTTCAATAAATAGAATGAGAGATTTATTTCGTAAATATTAGGCGTGAACTATAAAATAAAATTAATAAAATATCATAAACAATGAAAATTATACAAAAGTAAATCATTAAAAATTATATAAAAAAATTTTGGCGCAGCGTATTAATATAAAAAGCTTTTACGCAACGCATCTGCCCCTGGTACGCCGTCGCAGCCTCAACCTGAAAAGGAGTTTGGAGTGGAAGGGGTGAGCGTCTGAAATACACTCAATGAGTTAACTTAAATGTTTGCGCAGTTAAAAATAAATATGCATGCCAAATATACCATACGATGTAACACATGCCAATTTTAATGAAATAAATTGAACGTTGTCGTTCGATAACTCGTTGTAAATATTTTAGATCGAACCGTCGCCCGATAACTTATGTTTATTGGTCTGTGCGCACCGGGCCGTCACCCCAGTACGATGTTAGCATATTTTGAAATATATTTTAATACTGAACCGATGTAGCTAGTAACTTGTGTTAGTTGGTTTGTGCGCACCGAGTCGTTACCCAGTACGATGTTAGTAGGAAAATATTTGTCATCGAACTAAAAGCACATATGACACATAACATGACATATCAGTAACACATATCGCATCTTAACATAGCAATCATGACATAATGCACTCGGTAAAGAGTGAAAGTTACCCCACCTTAAATTTTCTTGAAAATTGTAGAGTGGACTAGACTTGCTCTTCGATCTCAGAAATTCTTGAAAATGATATACTAATCTTAATAGCAAATATAAAATAAAGATTCTATATTGAAAATAATAATATTAGTAAAATTATAATAATATTTAAAGTAAAAAGTTAAATTAAATATTTATATAAATGAAAATTAAATATAATACATATGAAAATGAAAGTTGTATTGCTTTCAAAATGCATAGTTGATTTATTTATTATTATATAATATATTTTTTATAAATTGCAATCAAGTCCCTGCATTATATTAAATTCTCATTTAAATTTATCCTGAACTTTAAACTTATTACAAAATGATCCAACTTGAGTTACACAACTCCATTTAAAAATTCGAAAGTACTTTTGGAATTCTTGCAAGACAAGGACCACATCAATACCAATTTTTCATAAAAATAACGAAGTTTGAAACGATGCAATTTTGAAATTGAAGTGAGTGGGTTTCTTCATAACTCTTTGGTTTCAAGTCAAAACTCAAAACTAATTATACCTTTGTGATCCTTGTGAGGAGAGCTTCAAAATGACCTATTATATCAAAGCTAACTAACACCGAAATAAAATATGCCATTAAAGTGTTAAAAACTTCGATGGAGCTTTTCTAGCTCAAATGACTTCTATTTTATAAAAGAGTTATATATTTGAAATCTATGCATCGAGACAATCATTTTAATATATAATATGATAAGAATATATCACAAACTAAATGATTTAAAATATCAACAGAATGAAATTTATATATATATATATATATATATATATATATATATATATATATATATATTGTATGTATAAGTGAGTTACGTGTATATATAAGCAAGAAAAGAAGGATGTGCTGATGGTAGTGAGTTGAGTGAGTTATATATATACTCCACACCCATAACAACTTGCAGATCAATCTCTTATCCAATATTAATGTTAATATTATCATAATATCAACTTGGATGCCAAGTTGAAAAAAATCACATGTGATTAACACACACATGCATATCCACACGTCACTACAATCCTTATCCAAAACTTTAATCCTTATTCAAAATAATTAAACCACTTGCATACATATGTGTTATTATTAATATTATATTATTATTATTATATAAATGTATTATATTTATAAAAGATATAACATACTAACAATTTTGGGGGTGTGAATAGTCGTTCCTTTATTATAATTGTAATCAATCAGGTGGACAAGATATAAGGAGGTTTGGAGAGTACTTAATGCATAATTCAGCAAATTTTAGAAAATATATTTTTACAACCATTAAACATATTTTATCTAAATAATAAATATATTTTAAAACGTCTCATAAACTGTCTCACGTAAGTAACGTCTCAAAGGAGACTTTGTCTAATAGTTGTTAATTTCTTCTTTATTCTATAATTTTTTTATATCTTTAATTAGTTTTATATTTTCAATATCTTTTTGCTCTCATTCTTTTATATATTTTACTAGTATGAAACTCGCGTATTACGCAGGACCATTTAACATTATTTTTATTTTTTATAATTAAATAATTCGTGTCATATAACAATTCAACATTAATTAGGGAGATTTTTTTTATAGCTAGACAATTTCTTTTATCAATGTAAAGAATTTACAATGAATTATAACATTTGACTTATGATAATGTGACATATGACTAAATCATGTAAAAAGTATACATACATACATACATACATATATATATATATATATATATATATATATATATATATATATATATATATATATATATATATATATATATATATATATATATATATATATATATATATTCTAATTTTTTGAAAGAATCTTGAATTGTATTTTTTTTAAATTTTACCCTATAACATAATACTCCCTCCGTCCGCCACAAAGGTGGATATTTGCTTTTTGCACGTGGATTAATGAGTATTATTATTTAAGATGTAGTTGGTAGTTGTATTAGTGGGGTGTATGGGTCCCACAAATTTATTGTATTAGTAATGTGTGTGGGTCCCATATATTTAAAAAGAAAAATGTGGACCTTTGGTGCTAACGCCCAAAATGGCAAAAATATGGACCTTTCGGGCGGATGGAGGGAGTATAATTAAAAACTACTTCCTCCGTCCCACTCCACCCTTCATACTTTCCTTATTCGTCCGTCCAACACCACCCTTCACACTCCAAAAAAGGAAACATCATTTTCACCAACAACCTCAAAAGTTATTTTAATTTTAAATTTGTCACCTTTTTTTTACACATATTCCATTACTTTATATTTTATCATTACCTAAAAATACTACAATACCCTCTAAAATTACAAATTTAGTCAAAAAGTATAACTTTTCTTAAACAATGTGAAACAGTAAACGGGAAGCGTGGTGTAATATCCCGATATTTTTATGTATTTTTAAATCATGATATATATATATATTTTTTAAATCCAATTAAACTTTTAATTATTCTAAAAGGGTTTAAATTTAAATCTTTTCACTCCACGTTAATAAACTTAAAATGAGCCTAAGCCCAAGTTTAAAATGGAATAGCCCAATAGCCCAATTTATTTATATATACAAAAGGGAAAGGGATCGGTCTATTCTTTTTAAATTTCAATTCTCCCGATTTCCGTAACAGTTAGGGTTTAAGAAAAAGTATAAATAAACTTTTCCTCGATCTCTCCCTCCTGTTCAAAACATAGCCACAAAACCAAATTATTTCAACCATCAATCATTCGTGGAAATGAGGTTTTCAGATTTCAACCATATTTACACATTAAAGGTAATCAATTTCTAAAATTTCAAAGTGGTATCTATTTTATTTCAATGGATATGAAATTTTAATATGTTGTTTATATTTAAATTTTCATGATTTTTGAAGTTGTATTTTATTTTGTATGAATTTTATGCTTTTGTTTGCAGAATCTGGAAATTTATAGATACCTAATTAGAAAATTTATATTATATAGTTATACCTATCCAAACGATCTGAAATTTGAATATGTTATGAATTATGGATGTTTTGATGTTCTGTAAAAATTTCATTCCGAAAAGAAGATTACCTTATTTTATATTATATTTTCAATGTTTCTGATCATGTTGTCAAATATGTTTAGTTTTCTATTGGATTTATTACTAACAACTACAAGATATACTACTATATTACTACGGGATACAATATATATTTTTTATTACTACCCACTACAAAGTTAATTTATAAAAAGTCTCAATTGCCCCCAGAATACATCAATTAGATAAAATAGATTTTACGCATTGCATCACTAGATTCACGCTGCACAAAATCTGAATACAATTTACTATGTGTTCAATTTACTAGATCTTAAATAAGTTTTAAATATAAAAATAATCCAATTCATTGTTCTTATCCGTCATGTTAATATCTTAAATAATTTCTGAATATCAAAATGATACTTAATTAATTTTTGAATATCAAAATAATTCAATTCATTGTTCCAGATTCCATTAATTTCTTAAATAATTTTTGAATACCAAAATGATTCTTAAAAATTTTTGAATACCAAAATAATCTAATTCATTTCGTAAATAATTTCTTAATACCAAAATGAGTTTTAAATAATTTCAAAATACTAAAATAATATAATTCATTGTTCCTCGCTACTTACTATAATCCATTCTCTTAATTTCATAAATAATTTTTGAATAAAAAATAATTCTTAAATAATTTCTGAACACCAAATTAAAAATATAATTCATCGCTCCTCAACAAATATCGATGAGTTTGCGAAATCATTGGAATTATTTTTAGTTTATTTGAAATTGCACTCCCACTAAAATTTAGGAGTAAACAATGGAATGATTTATCTTTCTAATATTAAAATAATATATCTTATCTTTTTTGCAATATCGATATATTCAATAATAAAAATAAATTAAAAACAGTTGGAGCACGAAGATGTGGGATTGAAATTTGAACAAACAAATCTCCAACGTATTTCCAATGTATTTCCTATTTTCATGGAGAGATTAATGGATAAATTAATTTCTATATACAATTAAACTTAAAATAGGGTTAAAAGTGGCAATAGATGAATTCAATTTGGATATTGTACCTAGAAGTAATATAGGTACATAAATTGTATCTATAAGTAATGGACCCTTTTCTATTTGAAAATTTTGAAAACATATTTAACAAATAAATTTTGAAAGCATATTTAAAGGGCTCTAAAAATTATTATTTTTGTATATGTCGTATTTTATGGTATTTCTGATAATCTGTGATAATTTCATATTATTTAGAGTACCGTATTATTTAATACGAATTTTATAATATTAGTACATTTAGTTCAGATCATGAACTTATCATTGATTTAAAATTACAAATTAAATATTCAGAGATCATCAAATATTATTGTATTTTTATATGTTTTATATTACAAGTTTTAAGATGCAAAATAAAAAATCTTCTATTGAAGAAATGAGTAAATAATTTTAAATTGAATGTGTATTGATTTTTATACTTGAACTATTATGTATTCTGTTTTTATTGTTACTAGCTCAAAATCATTTTTAATAACCTCAAATTATTGTGATTTTATTATATATCATAAATTATGTAGTTTAAGTTAGCAGTAATATTTTTAATAGTTTTCAGAATATGTATAATTTTATATTAGTTTTATATCACAACAATATCTGATTCGTCCCAAGTTCTACTTTCTGATTTGAAATTATGAAATAAATATTTAATGTACTCTAAATATTCTGATTCTTATATATATCATATATTTTAAAATTTTAAGTCTACTATAAAGTTTTTATATTCATGGGTGTTATATAATATTTATTATTAAAATTTTATTACTATTTAAATTGTTTTAAGAATATTTTATCTTAATATTTAAAAATATGAAAATCATATAAACTGATCCCTAAAAATCATAATTTTCAGATAAGATATATATTAGTATATATATTATTTTTCATATGATTCTCATATGATTTAATCATTTATATTTAAATATATTAAGTTATTATCAGTGCACATGAGAAATTTCAACTTTCGCTACAATCACTTTGAAAATCCAAAAGATATAATTGTACACCTTTTTATATTATTAAATTTGGATATATTATTTCAATCACAAAATATTACATGTATATTAAATTTTGGACTGATCTTATTTTTATTTATCAGTTATAAATTATCTATACATTGGTATTTAATAAAATCATTCATAGTAAATTATGTTAATTAACCTCTCTTATTTCAAATATCGAAGTATCATTTCCACTATATTCTAAAGATTTAAACCTATTATATTATTCATATTTTATGTTTGTATATTAATCTGAGATAAATATAATTTTATGATAGATGAAAGTTATTACAAGACACTGATTATCATACGCATTCAAGTGCATCCATTCATCTTCGACATTCATTCCAGGTGGGGAAATCTAAACTTTGTCTATCGTATGTGCTTATATGTTTACGTTGATAAGTTACTGATTACATCACAGTCATAGAGTATTACTCGTAGTACTGTTCACGGACATAGAGTATTCGTAATATTGTACACAAACATGCAGCCAGGGACCATGACATGGGTCCGGGACTGATAAAAAGGTCCTCGGGAATACTTGGATTGTAAAAGGTCCTTAGAAGACCCGCCGTTCTAATACATTTATTTAAGTCAGGGTACTTTCAGGTGTCGGGATTTTAAGTAATCCTCGGGTAATGCCCGCCGTACTTCATGATCGATCATTCACAGACATGTTCAAAGATAAGATTTACGTGTTTTTTATGATTTATTGATGTTTATACGTGAGTTACATATTGTAGATAAATATTTTTCCACTGAACTGTGGTTTACTCATCCCATCATTTAAACATTTTACATATTACAGGAGATGGAGTACGGAGAGAGGCAACGGGTGATAAAGTAATAAATTGGTATTTATTTGAGTTTACATTCATTAATTGGTATTTCTTTTTGATGAACTGCTCTACGATTATTCAATAGTCATAGATTTATATTTATTTGTATTTAATGGGAAGTAATTTGATTTAATGAAAATCTTTTCATTGTTTAATTTTACTGGAAATAAAGTGTTTGATATTTGATAGGGGTTTTCTCAACACACAAATTAATCCTCAAGTATAAGGATATCAATTGTAGTCGCGAAGATGACCAAGTTACAATATCGAACCCACGGGACGAATAAATATCAATTTTGTGATCTTCTAGTATATTTTAGACTATGTTGGTAATTGTAAAGGTTTAATGGATAGTAACTTCTAATCGAATTAACAAAAGAAATAGCAAAAGTAGAGAGAAGTGAGTTGTGATCAATAAGAATGATAGGTAGTTCATTGGGTCATCCAGTTTCACTAGCAATTCGTATTTTCGTATGATGGTGTCCGACTCTGCCCTGTGGTTTGTGGACGCATCACTAGACCATGCAAGTTTACTCTATAGACACAAGTAAATATGCGCTTGACACGTGTGAATAACATCGGAGCAAGAGATATGCTTCATCCCCCTTTCTAGGTACTACCATAATCCATTATCTTCTACGTCTAGAATCTAACCCGATTTGATCTCCCTTTTTAGGTACTATAAAGTTATACTCTTCATCCTATTCATCAACCCGAATTCAATTCAATTCATGAATATTCATATAAGACAGTTCTAATAATACTTCGGAATCCCTTCACTTAGAATTATAACAATAAACCCTGCTCAGTAGTGAACGCACTCAATCAATAACCATGTTATGTATTCAGACTCTACACAACGATCATTGATGCACAAAACGACTATGAGTATGGATTAAATATGCAATCTTATATAAAACAAACCACAGGTAGTGTTGTACGGAGTTTTACACACGAAACACGAATTACATCATGAAACTTTCATAACCCTAGAACTACCAAGGTGGTTCTAGCCCATGATTGATCTAGGAACAATCATGGTTAGATTAATCATTCTTACTTGAACCTTCAGTGAACCTCTGTCACAGCCCTCCGAATGGATCACCACCTCTACTCTTGTCTCTCCTACGATTGACGATCAAAAGCTCCCTTTATTCTCTGTATGAGCCTCCTTTTATACTTGTAATCACGTCTCTAGGGCTTGGAATGGGCTTTCTAAGTGATCTCACGCGTTTCGGCCTCGAAAATCCGGATAAGGTAAGTTCTCGCACACAGGTTCGACCACGTCAAGCAGGTCGAACCCCGAGCCACAGGTCGAACCCCAGGTCGAACCCCGCTACTGGAAGAATTCTGCACAGGTTCGACCTTCTGGACAGGTCGAACCACTTAGGTTTTGGTCGAACCCCAGGTCGAACCTCAGCACTGGACAACTCTTGCTCCCGATTCGACCAACGGGCAAGTCGAACCCCAACATCGTGGTCGAATCCTCCTTCTTGCAAACTGGTTCGACCATGGTTCGACCTGATGGCCAGGTCGAACCAACTGAGTCATGGTCGAACCCTTCTCTGTATTGTCCAGCAACGTTGGTTCGACCTGCTGGAGAGGTCGAACCCTCCTCCAGCCAGGTCGAACCCACCTACTTCTTGGGCGGTTCGCGTGGCTTCGACTCCGTCTCTTCGATTCTTGGCTCTTTCACTCCGTTTTTACTAAGAAAACACTCAAATAGCTCCACTAACATCTGATTCATGCTATTTCACAATATATATAGGTTTTCCACCTATTTCCACATCAAAACTCTCCAAAACTAGCACAAAACATAGCGCCAAACTTGTGAATTTACACACTCATCAAACCCCCAAACTTACATGTTGCTCGTCCCGAGGCAACCAATTTAAACCACAGGAGTCGTGTATAATTCAACAAGATCAAGTACAACACATATTACACATGCCACTTCATTGAATCAAACAAGAATTACTTGCATCAAATATGTCACTCATGTAAAATCAATCTAATCACACACCATTCGGAGCACTAAGTAATCTCACTGACAAGATAAGTCTTTACTCTCATTCACTCGTGCGTGAGGCACTATAGGCTAGTATAAACACTCATATCAATTCATATTCACGCGTAACCATAAGCTTGGCAAAGGTCTCAGAAATCAACTTACATTAGATTAACACTAGGATCACAAAGGACTTGTTTCTAGGTTGTAATGTTGGCTCTTTGGAAAGGGTAGGAAAATTTGATCATAGTAACTTAATACACTAGTAGAGAGTTACCTTGGAGGTTCTTGATTTCCCATTCGGCTTCATATTCTCCTCCAATTCTTCTCTTGCACTTGCAATTATCAATTTTCCTTCTCTTCCTTGCATCAACATCATTCTTCTTTTAATTGCTCGGGTACCAGTTATAGGCACTACCCTTCTCGAACATCGTTCGGCTGTTTCTTAGAAACTTCAAGCCCCATGTATAAGCAATTCGGGGTACCAATTTTAGGCACTATCCCTAACAAGATTTAACCATGCATATTTCTTACCGAACCTCATTCCATCTTCCCTTTGTTCCACACTCATTCACCTTATTCTCTCTACCAATGGATAGGGTATTTTCAAAGCTCAAATAAGGTAATTAAAGCTCGTATATTTGGCTTGCCAAAGAAAAAGCTTTTAAAAGGCTCAAACAGGGCTACCAAAGATTTATAAGATCATTAGGAAAGGTGAAATTTGGCTAAGTGACTCAATTAATCAAAAATGGCCTAAGATCATATCCTAATATTTCATCAATTGTAAGTTTCACACAAGACTCCAAGCCAAGTTCTAGAATACGTTCATACGAATGATTCTCTCAAGAATAAACTATCATGATTGATCATGATGAAGGCTCAAATCCTCACATAGGTAATCAATTCCTAATACTCCTCATAGCACATAATCAAAATTAATTCCTCATGAATTCCATATACTTAACAAATTATTCATGCTATTTCCAAATGAAAATAAACACGTAAACATATGAATGCACATAATCAACACCCATACAGAGCAACGATACAAGATCAACTATATCAAGTACATTCCACTCACACATGAATCACACCCCAATCTGTAAAAATAAAAAGAAAAATGGGAGATAAGATGAATCGGAGAAACCAAAAGAAAACCTGAAACTACTCCTTAGGAGCATCATCATCCTCATCATCATCGTCATCCTCATCCATTCTATTTTCCACAGCTCGGCACAAACTGGTAATGTGTTTGTCCATCATATCAACTCGACTACTCACTCTACCAACACGCTCATCCAAGGCAGAATACCTTTCGTTCAGCGTGGCGTAGTTGGAGTTAGCGAGCGCGAGTTGCCTGTTCGTCTCTTGTTGTGTAGCTACCACCGCGATCAACTGCTCATGAATTAAGCGAAGCTGCTCCCGAGTACCTGGAACTGCTCGCCGCTGCTGCGGTTCTGGAGCATGCTGAAGCGCATCATGCTGCTCTCCTTCCGGAATCTCCATCTCCGGCTGCTCCTCTACCTGATCCTCCTCTTCAGACTGCTGTGGCTGAGGTGGACGGAACTCTCCTCGATCAACAATCTGCTGTAACTCAGCCATCCTTCCCTCAGCACACATCTGTGCTACCGCTCTCCAATCACCCCCCGACTTCGCTGCCACAGATAAAGCGGTGTGTCCTAGAGAATTCATTAGTCTATTCCTTGCTTCCCGAATAGTTGTCAAGTTGCTCACGTCGAAGGGGAATATAAATTCGAAAGGCTTGACACCTCTTGTGAAAAACCAATCTCCATTTCTAAAATGGGCAAACCCTCCCTTCGCGCACGTGCTCATAATCAAATCGGGTTCTCCTTCTACTGGTGTAATGCCGGTGAGGTCCAAGTTGTAATGCTCAGCCAAAATCATCAATAACCCTCCAATATTCACCTTTTGAAAACCAATGGTCTTGAATCGATTCAGCTGCGCAATAAAATAGGTTCCAACGTTGAACTTCACTCCGTGCAACATACACCACAAGGCATATAACTCTCCTCTAGACACAACACTGCCCTCCGAGCGGGCGAACAACGTGTTGCTCAGGATGCGGTCCATGTACCTCAAGACAGGGTTCTTTATTGCGGAAGCACGAGCCTGTCTAGTCTTGTAATCACGAATCTCCCCCGTGATCTCCCTCCAAAATTGCTTTACACCGAATGCAGCACTTTCTAAACGAGGGATCTCCAAAGGTGTCTCAAACAGCTCATTGAAATCCTCAGACGTCCATCTCCTACTCACTCCACCAAGCTGAAACGTACACCGATAGGGGTATCCAAGCGGGTCCTTCTCCATCTCAAACGAACAAACCACTTCCGCTGTAACATGGAAGTACGTCGGCCTCTTCAGCTCCATGAATCTTCGGATCCCTACTTGATCAAACATCCAAAATATATCATCCCCTATTCTCATTATCCTCATCGCTTCATCATCTTGGTATCGAGTGTGAGCTATCTTGTCTGAAACTTCTTCCCACTTCTCTTTAATCTCATCCCAACCTTGCATCCTAATCTTGAAGTTATCAGGCAAACGGTCTTGTAGCCTCAGTTTTCTTGTCACTTTGTCCAAGTTTGAAGGCCTGTCATGCCTCTTCTTTGATCTCTCCTCCTCTGCTTTTCCTTTCCCTTTGCTTGATACTTGTCCCTTTCCTGAAAACAAATACTTCAATCCAACCAACAAGACAAGAAAGCAAGTATTGTACTAGCACATCACATACTCTACTCAAGACTTCAAGCATCAATGCATATTCATACAAACTATCATCTCAACACCACTTGCTTATTCAACATTTTCAAAACATCTTCAATTATACCTTCTTTAATCATCAAAACAGAACCAACAAGCATGCATTAAGCAATTCAAGTAATTCAATCAAAAATTCAACATGCTTTCCTCCATAAACTACTTTAATTCTATCAATTTCAACCAAATCAACATGCTCATTCTATGATATATTCTATATCCTTGATTAATTCACATAAAAATCCAAGTTCTATCAATAATCAATCAACCACAATCCAAGAAACAAGAATTCATATGAAACCAATCAAAATATCAACATTCACCATGAAATTCAACCATACTCAACATCAATTCTCTATTACACATCAAATTGCTTACCTAAACCTTCAATCCTAGAGTAATTAAGCTGGAAAAAACGTACCTTGTGACTTGCCCATGGTGAAAAACCGATCGAAAACACAAAACACCCAGAAACGCGATTTCAGCCCTAACTCGCGACGAAATCCGCCCAAATCCGCGACCAAATCGATAATTCAAGGTGTAATGTTGTGTAATCGGTGCGAAATCAAGTGTAATTGAAGAATTTGTGCAAGGGTGTAGAGGTTCGAAGAGGGTTCGAGGTTTGATGTTTCGAAAAAGTGATCGAACCCCTCTGAAAATTTGAACTTAAAACGCGTACCTGGCTTGGTTCGACCTCGGGTTCGACCACCTGTACTGGTTGAACCATGGATGGCGAGGTCGAACCTCTCTTCTGGACAAACAATCTTCTTGGTTCGACCAGGGGTTCGACTTGCTAAAAAGGTCGAACCTTTCATGAATTGGTCGAACCTCTCTTCTGGAAAATAGAGTGCTTCCGACTGACAGGTTCGACCTTAGGTTCGACCCCATGATCAGGTCGAACCACTATGGCTTTGGTCGAACCTCCTCTCTGGACAACTTTCAACGCCGGTTCGACTTCCTCTGCTTTTGTTCGACCTCTGGCTCTGGTCGAACCACTGCTAGACTTGGTCGAACCTACCTCCTGATTTCCAAAACTGAGTGTTCTTCATTCACTACATACTTCAAACTTCAACACAACCTCATTAGGTATAATCTAGAGCACAACTTCAGAAATTGTTCCACATAATATCATTCATGAGTATCTCCGTATAAGAAAAACACAACCAAAAACCACTGAACATTAGGCAAATTGTAAAAAATCGTCACATCAAAATCGATTAAAATTTCAACATGGCCGCAAAAACCAATTCCCCTAACAAACAATACAAAGAAAAGATTATACTCTTAATGCTTCAATGAGGTAATAACATCACACCCCCCAAGCACCACACCCAATGCTACATCACTTGCATCACACATAAGTACAAACGGTTGCGTCCAGTCCGGTGTGATCAAGATAGGGGCAGTAATAAGCGCCTCCTTCAAAACTTGAAAAGCTGTTAAACACTCATCATTAAACACAAAAGGAATATCCTTTTCAAGTAAATGAGATAAGGGCTTAGAGTATTTTGAGAAGTCTTTAATGAATCTCCTGTAAAAACCGGCGTGTCCAAGGAAGGATCGCACTCCTCTTTCATTGGTCGGTGGTGGAAGCTTCTCAATTGCCACCACCTTAGCACGGTCTACCTGTAATCCCTTGGCGGAAACATAATGCCCAAGAACAATCCCATCTTTCACCATGAAATGGCACTTCTCCCAATTCAAGACAAGATTAGTTTCTTGACACCTTTTCAAAACAACAGCAAGGTTAGACAAACACATATCAAAAGAAGAACCAAAAACTGAAAAATCGTCCATGAATACTTCCATGATCTTCTCTATCAAACCATCAAAAATCGCCATCATGCATCTCTGAAAAGTAGCAGGCACATTACACAATCCAAACGGCATTTTCCTAAAAGCAAAGGTCCCGTAGGGGCAAGTAAAAGTGGTCTTTTCTTGATCCTCGGGAGCAATCATGATTTGATTATACCCCGAGTATCCATCCAAGAAACAATAGAACTCATACCCTGCAAGACGATCCAACATTTGATCCATAAATGGAAGAGGGAAGTGGTCCTTACACGTGTTCTCATTCAATTTCCTGTAATCCACACATGTACGCCATCCCGTAGGAATTCTCGTGGCTATCGCTTCTCCATCCTCAGCTTTCACTACAGTCATACCCCCCTTCTTAGCAACTACATGCAATGGACTCACATGGGGACTATCACTAATAGGAAATATAATTCCAGCATCCAACCACGTAAGAATTTGCTTCCTTATCACCTCTTGAATTGCGGGATTCACCCTACGCTGATTCTGAACACTAGCTTTGGCTTCATCCAACAACCTAATCCGATGCATACAATACGAAGGACTAATACCTTTCAAATCATCAAGTGACCACCCTATTGTAGACTGATACTTCCTCAAAACATCTAATAACTCCTCAAGTTGATCATCATTAAGAGAAGAAGATACAATTACCGGATATTGTGCATCATCACCAAGAAAAGCATACTTCAAGTGATCCGGCAATGGTTTCAACTCCTCTTTTCTTTTCTCCACTGGAGTGTTTTCATTATCCAAAGGCAAGTACTTCCTGGTCCATTTGACTTCTTCCACTTTATTTCTCTCCAATGCAAACCTGTCATCACCAAAAGCAAGTAAGTTTTCAAGAAATTCAATACATACCTCGTTAGAAAGTCCGTCAAGCTCCGTAGTGGGATAAGTAAGAGATTCCATCAAACATGTCTCAAGAGAATCCTTTGACAAGATCAAAGACATATCCTCCTTCACAATCTCCTCCACCACGTCAATACTATAACATTGGGACTCCATTGGCATTTTCATCGCTTTGTCCAAGTTGAAAAGTACTTCTTCTTTGTCCATTCTCAACTTCAGTTCTCCTTTCCGAACATCTATCATAGCTCCAGCCGTAGCAAGGAATGGCCTCCCCAAGATTAAAGGAACATTATCCTTGTCATCATCCATTTCTAATACAAGAAAATCCACAGGAAAAACTAGCTTCTCCACCTTTACTAGAACATCTTCAACTATTCCTTTCGGAAACGTCATTGATCTATCTGCCAATTGGAGAGCAACAGTTGTCGGGGTCATCTCCCCCAAACCAAGCTTCTGAAAGATGGACAACGGCATCAAATTGATGCTTGCCCCAAGATCACATAAAGCTTGTCGTGCTGGCCCCTTCCCGATCTCACAAAGAATAGTAAAGCTCCCCGGATCTTTCATCTTTGGTGGCAACTTCTTTTGAATAATTGAGCTACAATTCTCAGATAAGTTTACCGTTTCAACTCCGGTTAAGCTTCGCTTCTTCATCAATATGTCTTTAAGGAACCGAGCATAATATGGCATCTCCATGATTGCCTCTGAAAAAGGGATGTTCAAGCTTATCTTGTTCATTATCTCTGAAAACTTCTTGAACTTCTCTTCCAACCCCTTCTTCACTAGCTTGTAGGGAAACGGTGGAGGTATCTTTGTTTTGGGAATCCCCCATTCATCACGATCAACCTTTTCCGCTTTCTCCTTTTCTGCTCTTAATCGCTTAGCTCTTTCCCATTTTTTCTCAGCTATTATGTCTGTACTTTGCTCATTCCGTACCACTGGAGTTGCATCAACATCAAAAGGAACAACAGGTGCTTCAAACAACACATCTCGGCGAGGTTCGACTGGGGTTCGACCAGGCTGAAAGGTCGAACCAGGACTGTATTGGTCGAACCTCTCTCCTGGAAGACTGATCTCATTCTGCTCCGGAGGTTCGACTTGGGTTCGACCAACATTAGAGGTCGAACCACTGACCCTTTGGTCGAACCGCTTCACTGTATAATTTCCATCCTTCGGTTCGACCTGGGTTCGACCTGAAGAGTTGGTCGAACCTTCGTGATCGTGGTCGAACCGTTCCTGCGTCGAAACAGAGTGCTCTAGCCGATGAGGTTCGACCAGGGTTCGACCTGTAAATTTGGTCGAACCCTCCGCGTGTTGGTCGAACCGCTCCTGCATCAAAACAGAGTGTTCTGGCCGATGAGGTTCGACCTGGGTTCGACCTGAAGAGTTGGTCGAACCCTCTGCGTGTTGGTCAAACCGCGGCTTAGAAAATTCCAACTTCGATTCCGGCCTCATCGGTCCCTCGTACTGCGTTCCTGACCTCAGTGTGATGGCATTACACGACTTTGGATTCTCTATACTCTGAGACGGAAACTTACCTTTTCCTACAGTTTGAGTCAATGTGTTCACATTCTCTGCAATTGTACCCATCAACAATGTGAGATCTTTCACTTGAGTGGACAAATCTCTGTGGTGATCATCAATCTTTTTCTCAAGCTTTGCCTCAAGGCGATTCACTCTTTCATCATTCTTTACCATGTACCGGTTCACAGTATCCTCGAACCCAGGCTTTTCTTCTTCCACCTTTTCTCCCGGATCAACACCCATCGGAAGTTGCACTGCATTGTTCGTATTGCTCCATGAAAATTCAGGCCTCCTTGGTTGCTGTTGATAACTACCAGATGGACCACGATTATTCAAGTTTCCTCGATAGTTCCCTTGGTAGTTCCCTTGGTAGTTCCGGTTTCCTTGATTTGGGTACCTCGTTCCTTGGATACTTTGACCCATGGCATAATTTGCTTCCTCCAATTCGTCTTGGATGGTTCCATTATTCATCATCTCTTGCTGCAAGATTGGCACTCGTTGGGATATCTCGCTGATCTGCTTCTGTTGAGACTCAAGTAGCTTGTTGATATTAGACAAGCTCGAAACGATCTCATCCTCTCTCTTAGTCTTCACCATTGCTTGTTCAACCTGAGCTACCTTTCCAAGAACATACGTACCTCTAACTCTATCAGTGGGCCAATCCCTCGAATTCATTGATATGTCTTCAAACAATCTCTCGGCCTCAACGGATGACTTTGTAAGCAATGCTCCATTAGAAGAAGCATCAAGTAGCACTCTTGATTCACAGTCCAATCCGTTATAAAATATACTGTTATATTGGGCTTTAGATAACCCATGTTGAGGACACTTCCTGAGCATGTCCTTGAATCTATCCCACGCTTCATGAAATTTCTCTCCCCCACTGATAGCAAATTGGTTAATATCTTGCTTCATCTTAAACACCTTCGAAGGTGGCATATACCTCTCCAAGAATCTTAACTTCAATTGCTCCCACGTGGTGCACTCAGCTGCATTAATAGTATCGTACCAATCCCTCGCCTTTTCAGTAAGCGAGAATTTGAACAAAAGGATCTTCCTAGCATCTTCATGTTCTCCTACGTTTTTTTGAGTACTTGCATAGCCCAAGAACTTGTTCAGATGCTGCTGCGGATCCTCGAAAGACCCTCCTGAAAAGGAGTTCCTTTCTATCATGCTAATAAGAGCGGGATGAAGATCGAACGCTGTGTTAGTTCCCCTTGCTCCTAAAAGCTCATAATTTCCAGCCCCATTATTTCTGAAAACCTCACGGATGGCTAGATTATCCGGATTCGCTGCCATGTTGACTGTTACTACTTCCAAATTAACTTCAGTTGTAGCCTCAATCGCTTGCGAAATCTGCTCGTCAACCTCAACTCCAAAATTCAGAGCTTCAGTTGAGTCTATTGCCTTTGCCTTGCTCTTCTTCTTTTTCTTCTTTCTTGATGATGCTCCAATCTCAGGATTATACGGTTCAAGATTACCTTTCTTTGATCTTGTGAGCATACACCTAAAACGAATAAGAAAGAAAACAACAAAACAAGGTAAATAGTCCTAATAAACTAGAAATAATACAAAAAAGATAGTTTACGCCGTCCCCGGCAACGGCGCCAAGAACTTGATAGGGGTTTTCTCAACACACAAATTAATCCTCAAGTATAAGGATATCAATTGTAGTCGCGAAGATGACCAAGTTACAATATCGAACCCACGGGACGAATAAATATCAATTTTGTGATCTTCTAGTATATTTTAGACTATGTTGGTAATTGTAAAGGTTTAATGGATAGTAACTTCTAATCGAATTAACAAAAGAAATAGCAAAAGTAGAGAGAAGTGAGTTGTGATCAATAAGAATGATAGGTAGTTCATTGGGTCATCCAGTTTCACTAGCAATTCGTATTTTCGTATGATGGTGTCCGACTCTGCCCTGTGGTTTGTGGACGCATCACTAGACCATGCAAGTTTACTCTATAGACACAAGTAAATATGCGCTTGACACGTGTGAATAACATCGGAGCAAGAGATATGCTTCATCCCCCTTTCTAGGTACTACCATAATCCATTATCTTCTACGTCTAGAATCTAACCCGATTTGATCTCCCTTTTTAGGTACTATAAAGTTATACTCTTCATCCTATTCATCAACCCGAATTCAATTCAATTCATGAATATTCATATAAGACAGTTCTAATAATACTTCGGAATCCCTTCACTTAGAATTATAACAATAAACCCTGCTCAGTAGTGAACGCACTCAATCAATAACCATGTTATGTATTCAGACTCTACACAACGATCATTGATGCACAAAACGACTATGAGTATGGATTAAATATGCAATCTTATATAAAACAAACCACAGGTAGTGTTGTACGGAGTTTTACACACGAAACACGAATTACATCATGAAACTTTCATAACCCTAGAACTACCAAGGTGGTTCTAGCCCATGATTGATCTAGGAACAATCATGGTTAGATTAATCATTCTTACTTGAACCTTCAGTGAACCTCTGTCACAGCCCTCCGAATGGATCACCACCTCTACTCTTGTCTCTCCTACGATTGACGATCAAAAGCTCCCTTTATTCTCTGTATGAGCCTCCTTTTATACTTGTAATCACGTCTCTAGGGCTTGGAATGGGCTTTCTAAGTGATCTCACGCGTTTCGGCCTCGAAAATCCGGATAAGGTAAGTTCTCGCACACAGGTTCGACCACGTCAAGCAGGTCGAACCCCGAGCCACAGGTCGAACCCCAGGTCGAACCCCGCTACTGGAAGAATTCTGCACAGGTTCGACCTTCTGGACAGGTCGAACCACTTAGGTTTTGGTCGAACCCCAGGTCGAACCTCAGCACTGGACAACTCTTGCTCCCGATTCGACCAACGGGCAAGTCGAACCCCAACATCGTGGTCGAATCCTCCTTCTTGCAAACTGGTTCGACCATGGTTCGACCTGATGGCCAGGTCGAACCAACTGAGTCATGGTCGAACCCTTCTCTGTATTGTCCAGCAACGTTGGTTCGACCTGCTGGAGAGGTCGAACCCTCCTCCAGCCAGGTCGAACCCACCTACTTCTTGGGCGGTTCGCGTGGCTTCGACTCCGTCTCTTCGATTCTTGGCTCTTTCACTCCGTTTTTACTAAGAAAACACTCAAATAGCTCCACTAACATCTGATTCATGCTATTTCACAATATATATAGGTTTTCCACCTATTTCCACATCAAAACTCTCCAAAACTAGCACAAAACATAGCGCCAAACTTGTGAATTTACACACTCATCAATATTCAATTGCATGATTGTTTTATTTCTCAAATAAATTCCTCATTTTAACTACGCTAGAAAGTATGATTCATTTTCAATTATTGTTATTTTAATTTAGTTCCGCTACAAACAATGTTATATTTCAGCAGAATTTGTCAGTCTCTTTTGATTAAATCTTATTAGATCTAAAAAATTTCTTAAAAGGTTATTTATATTTTTAAGATAAATTGGGTCGTTTCACGTGGTGTGGGAGGGAGGGAGTATTTATTACTCCCTTCATCTTTCTAAAAAAATGTGCAGCCAAATAGGGGCAATTTTGTCCATTTGTTGTATATTTATGTAGTTCATGATAGTTTTTCATATTTTTTCATTGTATTTAAGAGCAATTATGATTAAAGTATATACCTCATAGTAATAAATCCTTAAATTTATTGGTTATGTAAAAAAATATCAATTATAAAAAAAATCTCAATTTATTCCTTTTTATTTTCTATACATGATTTGATTTTATACTAATTAATTTATTTATATTAAAATATTTATTTATTAATTGCAATTAATGATACTAAAGTAAATAAGTCATAATAAGTGTATAGGACAAAAATAAATAAAAAGACTATACGTCATTTTAGAGTGTTTAGGAGACGACACGTTAGAAAAAATTATTATACTACACTTTATATATATATATATATATATATATAAAGTATAGTATAATAATTTTTTTTCTAACATGTCGTCTCCTAAACACTCTAAAATGACGTATAGTCTTTAAATATATATATATAATGTTAACATTTTTTGAAATATACGTAATATTAGTAAATACAATTGGAGTATTATTTTCTACTCAGGATTATAATTAAGTATTTCTTAATTAACTATATATTGGTAATTCTATTTCCTGTTAATTGTTATTATTTTTAAGAAACTAATCTAAAATATAAAATTCAAAATATAATTAAATTAATTTATATATATTATTATTTTAAATATTCATAAATTTTTAATAAATTTATTATCTTTATTTTAACTTGATTTTATTAGATTTAAATTATATAAACAATTAAAGAAAACAAATTCTATAATTCATATTATGTCATAATTGAATTAAGATATATGTAAATAAATAAATAAATAAAAATATACTAAATTTAAAAAATTAACAATTATTTAGAAACTCCATTTTAATGTTATTTGATATGAAATAATGATTTAACTTAAAGAACTTAAGCTTTCGATTTTCTAAATAAATTAGGTTTTCAACCTCTTATATTCTTTAGAGTTAAACCGATTCAAGAGTAATTGAATTGATCCTCTTTCACTTAAATAATATTTGAATTAATACTTTAGAGACAGATCTTAAAAAATACTTGAATAAATTCTTAAGAGGTAATATTTGAATCGATTTTTTTCTTTTTAAAGAATCGATTCTTAAGATGTAAATTGATTAAATAATACTTGAATCGATTCTCTTATTTTGAAGAATCGATTCAAGAATACTTGAATAGATCCTCTTCCTCTTGAATATTCGATTCTTAAGAAGTAAATCGATTGAAGAATACTTGAATCAGTTCTCTTCCTCTCGAATAATACTTGAATCGATTTTTTAGATGTAGATCGAATCTCTATATGATTCGTTTTATTGAAGTTTTTTTAGTAGTTTCATAAATCAATTCTCCATAGGAACCTATTCCTCTTAGAGAATCAAATGTGTGTATTTAGAATGAATAAACAAAAAGTCTTATTTATAGGTGGGTGAGAGAGAATATTATATGAAATATTCTTTTTTCCCTTTATATACTCCCTTTTCCGGTTTTAAGGTATCCATTTTTTTTGCACGTGGATTAAGGAGTATTATTATTATATGTAAAGTGGATAGTTGTATTAGAAGGAAGTGGTGGGTCATATTGTGTACTTTTTTACTAAATAGGAAAAATGGATATCTTTGAAGCGGACGCCAAAAATAGTAAAATGGATACCTTAGAAGCGGACGGAGGGAGTATTATTTAATTTAAAACAAATTAATTTATAGCATTAAAAGATTTAGTAATTAATTAATGATACCCAAATAAATAAATAAAATATGAAAAATCTAATCATTATTAAAAATAAGAAACACATTATTTAAAAATAAAAATATTAAATAAGGAAGTTAATTAAAATTAAATAAGAAAATATTAAAAAAGTATTAAAAATTGAAAAAATTACACGTCTTTTGGAGCATATAAAATATTGAAAATTTAATCATTATTAAAAATAAGAAACACATTATTTTAAAAGAAAATATTAAATATGGAAGTTAATTAAAAATAAATAAGAAAAATATTAAAAAAATATTAAAAAATAAAAAAAAATTGAGAAAATTACACATGGAGACGCAAGAAAAGTTTATACTATAGTATATTAAGATAATGTATCTATTTGCGAGATTATATCACCATGTGTCGTCATTTTAGTCATTTTAATTTTAATTATGTTTCAATTAATATTAGGTATTTATATGTGTCATGCTATTTTATTTTATTTTATTTATTTTAATTTGAATAATTTAAATATGATGTTCTTTTACGTTCTTTATTTATCATATCATTTTGAATTAAATATTTGTATATTTTAATTTCTCAATATAAAATTATGTAAATGGAAATATAATATAATAAAATTATAAAATAGAAACTTATAATAACATTAATCTTAAGAGTGAGGCTTGCGTGCATGCGGGCACACTGTGTGCCTTTAGAATTTAGTATTATGGGTAAGTGTATATTGCTTTATTCTAAAGGGTATACATTTTAATTAATAACGGTACACTATTTGTTCTAAAGGGTATACACTTTTATTAATATTTTTTATTTTTTTCAGAAAATAAAGGGTATACATATTTATACTAAAGAGTATACAATTTAACACAAAATTTCAAAGGCACACGGAATGTGTTCCCGTGCGCCCGGGCACATACAAGTTTTTGCCATGGATATACATATTTATACTAAATGGTATAAAATTTAACACAAAATTCTAAAAGCACATAGAATGTGTTCCTGTGCGCCCGGGCACACAAGTTTTTGCCTAATCTTAAATATTCAAAGATGACTTATATTAAAAAAAATTAAATAATATGTGTTAGATATATTTAAGAAGGCAAAGACTTGTGTGAGACCGTCTCACATAAGGGCTTACGTGAGACGGTCAGAAAGTGATAACTTTTATATTGAAAAGTGATACTAAATTAATGAAAAGTGATAATGTTATTTTATGAACAATTTATAGCATAAATGAAAAGTGATAACATTTTATAGCGAAAGTGATAACGTTTATAGCGAAATTGATAGCTATTTTAAAAAATGTAAAATGGTCTCACGTGAGACAGTCTCACACATGACCTACCAATTTAAGAATATACTTAAATTTCCTTTGAAAAAAAGATTGCATTCGATTAATTTTAATACTCCCTCCGTCCCAAATTCAAGTTCACGTTTACTATAGATACGGAGTTTAAGAAAAGTCACTTTTTGACTTACTTTTGAGGGTAGTATGGTATTTTTGGATAATAAATAAATGATAAAGTATGTTATGTGTGTTACAAAGGTGATGGCAAATTTGAAATTAAAGTATGTTAGAGGGATATTAGTTTGTTACTTTTTCCTTTTATGGAAGTGTGAAGTTGAATTTGGGACGGACCAAAATGGAAAGTGTGAAGTTGAAGTTGGGACAGAGGGAGTATTAGTTAATATTAATATAAAAATAGAAATTTATAAATACTTTAATCTTGAAAATTTTAATGTTTTTATTTAAATTAACTATTATCATTTGTCTATAAATAAAATGACGTTTTTAAGAATATATACTTAAATTGTATATTTATATTTATTTGTATTTATACCATCTTTAATTGAATCATTGACTTAAAAACTCGTTTCCTTATGAGCTAAGTAAGAACAAACGAGCATGATAGATTCGACGTTTAAAGAATTAGACTTTAAAAATGGTTTACTTATAAACTAAGTAAGAATAAACAGCATATAATGCATGATATAGGTACTATAAAATTAACCTCTTTATCCTGTTTATTAACCCGAATTCAATTCAATTAATAAACATTCATATATGACAGTTCTAATGAAGTTTCAGAGTCCCCTTACTTAGAATCATAACATGAAATCTGTTCAATAGTGAACACGCTCAATCAACAACCAAGATATATATTTAAACTCTATATAACAGTTGAAGATGCACTAACGATTTTGAATATAGATTAAAAATGCATAATCATATATAAAATAATTTCACAAGTAGTATTGTACGGAGTATACAAACGAAAGTTCAATTAATTCATAAAACCCTTCAAAATCCTAGATCTACCAAAAAGGTTTTAACCCATGATGTTTCGAAAAACAATCATGGAGTTTAGATAGATCTAACCCATAGTCTGTAAAATTAGAAAATAGAATAAAAGAATTAAGAAAAATCTTGGTGTAGCGATCTCGTTCTTTCTTCCATCTCTTTAAATCCTCTTGATTCCCCTTCTTGGATCCACAGACGAATCTTCATAGTGATGGATGGATGGCAGAAGGAATGAATGTGATAGTATGGGGGGTGATCCCCCCTTGTGGGGTGGTGTAGGATGATTGTGTTGCGGTACTTCCTTGGTGTGATCTGCATCCCCTTTTTATACTTGTAAGCTCTCCTAATGGACATTGGATGAACTTTTTCTTGAAAAATACGCAAATACATGCACTGGTTGAGCGGCAAAATGGTCTTGGCCAAGCGGCCTGCGCAGTCTCACCATTTCGCGGATAACTTCCACATCCGAACTTCGATTTGAGTGATTCTTACGCTTACGTGATCCTATTTTCCTTGGCTTTCTATCCATATAAAGAAATCATAAAAAATCTAACATTTGAAGATATAATAATTTATGCAAAGTGACATAATCGTGCTGAAAAGGAACAGCTCGCGTGACGTCACCATTTTGATCATAACTTTCCCGTTTGGACTCTGATTGAGGTGTTTATTGTGCTAAAACGACCCTCTATAAATTACACTTCTATTTTTTAGCTCTACACAAATAAAAAAAATTATGAAAGTTGAGCATGCATTTTTCAGCATTCTTGTACAAGTTTTTCTTTTTCTCCAACTTTGCACTTTTGATCATTTTTCCACCTAAAATAAAATAAAACACCTCGCGCCTTTTTCTCAAATATATTGAATATTAGACACTTGTACTAATATATAACAATAATTCTCATCAAAAAGGTATTAAATTGGACACTAAAACACGTTTATTTTTTCACTCTCATCACATAGTCTAAAGCCGGGGGATAAAGTCAGCTCACCATCGAAGATAAACCCTTCCAACATTTCCAACAGAAGTGAGTTATTCCCATTCCTTTATCCCCGGTCAGCCTGAGAATAACTCCCGCATGTTTTCTAACCCAAGCAAAATTGGGTTTATCCCCTTCACTCATCCCACATCAAGATGCTCTTTCAACCAATAGAGAGAAGTTGGGACCACTTCCATAACAAATTGATTCTCCTCCACCACATGGCAACACCTCATTGGAGCACACAAGATGCAAAGGATCAAGGCCTTGGGCCTCATGCAACAAACATGAAGAGCTACAACTATATAGAAAGGAATTTGATTGGGACTTTTGGAATCTTGCTCACATCATCATCTTCAATATATTCACACCCACAAATAATTCTCTCTCTACAACTCTACACTTATTTACTTCTTTAATGCTGTAAATTAGTTCCTCCATGGAACCTCCCTGTACAAGATGATCAATGAATACAAAAGAGCTCCCGACAACGGAGAAAATCACATATGTTTGATTGTTCAGTTTTCATTTATCACTTTATTCATACATCCGTTTTATACCCTACATCCAGTGGTCTAGTGGAAATCGAGCATCAATATTTGGCGTCATATGTGGGAATGATTTGGTTTTCGATCTGTGATTTTCTCCATCGTCGACCGTGCTGCCCTGTCTATCGGAGTTTCTCTGTTGATGCAATCGGGTAACTCCCCACTTTTCGGCATGGGTTGAGATTTCAACAACATCAGCCCGGGGGTTGGAGATTTGCTTCCATCTTCAGTTTGTGGGAAAAGAATGGATTTTAGTTTGGAGATCATCTATTCATGTTCCTACAGTGCTTAGCTCAACTCTCAACTCCCCGTTCCAGTTGCGGTTTGATGAGAGTGAAAATAAGCGTGTTTTAATGTCCAATTTAACAACTTTTTGATGAGAATTATTGTCATATATTAGCACAAGTATCTTATATTCAATATATGTGAGAAAAAGGTGCACTTGAGGTATTTTATTGTATTTTAGTTGAAAAAAGGATCAAAAGTGCGAAGTTGGAGAAAATGTGCAATTTGTGCATGAATGCTGAAAAATGCACGTCCAACTTGTTTAATTTTTCTGTATTCATGTAGAGCTCAAACCTGGAAGTGTGATACATAGTTGGAAAGCCACGGAATAGAGGGTCGTTTTGGCTTAAGGAACACCACAATCAAAGTCCAAACGAGAAAGTTATGATCGAAATGGTGACATCGCACAAGTTGTTTCTTCTCAGCATGACTGTTCCACTTTACATGACTTGTTACATCTTCAAATGTTGTACTTTTGGTGAGATCTTTATACTCAAAGAAAGACAAAGAAAAGAAAATCGCGTGAGCATAAGAATCACTAAAATTGGAGATCAGGCGAGAAAGTTATGTTTAAAATCGTGAAGTTGCGCAGCAGCCAGCGAGAATTTCCGAGAATTTTTGAAAATTTCCGAAAATTACCTATTTCTTGGAGCACAATTAATCTCCTTATCACATAATCCTCCATGATTCACCCATATCTTTTATTTCTTTATTTAATTCTCTTCTCACACCTATATATATTTTACATCATTATTCATGTAAGTAGAGGGCCACAAATCAATCCTACACCCCACAAGGGGGGATTACCCCCAACCATCATCCACATCCTTTCCTCCATCTATCCATCACTTTGAGATTCATTTGTGGAATCAAGAGGAAAACCAAGAGGAGGATTCAAGACGGAGAAGGACGCGACGACTCCCACATCTAGGATTTTATTCGTTTCCTAATTTATCTTGTAATTTTCCAGACATCTGGGTAAGATCTATCCAACACCCATGATTGTTCTTCGCAACATCATGGGCTAGAGCCTTTTTGGTAGAACTAGGGTTGTGAAGATTTTTACCAATTAATTGAACTTTCGTGTGTGAACTCCGTATAACACTACTTGTGGATATATTTTATATATGATTATGCTTTCTTAATCCATATTCACAGTCATTTTATGTATGTTCAATTGGTATATAGAGTCTGAATATATATCTTAGTTGTAGATTGAGTGCGTTCACCGCTGGACAGGATTTCATTTTATGATTCTAAGTGAAGGGATTCCGAAGCTTCATTAGAACTATCATATATGAATACTTATTAATAGTATTGAATTCGGGTTATTAAGTAGGATAAAGAGTATAATTTTATAGTACATATAAAGGGAGATCATATCGAGTTAGAGTACCAATTAGCCAGGGAAATAATTGATACTGATAGTACCTAGAAAAGGGGGTGGAATTATATCTCTTGCTCCAAGGTTATTCAAACTTGTTATACGCATGTTTGCTTGTGTCTATAGAGTAAATATGCATGGCTTAGTGATGTGTCCATATTCCACAAGGCAGAGTCGGACATCGACACACGAAAGGGAAATTAATGAGTGAAACTGGATTTCCCTAGAGCTACCTATTCTCCTACTTGATCCACTTTCGTAATTCTTCTAGTGATATTATATCTTATTTGTTATTTTAATTAATTGTTTAGTAGTTTATAATTAAATCCACAAATCTTTATTGCCTTCGTCTTAATTAATTTAGTTAATAATTAAATTGGCAATACACCGTCCTTTGGGTTCGATAATTCACTTGGTCGCTTGCGCAAGCTGCAACTGATATCCTTAATACTTTGGGATTAATTTTGCGTGCAAAGAAAACTCGCATCAAGTTCTTGGGGTTCACTATTGGAGTTCTTCTGCTTCAGCAACTGTAAGCCCCGCTCAGAAATTGTATTTCCCTGTATGTTTAAATCATAGTGATAATTCTGTTATTCAAAGAATCCTCGCCTAGATCCTCAAATCGTTTCTCTATTTCATCATTCTTAATTTAGCTCACAATCCTCAATTTCACCGATATTTCAAATCTGACTCACACATACTCACAATAGTTCTCAATAGTTTCACTCTATGAGTATCTTCATTGCGAGTTTATATCATTAATCTTGAACACACCTTCATACTTGAAAGGTAGCTGAAAGAATTCTACAAAGAAATACCAATTTCCTTATTCTCAGAAATCATATTGCAAAATTTCTCCAGTAAAATCACGCCACACTCAGTTTCTTCTTCAAATCTTATTACAGAATTCTTACAGATAATTGTTATCTCTTATTCTTTCCAATTACAATATAAATCTCATCACCAAATTTTCTTGTCAAAATACCGAAGTCGTCTACTACTTGAAGCTGGCTGCTCTAGAAATCATTCTTTGAGTTTCATTCGGTTAGTTGCATTCTGGGAAACTCCATCACCTCATTGCGTGGAGAAAGGCTCGGCTAGAGTAGCTTGATGGGTTATAGCGTGTGTTGCTAATTACCAAAAAGAAAAAAAGATGCATAAAAGAAAAGATCTGGAAAATTTTAAATGAAAGAAGCTTCTTCACCAACATGGAATATCGATCTAAAGCAAAACATGATATTGAGAAAGATGTCCAGGCATATTCTACATAATACACGAGGTTTATGCATAAATTTGAAGAAGAAAGAAAACTGAGGTTATTCTACAATACCCGAGGTTTATGCATAAGTTTGAAAAAGTAAGAAAACTGAGTTTATTCTACATAGTATCCGAGATTTATGCGTTAATTTGAAGAAGAAAATATAGCTTGGGAATGATAGCTCATATCCAGAGTTGTCCTGGAGAAACGGGATGAGCAAAGAAAAAGCAAATGGAAAGAAAAAGAATGAAAGAAAGAGGAAATATGGCGGTTTGCAAAAGGTTAAGGAGGAAGACTTAAAATCTTCTGCACCACTGATAAAAAAAGGCACAGATCACTGAGAAGGAAAGCCAAGGAAAGCAGATGAAATGAGACGAAACTATACCCAGAGGAAAAATTAGAGAAAGAAAAGAAAGAAAGAAAAAATTCAGAGAGAAAGATTACCGAGGATGTCCAGTTATAAAAGACAAAAAGAAAAAAGTCAGAGGAAAAGATTGCCAAGGATATCTAGGCAGAAAAGAATGAAAGAAAAAAGTCAGAAAAAAGAACAATGGTACAAAAAGAAGAGGCATAAATGCTAAAAAAGAGGCAAAAATGATCGATGATTATTCTGGAGAAAAATAATGGTACAAAAAATTGAAAGAAGGGGACCGACCCTGAGTCACATAACAAAAAGAAAAACGAGAAAAAGGGAAAGAAACATAGCTTAATTGTAGAGCATCTGATGTTGACTCTCCAAAAAAGCATAAGAAATCAAGAAGCTGAGCTCCCATTCATCAAGGTGAAGAAGCTAAGGCTCCATGTGAAAAGCAATATAGGAGTGGAAATAGAAGAAGAGGAATATAGTCAGAGCATATTGCTTGATATATTCATCAACATATTGATTGACATAAAAAATAAGGGAATCCAAGATTGGGATTTCAAATTCAAAGAGAATAGCCGAATTTGAGAATATCGACTTCAAGAAAAATGTCGCTCGCATTGGCGTGTTCTTTTTCAGTTGAGTTCTTATTCTCTAACTATGTCTGGTCTAGCAATGCCCAAGCTCGCAGTTCATGATAGCAAGGCTATGAAGAGCGCCATTATCACCAATTCCATTAGTATTTTTTAATTTTCTGGCAATGAAATTCACCAATCTGTTGATTTTTCTTTCAAGATTCAAATATGAGCATAAGAGATTTATGATCAGAATTTTGAGATGTTTGATGGGAAGAGAATAATCCCTGAAGGTTCTATTAAACACGATAAGATACAATCCGATGACGATTGGGCTTGTTGACTCATTCTGCTATCTAGTAATCCATTTGGAGGAATAAGAAAGAAAAGAAGCCATAAATTTTTTTTGAAAAGTTAATGGTGCAGTACGTTAGCATGCAAGGAGAACCCGAGAATAATCCAGAAAGAAAATAAGAGACTCGGGGGCTGAACAAAGATCCAGTCCAATAATTTCTAAAGGAAACAGAACTCGAAAATAATCCAGAAAGAAAGCAAGACAATAGCTGAAGTTGAACGATTCAGAACGACTCAGGAGCTGAACAACTGAAGAAGGATAGTGCTGATTGGTTAAAACATGCGATGGCCATAGCAAAGTATAAAAAATAAAGATTCTATCCAACTTTAGTGTGAAGCCGACGTTGATCATGTCAAGGTTAACTTTCTAGCGAAATATAAGAAATCAAGATTTTATCCATTTGGGAAAAGAAATCTGAGAATAATCTCATCCAGGAAGAAATTCGACGATAAGTCTGATAACTATTTTCTTTGCACGCAAAATTAATTCCCAAGTATGAAGGACATCAATTGCAGCTTAAGCAAGCGACCAAGATAAATATCGAACCCAAAGGACGGCGTATTATCAATTTAATTATTAACTAAATTAATTAAGACATGATGGCAATAAAATTGAGAATTTTAATCTAATAACTAATATGCTAAAAATTAAATATCAATTAAAATAAAATAACCTTGGAAGAATACGAAAGTGTCTCAAGAATGGAAAATAGGTAGCCCTAGGGTAATCCAATTTCACTCATTAATTTTCCTTTCGTGATCAATGTCCGACTCTACCTTATAGAATATGGACTCATCACTAAGCTATGCAAATCTACTCTATAGACACAAGTAAATATACGTGTAACACATGTAAATAACCTTGGAGCAAGAGATATAATTTTACCTCCCTTTCTAGGTACTATTAGTATCAATTATTTTCCCTAGGATTGGTACTTTAACCCGATATGATCTCCATTTATAGGTACTATAAATTATCCTCTTTATCTTGCTTACTAACCCAAATTCAATTCAATTAATAAACATTCATATATGATAGTTCTAATGAAGTTTCGGAGTCCCCTCACTTAGAATCATAACATGAAATCCTGTTCAGTAGTGAACGCGCTCAATCAACAACCAAGATATATATTCAGACTCTATATAATAGTTGAAGATGCACAAAACAACCGTGAATATGGATTAAAAATGCATAGTCATATATAAAATAAATCCACAAGTAGTGTTGTACATAGTATACATATGAAAGTTCAATTAATTCATAAAACAATCAAAACCCTAAACTATAAAAACGGTTCTAGCCCATGATGTTACGAAGAACAATAATGAGTGTTGGATAGATCTTACCCATATATCCAAAAAATAGAAGATAAATTTGGAAACTATAAAACCCTAGATGTGGGCATCGTCGTGTCCTTCTTCGACTTGAATCCTCCTCTTGGTTCTCCTCTTGATTCCATAGACGAATCTTCAAAGTGATGGATGGATGGATGAAAGGATGAGAATGATGGTTGGGGGTGATCCTCCCTTGTGGGGTGTAGGGTGATTGTGTTGCGTACTTCCTTTGTGTGATCTGCATCCTGTTTTATACTTGTAAGCTCTCCTAATGGACCTTTGATGGGCTTTTTCTTAGAAAATACAAACATACACGCACTGGAGGTGAAAAATCCAATAAATCGGACTTTACTGTCCCCGCTCGACCAAAGTGGTTTTGGTCGAGCAAGGTTGGCCTTGGTCGAGCTGTGGTCGAGTGGCATACCAGTGCGCGGATCTGAAATTTTCACGCCGATCGATCGTTGCTCGACCAAATGATCTTGGTCTAGTGGGCTTGTGCAGTCTCACTATTTCACGCATAACTTCCACATCCGAACTTCAATTTGAGTGATTCTTATGCCTACGCGATCATCTCTTCTTTGGATTTCTATCAAAATACAGAAATCAAAAAAATTCTAACATTTGAAGGTGTAAAAAGTCATGCAAAGTGGCACAATTGTGCTAAGTAGGAACAGCTTGCGCGACGTCACCATTTTGATCATAACTTTCTCGTTTGGACTTCGATTGAGGTGTTTCTTACACCAAAATGATTCTCTCTTCTGTGCATTTTGAACTATATATCACACTTATAGTTTTGAGCTCCATAAAAACATACAAAAATAATACAAGTTGGACATGCGTTTTTCAGCATTCTTGCACAAGTTGCACATTTTCTCCAACTCGGCACTTTTGATCATTTTTCCACCTAAAATACAATAAAACACCTCAAACGCAACTTTTTCTCATATATGTTGAATATAAGACATTTGTGCTAACATATAACAATAATTCTCATAAAAAGGTGTTAAATTAGACATTAAAACACGCTTATTTTCACTCTCATCAATCCTCCAAACTTACCCGCTGCTCGTCCTAAGACAATAAATAAAAATAAAGAGGGAGAGAGAGAGAGTAAGAAAATTAGCAGGAAAACAAGGACTTTGACCAATACCCCATTCAAAATACAATTGTCCTCAACTTAGGTCATGCAACTCTCATTACTTGTAATAATCAATTCATAGAATACAAGATAAGACAATCACCACCAATTCAAATTCTCCATTGACATGTTCTCACAGGTAGTATATATCACTCGCAATCAAGTGTAAAAGATGTACACTTATGGGTTAAGGTGTATACGCTCAGATTCAATTCAAGTGCATGCGTAACCATAAGCTTGTCAAATGTCTCAAACTCTCCACCACTAAAAGTATCATTTGACAATGAAATAAAAAAAGAACTTTGCTTTTGGATGTAATGTTGGCTCTTTGGTTAAGGTAGGAAATATATGGATAAGTGACTCAAAACATGGATCAATCAAGCGTGCACTCCATCATGATCTTTCATTCTTCTTATTCACTTCAATTAAGCACAACATCCTTCTCAATTCTTCTACTTTTTTTTTCTTTCTAGCACAACATTTTTTTTCCTTCTCTTTTTCTTTTTTTTTCTTTTTTCTTGAGGTACCAGTTTCGGGCACTACCTTACGCATCCTTCATAGGGTACTAGATTTAAGCACTACCCTAGGGTGTTTGATTCCAAGGAGTACTAAATTTAAGCACTACTCCGTGATTTTCCTTATATGCATTTTCAAGCTCAATCACTGTTTCAACCCCAATTTCATTCCTTTCCAAGCTGTTATCAAATCCATCAACACGCTTTGAAAATCCATTAATTCTCCACTAGATAGGGCAATCAAGGCTCAAAAAATTCAGATGCTCAAAGTGGTTATTTCTCGTAGGCTGCCAACTGAGGATAAACATCATTCGGTAGGGAATTATTTGGCTAAGTGACTCATAAATTCAAGGATGACCTAAAATCAAGTCCTATTAATCTAATACACATGTAGTTTCAAGTAAGACAATAGGCAAGTTCTAGAATACACACACAAGAATGATACTCACCAGAAAAGAAATATCATGTGATTATATAACATGATCAACGAGGCTCAATATCTCACATGGGTTTTTAACAAGTAACAGAGCATTTTTCATGATAAGCAATATCTCAGAAGTACACATAGAACTTCATACCACAATATAACTCAAGTACACTTCCTTCATCAATTTCAAAAGCATATGAATTTTAGGCACAATTTAAAAATATAAGCTCATGTGGATCACAAAAATAAAAAACTCAATCCTTCCACTCTCATGAATTAAAATCACACATAAAAATTAGAATAAGGAAACGAGGGCACATGATTTTTATCCTTCAAAATATTCACGAGCTCCTCAAGTTGTTCAACTCGGTCAGGTCAAAGCCTCAGTGTAGAACTCGTCTTTCCACCTAATTATCTTTTTCTATCATCAAAACTCAAACACAACTCATTATCACAGGATTCATCAATAATAATAATATAGAAGATACTAGAAAAATTGAAAAGATGAAAAATTAAAAACTCAACCACTAATACTAGGAAACACACAAAAACAACACACTAAACATTATGTAAGTCGTAAAAAATTGACATACCAACACTGGTTAAAATATTAATATGCTGCAAAAAATCAACCCCTAACAAACAAACAACCAACGAAAGGAAAAATTATACCCTTAGTGCTCTTAAGACGAGGTAAGTTCATCACACCTCCAAACTTAGTAAAAACGTAAGTCAAACCTAAGTTTGCAAAGGGATGTAATTGTCGAAGCGAACTAAGTTTGCAAAGGGATGTAATTGTAGAAGCGTGAGCACCTTAAATATAATATCTCCTCACTCACACAAAAGAAATAATAAAGCAATAAAATGGAAGGGACAAGCCCCCAATAGGCGCTCATGTTTAACATCGGAGAGTCATAACGGAATAACACTTTTTGAACTACTGGATAAGATGGCGGTCTTCTCGCATTCTTGCCTTCAAGTACTTTCTTTACCTCTTCTTGTCTACACTCATCACCTCACCTTTCTTGGTCATTAAAATATGATCCTCATAATTTCCTTCCTCCCATTTCTCTCTAGACTCCTCATTGTCAATCTTTCATTCAAATTCAGAATCATCTTTCCTAGTAAAATCAAGATTAAACAAGTTAGAAATCATATTTATGCTCTTGCATGATTGAGTCTCCATGGCATCTTCATTGCTTTATCAAGATAGAAAACTAAATATTCATTATCTATCTGCAGTCTAAGCTTTCCTTCTTGTGATGGTACTGGAATGCTCTGAACAATAGGTATAGCATTCTATGCGGAAACTGGAATTAAATGGTGTTGCTCGAACTCCGCTCGACCAGATTGGTCTGATTGAGCGAGATGAAATTGGTCGAGCAAGGTCCCTGTAATTTGATTCTGGTTTTTCAGCTCCACAGGTAGCCGCTCGACCTCTGCTCGACCAGAATGTTCTGGTCGAGCGAGTTCTTTTTGGTCGAGTGGGGTCCTTGTAAATTGAATGTGATCTTTCAGCTCTACAGTGTGCCGCTCGACCATTGCTCGATCAAATGTTTGGTCAAGCGGTGGTCGAGTGGAGGACCTAAAAACAAAGCATCGTTTCTCTCTTCCGAGATGTGTTGTTTGACTGTTGCTCGACCAAAAAGTTTGGTCGATTGGCGGTCAAGCGGGGACACTCCATCTCCATTTTCTCCACGGGCATCATCAGACCTTTGTACTGCATTCCGAATCTTAACATGATGGCTTTGCATGCTTTCGTGTTCGTTATGCATTGAGACATTCCTTTTTTCAAAGTTTGTGTCAATTTATTCATGTTCCCAGCCATCTACCCCATAATCAAAGTAAGGTCTTTCAACTGCTTAGATAAATTTGCATGATTAGCATTCATAGTAGCCTCAAGACGATCAACTCTTTCATCATTTTTAGCCATGTATTGATTGAAGGTATCTTCAATACTCTTCACTTCTTGCTGCTGGATACTAGGCCCCTTTTGTGTCAACTCTGCAATCTGCTTCTTCTGGGACTCTAGTAGCTTGTTAATGTAAGCTAGACTAGAGACGATCTTATCATCCCTATTTGGCTTCACCACTTAATGTTCAACCTGCGTCACCTTACCCACTACACAAGTTCCTCTAACTCTTTTCATAGCAAGTCACGTGAATTTATAGAGATGTCTTTGAACAACTTTTCTGCTTCAAGTGCAGTCTTAGATAACAGCGCTACTCCTGATGATACATCAACAAGAATACACGATTCAAAATCCAATCCATAGTAGAAGATGTTTATATAATGAGCTTTAAATATTCCATGTTGTGGGCACTGCCTGAGCATATCTTTGAACCTATCCCACGTGTTTAGTGTGAAAATCTGCATGTTTTAGGGTCCGATTTAGCACCGTTTTGTGGGACTTATGTTCGTATTTTAGCACTAAATGGTTCATTTTCATATATTTAAGATATTGGTGCATTTGAGGTGTTATTTCATGTTTTTAGGTGGAAAACGGATTAAAAGTGCAAAGTTGGAATGAAGAGTGAAATTGTGAAAGAATGCTGAAAAATGCATGTCCTCTTTGCATAATTTTTCTGTATTTGTATTGAAGGCCAAACTGATCATGTAATATATGGTTGGAAAGCTACAGAGAAGAATGTCATTTTGGCTCAATAAACATCTCAATTGGAGGTCAAATGAGAGATTTATGATCAAAACGGTGAAGCCGCGCAAGCTGTGCCAACCAACATGACTCGTGCCCTTCAAATGTTGGAGTTTTTGTGAGTTATTTATATGGATAAAAGCTGAGGAAGAGAGGATAGCGTGAGCACAAAAATCACCTCAATCGAAGTCCGGATAAAGAAGTTATGGTCAAAACTGTGATGTCGCGCAATCTGCCGACTAGTGGCACGACCCGGCGGCCCAATTTTCGGCCCGTTCATATTTTTGAAGTGAAAAAGCCCTATTTTGAGGTGGAATTCGAAATTTATCAACCTTCAACTATAAAAGTAGCCTTTGGGGAGTCCCAAAACCATAACTCTCCATAACCCTTCATACTTTTCCATACCCTTTCCCTGCCACTATATCGAAATCAAGATTCACCATCCCATCCACCGATCTCGAAGAGTTAATCAGTGTTGCCTACTTGAGAAAGAGAACGAGAATGTTCAGAACCACGGAAGAATGAACAGAGAATCACGCCACAACTATGATTTTTCTTATTCTTTCCTTCTTACTTTTGAATTATAGACTCATGGGATTATTTTCATACCTAACCATGGGTGTTGCTTGTAACACCATGGGCTAGTACTTCTTGGATAGTGCTAGGTTTTGAAGGCTGAATTGGTTTGAATTGATGATCTAGACTAGGTTGGATTTCTGCAGTATACTAATTCTTTTATTAATGCTTTGGATTTGAAACTTATATTTTTGCCTTATATGATCTGTCCTTATTCATGAAGATGCTAATTATTTTTGCATATTTATGATTATTGCTTGTGTCATAAAGTGATTATATATATCTGTCTATTTATGGGTAAATGGGACTTAACCATACAACTTATATTTATTAGAATAATTAATATTGGACACTTAAAATATCTATTAATCACCATTATAGAGAATTTGGTTTCTTAAATTGTTAAGTGAGAATTGAAGTTTATTTCTTAAGTACCTAGAAGGGAGTAGAAATTATTCTTCTACATCTGAGGGTTTGAACCAGATTTATATGTTAAGTTTAATTCACCAAAGGGATTTAATATAATTAACTGATTGCTTTCACAAAATCTGTATGAATCTAACCGATTGCCAAGTGATTTGATTTGACCAATTTAACTGGATTTTGTAGTGCTATCTATCTTCTCTTGAACACTTCCATATTTAGTTTATCTGCAACTCCCTCCGTCCTATAGAAGTTGTGACATTTTTCTTTTTGGGTTGTCCCACAAAAGATATCACATTTCCTTTTTAAGCATATGTGTCCCACCAAAAATATTAACATATTCACATGGAGCCCACACACACTTCACACACACCACTAATACATCTGATAAGTTGCTAAAATGTCATACTTTGATGTTATATTTTCTCATATTTGGATATCAATTAATCCTTAAATGTTTATTTTGATCAAGTTTTATATTTTGTAGGCATGAAAAGGAATTAATTGATGCAAAGGGCTAATTAAACTACTTTTAGAAGACGATGAAGTGTACCTACAAAGAGAGAAGCTGATTTTTTGTAAGGCGTGGTCACCCCTTAATTGATGACATAAATTTGGAATTGGAGAAAAATATATAATAGCGTTTTTGCTGATAAGGCGTGGGCACGCCTAAGGACCTGGACGAGAATTGTCAATTTGAGCGCCCAAATCTCAAGTCTCACATTCAAATCTCATTTTCTCCTATAATTTAGGGAATCTTTTATCCCCTGGATTTATTTTAAATATGCATTTAGTATTTTGAATTATCCTTAGCAGTTTTTAATTATTTTTTAGGTGGTTATTTAGGATTAGTTTTATTAGGAGATAAAACTCCCAGAAACCATCGATCACTTGATTCCCAATTCTGTATTTTACTTTTACGTTGAAAACTCTGTAAGAATTCCAATGGAGATAACTTTATGCTTTTATCTACGTTTCTTCATGGATTGCTAAATCGTTCGTCTAGCTGGATAATTGGAGGCTTGGTTCAACTAATCATGTGAGATCTAACTGGTTTTAACTCACTTTCATGTTGCATTATTTGTATAATTCCTGTGTTCAGTTATATTGTTTGGCAAGTTGTTTAACCTGATCAATTAATCAATTTGTGAAAATGATATGTGCCAATTGGAACGTTAAATCCGTAATTGTTTAATCGTTTCTAATACTTGTGGCAACAAACGTAATTGATTGCACCTCACTTTAGATTATTGTTATAGGGGATATGCAACCTAGTCTAAATGAACCTACATGTGTGTTTGTTGGCTAGAATTGGGTCTTTTTAGGTTGAATACAGTCAGTAAATTAAATCCTACGGTCGTACCTAGAGTTATTTATTTGGCTAGGGATAAATTAGAGGTCGTACCCTAATTGTCTACAATTAAGGAAAGATTAGGTTGTTAGGTCGTACCGATGACTATGACCAATTTGGTGTTAATGTGGAAGAGTCATGTTTGCATCCGTGATCGTGTATGTTGAACCATTCCAAAGACTATCTTGGTTAGATATTTCATCTCATTTAATATACTCATTTTACTTTAGTTTTAATCTTCTGCAATTTTTAGATTTAAGTATAAAACTCAAACCCTCCCCACCCCATCCGTGTTTTAATTATTTTTGTTGAATAAACTTGTTTAAAAATCTCTGTGGAAATGACCCTTCTTATCACTATCTCTAGTTGTAATTATAGTAGGTTTTATTATTTGTTAGTTTCGACACCCATCAAATTTTTGGCGCCGCTGCTGGGGATTGGTTTAAAAAAAAAGTTTATTTTTAGTATTTTATTTTGTCTATCTTTATTTTTATGCCTCGTTCATTTCTTGTAGGAGAACTTGACTTGGATCCTGAAATTGAAAAAACCGCTCGTCGGCTTAGAAAAGAAGCGAAGTTGAAAAAGAAAGCACTACTTCATCTCCTAACTTACTCTCATTTCTAGACTTAAAAAGTGCATCTAGTGAAGGTGATATTGTTGAAGAAGTAGTAGAGATAGCACAAAGAGAAAGAACGTTGAAGGAGTTGACAGCGCCGGATCTTGATCAACAGTCGTTGCTTTGCATTCAATATCCTGATATGGATGTAGATTTTGAGTTGAAAGCGGGGCTGATTCATTTGTTGCCTAGGTTCCATGGCCTCGAAAATGAGGATCCACACAAGCACTTGAAGGAATTTCATGATGTTTTCTCTAGTCTTAAGCCACATGGAGTGTCCGAAGAGAATGTTAAACTACATGCTTTCCTGTTTTCATTGGAGGGTCGAGCGAAGGATTGTCTTTTCTACTTACCTCCGGGTTCGGTTACCTCATGGATGGGTATGGCAAGGTTGTTTTTAGATAAATATTTCATTTCTTCAAAGTCTGCAACAATGAGAAGGGAAATATGTGGAATAAGGCAAATAAATTCGGAATCACTTCATGAGTAATGGGAGAGATTTAAGCAATTGTGCTCAAGCTGCCCACAACATGAAATATCCAATCAGCTACTCATTCAATACTTCTATGAAGGATTACTTCCTGTGGAGAGAAGGATAATGGACGCTGCAAGTGGAGGTGCAATAGTGAACAAAACCCCTCGTGAGGCAAGAGATTTGATTACGACTATGGCAGTAAATTCTTAATAATTTGGAAGTAGACGAGATACATCCAACAAAGGAGTTAATGAGGTAACAATTTTGTCTCTTGAGGATCGTATTACTAACTTGTCTTCTCTTATTCAAAACATGGCTGCAGGAAACATGCAACAAGTTAAAGCTTGTGGAATTTGTACTTCTGTGGGACATCCAACCAACATGTGTCTGACACTTCAAGATGATGTTGAACAAGCTAATGCCGTGGGAGGATTTCTGGGGCCACCTCAGAGAAAGTATGATCCTAACTCCAACACTTATAATCAAGGTTGGAGGGACCATCCAAACTTTTGATGGGGAGGACCTCAATTCCAAAATCCTCAAGCTCAACCTCAGCCACATTTCGTCTAAAAGCAGCAAAATAATCCCTCTTCGAGCTCAGGTATATCACTTGAAGATGTTGTTAAAGTACTTGCATTTAACACTCAAAAATTTCAGCAGGAGACGCAAACGAGCATCAAGAGAATAGAAGATCAAATGGGTCAATTAGCATCATCATTGGGTAGATTGGAGTCTCAAGAAAAATTGCCATCACAAACTGTTGTCAATCTGAAATAAAATGTGAGTACAATTACCTTGAGGAGTGGTAAGGTGTTGAAAGAGCCAAAAGTACGTGATCAAAAAGAAGAGAAAGAAGTCAAGGTTTCTAAACCCGATCAAACTAGGAGAAAGAAGAAAGTTGTTGAAGAAGAAGACACCTCTGATGTGGTGCCACTCCATGCTCTTTTTCTTTCCAGGTTTTTTCAATCTAAGAAAAAAGAGAAAGAAAAAGAAATTCTGGAACTTTTTGCAAAGTTGAGGTAAATATTCCTTTACTTGACGCAATTAAGCAAGTACCTCGATATGCTAAGTTTTTGAAAGTGTTGTGCACCTACAAAAAGAAGTTGAAAGGTAATGAGTTTGTTAGTGTGGAAGAAAATGTTTCTGCTGTGATTCAAAAGAAATTACCTCCTAAATGCATCGATCTAGGTATGTTTACTATCCCTTGCAAGATTGGTAATGTGGAAACTGAGAAGGCAATGTTAGATCTAGGAGCTTCAATTAATATCATGCCTCTTTCTATTTACTCATCTTTGAATGTTGGTCCATTGAAAGAAACGTGTGTGATTATTCAACTTGCTGATAGATCTAATGTTTTTCCTAAAAGAGTTTTGGCGAATGTGTTGGTACAAGTTAATAGTTTGGTTTTTCCAGCTGACTTTTATGTGTTTGATATGGATGATAATGATTCATCTCATTCAATGATTTTGTTCGGAAGGCCTTTCATGAAAACATCTAGAACTGTGATTGATGTGCATAATGGAAAACTCACTATGGAGTTTGATGGTGAAGTTATAAATTTCAACATTTATAAAGCCATAAAAAATCATAGTGATGTGTCTCATGTTTTTGCTGTGGATGTTGTTAAGACTCCTATAAAGAATATTTTTGAGTTGAATGATGGTGATTCGTTAAAAAATACACTAAGTTATGAAAGTTTCATTCTTAGAAATTCTGAGGAAAAGTTGAACCAATTTGAGTTTGGTGGTGTTTTAAAAGATGTTATTGATAAGTTGGATGTTGTTTTGAAAGGTGTGATTCATGAGTTGAAATCATTACTACTTCCGGTAGAAGTGGTACAAAGTGATCATGGTTTAATGGTGTGGAGTGTCTAGCCAAAGACGATAAAGAAAGGCGCTTGCGGGAGGCAACCCGATGTTTAGTTTATGTTCTTTTGGTATTTTAGTGCTTATTTTCATCTTTATGTGTTTTTGGTGCAGAAGTAAAATTTTTTAATAAGGCGTGGACATGGCTAACAACAGGAGCACTGTTCTGTATATTTTCTGAAATTTTGGAAAAAGTTTCTGTTGCTAAGGCACCACGGCTAAGGAGAATTTTGCTTATTGTATTTTTTGTTCATTCTTCCCCTATTTTCTTAGTTCTCCTCTGTTTATATATATTATAATATTTTTTTGGCCCACTAAACCCTTTCATTCTACCTCACCTTTCCACCTGTCGCATGTTCTCATACTTGAACCACTTTTCCCAAAATCTTGCAAGCAAACTCCCGATCCCTCCTCTCACATATCAAATCCATCTCCGAATTTGGGAAAGCACTAGAAAAAAAACCGGAACCCATTTCCCATTTTTATACACCCCATCGAAAGCCCTTCTAGTTCAACAACTTGCTCTTTTTGATTCTTCTCTCTAATTTTTGAAGTCGATTTGAGTCATGCCCTCGTTAATTTCTGAAATTGATGAACCCTCACTTGGGTTTGCCAACATTTGCAATTGGCACTTTCACAATTCTTCTTCTCATTCGACTTGCTTTTTTAATTGAGTATTTTCAGGTGTAGTCTCTAATGGAAGCAAGCTCTCAACTCAATCGGCTGCGGAGAAAGTTCAAAGCACCAATGACTTCCAACCCTCCTCCATCAAATCGTTACTTCATCACGAAAATGAGCTGTGCATCAGTTGTTGCTTGTAGATGTCCATTAATTTCAGGGAAGTTACTTACTTTCTTTATTCGTTAATTGTTTATGAGCATCTAATTTAAGCATTGAGGACAATGCTTAATTCAAGTGTGGGGGAGGGATTATGTTGATACTTTGTGGTGCTTTTGGTGTTTGTTTTGATGATTTGTTGAGAATGTTTTGGTTTGCTTTGTTCCTGAAATTGCTTGATTTGAAATGTATTGTCTCTATTTGTTTGAGAACTTGATTCATCCGAAGCTCATCCTGGAAAAAAATTGATGTTTTTATGCATGTGATATAATGTTTTTGAAGTCTTATCCGTTAATTCTTTGCAAGTTGTCATTGATAGTTGATAAAATGAAAATGCTTGGATCTTCACACAACTGTACCTTATTGTTTTGATAGCTTTGAGCCTAAGAGCTATCATCATTTCAAGCTCTAATTCCTTTGTTGTGTGTTGTCATTCATGGTTGATTTTTCTAGCGTTGTTATACATATCTACGTTAATCCCCTTTGATGGATTGGATGTGAAAATCATTAAGGACTTTAGGTTGAACCTTCTTTTATTATTTCTAACCATTTCTTAAGCCTACCCCCAACACATTTACCCCTAGTAAGCCAACTTTGAGCCTTAAGCCTTTTTCTTCAAATTAACCATATTACAAGTCTTAACACCCATTTCTTCATACCATCTTTGAACCCTTTGATCGAAGAGTCAATTTTGCTACTATATAAGTTATCCAAGCAAATATCCACATGATTTGTTGTAGTAGGCAAGCCACTGCGAATAATGTTCGTTTATAGTTGAAAAAGATCGGAAAAAAATGGAAAAATTTCTGAAAAAGAAAAAAAAACCTGAAAATGCAGAAAAAGAAAAAAAAGAGAAAAAAGAGAGAAAAAATGAAAAAAAAATGATGTGGCCTTACATGTTTGGAATTTTTGTAATTATGTGAAACTTTGAAATCACTTGGTTGAACATTACATGAAAGTGAAATGATCTCTTCGACTCTCTTTTAGCCCAAAAACCTTACATCTTCTTACCCATTTAGCCACCTTACCTAAACCTGATCATTACATTTTCCCTTCTTTGTGTCCTTTTGGATCTTGCATTTTGGTTTATTCATTGGGGAGAGGATGTGATATATTTGCAAGCTTATGGTAAAAGTCTTCTATGTTTTGACTTGAGAGATCTACTATATTCATTATGAACCTAAACACCTTGAGCATATGAGTGAATCCCTTGTGAGGTATTAAGATCTAATGTAATTTAAGTTCAATTCAATTGTCGATGTTGCTTGTCTAGTTATTGATGGATGAGATTTCCTGTTAAAAGAGTTTTCATTGCATGATAAAATATTTTGGATGAACCAATGAGGATGAGAGTTGAAAAATAAGTTGAGATAATGGATTAAACTTAAGCATGCTTGAGGACAAGCAATGTCTAATTGTGGGGGAATTTGATAAGTTGCTAAAATGTCATATTTTAATGTTATATTTTCCCCATGTAAGGATGTCAATTAATCGACAATATAAGTAGAATTAAATAACACCTCATAGTAACGCTTTAAATTTATTTAACACAAAATGGTAACACTTTTAAAATTATTATGATATGTAATATTTTTTTAACGCTTTCTACATAAGTAACACATACATGTAACACTTTTCTATTATATAACATATGCATGTAACACTTTTATATATAACAAATTTTATGTAACACTTTTACAAATATAACACTATAATATAACACTTATACATAAGAAACATATTTAAGTAACACTTCTACATACATAAATTGTTTGCACAACTTTTAAAATGGAGTGGTATTTTTAATACTCCATATTTATAAGATGAATATTAATTAAAAGTTACACACGCGCTCGCGCGCGCACACACACACACACACACACACACACACACACACATATATATATATATATATATATATATATATATATATATATATATTACCCATATTTAAAAAATATATTACATACTCCCTCCGTCCCACACCAATGCTTACGCTTCCTTTGTAATTTACAAAGGAAGCGTAAGCATTGATGTGGGACGGAGGGAGTACTTTTTAATATATATTCTTTTTAAAAAATAAATAAATTAGCTTAATGTAATTTTATAATACAAAATATATATAGTTCGTTACATAAAATATTATTTTAATGTATATTATTTAAAATTGAATTATTAAATTAAAAGGAATACTATTGTTTACGAAATTTTTTTAAAAATATATTTACTTACCTTTTATGTTAATGGTTAAAATATTAAACTGCAAAAATTTTATCTAAAAAGTAAAAAAAAGACTAGAAATGTATAATAAAATAAATAGGAGTATGTATTAAATGTTTAGATTTATGGACTAGCTAAGTTGGTAAAGGAAATGCATTGTAACACATGGGTCATTGGATCAAATCCAATCAACTACAATTTTATTTTTTTAGTTATAAAGTGTTACATAAACATTTTGTTGTAACTTTTATAAAGTGTTACTAAAATAAATGTTACATTTTTTTAAGTGTTTCTATATTAAGAAAAAGTATTACATAAGACAAAAGTTAACAGGGGCAACAACGACACCCTTAAAAGTGTTATCTATCATATATAATAATACATTTAAACTATTAGATACTCCCTCCGTCCCGTTTTAATGTTTACGTTTCTATTTTGCGCGTCTTATTTCAATATTTATGTTTTCCTTTTTGGAATATGGGACCCACCTAAAACAATTAATATATCATCCAACACTAATAAACCTACCCATTTTGCATTAAATATTATATTTTTCCACCCACTATCTATTAAAATATTATACTCCTTAATCAACGTGAAAAAAGCAAACGTAAATATTGAAACAGGACAGAGGGAGTAACATTTTTTACATGTTACGTAAAGCCATTTATGTTGTAGTGATCTTTAAATGCTCATTTGATCAAGCTTTATATCTTGTAGGCATGAAAAGGATTAATTGATGCAAAGGGCTAATTGAACTACCTTTGGAAGATGATGAACTAAAGCTACAAAAGGAGAAGCAGAATTTCCTTAAGGCGTGGTCACGCCTAAGTTGCTGACAGAAATCTGGAATTGAAGAAAAATATACAGTAATGTTTTTGCTGATAATGCGTGGGCACATATAAGGACCTAGACGGGAATTGCCAACTTGAGCGCCCAAATCTCAAATCTCATATTCAAATATCATTTCCTCCTATAATTTAGGGATCTCTTATCCTCAGAACTGATTTTAAATATGTATTTAGTATTTTAAATTATCCTTAGCAGTTTTTAATTAGTTTTTAGGTAGTTAATTTAGGATTGGTTTTGGAGAGGAGATAACTCCCTGAAAACTCCCATCTTCATGATCACTTTATTCCCAATTTTGTATTTTACTTTGACGTTGAAAACTCTGTAAGAACACCAATGGAGATTATTTTCTACTTTTATCTACGTTTTATTTATGGATTTCTAAATCGTTCGTCAAGCCGGATAATTGGAAACGTGTTAAGCCTCCTATGAAAAATATTTTTGAGTCGAATGATGGTGATTAATTAAAAAATACACTAAGTTATGGAAGTTTCATTCTTAGAAATTCTGAGGAAAAGTTGAACCAATTTGAGTTTGGTGGTGTTTTAAAAGATGTTATTCATGAGTTGGATGTTGTTTTGAAAGGTGTGATTCACGAGTTAAAATCATTACTACTTCCAGTAGAAGTGGTACAAAGTAATTATGGTTGAATGGTGTGGAGTGTCTAGCCAAAGACGATAAACAAAGGCGCTTGCGGGAGGAAACCCGGTGTTTAGTTTATGTTCTTTTGGTATTTTAGTGCTTATTTTCATCTTTGTATGTTTTTGGTGCAGAAGTGAAAATTTTTAATAAGGCGTGGGCACGGCTAACAGCAGGAGCACTGTTCTGTATATTTTCTAAAATTTTGGAAAAAGTTTCTGTCTATAAGGCGTGACCACGACTAAGGAGAATTTCGCTCACTGTATCTTTTGTCTGTTGTTCCCCTATTTTCTTAGTTCCGTTCTATATTTCCTTTTAATATATATATTATTATTTTAATATTTTATTGGCCCACTAAACCTTTTCATTCCATCTTACCTTTCCACCTGTCGCATGTTCCCATACCTGAACCACTTTTCCCAAAATCTTGCAAGAAAACTCCCGATCCCTCCTCTCACATATCAAATCCATCTCCGAAAAATTTGGGAAAGCACTAGAAAAAGAATCAAAACCCATTTCCCATTTTTATACACCCCGTCGAAAGCCCTTCTAGTTCGACAACTTGATCCTTCCGATTCTTCTCTCTAATTTTTGAAGTCGATTTGAGTCATGCCCTCGTTAATTTCTGAAATTGATGAACCCTCACTTGGGTTTGTCAACATTTGCAATTGGCACTTTCACAATTCTTCTTCTCATTTGACTTGTACTTTTAATCGAGTATTTTCTGGTGTAGTCTCTAATGGAAGCAAGCTCTCAACTCAATCGACTGCAGAGAAAGTTCGAAGCACCAATGACTTCCAACCCTCCTCCATCAAATTGTTACTTCATCACGAAAATGAGCTGTGCAGCAGTTGTCGTTTGTAGATATCCGCTCATTTCAAGAAAGTTACTTACTTTCTATATTCTTTAATTATTTTCGAGCATCTAAGCATTGGGGACAATGCTTAGTTCAAGTGTGGGGGAGGAGATTATGCTTATATTATGGTTCTTTTGGTTTATATTTTCATGGTTTATTGAGAGTTTTGTAATGCTTTGTCCATGAAATTGCTTGATTTGAAATGTATTATCACTATTTGTTTGAGAACTTGATTCATTCGAAGCTCTCCTAGAAAAATTGATGGTTTTTATGCATGTGAAAAAATATTTTTGAATTCTCATCCATTGATCCTTTGCAAGTTGTCATTCATAGTTGATAAAATGAGAAATACTTGTATCTTCACACAATTGTACCTTATTGTTTTATGAGCCTAAGAGCTATCATCATTTCTAGCTCTAATTTCTTGTTTGTGTGTTGTCATTCATGGTTGATTTTTCTAGAACATGCATTGTTATACATGTCTACGTTAATCCCCTTTGATGAATTAGATGTGAAAATCATTAAGGACTTTATGTTGATCCTTCTTTTGTCATATCTAGCCATTTCTTATGCCTACCGTAATATATTTACCCCTAGTAAGCCAACTCTAAGCCTTTAGCCTTTTTCTTCAAACTAACCACATGACAAGCCTTAACCCCCATTTCTTCATACCAACTTTGAACCCTTTGATCGAAGAGTCATTTTCACTATTAAACAAGTTGTCCTAGTAAAACTCCACACGATTTGTTGCAGTAGGCAAACCACTGCGAATAATGTTCTTTGGTACTCGAAAAAGGTCGAAAAATCCCAAAAAAATGGAAAAATTTCTGAAAAAGAAAGAAAGAAATCAGAAAATGCAGAAAAAGAGAAAAAAGGAAAAAAAAAGATGTGGCCTTGCATGTTTGGAATTTTTGTAATTATATGAAACTTTGAAATCACTTGGTTGAGCATTATATGAAAGTGAAATGATCTCTTCGACTCTCTTTTAGCCAAAGAACCTTATATCTTTTTACCCATTTAGCCACCTTACCTAAACCTAATAATTACATTTACCCTTCTTTGAGTCCTTTTGGCTTGCATTTTGGATCATTCAATGGGGAGAGAATGTGATATATTTGCAAGCTTATGGTAAAAGTCGTCTGTGTTTTGACTTGAGAGATCCACTATATTATTTTGAGCCTAAACACTTGAGCGTATGAGTGAATCTCTTGTGAGGTGTTTAGATCTAACGTAATTTAAGTTTGATTCAATTATCGATGTTGCTTGCCTAGTTATTGATGGATGAGATTTCCTGTTAAAAGAGTTTTCATTGCATGAGAAAATATTTTGGATGAACCAAGGAGGATAAGAGTTGGAAAATGAATTTGAGGCAATGAATTTAAATTTAATCATGCTTGAGGACAAGCAATGTCTAAGTGTGGGGAAATTTGATAAGTTGCTAAAATGTCATACTTTGATGTCATATTTTCCCATGTTTGTATGTCAATTAATCTTTAAATATTTATTTTGATAAAGTTTTATATTTTGTAGGTATGAGAAGGATTTAATTGATGCAAAGGGCTAATTGAACTAATTTTGAAAGATGATGAAGTGGAGCTACAAAGAGAGAAGCTGATTTTCTGTAAGGCATGGTCACGCCTTAATTGATGACAGAATCTGGAATTGGAGAAAAATATACAGTAGCGTTTTTGTTGATAAGGCGTGGGCACGCCTAAGGACTTGGACGGGAATTGCTAACTTGAGCACCCAAATCTCAAGTCTCACATTCAAATATCATCTCCTCCTATAATTTAGGAATCCCTTATCCCCATAACTGATTTTAAATATGTATTTAGTATTTTGAATTATCCTTAGCAGTTTTTAATTAGTTTTTAGGTGGTTATTTATGATTAGTTTTCTTAGGAGATAAAACTCCCAGAAACCTTCGATCATTATAATTCCTCTATTCTGTATTTTACTTTTACGTTCTACGCTATAAGACTCCGATGATGATTACTCTTTACTTCTATCTACGTATTACTATAGTTTGCTAAATCGTTTGTCTAGCCAGATAATTGGAGGCTTGGTTCAACTAATCATGTGAGATCTAACTGGTTTTAACTCTCTTTCACGTTGCATTATTTATATAATTTTTATGTTCGATTATATTGTTTGGCAAGTTGTTTAACCTGATCAATTAATCTATTTGTGAAAATGATATGTGCCAATTAGAACGTTAAATCCTTAATGGTTTAATCATTTCTAATACGTGTGGCAAGTAACGTAATTGATTGCACCTCACTTTCGATTATTGTTATAGGGGATATGCAACCTAGTCTAAATAAACCTACATGTACGTTTGTTGGCTAGAATTGGATCTTTTTAGGTTGAATACAATTGGTAAATTAAATCCTATGGTCGTACTTAGGGTTGTTTATTTGGCTAGGGATTAATTAGAGGTCATACCCTAATTGTCTACAATTAAGGAAAGATTAGGTTGTTAGGGCGTGCCCACACCTTATCAGCAAAAACACTACTATATATTTTTCTCCAATTCCAGATTTCTGTCAACGGATGAGATTTCCTGTTAAAAGAGTTTACATTGCATGAGAAAATATTTTGATATGGCCTTGCATGTGTGGAATTTTTGTAACACTACACATTAAAATATTATATCTTCAACCAAATATTCATTAAATTACTATACTCCTTAATCTCCGTGCCCAAATAAAATGATACAACTTTAGTGGGACGGAGGGAGTACTTTATGTTTTTAGTAATTATTTTCTGCATCTTTAGATTAATTAATTCTCTTAAAAACCCAAATTTGTCTTAAATTAGAATAGTCATAATTAGATTAAATAATTAGTCTATAATTATCCTTTGGGTTCGATATTTTTACTTGGTCACACGCTGACCTACAATAGATTCCCTACACTTGGGGATGCATGCAAAAAGGTGAACAAGTCAATGGCATCGTTGCTGGAGATTAGATTGTTTAAATAGAAGACCAATAAATTATTTGTTATCACTTTTAATTGGGATTTTTTATTATTTTATTTTTATTTTCATTTATTTATTTGAATATATTCTGATTCTGAATTATTTTTGAGGTACAAGCGATGGAATTCAATGGAAATCAGAAAGCTATGGTTCCTCATCCATATTACATGGATGAGAGGTAATATGGTTAAAATTTTTCAATGAATCAAGTTCCTTCTCAATACTATAATCACGTCAGATATGAAGATGAATGCTCTTATGCTTACAATGGAAATTCATATCAACCTCATCAAGAGAACACTTATTCTACTTCCATCAAAATTTCCCATGACTCCTAGAATTTGTTTGAAGAGTTGAAGAAGCAACAAGAAGAGAGACAAAATATCTTGGATTTGCTTATGCTCCGTCTACATCAACAAGAGGAAAGAGTAGAGGTTGAAGAAAGGTTTGAGGAAGAAACTGTTGTTCCATTGAGTAGTGGAATGTAGTCTGAAGGTCCTAAGCTATCATTTGAAGAGTATAAAAGCACTGACGTAATAGAGAAAATTGCTAAGGAGAGCTTACCCATATCATGTCTAATGATTCATTAGAAACAAGCCTAAGAAATTTCTTACTCTTCCTACTACTATTACTAATGATTTTTCTAATAAGCTTTCTCTTGAATACATTGAATACTTACATAAATCTGATTGCAGGAATTTAGCAAGAAAGCTTAAGCCGACTACTGCGAGCCTCACAGTTGCAAGTGTAGGAGACACAACACCTTTAAAGGTGACGGAGGATGTAGTAGTTAAGGTTGAGAAAAAGGATGTAGACAAAGGAAGAGGAGATGATTCCTACTTGAAGCCTCCTAACTTACCACTGGATACCCACAAATCTGAGAGTCCTTTCTCTCTTTATTTATTTTATGATCATTTTTATCCTGATGTGTTTGATCTTGATTGTGTAGGAATGATTCTGAAATTGAGTAGAAGATTGACAGGAATGAGACGAGAAAGCTAGAGAGATGAGATTCTACTGATCAAATGGTGCCTAAGAAAGGTAAGGTGGTAAGTGTGGATGATAAGAGGGGGAGAAAGTATTGGAATGTGAAGATAAAAGATGAACGCCCTCTATTTCAGTAGTCTACATATTCTACATTCCATCGTGGCTCTCATACGTTAAACATGAGCACTTGTTGGGGGCTTACCCTCCTATTTATTGCTTTTATGTGTTTGTTTCGTGTAGGAAATTTTATTAGGTGCCTCTACGTCTATGGTATTCACTTTTTACAAACTTAGTTTCTCACTTAGTTTGAACTAAGTTTGGGGGGTGGACGTGCATCCCAATGTCTGAACCACCGAGGTAAGCTTTCTTCACTTATGTGTGATGCTTGGAGGTTGATTTTTTTTAGAATTTTAGAATTTATTTCGATTTTTCGAATCTTTTTGCGACTTTCCAAGTGTCTTGTGTGTTTCCTAGATTTGGTGTGGTTAATTTTTGGTTGAATTTTTTAGTTCTCTTATGCTTTTACTGATGAGTTCTGATTGGTAATGAGATATGTTTGAGCTTTAATGATTATGAAGGATATCGGAGTAGTAAAAAGAAGTGAGTTCTATCTGAGGCCTACGCCTGACCAAGTTGGACAACTCGAGGAACTTGAAAGATGTGGAGGAGAATGAAATCAGGTGCCTTCGATTCCTTATTTTATTTTATTTTATGTGATATTGTGTTGATTCTTAATTAGTTGAGGTGTTGAAATTCGAGTTTCTGATTGTGTGATTAGTATGGATTTATTTGTTAGATTTCTTCTAGAAATTCATATGCTCTTGAAATTGATGAAGGAAGTATACTTGAGTTATATTGTGATATGAAGTTCTATGTGTACTTGTGGGATATTGCTTACCATGAAGAGTGCTCTGTTACTTGTTAAAACCCATGTGAGATTTAGAGCCTATAGATCATGTACATAATCACATGATATTCCTTTTCTGGTGAGTATCGTTCTTGTGCGTGTATTCTAAAACTTGCCTTTTATCTTGCTTGAGACTACATGTTATGTTAGATGATGGGATATGATTTAAGGCCATCCTTGAATTTATGAGTCACTTAGCCAAATAATTTCCTACCATATGATTGTTTATCCGTAGTTAGCCCCGTTTAGCCTAGCTAAAAACCTTATTTTTTGGCATCCTACGAGAAATAACCACTTTGAGTATCTGGATTTTTTTAGTCTTGATTGTCCTTCTAGAAGATAATTAATGGCTTTTCAAAGTGTGTTGATGGAGCTTGATAACAGCTTGGGAAGGAATGAACTTGGTGTTGAAATAGTGATTGAACTTGAAAATGTATCTAAGAAAAATTATGGAGTAGTGCTTAAATCTAGTACTCCATTGAATTAAATACCCTATGGGAGTGCCCGAAACGTTTACCCTATGGAGGATGTGTGACGTAGTGCCCAAAACTGGTACCTCAAGAAAAGAAAAAAGGAAGGGAAAAAATGTTGTGTGTGAAAGAGAACATTAAGGAGTTGATGAGGATGATGTGCTTAATTGAAGTGATGAAGGAAATTGAAAGATCACGATAGACGCGCTTGATTGATCCGAGTTTCGAGTCACTTATTCATATATGCCCTGCCTTAACCAAAGAGCCAACATTACATCCAAATAAAAGTTATTTTTGATCCCATTGTCGAATCATACTTTTTAGTGGTGGAGAATTTGAGACGTTCGGCAAGCTTATGGTTACGCATGCAGTTGAATTGAATATGAGCATAAGAACTATACCCTATAAGTGTACATCTTCTACACTTGAGTGTGAGTGATATACTTCCCATGAGAATAAGCTAGTGGAGCATTTTAATTAGTAGTAATTGTCTTAACTTGTATTTTGTGAATGAATTATTGCATGTAATGAGAGTTGCTTGACCGAAGTTAATGACAATTATATGTTGAATGACCTAGTAGTCATATCCTTTGTTTTCCATTTAATTTACACACTATCTTTCTTCTTTGTTCGATTTCGTTGTTCGGGGACGAACAACATCTTAAGTTTGGAGGGTTTATTTAATGTGAAAATCTGCATGTTTTAGGGTCCGATATAGCACCATTTTGTGGGATTTATGTTCGTATTTTAGCACTAAATGGTTCATTTTCATATATTCAAGATATTGGTGCATTTGAAGTGTTATTTCATATTTTTAGGTGGAAAACGGATTAAAAGTGCAAAGTTGGAATGAAGAGTGAAATTGTGAAAGAATGCTGAAAAACGCATGTTCTCTTTGCATAATTTTTCTGTATTTTTGTAGAAGGACAAACTGATCATATGATATATGGTTGGAAAGATACAGACGAGAAGGTCATTTTGGCTCAAGAAACACCTCAATTGGAGGTCAGATGAGGGATTTATGATCAAAACGGTGAAGCCGCACAAGCTGTGCCGACCAGCATGACTCGTACCCTTCAGATTTTGTAGTTTTTGTGATTTATTTATATGGATAGAAAGCTGAGGAAGAGAGAATCGCGTGAGCACAAAAATCACCTCAATCGAAGTTCAGATAAAGAAGTTATGATCAAAACTGTGAGGTCGTGCAATCTGCTGATGAGTGGCACGACCCGACGGCCCATTTTCGGCACGTTCATGTTTTTGACATGAAAAAACCCTATTTTAAGGTGAAATTCGAAATTTATCAACCCTCAACTATAAAAGGAGCCCTTGGGGAGTCCCAAAACCATAACTCTCCACAACCCTTCATACTTTTTCATACCCTTTCCCTGCCACCATATCGAAATCAAGATTCACCATCTCATCCACCCATTTCGCAGAGTTCATTAGTGTTGCCTACTTGAGAAGGAGAACGAAAAGGTTCAGAACAATAGAAGAAAGAACGGAGAATCATGCCACAACTAGGGTTTTTCTTATTCTTTCCTTCTTATTTTTGAATTATAGACTCATGGGATTATTTTCATTCCTAGCCATGGGTATTGCTTGTAACACCATGGGCTGGTACTTCTTGGATAGTGCTAGATTTTGAAGGTTGAATTGGTTTGATTTGATGATCTAGACTAGGTTGGATTTCTGTAGTATACTTATTCATTTATTAATGCTTTGAATTTGGGACTTATATTTTTGTCTTATATGATATGTTCTTATTCATAAAGATGTCAATTACCTTTGCATATTTATGATTATTGCTTGTGTCATAAACTGATTATATTTGTCTGTCTATTTATGGGTAAAAGGGACTTAACTATACAACCTATATTCTTTAGAATAATTAATATTTGACACTTAATATATCTGTTAATTACCATTATAGATGATTTGGTTTCTTAGATTGTTAAGTGGGAATTGAAGTTTATTTCTTAAGTACCTAAAAGTGAGTAGGAATTATTCTTTTGCATCTGAGGGTTTAAACTAGATTTATATGTTAAGTTTACTCACCAAAGGGATTTAACATAATTAAGTGATTGCTTTCATAAAATCTGCAGGAATTCTAACCTATTGTCTAGTGATTTGACTTGACCAATTTAACTAGATTTAGTGTTATCTATCTTCTCACTTGAACACTTCCATATTTAGTTTATCTGCTATTTTATATTTTTAGTAATTATTTTCTGCATCTTTAGATTAATTAATTCTCTTAAAATACCCAAAATTATCTTAAATTAGAATTGTCATAATTAGATTAAATAATTAGTCTAGAATTATCCTTTGGGTTTGACATTTTTACTTGGTTACACGCTGAGCTACAATAGATTCCCTACACTTTGGGACACATGCAAATAGGTGAACAAGCAAATGACGCCTCATGAAATTTCTCACCCTGATTCATAACGAAGTGGGTGATCTCTTGCTTCATTTTGAAGATCCTTGAGGGTGGCCTGTATCTTTCTAAGAACTTTTGCTGCAGTTGGTCCCATGTAGTGCAGTCTGTGGTATTAAGAGACTAATACCAAGCTTCTGCCCTATCAATCAAAGAGAACTTGAATTGGGTGATGCGCCTAGTATTATCATTAGCTCCAGCACCTTTCTTAGTGTTTGCATAACAAAAGAATCTTTTGTGATGCTGATATGGATCTTCAAAGGAACATCCAAAAAAAGGGATTCTTCTCCACCATGTTGATAAGAGTGGGATGTATCTCAAAATCATCATATTTCCCCCTTGCTCGTATCAAACCCTTGTTACCAATCCCATTGTTCGTGAAAATTTTACGTATGACAACATTATACGGATTCTGCATTGCTTTGGTCATGTCTAGCACAGTGTGTTATTCTTTCATTTCCTTCCTCTTCTTTTTCTAGTGCACAAGTATCTGATCAGAAAAATTCAAGGTTAGATAGAAATAAATAATCACAAATAAAGTCTTAATCAAACTAGAAATAATAAAATAAATAAAATAGTCATCCCCGGAAACGGTGCCAAAACTTTATTAGCGTTTTCTTTGCACGTAAAATTTATCCCCAAGTATGAAGGATATCAATTGCAGCTTAGCAAGCGACCAAGTTAAATATCGAAACCAAATGACGGTGTATTATCAATTTAATTATTAACTAAATTAATTAAGTCATAATGGCAATAAGATTGAGGATTTTAATGAGGATTTTAATCTAATAACTAATATGCTGAAAATTAAATAATAATTAAAATAAAATAACACTAGAAGAATATGAAAGTGTCTAAAGAATGGAGAATAGGTAGCCCTAGGGTAATTCGGTTTCACTTATTAATTTCCCTTTCGTGTATCAATGTCCGACTCTGCCTTGTAGAATATGGACACATCACTAAGCTATGCAAATCTACTCTATAGACACAAGTAAATATGCGTGTAACAAGTGTGAATAACCTTGGAGCAAGAGATATAATTTCAGCCCCCTTTTTAGGTACTATCAGTATCAATTATTTCTCCCTAGGATTGATACTCTAACCCGATATGATCTCCCTTTATAGGTACTATAAAATTAACCTCTTTATCCTACTTATTAATCCGAATTCAATTCAATTAATAAATATTCATATATGACAGTTCTAATGAAGTTTCATAGCCCCCTCACTTAGAATCATAACATGGAATCCTGTTCAGCAGTGAACGCGTTCAATCAACAACAAAGATATATATTCAGACTCTATATAACAGTTGAAGATGCACAAAACAACTGTGAATATAGATTAAAAATGAATAATCATATTTAAAATAAATACACAAGTACTGTTGTATGGAGTATACACAAGAAAGTTCAATTAATTCATAAAACCTTCAAAATCCTAAACTACAAAAATGGTTCTAGCCCATTATGTTGCGAAGAACAATCATGAGTATTGGATAGATCTTACCCATATGTCCAAAAAATACAAGATAAATTAGGAAATGATAACAACCCTAGATGTGGGTGTCATTGCGTCCTTCTCCGATTTGAATTCTCCTCTTGGTTCTCCTCTTGATTCCATAAACGAATCTTCCAAGTGATGGATGAATGGATGAAAAGATGTGGATGATGGTTGGGGGTGATACCCCCTTGTGGGTGATGAGAGTGAAAATAAGCGTGGTTGAGTGTCCAATTTAACACCTTTTGATGAGAATTATTGTCATATATTAGTACAAGTGTCTTATATTTGATATATGTGAGAAAAATATGCATTCGAAGTGATTTAAGTGGAAAAATGGATCAAAAGTGCAAAGTTGGAGAAAAGGCGCAACTTGTGCAAGAATGCTGAAAAATGCACGTCCAACTTATGTAATTTTTCTGTATTTTTGTAGAGCTCTAAACTAGAAGTGTGATATATGGTTGGTAAGCCACAGAAGAGTGGGTCGCTTTGGCGTAAGGAACACCTCAATCGGATTACACTAGAGCTACATATTCTCCATTCTTGAGACACTTTCGTATTCTTCCAGTGTTATTTTATTTTAATTGTTATTTAATTTTCCGCATATTAGTTATTAGATTAAAATCCTCAATCTTTATTGTCACTTGTCTTAATTAATTTAGTTAATAATTTAATTGATAATACGCCGTCCTTTGGGTTCGATATGTAACTTGGTCGCTTGCTTAAAATGCAATTGATATCCTTAATACTTGTGAATTAATTTTGCTTGAAAAGAAAATGCCCATCAGTGGGGTATAGGTTGATTGTGTTGCAGTACTTCTTTGGTATGATCTGAATCCTTGGATGGGCTTTTTTGGAAAATACGAACATATACGCACTGGAGGTAAAAAATTTAATAAATCTGGCTTTCGTGTCCCCGCTCGACCAAAGTGGTTTTGGTCGAGCAAGGTTGGCCTTGGTCGGGCTGTGGTAGAGCGGCATACCAGTGCGCGGTTCCAAAATTTTCACGCTGTTCGACCGTTGCTCGACCAAATTGTCTTGATCGAGCAGGCTTGCGCAGTCTCACCGTTTTGCGCATAACTTCCACATCCAAACTCTGATTTGAGTGATTCTTACGCCCATGTGATACTTTCTTCTTTAGCTTTTTATCCATGTAATGAAATTACAAAAATTCTAACATTTGAAGGTGTAACAAGTCATGCAAAGTGGCATAATCGTGCTAAGCAGGAACAGCTTGCGCGACGTCACTATTTTGATCATAACTTTCTCGTTTGGACTTCGATTGAGGTGTTTCTTCTGCCAAAACGATCCTCTCTTTTGTGGCTTTCCAACCATATATCACTCATCCAGTTTTAAGCTCAACAAAAACACATAAAAATTATACAACTTTGATGTGTGTTTTTCAGCATTCTTGCACAAGTTGCACATTTTCTCCAACTCGGCACTTTTGATCATTTTTCCACATAAAATACAATAAAACACCTCAAACACATCTTTTTCTAATATATATTGAATATAAGATATTTGTGCTAATATATAACAACAATTCTCATCAAAAAGGTGTTAAATTGGATACTAGAACACGCTTATTTTCACTCTCATCAAAGTCCAGCACATGAAAAATCCAAGGTAACTTCGTTAATTTTGAGCATTTCTATTATTTAAGAGAATACGAGGATAGATCTTTAAAAAAGAAGTTAAAAATTTCAAATAATCCTGGATTAAGGATAAAATTTGAGGAAAAAGTCGACAATTTCAGCAAGTGGGAAATTGAAAAAGATAATGGTAAGAAAGGATTGGAAGGGATAGCTTCGTTTGTTATAGTGTGGCTATTAATCGCGGTGAACCCTGTTGGATTGTATACTAAAAGTCTAACTTTTTGTATGAACAATGTTATAACAATTTATTTGAAATGAGAATCATATGATCAAATGATTGCATCTTATAATTTATTTATATGTCAGATGCAATAGTCCACTGACTTTATACTGTAGATAATATGTTTTTTGACAACACCCGGAAGATCATATTATTAATTTTCTTATAAAGTATAAACAGATGCTCACAATCGAGATAGACGGGACTCTCTATCGGGATGGTTGTAGTGTGATTTGGTATTAGCTTGTCTTGGCTATAGAATCACATTAGTGCATTTTGTGTGTATTGAGCGGGACCGCTTGAGATAGTTTGACTTATACTGACTTATAGGAGAACTTGATCTCAGTTATTATGGATGTTCGTGCTCTTAATCCCAATATAATAACCTCGACACGTAAGGCAGTATGTATTTCTTTGATTCATCAATGGGTGAGATTTACATGTATTAAATCAACAAACTCAGTGAGTTGGGCAGTAGTGCTGTCTCTATGGTATGTTGTTGATTGTAGAAAGAATCAGTGTCCGTCATAGGTTGATGATATCCCCTTGAGGAGCTCATAAGGATAATCATGTAAACCCTGCAGGTGGATTTATTCCGGCATGATAATGAGGTTGATTGATACTACTCTTGGATGAGATATTAATTAATGGAGTTGTCAGTAACTTAATTAATTAATGGACGTTGTATATCTTACACATGGGGAAACTAACGGGCTCATAATAATTAGAAGCCCATAACATAATTATGGGATTAGAATGGTAGTGCAGTAATAATATTTTAGTAGTATATATTATTATTATTAGACTTAAGTATAAGCTTTGGCTAAGCTTGGATACTTAAGCCCAATGGAGGCCCAACTCTAATTTCTCCTCCTGGTCCCTGCTATAGCCCATATATAAGTCATCTCAGCTGTCCGAAAACCCTAATCTAAGAGATTAATCATGCCTAACACTGTGAAGGGGGGTTAGGAAATAGCAGATTGAGAAGATCTCAAGGATCGTCGCCCACTCGACGTCGAGATTGGACTTGGGAATACAACCGAAGTTCAAGAGGTCATTTGCTACTGCTGTCAGCCAACTTGTATGAATTTATAAAATCGTATAGACTTCAAAACAGGATGTGTGATATTTTGATGAAAAGCCACAGAAGAGAGGATCGTTTTGGCATATAGATCACTAAAATCCGACATCGGATGAGAGAGTTATGCCCAAAACGGTGAGGCTACGCAGACTGGAGGCAAGAATTCATCGTCTTCAACATACCCTAGTGAAAGGTAATACGTTTCTTATTTACTTGCTTCCGCTGCTTGTTAGAAACGTATGGAACCCTAACGGGTCATGTTAACCAAACAATCAAACGCCAATAATCCCGAGGATTATCCTGATGGAAGAAGAAATTCAAGGCAGTTTGTTGTTTAGACAACTATCAACTGCTGAGAATAATTCGGTGTTAAATTCCCAGGAAATAGGGAATATTTCTATAAAGAAGAAAAGAATCGATGATCTGAGGAAAAAGTTGGAAGATTCAAAAATCAAGATACCTGAGGATAAGTTTTGAGGAAGAAAATGGAATGGAAACTTTACTCATCTTAGAGGTTAGACGTTGAGCGTCGCTATTAATTTAGAGCATCCGAGAATAAACCCCGGAGGAAAAGAATTTTTTTGGGCAAAAGAAAAAGGCTAGCTCAGTTGGTTAGAGTGTGGATTGAGAGTCCACACAAGAAAAAGAAATGAGGGCTTCAACCTCTTCAAGGGAAAGAAATCTCATTGCCGGCGCTGATTTGATTGAAATTGGTAAGCAAGCGGAGAACTCAATAATCTCCGAGTAAGGGCTCTTGGGTTGTGGCGCCTACGCGAGGATTGTGACATTCATATCCTGGCGGATGGAGTTTAACGATAAAGCAATCCGATCAGCGATGAGTTATTTAAATTAAAGTTTCTCATCGATTTAGATTTGATTAAAATTTTACAATCTACACATGGATCGTTACGGGTAGTGAGCGAAAACAACATGATTGATTCCCTGCCAACTGTCGAGATTTTAAAGAAGTAACATCTGTAACAATAGCCATTTATAAAGAAGAGTTCGAGTTGGGGGTTCTCAAGCCAGACCCTGATTAAGTCAGTGAGAGGAATAAAAATATGAATAGAGATCTTATCCAATCGACGAAGAAATTTTCAGGAGATGGTGTTGCAATTGATTAGCTGTAAGAATTGGAGGAGAAATATACTCCTGGCCATAAAAAAAAAGAAAAAAAAAGAAAATATGGCTCGAGGTTTATCCCAGGAAAGAAAAAAGTAGGAAAAGGCGGAAAAGGTAGAAAGAATAATTAATAGAAGAAGTATATAGCTTGGTTGGTTAGAAGGTGGAAGAAAAGCTTCAAGAATTGAGAATATGGCTTTCTGCTACAAAGTTCAAACAAAAATTCAAGTCCAACCTTCAACTAAGAAGAGATTGGATTATATCCCCAGGAAAAGGCGAAAAAGAATATATAATGGAAGAAGTACATAGTTCAGTCGGTTAGGATGTGGAAGAAAAGGAAAATTACAGGAGAATGCGTTGCAATTGGCTAGCACGTAAACAAAATCCAAAATTTCAACCCTCTTGAAAAGAGGAAAGCTCTTGTCTTAAATATGGAAAAGATTAATATAGCTGAGTTGGTTAGCATAACCATGTCTTCAAAAGATATTAGATTTCAATCTTAAATAAAAGAAAGGAGAGGCAAAAAGAAAAAGTGGATGATGGTACATATGGGTTGCGCATAAAAATAAAGAGAAAAGACACACTCCCGACTTTATCGACTGTGATTTTGAAAAAAAAGAAGCAAATGTCAAACCACAAAAAACCTGAAGAAGTAAGAAGAAATAAATAAAAGATATATACAGTTCTGTTCACTGAGAAAAAAAATCCACAGAAGAAGAAAAGAAAGCCCGACCTTAATACAGTTCTATTGGATTTAAGTATAAGCTTTGGACTAAGCTTGGTTACTTAAGACCAATGGAGGCCCAACTCTAATTTCTCCTCTTGGTCACTGCTGTAGGCCATATATAAGTCATCTCAGTTGTCTGGAAACTCTAATCTAAGAGATTAATCACGCCTAACACTGTGAAGGGGGTTAGAAAACAGCAAATTTAGAAGATCTCGAGGATCGTCGCCCACACGATGTCGAGATTGGACTTGGGAATATAACAGAAGTTCAAGAGGTCGTTTGTTGTTGCTGTCAGCCAACTTTTACGATTTTTATAAAATAGTACAGACTTTAAAACTAGACTTGTGATATACTAACGAAAAGCCACAGAAGAGAGGATAGTTTTGGCACATATATCACTTAAATCCAACATCAGATGAGAGAGTTATGCCCAAAACGGTGAGGCTGCACAGGCTGGTGGCGAGAATTCATCGTCTTCAACATACCCTGGAGAAAGGTAATACATTTCTTGTTTACTTGCTTCCGCTGCTTGTCAAAAATGTATGAAACCCTAACGGGTCAAGTTAAACAAATAATCAAACATCAATAATTGGTATCAGAGCTTTGGTTTCGTGGTGAAGCGTGAAATGTTAGGCTAGAGTTTATGTGGTTTATGTATTTCTTGTTCGAAATAGAATCACATGTATGATTTGATTATGACTGTATATTTCTTATATTATTATCTTTGGCTGTGTGGGAGAATTGACGGAACCTGTTTGTCGAATTCACTCCTGAAAGGGATGATATGGTTCACACAGTGGCATGATGGAGCGATGCCGTGTGGTATGGCGGGCGTGGTTTCTTGAAGCCCAATGGAGTGCTTAGCGTGCACGATAATAGACAAGTGGATGTCGGGCGAAGAAAATATCAGAGCATGTGTGACGCCTGGGCAGCGCTCGGCAGATGTGGTGGCGGGTTGATACAGGCGTATGGATGTTCACTGTCAGGCCTAGGGCACGAGTCCATGGGCTGTGCATGGCTGACGACAGGGTGATGCATGGCCGGGCATTGAGACAAGCAGGCTGTCTTCTGTCGAGTGACGGAGACATGAGGATGGCGCTCAGCGTCGTGTCAGGCTCGTACGGTTGCTAGCAGGTGACAAGGTTTGGGGCATAGATGGCACTCAGAGTCATGCTTGGTGCCGGGCATTAGCCCATGATGGTTTCTGGGTGGACTGCCGTATGGTGAAACTTGGTGCCGGGCGTGTAATACGTGCAGCACATGAAATCGAGAGTTGGTTATTGGCTGCACAGCAGGCAACGTAATTCAGGCTAGGTTTCCGAGCAAGTTAGACTGCCTTTCTGGGCGGGTCTAATAGAGTTTCAGGCAGATTACCATTGAGGACAGGTCAAGTTGGCTGATGGTTAGGTCGAGTCTGCAGACGTCACGAAAAGCCGTGTGTCGATGCTGGACGACTAGCGTGCTAGTAGAATACTTCGCTCGATAAATGTTAGGCAAAGCACACATGGTAGGATACACAAGTAGTACCGAGCAAGTAAACATGGTGCACGACTGCTGGTGTGTTGTCGTGCGGGACGCTGAGCTGTACGCTCGAAGCTGCCCGTGCGTGGACGCTTGGCAGCTAATGTGATGGGCGATGCGAATGGCGCGCAGTAGCAGGCGGATGAGGATTCATGGTGCACAGACCGTGCCAAGGTGCACGACTCGTGCAACAGACGCACGAATCATGCCAAAGGTGCATTGGTTGTGGTGGTTGGCAAGTGTTGCTTCTGGGCATGAAAACTTGCAGACGGGCGGCTGGATACTGGGAATGCTAGCATGTCGCGCTGTGATGAAACTTGGCGCTCATTGCTGTGTGTTGAGAAGAACGCACAGTGCTGGGCTTCTTGGCGCACGGATGCTCATGCTGGAGCCGGGGCAAGGCATGCACATTTGCATGCCGAAGCACTCGAAGGCGAGCACAGGACGTGCTGCCATGCTGGTAGCCGTGCGTAGTTTTCTAGTGGCACACGGATGGACAAGAATGGTGTCAAGCTCGTGTCGAGCTGGTGGCATGTGACATAATTCAGTTCAAGCTTAAGGGCGAGCAGGCAGAGCTAATGTGCGTGAAATGCGTCGAGAATGCAGTGGAGCAGGCTGCGGGCAAGGAATCTAGAGAAAATTTCATGAAGATCGGCTTCTGATTTTTAGATTAGGTTTCGGGGAGCTGCCCCAAACCCAGCATAGTCGCAGTTGCTCATATTCGTGCTTGGTGGCAAACAATTGAATTCGCCGTGATATATAACTATTAATAATTGATTTAATTATCTGATTATTGTTATATCTGTTATGCATGATTCTTTGTGATTTATTGCCTTATGTGCCGTAATAGGATCATGCTAGGTTGCGTATTTTATTGTGAATATTATATGCATGTAAAAACCCTTGGTGTTAAATTACTAAGTGGGAGAAGGGATTGGTAATTAATTCTCGCGGGCTTCATTATTGGTTTGTAAGTGATGTGAGTAAACTTGCGTATTGGCAATAGGTCTTCCTCCCTAACGGATGAGTTTATTCATGGATCACTGTTACAGACTTCATTAAATAATTATTGTTTGTAATGTGGCACATGAACTTGCGTGTTGGCATAGACCTTCCTCTCTAACGGATGAGTTTATGTGTGGTTCACTGGTACAAATATATAATTGATAATTGTAGGAAGTTATCCAAGCGCATGTGTACTTCTCTAACTGTAAGGCACACAAGCTCGCTCAATGGACTTGAGATCAAATAATAGTGTACACTTATGTATAAATAATTAGTATCCTACCCAACGGAGTCACTGCTATTATTTGCATGGCTAAAGAGGAACCGACTATTAATTATTTTATCATGTGGTTAGGTTGACGAATGAAATTAATGGATAAAACCTTCTCTTGTAAATGTTAGGATTTATAAATGTCCACACTAACGTGGCTTGCAGACTCATGGTGCTTGAGATATCGGTAAATTTTAATTTTATATTGTTTTGAGGGAATCAATATAAGTGGATAAAATTCAAAGATTTGATTGTTGTATTTATTTGTGGTTCTCTGAATTTCAAATGGTTTTGTCTCACTTATTGTTTACTGAAAGAAAACATATTTACTGGTACAAAATTAGATGATTAGAAAAGAATCTTGGTTTTGAATTTCACTGCTTAGGAAAATATAAATGTGTTCTCACTAAGGATGTTTATATAATACCTATTAAAGTCTCTAGTGGAGAGGTGAAAGGTTCATAGAAATATAATGGTCTCATGCGACTCTTCAGATACTTGAGAAAGTAAGAAAGGCAAGAGGTCATGGATAAGTTGATGAATGAATTGGGAATGCTTGGAATAGAAATTGAAAGGAAAACCTAGATCAATTTTATTTTTATAATTTGCCTGGATGTTTTAAGCAAGTTCTACTTGAAATACGAGAGGTTGTATATGGTGGGGTACTTCTGACAAAACACATGGCGAAGAAAATCCAATTTCATCAAGATGTGAACAAGGTTAGTATCTCATTCACTAGTTGTTAAAGCATGATTAGCGATGGCATCTACTGACACGTTGTGTGTAGATACCGAAATCACTAAAAGCCTGCAACTAAGTGATGATGAGATTAATGAATACATGGGTATACTACGAAAGTAGTGGTTGTTGCAGTGGGAGTTATTTATTTATCTTATGATAGGAATAAACTTTTGATTTTGAGAAATTATCTTTACATACGTTTTTCATAGAAAGAATTTAATTTCAGTTTCCATGTATTTACGGATGGATACTCTACTGCATTTAACTGACATAGTCATTATAATGAAGGATAGAGTTGTAATCTGTTGTTGTACGTTGGTGGACAATTTGTATACTCTTAAATCATTTTTATCCCACGGATGCAACAAATAGTAATTAATAACGCGTCTTCTAATCCTATTAGGAATGGGACTCTTTTGGAAATTATTAGATAGATGATGCATTATTTGGAATTACTAAATTCATTTTATGGGTATGCCCTAGAAACAACATGTCGTCTAACGTTTGTTTGTTTGTGGGATATCCTAGAAAAATTAAGGGTGATGATTTATTTAGTCCAAAAGATCGAAGGGTGATTGTTAACACAAACACTAGATTTTTGGAAAAGAACTATGTATTAAATCACAAACCCATGTATAAATTGTTCTAAAGGAAGTGAGAGGGATAACATAAAGTATTAGTACCAAGTGTATAAGAGGATATACCACAAGGTAAACTGCAACACGTGTCACGTCTGATACACAATTGCGTATAGTGCCTTGTCATAGTGGGAGGGTTGTTCGACAACCTGTAAGATATATGCTTTGGGAAAGTCGTGAGACTTGGTCCCTAGTAAACATATGTTTTGGGAAAGTCGTTAGACTTGGTCCCTAGTAAATATGGAGTTGATCCACGGATACGACGAAGCACTACAAGATTGAAATGTGAATCTTAGCAAAATGAAATGATTTCTGAAATAGAATCAATGGATTCTAAATCAATTATGGGTGCTTGTAGAACCACGGATGGTGTGAAAGCCATTGGAAGTGGCTCTGTAAAATAAAATAGGATCATAGGATAAGGTGAAAACTTTGGAAGAAAAGCTTGTTGCGAAAAGGTATACTCAGAAAGAAAGGCTTCGATTATGAGAAAACCCATTCGCCGGTAGCTATGTCTATGTTGATCCAGGCTCTTTTATATGTTTCTACTCATATGAGATATGAGGGATAGCAATTAGATATCAAGACAGCTTTCCTGATTAGAAGTCTTGAGGAAAACATCTATGTGAAGTAACCAGAGTGATTCATTGCAAATGGCTAAGAGCATTGTGATGAGTGTTCATCGATGGACTAAAGCAAGCTTCAAGAACATGAAACATCCATTTTGATGAGGAAATCCAGGCATATGGATTTATTTAATGTGCGAATGTGTCTTGTGTATTGAAAAGAGTGATCGAAACGTGGTCGTATTTCTTGTACTATACGTAGATGATATATTGCTCATTCGAGACAATGAAAAAGTATTGTCGGGCGTATGGGGTATGGTTAATAAGGCAGTATGAAATGAAGGACTTAAGAAAAGTAAAATGTATCCTTTTGATCACGGTAATACGGATCACAAGAAAGGATGTTATGCTTGTCTCATACTTCATGAAATGATACAGTCCTTACTCGTTTTAGCATGTGACTTTATCTAAAGAAATGTGTCCTAACACAAAAAGATGATAAAGGAGATGAAAGCGGTTCCTTATGCTTCGGCGAATAAGGAAGCTTGATCTAAGGAATGCTATACACGAGAATGGATATTTGTTTTGCCGAAGGAATGAACAGTGGGTATCAAGGTAACCCAAAATAAGAAAGTTGAACTGTGGTAACACATAATTTTATAGTACCTGAAAAGGACTAGAAACTATATGTGGGCTTACCGAACAGATTCACTACTTCTTATGGGTTACATAGATTCAGATTTTTCAAATCAGATAGGGACGGCAGTAAATCTACCTCAAAGGTTATGTGTTTAATTTTAGGAAGTAGAGCCATAATGTGGAGGAGTGTTATATAGAAATATATTTCAGACTCTGGACTCCATCATGGAAAGATGATAAATTGGAGCCTATGAGGCAGCCAAAGTATCTGTATGACTCTAGAAACTTCATGATGGACTTTGAAGTATTTCTAAGTTTGTCCAAGGTTATCACAATTTTTTTGATAATAATGGTGCAGTTGCAAACTTGAAGGAATTACGAGTCCATAAGCAATTAAACAATGGAGCGCGAGTACCACCTGTTACGAGAAATTGTATAATGAGGGAAAGGTTATTGTTCCCTAGATTGCATCAGATAATAACCTAGTAAATCCATTTACAATGACCTTATAGCGAGAGCTTTTGATGGTCGTGTAGTGGGAGTGGGAATCAGATGTATGGCAGAAGACATGACAGCATAGTCTTTTGTTATAAGTGGGAGATTGTTGGATTGTATACTAAAAGTCTAGCTTTTTGTATGAACAATGTTATAACAATTTATTTGAAATGAGAATCATATGATCAAATGATTGCATCTTATAATTTATTTATATGTCAGATGCAATAGTCCACTTACTTTATACTGTAGATAATATGTTGTGCGACAACATGCGAAAGATCATATTATTGGTTTTCTTATAAAGTATAAACAAATGCTCACAATCGAGATAGATGGGAACTCTCTATTGGGATGGTTCTAGTGTGATTTGGTATTAGCTTGTCTTGGCTATAGAATCACATTAGTGCATTTTGTGTGTATTGAGCGGGACCGCTTGAGAACGTTCGACTTATACTGACTTATAAGAGAACTTAATCTCAGTTATTATGGATGTTCGGGCTCTTAATCCCTATATAATATGCTCGACACATAGGACAGTATGTATTTCTTTGATTCATCAAGGGGTGAGATTTACATGTATTAAATCAACAAACTCGGTGAGTTGGGAAGTAGTGTTGTCTCTATGGTGTGCTGTTGATTGTAGAAGGAATCCGTGTCCATCATAGGTTGATGATGTCCCCTTGAGGAGCTCAAAAGGATTATCATGTAAACCCTGTAGGTGAATTTATTCTGGCATGATAATGAGGTTGAGTGGTCTCTTGGATGAGATATTAATTAATGGAGTTGTCAGTAACTTAATTAATTAATGGACGTTGTATATCTTACACATGGGGAGACTAACGGGCTCATAATAAGAAGGAGCCCATAACGTAATTATGGGATTAGAATTATAGTGCAGTAATAATATTTTAGTGGTATATATTATTATTATTGGACTTAAGCATAAGCTTTGGCTAAGCTTGGATACTTAAGCCCAATGGAGGCCCAACTCTAATTTCTCCTCCTGGTCCCTGCTGTAGCCAATATATAAGTCATCTCAGCTGTCCGGAAACCCTAATCTAAGAGATTAATCACGCCTAACACTGTGAAGGGGGTTAGAAAACAACAGATTGAGAAGATCTCGAGGATCGTCGCCCACACGATGTCGAGATTGGACTTGGGAATACAGCAGAAGTTCAAGAGGTCATTTGCTGCTGCTATTAGTCAACTTGTACAATTTTTATAAAATTATATAGACTTCAAGGAAGAGAGGATCATTTTGGCATGTAGATCACTAAAATTCGATATCGGATGAGAGAGTTATGCCCAAAACGGTGAGGCTACGCAGACTAGTGGCGAGAATTCATCGTCTTCAACATACCCTGGTGAAAGATAATACGTTTCTTGTTTACTTGCTTCCGCTACTTGTTAGAAACATATGGAACCCTAACGGGTCACGTTAACCAAACAATCGAATGCCAATAATCCCAAGGATTATCCTGATAGAAAAAGAAATTCAAGGCAGTTTGTTGTTCAGACAACTATCAACTGCTGAGAATAATTAATTATTAAATTCCCGAGAAACAGGGAATATTTTTATAAAGAAGAAAAGAATCGATGATCCGAGGAAAAAGTTGGAAGATTCAAAAATTAAGATACCTGAGGATAAGTTTTGAGGAAGAAAATGGAATGGAAACTTTACTCATCTTAGAGGTTAGACGTTGAGCATTGCTATTAATTTAGAGAATCCGAGGATAAACCCCGGAGGAAAAGAATTTTTTTCGGCAAAAGAAAAAGGCTAGTTCAGTTGGTTAGAGTGTGGATTGAGAGTCCACACAAGAAAAAGAAAGGCGGGCTTCAACCTCTTCAAGGGAAAGAAATCTCTTTACCGGCGCTGATTTAATTGAAATCGGTAAGCAAGCGGAGAACTCAATAATCTCCGAGTAAGGGCTCTTGGGTTGTGGCACCTCCTCGAGGATTATGACATTCATATCCTGGTGGATGGAGTTTAACGATAAAGCAATCCGATCAGCGATGAGTTATTTAAATTCAAGTTTCTCATCGATTTGGATTTGATTAAAATTTTACAATCTACACATGGATCGTTACGGGTAGTGAGTGAAAACCACATGATTGATTCCCTACCAACCGTTGAGATTTTAAAGAAGCAACATCTGTGCCAATAGCCATTTATAAAGAAGAGTTCGAGTTGGGTTCTCAAGCGAGACCCAGATTAAGTCGGTGAGAGGAATAAAAATATGAATAGAGATCTTATCCAATCGACGCAGGATGGTTTTTGGGTGGACTGCCATGTGGTGAAACCTGGTGCCAGGTGTGTGATACGTGCAGTACACGAAATCGAGAGTTGGTTGTTGGCTGCACAGCAGGCGATATAATTCAGGCTAAGTTTCTGGGCAAGTTAGACTACCTTTCTAGGTGGGTCTAATAGAGTTCCGGGTGGATTGCCATTGAGGATAGGTCAAGTCTGCTGATGGTTGGGTTGGGTCGAGTCTACGGACATCGCGAGAAGCTGTGTGTTGATGCAGGACGACGAGCGTGCTGTCAGAATACACACGATGGGGCACACGTGTAGTGTCGAGCGAGTAAACATGGTGCACGGCTGCTGGTGTGTTGGCACCCAGGATGCTGAGCTATAAGCTAGGAGCTGGCCATGCATAGACGCTCGGTAGCTAACGCGCTGGGCGACACAAATGCACTCGGTAGCAGACGCGTGAGGATTTGTGGTGCATGGACCGTGCCAAGGTGCACGACTCGTGCAACAGGTGCATGGGTTGTGCCAAGGGCGCATGGGTTGTGGTGGTTGGCAAGTGCTGCTTCTGGGCATGGAAACTTGCAGACGGGCGGCTGGATACTGGGAATGCTGGCATGCCGCGCTGTGACAAAACTTGGCGATCATTGCTTTGTGTTGAGAAGAACACACGGTGCTGGGCTTCTTGGCGCATAGATGCTCACGCTAGAGCTGGGCAAGGCATGCACGTTTGCATGCCGGAGCACTCGAAGGCAAGCACAGGGCGTGCTGCCATGCTGGCAGCCGTGCTTAGTTTTCTGGTAGCACACGGATGGCCTAGAGTGGTGTCAAGCTCGTGTCGAGTTGGTGGCATGTGACATAACTCGGTTCAAGCTTAAGGGCGAGCAGGCAGAGCGATTGGCATGAAATGCGTCGGGAATGCAGTGGAGCAGGCTGCGGGCAAGGAATCTAGAAGAAATTTCATGAAGACCGGCTTCTGATTTTCAGATTAGGTTTTGGGGTGCCGCCCCGAACCCCGCATAGTCGCAGTTGCTCATATTCGTTCTTGGTGGCGAACAATCAAATTCGCCGTGATATATAACTGTTAATAATTGATTTAATTATCTGATTATTATTATATATGTTATATATGATTCTTTGTGATTTACTGCCTTATATTCCGTAATAGGAGCATGCTAGGTTGCGTATTTTATTGTGAATATTATATGCATATAAAAACCTTTGGTGTTAAATAACTAAGTGGGAGAGGGGATTGGTAATTAATTCCCGCGACCTCTATTATTGGTTTGTAAGTGATGTGAGTAAACTTGCGTGTTGGCAATAGGCCTTCCTCCCTAACGGATGAGTTTATTCATGGATCACTGGTATAAACTTCATTAAATAATTATTGTTTGTAATGTGGAATATGAACTTGCATGTTGGCATAGACCTTCCTCCCTAACAGATGAGTTTATGTGCGGTTCACTGGTACAAACATATAATTGATGATTATAGGAAGTTATCCGAGCGCGTGTGTACTTCTCCAACTGTAAGGCACATAATCTCGCGCAATGGACTTGGGATCAAATAATGCTGTACACTTATGTATAAATAATTAGTATCCTACCCAACGGAGTCACTGCTATTATTTGCATAGCTAAAGAGGAACCGACTATTAATTATTTTATCATGTGGTTAGGTTGACGAATGAAATTAATGGATAAAACCTTCTCTTGTAAATGTTAGGATTTATAAATGTCCACACTAACGTGGCTTGCAGACTCATGGTGCTTGAGATATCGGTAAATTTTAATTTTATATTGTTTTGAGGGAATCAATATAAATGGATAAAATTCAAAGATTTGATCGTTGTATTTATTTGTGGTTCTCTGAATTTCAAATGGTTTTATCTCACTTATTGTTTACTGAAAGAAAACATATTTACTGGTCTAAAATTAGATGATTAGAAAAGAATCTTGATTTCGAATTTCACTGCTTAGGAAAATATAAATGTGTTCTCACTAAGGATGTTTATATAATACCTATTAAAGTCTCTAGTGGAGAGGTGAAAGGTTCATAGAAATATAATGGTCTCATGCGACTCTTCAGATACTTGAGAAAGTAAGAAAGGCAAGAGGTCATGGATAAGTTGATGAATGAATTGGGAATGCTTGGAATAGAAATTGAAAGGAAAACCTAGATCAATTTTATTTTTATAATTTGCCTGGATGTTTTAAGCAAGTTCTACTTGAAATACGAGAGGTTGTATATGGTGGGGTACTTCTGACAAAACACATGGCGAAGAAAATCCAATTTCATCAAGATGTGAACAAGGTTAGTATCTCATTCACTAGTTGTTAAAGCATGATTAGCGATGGCATCTACTGACACGTTGTGTGTAGATACCAGAATTACTAAAAGCCTGCAACTAAGTGATGATGAGATTAATGAGTACATGGGTATACTACGAAAGTAGTGGTTGTTGCAGTGGGAGTTGTTTATTTATCTTATGATAGGAATAAACGTTTGATTTTTAGAAATTATCTTTACATACGTTTTTCATAGAAAGAATTTAATTTCAGTTTCTATGTATTTACAGATGGATACTCTACTGCATTTAAATGACATAATCATCATAATGAAAGATAGAGTTGTAATCTGTTGTTGTACGTTGTGGACAATTTATATACTCTTAAATCATGTTTATCCCATGGATGCAACAAATAGTAATTAATTATGCTTAAGCATACTTCAAGTGCTCCGGTAGTGGTTTCAAATCTTCTTTCTTCTCTTCTTTTACTATGCTCTCTCTATCCAACGGTAAGTACTTCCTATTCCACTTCACCTCTTCAAATTTGGTTCTTTGTGATTTATACCTGTCATCACCCAAAGCAAATAGATTTTCTAGAAATTCAATACATACCTCATTGGAGAGCTCATCTAGCTCTGTGGTGGAAATAGTAAGAGACTCCACGAAGCATGTCTCCAATGGATCCTTTGAAAGGATCAAAGACATGTCTTCCTTCACTATCTTCTCCACAACATCAATGCTGTGACACTGCGTCTCCATTGACATCTTCATTGCTTTATCAAGGTTGAACAGAACCTCTTCTCTATCCATGAACAACCTTAGCTCCCCTTTTTGAACATTAATTATAGCTCTAGCAGTGGTAAGGAATGGTCTCCCTAAGATGAGGGGAACATTATCCTTGTCATCTTCCATCTCAAGCACAAGAAAATCCATAGGAAAGACTAGTTTCTCCATTTTTATGAGAACATCTTCGATTAAACCCTTCAGAAAAGTCATTGACCTATCCGCCAATTATAGAGCAATCGTTGTGGGAGTTAACTCGCCCAAACCAAGCCTTTGAAATATTAACAATGGCATCAAAGTGATGCTTGCCCCAAGATCGCACAAGGCTCGTCGTGCCGATCCCTTCCCAATCTTACATAGAATAGTAAAGCTTCCCGGATCCTTTAACTTAGCTGGCAGCTTCCTCTAAATGATCGAGCTATAGTTCTTAGACAAATCATAGTTTCAATTCCGTTTAAGCTTCTCTTCTTCAAAAATATGTCTTTTAGAAAGCAAGCGTAGTATGGCATCTCCAAGAGTGCTTCAGAGAAAGGAATGCTCAAGCTTATTTTATTTATGATATCTGAAAACTTCTTGAACTTTTCTTCTAATCCCTTCTTTACTAAATTAAAAGGAAACAGAGGAGGTATCTTAGTCTTGGGAATCCCCCATTCATCACGTTCAACCTTCTCCGTTTTATCCTTCTTGGCTCTCAATCTCTTTGCTCTTTCCCATTTCTTCTCCGCTATAAGCTCAGTATTCTACTATTTGGATGGTACTGGAGTAGCATCAACATCAAGTAAAGTATTTGGCATGGAAAATGGTGCTGAACGAAGCAGTTCGACCATGTCGAACTGAGCTTCAAAAAGTATTCTCTCTCCCGAATAGGCTGGTTCGACCACGGTTCAACCAATGAGGTTGGTCGAACCATGATGGTTGTGGTCGAACCATGCTCTGAATAGGGTGGTTCGACCCTGGTTCGACCAATAGGTTTGGTCAAATCATCTTTACCTTGGTCGAATCGCACTTCAGAGAAAACAGGGGCTCGCAGATAGATTTGTTCAACCATGGTTCGACCAGTAGGGTTAGTCGAACTAGGTTGATCGTGGTTGAACCGGCTAGCTGGAACCTCCGAAATCATTTCTAGTGTGATCGGTCCTTCATACTGAGTTCCAGACCTCAATGTAATGGCATTACACTGCTTTGGGTTTGCTATACTTTGAGATGGGAACTTACCCTTCTCTATGGTTTGTCAATTGGTTAAGATTCCCGGCCATATGTCCCATCAACAAGTTAAGTCCTTCATCTGCTTAGATATATCCTCATGATTTGCATCAATCTTTGCCTCAAGCTTCGCCTCTAGGCGATCCACTCTTGCATCATTTCTTGCCATGTACCTATTCACCGTATCCTCAAAACCAGGTTTTCCTTCTTCGACATTAGCACCCGAATCAACACAAATATGAGGTTGTATTGCTGTATTAGGAATACTCGATGAAAACTCTGACCTCCTTGGTTGTTGATAATTACCAGGGGGACCACGATTATTGTAGTTCCCTTGATAATTCTGGTTTCCTTGATTTTGGAACCTCGTTCCTTGAATACTTTGACCCATGGCATAGTTTGACTCTTCAAATTCCTCTTGGCTAGCCCCTTCATTACAAACATCCTGCTGCATCATTGGTGCTCGCTGCATTATATCAGTGATATGCTTTTGCTGAGAGTTAAGTAACTTATTGATACTAGCCAAACTAGAGACGATCTCATCTTCTCTTCTCTACTTAATCACAGTGTGCTCAACCTGCGCTACTTTTCCAAGAACATAAGTGTCTCTCACTCTATCAGTTGACCAATCCCTTGAATTCATCGAAATATCCTCAAATAGCTTTTCGGCCTCTACGGATGACTTAGTAAGCAATGCTCTATTAGAAGAAGCATCTAATAAAACTCGAGAATCGTAGTCCAATCCATTGTAGAAAATACTGATGTATTGAGCTTTAGAAAGCCCATGATGTGGACACTTCCTAAGCATACCTTTGAATCTGTCCCAAGCCTCATGAAACTTCTCATTATCATGCATAGAAAATTGATTGATTTCTTGTTTCATCTTAAACACCTTTGAAGGTGACATGTATCGCTCCAAGAATTTCAATTTCAATTTCTCCCAGGTGTCGCATTTAGCAACATTTAGATTATCATACCAATCTCTCACCTTTTCATTCAGCGAGAACTTAAACAAGATGATCCTCCTCACATCTTTATGAGCTTTTGCATCCTTTTGTGTACTTGCATAGCCAAGAAACTTATTCAGATGTTGCAGAGAATCTTCAAAGGTTCTCCCAGAGAAGGGACTCCTTACAATCATGTTGATCAGAGTAGGGTGAAGATCAAAAATAGCTCCGGCCTCTCTTGCTCCTAACAGCCCCGCATTGCCTCCTCCATTGTTCTTAAAGACTTCACGGATGGCAAGATTATTCAGATTCGCTGCCATGTTCACTGATTCTGCTTCCAAGTTAACGTCGGTTGCAGCTTCAGTCACTTGCGGATTCAGCTCGTCAACTTTAACTCCTAAATTAAGAGCCTATGTTGATTCCACGCTCTTGTTCTTCTTTTTCTTCCTTGACGATGCTCCAATCTCCGGATTATAAGGTTCTTAATCTCCTATCTTTGATCTAGTGAGCATGCACCTAAAAAAATAAGCGTTAGAAAATAAAGACAAGAATAATGTAGTCTCAATTAAACTAGAAATAATAAATTAATAAGTAATACCGTCCACGGCAACGGCACCAAGAACTTGATGAGCATTTTCTGAGCTCACAATATTAATCCCCAAATGTGAAGGATGCTATTGTAGCTTTGATAAACGACCAAGTGATTATCAAACCCAAAGGACGTATTATTATCAATTTAATTATATTCTAATTTATTAAGACTATTATGCAAAATAATTGTGTGATTAAGCAACCAATAATTAAATAATTAAAAGAACAATTAAAATAAATAACTGTAGAGATTGAACGAAAGTGAATAAGTGAGAATATACGTAGTCCTTCCGGCCATCCAGTTTTACTCATTAATTTTTCTTCCGTATATCAATGCCCGACTCTACCTTGTGGAGTATGGACGCATCACTAAGCCATGCAAATCTACTCTATAGACACAAGTAAATAAGCATGTGATGCATGTGAATATCCTTGGAGCAAGAGATATAATTCACCCTCCTTTCTAGGTACTATCAGTATCAATTATTTCCTGTGCACTTAGTACTCTAACCCGATATGATCTCCCTTTATATGTACTATGAAGTTATACTCTTTGTCCTACTTATTAACCTGAATAATATTCGGAGTCCCCTCACTTAGAATCATAACATGTAATCCTGCTCAGCAGTGAACGCACTTAATCAATAATTAAAATATGTATTCAGAGTAACAATTAATGACGCACAAAACAACTCTGAGTATGAATTAAAAATGCATAATCTTATATAAAATAAACTACAAGTAGTGTTGTACGGAGTATAAACACGGAAGTTCAATTAACTCATAAAACCTTCATAAACCCTAGAACTACCGAAGCAGTTCTAGCCCATGATTGATCGAAGAACAATCATTGTAGTTGGATAGATCTTACCCATATTCTTGATAATTACAAGATATATTAAGATGCGAAGTAAACCCTAGATGCGGGAGCCGTTGCGTCTCTCTCCATCTTGAATCTTCACTTGGTTCTCACTTGATTCGACAGACGAATCTCTCTCCACAGCTCTATGGATGGTGGTAGGATTTTGGATGTTGTGTAGAATGAAGGTGGTGGTGAACTCCTTTTCCCTTACGTATGGTCTTCCTTTTATACTTGTGAGCTCTCCTTATGGACCTAGGATGAGCTTTTTGAGCAAAAACACGAATTGAAGGTGTAAAAATATGGATCAGGACGTGTCCAGCACATCAGTTCGACCAAAACTCCTGGTTGAACTGGTCAAAACTGGTCGAATCGCCGGTCGAATTGACCTGTACCTCACTGGCAGGTAGCCGATTTGACTCAAATGGCAGGTAGAATCAGAAGTTTTGTGTTCGAACTGTACCTATAAAAACTTATGCTTCTAGTTCGACATGGTTCGACCACTGTGCTTGGTCAAACCACAGTGTCGTGGTCGAACCATACTTATGTCGCCTCTCTTCACCTGGTTCGACCATGGATGCTGGTCATACCACTTTGTTGCTAGTTGAACCGCATCCCTGTTGGTCGAACCGGGTGCCTTCAACATCCTTTCTCTGGTTCCGATCACTTCTATCCCATTTTCCTTCGAAAATCCACTCAAACGGACTCAAACACACTTGATTCATGACTTTCCACTATACAACTCAATTTATCTTGTCTTAAGATCAAATCATACATCATTATCACATGAATCAAGGCTCAAAACACGTGAATTTACACACTCATCAACTCGCATGAAGGAAAAGAGTATCTAGGAATATTAGAACTCTGTACGTGGATGGGTAGATGTCTCACTTGCATTTGAGATTTCAAGTCTTTTATCCTTTATCTCACTTGCCATCACCCTAGGCGTGTATGATTTGCATGTATTTTTCCTCGACATGTCTTTGTCTTACATGTGAAGGGTCGGTTGTTTAGAGTCAGCCTCCTCTTATTCTCAATTTGGTAATATGACAACCGGTATCAAATTCTTATCAGATCGGCTTCTTATTCCCTGATTTAACAAACAGAGCTATTTGATTTGATTTCTTCTTCCTGAAACAGATATTTAGCCTCGAGCCCCCGAGCTTGAGTCTTGGGTCTTGAATTTCTTCAACGTCGGCTACGTCGGTTCCTCATCTTCATACACCAAATCTCAAAAATGGTCTATTCCACCCTTTAATTCACCGAGCTATCCTGTGGATAATTTGCAATGACTTTTCTTATTCCTGAAGATTGCCTCAGTTATTCATCACTTTTAGTCAGGCCACAAAATATTTCTTTGTTCTAAATCTTGTTATTTCTTATTCTGTCTAAGCTATTTCCTCTTTGGGAGATTAACTTCTTTCTCCATAAAGGTTCTACTTTTATTCTCGTAGAACATCTATCCTTGGCATTTATCCTCCGGTCTTCTAAAACATTTATCCTCAGTTGTTTAACCTCTGGATATTTATCCTCAGCTATTTATCATCTGGACATTTATCCTCGGTTGTTTAGCCTTGGGTCTTTAGTATCCAGTACAAATGCCTTCTCTTGATAAAGTAGTTGTCTTCATCTTCTTCTCTATCCATGTGCTCTAAGAGACTGAGCTATCCGATTTTTATTATCACTGAAATTATATCCTCATCATCATATGTTCAGCATAGTCGTATCTTCAGCCCCAAGATTTATTCTCGAGTGTTCACCCTTTTTCCTCAAAGGATATTATATCCTTGATTTTTATTTTTCTTCTCTATCATGCAAAAATTGAATTAGATATAATAAAATACAGAAGTATCATTCTTTTTGTGAGCCCATGGGCTTTATTTACGAGTCATAACTCATTTTTTTGTTGGCCGTGCAGACCTTGTGATAGTTTTTCATGGGCTTTTGGCTCTTTCTTTTTCAGTAGCTCTCTTGCCTATTTCATTCATTGGCACTTGTACACCTAGTAATCATTTCAATTGGCTCTAGGCCTTTTTTCGGTTGGCTCATGGCCTTTCTTTCGGTGGGATCAAGGCCTTTCTTTCGATTTGCTCAAGGCCTTTTTTCGTTTGGTTCATGGCCTTTCTTTCAGGGACTCAAGGCCTTTCTTTCCATGGGCTCAAGGCCTTCTTTTAGTTGGCTCAAGGCCTTTTTTTGTTTGGCTCATGACCTTTATTTCAGTGGGCTCAAGGCCTTTCTTTCAGTTGGATCATGGCCTTTTTCCGTTTGGCTCATGGCGTTTCTTTTGGTGGGCTCAAGGCCTTTCTTTTGGGCTCTAGTATGCCTTTCTTTCAGTTGGCTCATAGCCTCTTTTCTTATTTCCTCAGCAGGATCTCTGAAGGGTAAGTCGACCTATCTGTTTGATGCCCGACCTTTTGAAGGATCAAGTGAAACTTTTACCTTATTGACTGTTGAAGTTTGAGTATGTTCTTCTGTAGTTACGTGCTAGTCCATTTCACCATTTATTTTTGTTGGAAGTTGTACTTTATTCACTTAAATTGTGTTGAGAGTGGAATTTCACGCATTTTACATGTGCACATTACACCGTTTTGCTTAGAAAGTTATTATTTTTGCATGGAATTGTGTACCTTTAAGTATTTACATGATTTTGAGGTTACTAAGGTGTTTTTGTGAATTATGAAGGCTGAAAATAGGGGAAAATAGATCAAAGACAGAAGCAGCGTGGAACAGAGTCGGAACGGGCTAGCTCGAGAGCCATTCGGCAGGCAGCTCAGGCCGATCTGGGCCTGCTCGCCATCCTGTTCTAGCCGAATGGGGTCCAGATGGGACCCAGGTGACGTGGCAACTCACCATGAAGCAGCTCGAATGCCGCCCGGCCAGGTCCTGACCTAGCTCGAGCCTAGCTGGGTGCTGAGCGGCCCAATTTTGAGCCCAATCGCGACCTGTTTGATTTTGAGGTATTTTTACAGCTTCTAGATTGTGATTTGAAGGAGAACAGATGCTTAAAAGCCCCAAAAACTATCCAAGATATAAGAGGGGAGATCAACACACAATTGAGGGAAACCCACACCACATCCATCGTGAATTGCTGCCCAAGACACATACACATCAGATTCACAAAATATATATTTACTAGGGACCAAGTCTCACGACTTTCCCAAAATATATGTTTACTAGGGACCAAGTCTAACTACTTTCCCAAAGCATATATCATACAGGTTGTCAAACAACCCCCCCACTACGACCAGACACTGCATGCAATTGTGTATCAGACATAACACGCGTTGCAGTTTACCTTGTGGTATATCCTTTTGTACACTTGGTACTAATACTTTGTGTTATCCCTCTCACTTCCTTTAGAACAATTTATACATGGGTTTATGATTTAATACATAGTCATTTTCCAAAAATCTAGTGTTTGTGTTAACAATCACCCTTCGATCTTTTGGACTAAATAAATCATCACCCTTCATTTTTCTAGGATATCCCACAATCAAACAAACGTTATATGACATGTTGTTTCTAGGGCATACCCATAAAATGAATTTAGTAATTCTAAATAATTCATCATCTATCTAATCATTTCCAAAAGAGTCACTGCCACTTACCCGTAGAGATTCAGCATAAAGTTTTTTAGGCATTGAGGAGCTTGAACTTGTGTCTTAAGGATCAAAAGGAGTTGAGGTTGACTCAAATCAATCGTTTAGACAAGTTCAGAAATCAAGCTTATTTGGTGATCTACAAAGAAAGAAGAAGAAATGGCATAATTCGAAGATCACTTACAAGGAATTCAAAAAAGGTGATAAGGTATTACTTTTTAACTCTCGTTTGAAGCTCTTTGCAAGAAAATTAAAATCAAAGTGGATGGGACCATTCATTATCATCGAGTCTGTAGAGGAGGGAGTTTTGAAATCATGGACAAAGACGGAGACATCATAGCTGCGAATGGGCATCGATTGAAGCATTACAAGTCGCTGGATGATGCTTGTGTCATCTTTGAGGATACCTTGAATTGATATGGTACCATCGTGACTCTCCGACATTAAACAAGAGCGTCTGTTGGGGGCTTTTCCTCATATTTTATTATTTTATTTCATTAGTGTGAGTAAGAAATTTTTATATTTAACATGCTTACTTATCGGAAATTACATCTTCTTGCAAACTTAGTTTCGACTACAGTTTCTACTAAGTTTGGGGAGTGTGATGTATTTATCTCATCGTAGCACATAGAGTATAATCTTTTCTTTTATAATGTTTGTTAGGGGAGTTGATTTTTTGCAGCATATTAAAATTTTAACCGGTTTTGACTTGTCAATTTTTTGCAATTTGCCTAATGTTTAGTGGTGTTTTATTGATTGTATCATACGCGGAGTATATGCACATAATTTTAGAGTCTTATAAGTGGTTCTCTAGCTTAGTTTTGCTTTGTTTTGGTACCTAATGATTGTTTTTTAAGCTTGAAGTTTGTAGGGGATGAAAAATAGTGGATTTCGAAGGAACAGGGGCTCGATTCGACCAAGAAGACAGGTCGAACCAAGCAGTCCAAGTCAAACCATGGATTAGAGAATTCGTTATAGGTCGATTCGACCAATATAATATGGTCCAACCAGGCGTTCGACCAAAGGTGAGGTCAAATCAGCAATCAGAGAAATTGGTACAGGTCGATTTGACCAAGCATGGGCTGATTCGACCACAGGTTCGGGTCAAACTAGACACTTGAATGTTTGTAACAGGCCGATTTGACCATGATACCCTGGTTTGACCCATCGTTCGGGTCGAACCAAATGCAGAAAGTTATCCAGAAGCCCGATTCGACCACAACAAGGTGGTTCGAGCACCTGCTTTGGGTCGAATCATGCAGGTAAGTAGCATTTTTAACTCATTTTTCACCCTAGTTCGATCACTTTGCACACCACCCTCACTTGAATCCTCTCCGAACCAAAAATTCTCTCTTCCAAACTTCGATTTCACTTGATTCTACTCTAATTAAACCACTTTCCATCCTTCCCTTACTCGAATTCTCACAAAATTGGAGCATTTTAGTTGCAAAACTAGGGTCCTTTCTTCAATTTGGGGATATTTTGTACTTAGTTCATAATAGCCATGGCTGGATCGAAAGGTATATTCACTTGACTCTATTACTCTAGGATTGAAGTTTTATTGCTTGATTTTAAGTGGGTAAGTTGATTGAACTAGTTTTTATAGGAATTCATGGTGTAATTTGAATTGTTCGATTGAAATCTCATATGAACAAGTGATGGGTCCGATTTTAATTGTTGAATTATTGCTAGACCTTGATGTTTATGTGAAATTGATGAGTAATTTGAGAAGTGAAGTGAAGCATGTTGAATTTTGAGTTGAATTATGGAATTTGTATAGAGGCATGCTTAAAGAATTAATGTGTTTGATGAAATTATTGATAGTTCCTATTGAAGAGTTGAACTTGAAGTGGAATTGAATTAGCATGTGAATGTTTTGATTGTTAAATTCATGATGAAGTAGAAGCATGCTTGTTTGAAGATGATTATGCATGAAAACTTGAAATCTTGAGTAGAGTTTCATGTATAGTTAGTTGTTGCATTGGATTTAGTTTGGTTTTCTTGTATCCGTTTGGTATTGAAGTATTGTTTTGTAGGAAAAAGAAAAGAGACTGAAGTTTTATCTAAGAAACGACAAGATAGGTCGTCTCGTGAGAATGAAGTCACAAAGAAGTTAAGGCTTAAGGAGAGATTGCCTAGGATTTTAAGATTTGAATGAAAAATTGGGAGGAGATAAAGGATCGATGGGGCGATATGTCTGATAAAATCGCTCGAACGAGGTACTAAGATGATGAGGCTATGTTGACAATGCATATCCGGGAGGATATCATGTGGATGTTTGATCAAGTGGGTATACGCCATTTCATAGAGCTTAAGAGTCCGACGTATTTTCATGTGACTGCGGATGTGTTGTGCTCCATCACTGTCAAGAAGGGTTCTAGTTCTCTTCCTTATCAGCTGGGAGGCGAGATGTGAAAATGGATACCTGAGGATTTTAACGTGTTGTTTGAAACTTCGAGGGGGATCTCTAGGTATGAGAATGGGCATTTCAATGCGAATAATTTTTTGAGAGCGATTTCTGGAGAGGATATGAATTTCAAGACCAAGGATGCTCGTGCTTCTTTGATTTGAAACCCTATTCTTTGATATATGGATCGAGTTTTGGGGAACACATTGTTCGCCCAGTCTAAAGGAAGTTGCGTGTCTAGAGGAGAGTTGTATGCTCTCTGGTGTATGTTGAATGGAGTGAAGTTCAATGTGGGGTCGTATCTGATTCAGCAGCTTTACAGATTCAGAAGTTCCATGTTTTTTAGAGTGAATATCGATGGATTGCTTACTCATATGGTTGAGTCGTACCACATGGATTTTATTGGCATTACACGCATCTTGGAGGATCCGGATCTAGTCATGAGTGCGTGTGTAAAAGTATGATTTGCTTATCATCGCGATAGAGATTGGTTGTACACGAGGGGATCTAAGCCCTTTCTTTTCATATTTCCATATGATATGAGAGGTCTAACTACGATCTGGAATGAGGTAATATGTTAATGAACATGTTGGTACACGAGGTGATATCCATCACGTGCATGAGGAAAGGTGATTGGAGGACCGTGGCTCAGATGTACACTGTCGGGATACACCAAGAGTTGCAGAGGATTGTCGATGAATGGTAGCAAGGGCAGTTCGAGCCACAGCAACAACAGCATGGAGAGGAGCAGGTCCATCCTAAGATGGATATTCCGCAGCAGCATGAGATGCCACCACCACCAATTCCAGCAGTGCCACAGCAACAGTATTGGGCTATCCTGGTGAGTATTTTTAGGGAGCAGTTTAGGTTAATGAATGAGCATCTTACCGATCTGAACAATGAGTAGAAAGAGACGAACCGCTAGTTGGGCTTGCTTACCACTAGCTATGCCGCACTCAATATGAGATACAACGCGCTGCATGCTAAGTATGTGGAGATTGATAGGAGATTGGAAAAGATGCAAGCCAATGAGCGTGAGATTGATAGGAAGCTAAATAATCTCCACAGAGTTTTGATCGTTGGCGCATGGAGATGAGTGATGATGATGATGAGGATGATGCTCCAAAGAAGTAGAGTGCGTCAGGTTATTTTCCTTTGTCTGTTTCATCTCATCCCCCTTCTTTTTTCTCTTTACAGATTGGGTATTTATGGTATGAGTGGCATGTACGTATATTGAGAATGGATTGAGGTGTGATACTTGATACTTGAGGTTGGATTGGTTGGTTATACTTGATTTGGATTGTTATGATGGGTTCTTTGCTAAGTCTGTTGCATTAGTATTTTGCATGTGTTGATTTTGTTGATGAGAAGCATGTATAACTTGTTAAATATGTGGAGTTCGTTGTGAAAATGATCTTAATTATATGCTATAAGGAGTGCTTAGGTATCTATTACCCATGTGAGAATTTGAGCCTTATGAAATCATGCTACATCCGTGCTTGATAGTTTAGTCTTGTGAGAATCGTTCGTATGACTGTATTCTAGAACTTGGCTTGGAGTCTTGTGTGAGAATTATAATTGATTAGTTATTAGGACATGATCTTAGGTCATTATTATTTATTTGAGTCACTTAGCCAAAGTTTACCTTCCCATATATTGAAATGAATCATTGGAAGCCCTGAGCCTTTAAAGCTTTTTCTTTGGCAAGCATTGATAAAAAGCATTTATTTATCCTTTGCTTGAGCTGTATTGACTACCCTATTCATTAGTAGAGAGTTGAGGTGAATAAATGCTAGCTTGAATTTGAAAAAAAGGAAGAAAAATTGGTTGAGCGATATGAAGAAAAGAAAAATGGTTAAATCTTATTTAGGGGTAGTGCTTAAAATCGGTACCCCACTTGCTTAGAAGGGTAGTGCCCAACATTGGTACCCTTGTACTTTGAAGAAAGGAGAAATAAAGATGTTGATGCCAAGAATCGCAAAGATCATGAGAATAAGATGGAGAAGATGAAGCTATTTGATGAAAAGAAATTTTCTAAAGGAATTCTCTACTAGTGAATTAGTCACTTTATCTATATTTTTCTACCTTTATCAAAGAGCCAACATTACAACTTAAAAGCAAGTCCTTTGTGATCCTAGTAATGAAGTGATTATAAGTTGATTTTGAGATCCTTGTCAAGCTTATGGTTACGCGGGAGTATGAATCTAAATTGAGCGTATATACTAACCCGTTAAAGTGTACATCTTTTATACTTGAGTGCAAGAGTAAATACTTATCTTGTGAGCTAGATGACTTAGTACTCCAAAGTGTATTATAATTGAGTGATGTTTTGCATGAATGAAATATATGATATGAGTGATACTTATTTTAAGTTGATAGAATTGCATGTGTAGGTATGACTTGTGTTTGACTAGATGGACTTGTGAAACTTACACTTACTCCTATGTTTTGATTTCGTTGCCTTGGGACGACCAACAAGTAAGTTTGGGGGTTTGATGAGTATGATAATTCACGTGTTTTGAGCCTTGATTCGTATGATAATGATGTATGATTTGATCTTAAGTCAAGATAAATCGAGTTGTATAGTGGAGAGTCATGAATTAGGTGCGTTTGAGTCCGTTTTATTGGATTTTTGAAGGAAAATGGGATAGAAGTGATCAAAATCAGAGAAAGGGTGTTGAAGGCAACCGATTCGATCAGCAGGGACGCAGTTCGACTAGTAACAAAGTGGTATGACCATCATCCATGGTCGAACCAGGTAAAGAGAGGCGACAGAAGTGTGGTTTGACCATGACACTGTGGTTCGACCAAGCACTGTGGTCGAACCATGGTCGAACCAGAAGCATAAGTTTTCATAGGTACAGTTCGACCACGAAGCTTCTAATTTGACCTGCCATTTAAGTCAAACTAGCTACCTACCAGTGAGGTACAGGTCGATTCGACCGACGATTCGAGCAGCCTTGATCAGTTCGACCATGAGTCTTGGTCGAACTGATGTGCTGGATACGTCCAGATCCATATTTTTACACCTTCAGTGCGTGTTTTCGCTAAAAAAACCTATCCTAGCTCCTTAAGGATAGCTCGCAAGTATAAAGGAAGACCATATGTAAGGAAAACGGAGTTCACCACCACCTTCATTCTACAAACATCTGAAATTCTACCACCATTCACGGAGCTGTGGAGAGAGATTAGTCTGTCGAATCAAGTGAGAACCAAGTGAAGATTCAAGATGGAGAGAGACGCGACAACGTCAGCATCTAGGGTATACTTCGTATCTTAATTTATCTTATAATTTTCAAGACTATGGGTAAGATCTATCCAACCACCATGATTGTTCTTCGATCAACATGGGCTAGAACCACTTCGGTAGTTCTAGGGTTTATGAAGGTTTTATGAGTTAATTGAACTTCCGTGTGTATACTTCATACAACACTACTTGTGGTTTATTTTATATAAGATTATAGGTTTTTAATTCATACTCAGAGTTGTTTTGTGCATCATTAATTGTTATGTAGAGTCTGAATACATATCTTGATTATTGATTGAGTACGTTCATTGCTGAGCAGGATTACATGTTATGATTCTAAGTGAGGGGACTACGAAGTCTATAAGAACTATCTTATATAAATACTTGTTAATTGAATATGATTCGGGTTAATAGGTAGGACAAAGAGTATAACTTCATAGTACCTATAAAGGGAGATCATATCGGGTTAGAGTACTAAGTGCATAGGAAATAATTGATACTGATAGTACCTAGTGAGGGGGTGAATGATATCTCTTGCTCCAAGGATATTTACACGTGTCACACGCTTATTTATTTGTGTCTATAGAGTAAATATTCATAGCTTAGTGATGCGTCCATACTCCATAAGGTAGAGTCGGACATTGATATACAGAAGGAAAATTAATGAGTAAAACTGGAAGGCCCGAAGGACTACCTATCTTCTCACTTATTCACTTTCGTTCAATCTCTACTTTTATTTATTTTAATTATTCTTTTAATTATTTAATTATTGGTTACTTAATCACACAATTATTTTGCAAAATAGTCTTAATAAGTTATAATATAATTAAATTTATAAGAATACGTCCTTTGGGTTTGATAATTACTTGGTCGCTTATCAAAGCTACAATAGCATCCTTCACACTTGGGGATTAATATTGTGTGTTGAGAAAACGCTCATCACGAGTTTTTTCCCAATGGATTTTATCGTATAGAGGTTTTTAACGAGGCCGACGGGATATTAGCAACTCATGTTCGAGAATGCTCCTTGTAGTTTCACAACAACAAGCAATCTTGGGGGTTATGAGGCGTGACGTTACGCGCTAGTGAGGCAAAGGATATATGAGAAACATTAAGAAAAAGTATATACATGGAACGTCCGATAATCTTCATTCCAACTAAGGATAAGAAAGACGGGCTTAGTCTAAAGCTGGGGGATAAAGTCAGCTCACCATCGAAGATAAGTCATTCCAACATCTCCAGCAGAAGTGAGTTATTCCCATCCGTTTATCCCCAGCCATTCTGAGGATAACTCCAGCACGTTTTCTAAGCCCAATAGAATTGGGTTTATCCCCTTCACTCATTCAACATCAAGATGCTCTTTCAACCAAAATAGAGAGAAGTTGGGACCACTCCCATAACAAATTGATTCTCCTCCACCACATGGCAACACCTCATTGGAGCACACAAGATGCAAATGTTGGATTATATACTAAAAGTCTAATTTTTTGTATAAATAATATTTTGACAACATTTGAAATGAGAATCATGTGATCAAACATTTTGCATAATTGTTTATTAATTGTTGCAAAAGACCATTTACTTTATACTGTAGATAATGTGGTGTGCGGCGTCACACGAAAGATCATATTATTGGAGGGATAGTTACAATGATAGCCTAAGGATTAGGAATTGATCTCAGAGGAATGGAAAATAGGATGACTAGTGAGGGGCTCAATTATAACCAGCTAATGAGGATGGAGTTTTTAGCTGTGGTAGGAGATAGATATTTCTTGAGGCAAGACAAAGGAGCCCCATTCCCTTTAGCTGCTCCGGAGCTAACAACAGTTTAATCTCGAAGGAAAAATGCCAATTTTTCAATGGCAAGTGTGCAACACTCCACTGTCATGAGGGAATTTTATCGAAGGAATCGAGAAGGAGTGGAAGCAGTGCTGAGGCAAATGCGTGTTGAAGAAAATCGTGAGTTGGCAAATTTGAGAGCTGAGCCCGTAACTATGGAAGAGGGGGATGAAGAAGACCCTCAACATCAGCAAGTTGAATTTAAAGAACATGCTCCTGAACCTCCACAGTTTGAAGAAGAACAAGAACAACATCAGTTCATGGGACAAGGGATAGGAGATGCAAACTGGAATTTCTTTGAAGGGGAGGTTCGAGAGATAAGGCATACACAGAACCTGCATGGAGGGCAAATAAGACAAATGAGAGAAGAGCAGCAGAGGCAAGGAGTGCAGATCAGGGAGATCCACGAGGGACAACGTGGGAGGGAGTATTATGAGGAGAACGTTCGAGCACATTCAAACAACATGGAGGAGATGCTCACGATGATATTTAACTTTTAATTCCCTGCCTCACCTCATGCTTATATCCCTTGGGCACCATGCCATCCTCGTCCTCCCCCTCGTCCAGATAATTGAGGGAGTACTTTTAGTGCTCGTCACTTCGTTAGCCCATTTATTTTTTTTAATTGATTCGTGTTGGATTTGATACTTTTAGTTGTTTTGTTTTGGGGATGTTTTAATTTCGTAATTTAGGTTTTATTTTCAATTAAGGTTGAGATGAGATGTAATTTGCATTGATCATGGATGGGGTGAACTTTATGCTTTATTACTTTATGTGGTGTTTGTGTTTTTGTTTTTTATTTTTTCTCTTGTTTGTTTGTGTTTGTTTGTATTTTTATTCTTGTTAAGGTTTTGTTTGGTGGTTTGTTTGGGAGGTCGTGAGTCATTTTGAATGTGAGTGATGATGCGTTGTGGTGATAAGTGATAATGAATTATGATTAAGAATCTCTACATTTTCGAATTGTGATATATTTTATTTAATTGGTTCAATTAAAAGATGAATGTGTTGCAATAAGTCCTTTTAAGTCAAGCATAAATTTATGAGAAATTGTGCCTCGACCATGTATACATGGTATATCTTTTCATGAGTGGATCGGTTGAGTTTTGATTAACTAAATACTTGCTCAAAGACTTTAGGAATAAACCCGATTAGTAGAGATTGATGATATGATTTAAGGCCATCTTTGTCATGTATAGTCATTGCTAAACATTTCCTTACCTTTAACATCATCCTTAGTTAACCACTTTTAAGCCTATAAGCTTATTTCTTGTGAATTTAGCACATTACAAGCTATGATTACCCACATGAGCCTAATATATATATACCTTTTGTGTGAGTAATCGAGAAGATGGTAGCTAGAAAGATGTGATGACATGACAAAAGAAGAAGAGGGAATGAAAAAAAAGAATGCATATGAGACTTTAAAAGCAAGAAAAGAGAGCGAAGAGACAAAGAAGCTCAAGAAACTAAAAATCAAAAGAAGGGAGCATACAATCAAAAATAGTTGAAAATCAAAAGAGAAGTGATAAATAGTGTTTGAATATTGCAAAAGAGAAGAAGGGAAGAAAGAAAGTGGAGAATGGAAGAAAGTAGCTACCTCTTCGATTACTTACACTTGTTTAGTCACTTTTATCTAAATTCTTCCTACCCTACCAAAGAGCCTATCATTACATCCTTAATCATGACATTTTTGATCATTGATTGAAACTTTGGTGGTTTGTGAATAGAGTCCGTGAGCAAGGGTATGATGAGTCGAACCAATTAATTGATGATTGTTAATTTACCCTATTTAAAGAGTGTCGAGTGAAATTAATAAACTTAGGTGAGGCTTAGATTAAAAGGGACTATATTGAACCTTGTTCTCTTTTGATTGAACTTGTTAATTTCTCATATCATGATTCTAATGTTGTAGGATAACTTAGCATAATTTGAAGTTATTATTGCTATTGATGTGTTATTACTTGTGTTCGTTTAACCTTTTCCTAGGTAAAAATCTCTCCTTTGGTTTATTATTTTCGTTGTTCGGGGACGAGCAACACTTTAAGTTTGGGGGTGTGATTGTCGTTATTTTCACCTAGATTTTAGTGCTTTTTTGTGTTTATTTTCGTATTGTTTTATCTGTATTTATGTGTATTTTGGTGGTATTATGTGTTTTTATGAAATTGTGTGAGTATGAGCTTATACGTGTTAAAACAGGTAAAAAATAGAGCGAAAATAGAGTCGGGAGAAAGAAGCAAGCAAAGTAGCACAAGCACAGCCAGCCGTGTTTGGTACTTGGCCCATGTAGCGTGCACAACCCGTGTACCGCGCACGGGCCTGTAAGACTTGGCCGTGCGCGGTCGTAAAAAATCATAACACGGCCACACCTGTGGCCGTGTACTGCGCACAAGCCATGCGCTGTCTGAAGTTCATCGTTGACTAGAAATTCTAAATACGACTCGGGCCGTGTACTGAACTCGAGCCGTGTAGGTGTTAAAATTTAGAAAAATTCCTGATTCCATCTAGAAGATATCCAAGGGTATAAATACCACTCCATTCAACATTTGATCATTATTGGATCCGAATTTTCAGCTGCCCACACACCTCACACACCAATTCATTCATTTTACACCATATCCTTCATCACTTCATCCATCTATTCATTCCATCATCATCCCACCATAAATCCTTCATCAAAGTGAAGAGAAGAAGCAAGGAAGAGAGGAGAATTACAAGGAAAGGAAGGAGATATTGGAGCCAATCCAAGGGAGTTTTCATCCCATTTTTGTAGTAATCCTATTTGATTATCATGACTTGTAAGGTTTTTAATGTCTATGTTAATTATCTTATGAAGATGGTAGGCTAATCTCCCTTGTGAGATTAGTAACATGAGAGTTGGTTAATTTTGGGGATCTATGTATTTTAATTCATGTGTTGAATAGATTTATGATTTTCTATCATTGAATGTTAATTGTTTGAATTGTATTGTTGAATTGTGTGATTAATTGTAATAGACATGTGATTAGATTGAGAAATCAATTATATATTTAGGACATTTCATTGAATCAATTTATCAAACACTGCATGTGCATTACAAGTCTTGAAGAGATAGAGATATCCTTGAGGATTTAGAACCCTTTGATAGAACATCCGATTGGTTTAATCGAGAGGTTGATTGATTATGTGAGGGGATTCTCATTTAAGTTTAGTACCTAGATGGAATTGCTTGAGTGAGAGCCAATCCATTGAGCTATTTTTGGGATTCTTATTTGGATTCACATTCTATTCATTTTGAGAGAAAGTTTGGAAAAAATTAGTGTTGGCCCTTAATCATATGTCCATGAAACATATGCAATTGATACATAATTTCTAGAATTACCACTTCTTGATTGTTATTGATCTCACTTTTAATCAATTTGGTAAACCACTTTTCACCCATCCGTTTTGTTTATTGATCATTGTTTACTTGTTTAGTTTAATCCATTTAATTTACTTATTTTATAACAAATCCATTGATGATGAGTCTCTATAAAATCATGAAAAACGAGAGATCGCTTAAGCACTAGCGGCTACCTCCATGTGGTTCGATAAATTCTTGAATTGGTCAACCCGACTACAAGTTATGGATAATCATATAACAACCATATTGTTCCCCTACATATGGTTTTTTTTAATGTACTTTTTGGCTAATTTCTTTCATTCTTGTAGGTGGTATGAATGGATCAATAGTTTATGAACTTGATAGACCTGAAAACGCTGGCCTTAACAAGTCATTGAAGGTAAAAAAAAGTAAGAAGGTATTTCACTACAAAAACAAGGATAATTAACTAACAACAACATAATTTCGCTGTCGTTATCAATTTAAGATATTATCATTATTATGAATATTTATATAGTTATAATATTTGATCCATCTCCAAGAGCATGGTTGTGGTCATGCATACTCATAGACAATCCCGTCACCTTGCCAGAAAAAGGTGCATTGGTTTTCGATACTCTGAACTGAGACTCAGAAATTGGAAGGCCAGATGCAGCACCCACTATGGATATAATATATCTCAGACAATGATTTCTTTAAAAAAAATTATACTTATTAGATTTAAAGTGCAAGGGTGTATTATTTTTTTCCCTCTAGCTGCGAAACGATAAGGCTCGAAGATATCTCACAAGTATAAGAAAGAAGAAGCCTGTTTCTTTTCCTCTGAAATTTCCAAATACTGATCCTTTAGACCTCCGTCTCTTGGAGAAACTCTTTGTTTTCCATCCAAAGAATTATCCTACTACTGAAGAGGTTTGTTTTGTTCAGAATTGTTTTCAGTTAGAAGTTATTCTATAGCTTTGGAGATTCATACAGTTACATAAAGTACACTTTATTGTGCTCCTTTTAAGAAACAAAATGTAAAAAGTCAAGCTGCTGTGTAGGGATAAATGATTCTTGTGTTAATAAAGCTCAGCTTTCTCTTTCAATTTTTTTTTGAATCTTAGGCACTTGGAACCATGTTCTACTACCAAACTAGACACTTGAAGATTGAATCATCATTACTTTGTATATCAAATATGTTCGAAAAGGCAGCTCGAAGAATTATCCTACTGCTGAAAAGGTTTGTTTTGGTCACACTTGTTTTCAGTTAGAGGTTTTCCATTAGCTTTGGAGATTTATAGAATTACATAAAGTGTCCTTCACTGTGCCCTCTTAAAAAAATGAATGTACAAAGTCAATCTGTTTTTTACAATCGCTATCTCAAGTCAATATTATTCAGGAAATTAATTGTACCAGTTCATATCTCCATATTTATTTTCATGATATCAGATTATCTATTTATAAAAGGATTTTATCAGAATGCCGACCATCCATGCTCTTTGTATGTTGCTTAAAGTGTTGAACTGTCACTGTACAACTTTACAGTCAAAGTATGAGAGAAGAACAAGCACTGCATGTATGGTGACTCTTCATTATTCTTTATGGCTTCTTTTACCTTTTTTATCCCTTCTTAATTCCTGCATTAACAAAGAGAGCATTTGTGACTCTCACTTTATAGTTTATAAAATTCTCCATGGTCAAGAATTCACCTGCTTTTCTCACAACCTGAATTAATTGCTCACCAACAGTTCCATTATAGAAGCTGCTCTGCCACTGTATGCAACATGTAAGCTGTTTTCAAGCTCTACATTAAAGCATGTACCAGTGCCACAATAGCTTGTGACAACCGGTGCAAACACCTTCGTATGAAGATTGGTTAATGGTTAGTTTTTCCATTTTTATTTATTTCAATCACTTTTTAGCGAATTGAACTTCAGTAGTAGCATCAAAATCACCATTCTTCTTCTGAAAAAACCAGATGTAGTGGAGCTTACATTGAACTAGCCACAAAAGTTATTTTCCCGTTCACTTATGTAAGTTGTGGGAAGACATTTATAGATGCTGAGGCTTTGATAAAGCATTCTCAAATCCATAGACAGACTACATATGTTTACCATTATGAGAATTTTGTGTTTTATCTCTAGCTAAGTTCTAATTCAATCAGAATCATTAGAATATTTAACTGCCTTATAGATAGCATCTAATTAACGTTGCATTTAGCCCCTTGAAGTGTCACATTCCGTTAAGGAACACCATGAGTATTGCTTACTCAAGCTATATGCTGGGTAGTTCCTCTCCACCTGTCTGTAGACGGTCACAGCAGCTCTACACTTATGAACGGTACACCTAACTAGTATTATTTTAAATTATATTTATCGTCTTTTCTATCATCTTTTAATAAAATTTAGTTTCAATTTAATTCTCCCACAGGTCTCTCTCAAATCTAAAGACTCAAATCTAAAGACTAATAAAGAGCGAAAATCAAGCAATTCTTACACTACGATTCATTCTTGACACTTGAAAGTGCTGAGGTACTTCTTTTCTATTTGAAGAACAGTCTTATCAAGCTGGAGACTATTATAAATTTGTGAATTCTGCTATCTTAAGGAGAAATTTTGACAAGAAGCTCACTGAACTTTCCTGTCATTAAAATAGTAGTTACAATTTTCATTTCATTAACTCTTATGTTTTAATGTTGTTTACTTTTCCTTTCATAATAATGTAGGTATCCATTGGGTGTCTTTGTCTCCATCTTCTCCACTGTAAATACCTGCAAAATCTCTACACTTGTAAAAAAGAGCACCAAACTAGCATCATTTCCCACTTTTCATCTATTGGGTGTCTCTGTCTCCATCTTCTCCACTGTAAATACCTGCAAAAGCTATACACTTGTAAAAAGAGCACCAAACTAGCATCATTTCCCACTTTTCAAGAATTGAGCAAAAAAGTGTGAAAGTCGAGTGACACTTTTGTTATGCACATCCTTTTCATACATGAAGCATTTTTAGTAAAATATTACAATTACAGATACATTACATTTCACAACAACATGGGCTAACACCTCACGGAGTGAGGTGCTGGAAACCTAGTTATAATATAAATTGATACATAATGAAAATTGATAGTCGTTTAACTAAAAATTTCATAAACAATTCATAATATTAAAAAAGTTATGAGATATTTAATGAAAATAGATAATTAATTAAGAAAAAGTGAAGTATCCAATTTTAGTCATCTTCTATTAAAATTGGACAATAAAAATTAAAACTAAAATTAATAAAAAAGACCAAAGTTTGAATCGGATAAAACTAATAAAATGTGTTATATTCTCAAAAAGTAAAACGATTTTAACATGCTCATACAAGTGTGTTGTTATTTGAAAGATAATAATTATTGTATGTAATAATTACAGTATGAAGATCATTTAATTATTATTTTTATTTTTTATAAATAAATAATTCGTGTTATATAACTTAACAACATTAATTAAGGAGATTTTTTTCTTATAGCTAGATAATTTCTTTCATCAATGTAAAGAATTTGCAACAAATTATAATATTTAATTTTTGATAATGTAACGTATAACTAAATCATGTAAAAAGTTATATGTACATATATTCTAATTATTTGAAAGAATCTTGACTTGAATTTTTTTAAATGTTACTTTATAATGTAATACAATTTAAAACTATTTATTACTCCACATATCTCTCTAAAAAAATATGCAAAGACAATTTTGTCTTTTTAATGTATATTTATATAGTTGCTAGTAATTATAGTTGTTAGTATTTTATTTTTTCTTTACTATATATATATATTTTGATTATTTATGGAAAAATAAGGTCAAACATTTTATAAATTAATTAAAACAAAATTATTAAAATGTTTTAAATAGTTGTTATATATATTTTAATAAATATACATAATATTATTAATAATATTAAATGGAGTATGACTTTTTACTCACGATTATTGTTTAGTATTTGTTAATTAACTATATAATAATAATTCTATTTTCATTAATTATTATTTTTAAGAAACTAACGTAAAAAATATATTCCCTCCGTCCGCCCGAAAGGTTCACATTTTGCCATTTTGGGCGTCCGCACCAAAGGTCCACATTTTTCTTTTTAAACACATGGGACCCACACACATCACTAATACAATAAATTTATGGACCCATACACCCCACTAATACAACTACCAATTACACTTTAAATAATAATATTCCTTAATCCACGTGCAAAAAGTAAATGTCCACCTTTGGGGCGAACGGAGGGAGTATATAATACTCCCTCCGTCGGATTCAAAGAGAAACTTTTTTTCATTTTTGTCGTCCCACCTAAAGGGCCCCCTTTCCTTTTTTACACATGTGGGACCCACACACACCCTCATACAATTAAAATTTGGGGCCTACACTTCCACTAATACAACTACCAACTACACATTAAATAATAATACTACTTAATTTACGTGCAAAAAAGCAAAAGACCCTCTTATGCTGGGACAGATGGAGTAAATAAAATTAATTGATATATAATATTCTTTTAAATATTCATAAATTTGTAATGAATTTATTAATTTTATTTTTTTATTTAATTTTATTAGTTTTATATTATATAAATAACTAAATAAAATAAATTTTATAATTCACATGTCATAATTGAATAATTAAGATATATGTAAATAAATAAATCTTAATATACTAAATTTAAAAAATTAACAAATATTTATAAACTCAATTTTAATGTTATTTGATATGAAATAATGATTTAACTTATAGAACTTAAACTTTCGATTTTATACATGAATCCGTTTTTCAACCTCCTATTCTTTAGAGGTAAATCGATTCAAGAATACTTGAATCGTCGATCCTCTTGAAGAATACTTGAATCAATACTTTATAGGTAGATCGTAAAGAATACTTGAATCGATTCTTAAGAGGTAATATTACTTGAATTGATTTTTTTTCCTCTTGAAGAATCGACTTTTAAGATGTAAATAGATTCAAAAATACTTGAATCAATCCTCTTACTCTTGAAAAATTGATTTTTAAGATGTAAATTTATTTAAGAATACTTGAATTTATTCTCTTTCTCTTGAAGAATCAAATCGATTTATAAGAAGTAAATCTAATCAAGAATACTTGAATCGATTATTTTCTTCTTAAAGAATACTTGAATCGATTTTAGAAGTACATCGAATCTCTACTTGATTCTCTTTACCGAAATAAATTTTTATACTTTCATAAATCACCGAAATAAATTATTATACTTTCATAAATCAATTCTCTAGTATTTTTCTTCTTGAAGAATACTTAAATCGATTTTAGAAGTAGATCGAATCTCTACTTGATTCTCTCTACCGAAATAAATTTTTATACTTTCATAAATCACCGAAATAAATTTTTATACTTTCATAAATCAATTATTTAGAGGAACTTGAAGAAAGCTCCTATTCCTATTTTTATACTTTCATAAATCAATTCTCTAGAGGAACTTGAAGAAAGCTTCTATTCCTCTTGACGAATCGAATGTGTATTTAGAATGAATAACCAAAGAAAGCTCAAATTCCTCTTGATGAATTTGTGTGTTTAGAATGAATAACCAAAAAGTCTTATTTATAGTTGGGGTGAGAGAATATTATATGGAATATATTTTTTTCCCTTTATATATATGATTTAATTTGATATTAATTAATTTATTGTATTAAAAGATTTAGTAATTAATTAATGATACCCAAATAAATAAATAAATAAATAAAATATTGAAAATTTAATCATTATTAAAAATAAGAAACACATTATTTAAAAAAGAAAATACTTAAATAAAGAATTTAATTAAAAGTAAATAAGGAAAATATTAAAAAAATTTCATTTTATACTAAATATAAATATTTTAAATTAAATTATAAGCAGACACCATTATATCAATCACATACAAATATTACATTATTTTGTTCTAAAGGGTATATACTTTAATTAATAAGGGTACACCATTTTTTTAAAGGGTATACATTTTTCATTAATACTTTTATTTTCTTCAGAAAATAAAGGTACACATTTTTATACTAAAGGGTATACAATTTAACACAAAATTCTAAAGGGACACGGAATGTGCTTCCGTGTGCCCGGTCTGCCATATAAGATAACAAAAACCAGTGATCCAAATTATAGGAACAAGACTGATGATGATGATGATCAAATATTGACTTGAATCTTCTAATTAAAACCAAAACAAAGTAATTGTAAATTTTCAATTAATTAACAAGAATGTATGTATATATACACACACGCATTATTAACACCACATATTTATATATATGATCAATATCACCCATCTTTTATTTGCCTTCACCATAATAAAACGGACCAGAATACCCCTTATTCGGGTCAAAAGATCCACCACTTCCATAACCCGCCACCCTCTGCTGATCATGCAGCGCACCGTGAGCCGCCGCGGGATACAGGCCCGTCGTGTTCGTGTCGTTTCTCGTGCAACGCATGCGATGCGCATTGATTGCGTCGAGCTCTTTCTGGAGCTGCCGGACCTGTCTCTCCAGCATGAAGATAGTCCCGACGCAGCCGTAGACAGGGTCCCTGAGACGGGCCTCGGCCTCGTAAGCAAGAGATTTGACGGCGTCTTCCCTCTTATTAGGAAGGATCTCGTTGAGAAGTTTACTAACGTTGCTTGCTCCGAAGATCTTGTGCACGTTGGCGAATTTGGTAAGCTCATCCGGGAGGAAATAGGGGGCAAATATGCAATCTGGAACACATTTTTTTCTCAGATATTTGCAGGCTGCACATGGATGGTAGGGGTAGCTACTTGATGATGATGATGCTGCCATTTTTTTTTTTCTCTGCAAATTAATGGTGAAAAATCATTAATCCAATATAATATAATGTCTCATTTTAGTGTTTTTACTTAGGGTTAATTATTCAAAATTAAAGATCTTTGAATCTTTTTTTTCAATTTCATCATACGCTTTTCATTTTCACAATTTTTATTTCAATTAAAAATTTCCAATGACATATATATTATTGAGTGTGTGCATTTAAATTGAAAAAATATTAGAATGTGATTAATACACCAAAAATATCATAAGGTAGTAAATTTCTTACAAATTTTCAATAAATTGCTGCTGTCACGTGAAAAGGTTTAAAAAATAATAATGATAATAATATAAAAATTACTGAAAGATCGATTGTGATTTTTTAAGTAATTAATTATTTAATTTACATGTGGATAGGATTAGTATAAATCAGCATCATCACATTTTTAAAATTTATTATATATATATAAATGGTAATGATTTATTCTAGAGTTATTTGGTTATCAAAGGGTTGAAGCCAAGGAAAAAATAGTAGGAGAATTTAAAATTTTTGTTTTGTTTTGATGCATATAAAACTATAGATGAAAAAAAAAATTACATATATTTATATTACATCTAAAATTAAGTATTAGACTTGTAACTACGTACTAAAGTTTGATATCGTATAGCATATGAATAGTCCAACACAGATAACTGTACAAATTCAAGAAAACTTTTGACTCTTAAGAATTAGTTGATCCAAATAATTAAAGAATGACTTGATTAACCTTAATTATCGATCATCATCAACACTTTTCAGAAACGAGTTTATATCTGGTGCACCGTGTGCAAGTGTGCTCCCATATTATATGTTAATAATTATATAATTAATAAAGTCTTGATTTTCTTCTAATAGATAGATTATATATCCTGCGGATTGCTAGTAAGAAAATAGATGGGAAAGCCATGGATCTACACATATTACATATATGAAGAACTTCCAAAGAACATGAGTAAATGGATAGTTAAACGTACCTTAATTTAAGGGAGAAATTTAAGGGAGAACTCTTCCTTAATTTCCTCAAATTATTCAAGATTAATGGTTGAAGCTACTATGAAAAAAAAAAAGAAAAAAGAACAAGGGTTTCTTATTGAATCTGGAAATCTTCTCTGCAGTATGTAAAGGTGAAATGATGATATTAGTTTAAAAAATGATGACTCTGACCTTATCATTTGAAGTGATGGAAAATAAATAAAAGAAAAAGAACCCAAAAAAGGCAAATAAATCATGAATATATAAAATTTTTCGTGACCTAAATCTTTCCATATTGACATATACTTATATATTCTCTCATAATAGATTGATTTACTTGCAGGTACATTCATGTATGAGTACGTGAGTATTACTCTAGAAAGATACGTGAGAGGGATAAAAAAAAAACATTATTATCACTTGTACTGTAAAATATGGCAAAAACTATCCGGCACACGGAAGCACATCCCGTGTGCCTTTTGAATTTTGTGTTAAATTGTATACCCTTTAGGATAAAGATGTGTACACTTTATTTTACAAGGCAAATACTTGTGTGCGACCCAGGCACACGGAAGCACACTCCATGTGCCTTTAGAATTTTATTTTAAATTGTATACCCTTTAGTATAAAGATGTGTACCCTTTATTTTCTTAAGAAAAATAAAAAATATTAATAAAAAGTGTATACCCTTTAGAACAAAGTGTATACCATTTAGAACTAAATAATGTACCCTTATCTATAATACTAAATTCTAAATGCGCACGGTGTGCGTCCTGGCGCACGCAAGTCTCACTATCACTTTTACTAAAAAATATTATTACTTTTTTTTATTAATGTATACTATAAATTGTTCCTAAAATAGTTAAATGCACCATTATTACTTTTCATCGATTGAGAATCATTTTTTGTTGATTATGTTATCACTTTTTATATGTCTTATGTAAGGACTTACTTGAGACAAATTGAGACAGTGTCACACAAAATTTACCTTTACTCTAAATAATAAAGATATAAATTATCATACAAATTATTAATTTTAGGAAAAAAAACGTCTCATCTCTTAAATTTAATAAGTGACCATATATTTTTTTATAAAAGATGAAATAAATCTCAAGGTTCAACAATATTACTACCTCAATCCTGCAAGAAGGTATTACAAAGGAGCACGTACCTTTCTGATGGAAGGAGGGAGTAATAAATTTAGACATAATTGTGAAAAATATTCAAAATGGAAAGACAAAAATCATTGCCACCCACCAAATAATTTATATAACATTCATACCCAATTGTCCATTTTTGGACCAAAATACCTTCACTATGTCGGGATTCAGACACTGATTCAGACATCATCGGTTGTCGGATTCGGGGTCGGAACTCCGACATTGCATTCCGACAAAGTGGGGGTATTTCATCGAATGTCGGAATTGGTATCGGAATCCTAACATAACATTACGACAGGATGAGGGTATTTTTATCCAAAAATGGACAATTAAATATGAATATTATACAAATTATTTGATGGATGACAATAATTTCCAATCATTTTAATTGGTTATTTGCGCTCCCCCTAAATTTATCATTTAGCAAAGATTCTTCACTTTGCAAAGTCTATTAACTTAATTTTTTTATTTTATTCAAATGCTTTGACTTGACACTAAATCAAAATTGAAATAAATATTTTGTTTCTTTGTCAATTAACTCAAAATTGATAATTGACATATGACATGACACAGATTTACCAGGTCAGCGATCGAAAGATACTGCTCGTTGAATGCGAATCGCAAAACTTCTTTTATTTTATTTTTTCTAAATTCTAAATAAGATGGATTTCGTTCCATTGAGCATGCATGTTTTAATACAATAACTTATCACTTTTTAAAATAGTTATCACTTTTTTTATTTTATTTTATTTTATTTTTTAAAATAATAACTTTTGCTATAAAATAGTACTACACTTTCTCTATAAAATGTTATAACTTTTTATATATACTATAAATTATTAATTAATGAAATAGCATTATCACTTTTCATTAATGTATTATTACTTCCCTTTACAAAAGTTATCACGTTTTTTATATACAACTCCATAAATTTTAATGAAATAACATTATCACTTTTCATTAATTTATTATTACTTTCCTTTACAAAAGTTATCACTTTTTGTTCGTCTGACGTGACGGTCTAACACAAGTCTTTATCTATGATAAATTGATAATCATAATTAAATATAAGGTTAATTGCAAGAAAAATCATGAATTTTTTTCTATTATAAATTAATTCTCATATGTGAAAATTTTAAAAAAAATCTCACCTGTAAGTATTAATTGTTGTAAAACATACCCAATGTGTGTGATTTACTCAATATGTGATATTTTTCTCAAGGCAAATATTTATATATTGTAAATCGGATTTCACGGTGTAGACCTTGTGGTCTCTTTTTTTTTTATTCAATCCTATTATACCCTATACATTATTAAGAATTAAATTAAAAAGGGACCACAGAATTTACACTGTAAACCCGATTTACAGGAAGTTAATTTTTTTTCAAAGGGGATTAAAAGTGGGGGTTCTTCTTTAAAAAATTGGTGTGTTTTTTGCAATAATATTTAAGTTAGAATTCTTTTTACCATTTTTTAAAAGAATGAATTAATTTGTAATAAGGGTAAATTTTGTAATTTTCCTATCATTAACCTTAAATATACAACAATATATATACGATAATAAGAGGTTAAGAAATAAAATGGAGTCTGAAATTATTCAAACGAGGAATCTAAGTTTAGGACACTTATTACTTATTAGCAGTTGAATTAAAATAAAATCTTATAACTAACTAAATATTAAGTAATTAATTAGGGTAGTAAACACAGGAGACAGCCATGAAAGGAATCCACTAAAATTGACGTATGTTTTTGAATGGACATGAATATGAATATTAATATATTAATATATACATTAATAAATATTCCTCTGTACGTACAACTCATATCTGTCGGTCTCACCTCATTATTGAAACAGTCCAACTGATTAAGATCCTTTCTGTTGATGCTCGATTTCCACTGGATGTAAGGTGTAAGACAGATGTATGAATAAAGTGATAAATGAAAACTGAACAATCAAACATATGTGATTTTCTCCATTACCAGGAGCTCTTTTGTATTCATTGATCATCTTGTACATGGAGGTTCCATGAAGGAACTAATTTACATCATTGAAGAAGTAATAAGTATAGAGCTGTAGAGAGAGAATTATTTGTGAGTGTGAACATGTTTAAGATGATGATGTGAGCAAGAGTCCAAAAGTCCCTTTCATAGATTCGTGTATAATACTCCTTCCTTTATAGTTGTAGCTCTTCACGTTTATTGCATGAGGCCCAGAGCCTTGATCTTTTGCTGTTGGCGTTTGGATCTTTTGGTTAACATGAACGGTTAGAGTTTCATGCAGTTCTACAGCAGCGGAAGTATAATCATAGAATTGTATTACCTTTCACCAGGATTTGTTGTTGAAGATGTTGAATAGCACGAACAAACGACCTTCCAATCTTCTGTTGTATTCCTAAGCCGCGTTTTGACGTTGTGTGGGCAACGATCTCCAAGACGATCTCAATCTGCAATGTTCCTCCTCTACTCACGGTTTTGGGCATGTGTAATTAGGGATCCAGACTGCTGAGATTGGCTATTTATAGGCTACAACAGGGACTAGGAGGAGAAATTAGGGTTGGGCATCACATTGGGCTTAAGCATCCAAGTTTAGCCTAAAACTTATACTTAAGTCCAATAATATATAATAAATTAGTCCACTAAAGAAATATTATTGCACTGTCACCCTAATCCCAAATTACGTTATGGGCTCATTCTTATTATGAGCCCGCTAATCTCCCCGTGTTTAAGATTCAATGCCCATTAATTAATTAAGTTACTTACAACTCCATTAATTAATATCTTTACCGAGAGAAGTACCACTCAACCTTATTATCATGCTGGATTAAGTCCACCTGCAGGGTTTGCATGATAATCATTATGAGCTCCTTAAGGGGACATCATCAACCAATTCCGTTAGGACAAGATTCCTTCTACAATCAACAACACACCATAGAGACAGTATTGTCTCCCAACTCACTTATGATTAAATCTCACCCATTGATAAATCAAATAAATAAATACTGGCTTACATATTGAGGTTATTATATAGGGATTAAGAGTACGAACATCCATAATAACTGAGATCTAGTTCTATTATATAGTCAGTATAAATCGAACAATCACAGTGGTCCTGCTCAATACACACAAAGCGCACTAGTGTAATTTTATAGTCAAGACAGATTAATACTAAATCACACTACAACCATCCAGATAGATAGTACTCGTCTATCTCGGTTGTGAACATCTGTATATACTTTATAAGTCACTCCTTGTGACGTTTGCCTCTTAGCTACTCTTTCTGTATGGTGGATAAAGTGGGCTTCCATATTCAACTCAAGCTCATTGTACAAACAATACATAATGTAAAGTTGTTTCTCTCATACTGATCCACCTTTGTAACGAGCCACAACTGTATTTGAGACAATCTTCTCCAAATATCTCATAACGGGATTCCTAATAGCCATCCCCTATGATGCACTAGGGATGTAATCTGCTGGTTCTGTTCCATCATTGACTAGTATCTTCCATCAACTCTGCTGATTGAATCCCACTCCTTCATAAAAATGACCATGATTCTCACATGGGGGGCATCCCATAAACCTATTCAACACATGGATGGGTACCTTCTCCCTCAACTCATTATTCAACTGGAAAATTATTGATGTTGGGAAGCCATTCCCGTTCTTCTTCACTTGAAGAGTACTCAAGAATTCAGCCGTAAGATGTTGATAGGTAGGAGGTCTCTTGTCAAAGAATTCCTCCATCCCTCTCCTACTGAAAATTCTTCTCAAGTCATCTTCTACCCCAAGCCCGGTCATAGTCTCCTGATTCTGAAATCTAGATGGCCTGATCTTCGGGAATATTGCTTGCCACCTCAAGATATACTTTTTCCAACCTTCCTCGAATTTTACTCCAAAGTATTCAGGATGTATCCCATCTTCCATCAATTGGGCATCCAAGTTGGCCATTTCTGCCTCAATTTCCACAATGATAAAGTCTTCATTGCATTTTCGAACTCTTCTTTCAGCCATCTGCAATATTCAAAATTTCAAATTACACTCAACTTCATCATAGTGTTCATAACTAAGCATAGAATCATCACTCGTTATTCAACTAAGTGCTAATCCTAATCGTGCTTTGATGTTCCATGATAACACCCCTTTCAAACTACAATCCGCATGCTTAATCATTGAAGATTTTGAACAAGCAACAACACAACATTCTTTATCAATCAAACAAGAGTATCATTTCATATTCATGAGTTTCATCACATTTTCACCCCATGCTTGTGTTAATCATCTAACAAGACCAACAATGCTTCTTTGTTCATGTAAAGTCCTCAAATTGATTTAAAAATTCACTTAGGCATTTCATCGAACACTTGGTATGCACACTTTCCAAAGCAATTTTCAAAAGAATATCAAACACCTTTATGATCAAATCCTCAACACTTAATCTATTTCATAACAATACAATCATCATATAAGCATCATCAATCAATTTATCTCATCATATGCACCTAAATTTATCAAAATCCAAAAATCCCCAAATTAAACCATATGAACCCTAATTCTTTCAGACTTTCAATCAATCCATCAGTTAAACTAGAAAATTCATGTTTACATTGCTATACATACGTCAAACATGCTTTCATTCAACACCAATACAAGAATTTCCAAAGTTCAAACCTTCAATTGAAAACTAGGGTTCAGAGTTTCATACCTGGATTTCTTGGAATGGATGGATGAATTTGATGTAAAAACTTTGAGAATCACACTCTAAACCATTCAATCTTACCAATCTTTTGATGTTCACTGAAGATTTGGTGGTTTCGGAGAGGGTGATAGGGGTTTTCTCAACACACAAATTAATCCTCAAGTATAAGGATATCAATTGTAGTCGCGAAGATGACCAAGTTACAATATCGAACCCACGGGACGGTTAAATATCAATTTTGTGATCTTCTAGTGTATTTTAGACTATGTTGGTAATTGTAAAGGTTTAATGGATAGTAACTTCTAATCGAATTAACAAAAGAAATGGCAAAAGTAAAGAGAAGTGAGTTGTGATCAATAAGAATGATAGGTAGTTCATTGGGTCATCCAGTTTCACTAGCAATTCGTATTTTCGTATGATGGTGTCCGACTCTGCCCTGCGGTTTGTGGACGCATCACTAGACCATGCAAGTTTACTCTATAGACACAAGTAAATATGCGCTTGACACGTGTGAATAACCTCGGAGCAAGAGATATGCTTCACCCCCCTTTCTAGGTACTATCATAATCAATTATCTTCTACGTCTAGAATCTAACCCGATTTGATCTCCCTTTTTAGGTACTATAAAGTTATACTCTTCATCCTATTCATCAACCCGAATTCAATTCAATTCATGAATATTCATATAAGACAGTTCTAGTAATACTTCGGAATCCCTTCACTTAGAATTATAACGATAAACCCTGCTCAGTAGTGAACGCACTCAATCAATAACCATGTCATGTATTCAGACTCTACACAACGATCATTGATGCACAAAACGACTATGAGTATGGATTAAATATGTAATCTTATATAAAACAAACCACAGGTAGTGTTGTAGGGAGTTTTACACACGAAGCACGAATTACATCATGAAACTTTCATAACCCTAGAACTACCAAGGTGGTCCTAGCCCATGATTGATCTAGGAACAATCATGGTTAGATGAATCATTCTTACTTGAACCTTCAGCGAACCTCTGTCACAGCTCTCCGAATGGATCACCACCTCTACTCTTGTCTCTCCTACGATTGACGATTCAAAAGCTCCCTATTCTCTGTATGAGCCTCCTTTTATACTTGTAATCACGTCTCTAGGGCTTGGAATGGGCTTTCTAAGTGATCTCACGCGTTTCGGCCTCGAAAATCCGGATAAGGTAAGTTCTCGCACACAGGTTCGACCACGTCACGCAGGTCGAACCCCGAGCCACAGGTCGAACCCCAGGTCGAACCCCGCTACTGGAAGAATTCTGCACAGGTTCGACCTTCTGGAAAGGTCGAACCACTTAGGTCTTGGTCGAACCCCAGGTCGAACCTCAGCACTGGACAACTCTTGCTCCCGATTCGACCAACGGGCAAGTCGAACCCCAACGTCGTGGTCGAATCCTCCTTCTTGCAAACTGGTTCGACCATGGTTCGACCTGATGGCCAGGTCGAACCAACTGAGTCGTGGTCGAACCCATCTCTGTATTGTCCAGCAACGTTGGTTCGACCTGCTGGAGAGGTCGAACCCTCCTCCAGCCAGGTCGAACCCACCTACTTCTTGGGCGGTTCGCGTGGCTTCGACTCCGTCTCTTCGATTCTTGGCTCTTTCACTCCGTTTTTGCTAAGAAAACACTCAAATAGCTCCACCAACACCTGATTCATGCTATTTCACAATATGTATAGGTTTTCCACCTATTTCCACATCAAAACTCTCCAAAACTAGCACAAAACATAGCGCCAAACTTGTGAATTTACACACTCATCAAAGGGTACGGATGAAATGAAGGGTTTGAGTAAGAATGGGAAGGAAGAGGACGTGTTCGGGGTCGACTTTTTAAATCTGCCTTTAGACCCGACACGAGTCGAGCTCGGTACACGGCCACAGAGGTGGCCGTGTTTAGTTTTCTGATGACAGAGCAAGGCCAAAACTTACAGGGTCGTGCGCTGTACTCGGGCCATGTACTTGCATTGGACACGGCTCGAGTATGGAACTCAGCCTCGATCTGCCCGTGTCTGATTTTCTGACGACAGTACACGGCCAACCCTTATAGGGTCGTGTACTGTACACGGGCCGTGCACTTGCACCCTATTTTCTTCAATTTTTCAACTTCAAACCTTTCCTTCCCCTGTTTTATGCTTCCAATGTTTCCTATTAATGCTCAAAACTCATTCACATCATTAGTTCAACAATTGGTATCAAAAACAAAAGGATTATCAACTTCAACACCACCAAAATGGACCAAAATCACACCGAACTCATGAGAAAATTTTTAAATTTGACTCAAAAACACAAGCAATCATGCCAATATAGATTATAACATATCATACCACACCATATCCCCCCAAACTTAAATTGAAACAAGGGTTTCAAAGTAAGTTTGCAAAAAAAAGAGGTACGATATACCGTTACACATCAATGATGCACTCCTTGTATCTTCAATACATTGAACTTGGTTTCAATTTGGTTAAATTGATTTAGAGCAAGTGTACTCTATCGTGTGTAGCACGTAAGTGACCAAGTGCAAAATTTATATAATATCGAACCCAAGGGCGAAAGTGGGTAGCCGTGTTTGAGAAATGCTTTACTCTAGTAGGACGAATCAAAGAAGGAGGGATGATTATACTACAAACTAACAACTAAGAAAGCAATTAAAGATAGAACATGTACAAGTGTGATGAAAAATGGATGAAGGTGAACAATCTAAGAAGTATGTAAGGCAAGCAACATTCATGGTAAGGTATATATAGACTCACACACACACATGCATTGATGGTTTTCATGTTATGATATTAAGGGCAATCATGTTTGTACCCCTAATCCCTATGGCCAAGGTAATTAGGTTCTCAACTCTTTAATTTACAAGTTTAAATCTCCTAGGATTATACTTACTCTAAATTCCCATGAAGGTACTATGATCATAAGTTGGGTTCCCCTCACTAGTTCATCACTAATGTCCTATCATGAGGTTCTAAGCACTTGAAGGGTATGGCTTACCTCTCCTCATACTAACCAAGTCATCTCATACAATCAATTATTCAATTAAACCACTAAGCATAATATTGGAATGGACATCCTAACACTATGAATAGAGAATTTAATCACATAAATCATACATAAAATGAGAATAAGCATTCATGATAGAAAATATTCATAACAATCATTTCATCAAATATGTGGTGTGCAAAATCTACATAATCCCTAACCAATCATATTGCTAGCCTCACATGAGGACTAGCCACTACATATCATAATAAAATCAATACAATCCATGGCATGCTCTATTTGAGCCAAATAATGAAGAAAATAACAAAATAAAGGTAAGTTGGCTCCCCTTTGATGGTGAACTTCCTCCTCCTTGATCATGCTAAAATCTTCAACCAATAATGAATTCCCCTTCTTAGATTGGTGGATGGATGGATTAATGGATGGATTTGAGACCAAGTGGTTTGAATGGATGAAGTGAAGGATGGAAGAGATAGAGATGAATATGTGTGATTGAGGTGTTTAGTGTGTGTGGAAACTGATCCAAAATGATTCGTCTCTAATTTTATGGTCAAAACATGTATTTATACTCCCATGGAAGCTTCTAGAACGTTTAGAGATCATAAAATTGTCTTTTGCACCTACACGGGCCGGTAGCAGCACACGGCCATGGGGGTGGCCGTGTAGCATTTTCTGGTGTCCGAACACGCCCAACCCTTACAGGGCCGTGTTCGGTACACGGGCCGTGTAGTGCACCGCGTGCAGCGCAGTCTTACCATTTCGCGCATAACTTTCACATCTAATCTCCAATTCGAGTGATTCTTATGCTCACGCGATCCTCTCTTCAGTGGCTTTCTAATCATATATCCGTGTCTAGTTTTGAGCTCTATATAAATACAGAAAAATTACACAAGTTGGACTTGCATTTTTTAGCATTTTGCTTTGGCTCGTTCTTCCTCATTTCAACTCCGAATTGAGCTCCATTTTTTTCCACATCTTCTGTATCATGTATAGAATCCATTTTTATCTGAAAATCACACAAATTATACCAATTTACCAATTCTCTAAATATTCACAAATATAGCACAATTTAAGGCACTTAATCATGAAAATCACACATTTATCATTTCAAAGCACAAATCTTCATATCTTCATATAACACCACCAAATGATATACAAAAAGAATAAAAATATACAAAAATATAAAATAAAAGATACTAAAATCTAGGTGAAAATGACACTAAACATACACCTTCTTCTCATAAGCACAATCCACCTACAAGACCAAAAATGCAAAAATAAGAAAAAAATATTTACAAACCTAAACTACTAAAAGGATACGGGTTTTCAAGAGGTGAAAGTGTCAACATAAACCAACTCCCTTTGAGAAGGAGAATGGTAATGTTTCACCCTATAACTATTAACCACAAAAGCATTTCCATCCGATCCTTCAAGTTTTATTGAGCCATCATCTCGCACAACGATCACCAAGTACTGACCGGTCCATTTTGAACGAAGTTTTCTGGGGAATAATTTAAGTCTTGAATTGAATAATAGAACCTTATCCCCCGGAATAAACTCCTTCGTTTTGATCCTTTCATCGTGCCATCTTTTGAGATTTTCCTTCAAAATCCTTGAGCTTGAATAAGCTTCTTCTCTAAACTCTTCTAACTCAACCAATTGGAGACATATTTTATTTCTAGATTCTTTCTCATCAAAGTTCAACTTACGAAGGGCCCATAGTGCTTTATGCTCCAACTCCAAGGGTAAATGGCATGTCTTCCCATAAACAAGCTTGTATGGGGAAAATCCAAGAGTAGTCTTGTAAGCCGTTCGATAAGCCCATATAGCATCGTCTAGCTTAGAAGACAAATCTTTTCGATTCCCATTGATCGTCTTCTCAAGAACAAGCTTCACTTGCCTATTTGATACATCCGCCAAGCCATTTGTTTGAGGATGGTAAGGTATAGAAACCTTATGCTTCACTCCATAGCCCTTCAAGAGCTTCTCAATAAGCTTGTTGATGAAGTGAGATCCCCCATCACTAATCAAGGCCTTTAGCACCCAAATCTAGCAAAGATGTTCTTCTTTAAGAAAGCCTTGACCATTAGAGCATCATTTGTCCTTGTCGGGATTGCTTCCACCCATTTAGATACATAATCTACCGCAAGCAATATGTAAAGGTAAGCATTGGAAGGCAGAAATGGGCCCATGAAGTCCATCCCCCATACATCAAACACTTCAACTTCAAAAATGTTCTTCATAGGCATCTCATCACGTTGCCCTATACTTCCAATCCTTTGGCACCGATCACATCCCTTGATATACTCCTTGCAATTCTTGAACAAAGTTGGCCTAAACAACCCCGAGTGTAGGATCTTTGACCCCATTTTTTAAAACCCAAAGTATCCTCCACATGGTGAACTATGGCACATCTCCATGACACTTAACTTCTCATCTTTCGGGATACACCCCCTTATGATCCCATCCGGACAATTCTTAAACAAAAGGGGATCATCCCATAAGAACTCCTTGACATCATGATAGAACTTCTTCCTTTGAGATTCGGTGAGATGATCCGGCTTGAGGCCACAAGCTAAATAATTCATGAAATTCGCATACCACGGCCTCCCGATCTCACATAAAGTGTACATCCTTTGAAAATCAACTAGAAGAACCTCTTCATCCGGAAATACATCCTTAATGAACTCCATGGTTCCTTCTTCATCAATATTTTTCAAACGTGATAAGTGGTCGGCTATAACATTTTTGACTCCCTTCTTGTCACGTATCTCCACATCGAACTCCTACAATAAAAGATCCCAATGAATTAATCTTGGTTTAGCATCTTTCTTACTCATCAAATACCTAATGACGGCATGATCCGTATAAACAATGGTTTTCGTGCCAACTAGATATGGATGAAATTTTTCAAAAGCATAAACCAGGATAAAAACTCTTTTTCCATTGGGAAGTAATTTTTTTTATTTGCATTGAACGTCTTGGACGCATAGTAGATGGCCCAAAACTTCTTCTCCCTCACTTTCCCTAGCACTACTCCCAAAGTATTGTCGTTTGCATCACAGTGGAGCTCAAAAGGCTTACTCCAATTGAGAGAGACACGTATTGGTGAAGAAATTAGAGCTTCCTTGAGTACCTTAAAAGCATCAAGAAAATCATCATTAAATTCAAACGGAGCATCTTTTTCAAGCAATTTACACAAAGGTTTGGCTATGTTAGAAAAATCCTTTATAAAACGTCAATAGAACCCGGCTTGACCAAGGAACGATCTAACCTCTTTTTTATTTTTTAGTGGGGGAAGATGTTCAATGGCTACAACATTCGCCCTATCAACTCTCAAACCTTTCTCCGAGATATGATGACCAAGTACGATACCCTCTTGAACCATAAAATGGCATTTTTCCCAATTCAAGACTAGGTTCCTATCTTGACATCGCTGCAAAACTATAGAAAGATTAGCCAAGCATTTATCAAATGAAAACCCAAATATGGAAAAGTCATCCATAAAAACCTCAATTATATTTTCAATCAATCCACAAAGATGGCCATCATACAATGTTGAAAGGTGGCGGGGGCATTGCACAACCCAAAGGGTAATTTGTAAAAAGCAAATGTGTCATACGGACAAATAAAAGTTGTTTTTTCTTGATTTTCGGGAGCTATCATGATTTGGTTATACCCCGAGTAACCATCTAAAAACAATAATACTTGTATCCCGCCAACCTATCAAGCATTTGATCAATAAAAGGCAAAGGGAAATGATCTTTATGATTATTTTCATTAATCTTCCTATAATTACAACACACTCTCCAACCCGTTTTTACCCTTGTAGCAAGTTCTTCATCAAATTCCGTTTTAACAATGGTCAATCCCCCTTTCTTAGCCACAACATACAAAGGACTCATATGTGGACTATCACTTATAGCATAAACAATATTAGCATCTAACTACTTCAAAATTTCTTTCCTAACAACCTCTTGCATAATGGGGTTCAAACGACGTTGAGGTTGTATGCATGATTTACTCTCATCAATCAACCTAATGTGATGCATACAAATAGTGGGACTTATACCTTTCAAATCATCAAGACTCCACCCTATAGCACTTTTATGATCTCTAAGCACCCTCAACAATTTATCAAGCTCTAGAGGTGAAAGGGATGATGATACAATTACCGAAAAGGTCTTGTCGTCCCCCAAGTACGCGTACATAAGGTGATCGGGTAATGGCTTCAATTCTTCCTTTCCCTTATCAACCTTCGACTCTTCATTCTCGACCTCCAATGGAAGATACTCCCTCTTTCCATAGTACATCATCTTGGCTTCATCTTCTTGCATTTTCCTACAAGCATTCAAGTCATGTAAGCAATCATTAATATCATCATCTTCTAGACAATAAAAAGAAGAGTTAGAGTTAAGAGATAAAGTAAGAGAATGGCTTATCTTGTTTCGAGAGGATCTTTAGATAAGAAGAATGGCAAGTTCTTTTGAACAATCTTATCAATCAATTCAATCCTTCTACACTCCTCTTTCTCATCCGGATGCCTCATCGCATTTCTTAATGAAAACACCACCTCTTCTTCATTTACTCTCAATGTCAACTCCCCCTTCTGCACATCAATTAAAACTCTTCCCGTGGTAAAAAATGGACGTCCCAAAATCAATGGAATATTTGCATCCTCGTCCATGTCAAGCACTACAAAATCCACCGGGAATATGAACTTTCCAACATTAACTAACACATCCTCGACTACTCCTTTAGGGTAAGTCAAAGACCTATCCGCAAGTTGCAATGTAATGGACGTATGCTTTACTTCCCCTATACCAAGTTTCTTAAAGATAGACATAGGCATCAAATTAATACTCGCCCCAAGATCACAAAGAGCTTTGTGCACTTCACTCTTACCCATCTTACATGGTATGACAAAACTCCCCGGATCTTTTAACTTTGGAGGCAACTTCTTTTGCAAATTTTTCATCAAGGCCCTTCTTCAAAAATCTATGTGGAAAAGGGATGGGCACTTGAATTTTTGGTATGCCCCAACTATCCCTTTCCAACTCCACTTCATCCTCTTTCTTTTTTAACGCTCTTGTTCTTTCCTATTTCTTCTTAACAACTTCCGACTCAACCATATCCGTTTCATCATTTTCTTTTACTTCAACTTCACTTTCTTCCACAAACTCTTCTTCTACCAAGTTTTCATCAATCTCCTTCTCTTTCACTTTTTCATTTTCCATAGGCATAGAAGGTCCCTCATAGTTTATTCCACTTCTCAAAGTGATTGTCTTGCATTGCTCTTTTGGATTTACAACGGTGGTAGAAGGAAATTTTCCTTTCTCATTCGCACTCAACGAACTAGCAATTTGACCAACCGAGTGCTCCAAGGCTTTGAACCTTCTATCATTAGCTTCATCAATATTTCTTCTTATCTCATCTTGAGCTTTGTTCGATGCAATCAACTTTTCAATGAGTTCTTCGGTGGTTGCCTTCCCTTCATTATTTGGCGCTTTAGCTCCCGGATGATAACCCGGAGGGTAAGTAACCGCATTGCTCGGGTTTGAATAAGAGAAGTTATCTTGCCTCTTTTGTTGTTGTGAGTATGAGCTTCCACTTCCTTGACTATTGAAACCTCCTTACCTTGGTGGGTAGTTTCCTTGGTTGTGGTTGAAATTACCTTGGTAATTATTTTGATAGTTACTTTAGTAATTCCTTCCTTGCATGTATTGCACATCCTCCACACATGGCATTGTCATAGCTCATTGTTCCCCACTAACACTATTTGGAGGAAGCACACCTTGATCAATTTGGCCTTCAACCATATTAACTCCTTGATGATTCACACCTTGATTCAAGCTCATTTGCCTCATTACCTCCGCTATTATCATCTCAACACTTGGCATACTTTGCTCCACACTAGCACTCTTCACACTAAATTGTTGCCCTTGATCGAAGCTCTCAAATCCATAGCATCCACTCCTCTCTCCGATGGCCATTGGTAGACATTTGTAGCAATCTCATCAAAAATCCTTATAGTCCTTTCCGGAGTCACATCAAGTACGGATCTACCCACTGAAGCATCCACAAGCACTCTTTGACCATTTACCAAACCTTGGTAGAAAAACCCTACTTGTTGATTTTTCGGAAAGCCATGTTGTGGACACTTGCGTAGCATATCCTTGAACCTTTCCCATGCTTCATAAAAACTCTCTTGGGCCATTTGCTTGAATTGAGTAATCAAGCTTTTCATTTGAAGCGTCTTAGAAGGTGGAAAATATTTGTTCAAGAATATTTGTGCAAGCTCATCCCAAGTGTTACACGTACCCGGAGTGATGGTAGATAACCATGTTTGAGCACGATCTCTCAACGAAAATGGAAACAACCTCATCTTGATGCAATCTTCGCTCACTCTATTTATCTTCATGGTATTGGCAATCTCAATAAATTGAGCTAGATGAGCGTTAGGATCCTCATTCGGAGTTTCACTAAATTGTTGCTCTCTCACCATAGAAATTAAGCCCGCTTTAAATTCAAAGTTGTTGGCATTGATCGGTGGACCCATTTGATTAGCCATAACTTGTAGTCAGGTTGACCAATTCAAGAATTTATCGAACCACAGGGAGGTAGGTACTAGTGCTTAAGCGATCTCTCATTTTTCATGATTTTATAGAGACTCATCATTTGTGGCATTGCCCTTGGAATGAAGAAATCTCGGATCACTCTTGGATCAATTTGAGGCCCTCGATGCACCAGAGGTGGTGGTGGAGGTGCATAAGCATGTTGAAAACCTTGTTGAAGCATGGCTTGTTGCACCATTTGTTGAAGTAACGCTTGATTGTTAAGCTCTCCAAAATTTTGATGAGCTTGTTGATGAGGATTAGCATTGACTTGGGCATTGTCTTGTACATATTGTACTCCGTCTCCATCATTCCTAACATCAACACGTTCATCTTGATTGTTCTCCATTGGATTACTCCTTTTGGTTTTATTCTCCTTTCTCCTTCTCCGAAAAGTGTGTTCAATTTCTAAATCTATAGGTTCAACTTGTTTCCCTTTTGACCTTGTTTGCATACACCTTCAAAATAAAAGAAGTTAGAACAAGATTTTCAAAAGCAAATTCAAATAAACAAATAAAAAAAATGTCTCTATTAAGATCACTCAAAACGATCCTTCTTCAAGCTACTAGCAACCGTTGGCTCCCTGGCAACGGCGCCATTTGATTAGCCATAACTTATAGTCGGGTTGACCAATTCAAGAACTTATCGAACCATAGGGAGGTAGGCGCTAGTGCTTAAGCGATCTCTCATTTTTCATGATTTTATAGAGACTCATCATCAATGGATTTTGTTATAAAACAAGTAAATTAAATGGATTAAACTAAACAAGTAAACAATGATCAATAAACAAAACGGATGGATGAAAAGTGGTTTACCAAATTGATTAAAAGTGAGATCAACAACAATCATGAAGTGGTAATTATAGGAATTATGTATCAATTGCATGTGTTTCATGGACATATGATTAAGGGCCAACACTAATTTCTTCCAAACTTTCTCTCGAAATGAATAGAATGTGAATCCAAATAAGAATCCCAAAAATAGCTCAATGGATTGGCTCTCACTCAAGAAATTCCATCTAGGTACTAAGCTTAAATGAGAATCCCCTCACACAATCAATCAACCTCTCGATCAAATCAATCGGATGTTCTATCAAAAGGTTCTAAATCCTCAAGGATATCTCTATCTCTTCAAGACTTGTAATGCACATGAAGTGTTTGATAAATTGATTCAATGAAATGTCCTAAACATATAATTTATTTCTCAATCTAATCACATACCTATTACAATTAATCACACAATTTAACAGTACAATTCAAATAATTAACATTCAATGATAGAAAATCATAAATCCATTCAACACATGAATTAAAATACATAGATCTCGAAAAATAACCAACAACTCTCATGTTGCTCATCTCACAAGGGAGATTAGTCTACCATCTTCATAAGATAATTAACATAGACATTAAAATCCTTACAAGTCATGATAATCAAATAGGATTACTACAAAAATGTGATGAAAACTCTCTTGGATTGGCTCCAATGGATATCTCCTTCCTTTCCTTGTAATTCACCTCTCTTCCTTGCTTCTTCTCTTCACTTTGATGAACAATTTATGGTGGGATGATGATGGAATGAATAGATGGATGAAGTGATGAAGGATATGGTGTAAAATGAAGGAATTGGTGTGTGAGGTGTGTGGGCAGCTGAAAATTCAGATACAATAATGATCAAATATTGAATGGAGTGGTATTTATACCCTTGGATATCTTCTAGAAGGAATCAGGAATTTTTCTGAATTTTAACACCTACACAGCTCGAGTTCAGTACACAGCCCGAGTCGTGTCTAGGGTTTCTAGTCAACGATGAACTTCAGACAGCGCACGGCTCGTGCGCAGTACACGATCATAGGGGTGCCGTGTTGTGATTTCTGACGACTGCGTACGGCCAAGTCTTACAGGTCCGTGCGCGGTACACGGGCTGAGTACCAAACACGGTTGGTCGTATTTGTGCTGCTTTACTTCCTTCTTTCTCCCGACTCTATTTTTGCTTCATTTTTCACCTGTTTTAATACGTATAAGCTCATACTCACACAATTTCATAAAAACACATAACACTACCAAAATACACATAAATACGGATAAAACAATACGAAAATGAATAAAAAAGGCACTAAAATCTAGGTGAAAATAACGACAATCATTATACAGGATCTGAAGTCCAAACATAAGTAAAAAACTAAATTTCTATTTCAAAATTGATGCTAACTAAGACTAATTAACTTTTTTTTAAAATGAAAGAGTTAGTATGTTCATTGCATAAATAACTTCACACACTTGTGCACATAGATTTAATATATTTCCTTCCCATTTGAAAGTTTCTACTTTAGAATTGATACATGTTTTACCACCATTGTTGGAAGTTCCAGCATCATGAAAAACTAAACTAAGTAAACCAGCAGCTTTGTCTTTGGATAATCTCTTTTTGTTTTTATCTTGCAACTGTTAGCTTTCATTGACACCAAAAATCTTGAGGTCAATGACATACAAGATGTATGTGTTGGTTTTTTATTTCACTAAAGCCCAACGCAACTAACATAAGTTCATCATGTATATATAAAATTTCTCAAACATCTGAAACAATTATAATAATTATTCAATATTAATTATTATTCAATATTAGAAGCAATTCTAAATCCCTTAATGTAAGAGAATCGTTGAGTTATAACAACCATTTGCACTTTTCACAATATATAAAAAGTCTTAACCTTTCATCAAGAATTAGAAAACAATCCAATACATTAAATCATATTACACTAAAACATTTCATCAAGCATCTTATATGCATGAATTAAAATGGCCGACAAGTTCTTTGCAAAAGCAAAAGCTCCTGTGCTCCCGGGGACACGGAGGGATACTCCGTGTCCCTATGTGAACACAATCTTCCCCTCTCCAATTCTATTTAAACCTATGTATTGCGAGGGGATTAAATTGTAAAGGGGCACAAAAATTGTAAAGGTGCACGGAATGTGCTCCGTGCGCCTAGGTGCACAGGAGCCTCACTCCTTTACAAATCATAACAATTTTCTAATTATCCATTTCTCTAAATCAACTACCAATTTTCCCATTCATACCAACAATCTACTGTAACTGTTATCTCATGCAATGAAAATACAAGAAATATTAATAAATAGAGTATTCGAATGCTGTGATGCATCAAGAATGATAAAACATATACATACTCCATATAAATTTTCAAATCATGTGACATTAATGAGAATTAGGATATGATGAAACAATGAAATATGTATAAAAAACTAACTCATTTTGGTTTTGTTTTATTAAAAAATCCTCCTAATAAATTTGACGCAAGACATGTGCATTATGTTCCGCTACCAAAATCAACCATGAGGAGGACAGCAAGGCTAGCTCATCTTTCACATGACACTGCACAAGTTTGCTTCACTTGATTTCGCAGTTGGAGCCACTCAATCCCTTGCTCACATATATGTTTTTGATAGAGATGCACAATTAAATAAAGAAAATAAATAAAAGACACCAAAATAATCCCTCGAGAGGGCCACGGAGAATGTTCACCGCTACAAGCCGGAAGGCTGCTGTCCTTCGAAGAAGGCCACAGAGATAACTCTGCCACAAACCAATAAGGTTGCAAATAGATAATTCTTATTGATGACTAACCTACGATACATACAGTACTTAAATAGACTGAATAGGCCGAAGGCCCACAATCATAACCCTAACCCTAATTACTAAAATAGCAGGAATAAGAAATAGGAAATAAGAAAACTAAATAATCTAATTAAAGGAGATTATTGACTTGAAATAAAATACTAAAATAACTCTCTATCAACTACCTCCGTCTCCAAACAGCCTTGACCTCAAGGCTGCAACAGGAAAATAACCCAACGATCAACCATATTCCTCTTTTTCAATGGTGTCTGAAAGGAATGGTTGGGCCTCCTCAGCGAGATCCTCTGGCTCGGGAAGGAGCAGGATACGCAATTGTTTGGCGGCACACCTATGCGATGGCCCCCAAGGCAGACCACAGCTGTAACATCGTCCCTTAGCAAGGTAGTCGTGGGCTTCCTCCGCTATTAAGTGATGGACATTTTGATGGGGTTGTGGTCCAGAATTAGTAGGAGGGCCTGACTGAGCAGGTGGAGGAGGATGAGAATACGTAGGATTCCCAAAAGAAGAAGAGGAAGGGTGAATAGCACGGGAGACTCAACGTGCCGCTTGGATGGCAGTAAACACATCTGCCAAGTCCGAGTTTGGAATGCTATCACGAATGGCCTCCTGAAGCCCTCCCAAAAACATCCCCCAAGTATTGTTCGAAAGGGAGGGAAGGAAGTTGGGTGACACGTTCTTCAAACAAAGCAACATAATCATCAATCGTACCGGTTTGGCGCATTGTTTGCATGGCCTTATACGCATTGATGGCTGAACTATCTCCAAAACATTGAATCAAATCCCTAGAAAATTAAGGCCAAGTAATTGAATCATTGTGGCGAAGGGCCCATTGACCCCAAAACATAGCTCTCCCAGACATCGCAATAAGACTGAATTTCATGCGATCACATAAAGGAGTGTTTTAAACCAAGAAAAATTACTCCGCTTGTGCGAGCCAGGCAATAGGATCTGAACCATCAAAAAGTGGAAGGTCCATCTTCAGTAATATGACTGATGAGGGTGGTGGAATAAGGACTGATGCGGTGGCTGTGGGCACGTGCTGTATAGCAGGCCATTTGTTCCCAGAAATAGGCACTGCATCAGTAGCTGGATTTTCCAGCCCTTCAAATTTCCTGATGAAGAGGTCAAATTTGGTCTCTATGCTCGATACAGATTGAGACAGCTCTGCGAGAGTGACACCATGGGTTGTTACAGTATCTTGAAGCTCGCCCAAATTTCTCTCCAGCTCATCGCATCTCTCCGGTGCCGCTGAGTCAGATCTCTCTTTCCTAGCTGTCATCGATCGGTGTCAGGCATGGTACAAGAGAGATGGCTGGTTGGACCATTTGATAGAGATACAAAATTAAATAAAGAAAATAAATAAAAGACACCAAAATAATCCCTCAAGAAGGCCACGGAGAATATTCTCCGCCACATGTTGGAAGGCTGCTGTCCTTCGAAGAATGCCACAGAGATAACTCTGCCACAAACCAATAAGATTGCAAATAGATAATTCTTATTGATGACTTCCTTACGATACATGTACTTAAATAGGCTGAATAGGCCAAAGGCCCACTGTAGGCACCTGAATTTTATTGCATATTAAATAAAAATATATGGCAAATTAATGCAATAATTATCAATTAATTATTTATTTATTAGGAATTTAAATAAATTAATTCCTAAAATAAATAAGTAAATTATTGATAATTGGGCCAGATCCAGTCAAATAAGCCCAAGTCAAGTGGGCCTGATTCAAGTCAACAAGCCCGGCAAATTAAATCCAATCCAGCAGGCCTAATTAAATTAAATAGGCCCGTATCCAGTCCAGCAGGATCAATTAAAAGAGATAAGCCCAACATATCTTTTAAAGGAGAAAATATCTCTTAAGTGGTTATTTTCTCGACATATAAATAAGGGTCTTCAGTCCTCATTCCAGACACACCAAAAACATCTAAAGACGCGCTTCTGAAGAGATCAAGAATACGAGCAGTGCTCCCTTGAGATCTTCAAGAATCTTCAAGTCAAGACTTGAGATCTTCAAGCATCTTCAAATCAAGAACGGTCTGCGATCAGAGATCAAGATTCTAAGCCCCTCCGATCCGGCATTCTTCCATCCAACTGCCTCCGATCAGAGATAAAGGTATCAAGCCCCTTTGATCCGGTACTCTTCTAACAAGCCACCTCTGACAAAAGATCAAGATCAAGCGAAGATCAAGATCAAGTGAAGGTCAAGATCCAAGTCAAGCGAAGATCAAGATCAAGCAAAGATTAAGATCCAAGTCAAGTGAAGATCAAGATCCAAGTGAAGATACAAGTCAAGAACATTCAAGGACCCGAAGATAAGACGCTCTTGAAGAGATCAAGAATATTCGAGGATCTTTAAATCTTCAAAGCTTCAAGCTCAAGACCTTCGAGGATCTTCAAATCTTCGAAGTTTCAAGCTCAAGACCTTCAAGTGATCTTCAAGTCTTCAAAGCCTCAAGTCGAAGGCTTCAAGTCAAGCTTCAAGCTGCTTCAAAGTAACTTCAAGTCAAGAACTGCCTCCGATCAAAGACCAAGGTGCTAAGCCTCTCCGATCCGGTGTTCTTCATCCATCTGTTTCCGTGAAGTCAACGTTCTACCAAATTGAATAGCATTCTTCATGACTAATCTTCAAGTCAACGTTCGATCCGAATAAAGGCTCGATGCCTCCGGATAAATATTATAATGACCCAAATCAGAGCCCGGACAAGCTTCATCCGAATATCCAGCTCCAAAAGTTAAAAAGGTCAAGAAAATCAACTCAAGAGAGGAATCAGAGGATAGTTAGAAGTTGTTTACTCAATTCTCAAGTTTAATCCATCTTGGATTTTCTTTATAATATCTTTTGTGTTTATTATTTTAATAAATACAAAATTTGTTGTTACAAATTTTGGCGCGCCCAGTGGGACAGTTTCTACCTCTCATCTCTTCTCTTTAAAAGTTCAAAGATACAAAGTATAACTCCTCTCAAGATTGCAATAAGAAAGTCTACTGCCTCAAAGCTTTTAGAGTTACAGGCTAGAGATGTCGAAGTCATTACAAGAAGTATATCTAAAGGCTCATCAAAGACAAACCGCGTCGTGGGAATTGCTCTCAATAAGCTATTGCACAACAGCAAAGATGGTGAAGATGAATCTGTCTGCCCAACTGCTCAATCCACAGAAAGTTCAGTGTATGACTCATCCATAGCCTCAGCCATGACAACAAATGCTTCGTCTGTCGAAGAACAACTGGCAAGCTTGATTCAGTCTGTTGCTGCACTCACCAAACAAAGCCAAGAACAAGGTCTGTTAAGCCTCAAGCTAATGGAGAAGATGACCAACACTGAAACAAGTCATGCAAATGAAAAATAAGTTGAGGATGAAGGCGAGGAGGAGGACTCCACGAAGCATCATCCATATGAAATAAAGCCAGTTGAGGAAGAGATATAAATTTCTGCTGACGGAATGTTTTCTATGAATCAATTGAAGAATATCGTACTAGAGACGATAAAAGACAAGTACAAAGAGAGCTTCAAATCTTCTATTGCTTACAATAAGCCATATACAAAGAGAGTTGACAGTTTGAAGATGCCAGTTGACTACGAGCCTCCTAAATTTCAACAATTCGATGGCAAAGGCAACCCAAGACAACACATAGCACATTTCATCGAGACATGCAATGATGCTGGAACCTTTGATGATCACATGCTCAAATAATTTGCCGCTCGCTGAAAGGAAATGCTTTTGATTGGTACATCGACTTGGAAGCTAACTCCATCGACAACTGGGAGCAAATGGAAAAAGAGTTTCTCAATCGCTTCTATAACACTCGAAGGACTGTTAGTATAATCGAATTGACTAACACTTATCAGTGGAAAGATGAGCCAGCAATCGATTATATAATCGATGGAGAAATCTAAGCTTGAATTACAAAGATCAATTATTCGAAGTCTCAGCCATCAGCATGTGCATTCAAGGGATGCAATGGAGCCTGTAATACATCCTTCAATGGATCCAGCCAAAGACTTTTGAAGAACTAGCTACAAGAGCTCATGACATGGAGCTGAGTATGGCATCAAGTGATTTCGAGTTGCCTTCAATTAATGACTCTTATGAGTTTGGAGACATGTCTTTCGATAAGCCTCTCAAGGAAGACTCACAGTCAAAGACACCAGTGCCTATTAAGATTCAAAGAAGTGAAGTAAAAGCAAAAGAAAATAGTGCATCCCATGATTGGGGGCAATAAACCATTTACAAAGCCAATGCTCCTTGACACGAGCATAAACTGTCCACATTATGCTCCTTGATATGAGCTAAAACTATCTAAAATCCTCAAGTCAATGCTCTTTGATACGAACTTAAACTATCTAACTCAAATCAAATCTCCTTGAGAAGAGACGAAACTCTCTATATGTTATGCTCCTTGATATGAGATTAAACTGTTTACCTCAAACCAAATCTCCTTGAGAAGAGACGTAGCTCTCTATATGTTTAAGACTCCTTGAGAAGAGTATAAACTGTCTACAATCAAGTTCAAGACTCCTTGGGAAGAGTATAAACTGTCAACAAATCAAATTGAAGACTCATTGACACGAGTATAAATTATCAGCAAATTCAAGTTTAAAGCTCTTTAACGCACGAGCATAAACTGCATGTTACTCCTGGCCCGCACGAGTATAAACTGTGTACGGCACCCCCATTCAAACAAAATCATGTCCCTTTGAACTACGTTATGACTTGATCCTCTGAGAAGAGGTACATAGGCAACTTAGCACTCTGCTAAGTTCAGTCATAATTCAGGCTATTCGTATCAAGTTGGTGAGGTAGGCAATAAAATTCAATCATGTTGAACAATAATGGAGTGTCGAAATTTGTTCATTTCGACACAAAGACATCCGTGAACAAAATGTGAGGGGGCATTTGTAGGCACCTGAATTCTATTGCATATTAAATAAAAATATATGGCAAATTAATGTAATAATTATCAATTAATTATTTATTTATTAGAAATTTAAATAAATTAATTCCTAAAATAAATAAGTAAATTACTAATAATTAGGCCAGATCCAGTCAAATAAGCCCAAGTCAAGTGGGCCTGATTCAAGTCAACAAGCCCAGCAAATTAAATCCAATTCAGCAGGCCTAATTAAATTAAATATGCCCGTATCCAGTCCAGCAGGCTTAATTAAAGGAGATAAGCCCAACATATCTTTTAAAGGAGAAAATATCTCTTAAGTGGTTATTTTCTCTATATATAAATAAGGATCTTCAATCCTCATTCCAGACACCCAAAAACATCTGAAGACGCGCTTCTGAAGAGATCAAGAATACGAACAGTGCTCCCTTGAGATCTTCAAGAATCTTCAAGTCAAGACTTGAGATCTTCAAGCATCTTCAAGTCAAGACTTGAGATCTTCAAGCATCTTCAAGTCAAGAACGGTCTGCGATCAGAGATCAAGGTTCTAAGCCCCTCCGATCCGACGTTCTTCCATCCAACCACCTCCGATCAGAGATAAAGATGTCAAGTCCCTCCAATCCGGTGTTCTTCTAACCAGCCGCCTCCGACAAGAGATCAAGATCAAGCGAAGATCAAGATCAAGTGAAGGTCAAAATCCAAGTCAAGCGAAGATCAAGATCAAGTGAAGGTCAAGATCCAAGTCAAGCAAAGATTAAGATCTAAGTCAAGTGAAGATCAAGATCCAAGTGAAGATACAAGTCAAGAACATTCAAGGACCTGAAGACAAGACGCTTTTGAAGAGATCAAGAACATTCGAGGATCTTTAAATCTTCAAAGCTTCAAGCTCAAGACCTTCGAGGATCTTCAAATCTTTGAAGTTTCAAGCTCAAGACCTTCAAGTGATCTTCAAGTCTTCAAAGCCTCAAGTTGAAGGCTTCAAGTCAAGCTTCAAGCAGCTTCAAAGTAACTTCAGGTCAAGAACTGCCTCAGATCAAAGACCAAGGTGCTAAGCCTCTCTGATCCGGCGTTCTTCATCCATCTATTTCCGTGAAGTCAACGTTCTACCAAATTGAATGGTGTTCTTCATGACTAATCTTCAAGTCAACGTTCGATCCGAATAAAGGCTCGGCGCATGATCAGAATCAAACGCCATCGTTTAAAGATTTTAAGTATAACCTATATTCCAAAATCCAAAAGCATCCAACTGCTCTGTTTCCCCCCAAATATCAAGGGCACAGCGATCCCTAATTACGATAAACAACAATTCTGCAAAACCTAAATCAAGCTAGATAACAGAAGAGCATGTAAGAAAGAGGGAAAATAGAAGTACCAGAGAATTGGATTGAAGAACTAGTTGTAGTAGAGATTGAGACCCATGCCGTCGTGAATAATCCTTGAGGGACACAATAAGCACCAGAAACACAACAGTCACGGATTTGGGAGGGGTATTGTCGCTATCAGGGCCACGAGCGGAAGAGGTGAAGTTGCGACTGGTTGGGCTTGCTGGGAACAAGTGGCGTCGGGAGCGGAGGCAGGAGTGCAGCCAGATATTGACGTGAATGGGGGACCGCCATCGGAGGAGGTAACGCCGGCAGCGGAGGTAGGAGTGCGGCCGGCGGTACGAAGGGGTGGCGTATTCTTCGACGATTTTGGGAAATACTTTCAATCTCACTAGACAATTTTGGGAATTAGGGTTCACGTTCATAATGTGTTTGAAGTTCAGATTGTGTTTTTTATTTTTGGATCAGATATTGTGTTTTAAGATTGGGATGGGTAAACGTTTTAAGAAACGTGTTTTGAGTTTTTAAATAAAGTGATATGTTTACCATGTAATTTAAAGATTAAAATTAATTTTTTAATTAAAATTTTATATATTTATCGACGGAATATTCTGTAGGTAAATTAAAGATTAAAATTAATTTTTTTTTAAAAAAAAATTAATATATTACCGAAGGAGTTTTCCGTCGATATATTAAAGACAAATTATTTTTTTAAAACTAAAATATATTTATCGACGGATCAAATTCAATAGGTAATTTAAAGACTAAAATTAATTTTTTTAATCAAAATTTTATATATTTACCGACGGATTATTCCGTCGATAAAATAAAGACTAAAATTAATTTTTTAAAAAATAAAATTTAATATATTTACTGACGGAAATATTCCATCGGTAAATTAAAGACTAAAATTAATTTTTTAAAAAATAAATTTTAATATATTTACCGACGGAAATATTCCGTCGGTAAATTAAAAACTAAAATTTAATATATTTACCGATGGATAATTCGTCGGTAAATAAAAAACTAAAATTAATTTTCTTTAAATAAAAATTTATATATTTACCGACGAATTTAATCCGTCGGTAATCTTCCGAGATTTATTCCCTCCAAAATACTGACGGATTTACCGACGGAATAAACATCCGTCGCTAATTCCGTTAGTAATCCATCGCAAAAACTGTCGAAAATTTCTATAGATGATTTTTTAAAAATCAATTCTATTAAATCAATAAATCGTCGGTAATTCATCGGTAAACCATCGATAATTACCGATGATTTTTTCCGTCGGTAAATTCATTGGTATTTCAGCAGTTTCTTGTAGTGTAACATATATTTGATACAAAATCGTGATTCAATATCCGTAAGCATAAATTTGGTACGGTACTATGCAGTCCAATACCAAAGTTCACATGACTCAAATTCCATACATCATGTACATGGTAAAAATCGTAAGCAAATCATTCTAACACAGTGTAAGAGTTTAAACAAGCATTAGTACTTAGTAGTGAACCTACCTTCAACAATTTACAAATAGGAATTGGATCACTAGTCTCTTTGACTTACACTCCCTTCAAAACCTAGCTTACAAAGACGAGAAGACGAGTTCAATTTCACGCTACCATCATACTTGTAAATTTATAAGGGTTAAACTATCAACGGACTGTACAGAAGTAGACATAAGCCCTAATTTTATTATTCAGCAAAAGAAGGTAGATTGGGACAAGTTGAAGAATGGTTTGAGGTGAAATCGGCATAGGGTTGAAAATTATAAGCCTGGGTAGCGTTTACGTAGAAGTTGAGGGGAAATAGAATGAGGCTTACTTTAGCTTCTTCTCCAAACGACTTTTGCTGATTCTTGTGTAAGGAGTACAAAAGAATGGTTAGGGTAGTATTTAAATATCATGGTGGCAGCAGATTGAAATGTGAGAATTATCGTGATCATTTGTCTTCATGGGTAATTAATTAAGGAAATATTTGAGGCTGTAGGGTTTTGATGATTCGTAACGGCTAGAGGTATGGATGAGAGAGTTATTCTCTTATTGAACGCTGCTGAATTTAAATTGTCGGGATTTTTTTGTAAGATCATGGGCTTTAGAAGATTTTCAGTCGGTGGTCATGTTATTGGGCTTTGAAGGACTGGGCCCAAATTAATAATGAACGAAATTGTCTTAAATTTCCTAGGCATGACATCCACCCTATTAATAAAAATTTCGTCCTCGAAATTATAGCATAATGAAATATTACCCGTGAAGTGGAAAGGGTATTGTGCTTGTAGCTCATCTTCTCGTTCCCAAATAGCCTCTTCCTCAGTGTGTCAACTCCATTAAACTTTAATGAGTGGCATGTCTTGATTTCGAATCCTTTAGACCTTTCGTTCCAAAATTATCTCGGGTACTTCTTCATAGGTTAGCTCTTTACCGAGCTCTAGTGTTGAGAAGCTCATCACGTGACTTGGATCATGAACATCCTCGACATTGATATATGGAAGACATTATGGATTGAGGACAACTCGGGTGGTAGGGCTAAGCGATGAGCCAGCTCTCCAACTCTTTCAAGAATTTCAAATTGTCCTACGAATCGGGGTCTAAGCTTTCCCTTTTTCTCAAATCGTATAACACCCTTCGTGGACGCAACCTTTAGAAAAATATTTTATCCAGATTGGAACTAAAAATTTCTCCTCCTCTGATCGGCATAAGACTTCTGTCTATCTTGGGTGGACCTGATCCTCTCTCATATGATCATATTTTATCAATAGCCTCTTCCACCAGTTTGGGGCCTAAGATAGCCCTCTCACCCACTTCGTCCCAATAAAGTGGCGATCTATATTTTTTCCCATACAGAGCTTCATATCAAGCCATTTTGATGGTGGCTTGGTAGCTATTATTTTAGGCGAACTCGACTAAAGGTAAAAACTTTTCCCATGCATCGTCCAGATCGAGTGTGCAAGCTCACATATCTTTCAATATCTTAATAGTTCTTTCTGACTGCCCATCTGTTTACGGGTGATAAGTTGTGCTAAAATTCAATTTAGTTCCCATGACCTTGTGTAAGCTTTTCCAAAATCTTGGCGTGAAGCGTGTGTCTTTATCCGACACTATAGAAACTGGTATACCAGAAGTTTTACTACTTCTTGAATGTATAGTTGGACAAACTATTCCATCTTGAAAGTCATCTTTACAAGCAGGAAATGAGTTGACTTGGTTAGCCAATCAACAATTACCAAAATGGCATGATTTCCTCTAGTTGACCTTCACAGTCCTACTACAAAATTCATGGCAATCTATTCCCACTTCCACTCAAGTATCTCGTGTGGCTTAAGTTTTTTGGCTGGTCGTTAGTGTTCAGCTTCGAATTGTTGGCAGGTCAAACACCTCTCCAAATAGTATCCAATATCACGTTTCACGCTTCTCCACCAAAATCTTTCCTTCAAATCATGGTACATCTTTGTCCCTCCCGGATGAGCCGTGTAGGGAGCTCCATGTGCTTTTCCTAAAATTCTTTCTCTTAACTCTTCGACCATTGGAGCACAAAGCGTTCCATTGTACGTCAACTCTCTATCGTCATCCACCTTGAATCCATTGGCTTAGTCTTCAATTGTCTTTTTTTATTCTTTGTAAAAAGAAATCTTGTTCTTGTGCTTCCTTATCTCCGTTCTCAATGTTGGTTGGATCTCCAATGCTGCGATGACCGCTCTCGAGCTAAAAGGTGGTATCAAAATTTCGATCTACAACTTGGCGAATTCTTTGATCAATTGTTCTTGTTAGGTAAACAGGACATTAATCTCTACATTTGCCTTTCGGCTCAATGCGTCTGCCACCACGTTGGCTTTGCCTGGGTGGTATTCGATCGTGCAATTGTAGTCCTTCACCAATTCTAACCACTTACGTTGTTTCTTGTTGAGCTCATTTTGAGTGAAGAGATACTTCAAGCTCTTGTGATCCGTGAAAATCACACTTTCCTCCATATAAGTAGTGCCTCAAGATATTTAAGGCATGAACCACAGCTGTTAATTCTAGGACATGTGTAGGGTAGTTCACTTCATGTGGTCTGAGCTGCCTAGATGCATGCGCGACAACCGTTCCATGTTGCATCAACACACTCCCAAGGCCTTGTTTCGTGGCATCACTGTAGACAAGAAAAATTTCAATAGGATCGGGTATCGTTAAGATCAGCGCTAAAGTCAGGTTTTGCTTTAACTTTTGAAAACTTTCTTCACAATCCTTAGACCAAACAAACTTCTCTCACTTTCGAGTTAAACGTGTCATAGGGCCAGCTATCTTTGAGAACCTGACACCGGAAAATTAGAGAAGTAGGAGGAACCACAAGAGAACACACAACACTCACTACTCTAGGAATCCACCAAAAGATTTAGAGCAAGATACCAGAAGATAACATCTTCTAACAAGCTTGAAAGCTCAAGATAAGTTTAATTTCGAAATTGTCTACTTCCAAACTTACAAAGGATAGATAATATATAGGCAAGTCTTGGAACAACCTTCCAAGGGAGTCAAAAGAAATAAATGAGAATTGATCATTCTCAAGGCATTGAAAATAATAACTTAGACTCCAAATAAATGCAAACTTAATAAAAGATAGATAAAGACTAAGAATATGAAGATCTATAATGAGAAAAGGAACCATCAGAAATCAGCAAATTCGAAGTTGGTCCAGTAACTTTCGTATGATGCACCAGCCTGCCACACTTCAGTCAAACAATTATAACTTTCTGTAGAAATATTATTTTTGAGATCCGTAAATTTTATTGAAAACTAGACTTGAAGAGCTTTCCAACCATATAAAGTATACACCATAAATCCTTCCCATTCAAAACAGATTTATTCTTGAAGTTGACTAACCATTGGTGATTTCTTGCTGAGTTAATGCTACTAAATTTTCAACTTCCGCTTCAGCCCCTGCGTTAGAATCCTTCAATCTTCGGTAGTAGCCTGCGAGGCCTAGAAAAATTCTAACTTCTTGTATATTTATCGGGGTCTTCCACTTGTTTACTACTTCAATATTAGCTGGATCCACTTCGATTCCCCATGTCACATCATGTTAGAGAAATTTAACTTGACTCAGCCAAAACTCACATTTCTTGAATTTTGCGTACAATTTCTACTTATGAAAAGTCTCAAGTACCATTTTAAAATGTTCCTCATGCTGTTTTTCATCCTTGGAGTACACCAGAATTTCATCAATAAAAACTATAACGAATTGGTCCAGGTACGGGTGGAACACCCGATTCATCAATTCCATGAATACTGCAGGTGCATTGCTTAAATCAAAAGGCATCACGACAAATTCATAGTGCCCGTAGCAGGTTCTAAAAGTTGCCTTTGAAATGTCAGACTCCTTCACTCTCAACTATTGATATCCAGACCTCAAATCAATCTTAGAAAAAGTGCTAGCCCCCTCGAGTTGATCAAACAAGTCTTCAATTCTGGGTAGAGGATACTTGTTCTTCACTGTCAAACGATTGAGTTCACAGTAGTCAATGCACATCCTCTTCGAGCCATCCTTCTTCTTAACGAAGAGTACTGGTGTCCCTCACGATGACAAGCTTGTGCGAATAAATCCCATATTAAATATATTTAGCAGTTGAACCTTCAGTTCTAGCAACTCCATAGGTGTCATTCTAAGGTGTCTAGGAAACTGGTGCTGATCTGGGTAGTAAATCTATTATGAAATCTACTTGTCAATTAGGAGGTATCCCCGAAAAATCTTTTAGAAAAACGTCAGGGAAGTCTTGTACCACCCGTATGTCACTAGGTGACGTTTTTATAGTATCTCATTTACAATATTAACTAGAAATTCTTGACAAGACTTTTTCTTAAGCATTTTAGTTGCCCTCGCAGCGAACAAAACTCTAGGAATTACTTCACTATTTATCGTACAACAGTCCTTTCAACTTCAATATTATCTCTCCTTCCTTACACCCAATATTGGATTGATGGGAAGTGAGCCAATCCATTCCTTGGATTAAGTCAAACCTATGCATGTCTATGGCATATGGCATGACACTAAAATTGTGACCTCTTATGCATACGTTCGCATTATCAATTAATGATTGTGTGAGAATTCTCTCCCACAAAGGTAAGCTAATTTCAAGAGGCCCATCACTTATAATCTTTTTGTAACCAATCTTATGAAAAAATTACGTTGAACTGAAAGAATGAGATGAGCCAGTGTTAAAAAGTATGAAAGCTCAGGTTTTCCCCACAAATAATATACCTGTCATGACTCCAGGTTTCTTGTCCTCCTCAGCCTCATTCATTGAAAACACTCTCCCTTTTCCACTTGTAGCCTGTCTCGATCTTCCCCCTGTGGCTTGTCCTCTTTGCTCAGGTACATAGTTGGGTGGTTTCGTGCAATCTTGCACCCTGTGTCCAAACTCGTGATACCTGTAGCACTTTCCTTGACCCCTAAGGAACTCTCTGCCATGGCTTTTTCCACACTTAGGACAAAGAGACATAAGGTTTTGAGCATTTGAAGGTGTCTTTGCATTATCCATTGCTTGATTATTGTTGTTGTTGTTTCTTCCCTGGTTGGAGTTCTCCCACTTTCTTTTACCAAAGTTCTCCACTGGTTTGCTGTTAGAACCCCCAAGCCCAAGCTTGCTGCTATCGTTTCAGCGTAGTCCATGTCAGCATGTCAGAATAGGATATTCCACATGTCTGGGCGCAACATTTTCCTGAACCCTGAGCCATTTTCTCACTAGTGTCCACAAGCTATGGGGCTGACCGACTTAATTGATTAAACTTTCTCTCTTAGTCGATCATAAAAATTTCTTCCTACTTCTGTTGGAAGAACTCGTTCTCCATTTTCTCCCGATGAGACTGCGGATAATACTTTTTCATTACTATTCTCTAGAATTCTTCCCATTTGATAGCTTCCCGTTGCTCGTCCAGCCTTATTCTCCATTAGCCTTCCTACCAATAGTCCGCATCATCGACCAGCTGGTAGGACGCGCATAGCACGCACTGTTCATTCGTACACTCCAATGCCCTCAACCATTCTTCTACATATTCCAGCCCCTCACGCCCCTTGAATAAGGGTAAAGAATGAGCGCGGAACTCCTGGACTATATGAGTGTGATCATTCGGGTTGGTTACTAGGTTGTGGAGTGCTTGTACGAGTTGATCTGGAGCATTTTGAGTATCTCTTCTGGGAGGCATCCTTCAAACAACCAACTTACACATATTTAATTTCTACTTAAGTATGGAGAGAATTTTAAATAAAGTACAATGATGGACAAACCATTGTTCATGTATTAATAACAAGGATAGAAAATAAATATTCATAATGACAATAATTTTTTTTTATATTGAATCAAACTTTATTTGGTAATCATCAAGTTGCTGATTTTTTAAGAAAAAATAAATAGCAACATGGATTTATTTATAAATGACAATTATGACATCAAGGTGATTTATCAGCCACAACCACACCCCTCGATGTCAACCAAGCTATCAATAAGAGTTCCCTCCGGATCCTCCTCAAGGTCTTCGTCTGGCTCTTCTTCCTCCATACATCATTTAACTCATTGTTGTGCTCTGGATCCACAAAATAACCCACCATCAATGCTTTCTGATCGTCGTTCAATCCGTCCGCATATGGTTCAAGAGGGGGTGGATGCCAACATGCAACCCTCTCAAATAGAAATGTGGTAAATTGTACATAGTCTACTTGCGGGACCTGTGGTTGAACTGTGTGGTGCAGGAGGTTGGCAAAAATAGGATCGGCCACGTTCCTCCATTCCCATGGTAATGTGCTGATCAATTTCACAATGGCCCAGTAATCCGTGATTCCATTATCAACATCCTTGACTTGTCTCCACTTTTGTAGAATTACCGCAACATGGGTGGGCATGTCGTGCCGTAAGTCTCGTTGATAATCTCTATACTTGTTGTCGTGCTAAGTCATTCATCTAACGAAGCACATTTCTACAATCATAATGGAAGAACTAACTTGGCACAAAAATATTTACGCCCCAATCATTCTGTGTCACATAATATCAAACTTGTATTTGAATTCACTATCAATCAATTTCCATAATCAAATATATTCATACCTCTTTTATAGCGGGCGTCATACTTGGTGGATACGTATCAAGAGACTTTATTTGATTATTTTATAACAACTTCATCAAACACTCATTTCATATAATCATGCATCAACGAAAATTTTAAAAAAATAAGAACAAGTATGCCGAATCGCATACCTGTTCTGATACCATACTGTCACATCCCAAAATTCTAAACTTGATTGATTTTATTAATATTTGAGGAAATTAAGACATAAGGGATAAATATGTTTAGTTACAACGATCTGTCAACTCGAAAAAAAAACATCTTAACCAGTATTGTATAAATGAATTAAAGTAATAAGTTAAAGGATGGCTTTCATTAGAAAAAAGAGGTTGCAAGTTTTTAAACCCTTAATTAAAGAAAGCGTGTTATTTTGCTTTTAGAAAAAGAAAACAACTATGTTGAGTATGGAGAGTTTTACTCCATTTAAAACTCTTTTGACACCTCAAATGCAAACACAACCCAAAATTAATTACTCCCTCCGTCCCAAATTCATCTTCACGTTTATCATAGATACAGAGTTTAAGAAAAGTTACTTTTTAATTTACTTTTTGGGGTAAAATGGTATTTTTGAGTAATAAATAAATGATAAAATATTTTATGTGCTAAAGACGCGAGCTGCTGACTGTATTGCCCGATCTCACCGTTTCGAGCATAACTTTCTCATACGTATTCCGATTTCAGTGATTTTTATACTAAAGCTATCCTCTCTTCTGTGGCTTTCCAAAAATATATCACATGATCAATTTGGAATTCTACACAAATATAGAAAAATTATACAGCATTCCTTCATACTTTCACTCTTCATTCTAACTTTGAACTTTTGATCCTGTTTTACCATTCAAAACTCAACAAAACACATTAGTAGCATCTAAATCGTGTAAATACTCAAACGTACATAATTCCATGCATAAAAAATAACTTTTCTAAGTAAAATGGTGTAATGTGCACACATAAAATGCGTAAAATTCTACTCTCAACATCCCTAATGGTAATATCATCGTCATTATGTCTCCTAGCCATTTCAACCTCTACTATTTCAGACACAAATTCAGTCTCTTCCTTAACATTAATTCCAACTTCCTACCCTTATGCTAGAGTCTCGGCCTGTTCTTGCTCTTCAGTTTTCTTTGGAGTATCCAGAGGTTCAGTAATTTTTATAAGTGTGTTATTCCTCATTCTCATACCTCCTCCTTTTTCTAGAAGTTACTTCTATCTCTGGATTAAAGGTTTCATAATTTTCTCCCTTAGATCTAGTGTGCGTACACCTATGAAAAATTCATAGTTAAAGAATTTTTATAACAAAAAATAACTAGAAATAAATGTCTTGACTAAAATTGTAACGACTCAACAATATTTACTATCCCCGGTTATAGCTCCAAAAACTTGTTCACTAATTTAAGTGTACTCAAAAGTGTCCCCTCAAGTATAAAGGGATTTATTGTAGCTTAGCGTGTGACCAAGTATAATATGAAACCCACGAGATAAAATGTTACAAATTCTATTATTACCAAACTAATTAAAACTGTAACCTTCAATGATTTTGATAATTAATTAAACTACTAATTTGCAAAAAAAATGAATAACTAATAAAATAAATCACAAGTAAAAATATATGAGTGTTTCAAGAGAGGAGACAAGATAACTCTGGGGAATCTAGTCTAAATCAGTCAAATCAATTCATTAGACAACCGACCATAATTCCTGCAGAAGTTATGAAAGCAATCACATTAATATGTTAAGCAACAAGTTGATTAACGCATATCAACTTAAAACGAAATCTGATTTAAAACTTAAAATGCAGAGAAATAATTCTTATTCCCTCTCTAGGTACTACTATGCTAATACATTCCCTTAGAAAATAATTATACTCTAACATGCATTTCCTTTATAGGTACTAAAGAATTAAACTCAATTTCCTGATCTAATTATCTAAGAAGGTAATTCAGTGATAAATTAGAAATCCAGTATTGACAGTTATAATGAATAAAGGATATGTGATTAAATCCCCTCTACGTAAAATATGACAATAAAATTCTGCTACTCATACAAGCAACGATTATACACATGCATGAATTATGACATGGATATAATGAAGGACAGATACGAAACAAAATATATTAGTCTTAAAACCATAACATCAATAAAGATCGAAAAGACTTCTGCAGAAATCTATAACTTAATCTACATCATCAATCCAACATAATTTAAACCTTCACACCCTAAAATTATCCAAAAAAGTATTAGTTCATGGTGTTACAAGTAACAATCATGTCTATGATTGAAAATTTACCATATGTCTATAACTAAAAAAGATAAAGAAAAGAATAATTAAAAAAAACTTGAATATGGTGCAGATCTTCGTTCTCTCTTCCGTCTCTTCAAATCTCTTCAATTTTTCCTTCTCAAGTAAACAAACACTCCAAACTCTTCAAGTGTGGTGTTGAATGGTGGATGGATGATGGTGAAGTATGAAAGACAATTGATTTTTATGATGAGAAGTATCGATCCATTTTATAGGTGTCTAACCCTTAAAATCAGGCTCCTAGGGCTTACCCTCATTTTTCACACACTTATACACACTAAAAGGCATAAATAGTGGTTCTAGGCTTCCTTTGGAGGTTAGTCGACCAAAATAGGGCAGTTCGAGTGGGCCAGCTTGACTCAAGTCAGATGTCAAGTTGAGGCAGAATTTGTCGAGCTGATCTTTTGGAACCTAACGGTCTCCAGCTCAACTCGAGCTGATGGTCAAGCTAGTTTTCTATTGCATTCTGGCTTGCAACTTGACTCGAGCTAGGTAGCTCGAGTTGGTCGAGCTGCATGTTTTCTAGCTCGGGTTCCTCTGACGAAGTCAAATTCTATTCTTATTTGGTTACCAGCTCAACTCGAGCTGGGTCTTTTCATGGCCAAATCCAACCTTTCTTCGATTCTACTCTTTTTATTGCTTTTTCACTCTTAAATATATCATGAACAATGAGACTTATGCTAAAATACGAATACAATTCCAACAAAATGATGAATTATTATATACCATAATAAAACATTCTTATTTTCACACTCATCAAGTCCTAATGTAAATTAAAACATATTAATTCAATATTAATTCATATACATTGTTTTAAATTTAGTATATAATTAATTGATAATTAGGTCAAATAGGCCAAAATTTCCTCTCATATTTTCCAAGCTTATATATATTGTCAATTAAAAAAGACAATCACTAGAATGAGCTTGTCTTATTTTTCAAATTCATGAGACCAGATCTTTTTAGTGTGTTAGGTCAAAAAGATTTAAAACGGATCCTCAATCTTCTCCTTTCTCTCTCCACTGGCACGCTCACTTTATCTCTCTGGATCTCGCAACCCTCTAATTTCTCTCTCCACTAGATCTTGCAACCCTCTCTTTTCTCACTCCGCTGGATCTCGCAACCCTCCTTCTCATCTTTTCGACAAAATGAAATAAAAAATATGAGAACTCAAGAATTTCTCTAAGAAGATGACATCTGCCGCTCCTTGCTCCACCATTCTTCCGCCTTCCTCCCCTCCAAAACCACCACCACTGAATTCACTCTACCAAGCGACACTCTTCTGATTCCCCATCCCAATTGGATGAACCACTCCCCAAGAGACCCACTCTCCTCCCTCCTTGATTACCACATCCTCGGATACACCAAAATCTAACTCCTAAAACCCTTTCCGTGAACCTTTCCGCCCCCTCCGCCGCAAACCATGTGTCCAAAATCAAAGGCATGTTTGTGTTTAAAAGTTCTTTAGTTGACAATGGAAACAACAAATTTCTTCCGAATTCCCTAGCCAAAGCAGATTTCTCCCCCAATGGAGTTGATTTTCCACTTGGGCCTTCGGGAAGAATGTGGATGATATATTGGGAGAAAAGCTCAACATTCCAAAATTTATACCTCCTTTCTCTGATCCCTCAACAAGGGGTAGTAAGATAGTGCATGGTGTTAACTATGCCTCTGGTGGTTCTGGTATACTTGATAACACTGGTTCAGTTGCAGTAATCTCTCTATCTCTCTCTCTCTCTCTCAACATACATATAATAGTTTTCTTGATTTTATACAGCTAAAGCCATAGTGATAGAAAGATAGGTGAGTGTGTAACTGAGTTGGGAGTTGTATTTAGGTGGGAGTTATTATCATAGTTTGATGGGTTTGCTCTTTAGTTATATTTACATGTTAAAACAAACATTGATAGTATGCCGTATGCCTATTCTATATTTATATTTGTGGACATGTTTATGTTCATCCAAATGCTTTGTTCCAAGTTTTATAAAGGATGAATAAGAGTTGTACGAAGAAATTTGTGTATTTAATAAAGACTTCTTATAGAAATTATCAATGTGTTCTTGAGAAACAAACAAAGATAGAATAAAATTCACAAACCACTAGCAATTAAAAGTTTAATTCACACCAAATGCACAGTACATATTGTGTGCATTTTCAGAGTACTATCTTTTCACTATTGTATTACTTGTTTTTATTAAAATATAGAGTATTAATTTAATGAATTAGGTTACTCTTTTTTTTATTAATTATGTTACTCAATTGAATGAATTAGGTTATTCTTTAAAATGAATTAGGTTACTATGAATACGTTTTTGCATTACGTTAGGTTACTCTTTTTCATTAATTAGGTTACTCAATTGAATGAATTAGGTTACTCTTTAAAATGAATTAGATTACTATGAATAAGTTTTTGAATTACGTTAGGTTACTCTTTTCTATTAATTGGGTTACTCTTTAATTTTAAACTTTGATTTTCTGAAAATTAAGGTTTTTTATTATTAATTGGATCTATTTATAATAAATTAGATTACTCTTGATTTGAAACTCTAATTTTTTGTTTTGAAAATTAAATGGTGCAGTAATACGAGAAAAAAATCAATTAAATAATGTCAAATGAGAAAATTTTAAAAGAACAATATATATAAGTATATGTTACAATAGTAAAATTCTTAAAAAAAATTAATTTTATAAATCAATACAATTCATTTGAAAATAAAATTTTCTTTATTAAAATAAACATTTCATTTGAACAAAACTTTTATATCCTATTTTGATAAAAGAAGAGGAGAGAGAGAGAGAGATACATGCATTTATTAATGGAAAAAAGGAAAGGGCAAAGAAAAGCATAGCAGAGTTTATAAGTAAAAAAAAAGAGGTGAGAGTATAGAGTGACATTCATTTATTAATGGGAAAATTACAAAAGAAGAAGAGAGAGAATAGAGTGACGTGCATGCATTTAGTGAAAATAGTAAATGTATATTTCACTGAATCATTTACAATGTACTGAAGTACATGCAGATACATGACAAACAACTGTATTCAATCTACCTAAGTGTGAGCTTAGGGTAAATACGTCAACAATTCAAATACAACGAAGCTATTTGCATATTAATTCTACATGCTACATGACTTGGGGTCAGCATTCTCGATCCAAACTGAAGGGCATTTCTTTTCATCCATATATGATATACGAGTGTAGTAAAGGTGATGTACAATAACCCGCGAGCCTTGGTGTTGTTACGAGTATTCGCATTGATCTTTCTGAAAGCATGCATTTATTAGTTGGACACGTGGCATGTTTGCGGCCCATGCTCCTTTCTGTATGACACGTAAAATCATTAAAAATCCAGTACAATACTCGCGAGATTTTATATGGTATTTATTTAGGATTCGATTCTAGGGGTGGGCATATTTTTTTCGAGTTTTGGGTACCCGAACCGATCCAAAAAAAATTACCCCAAAAACTTAATATTTTTGGGTAATTTTGGGTTTTAGGTAAACCCAGACCCGGTTATTAATTATCAAATCGGGTATCGGGTTTTGAAAATTACCCGATCGGGTAACCCAGTTTTTTTTCAAAATTTCTATTATATATAACATACTATATACTAATACTAAGTAGGTTTCTATTGCCCAATCTTTATTTCCCAATCATCGATTCACACCGCACATTCATTAAGAGAAGTAGAGAATCCCTCAAATTTTTACTTCTCACAAGTAGTGAAGAATCTCAATCTCCGTTTATTCATATATTATATGAAATAATAAAGAAATTAACATATTTTTTTTAAAAAGTTTTACTCCGTATACAACAATTTACTAAATTTATAATATAATACTTCCTCCGTCCGCCCCAAAGGTGGACATTTGCTTTTTGCACGTGGATTAAGGAGTATTATTATTTAATCTGTAGTTGGTAGTTGTATTAGTGGGGTGTATGAGTCCCATAAATTTATTGTATTAGTGATGTGTGTGGGTCCTATGTGTTTAAAAAGGGAAATGTGGACCTTTGGTGCGGACGCCCAAAATGGCAAAATGTCCACCTTTCGAGCGGACGGAGGGAGTACATCTTAAAAATATATTTAAATTTTATTAAATTACATTTTAATAAATATTTTGACACAATATTATTATTCTTACATTAAGTATAATATTAACATTAATTAATATTTTTAATAAATTTACTTTAGGGATGATAAATATTAAATGTGTTGAGAGTAACAATATATAATAAGTATGACAAAATGAAATACTAATTTTATCACATGAAAATATAGGAAAAATTAAAATAAAAAAAAGATTAAAAAAAACTGGATTACCCGATTTTTTCGGGTACCCAAAATATCGGGTACCTACAATACCGGTTTGGGTTCGGGTAATTCATTTTAAAACTCAAAATTTCGGGTACCCAGACTCGAAATCTGAATTACCCAAAACCCGGTCCGATACCCACCCCTATTTGGTTCCATGAATTTTTCATGGGACTGGTGGTACCCTAGTGGCTCTCATTAAAAAATAAAAAGAATCTATTATTCACATAAATATTGTCTATTTTCGAGATCAAAAGTATTAAATTTCTCCCATTTTTACCAAGTTTACATTGCCAATTAAAAAAGAAATCTAATGACATAAATATAATTCATTGTTAAGATAAGAAATATTAAATGGAGGGTTAAAATTAAATTTAAATAGCAGTAAAATTGAAATATATGAAAAAAAATTGATGATCAAAATAATTTTTTTTTATATATGTATAGATATGAAAAAAATTGATGATCAAAATAACATACTTTACAGTTATTTTTCTCTAAATAAAAATAAAAATGGATAGCGAGTTAAAAAAATTTAAAAATACAGTATATTATTAACATAAAAATAATTAAAATAAAAAAATATTAAATAAAGGATCCACTGCAGAATAACCCTTAAATTTGACAACAGTAAAATTGAAAGACAAATTCTCTTGTGAGACACTATTTACGTGAGACGGTTTGTGAGACGTGTTAAAGTATGTCTATTATTTAAATAAAATATATTTAATTATTGTTAAAGTATGTTTTCTAAAGTATGTTGGATTATGCATTAAAGTATGATTTTAACGTGTTATAATATGATTTATTGTTGACATACTTTAATGACAAATAAGCATATTTTATCTCTACAATAAGCATATTTTAGTGATGGGTCAACCCGTTGTGGTAGGGCCATTTACCATTTAGACTGGACTCAAAAGTGAGCTTGGATCAATATTTGAAGACAGAGGCTGCCTATCCGAGGAGGAGAGCAAAGGAGACCGAGCGAAGGAGAAGCACGCGCTCGCCCACCTGGAGGAGGCAGGTGGAAGGCATTTATTCCCTCTCCTCTCACCACTTGCTCCCTGTAACGTCAGGATATTTTTATGCATATAATATCCATATATTTACTAATTAGATTTATTATATATTTATTTAGTTATTAAAGGATTTGAATTTCTCCTGAATATTCCTTCCCATATTTTTCTCAACTTCCAACCCACATCCCTTATAGATAGGGCATGTCTAACGTGTTCTAGTTTTACTCAAACCTTCCTCGAATAAAATATCAAACTCTAATCACCATACTCACAATTTTCAAATTCTCTTTCAAATCATAGTGGCAAGCTTTCTAGTCCATGCTCTCTGACTTGTGCCTCCTACTCTTCGACTCATACTGTTCAATTCCATTATCATTAGTAAGCCATCTGTTATAAACGCATTACTTTTATAATATTTTTATAACCTATTTATTCTTGTAGTAATTTATTGGTTTGATTTGTGGGAGTTTAGGTGCGGCACTGTTCATAAGTATGTATATGTTTTCCCTCATCTACTGTTTGAAATAAATTTAGTTAGGTTAATTTTTTTGTGTTGTGGCTCATATTCCTTAAAGTTGATTACCCTTATTTTTTTTCTGTGAGTGATCAGCAATTCAGTCCGTTTTATAAAATTTATTTATGATGCATATTTTCATTAATATTTCATTAGGGTCTCATAAAGGCAACTTCGCTAATTGAACTATTCCTAATGTTCAAATATGTTAAATTTTTTTTAATTAGATAGATTGGTCAGGAATACTTGTATATATATTATTTCCAAATCCCAAGTTTTGGGACTATAGTCCGTAAATATCCATAATTGGTGATATTAATAATTATTATTATTTCCTTCATTTTTCACATACCTTCTTGAATCAACCACTGTAAAATTCCATGACCCTACTTTTCATTTAATTACTCATGGGGCATGATTATGTGTGTATTCATATGAGAATATACTCTTTGATTTATGAGGCTTGCAGCATACATATATACACGTACATAGTTATTTACCATTTTTACACATGTCAATCCCTTTATAATTATATATGCACATATTCGAGCCTATCCTTTTCCTTCAGGATTAACTAAATATTAACCCAGATTTCACTGCAGAATTAGAGCATCAGTACACGTGTATATATATATATTAGAGCATACATACGTTCATTATTTTGGAGTTATATAGATATTATCTCTTATTTACTTATTTAATTTTATAGTCATTAATTTAGATATTACATTATATTATTAAGATAGGGCAGTTTGTGTGCCACTAGGTTTTACTACTTTCCATTTATTTGTATTATTAATGAGACTTTCCTTTATTAATTTTATATTTTCTTAGCTTCTAAGGTTATTGATTCGCAGACTTAGTGTTGGACTCTTGGGCTATTATTTTGATTTACCATAAGATTTTATGATAAGCTAGATATATGATTATCATTTCAGTTTAAGGCGATAAGTTGGGTATGAGACCATAGTCTTATTTCATATTTTATTTTGACTAGGCGACGAAGAGTTCGTGAATTAGGGTACCAGCTGCATCAATATTTGAATTTCAGTCAATTCAATCTATCTTGAAAGGTGGGGAAATTCTTACTTGACTCTATTAACTGCTATTATGTGATATCTATGAGTTCATGCATGTACATATAGGTCTCCTGACCTTTACAAACGAGGCATTTACTACTTGAATAATTGAGAAATCTTATTCAGTACATTTACATTTACATCTACATGATTCATGTTGCTTATTTGGTATTTACATGTGGTATTTAATGTTGGCAATTATGTTTCTCCACTGAGCTTGTGGTTTTGCTAACCCCAAATATTTTAACATTTCAGGTGGAGGAGCTGACGTGGTGGGACATAAGGATGATGCTTAGCACAGTTTCATTTTTATTAAAACTTTATTATTATTTCTAAATTTTTTTGCTAGACTTATGCAACTTATTTCAATTATCACATTTGGATTTTATAACTTATAAAGTTGGATCTTTTGATTATTAAATTTATTTCTTTTATGCTTCCGCTCAAAATGGTTTTTATTTATTAAATATGATGTTTTTAATTTGTTAGAAATTTAGGATGTGACATTGTGGTATCAGAGCGGTTATATGATTCTGTATACCCGTTTTTAAAAAAAAAAAAAAATTTGCTAGCATCTATCCGTCACACTACGGCAGCTCCAAAGAGGTATGGCATTTACAGAAATTACATTTATACAAGTTTATCATTTTACGAATTCATATGAGCTTAAAATATTTTTAAAGGATTTCAATACAAGTATTGATGCAGTAAGGACAAGTCATTCATATAGCACTTAGAGCCTATTAATTAGAATTATTTTATATCGTTAGTAAAACGCTTAATGTGTTAGTAGCCCGAATTGTATGCAGGATGCAGGTCGGACGTAGACTTAGAACTCCTCGTAGGAATCCTAATAGAAATGCTAATGCTAATGCCGATGATGCTAATGCTTTGCCGAACTTGGTTCCGAACCCTAATCAGAACCAAGCTCCGCCTGAAGTTCCAAACCAAGTTCCGAGAAATTCTCAAGGAGAATTATCAGAGAAATTTCAGAAGTACAACCCGCCTAAGCTTACCGGACGTGAGGATCCAGAGTACGTGGAGGAGATGTTCATAACCTTGGACAGAATTTTTGATGTTATGGAGTGCAATGATGCACAGCGAGTCCGCTTGGCTTCTTTTCTGATCGTTGAGGATGCATATCACTGGTGGAGTGACTATTAGAGGATGAGACCAGCTGTGGATAGGATAGCTCTTACTTGGGATGACTTTAAGAACATTGTGATGGACGAATATTACCCCGACTCTTACCGTGATGAGAAAGAAGCTGAATTTCTTGAATTGCAGCAGGGAGACATGACAGTGGTTGAGTATGAGAGAAAATTCAACCAGTTATGCAGGTCCGCCCCAGACTTGGTTGATACAGACCGTAAAAAGACTAAACGTTTTCTGAAGGGGCTACGACCTGACATACGTTTTATCATCGCCGAAAATGGTCCTATGTCTTTTGCTGAGACACATCGGAGAGCAGCAGGGTTAGGTGCGACCATGCAGATGGAGGAAGCAAGACAGAAAAAGACTGAGACTTCTGGAAAAAGAAAGTGGGAAGGTGCTACTCAGAGCAGAAGCGTAAATCAGTCTAAGCAAGCAAATACTGGGAAGAGCACTGGACCAAACTATCAGACACCTAAGCCTATTTGCACCACATGTGGAAAGAATCATAGGGGAACGTGTTTAGTTGGTCAAGGGAGATGTTACAGATGTCATGAGTCGGGTCACACATCATATAATTGCCCTAAGGGAGCACAGATGAGTTCAGGATTGAGGGGACAGCCACAGATGAGTTCAGGATCCAGAGCACAGCCTGCAGCTAGTGGACCTACTCAGAGATCAGGAGGGAGGTCGAGGATGTTTGCTATGATTGATGAGGAAGAGGAGAAAGAGCCGGGAGTGATGTCACGTATGTTATCAGTATCTAATGTTCCTGCTTTAGCACTATTTGATACTGGAGCTTCTCATTCTTTCATATCCAAAAAGTTTTGTAATGTGCTTGGTAGTAAAATATTTGAGGTAGATGAGTCTCTATCTTTAGATATCAGTCTACCTGCCGGTAAGGGAATTCATACTCATACTATGGTGAAAGACATCAACATATGCATTAATGGGAAAAATCTTGAAGCTGAACTGTATGTGATAGACATGAAGGATTTTGACATAATCCTAGGAATGGATTGGTTAGCTAAATATCAAGCGAATGTCAGATGCCGAGATCGGAAGATAACCTTTACACTTTCAAGTGATGAGGGAACAACTGTTTATGAAGCCAAGAGTGGTTTTGTACCACGAGTGATTTCTGCATTGAAAGCAGTAAAGATGTTGAGGAAAGGAACATGTAAAGGGTATTTAGTGAATATAATGGGTACTCCTTCTGAGACGGTTACGATATCTGATGTACCTATTGTATGTGAATACCCAGACGTTTTTCCTGACGATTTGCCCAGAATCGCAGTGGATCGACAAGTTGAATTCACTATAGATTTGATGCCTGGGACAGCACCGGTGTCAAAAGCACCGTATAGAATGGCACCCACGGAGCTACAGGAATTGAAAATTCAAATTCAAGAATTACTCGACTTGGGTCTTGTACGGCCAAGTGTCTCGCCGTGGGGAGCACCAGTTCTCTTTGTGAAGAAGAAGGATGAAACTTTAAGAATGTGCATTGACTATCGAGAATTAAATCGTCTAACTGTGAAGAATAAATATCCCCTACCCAGAATCGAAGATTTGTTTGATCAGCTAGCCGGAGCAAGTACGTTTTCAAAGATTGATTTGAGATCAGGCTATCATCAGCTAAAGATCAAAGAAGGAGATATAGCCAAGACGGCTTTTAGAACTCGCTACGGGCACTATGAATTTGTAGTAATGCCTTTTGGATTGACAAATGCACCAGCAGTGTTCATGGATTTGATGAACAGAGTTTTTCACCCGTACTTGGATCAGTTTGTCATTGTCTTCATAGATGACATACTGGTATACTCGAAAGATAAGCTGTAGCATGAAGAGCATCTAAGAATTGTACTTGAGACACTTCGCAGAGAGAAGTTGTATGCAAAGTTCAAGAAATGTGAATTTTGGCTAAATCGAGTTGCATTTTTGGGACACGTGATTACTGCTCAAGGGATTGAAGTTGACCCATCAAAAGTGGAGGCCATAAATGAGTGGAGATCTCCTTCCAGTGTGAATGAAGTTCGGAGTTTCTTAGGGTTGGCCGGTTACTATCGAAGATTTATTGAAGGATTCTCCAAGATAGCAACCCCTTTAACTCGATTGACTAGAAAAGGAGTGAAGTTTCAGTGGACTGATGTGTGTGAGGCAAGTTTTCAGAAACTAAAGGAGAGTTTGACATCAGCACCAGTTTTGGTCATTCCTAATCCTACAGAAGAGTTCACAGTTTACAGTGATGCATCGAAACAAGGACTTGGTTGCGTTCTGATGCAGCATGGGAAAGTTGTGGCTTATGCTTCAAGGCAATTAAAGACGCATGAGATGAACTATCCCACACATGACTTGGAGCTTGCAGCAGTGGTCCACGCTTTAAAGATTTGGAGACACTACCTGTATGGAGGGAGATGTGTGATTTACACGGATCACAAAAGTTTGAAGTATATCTTCACACAAAAAGAGTTGAATATGAGGCAAAGGAGATGGCTAGAGCTTGTCAAAGATTATGATTGCACCATTGATTACCACCCGGGTAAGGCAAACGTTGTAGCAGATGCGTTGAGTCGCAAGACGAAGGAAGAGATGAGTTGTATGCTCACCGAGCAAGAGAAATTGGTGAATGAGTTTGCTAAAATGAGAATTGAGATCTTAGTACCACCTAAAAGTACAAATGCAGTTCTGTCAGCTTTAGTGGTACAACCTACTTTGAGAGAGAAGATCAGAAATGCTCAAAGTCGAGACTCTTTTTTACAAAGGATGAAGGGACGAGTGAATGAAGGCATAGGTAAAGGCTTTGCAGTTACAGATGACGATACTTTGATTTATGAAGGAAGGTTGTGTGTTCCATGTGATGAAAATTTGAAGAGAGAAATTTTGGAAGAGGCACATGATACGCCTTATACAGTACATCCGGGAGGAACAAAGATGTACCATGATCTCAAGAAAAGGTTCTGGTGGAGAGGCATGAAGCAAGATATTGGAAATTTTGTGGAGAGATGTTTAACTTGTCAACAAGTTAAAGCTGAACACCAACGGCCAGCTGGGAAGTTACAACCTCTTGAGATACCTGAATGGAAGTGGGATCAGATAGCCATGGATTTTGTAGTGGGATTACCAAGATCAGTCAAAGGTAATCATGCTATATGGGTTATAATTGATCGTTTGACGAAGTGTGCTCACTTCTTGCCAGTGAAGATGACATTTGGAATGGAACAGTTTGCTCAGCTTTACATTCAAGAGATAGTGAGATTGCATGGGGTACCTAAATCAATTGTTTCTGATAGAGATACCCGATTTACTTCGAATTTTTGGAAGAGTTTACACAGTGCTTTGGGGACAAGGTTGAATTTCAGTACAGCTTTTCATCCGCAGTCAGACGGGCAGTCTGAGAGGACGATCCAGACTTTGGAGGATATGTTGAGGGCATGTGTTCTTGACTTGGGTAGCAGTTGGAAGAGGTATCTGCCTTTAGTGGAATTTGCATATAACAATAGTTTTCAAGCAACTATTGAAATGGCACCTTATGAGGCTTTGTACGGAAGGAAATGTAGATCACCTCTATATTGGGATGAAGTTGGAGAAAGAAGAGTGTTGGGACCACAAATAGTTGAGGAAACAGTTGATAAGATTGAGATGATCTGAGAGAAGATTAAAACAGCTCAGGATAGACAGAAGTCGTATGCAGATAATCGTCGGAGGGACTTACAGTTTGATGTGGGAGAACATGTATTCTTGAAGGTTTCACCTATGAGAGGAGTAGTTCATTTTGGGAAGAAAGGAAAGTTGAGGCCAAGATTTATTGGGCCATTTGAGATTTTTGGACGAGTTGGAGAGTTGGCTTATCGATTAGCTCTACCACCAGAGCTATCTGCAGTTCATAACGTTTTTCACGTCTCCATGCTGAGGAAGTATTTACATGATCCAAATCATGTGATCAATCACACGGTTCTTCACCCGAATGATGATCTAACTTATGAGGAAGAGCCGATGGAGATCTTGGAGAGGAAGGTCCTAAAGACGAGAAGTAGAGATATTCCACTAATGAGAGTCAGATGGAGTCGTCACACTAATGATGAGGCCATGTGGGAGCGAGAAGACGATTTACGTACTAGATTTCCAACTCTCTTTGGCAATGGTACGTTACTTAATTTCGAGGACGAAATTTTATTTTAGGGGTGTAGGATGTAACGTCAGGATATTTTTATGCATATAATATCCATATATTTACTAATTAGATTTATTATATATTTATTTAGTTATTAAAGGATTTGAATTTCTCCTGAATATTCCTTCCCATATTTTTCTCAACTTCCAACCCACATCCCTTATAGATAGGGCATGTCTAACGTGTTCTAGTTTTACTCAAACCTTCCTCGAATAAAATATCAAACTCTAATCACCATACTCACAATTTTCAAATTCTCTTTCAAATCATAGTGGCAAGCTTTCTAGTCCATGCTCTCTGACTTGTGCCTCCTACTCTTCGACTCATACTGTTCAATTCCATTATCATTAGTAAGCCATCTGTTATAAACGCATTACTTTTATAATATTTTTATAACCTATTTATTCTTGTAGTAATTTATTGGTTTGATTTGTGGGAGTTTAGGTGCGGCACTGTTCATAAGTATGTATATGTTTTCCCTCATCTACTGTTTGAAATAAATTTAGTTAGGTTAATTTTTTTGTGTTGTGGCTCATATTCCTTAAAGTTGATTACCCTTATTTTTTTTCTGTGAGTGATCAGCAATTCAGTCCGTTTTATAAAATTTATTTATGATGCATATTTTCATTAATATTTCATTAGGGTCTCATAAAGGCAACTTCGCTAATTGAACTATTCCTAATGTTCAAATATGTTAAATTTTTTTTAATTAGATAGATTGGTCAGGAATACTTGTATATATATTATTTCCAAATCCCAAGTTTTGGGACTATAGTCCGTAAATATCCATAATTGGTGATATTAATAATTATTATTATTTCCTTCATTTTTCACATACCTTCTTGAATCAACCACTGTAAAATTCCATGACCCTACTTTTCATTTAATTACTCATGGGGCATGATTATGTGTGTATTCATATGAGAATATACTCTTTGATTTATGAGGCTTGCAGCATACATATATACACGTACATAGTTATTTACCATTTTTACACATGTCAATCCCTTTATAATTATATATGCACATATTCGAGCCTATCCTTTTCCTTCATGATTAACTAAATATTAACCCAGATTTCACTGCAGAATTAGAGCATCAGTACACGTGTATATATATATATATATTAGAGCATACATACGTTCATTATTTTGGAGTTATATAGATATTATCTCTTATTTACTTATTTAATTTTATAGTCATTAATTTAGATATTACATTATATTATTAAGATAGGGCAGTTTGTGTGCCACTAGGTTTTACTACTTTCCATTTATTTGTATTATTAATGAGACTTTCCTTTATTAATTTTATATTTTCTTAGCTTCTAAGGTTATTGATTCGCAGACTTAGTGTTGGACTCTTGGGCTATTATTTTGATTTACCATAAGATTTTATGATAAGCTAGATATATGATTATCATTTCAGTTTAAGGCGATAAGTTGGGTATGTGTAATACCCAAGTTTCTCACTACTAGTGTGTTTATATAATTTAATTTGTATTATGTGTATTTTATAATTATGTGACAATTATTTCTAAATTTTATTTATCTTTACATTTTATTTGAGACATCTGTGATAATAATGGTGACAATATGTGAATATATGTGTGCATAAATATTTTTGTGTATTAATTTGGATATATGAGTAAATTATTTTATGTGTATAAATACACTTTTCTTAATTATTAAGTATCACACGTATTTTTATTATAATAATAATTATATAATATATAATAAAAAAAATAAAAGAAAGTCAAAATTTGTGGCTGCAATTTGAAAGTTGAAATGGCTGCTAGCAGCAAACTTTGAAATTTGAAAGTTGAAATGGCTGCACAGCCGTAATTTTGGTTTTTAATAATAAAAAAAAAGTCAAAAAGGGGCAGTTGGTTGATTTAATTTGATTAGCAGCCAAGTTGAAAAAATTGGCAATGATGCTGCCGATTTTATTAAAAAAAAAAAAAAAAAATTTAAAAGTCAAATTAGTGGTTGCATTAGCAGTCAAAGTTGACATTAGCATTAATAAGGCTGCTCAGCCGTTTTCATTTATTAAAAAAAAAAAAAAAAAAAAAATTTTTTGAAGTTTTCGATCACCTCACCCCCAACCCCCATTTTTGCCTATATATACGGGGGTGAGGAATTCATCACCTCACACCCCAAATCAATCGAAAAAAAAAAAAAAAGAGAGAAAGGAGAGTGTGTCGGAACGGGAAGGAGGGAATTAATTACGAATTTTCACGGGTCTATAGTGTTATTATTGTCGGAGTCCAAGTAAGTAGAAGTTCAACTACAATGCATAAATATGATGTGTGTAAATTATTTGTGATTAATATGTGATAATTATGTTGTGAATTATTTGTGATTAGTTTAATTATGTTATGAATTATTTGGGATTAATTGATTATACAAGTTGTGGATTTATGTAATTTGAAATAATATTATTGTATTATATATATCCGTATGACTTGAGAAGATATTGGTTATAAGGATCTGTGTGATCCAAGATGGAGTTGTTATTATAAGAGATCCGTGTGATCCAAGGTGATGTGGATTTGTGTGAATTAAATTAAGTTGTTATTTTATTTATAATTAAATATTGATATTGATGTCATAAATAATTTATGATGTATATTTAATTGCACTGGTTGCATACCATGCATATCATGAAAAGTGTTTTCCCTAAAAATTAATAAGATATTAATGGTGTGTGCGGCCACTATATATGCATCTCTGTCAGGATTCGGAAAAATCGTTCCCGACATTTTTGTCAGGGGTTCGGAAAAATCGTCCCCACCACTTTGTCAGAGTTCGGAAAAATCGTTCTCGTCACTATTTTCGGGGTTCGGAAAAATCGTCCCCATTGAGCTCATTTGGGGTGCATATCATAAGTGTGTCGTGGGGATCCCGCAACGTGAACAATTTTCTAAATAAAAGAGACAAATTAGTAGATTAGGAAATAAGTGCATTTTCATGCATTGTCATGCATGATTTCTACTTACTAAGATTTTTGTCTCACTAGTTTATGCATTGTAGGTGAGCCTGATAATATTTGAGTATATGGGTGGTGTACTGTGAAAGCTGTGGAGCTCCTATAAGGTTTCGAGTGGATGTACATAGATGACGACCTGTTGGGCTAGACCGTGTGTTTATTTTGTTTCCGCTGATATTTTATTATGTAATATATAAAAAAAAAATATTGTCAACTGTTGGTGTGGATTGAAGTGGTGTCAGAAACCAGTTATGTATGTTAAACTGGTATGGCCGTTTGAATAATATATATTATGTGAAAAAAAAAATATATGCAAATTTTATAATGATAATGTTTATATAAATTAAAGAATTATAAGTTATGAAAAGTGGGTTGTGACAGAGTGGTATCAGAGCACGGTTTGGGTCCTGCAGACTATCTATGTACATGAACTCATTCCTTGGGAGAGCAGCTTTGCGTGTAAGTATTATTTTCCTTCTGTGTTATTATGTGTTTTATAAATTATATTGGTCATGTGGTGTAGGACTTATAGTTGGTAGACAAAATGGAAAGTATTATGGGTGAAAGTTCTGAAAGTGATAGAGTTGCTGAGCAAATAACATCTACTGAAGGAAATAATAGTGATGCGATGATTACTCGCCTGATGGAACTGGTAGAGCGTCAGTCCCAACAGATACAACAACTGATTCAACAGAGAGATATGGGTGGACAGCCAGAGGTTAATATTAATCACAATCAACGTCAAGTAGAACGTGTGGAAATGGTTTGTGAAAGGTTTAGAAAGCTGAGCCCTCCAATATTTGAGGACGCAGCAGACCCCACAGATGCAGAGGATTGGTTACGCACGGTGGAAAACATGTTTCAATACAGTAGAATTCTAGAGGGGGACAGAGTGTTGTGTGCTTCTTTCATGTTACGAGGAAGTGCAGGCCACTGGTGGGATACGATTAAAAGTATCGAGGATGCCACGAATATAACATGGGAAAGGTTCAAGGAACTTTTCAGAAACAAGTACTTTACCGCACCAGTGAGAGCCATGAAGATGAACGAGTTCATACAGTTGAGGCAAGGTGGCATGACAGTCACAGATTACCTTCGTAAGTTTGAACTGTTGTCAAGGTTTGCAGAACATATGGTGAGTACGGAGGCATTAAAAGTGGAAAGATTCGTGGAAGGCTTAAGGCCTGAGCTTTTCAGAGATGTGAGTATGGCGGGACTGCATGGAGCAACATACTCACAAGTGGCAGAAAGGGCCCAGATTGCTGAACAAGCAGAGATGAGGATCAGACAAGCGCAAGCTGTCAGACGTCAATTTCAACAGAAACCGATGCAGCAGTTTGGGAGAAATGATAAGAGGCCGATGCCATTTCAGAGGCCAAAATCAAATTTTCAAGTGGAGCAAGGACAAGGACAAGGAGAACCAAACAAGCGTCCCAGGTTCGATCAAGGGAAAATGCCACAGGCGCCGCCTCTACCGATGTGTCCAAATTGTTTTAGACCACATAGTGGAGAGTGTCACATGCCTCCGAGAACATGTTACACATGTGGAGAGAAAGGACATATGACTATTACTTGTCCTAAGAAAGGGAAACAAGGGCAACCGGTGAGAGTTCCAGCAAGAGTATATACTTTGACGCGGGAGGAGGCAGATGCGAACCCCTCAGTTGTCGCTGGTAAGTTTTCTATTTTTGGCATTTCTACCTATGTGCTATTTGATTCTGGAGCAACACATTCATTTGTATCCACTGAGTATGTGAGGAAGTTGGGTGGAACATCTAACTTAATAGAAGCTAATTATGAGGTGATAATACCTTCTGGTGAATCAAAGCAAACTAATCAACTTCTTCGAGGTTGTGTTATTCCTATTGAAGGAAGACAACTCCTCGCTAATTTGATTGTCTTAAGTATGAATGATTATGATATCATATTGGGCATGGATTGGCTGTCAAAATATGGTGCTACAATAGATTGTCAGAAGAAGAGTATCACTTTTCAACCAGTGAAAGGAGAACCGTTCACTTTTGTTGGGATCAAGAAAATTTTTAAAATTCCTATGATATCAACAACAAAAGCACAACGGTTGTTGGAAAGTGGTTGTGAGGGGTATTTGGTGAGTGTAATGAATGTTGAGGGGCAGCAATGTCCAGTTCTTGATAATGTACCAGTAGTTCGGGAATATCTGGAGGTATTTCCAGATGATCTTCCAGGTTTGCCACCAGACCGGGAAATAGAGTTTGTTATTGAGTTACAACCAGGAACTGCTCCTATATCTAAAACTCCATACAGAATGGCACCAGCTGAACTGAAGGAATTAAAGATACAGTTACAAGAGTTGCTAGACAAAGGATTTATCCAACCTAGTTTCTCCCCTTGGGGAGCACCAGTTCTGTTTGTTCGAAAGAAGGATGGCACATTGAGGATGTGCATTGATTATCGGGATCTCAATAAAGTTACGGTGAAGAATAAATATCCATTGCCTCGCATTGATGATCTGTTTGATCAGTTACAGGGTGCATCTATCTTTTCTAAGATTGATTTGCGGTCGGGGTATCATCAGTTGAAGATTAGGGAGAAGGATATTCCAAAGACTACATTTAGTACAAGGTATGGGCATTATGAATTTTTAGTGATGTCATTTGGTTTGACAAATGCTCCGGCAGCATTTATGGATTTGATGAATAGAGTATTTCAGGAATTTCTCGATAAATTTGTGATTGTGTTTATCGATGATATTCTAATTTACTCTAAGAATAAGGAGGATCATGCTCTACACTTAAGAAAGGTGTTAGAGATTTTGAAGGAGAAGCAATTGTATGCGAAGTTTAAAAAGTGTGAATTTTGGTTGGATCGAGTTGTTTTCTTGGGTCACGTGGTATCGGGAGAAGGAATTTCGGTAGATCCAAGTAAAGTTAAAGCAATTCATGATTGGCCACAACCTTCAAATCCCACTGAGGTTCGTAGCTTTCTTGGATTGGCTGGATATTATCGAAGGTTTGTTGAAGGATTCTCCAAGATTGCTTCATCATTAACACAGTTGACTAGGAAGAATGTGAAGTTCACATGGACGGAGTCATGTGAACAAAGTTTTCAAGAATTAAAGAAACGATTGACATCAGCACCTATCTTAACTATTCCTACGGAGACAGGAAACTTCAAGGTTTATAGTGATGCTTCAAAGAATGGTCTTGGATGTGTATTGATGCAGAATGGGAAAGTTATAGCTTATGCATCCAGACAATTAAGAGAGTATGAGAAGAATTACCCAACTCATGATTTAGAGTTAGCCGCAGTGGTGTTTGCACTCAAGATTTGGAGGCATTATCTATATGGGGAACGCTGTGAAATCTATACTGATCATAAGAGTTTGAAGTACTTTTTCACTCAGAAAGAGTTGAATATGAGGCAAAGAAGATGGTTGGAATTGGTGAAGGATTACGACTGTGTTATCAATTATCATCCGGGAAAAGCCAATGTGGTTGCTGATGCATTGAGCCGAAAGGCAATACAGAGTGTAGCTGCTATGACCATAAATCAGAAACCAGAGTTGCTTGATTTGCAAAAGATGGGTGTGGAGATCATTCAGGAAGGATTGTTGGAAGCAAGGATGGCAGCTCTGACACTTCGACCAACTTTGATGGATAAGATTCGACAGAGCCAACAGGAGGATAAGTTGTTTGACAAGATAAAGAATGATATCAGCTCTGGAAAGTCTTCTGACTTCCAATTAGGAGAAGATGGCGTGATTCGTTATGGAGGTCGATTATGTCTACCTGAAGTGGATGACATTCGGAAAGAAGTGATGGCGGAAGCTCATTCAACACCATACTCTGTACATCCAGGAGCTACTAAGATGTATAGAGATTTGAAGTTATATTATTGGTGGCCAGGGATGAAGAGAGATGTTGCTCGATATGTAGAGCAATGTCTGACTTGTCAGCAAATTAAAGCCGAGCATCAGAGACCAGCAGGAACTTTGCAGCCTCTATTTATTCCAGAATGGAAGTGGGAGAATATTACTATGGATTTTGTCATCGGACTACCGAAAACGGTGAAAGGTCACAATGCTATTTGGGTTATCGTAGATCGATTGACTAAGTCAGCTCATTTTCTTCCTATTTGTTCTACGTATTCTATGGATCGTTATGCACAGCTGTATATTCAAGAGATTGTCAGACTCCATGGAGTACCACTTACTATTGTGTCAGACAGAGATACGAGATTCTTGTCTGCTTTCTGGAAGAGTTTACATAAGGCGTTGGGGACACAATTATCTTTCAGCACAGCATTCCATCCACAGACAGATGGTCAATCAGAGCGTACAATACAAATCTTGGAGGATATGCTCAGAGCGTGTGTGTTGGATTTTCAAGGTCAGTGGAGTAAATTTTTGCCTTTGATAGAGTTCTCATACAATAACAGTTATCAGTCTACCATCGGGATGGCTCCATATGAAGCATTGTATGGGAGAAAGTGTAGATCTCCAGTATATTGGGATGAAGTTGGAGAGAGGAAATTTTTGGGTCCAGACTTGATTCGTGAAATGTCAGAAGTTGTTACTCGTATACGAGAGAAGATGAAGGTTGCTCAAGATCGGCAAAAGAGTTATGCAGACAAACGGAGGAGAGAATTGAAATTTGAAGTGGGTGATCAGGTATTTCTAAAAGTATCTCCAATGAAGGGGGTAATGCGATTTGGAAGAAAAGGGAAACTCAGTCCAAGATATGTTGGTCCGTTCACTATCATTGAGAGAGTTGGCAGTGTTGCCTATAAGTTGGAGTTACCAGCATCAATGTCTAGAGTACATGACGTGTTTCATGTGTCTATGTTGAGAAAGTATGTTCCAAATCCATCTCATGTTCTCAGACAGGAACCAGTTGAGTTGAAAGAAGATTTGAGTTATGAGGAAGTACCAGTTGAGATCTTGTGGCGAGACGTGAAGAAACTCAGAAATAAAGAAATACCATTAGTAAAAGTATTATGGAGGAACCAAATAGTTGAGGAGGCTACTTGGGAAAGAGAGGATGAGATGATGGCTAAATATCCAGACCTCTTCAGGTAAGTAAATTTCGAGGACGAAATTTTTATAAGAAGGGAAGAATGTAATACCCAAGTTTCTCACTACTAGTGTGTTTATATAATTTAATTTGTATTATGTGTATTTTATAATTATGTGACAATTATTTCTAAATTTTATTTATCTTTACATTTTATTTGAGACATCTGTGATAATAATGGTGACAATATGTGAATATATGTGTGCATAAATATTTTTGTGTATTAATTTGGATATATGAGTAAATTATTTTATGTGTATAAATACACTTTTCTTAATTATTAAGTATCACACGTATTTTTATTATAATAATAATTATATAATATATAATAAAAAAAAATAAAAGAAAGTCAAAATTTGTGGCTGCAATTTGAAAGTTGAAATGGCTGCTAGCAGCAAACTTTGAAATTTGAAAGTTGAAATGGCTGCACAGCCGTAATTTTGGTTTTTAATAATAAAAAAAAAAGTCAAAAAGGGGCAGTTGGTTGATTTAATTTGATTAGCAGCCAAGTTGAAAAAATTGGCAATGATGCTGCCGATTTTATTAAAAAAAAAAAAAAAAATTAAAAGTCAAATTAGTGGTTGCATTAGCAGTCAAAGTTGACATTAGCATTAATAAGGCTGCTCAGCCGTTTTCATTTATTAAAAAAAAAAAAAAAAAATTTGAAGTTTTCGATCACCTCACCCCCAACCCCCATTTTTGCCTATATATACGGGGGTGAGGAATTCATCACCTCACACCCCAAATCAATCGAAAAAAAAAAAAAAAAAAAAAGAGAGAAAGGAGAGTGTGTCGGAACGGGAAGGAGGGAATTAATTACGAATTTTCACGGGTCTATAGTGTTATTATTGTCGGAGTCCAAGTAAGTAGAAGTTCAACTACAATGCATAAATATGATGTGTGTAAATTATTTGTGATTAATATGTGATAATTATGTTGTGAATTATTTGTGATTAGTTTAATTATGTTATGAATTATTTGGGATTAATTGATTATACAAGTTGTGGATTTATGTAATTTGAAATAATATTATTGTATTATATATATCCGTATGACTTGAGAAGATATTGGTTATAAGGATCTGTGTGATCCAAGATGGAGTTGTTATTATAAGAGATCCGTGTGATCCAAGGTGATGTGGATTTGTGTGAATTAAATTAAGTTGTTATTTTATTTATAATTAAATATTGATATTGATGTCATAAATAATTTATGATGTATATTTAATTGCACTGGTTGCATACCATGCATATCATGAAAAGTGTTTTCCCTAAAAATTAATAAGATATTAATGGTGTGTGCGGCCACTATATATGCATCTCTGTCAGGATTCGGAAAAATCGTTCCCGACATTTTTGTCAGGGGTTCGGAAAAATCGTCCCCACCACTTTGTCAGAGTTCGGAAAAATCGTTCTCGTCACTATTTTCGGGGTTCGGAAAAATCGTCCCCATTGAGCTCATTTGGGGTGCATATCATAAGTGTGTCGTGGGGATCCCGCAACGTGAACAATTTTCTAAATAAAAGAGACAAATTAGTAGATTAGGAAATAAGTGCATTTTCATGCATTGTCATGCATGATTTCTACTTACTAAGATTTTTGTCTCACTAGTTTATGCATTGTAGGTGAGCCTGATAATATTTGAGTATATGGGTGGTGTACTGTGAAAGCTGTGGAGCTCCTACAAGGTTTCGAGTGGATGTACATAGATGACGACCTGTTGGGCTAGACCGTGTGTTTATTTTGTTTCCGCTGATATTTTATTATGTAATATATAAAAAAAAAAAATATTGTCAACTGTTGGTGTGGATTGAAGTGGTGTCAGAAACCAGTTATGTATGTTAAACTGGTATGGCCGTTTGAATAATATATATTATGTGAAAAAAAAATATATATGCAAATTTTATAATGATAATGTTTATATAAATTAAAGAATTATAAGTTATGAAAAGTGGGTTGTGACAGTATGAGACCATAGTCTTATTTCATATTTTATTTTGACTAGGCGACGAAGAGTTCGTGAATTAGGGTACCAGCTGCATCAATATTTGAATTTCAGTCAATTCAATCTATCTTGAAAGGTGGGGAAATTCTTACTTGACTCTATTAACTGCTATTATGTGATATCTATGAGTTCATGCATGTACATATAGGTCTCCTGACCTTTATAAACGAGGCATTTACTACTTGAATAATTGAGAAATCTTATTCAGTACATTTACATTTACATCTACATGATTCATGTTGCTTATTTGGTATTTACATGTGGTATTTAATGTTGGCAAGTATGTTTCTCCACTGAGCTTGTGGTTTTGCTAACCCCAAATATTTTAACATTTCAGGTGGAGGAGCTGACGTGGTGGGACATAAGGATGATGCTTAGCACAGTTTTATTTTTATTAAAACTTTATTATTATTCTAAATTTTTTTGCTAGACTTATGCAACTTATTTCAATTATCACATTTGGATTTTATAACTTATAAAGTTGGATCTTTTGATTATTAAATTTATTTCTTTTATGCTTCCGCTCAAAATGGTTTTTATTTATTAAATATGATATTTTTAATTTGTTAGAAATTTAGGATGTGACACTCCCTACTCTCACTCTCTCCACCTAGAGCCGTCGAAACGGGCCGGCGGGACGGGACGGGCAAAAATTCACCTCAACCCGCCTTTTGGCGGACTTAAGCGGGGCGGGCCTAGGTGGGTACGAGCTAGAATTGCTAGGCCCAACCCATTTAAAGGCGGGTGGCGGGTTATGGCGGGCCAACCCGCCTCTTTTTTTTTTAACGATGTTATGATAATTATCATTATTTAAAATAAAATATCAAAATAATGAAAGCTTGCAAAATTATAATTATCATTATTATTATTTGAAAATAAAATATCTAAATGATGGACGCTCTTACAAAATCTATAATATCAATAAGATAATTAAAATATAAATATAGATTTTATAAAATGACTCCATGAATAATTAAACATAAACAAAGATCATTAATCAAATAACATAAAGTTTACTAATTATATACTCCCTCCGTCCCACAGCAAGGGTCTCTTTTTTCCATTTTGGTCGTCCCACCCAAAGGGTCCTCTTTCTTTTTTTACACACATGGGACCCACTCATCCCCTCTAATACAATTAAACATGGGGCCCATACTCTCACTAATACAACTACCCATTATACATTAAATAATAATACTCCTTAATCCACGTGTCAAAAAGTAAAAACTATCATTGCCGTGGGACGGAGGGAGTACTTTCTTAAGAATCTCAAATAAAACAATGTAAGTCTAATTATCCTCAAATAACACAAATTAAATTACAAAAAAATTACTAGTTCTAAAGGTCAATCACAAAGCTCAAAACATAATTATAAAGGCTATTCAAAACTCATTCATCATAATATCATAATATAAACATCTCAATCTTCATGTTGATCAACTATATGATTATATCATTGTAAATCTTCAAATGATTAGATATCTTAAAGGTTTATAATTTGTATTTGCATTTGCTTCTAATCCATATATATACATTTCTGTCAAAAAAAATCCATGTATATACATTTATATATTAAAATTTCAAAAATTAAAAATAATTCAAAATCAAGCAAAATAGGATTTTAAATTATTTACATATTTAGGTACAAAATGTTTAGATTTTAGAATATTCATATTATGATTTAATTCATTATTTAAAAAAATATTTAACAAAGGAACAACAAATATTTGTAATATTAAACACTTGAACATTCGTAAAAAAAATTGTGATGGGCCCCAAACGGGCCAACCCGCCCCCATTTGGGTTGAGCCCGCCTAGGCTCATCCCCGTTTGGGCCAGCCCGTTTAGGCCCGCCTCCAAACAGGCTGCAAATTCTACAGCCCAACCTATCTTTTTTGGAGGCGGGGGCGAGCCGGCCCGCGGGCCCCAACCCATTTTGACAGCTCTATCTCTACCACCCACTTGTTCCATTTACCCACTTACTCCCACTCACTCCCTCTCTCTACTCTCCCACCACCGAGAGTCATCCTACCCCTCTCTACACTAACTCACTATCTCTCTCTCTCTACTCTCCCACCACCGAGAGTCATCATACCTCTCTCTACACTCTCTCCCATTCTCTATTGTCCCACCACCAAGTTGCCCACTTGCAGCTCTTCCACCGTTCAAGTGTCCCACTTGGGCTTGACACCCTACAAGTCTAGTAGATATCCCTTAAGATATCTACTAGGAAGATAATCCTACCGCATATCTTTTAATAGCCTCATGCAGATACGAATTTAATGTCCATTTGCTACTAAACTCACCCCACTCGTATAATAGGGGGGCTGCACCTTTATCTTCATCATCAGTTCTATCCTCATCCTCACCTCCATCTTCAACCTCAAGCTCAACCTCCTCTGCATCTTCACCATCATCACCCCTGTAAAGGAGAATTATCTCCCTCCACCACAACAAAAAAACACAGAGAGAAATAAACTCTCTACTTTAATTCCCACAAACGTGGGAAGAATTCTTGTGTTCTTCTTCTTCTATTATTTTTTCATATTATGTTAGATTAGTCCGATTAAATCATATAATAGTCACATTAAACACCCACCTCACCCAATAAAAATCGACTATCTACACCCATCTTACACCCGTCATTCCAATAACTCGTCTCACAAGAGAGTGTCTCAAATTGAAATAGGTGAAAAAAACTAATCACAAAAAGAGCTAAATAAATTTGATATAGACAGACAGATTAAAAAAAAGAATAAAACTAGATTAGAATTATACCATTTGGCTTTTTTTTTTTCATTTTTTTTTATATACCATTTGACTTTTTTTTTTTCTATAAATAATGGATAGCGAGAGGTTTATGGAGAGAGTAATAATTGATAAATAACATTTCTTTCATCACTTCGCCCAAATTTGCAAAACCCCTCCAACAGAAACCCTAATTTCTCACCGGCAGCCCGAACTGACCATGACAACTAATGGGCCGAACCTGGAGTGCCGGATGTATGAGGCGAAGTATCCCGAGGTGGACCACGCCGTGATGATTCAGGTGAAGAGCATGGCGGACAGTGGCGCGTATGTTTCACTTCTGGAGTACAATAACATCGAGGGCATGATCCTGTTTTCTGAGCTTTCTCGCCGTCGCATTCGCTCCATCAGCAGCCTCATCAAAGTGGGGCGCATCGAACCCGTCATGGTCCTCCGTGTTGATAAGGAAAAGGGGTACATTGATCTCAGCAAGAGGCGTGTTTCCGAGGAGGACATTCAAGCCTGTGAGGAGAGATTTAATAAGAGTAAGCTCGTGCATTCCATTATGCGACATGTTGCTGAGACGATGAATGTTGACCTTGAGGTGTGTAATTCTTGCGATACTTTTTTGCTTTCCTGCTTGTGGATTAAAGTTTTAATTTTTTTTTCATTTAATCATGGTTGGAGGTAGTTCTTAACTGTTTTTTCGCTGCCTGAGGCATTGTATATGGTTGGTATGTGTTTATGTAAAAGAAAGTACATTTCTTTAGTTACAGAAAGGGGTTTCTGAGGTATTGTATATGGTTGGTATGTGTTTATGTTAAAGAAAGTACCTTTCTTTAGTTACAGAAAGGGGTTTCTATTTATTTATGGTTGTTTAACGCATACTCACACCATCACCGGGTAGTGATCCTAATGAATCTCTTGACTGTAGAGTTTGAGTTGTTTAGTTTCTGATGCTTTTTACGAGCTTCTATGTTGTATTCACAGTTGTTAGAGGCGCGAGGAGGCTTGGGTCCTTGTACCTTTTTATTTCCAGAATTTTTGGTCACTTAGGGTGATGTCTCTGAGGAGCTCGACCCTGTGAGCCTCCTCGTGCCTTTTTCCACCTTAAGTATTGCGCTTCCTATGCATCTCCTAATTATCCCTTATTTTTTAGTTTTTTTTTTTAAAGTTGTTACTGGCTTTCAATAAGTAAACTGCGATCCTTGCATCTTATGTGGGGAAAATAACTTTTATTTATATACTATCTACTATGAATTAGCAAGTTAGGGTTAGGGTTTTGTTATGGATGTTTACAAACGGTGTGATAAGGGGAAGAAGTAGTCTGGAATGCATATCTTATTATTTCAGTTATTTTCTTTTGATTATTAAGATTCAGATTATATTAGAGTAGATTAGATTATATATGGGTTGTTGGACTTTGTTTATATGGACTTAGGTATAATTCAATATTTATAGTTCTTATTATTTGGTGGACGGCAGTTTTTGGATATTGAATTTGGGATTTGGGCAGAGTATTTTCTCCGTGGAATTCTTATTGAATTTTATGTTCAAGTTTGCGGTTCCAATCCCTTGCCTCTAACAGTTTTTCAACAAATAAAATATAAAAGAGGAGGATGAGGATGATAATTGATTAGTTTGCTAGCATCTAATCATTTGAATAATAACTTTCTTAAACTTGAAGGCATTTTATTATTGACTTATTGTTTATTTGTATTGAAGATTTTTAACTTTCAAGATAATTATGTATGAATGTTCCATGTGTTATCATGCTGTTTATGAGTTATTATGTATCATTATGTGATGCTATGCATTTTTTTTACCTTTTATATAGTTGGTAATTATGTTGTATGTTGGGTATATTTACTTATATGTGTTATAGAATCATATTAGAGCGGTTTGCACAAGAGGCGCGCGCCTCGGGTCCTTGTGCCTCTCGCCTCTTAACAACTATTTTCTGTATCCTCGTCAAAAATCGTGACAATTTTTCAGTCTAAGATCGTGAACTGTTGGGAAAATTATTATTTGGGTCTGCTTGATCTCAGACTCTCAGCGCTTGAGCACTTATACTTATGTGATATAAATGTTTAGGAATTGTTCTATGTGTTGAGGTTGGAACTGGTGCAAGAGAGTCAAAATGGACAATGAGATACTTAGGCCCCAGATGATAAGTGAAATAACTCTAGAACGAGATGATCGAACTTTTCTAGATGATCTCTTTATGTACTATGTATGTTTGTTCATGGTAAGCAAAGCACTGTATGCATATTGCTTAGGGACTTGTTTAACCTGAACTACTCGTGAAATTCAATTGATATCTTCAATTGATATCTACTAGTGATCTCTTTTTCTGCCTTAGAATATATTATCATAAATTTTTGCTCCTTTAGTGTCTGAATTTTCTATGACCCATCTATAGTCCATTCCTAGTTCCTATTGGTTGGGGGTGTCATTCTCAAAATCCTTTAGTCCCATCATTATTATGTAAGAAAAATGGCAGATAAACTTTGTTCAAGATCCACTATCCAGAGGTAAATTTAGTAGTAAAAATTGTTTCTTGGTTTTTGCGATAATTTGGTTTGGAAATACATTATCATGGGTGTATAGAACACATGTCAGGTGATTGACTTGCTCTGAAAATTGTGTGCTCATTGAACTATGTTTGGTCATTTTGCTACCCAGTTTCTTTTTAGCTTTAACAACACTAAATTGCCTGTGGCAGGATTTGTATGTCCATGTTGGCTGGCCTCTATACAGGAAATATGGACATGCCTTTGAGGTGTGATAATCAACTAACATTTATAATATGATGGACAATGATTAGCATTATAATTTTTACTTGTATTCATTTGTATAATATATTGCAGGCATTCAAATTAATGGTAAATGATCCTGATTCAGTGCTTGATTCTCTTACTCGCGAAGTCAAGGAAACCGGGCCTAATGGAGAAGAGGTAGTACTTTGCTGATTTTTATTGCTTAATATTGTACATATCATTATATTGACGTCACCTTTTGGAGCTGGTTCCCTTAGGTGACAAAGTTGGTTCCTGCAATCTCAGAGGAAGTAAAAGATGCTTTAATTAAAAATATTCGGAGAAGAATGACACCACAACCTTTGAAGATTCGAGCAGATGTTGAGATGAAGTGTTTTCAGTTTGATGGTGTTCTGCACATAAAGGTCTGATTCTTTTAACTGATAATATGTCTTGCTTATTTTTCCCGACTTCCATACCCTACCTCAAGTCATATTTCTTAAACGTATAATTGATGTGTTTGTGAAGGAAGCAATGCGTAAAGCTGAATCTGCTGGAAATAAGGATTGCCCTGTTAAAATAAAACTCGTTGCTCCACCGGCGTATGTCCTTAACACCCAGACTCTTGATAAGGTAACTCTTATATGCATGTTTTTTTATTCAACATTTTGAGGTTGTTATGTACCTTGTTTATACTTTTGTTATCTTTCAGCCTTATTTTAATGAGAATGCTGGGAGATATTGTCTAATTTTTTAAGCATGCGATTGAGAAACTGGGAAGTATGCGTACTGCTGCTGCTGATGTTTATTAGCAGTTTGTGGTTATCATATAATCATATAGATTGAGCCAATATATTGTATCATCTTTTCAGCCTTTTTTCAAAAATCATGCAAGGAGAAAATGTCTAGTTTGTATGCATCAATTGAGGAACTGGGAAAGCATGTATGCATGCTGCTGCTCATGGTTTGGGGTTAAGTTATAGAGAGCATATTCTGTGATCATATGGAATAGGTTTAATATAGATCGAGTCAATGCAGTAGGTCATTGCATGATTTGTCTTATTGTTATCGTTATTGCCTAACTAGGACTTTCTTTTAATTAAGTTCTTAGGACAATGCAAACTGTCATCATTGAGTGTTGGGAAATTGTAATTGTTGCTTGCTTCGGAAGGATTTGGTACCTAGTCTTTTTCTTTGTATTATTTTTTTTAAAAAAAATCCTCATTTATAATGTAGTTTATTTCATTATATCCTTGACTCTTATCATTTTCCCTCAAATTAATACTTATATGCAATGTGCAGAAGTTGAACTGTACTTTCTAGGTAAGCTTGTTTCAGATTGATAAACTTCTGGTTTTGGTCCACTAGAGAGAAGATTGACAAATTACACGATGTATTATGTACAATATCACCATGGGACGTTAAGCTTTGTGTTTAGCTATGAGTATTTGGTAGATTAATTACTTTTGGAAATTCTTCTTTTATAAACGCTGCTTATAATGTTGCATGCCTGTCTCTAACAATGCTAAGAAAAGACCTTGTATATGTAAGGTGTAATGCTTTGCTGACGAGATCTAAATTTCATTTCCTGCATTGTATGGCAGGTGATGTGTTTTAGCGATGATTGATTAGAATACTCATCGCAGTCCTTTTGTTTCAAAAGCCCTCTTTTGAATCTGTTCTCCTTGAACCATCATAATAGATTTCTTATGTAATGCAGGAGCAAGGCATTGCAGTCCTAAACAAGGCGATTGAAGCTTGCACGGAAGAAATTGAACGTCACAAGGGAAAACTTATTGTTAAGGAGGCACCAAGAGCTGTATGGATTGTTATAATTTTTATTATATAACATTTTTCTAATATACCTTGTTATTTAGTTCTGATCTTTATCATATATAAGTATGCTCTCTTTGACAACATTTTCTTGGACACGTGATTGATGAATCTAGGTGAGTGAACGAGAAGACAAATTGCTTGCTGAGCATATGGCTAAGCTGGGACGTGAAAACGAGGAGATTAGCGGCGACGAAGGCAGCGAAGAGGAAGAAGATACGGGTTTGGGAGATATCGACCTGGAGAATTCTGGAACAGGAATAACAGATTAAAAATGGTTATGTTTCGTTCATTCTTGAGAGGAAAAAAAAATGACATTTTTGTATGTTTACTGATTTATTTTTTATACACCAGTGGATTTGAGTGTATGATATTGATGCCAAAATGTTACACTGTTTTTGTTGTACTCTCTTCAATCCCCCCCTCCCTCTCTTTTTTTTTCACCAAGTAATAATGTGGATTTTTTTGCATCTTAACGTCATAAAATCTTGCTATTGTTTTACATATAGTTTGTAATCTTTATATTATGAATTTTATTTTAGCGTTAATTGCAAGGATTTAGTTATATATCACTTTGTATCATTTTACTTTTGCGGTCTAGCAAATTTGATAGGCGAAACAAATAAGAAATGAAAAGGGAGTATATATAAGAAAGAAAATTTAGATAAGTGGCTTTAAATATACACTTCTTTTTTTTTATTAAATATACACCACATCAATATAAGATATATATATATATATATATATATATATATATATATATATATATATTATATATATATATATATATATATATATATATATATATATATAAAAGGGTTAATTGCAGTAAAATACACTACCTTTCTCTCTTTCTTCAATTTAATCATGAATTATTTTTTTATAAAAAAATACATGATCTTTTCCTCTCCCCTCAATTTAATCATGAACTTTCTTTTTATCAATTAAATACATGATTTTATTTCATTTTCTCAATTTTATTACGACATTTTTCTTTTATTAATTAAGTATGTAATATTTTAATTTTTACGATTTAATTAAAATTCTATACACATTAAATATTTGAAATAATGTACAAATTGCATATTAAATTCCGAAAAATTGCATATAAATATGCATAAAATTGTATACTAACTCGATTTAAAATTAATTAGCGTTTTAGATAATTAAAGAATTACAAATTTTAAATAAAAAAAAGAATGTTTTCAAAATATATAGGTTAGTATTTATGATTTTTTTTTATTCTTAAATTATCTTAAAAGATAATTAATTTTAAATTTGAGATATAATATTATATGAATTTTTATATTTTTTAATTTTTTTATATTTAATATGTAATTTTTGCATTATATTGCAATTATTTATTGTGTATTGATTTTTATAATAGAAGAATTTTTATTAAATTAAACTGTAAAACATAAAAGATCTCATGTTTAATAAATAAAAGAAAGTTTGTAATAAAATTGAAAAAAATTATAATAAGGTTGTGTATTTAATTGATCAAAAGAAAGCTCATAATTAAATTGAGGGAAGAGGAAAAGATCACGTATTTTTTTGATAAAAAAAATAGTTCGTAAATAAATTGAAAAAAGTGAGAAAGGTCGTGTATTTTACTGCAATTAGGCATATTTAAAAAAATAAAATTGATTCGCGAGATGAAAATACTAAAAAAAAATACTTTCGCTGTCCGCCGATAATGTATTAATTTTATCATTTTTGTCGTCCAGTTTAAATGTATCAATTTTCTTTTTTAGTAAAAGAGCTCCCACACATCAACCACTCACTGCTATTCGCTAATATAAATATTCACTTTATATAAAATAATAGTACTCCTTAATCCATAATTTAAAAATATTTGACTATAATTATGCATAAAAAATAAAATAAATTGATAAAACTATCTATATATAAATAAATATACATAAATATTTTTTTTATAAATTGAGATTGTAATGTACTATATATATTAATCAGATTTTATATAAAAATAAAATAAAAATTTAAAATACAATAAGAAAGAAAAAGAAAGATAATTATATATAGACTTTCATAAAAGAATTTATAATAATTAGAAATAATTATTGATAGGTACACATTTTATACCCCTAATTACTACTAGATACATTGATTTAAAATAATTATTATTTAATACAAAATATTAAAGTAAAATACCAAATATACCCCTAAACCCATATACCTTTAAAACACTAACCCCAACCTCCACCCACCACCGGACCACCGCTGCCGCTGCCGGACCGCCGCCGCCGCCGGCGGAGCTCCGGCGGTCGGTCACCGGAAAATCTGTTCGTCAGAAAAAAAAAAAAAAAAAAAAAAAAAAAAAAAATAAAATAAAAAAACTGGTCGCCGGAAAAACTGTTCGTCCAAAAAAAAAAAAAAAAAAAAAAAAAAAAAACTGGTCGCCGGAAAAACTGCCGGACCGCCGCCGCCGGACCACCACATTTTTTTGCTGTACACACTTTTTTTTTGCTGCACACACTTTTTTTGCTGCACACACTTTGCTGCACATGAACTTTTGCTGCACACAATATTTATGTGCAGCACATTAATAGGGGTAATATTGGAATATCACTATATATTTTTGTACCTAGTAGTAATACTTTTGTATGTTTGTATCTCATAGTAATTTAGGGTTTTTTTGTTTACCTAGTAGTAATCCTCCCTATTAAGATTAAGATAAAATTTTTTTAATGAAAAACTGAATATAAAAAAGTTACTTCCTCCGTCCCACATTAACGTTTATGTTTACTTTTTGCAAGTAGATTAAGATATATAATATTTTAATGTGTAGTGAGGTGAGACAAATACTCCCTCCGCCCAGCTTAAGAGGGACATTTATTTTTTTGCACGTAGATTAAGGAGTATTATTATTTAATGTGTAGTGGGTAGTTGTATTAGTAGGAGTGTGGGTCCATATTTTAATTGTATTAGAGGATGTGTGTGGGTCTCATGTGTATAAAAAATAAAATGAGACTCTTTGGGTGGGACGACCAAAATGGAAAAATGACCCTTTTAGCCTGGGACGGAGGGAATAATATTTAATGTGAAGTGGATATTTGTATTAGTGTTATGTATAAGTCCTATATGAAATAATTAATTATTTTGTGTGGGCCCAACTTAATTAAAAAAAAATGTAAATCTTAACATGGGACAAACCAAAATAAAAAACTTAAATTTTAATGCCGGATGGAGGGAGTATATACTAAGAAATATATATACACCACGCGTGCGAATGCACATGATAACAACTCTTTAATTAAATATTATTTTTATTTTTAATCTATTGATATTTAGCTACGAAAATCAATTTGTTAGTAAAATATACATGTTGGAAAAAAAAAGTGAAATATGTTGTTTAGATAGTAAAATGTCCTCAAAAACTATAAAATAACTTCTTCACAGTAATTATTTCATTAATTTTCCTCTCAAAATTTTTAAATAGATTTAAAACTTATAAAAAAAAAAAAATTAACTATTAAAATAATAAGGGTTTATTAATGATAAATACGTAAGCTAATAATCTAATTACTAATAGATACATTGATTTAATATTATTACTGTTAAATACATGATTTCATTTTCTTTTTTAAAAAATATCCTTATTATCTCATTTGAAATTCTTTATATTCCACGCATAATTAAATTCCACATGAACTTTCTTTATATTTTAATCTTTGTGTCTTTTACAATAACAATAAAATTTATATGCACACGGTTGTTCATTTAGTAAAATTTTGTATCAGTTATATCATAAGCACATATTCAACTTATACGTATTGTACATTACTGTTCACTAGTATAACATTCAAATGTACACTAGTGTGCATATAATAGAAACAGTTAATATAATATTCACATTCACCATTGTGCATATAATAGAAACAGTTAATATAATATTCACATTTATGTGACTTATACGTAATCTTTGCACATTGGTGTATACTAGTATAACATTCAAATGTACATTAATGTGCATATAACAGAAACAGTTAATATAATATTCACATCTATGTGCATTAAATTCAAATTAATGTCAAAGCCTGCAAAAAAAAAAAAAAAAAAAAAGGACCTTGTCAAGATTGGCTAGAAATTTAAAGAAAAATTTTAGGAATAATTATAACATTATCTTAAAATATACTATTTTGTACATTAATGTTAATATGGGTAATTTGGTTAATGGGATATATAATTTTGTATATATGAATAATTTTCTATAACGAATGTATAAATTAGTAATATTTAAATACGCTTTGTACCTAATATTTATTGACCAAAATAATAATTAAATTTTGTCCAACTCTATAAGAAATTCAATATTGGCTTTTTTATCACTTTGAGTATAAATATACACGAACACATACATGCACGCACACACCATAAGTTGCACATCTTAAGAATATGAACATAATTCACTATTTATTCGAGATCAAAGATAAACAAAATAGGCCTTTGTGGACGACTGTCATCGTACTGTGCCCGAGACGTTCCACAATCAGAAGCCTTTCAAGCACATATCAAATAAGCTTGGCTAACTCATTGATGTAGATGGAGTAGGATGTTCCACATACAACTGCAAACCAAGAGGTTCAGTCATTATGGACTTGATGGGGGTTATTACCGACGGTTGCTGCCACTGCTTTGTATCTGATGGGATCCACATCTCTGCATCCTTGCCGGTGCTGGATTGGGGCAGAGAACGGAAGTAGGCAGTTATTTCCCACCTGCAATCTGCATCTAAATTAAGATGGCAAAATGCATCAAGACGTCAGGAAAATCATTTTTAACCAAAATTTTAATTTAAAGCAATGAAGACGCATATATTGTATAAGTAGCTCAAGTCAGGAATGAAGTTGGGCAACCAAAAACTTTGCTGGCTAGATTTCAGAGTTAAATAATAATAATAATAATAATAATAATAATAATAATAATAATAATAATAATAATAATAATAATAATAATAATAAAATAAATCCTATTCAAGATCATTAAGACACTATTTTTCAGATAATAATATCAACAACTTCTTCATCATCCTATCTTACTAGATCCTAACAACTGAACTCGCCCATAATTCAGATACAAATTTTTGCTATTCAAGAATTTCCTAGCCAGAATTTCCCATACCACTCCATTTTTTTGAGTTCCAATTATACTAGTTCATGCTTATTATGGTTGAGAGAATTGTTTCCAAAAGAACTGGACACATAAATCATTACATTGAGAGCATGCAATTCAAGAAAAGCCATGTAAATCTGTACCCAGGGGAAGATCCTTAGTTAGAGGTTCGGACATGGTCAGTTTAATCAAGAAGGACTTAAGAGAGAGTTCCAGGTCAGCTTGTTCCACCTTTGAGTTATATGACTGATTTATATTAAGCCTGAAAACAAGTCTCTCTATGGGCACATTGCCATCATTAAAGAAGATCACAGCAACTCTATCCACCAAATCCTAGTAACCAAAAAACAAAACAATTTTTTTATTTAATAATATAACCTCAAAAAAATCAGAGTGAATGTAGAGTTGTAGACTTAAATAATTTGAAGGGAAAAAGCAAAAGAAATATGGGCACCTTGGTAATAAAAGGTAGAAGCCCATGAACAGCAGAATGAATATATTCATTTAGTTCAGGGTGTCCGGCTTTATGGACCACTAAATTCATGTATCGCCGTCTCTCAAAGGCACCTAAAAGTTACCATTCTCATTTTCACATGCCCAATATCTAAAGTTTAATTTTAAAGAAAAGGGAATATTTTAACAATGCTGAATCTTTCACAAACAAATTTTGGTTTTACCATTTGGATAAACTCCTTTGAGGAAAATGACTGAAGTTATGGCAACCTCAAGGAACTCAACGACAATTTGGGCGATGTCACCTGCAAAATATGAACTATCTATAAATTAAAAAAGTAAAAGATACTCAATGAATCAGGGTTCAATCATATTTAAATGAGAAAAATAATATGGAAACAAAAAACAGAAAATTACACTGCAAGAACAAACACACAACCTTGCAATATTCGGTTATCTTTGCGATCCATGTTCAAAAGTTATTGTGCCTTTCTCATACTGAATTGAGGAGAAACAGAATGATGTTCTCATGCTCCACTGATAAAATCATAAAAGTTCTCAATTTTCCAATATGTGCTGGAGAAGATTGGGTACACTTTCTCATTGATACAATAGATTGAGCTTAATATCCTAATGATGTGCATTTGGCTGATCCATCTGTAATAAAGTTGTAGAGCTCATTAATGGCTTACAATATGAAAAACAACCACAAATTATAAGATGGAGGAAAAACGATGAAAATATAATTATTTACAAATGATTGATAAGACAAAAGGATGATATAGCACAAAAGATTGATGCAAGAGGAAGAGTAGCAGGATTTGCCATCCATATATCACCAGTAGAATTACAATAATTGAGCAATAGAAAAGTGTTCAAATCACCTTAATTTATAAAGAATAAAAAGCCTTGAATATCCCCAATTTTTATGGTTTGATACCCTATATGTTATCTTTCAAGTTTGATTCCACTGAACATAGGGTTCTTCGACTTGAGTATCCTTACTTGACTAAGTTTAAAGATGTAACTATTCATATGAAATTATGAATTAAAAATATAAAGTCAAATTTTAACAAATTTATATTCTGGGATCCAACTTTTAACAAACAAAAAGAGAAAAAGGGAAAATAATAATATATTTGAAACAAAACAATGTGGATTTTTTGTGTGGTTTTTTTAAACTGCAAGTTTTCAACCTATATAAATTGAAGTAATTAAAGGTTTCTGGTGTCAAATAGATAATCATCTACATTACTATAACATTTGCTTAGTTTTTAATTAACCATTAAGTGGGTATTAAGGTTTCAAATTGTACTTATTTTCCTAAAATATTTTATAAATTTTAAATATTTTCAATATTGAAAAGAAAAAATCTCAAAACCTTTGTAATAAATAATACTTAAAAGTAGCTGGCTCAGTAGGCTCTACTGTCATTGCAAGCAAAGAACAAAATAAATCATTAAAATGAACTATGCAGAATCCCAGGGCAGGAAAAGGCATATTATCAGTTGTAGGAAAGGCACAAAAATGAGAATCACTGGTTGGATAACAGTTATTGAGTGATGCAGTCAGAAACATCAGCAGGAGCTGCAGGACAGTCTTTTATAGGAATAAAGACATGACAGAAAAATGTTAGATTGGCCAAATAATAATTTTACATCTCTCTCAAAGGGATTAAGGTCATAGCTATGGATCCGAATTCCAACAGAATAAAAAAGGAAGGAAAAAAAAACATCTTATAAGTCCCAAAAATCATTCTGTAGGAGGAGATTCTATTTAGATATGGATAAGTATCCTTAACGGTTATGGGAGGAGAATAGCATTGGCCAAAGAATGGGTCATGGTATGATCCTATCACATGTCAAAGAAATATAGTGGTGTAATGAACTGCAAATTCCACTGGGTACAAATAGCAAGTAGAATTTCACCCAAAAGCACAACCAGAAAATTTTAACCGTCTCACATAGAAAACATAACAGCTAATATGTGACATAGGTCCCAAATGTTTCTCGGATTTTACAAGAGAGAAACTCAATTAGGCAGGAATTCTCCAAGTATTCATCCATCCAACCATAGTTGTTAAAGGCGCGCCTCGGGCGCGCCTCAGGCGCGCCTTAGGCGAGGCGAAGCCCTGATCGCCTGGGTTTCGTGGTTTTTTGGGGTTTCGGTTGATGTTAAAAAAACCCTCGCCTTTGTGCGCCTTTTGCGCCTTTTTTGATGAAAAAGGCGCGACTCAGGCGCGCCTTAGGTACATATCCAAATTTTGGTTTTTTTTTTTTTTTTTTTTTTTTTTTTTTTTTTTTTTTTTTCTGCTTTTCTATGTTTTTCATGAAGAGTAAGAATTTAATGAATACAATGATCAATTTGACGGTGAAGAAGAGAATGAAGATTATAAGGACCATAGACAATGATAATTAAGATTTTTATCTCATTGGTAATCATTTGTGTCACTGACATTTGATATTTTCTTAAAATTGAAGGATTCTGCTTATTTGCTTTTTGTGATTGTCTATTTGTGTTTAGAACTTGAATTGTGAAGTTCATTATGACATTGTGCACGGGTTTTTTAATTGTGATTATGTTATTTATGAGTTATTATGTATTATTATGTGATATTATTTTATTTTTACCTTTATTTAGTTGGATAATTATGTGTTGAGTTGGATATATTAATGTATATATGTTCTAAAGTATCTTGTGCCTCAGGCGCGCGCCTAAGGCGCGCCTTGCGCCTCAGGCTCCAACAAGGCCTTTGCGCCTTTGTGCGCCTTTCGCCTTTAACAACTATGCATCCAACAAGATTTAATATGAAGACAAGTGTTTTGCTGAAAGTTCAAACTGAGACAGACCCCTTACACGATAGGTAGAAGATATATACATATATGTAGTCACAACAATGACCAGTGATTACTTAATCTAAAATCATGGTTCCAAATCATAGAATGTAATGAGTGTGAAGTTTCTTTTTCTCTTTCATAAGAAACAAAAATGCTATTCAATATGGTTAGCATATTCACAGTAGCAAAGTGGCACCAACGAATGACTCCACCAATGCTTGCAAAACAAAATTCTAATTCAGCTAATTCATTCCAAAAACACTATCACTGAATACGAAACACGTGCTACTATTTCAGATAATAAGGACTTTGATTCCTATTACGGCATTTAGCTCATATATAATGCTCTCCCCTTTATATATAACATCAATTCAAGACAAAGATTAGATATTGAGGACTTTGAACAGCATTTAATTTACATATAATACACTCCCCTTTATGTATAATATCAAAGGAAGACAAGGTTTGACACTGTCAGCATCTGTGTAATTAGTGAAACAGGAAGAGTTTCATAAGAAACAAATACTAAGAAGCAAGAAGATCCACATCCTAAACCTATATTAATTCCAAATATACATCAATTGTGATAAATGACGCACAATATAACAATCAGATGATCTGACGATTATTCTGGCCATTCCTCACAAACAAATTGGATAACAAAAGCTCGATATTGAACTCAGAGCATCACTCAAAGAGCAAATTACAAGTGAGTACATAATAAACTAAAAGCAACAAATAAAGTTAATACTATTCTTCCACTTTGCATCTGCTGCAGAAATAGAGAATATTCTAGCAGCCAGAGGCCCAAGACCATAAATCTACTAAATCAGACGTAGCTTTCAAGAGATAAATAATGAATTCATGTAAGCATTGCTCAATTTAGGGCATCCCATAACTAAAAATAATACCAGATTCAAAAGCATGTTGACATTATTTTTGGTTGATTGTCCAACCTGCCACTAGATATCAAAAGAAAATGACGAATCAATCAGAAGTGAGTGCTAATATTACAAGTAATTTAAAAATCGAACAAATTCAATTAGCACAGAGAGAAGTAAGATTAAAAGTAATTTAAAAATTCAAAAATTGGTTACCTGGTAAGAGAATATATGAATGCCCCAAGTGTAGTAAGAAGTAGGCAAGTCCAAATTCAAGAAATGAGAAGATAAGGAGCCATGGACGCCGGAATTCGGAAAAGCGGAAGCTGCTGACCGCAGAAGTCGGACGAGGCGATTGCTGGAGTGATGATTCACAGGGAAGCAGAGAACGTGATTGACGGTGAATTCAGACAGAAAAAATAAAAATCATCGAAGCAGAGAACGTGATTCAAGTCGGAATTCTAACTCGGAATAATGTCAATGAGAGTGGAGAAATCGCGGGTGACAGTCAAGGTTTTTTTTTTTTTTTTTTTAATAATCCTGTTTGTTTCGGTGCATCCAATTTCAGGTGCGAGTGTTTATAGCAACTAGTAATACACCCGTGCCGGTTTAAATATATATATATATATATATATATATATATATATATATTTTTTTTTTTTTTTTTTTTTTTTTTTTTTTTTTTTGAGATAGTTTTTGTATAAAATGAATTATGGGACTAAAAGATTTAATAATCTATGATTCAATCGGATAGTTAAAATATAATTTTGAGGTAATTAAAATATTATTCACCAAGTATTATGAGCAATTAATAAAACATAATTTAAAGAGTTATAATATTATCTAGTAAAAGTATAATCATAACTATCTTAAATTTGGTTATCTCCATTGCGAAAAATACTAATTTCCGGATTGCAGAGATTTTTAGTTATCATGATTAGTTAGCTTTTTTCAATTTGTTATTTACAAAAGAAGAATACGGAAACAGACCAACAAAGTATTCTCCCTATCTTCGCATTGTGTTATGGGATCAACAAAGTATTCTCTCTATCTACGCATTATAACGGATAATCCATCTTTCTAATATTAGATTTGAAATATTTATAATTTGAATAAAAATAATGATGAATTAATAGAAAGAAATTTTATATTAATCGAGGAAGGGGAATATATATTAGCAATATGTCATTCAATATTATTATTCGGCTAATTATAGTGTGCACCCGGATGCACACAGGATGCACCCTAAGATTGGGTGCACCCACTTTAAAAACCATCTTTATCTTTATCTATATAAAAGCAGTATTTGTCCAATTTCTTATCCCGCTCAAGCCACGTATCCTTAATAAAGGATGGAATACCCCTAATAGAATTAATAATACAGTTACTTAATTTAATATTAATAGTCAACCTTGCTATAACTATGATACAAACCCTGTATACATTATCTCTCATCTCTCCTCTGAAATTAATTCTATACACTGTCTTTTCTCACCTATTCTCACGAAATCATACTCTAATCCGATGATTAGAGGATGAATTAATGGCGTTGTACTAGAATCGGGTCCTAGCGACAATCGGCTCACCACGATTACACGTTTATGATGCAGATTTTGTATAGGGAAAGCCTAACAAGCTTGAATCGATATCCATCGATTTTGCATTCCTGGTGTCAATCTCTATGTACCAATGCGAGGGATTTGGATAAGAATCTGGAAGTCAGGTATGTCTTTCACATGTAAATGGCGTGAATATCTCTGATTTGTGCTGAAATATATTTTGCCAAAATAATTGTGAAGAAGATAAGCCTTATTAAGATCCATAGGACTAATTATATTCAAACTCTTATCTATATTTAGCAAAAGGAAAAGCATGCACATTTTTTTCATTTTAAATATCTTGGGTCACTGTTTTCCTTGTTTTATTGCTTGGATTCTGATTCAAAAGTAAGATATGTTAAAAATAAATCAATTTTTTCAGGCTAAAAAAAGAGAGGAAAGATAGAGAAGAAGAAAAGAAGTAAACAAAGTAAAGATAGGGTGGGTGAAAACAAAAAGGGTAAAGAGAAATGTATTTTATATTTCTCTACAAAATTACTCGCGCAACGCACAGGTCAAAAAAACTAGATAACATGGATGGAGGGAGTATATTATATAAAAGATAATTTAAGTTATATTTTAATTAAGAGTTTTTTTTTATAAAAATTCCTAACTGTGTAACGCACGACACGGGTAACACTATTGGACCAATATAGATGGATTTTTATTTGATTTACTTTAATTTCAAATTTGTCATCACCTTTTTAACACATAAAATATACTTTATCATTTAATTATTACTCAAAAATACCATATCACCCTCAAAAGTAAGTAAAAAATATAAAACATATTCATGTTATTCTCTTTTAACCAAATAATTTAATAAACTTACAAAGTAATAGTAAAAAAAATAAGTTTGTAGAGAAGTACGCAAATAAATAATCACAAATATTGTAATACTTTTAATATATATATTTATCGATTAACAAATATAAAAATACAAAACTGAAATGTTAGAGAAAACTATATAAAAATAAAATTTATAAGTTTTTTCATTCATGGAATTTAATGTTTTTAAAATACAACACAAAAAACTAATAAAACTTATGTTAAGTGATTCAAGTGCTAATTAGTATAATATAATTAACATTATTATAAAATAATATAAAGAAAAACAATAATTTAGCAAACTATAATACATACATTATATTTAAAAAAGACATCTTACGTGCAACGCACTGGTTTGATAGCTAGTATACAAATATAAAAAAAACATATACAATTATGAACAAAAATGTATACAATTTAATTGTTAGTTATTTTAATGAAAATTTGAGTCTAAAAAGATATACAATTATTATAAAACATGTATATACTATTAAATAAAAAGTTATACACATGAATACTAGTTTTTTTTTTAAGAAAACATAGTGTGAAAAAAGTTATAATTATTAAGAAACACATATACAAAATAAAATAACATATATACAAAATAGAATAAAAATTTATACACATATGAGTGCACCCTTGCACCGACTGCACTAATATCAACTCTTATTATTCAATGTTATTACATCACGCAACACTTTGGTTATAACCATCACATTTGAAAAATACATAATGCATTCATTTTTTGTTTTTTATTACTTATGATTAAAATGCGACTACCTCTCTTTAAATTAATGTTATACCACTCCTAAAATATTTTTTTTATGAAATATTGTTAATTTATATACTACTCAAAAAACATATTTATAATAAAATATAATTCTTCTATTCCAAAGAAACGTTCATATTTATTGTTTCATATTTATACGGTAATCATTTATTCTTCACTTAACATGAATTAAGGTTTATTATATTTTATGTTAGCATAACAATATTAGTGATTTTTCTTTTAATAAATAATGACATCTGAAAGTTATTCAATATTGAATACTTTTTACTCCCTCCACTCCAAAAAGTATCTTTTTCCATTTTACGCGTCTGCCTTTAAGTGTCTCATTTCACTTTTTACACACATGAGACCCACACAAACCCACTAATATAATTAAAATATGTGGCCCACACACTCACTAATACAAAACTCCCCACTATACATTAAATAATACTCCCTCCGTCCCATAACAATTGACACTTTTTTTTTAGCACGGAGATTAAGTAGTACTCCCTCCATCCGATTCTAAGGTATCCATTTACTTTTTGCACGTGGATTAAGGAGTATTATTATTATATGTAAAGTGGGTAATTGTATTAGTGGGAAGTGGTGGGCCATATTGTGTACTTTTTTACTAAATAGGGAAAATTGATACATTTGAAGCGGACGCCAAAAATAGTAAAATGGATACCTTAGAAGCGGACTGAGGGAGTATAATAATTTAATGTAAAGTTAAATGAGAGAAATAATATTTAATGTGTAGTGGGTAGTTATATTAGTGGTGAGTATGATGTGTGTGTGGCCCATGTAAATAAATAAATTATTTTTGTGTGGATCTCATATCCTTAAAAAGAAAATATGTCAATTTCTGTAGGACAACCCAAGAAAGAAAGTGTATCAATATCTTTGGGATGGAGGGAGCAATACTCCTTAATCACGTGCAAAAAGCAAATGAAATCCATAGTGACAGACGGAGGTAGTATAATAAATAAAATACTCGTTCTATTTCATTAAATTACTATACTTGAATCTTTATATATTTCAACCCACTATTTATTAAATTACTATATATCTTAAACAACAACATGAAAAAAACAAATTTAAGCATTAAAATAGTACGGAGAGAATATTTCATTTCAGTGTTAATGTATTAATATAGATCAAGAATTGGATGTAGGGATGAAGGTAGATGATATGGATGAAGATGATGGTGTAAAATGTCTGTTCTGTTGCAACAATCGAACAAACAAGTTTCATGGAAGGTAAGCAAACAGAAAGGTAAAATCACCATCTTTGTTTAAAGATCGATAATGTCCATGAAACTTGTCTGTTATCTTATCTATTTTCAATAATGTAAATATGAATTAAAATAAAAAAATTACAAATCTTGTTCTGTTTGGTTGTTGCAACGGAATAATAAGATAGATGAATTGTTTGTTCTGTTCAATCGTTAAAATCGAACCGATAAGATAAATGACTGTTCTATTATTGCAATCAAACCGATATAAATTTTATAAAGACAATTATATCAATTTAAGTATTTTTGAGATATGTTCAGTAATTCTGAGTGCTAATAGCCGCTGACCATTTTAAAAATCAGAATATACATTGCCATAAAGGCATGAACACTCACACTTGGAAAACAGGATTATTTTATTAAAAAAAAAAAAAAGACCTTCACTGTCACCCGCGATTTCTCCACTCTCATTGACATTATTCCGAGCCCTAATTTTTCTGTTAGAATTCCGATTTGAATCACGTTCTCTGCTTCCCTGTGAATCATCACTCCAGCAATCGCCTCGTCCGACTTCTGCGGTCAGCAGCTTCCGCTTTTCCGAATTCCGGCGTCCATAGCTCCTTGTCTTCTCATTTCTTGAATTTGGACTTGCCTACTTCTTACTACACTTGGGGCATTCATGTATTGTCTTACCAGGTAACCAATTTTTGAATTTTTAAATTACTTTTAATTTTACTTCTCTCTGTGCTAATTGAATTTGTTCGATTTTTAAATAACTTGTAAAATTAGCACTCACTTCTGATTGATTCGTCATTTTCTTTTGATATCTAGTGGCAGGTTGCCAGTCGGTGCTCTTGGACAATCAACCAAAGATGATGCCCACATGCTTTTGAATCTGGTATGATATTCAGTTATGGGGGTGCTTTTACGTTTTTAGAGAATTGAGCAATGCATACCGTTTGGATGTGTTTATTAAGTTTACATGAATTCATCATTTATCTCTTGAAAGCTAAGTCTGAATTAGTGGATTTATGGTCTTGGGCCTTTGGTTGCTTGAGTATACTTTATTTAAGACCTACAGCAGATGCAAAGTGCAAGATTAGTGTTAACTTTGTTTATTCACTTGTAATTTGCTCTTTGGGTGATGCTCTAAGTTAAAGATCAAGCTTTTGTTATCCAATTTGTTTGTGAACAGTATCATCAGATCATCTGATTGTTATATTGTGTTGCATTTATCGCAATTAATGTATATTTGGAATTAATATAAGTTTTGGAATGATTCCAAGTTGGACCCTGGATCTTCTTGCTTCTTAGTAACTAATTCTTATGAAACTCCTCCTATTTCACTAATTACACGGATGCTGACAGTTATAAACCTTCTCTTCAATGTGTTGTATGTAAAGACTAAAGGGGAATGCAGAATTAAATACTGTAATAGGAGAACCAAAGTCCTTATTATCTAATCTTTGTCTTGAATTGGTGTTATACATAAAGGGGGGTGTATTATATATGAACTAAATGCTGTAAGAGGAATCAAAGTCCTCATAATCTGAAATAGTAGCGCGTGTTTCGTATTTAGTGAGAGTGTTAGCGTAATGAATGAGCTGAATTAGAATTTTGGTTTGCAAACACACCTGTGGAGTCATTCATTGGTGCCACTTTGGTACAGTGAATACGCTAACCATATTTAATATCATTTTTGTTTCTTATCATACAGAAAAATAAACTTCACACTCATTACATTCTATGATTTGGTACCATGATTGTAGATTGAGTAATGACTGTTCATGTTACAGTGTTCTGGCTCATTGTGAGCTAAGATTGCATCCTGTTGTGATAGATATGAAAATAGATTAAATGTTATATTATTGTGACTATACATAATGATATATGTCTTGTACTTATCGGGCATGGTGCCTTTCTCAGTTCTAACTTGCAGCAAAACACCTGTATAGGCTGTATTCATATTCAATCTTGTTGGATGGATGAATACTTGGAGAATTCCAGCCTAATTGGGTTTCCCTCTTTCAAAATCTGATGATACCGCTATTGCTTCATTCTTTTCATTATTAGTTGGAGGAAAGGCGAACTCTTTAGGCACTGTTTTTCAGCTTATTCTGAACGCTATCAGAATCTGATGGTACCTGTTAATAAGTATTTGATATTTTTCAAAGCTTGGTACAATATTTTGGTGAACTGCCTCCAAATTTATATTTATGATAATTGGTGGAATTGTCCAAGGACCACCACTTATGTCCTTCCACACTTTCATGTGGGATCGATATAGGATATCCTAACCATCTATCCTGCTCAGTTCGGGTGGCATATCAGCATATGCCAGCTGGCTAACCATGTACCAAGGTGCAAAACTTTTGGTGGCAACCCCCTTGGACTCACATCAGGGGTGGCAACTTATTGGCCCACCATCTGTTAGCCCCCTTTTGGAGCTGGGCCGAGTTTAGTTGGTCGGACCAAATTGTAGGCATATAAACTAGATAACCTACCTTAATCTAAGACCATGGCCAAAGCGCAAAGGTAGAGGTTGATCCCCTCTTATAAATCAATGGAGCCTAACTTAATCCATAATCATGGTCAAAGATGAAGGTTGAGCCCTACTTATAGACCCTTCCACACTTTCATGTGGAATCGTGGGATATCGTATCATTTCGGCAGTTATTTGCTCCACACATGACTAGGCTTACCAAGGGCACGATAACTTGTACATCAGTGGTGCATCCTTCCCAAACCTCTTATACTAGGTAAAGGTCCTTACAATGTGAATTGGGTAGGGATGTTAAACGGGACAACCCTAATTTATTAGGGCTAGCCCTAAGAGGTTTCAGTTTAAACAAGCCTCGAGCTAAACAGGTTTGTTTAAATGGGCTACTAAAAGGTGAACCTAGCCCTAACCCTAACGGCTTTTGGACTAAACAGGCAGTCCTACAAGCTTTACAATAAAAAATATAAAATTATAAATATAAATTTAAATTTAAAATAGTGATAAATAATACAATATAAATTCAAAATTAAGTCATTCATTGTTACAATATAAATTCAAAATTAAGTCATTCATTGTTTAGAATTTAAAACAGTTAACACGCAAAATGATGTTAGAATGTATAACTTTATATAGAATTTGAGATTATTAATGTTAATCATAATTTATTTATTTATTAGTATTTTGTGTATAAATTACCTCCATTTCTTTATTTAGTTTGTAGAAATAAACTAAATAACGGTTAATTTAGAGTGAGAGTGCTAAGATAGAAAGGTATACCTAACCCTGTTTAACCAGTGGGAATCAGGAGGAAAACGGAGCATGATTGAGGAATGGAGAGAGTATAGCCTAGGAGAAAGAGGGGAAAGGAATGAGACTATGAGAGAGAGAATTAGTGGGGAGAAAGGTAAGACTAGTGAAAGGAGAGAGTAAAAAGTTAGAGAGAGAGGGGAAAGGAGTGAGAAAAGGAGCATGAATGGATAAAGAGGGAGGGAAAGGGGGGAGCCTGGGAGAGGCACATGTAATTAACAAGCGGAAGAATGAAAAGAAAAAAAAAGAAAAGGTTAGGCCATGCCGCCACGGGCTAATCGGTCATGGTTGAAAAGGCCCGGTTTTATACGGTCTGAAAAAGTATAGCCCTAACCCTGTTTTTTTATGGTTAATTAAGCCGGCTCTACGGGCCTCGGGCTTTTTAACATCTCTAGAACTTGGTGCATAAGAATATTATGCTCAACTTGGATACAATCATGAATTTGAAAATGACAGTAGTTCCTATACACATACCATTAGAAAAACTTCATTGACCTATTGGATAAATCAAGATAGCAGCGGAAGCTACTGCAACAAGAGCTAAATATGCAACAACAATCCAAAGTTGTATACAATTCCCCAAGCTGGAAAGAGAATTTCTCCTTTTAGGACAGAAAGTGTATTCATAATTATTTTCTGTTTAGTAATATTTGTGAAAAAATAGAAAATTATAAGTGTAGGCAATAAAATTTATTGCCTAATAAATATAAATGCAAAGGAAAATATATGAAATATTGATTAAATATTTATTTATTAAGGAATTTAAATAAATTAATTCTTAAAATAAATAAATAAATAATTGATAATTGATATAATTATTTGAGCCCAAATCCAAGTCAAATGGGCTTAGTTCAAGTCAAATGGGCTTAATCCAAGTTATATGGGCTCAATTCGAGTCAAGTGGGTCTGATTCAAGTCAACAAGCCCAACAAATCAAGTCCAGCAGGCCTAGTGAAATTAATTAGGCCCAGGTTAAATCCTACGGGTTTAATTAAATTAAATAGGCCCGTATCCAGTCCAGCAGGCTTAAAGCCCAACATATCTTTTGAAGGAGAAAATATCTCTCAAGTGGTTATTTTCTCTACATATAAATAAGGGCCTTCAGTCCTCATTCCAAACACTCTGAAAATCCTGAAAGCCTGGAAAGCTCTGAAGGAACTTGGAATCTCTGCGAAGATCAAAGTCATTCTTCGAAGATCAATCTAGAAACATCATTCAATCTGAGATTAAGGTGCGGAGCCCCTCAGATTCATCGTTTCTTCAAGTCAAGTTCATCCAGCAATATTCGTGAAGTCAACAGTGTTCTACCAAATTGAACGGCGTTCTTCACAGTAAATCTTCAAGTCAACGGTTGATCCAAACAAAGGCTCGCCTCTGGATAAACATTTTTAAAGCTTCAAGTCAAATCCGAGCTCGGACAAGCTTCATCCGAAGATCCAGCTCAGAAAGTTGATAGAGTCAAGAAGTCAACTCAAGAGAGGAATCAGAGGATAGCTAGAGACTGTCTACTCATATCTCAAGTTCAATCCATCTTGGATTATCATTGTAATATCTTTTGTGTTTATTATTTTAATAAATACAAAATTTGTTGTTACAATAAGTTTTGTTTTGTTTCTCTCATTTCCCACTTAGATAGAATTTTTTTCCATTTCTATTTAGTAATTATTTGTTTGTGGAGATTGGAGAAGGTTTATATTTTGTAAGTTTTAATACTTCAAAAACATCTAAAATATCTATTTTAAAAGTTCTTTACTTGAAAAGATTACATTTTTTATGAGAAAATTCGCAGTAGTATCCTGTAAACCCTCTAACCTATAATGCACACCGGATGAACTCGGTTCTCATTCTTTTTTTTTTATTTTTTTATTATTAAATAAACTAATAAAGGAAATAAAGATTTTATTGCTAGTTCCAGAAAGTGACGAGCAATCCCAAGGGTGTACATTTAGATCCTATATTACATAGCTATACTCCAATATCTGTCTAAAACCCAAAAAGAAAATTGAACAGTTTATGGTTAAACACCCATAAGCTGGCCCTACACTTAATTTTTTCCCAAAAATCTTCGAGATTTTTAAAAGAATTGTTAAAAATTCTCATGTTTCTTTCAAGCCAAATAGTCCAGAGAATAACTGGAACAATAGTTCTCCCCAAAATTTTATTCAAAGGAGGAACCCAATGAAACCCCAACTCTCCAATCGTCCTGCACCATAAATGATGAGAGAAATGACTTTAGATGAACAAATGGTTATACCCTCTTTAGTGGTACCTGTATAACACACACCAATTTGGAGGTAGGAAAATTTACGATAATCGTCTTTGTAACAATATGGAAGTGTGTGCAGTTATGAGGAAAACTGGAACAGAGTAAAAATGTTTTGTAAATTGACAAAATCGATAACAATGCACAACGGAAAAGCAAACAAGAGAGAAAGGCACGGAGCTTCATAACTTTCTACAAGATTAAACCTGTAGTGCCTTCAGGGCAAAAACAATCTTCATCATTAAATAATAGTTTGATCAATTAGATCTAGAAATGGCTGAGATGAAGTTTGCACTGCAATAGATAGTCTCATGTTGTGTCATATTCCATATTCAGTGAGTGTTACTCCTAATATTCAGAATGTCAAATTTGATGTTTGTAGTTCTCTTTTCTTTTCTGTTCTCTAAGTGATTCTGTTTGAAATTATAAATTATTGGCTGTGCTTTTGGTTGAAGTTTCGCTTCGTGTTTGTACTCGGTGGAAACTGTAATTCTTGTATACTGAAAGACCCATTTCATTTCTTTGACATGAGTCACATGACATAGGATCATACCCATGGCCATGACCTATTTAGTATCTTATGCTAATCTCCTCCTATGGTGGTTATTGATACTCATCAATAGCTAAATTAGAATCTCCTGCAAGCAGCAGAGAATGGTATGCAGGTTTTATAAGTTTTTACTTATTTATTTATTTATTTATTTATTTATTTATTTATTTATTTTCTAATTCTGTTGCAATACCATAGCTGTTATATCCTTGCATGTTTTGATAGAGATGCTTACTAATTTCCATCCAATATATACATTATTTCGTCAGGTTTTTATTCTAATGAAAACTTATTTACTTGTTTCGTGCTGGTGTCTCTAACCACATTACACAGTAATGGTTTAGGATAATTATGTGGTAACCTGAATTTGTCATTTTTACTCTTATCCTTCAACTGATGATGTGCCTTTCCTGCCATGGGATTCTGCAGGGCTCATTTTATTGATTTAATTTGCTCTTTGCCTGCAATGACAGTAGAGCTTACAGAGCCTGCTGCTTTTGAGTATAATTTGTTACAAGGGTTTGAGACAAATGATCTTTTGAAGGGCTACTTCTAATTGCTGCTAAAATGATCTTCAGTAAACTTGCAGAGTTTGTCTCTTCTGCAGCATCTCGTTTGCCACCCTCGAAGGTTTCTGTTCATACATTTAAGTCACCTGGATTGCCTCCAATTCCTGGCTCTCTTCAGGATTATACATTTTCCAGCCCAAAAAAGAAGACTAATCTTAGACAAGCTTCATCCCTTCAAGATTTGTCTTATTACAACCAGCATGATTTAGAAGGACTATGCATTGGGCTAGAAAGGAGTTCAACTCATGCACTGCCATCAAAATTCTTGCAGCATCAAAATGGTGTGTCAAGTTTTTCCAAGGAGAAGGTATCATTAAGTTCATCTGGAAGGAAGAAGTGGGGACAAATAATCTTCGTTCTCATCTGTTTACTGTTTATTGCTTGTCTTTGTGTTCCATTGCTCTTTCCTTTCTCAAACTGGTCTAGAGGAACATCCAAGTTTTATGTTGTGCTTGATTGTGGTAGCACTGGAACTCGTGTTTATGTATATGAGGCAGCCATAAATCACAAAGAAGATGACAATCTTCCTATATCATTGAAATCATTACCTGAAAGTATACCAAGAAAATCTGGTCCCAAGATATGGCGAGCTTACAACAGAATGGAGACAGAGCCTGGATTCGATAAATTAGTGCATAATATATCTGGCTTGAAGAAAGCAATAAAACCTCTTATCAAGTGGGCTGAGAAACAAATTCCTGAAAAATCACATAAGATGACTTCACTTTTTCTATATGCTACAGCCGGAGTTCGAAGGTTGCCAAGATCAGATTCTGATTGGCTTCTGAATAATTCTTGGTCAATTCTAAAGAATTCACCCTTTTTGTACAAAAAGGAGTGGATAAAAACTATCACTGGCATGGAGGAAGCTTATTATGGATGGATAGCTTTAAACTATTACACTGGTGTTTTAGGGTCCAGTCCTAAAAAAGAAACCTATGGTGCACTTGACTTGGGTGGCTCATCTCTGCAGGTTACTTTCGAAGGTAAGCACGGTGACCATGAAGAATCGAGCTTAAAGCTGAGCATCGGCTCTGTTAACCATCATCTCAGTGCCTATTCTTTGGCTGGATATGGACTCAATGATGGCTTTGACAAATCTGTTGTTCATCTTCTCAAGAGTCTTCCTCGGATAACTAATGCTGATTTAGTCAAAGGGAAAGTTAAAATTAAGCATCCATGTTTGCAAAATGGTTATAAAGAGAGTTATACATGTTCAAATTGTGCATCCATTCAGCTAGAAGATGGAAGCCCTTCTGTAGAAAAGAAAAGATTGGGCAAAGGAAAAACTGGAATTCCTGTTCAGCTTGTTGGTGCCCCAAAATGGGAGGAGTGTAGTGCTCTGGCCAAAGCTGCAGTGAATTTGTCAAATTGGTCCGATCTTAGTCCAGGAATTGACTGTGAGTTGCAACCCTGTGCACTTGGGGAAAATCTGCCTCGCCCCCTTGGTCAGTTTTATGCTATGTCTGGTTTCTATGTGGTGTATCGATTTTTCAACTTGACTTCTGATGCTACACTCGATGACGTATTAGAAAAAGGTCGTGAATTTTGTGAAAAAACTTGGGATGTTGCTAGAGCAAGTGTACCTGCTCAACCTTTTATAGAACAATACTGCTTCAGGGCACCATATATCGTTCTTCTCTTGAGAGAAGGATTGCACATTACTGATAGTAGGGTAACTGTTGGTTCTGGAAGCATCACTTGGACCCTTGGGGTTGCTTTGCTCGAAGCTGGGAAGGCATTTCCGTATGGCAGGAAGTTTTACAGCTATCAGACATGGAGGGTTAAGATACACCCTCTCGTACTTTTTGCCATTTTGTTTGCCTCATTCCTCGTCCTTCTCTGTGCATGTTCATGTGCTGGCCATTGGCGAATTCCTAGTTTTTTCCGAAGGTCATATCTCCCGCTCTTCAGGCATAACAATGCAACATCCACATCTGTGCTCAATATTCCGAGTCCTTTCCGGTTTCAGCGCTGGAGTCCAATCAATACAGGTAACTCCTTTTTGTCAATTTTAAATTTTGCAGAAGATATGTTACCCCAAAAAATACCCACTCAGCGTTTAATTAAAAAAAAAAAAAACTGCATCTGTTGAGAGGGATATTTGTAAGTAAAGTAGACATCACAGAAGGCGATTGTAATACTTTCAGGGTTTTCTGTAAAGAGACCGAACCTTATTTTTCCCTAAACAGCTAAACTTAATCATGCAAGTATGGCATACAATGATATCATCTGGTGCTCTTATTTTTGTGACATAGGGGATGGAAGGGTCAAGATGCCGCTGAGTCCGATAGTTGCAAGTACTCAGCAAAGACCATTTGATTCCGGATTTGGTTTCAGTGGTGGGGGCATTCAGTCCACTGAATCATCATTATATTCTTCTTCGAGCAGTGTGGCGCATAGTTATTCTTCAGGTAGCTTAGGACACATGCAATTTGACCATAATAACCTCAGTTCTTACTGGACCCCAAACAGAAGCCAAATGCGTCTTCAAAGTAGGAGATCCCAATCTCGAGAGGACCTCTATAGTTCAATTGCTGAAGGACACTTGGCAAAGGTCTAAGGATGCTCATGCAAAATAAATTATTACTCGCTGCATAGATCAGAAAGCACCATTAGACTAGGGATGCGCAGTCTTGACCATCGTTGCTGGGGGCGGGAAGCAAAGAGATGATTGTGAATGATACATATGCAAGAAAGCTCTTTCGTTTTTATTAACAGGCTTTGCATTGCCAGTGAAGCTTTGACTATGGCTGAGGCAGAGATTGAGATATAACTTAAATTGTCTTATGGATGGAGATGATGACGATGAAGAACATTAGAGATTTGTGATTTAGGAAGAGAATTTTGGGAACTGACTTACATTTAGGAAATTCTAATATTCAACTTATGATACATAGCTTCTCTTGTTATTTGTGTATAAAATTTGAATGTTTGAATGAAGAGGGAAGCTTTCTTTGGTTTAGACATCTCTCTCTCTCCCTTGGTTGTGCAGCGAGGTCTAAGCTGTAATTAACATTAGAAGTTATTCTTATATACTTTTTAATCATAACAATAAGTTATCTTTATTGTTATTTCTTGTTATATACTCCCAACATAAGGTAATTGTACATATTTCTCTGTGTCGAAGGGAGTAATATATATGAGGGCTGCGCTATTGCCATCCGAAAGATTACTAAGGGCATCCGAATTTCTAAAAATATTATACTGAAAATACTATTATGCCCCCCCTTTAAAATTACTATCCATATCCTTATGATTACTAACTCCACCCAAACAATTTAATAACCCTATCCCACACATATCTCAACAAATCAAAAACAAACATTCGACAAGAAAACAGAAAGAAAAAAAAAAAAAAAAAGACGCACACGAACAGAGTAAGAAGAAAGAGGAAAAAAGAGAATGCTTGGTTTAACCATCAAAACGCTTATTGGCATCGTTGGATCAAATGGCCAGTTTTATTCATTTATGAAAAACAAAATGCCCATGAGAAAAAATTTAATCAACTCCCAATTAATTAATTATAGAATAGATTATGTATTATGTATAATTATCTGGGAAGCAATTAAAAATTTATTGGGTTAATAAAACTGATATTAAGGTTTGTGTTCTTCACCATCAAACAATTAAGAAAATATATTATTTTTTTACGACAGAATCCGACGGATGGGATATGCATAAACATCAACTAAAGAATAATGTGGTGTTTTCTCTTTCCCTTCTTTTCTAATTGTCTGCGGCCTTTTTTCCCTTAACTTTCTTACTTTGTGTGTGTTTACTGTGTATTATGTGTATTGAGATATGTTTAGGGTGGAATTAATAAATTGATTTTTTTCCCTTAGCTTTCTTATTTTGTGTGTGTTTATGGTGTATTATGTGTATTGAGATATGTTTAGGGTGGAATTAATAAATTGATTGGGTGGGATTAATAATAAATTTATGGATAGTAAATTTAGAATGGGGGATATAATAGTATTTTCACTATAATTTTTTTTTTAAGTTTGGATGCTCTTAGTAATTTTTTGGGTAGCAATAGCGCCGCCCTATATATAAATTCGAAAACAAAAACAATTACGATAAACCTCAATCAAAAAAATTATACTCAAATTCACAAATTGGAATTATTAACTTCAAAATACATGCAATTATAAAATCCTCATATCCAATCACACACTCAAATTCTCAAATTGGAATTATTACTTCAAAGTACATACAACTATAAAATTTTCATATCCAATCACACCGTAGGGGTATTCGAAGTAAAATATGGGAAAAGAGCTAGCTGAATTTGATTCCAAACTCAGTTTTATAATTTCTACATAACATTTGTTTTGGTAATCCCAGCTAAGCAGAAATAATATATCTATGAGACAGAATCCATATGATTTCTTGATCACCCAGGGGCATAGAATATTTTATGCAAATAATAATAAATGAAACTTACTGAGATACTCTACCCTGCCCTACTGCTACACATCTGAGTAAAATAAAAGATTTCATTCAAAATGAGCATAAATTCTACAACATCATTTGAGACGTATAAATATGCAGAGGCCAACCTTGGCTACAAAAATTTGGCAGCAGTGTCAACTACGATTATGATAATATCATTTGCAAGAGCTTTCCCTCAAGTCTCAAAGCAGATCTTCTGTTCCAGTTAACTTTGCATATTCATTCTCGTCGATTTTTCCTTTTTTAAGCTTCTTCAGCAGTCGATATTCCTGGGCCATCTCATCTGCATCCTCTGTTGATTGTACGGCGCGTCTTTGTTTCGCTGTTTTCTTCCTCATAACCACCTTGTGCGTAGAAGCATTCAAAGGTTTTTTAAACTTTTGAGGTTTTTGCTCTTTTGCCGCCTGCTTTGCTTCCAGGTTTTTCTTTCTTTGTTTTTGTCGAGATTTGTCCCTGGATAATTTCAGAACAACACAAGGTGGTTACAACATTAGACCGCTAAAGGGGAAAACACATAATTTCTCCCATGCTTTCTTCAGTTTTTTTTTACTCCCTCCTGCACTTACATAGCATCTGTCCGAGCTTGTTTTCTCCTCAGCTTTCATTTCGGCAAACACTTAAGTGTGATGGAAGGTAATTTTCCTTTTTTAGGGTATCTATTATTCTATTAAATACATAACTTTTTTGAGTTCGTCTCCTGTGAACCGGGTTTACGGTGTAAATCCTGTGATCCCTATTTAATTTAAACCCCCAGCAATACATAGGGTATATAGGATTGGGAGGGGGGACCACAAGATTTATAGTAAGAAAAGACCCGGGTTCACATACTAAGCTATGTAAACCGGGTTTATAAGAGTGTTTGTGAACTTTTTATACATCTCACATAACTCATTTCATGAGATCGTCTCAGACAAGACTAATTCTTCATTTTAGGTATGGACTAAAACAAAATTTTAAGTGCATGGTAATCTAGTCAAGAAAAGGCATTTCAATAAGAATAAAATTATTTTTGAAAGAATACTCACTTGAATTTAATATCCTCTACGTTTATATCTTCAACTGGAAGGAAACCTTCAGTAGAAAGGGAATGGTGCTTTACTTCAGGCATTGAAGGAAGCTGCAACAAACCATATCCCATCCCCAACTTCCCAATTTCAAGTTCTTTCCACCTGCATATAATTGAAAATATATTATCAGCACTGATTTGTCATCAACATATGACAATTTGATACAAGTTTAATTAATAATTTCACAACCTGAAGATAAAAGAACAGTGGTGCTCCTTATAGGCACGAATATAAGATACAAAAGCCCTGAGTCCTTTCTCCATAATGTCACGGTCCTTTTTTGCAGTTGAACGTATCTAGAAAATATTGTTTACCAATTAGAACAACATATTAGACTATTAGTTAACAAGTTTGCAAAAGAAACTATTCTAATAACAAAGTAGTCAGAAGTACATGAAAAACAAGAGACTATTGCATAATGTCAGACTTCCACGAGGAAAATAAAAAAGAATTCAGAAAATGAAAATTTGACTTTGATTCAGCTTACTGCCTCCCTTAAAATTACAGAAGACAAACAGCAAATGTCTACTGGCACAATACATGAAGTTGCTTATATTTTGCATAGGATGCACATTACTCATTTATAAAAGGTGAAGAATGAGGACTAACAATAATATATAATATTTATAGAATCAAACAAAGGTGTTTTACCTCAGGTATGATATCAAGGGCATTATCAGAGCATTCTCTCTCTTCAAGTGGAACTCTCCTTATCCTAAGGAATTCTATATAAGCTTCCTCCTATTTTGTAGAAATGAAAGATTACAGCAAAAATGCCAAAACAGGATGCATTATAGTTCATCGAATAGAAAATATATGCAAGAAGATAAAGTTATTCTGCACACCTTCGGCAACAAGAAAACTATTGCCCTTCCTTGTCGTCCCATCCTAGCAGTTCGGCCAACTCTGTGTATAAACACATTTGGATCCTGTGGAGGATCATACTGCAAAAAATAATAAAATCAATTTCAACAGTCTTTTAGCTTTTCCGAAAATCTAGTTTCCCGGTCAATTATAGACCTACTACAGGAATGCGAACAATACTGCCTTAAGTGCATTCAACAATGTCAAGGGATGAAAAGCAACAAATAATACAAAGCAAAATGACGTACAAAGCTACTTCTTTTAATCTAGACATTAAAGCCATATATATATATATATATATATCTCAAACTGAGCTCCAATGAAATGCTATATCGTGCATCTTCAAATAGCAAAACTACATACTTCAATGAAAGTTCCATTCACAAATGACACATTTATATCAACACTAAGGAAAGAGAAAATCATATATTCCCAAGTTTGACAACTGTGACTCCACTAATTTTATTTTATGGTAAGCTGCACTTCACCACCTTCAGAAGATCACACTTTGATAGTAAGCCCAAAAGGCAAGAAAAGCACCTAGGCTCCAATAGGTTTTAATTGTAACATTAACCTTGCCACTGTCTAGTTTCTGGTGAATCATTTAGCACTTCACTTCATTCAGATCTTTCACTTAACAGTTCCCACAATCTGTTATGATCCCACATCGGTTCCACACACAAGTGTGGAAAGGCATATAAGTGGGGATCAACCCTTCACCATGATTTTGGGTGAAGTTAGGGCTCCTAGCTTATGTGCCTAACAATTTGGTTCGACCTGTCAGATCCGAACTGACCAAAGGAAGGGGTTATCCGATGGTGGGCCCGAGTGGGGTTGCCACCTGGAATTGTGGGCCTTGGCGTGTGGGTAAAACCCAAAGTGTGCCGTCCGTGGATGTCCGGTTCGAAGGGGATGGATTGTTATGATATCCCACATCAGTTCCACACACGTGCTGAAGGGCATATAAGTGAGGGTCAACCTTTCACCTTCTGCCATGATTTTGGGTGAAGTTAGGACTCCCTAGCTTATATGCCTAACAATTTGGTCCGACCTGTCGAATCCGGATGGACCACGGGGAGGGGCTACCCGACAATGGGCCCAAGGTTTGCCACCCCGGTTGCGGGCCCAAGGGGGTTGCCACCCGGAGTTGTGGGTCTTGGAATGTGGATTTCTGGGCGTGGACGACAAGTTCGAAGGGGGGATGGATTGTTATGTATCCCACGTCGGTTATACACGCAAGTGTGGAAGGGTATACAAGTGGAGATCAACCCTTTACTTTCAGCCATGGTTTTGGGTGAAGTTATAGCTCCCTAGCTTATGTGCCTAACAATTTGGTCCGACTTATTTATAATCCTTTATTTTGAGAGCTAGTTTATTATTATGGAAAGAACATAATTATTGCTAACTTTTCTCTCCCTCAAATAAGCTCTTGCTAATCTACCATTGGAGATTAGCATGAGGCAGAATAAACAAGGTATGGCTGACCCCTCCCTTAATTGACTTTATCACAATCAAATCTTGACTTGACTCTATCACAATCAAATCTTGACAACTCTTGACACTTCCCCAATATCAATTTTTTGACAACTCTTGAAGTTATTTTCTTGTTTCAGCACTTAACCACATAAACCTTATTGGTGGTAGTACTTTTAGTGCTTCAAACTTGTTCTCACTTCTTCATGCAAAATTTACATATGCTTATCTGATTTACCAGCTAAATTTTCAATGCCATTACGAATTTCAACATCCCAGTGATCCTTACAATGTATTATCTATTTGGCATTGTAGTAGGTCACAGATACAAATGCACCACAATAGCCTACAGCTGAGTATTATTCTATGTAACTCAATAGATCGATAACATATAAATAGAAGATTGATAAGAAGATAGATGAATGTTGTTTCATAAATTTATTAAATTGAAAGAAAACAGAAATTTTAGTAATAATTTCAGTAGGGGTGAGAAGTCCCAAAAGAGTACATTCAGGATAAATTACCAAATTATATTCCAGTCTCATTCTAAGTCAAAAAAAGATTGAGAGGGACCAAAATCAATTTGTAAAAGGTTCGAACTCTCTAAAGGATGAACCCAAAACACCAGCTCTCCAACCCTTTAGAGATGAACCCAAAACACCAGCTCTCCAACCCAAACTCCCTTGCACAATAACTGAAAAGAAAATGGATAGTAAACGGACAAATAATTAGAATCCTCTGATTGACACCAGCACAGAACACAAATTTGGAAGTAGGGAGAATTATGAGTAACGTCTTCATAGCAATTCACAGGTAGGTAACTTCCCTAAAATACCAACCACATAAAAACCTTATCTTTCCCAGGAACCGAAATCTTCCAGATAAATTTACACTGGGGGAAGGAAAAGGAGCTGTTGGTAGAATTTAAAGAGAAAAAAATTTAATCAAAAAGGACTACAAAGGATCGGCTAGCCATATCCTATTATCATCACCATCACCATCCCCATAGAAAACCACACTCTCCAACCCAAGAAAAAGTTGATTCAGAGCTTCCATTCCCTCATCTTTAAGCTTTCTAAAAGAGTGCAGGTTTCAAGAATAAGACTCCGAGGCCGAGTCATTGATGCAGAGAAAGGAAGAGATAGGCCCATGTTGAAGCGATGAAAGTCTATAAAGCTAGGGAGGGAAAAGAAAAAACAAGGGAGAAGTTTATCACCCAGCAATCCTGCCAAAAAGGAACCTCCTTGTTAGCCCCTATGCACCTGATTCTCAATACAGAAAATCTGCAGAGACTCAAGATAGTAACTTTTATGGGCTTCGAAAAGTTGTATTCATAGCAAGACCTACGTATCAATTGCTCTCCTGAAGACCATATTTTCTCTTGATAACTCTATGCCATAATGAGTTAGTTTCAATATGGAAAGGCACCAACATTTTCCCAACAATGCTTTGTTCCTAAACTGAATATTCCCAATACCCAAGCCGCTGACTCTCTAAGGAGAGTAACAATCTTTCACGATACAAGATGCATACTTTCGTCTCCTTCCAGCGTTGATGAGTGATTAAATAAGAGTAAGCTTACCACTCCTGGATAAGAAAGCTTTTTCCCATCCCGTAATCCTATAAATATTATGGATATTATAGGATACCATAATCCCGGAAAGATACCAAGATTGCATTGGTACCTAAAGGCAAACCCAAATAAGTTAAAGTCATTCTCCTACCTTACATCCAACCAGGAAGGCTAAAGAAGAGACTTCTATACTTTCCATAATGATGCTAAGAATAGATAAGCTTGGAGCATGAAAGGTTATAACTATCTATTTTATGTAACTTTTCATAGTAATTTTTTAGTTTAATTTTGAAGGGAGTTGTTTTATCAGGAAACTTAATTAAAATACCTAAAACACGACAAGAATAGGAGTTATCATCAGGTGCCAACAAATTCAAGAAAGCAAAATTTCAAGGAGCAAATCAATTCTCAGGTTTTAGCAATTTAATTAAATGGAATAATAAAGTCTCTCGCTGAAAGCTTTCATAAAGAAATTCTAAAGAAAGCATCTACAAGGGGATTATTTATTTATTTATTTTGGTTACTTAGTAGAGTGCTTGCTTCTAACACAATGCAATTTTTTAAGGTGAAGTATAAAATTTCTGTGTCACAGTATAATCATCTTTAGCATCATTACATTCCCGTTTTATTGAAATAGTTCATAAGAACCTACCACATTCCATGCCATGAAAAAATGTCTCAAAGACCAATGCAAATACTTATTATTTAAAAGATGTTTCGCCATTGCTTTTCCATCTTTATTCTTTCTTAATCTCCAATTAGCCAGAAAACTATGCACTTCCCACTTTTGTATTGTGAGCTCAATTAGTCAAAGTAAAACTCGTTTACCGCAGATGTGAACAATCAGCCATTATGATTGTGATTCCAAATAAATCAGCAGTTGATCATTTTGAAAATAGTTGATTACGTCAAGCACATAAGAAGTCAGAAAAAAAATAGTGTTCAGCAGCTTGTTGCTACCTGTATTATGCAGTCAACACCAGGAATGTCAAGCCCACGAGCTGCTACATCAGTACAAAGAAGAACACCACTTGAGAGAGATGTAAATGAAGCTAATGCCTTCTCCCTTGCAGCCTGGATACATGATATAAGTCGTCAGAGAAAACAAAATTTCAATATACCTTTATGTTGTAAACACTTCAAGGTCCCTATTATTATTTGCAAAACTACCTGCTTCATCTTTCCATGAAAGGCTATTAGAGAGAAACCTTTCAGAGAAGAAAGTAGGGGAAGTACAGCTCCCCAATAATCAACGCATGCGCAAGTCATGAAATAGCTACAAGATAGAGAAATAATATGCTTTATGAGAACTTAGTAACTAAACAAACTACAAATGAAAAATTAACTCACTTACAAAATGATAGAGCTATTGTCATAACTCACACTATAGTTTTTTGAGTCTTGTTTCTAATGAGGAGATCGATTAGTTGCAGAGGTTTTGTGTCTGCTTCACATTGAAGATACTGCACAGTCAGGTAACCATGAAACCAAGTATAAACATCTGATTAAGCATCATTCAGGTTCTGGATCATACAAGTTACAGGTTGAAGCAATGTATGCAGCATCGGAATACCTCTAAAAGAAGTCCTGAAGGAGTTTTTGAAGAGGCAATTTGCTGTGATGACGATATATCCTTTGGTTTCTTTACTTCAGCTCGAACTTCCACTCTCACAGGATTTCTTAATCCTGCTTTAGATAGCTCTTCAACTGCCTCAGTTTGAGTAGCTGAAAACAGGCCTGTTCTACGAAGTTTTGGTAGACGCGATATGATCGAACTTATCTGCTTCTGAAAGCCCATATCCAATAGTCGATCAGCTTCATCTAAAATCAATATCTGTTTCACCATATCATGTCATTTTAAACAGGGCATAACAAAATGGATATAAAAACCAGAATAATAGGAGAGGAAATGAATACAACATGTCATCCCAATTCCCAACACGTACACATAGTGACATCTACAATCAGAAGCGAGAACATCTGATACTTAATTTTTTCACCCAGAAAATATCATCAATTATGAATGTATGAAGCAGATGAGAATCGAGGAGTAATAAATGTGAAAAAAAATATATAGATTTGCCCTTTAGTACTACATAGCATTCTGTTTACAAGATTCACATACTTTTGATTATTATGCAGACAAGCACAGTTGAGTCCAACCGCAGCAAACACAAAATGAGTATGATATGAACAATAAAGATGATAAATAGAAACTTTTGGGGCAGATTGTCATTATATCAGAAGGTCATGTGATACAGAACAACATAAAATGATATACAAATGTAGAGAGGTTAATGTACACCATAAAATGATTAACAAATGTAGAGGTGTTAATGATAGATTTCTTTCAATGCAACAGATACAATTGAATAATTATCACACTATACTTGAGACTATATATACTAACAAAGTAATTAAAAGGATGACCATAGAACCTATCGTTTCAGTAAAGACAGGAAAACATAGAACAACTAACCTCCAGGTTGCGGAAGTCCAACGTATCCATACGCTCCATGATATCATTCAGCCTTCCGGGCGTTCCAATCAGCAAATTTACCCCTTCTTCTTCAATTTTCCGCATATCAGATTTCACTTCCCCTCCACCCACTAACAGCATCGTCTTCAGATTTGGCAATGTTGAAATAAAGGGCTCTGCAACCTTGAATATCTGTGATGACAACTCCCTTGTTGGTGAAATTATCACAGCCATTACCTGTTGTAAGCATAAGCCACCAGGTAAAAAGCAAAAATTTCATTCTCACAGAGATTTATACTACAAGATGACTAGATTAAATTTATACACTGAATACAACGAGAAAAAAACTACACTTTCAAATAACAATAACGAGCAATACATTACAGCAATACTTAATCATGAATATACAGCAATACATAATACGCTTAATCATATTTTAGGTTACTTAAACACAAAACCAGCATAATAAATGGAGCAGTACACAGAAACCAAATACCTCATGGGATTTAGGAGGAGGGGCACGGCGGAGAATTTCGACGAGAGGGATGAGGAAGGCTAGTGTTTTCCCAGAACCAGTGGCGGCGTCAACAGCAACGTCCTTGTAGCTACAGAGCAAGGGTATGGTGGCGGCTTGAACCGGGGTGCAGAACTCGAAACCGGCAGTGGTCAGAGCATCCAGGACTGATTCGGAGAGCGGCGGTTTGAGGTCGGAAAACCTTGTGGCAGTCAAGGCTTGGTTTGGATTCTTGTCGGCGGCGGAGGCGTTCATGGTGAGAGTGCAAGAATTGCTTTGTTTATGTGTTGTTTCATATAAAGCGTAAGTTAGGTGTTTGGGCCGATAAGTTGCCCGTAACCGGTTGCCTCCTGATGTTTTTGTTGCGAGTCTCCTCGCCCCAAACTAACTCACAAGTCACAACGCAAGATGCATATAAAGTAGTAACTTATAGGGAGAGTTTATTGATCGACTGTGCTTGTATGTGACCAAGATTCATGACTTTTACTGCGAGGGATATGTACATTAAGGCTAATTTAACCTGGATCCCGCACCGTTTTATCACTTTTGCCTCACGCCCAAAATGGCTCATGTTAGGGAGAGTTCATCCACGGTTTTACTACTTTTGTCTCACGCCCAAAATGGCTCATGCTAGGGAGAGTTCATCCCTCATTTATAAACTCATTGACAACCCCACTTCTAACTGATGTGGGACTTTGGTTGACACTCAACCAACATTTCTCCCTCAAACAAAGTCCCGCGGTTAAACCATCACAGTTTGAACAAAGTCCCGCAGCTAGACCATCACAGTTTGAGGCGAGAACATCCCACCAACAAAGCCGGTTAAGTCGCCCAGGGAGCCGGGCCCACTCAATCAAATAGTATAATATTATCCGCTTTGGGCCGTCCACTGACCCGCACGGTTTTACCACTTTGCGCTCACACCCAAAAAGCCTCATGTTAGGGAGAGTCCATCCCTCATTTATAAATCCATCAATATCCCCACTTCTAACCGATGTGGAACTTTGGTTGACACCCAACCAACAACTCCCTCATTTGTTCACTTTGTAGGTTGAATTTTTTATATTTTTACAAATTTGCCCTTATTAAATATCTCTTTCCCTTCGTTAAAATAGATCTAGAAAATACCTTTGCACGAAATAATTCCCAACCAAGTCCAACACCAATTTTCCTTTGAATGCCTAATTTGGTATAACTACTTTGCTTCTGATGTCCTAAATGCATTTGGCATGTGGCGTACGTGTAGCTATTTTGGATTGAGAACCCAGTGTTGTGACGAGGGTCATTCTTCCCTTGTGTGGTGATGGCGACTTCTAATTTCTGGAGTGATGATAATGGGCCGCATTGGAGAGTTTACTCCGAGAAATCTCTAGTGGAGGCCAGATCTGTTAGAGTCCTTCTTTACTCGATCTTAGGGGTGAAGGATTTGCCATATGATTCAATTATATTTCAAGCAAGAACCCAAATTCAGCACAATCAGTAAGTTAGATCTCCGATGGAAAGATTGGACGTGGAACTTGCAGAGAAAGAAGAAGAACTATTGCAATGTTTTATCTCTAATCCCTTTGTCTATATTCCCAATTTTCAAGGGCAACATAATAATTTTATCAAATAAACCCGAGGGTCACGATTTATCCGACGATTCTAGGCGGACAAATAAAACATAATTACAGTGGTATTAACACCGGACCGACAATGGCCCAAAAGTTATCCATCGGGCCTAACTTGTAATGTGAACACCCCTTATACACTCCTTAACTAGGGTTCAGAAAGTGATAACCCTTGCTAACAATAAATGTAAACGACACCAAAGAGTATATTTTGATTGTGGATCAATTATTCCATTTTTCTATAATATATCTCTATTGTTCCAGAGTTCTCACGTTTGTAGATTGGAAAAATTGTAATTTTAAGTGGTATTATAATAATTTTAAAATAAAAAATAAAGAATAAAGTATTTTGTGTATGTTAGGTAGGGTGATTTAAAAAAATTTAAATAAAATGTATGAGGAAGATTAGTTATTACTGTTGGCAATTGGATCTTGTGGCTCAAACGTGATCGTTAGTAAACAGGCAAACAATAAACAGCGGAAGCAATTAAATCTTGTTTACCGTACTTCTGGGTTGATGTAGAGGTTGATCCGTTGCATAGAACCACCTCTCAATCTTCTGCAGTATGTCCCAAGTTGAATCCTGCTGTTGTGTGGGCAACAATCCGCAGGATTCTCTCAATCTGCTCCTGTTCTTTCTAACTGTCAAATGAGGCACTGACTTAGGGTTAACAGGAACTGAGATAACTTATTTATAAGGGCTACTGCAGGGACCAGGAGGAGAAATTGGGCTGGGCCTCAATTGAACTTAATTAACCAAGCTTAGCCCAAAGCTTTTAATTAAATCCAATAATAATAATATAGTCCACTAAAATATTATTATTGCACTACCCGTCCAATCCCAAAATTATGTTCTGGGCTCCTTCTTATTATAAGCCCGATAGTCTCCCCATGTTTAAGATATACAATGTCCATTAATTAATTAAGTTACTGACAACTCAAATTAATTAATATCTCATCCAAGAGTAGTACCACTCAACCTTTTTATCATGCCGGAAATTAATCCACTTGCAAGATTTACATGATAAACCTTATGAGCTCCTCAAGGGGACATCATCAACCTATGACGGACATGGATTCCTTCTACAATCAACAGCACACCATAGATACAGCACTACTTCCCAACTCACCGAGTTTGTTGATTTAATACTTATAAATCTCACCCATTGATGAATCAAAGAAATACATACTGTCCTACGTGTCGAGGTTATTGTATAGGGATTAAGAGCACGAACTTCCATAATAACAGAGATCAAGTTCTACTATATAGTCAGTATAAGACGAACGATCTCAAGCGGTCCTACTCAATACACACAAGTGCACTAATGTGATTCTATAGCCAAGACAAGCTAATACCAAACCACACTACAACCATACCGATAGAGAGTCCCCGTCTATCTCAGTTGTGAGCATCTGTTTATACTTTATAAGGAAACCGATAATATGATCTTCCGCGTGTTGTCGCACAACATATTATCTACAGTATAAAGTAAATGGACTATTGCATCATGCATATAAAATAAATTATAAGATGCAATCATTTGATCAATGATTCTCATTTCAAATATTGTTATAACATTGTCCATACTAAAGCTAGACTTTTAGTATACAATCCAACAATCTCCCACTTATACTAAAAGACTATGCTGTCATGTCTTCTGCCATACATCTGATTCCTACTTCCACTACACGACCATTAAAAGCTCTCGCCTTAAGGTCCTTGTAAATGGTTTACTAGATCATCATCCGATGCAATCTAGGCGACAACAACCTTCCCCTCATCATACGATTTCTCGTAACAGGTGGTACTCGCGCTCCATGTGTTTAATTGCCTTATGGACTTGTGATTTCTTCAAGTTTGCAACTGCACCAATATCATCAATGTAAATTGTGATTACCTTGGGCAAACTAAGAAACACTTCAAAGTCCATCATGAAGTCTCTAGAGTCATATAGATACTTTGGCTGCCTCATAGGCTCCAATTTATCATCTTTCCATGATGGAGTCCGGAGTCTGAAATATATTTCTATATAACACTCCTCCACATTATGACTCTACTTCCTAAAATTAAACACATAACCTTTGAGGAGAATTTACTGCCGTCCAATCTGACTAAAAATCCGAATCTACGTAATCCACAAGAAGCAGTGAATCTGTCCAGTAAGTGTATATATGATAACCAGTCCTTCTCAGGCACTTCATATATATCTTACCACAGTTCATCATTTTTGTTCCGGGTTACGTTGATACCCACTGTTCATGCATTCAGCAAAACAAATATCCAATCTCGTTCATAGCATTCTTTAGATTAAGCTTCCTTATTCGCCGAAGCATAAGGAACCGCTTTCATCTACTATATCTTCTTCTTGTGTGTCAAAGACACATTCACTTAGATAAATTTACATGCTAAACGAGTATGGACTGTATCATTTTATGAAACTTGAGATAAGCATAACATCCTTTCTTGTGATCCGTATTACCGTGATCAAAAGGATGTATTTTGCCTTTCTTAAGTCCTTCATCACTACCGCTTTATTAACCGTACCCATACGCCCGATAATACTCTTTCATTGTCTCCAATGAGCAAGATACTATCTACGTATAGTACAAGAAACACCACCACGTTTCCGTCACTCTTTACAACACACAAGACACATCCGCTCATTGATTTAAATCCATGCCACTGGATTACCTAATCAAAACAGATGCTTCACAATCTCAAAACTTGCTTTAGTCCATCGCTGGACAGTTTTAAGCTTACTATCAAAATGCTATTAGTACTTTGCAATGAATTACTCTGGTTGCTTCACATAGATGTTTTCCTCAAGACTTCCAATCAGGAAAGCTGTCTTGACATCTATTTGTTGTCCCTCATAATTTAATATGAGCAGCAAATAAATAAAAGAATCCGGATCAATTTAAGCATAGCTACCAGCGAATATGTTCCCTCATAATCGAACCATTTCTTTCTGAGTACATCTTTTCGCAACAAGCTTTGCTTCCAAGATTTTCACCTTTCCGTATGATCCTCTTTTATTTCCTATGATCACTTGCAATGGTTTTTACACCATTTAGTGGTCATACAAGTTCCCAGACTTAATATAGAATCCGTAGATTCTATTTCAACGTACATTGCAACTTACTAAGATTCCGCATTTTAATCTTGTAGTGCTATGTCGTATCCGTGGGATAATACCATGTTCACTAGGGATCAAGTCTCACGACTCTCCCAAACATATATTTATGAGTTGTCACACAACCCTCCCACTACGACAAGACACTACATGTAATTGTGTATCAGACGTGACACGCGATGCAGTTTACCTTGTGGTATATCCTCTTGTACACTTGGTACTTTTACTTAGTGTTTTCCTCTCACTCCCTTTAGAACAACTTATACATGGGCTTGTGATTTATTACATAGTCCTTTTTCCAAAAATCTGGTCATTGTGTTAACAATTACCCTTCGATCTTTTGGACTAAATAAATCACTATCCATTTTTCTAGAATATCCCATATACAGACAAACGTTTCACGAATTACTGTATCTAGGGCATATCCATAAAATGAATTTAATTATTCCAAATAATTCATCATCTATCTAATCATAACCATAAGAGCCTAATACCTTCTACCCACCACACCATTCAGCTGGGGCATGCCCGGTGTAGTCAACTTGAGATTTAATGTCAACTTCTGATTAATAGCTCCTAATTATCCTAAGAGGTATTTACCACCACGGTTAAACCGTAATGACTACCTCTTGCCTGGATAATATTAGGTTCGCTTGAATCAGAATGAACTAATTCCAACATATATATCTTTGGCTCTACACCCCACAGCCTTGAAAAGGCAGTTAATCATTTTTACTTCCAAGCAAGACTCGCAAGTCCGATAGTTTCCACTTCAGATAAACCTTACGGTCTATCGGCTATCAACTTTTGAATCCTACTTAAGTAAAATGAATTAGTCATAGACGCCAAATGTATGTTTAGTTCATCTCCGAAGGTTCCTTTCTCTTACTAATATTAGAAGATGCATTATTAATTACTATTTCTTGTATCTGTGGGATGAACATGATTCAAGAGTATAATTATTATCCACCAACGTACTATAACGGATTATACCCCCATTCCTCATCATTATGACCATGTCATATAAATGAAATGAAGTATCCATCCGTTAATGCATAGAAACCGAAATTAAATTCTTTCCATGAAAACGTACGTAAAGATAATTTCTCATAATCAATCATTTATTCCTATCATAAGATAGATAAATAACTCCCACTGCAATAGCCACTACCTTCGTAGTTTTACCCATGTCATAACTATCTTATCCTCACTTAGTAATAAACATTTAGTGATTCCAGTATCTACACACTTCGTGTCAGTAGATGCCATCACTAATCATGTTTAAGCCACTAGTGAATAAGATATTAAACTTGTTCACTTTATGATGAAAATGGCTTTCCTTTGCCACATGTTTTGTCAGAAGTCTCCCACCATATACATCCTCTAGTATTTCAGGTAGAACTTTCTCAAAACATCAAGGCTAAACATGGAGAATAAAATTGATCTAGGTTTCCCTTTCAATTTATACTCCAAGCTTTTCCAATTCATTCATCAAATTCTATCATGATCTTGCGCCTTTTAAATTACTCAAGTATCTGAAGAGTTACATGAGTTCATCATATTTCTATGATCCTCTCATCTCTTCACTAAAGACTTTAATAGGCATCATGAGCCGTCCTTTGAGAGAACACATGTATTTTCTTAAGCAGTAAATTTCAAAATTAAGATTCTTTTCTAATCAGTTAATTTGGACATGTAAATATAATTTCTTTTAGTTAACAATTAGTGAGACTAAAACTATTCGAAATACAGAGAATCACGATTAAATTTACTGATCAAAACTTCGAATTTTATCCTTTTATATTGTTTCCCTCAAAACAATATAAAATAAAATTCACCGACATCTCAAGCACCGTGAGTCTGCAAGCCACGTTAGTGTGGACGTTTACAAACCCGAACATTTACAAGAGAAGGTTTTACCCATTAATTTCATTTGTCAACCTAACTTTATGACAAAATAATTAATAGTCGGTTACTCTTTAGCCATGCAAATAATAGCAGTGACTCCGTTGGGGAGGATACTAATTATTTACACCTAAGTGTACACCATTATTTGATCCCAAGTCCACTGCGCGAGCTTATGTGCCTTATAGTTGGAGAAGTACACACGCGCTCGGGTAGCTTCCTACAATCATCAATTATAAGTTTGTACCAGTGTACCGCACACAAACTCATCCGTTAGGGAGGAAGGCCTATGCCAACACGCAAGTTTATGCGCCACATTACAAACAATAATTATTTATGAAGTCTGTACCAGTGATCCGTGAATAAACTCATCCGTTAGGGAGGAAGGCCTATGCCAACACGCAAGTTTACTCACATCACTTACAAACCAATAATGGAGGCCGCGGGAATTTATTACCAACCCCCTCTCCCACTTAGTTATTTAACACCGAGGGTTTTTAACATGCATATAATATTGCAGAAATAAAATATACATCTAGACATGCTTCTATTAACAGCAATTTAAATAAATAAATCACATAGAACATGCCTTTCACATATACAACAATAATTGACAATTAAATCAATTAATCAGTTATATAATATAATTAATTGTATAATTAGTGGATTAATTAAATGGGCCCTAGAGCATCAAATAAGCACAAAATGAGCAGCAGATTAATTAATTAATCATACTCATTATCTATGGCCCATAATCTTAGCCCAAAACTAAATTAATTCCACTAAGCCCACTAGCACAAAATTAGTCCATTAATATAATTAATTAATCATGCTTGGCCCATTACTCACAATTAATTAAATTAATTAGTCCAGCAGCCCATTTCCATTTTAATTAAATTTGGGCCAACAGCCCAAAACCAAATTAAAATTGAGTAGCCTATTGGCCCAGCAGCCCAACATATATTTTAATTAAATTGGACCCCTAAGCCCAACAACCAAATTAAAATAAATTGAGCAAAGACCCAACAGTGACAGCCCAGCAGCCCAAAACATATTTTAATTAAATTGGACCCCTAAGCCCAACAGCCAAATTAAAATAAATTGAGCAGCCTTATATATATATATGAATAGGGCCCAACAGACCCAAGCCCAAAAATCAATTAATTCAAAAATTAAAAAATTGGGCCCAGTCTGGACAGCCCAAAACACACAATGCTGCCCTAATCTACCAGCCGCCGAAGCTCCTCATCGTCTCAGGCGATTACCAGCGCAACCTGGCGCCGCTGCCGCTGCGGCCGCCGCTGCCGCCACCGCTGCCGCCAACAGTCCACCGGAATCTCGCCGTGAGCCCGCCGCCGAGCAGCATCCAGCCACGACCGAAGCCACCATAAGTCAGTATACACCGACGCTTCAACAGCCGCCACTGCTGCCGGCGGCCGCGCCGTCAAAACTGCTGTCCAACGCTGCCGTGCAGTCGCCCACCGGACTCGATCGGAGCTACCGAGGGAGTCACCTGGATTCCGTATCAGACGCGTCGCGACCCGAACGGTAATCGCACAGCAGACCCGCTCGGAACCCACCGCTGACTTGGCCGGATCTCCATTTCGCTCGTCTGCCACGCCAGCTCCGGCGCTTCGAGGATCCGCTGCAGCCGGCGTCCACGCCCTCAGCCGATCCTGTATCAGTTTTGTGACACGCCGCTGGACTCGATCGACAGGAGCATCAGACCCGACTGGAATTGCCTGGGACTAGCCGGAAGCCACCGTCGACTCATCCGTCGTGTGCTGTCCAGGTCAGATTCTGTCCGATGTCTCGCCAGTCACCAGCAATCCACGCCTGCCGCCATCTCTGTTTTGCCTCCAGCCGCCGTCGCTGATGATTTCCAGAGACTACGCGCCGCCGTCACTCGTACCAGTCGCCGGATTTCTTGACGTCTCAGCGCCGCCGTGAGATGTTTTGGGTGTGTGATAAGATGGTAGATAGATTTTTCTAAGTGCGTGCGTGTTGAGAAATTAACAAATAATTTAACAATCACACATACCAAATATCATGCCATGGTAAAAAAATAGCAGTACAGAACCCATAATATAATTTCCAGATTATATCACATAATCAAATTAATCAATAACATAATTCTGGGTTTACAAACATGCGATTATTCTAGATTAAAACAATTAATCATATAATCACAACCCACCTAACGAATCACGTTTCACCCCGAAACCAACGCTCTGATACCAATTGTTGGCAATTGGATCTTGTGGCTCAAACGTGATCGTTAGTAAACAGGCAAACAATAAACAGCGGAAGTAATTAAATCTTGTTTACCGTACTTCTGGGTTGATGTAGAGGTTGATCCGTTGCATAGAACCACCTCTCAATCTTCTGCAGTATGTCCCAAGTTGAATCCTGCTGTTGTGTGGGCAACAATCCGCAGGATTCTCTCAATCTGCTCCTGTTCTTTCTAACTGTCAAATGAGGCACTGACTTAGGGTTAACAGGAATTGAGATAACTTATTTATAAGGGCTACTGCAGGGACCAGGAGGAGAAATTGGGCTGGGCCTCAATTGAACTTAATTAACCAAGCTTAGCCCAAAGCTTTTAATTAAATCCAATAATAATAATATAGTCCACTAAAATATTATTATTGCACTACCCGTCCAATCCCAAAATTATGTTCTGGGCTCCTTCTTATTATAAGCCCGATAGTCTCCCCATGTTTAAGATATACAATGTCCATTAATTAATTAAGTTACTGACAACTCAAATTAATTAATATCTCATCCAAGAGTAGTACCACTCAACCTTTTTATCATGCCGGAAATTAATCCACTTGCAAGATTTACATGATAAACCTTATGAGCTCCTCAAGGGGACATCATCAACCTATGACGGACATGGATTCCTTCTACAATCAACAGCACACCATAGATACAGCACTACTTCCCAACTCACCGAGTTTGTTGATTTAATACTTATAAATCTCACCCATTGATGAATCAAAGAAATACATACTGTCCTACGTGTCGAGGTTATTGTATAGGGATTAAGAGCACGAACTTCCATAATAACAGAGATCAAGTTCTACTATATAGTCAGTATAAGACGAACGATCTCAAGCGGTCCTACTCAATACACACAAGTGCACTAATGTGATTCTATAGCCAAGACAAGCTAATACCAAACCACACTACAACCATACCGATAGAGAGTCCCCGTCTATCTCAGTTGTGAGCATCTGTTTATACTTTATAAGGAAACCGATAATATGATCTTCCGCGTGTTGTCGCACAACATATTATCTACAGTATAAAGTAAATGGACTATTGCATCATGCATATAAAATAAATTATAAGATGCAATCATTTGATCAATGATTCTCATTTCAAATATTGTTATAACATTGTCCATACTAAAGCTAGACTTTTAGTATACAATCCAACAATTACGACATTTTTTATATTTTTATGAATTGAAAACTTTTGTGACACAGACTAATAATATTTAAAATAGAAAATCATATTATGAAAACATAGAGTGAAATAATTTAGTAGAATAAGAAATCTGAACCGATATTTTATCATATACTCCCTCCATCCACCCCAAATGGTCTCATATTTTCATTTTTTTCGTCCGCTCATAAGGGTCTCCTTTCCATTAATGGAATATGAGGGTCCCACTAATAGCAATTAATAATCCTAATTTTTTTTACAAATTACACGTATGACACTCATTATATTAAAACACTAATTAAACTAAACTTAATTTATTACATTAAAATTAGAATTATTGAACAGAATTAATACTTAAAACAAACACTATCTGCTCATCTAGCACATAATACCATCGATCTCATCATTCATGAAAAGACCCTACTTTTGACTAAAACCCTAAATTCCTTTTCGCCGCTTCGTCGACTGCTCTTCGTCCCTCACAACCCTCTCTATTATGAACCTTACTCAAGTGGAGAAATCTATTTCCACGGTGTCAGCGGAGCCCGATTCTTCATTGGATTTGACTTCCACCGATTTAACTCCACATTTTTTGCCCATTTTTATCTGTTAACGATTCAACTCCCAATTATTTGTTATTTTCGGCATATCCAAAAGCAGATCCCTTTGAATTTATGGTTCCTGAATCGATTGATATTTTCGAAGGGCTGGTGGTATTGGACTCCTATGTTGAGTCAGTCGGTGGTGAATTGATTGATATTAACGAGGGACTAGTGGTGTCGGACTCCTATGATGAGCCAGTCGGTGGCTCTATCAATTCCTCGACCCCTGAAACACATTAGGTCTCTATCTATAAAGTATGTCTTGATGCGTTTGCGATTGCATTTTTGAAAATCCTCTGCGCTGTAGTGGCAAAGATGCCTGAATATTCTGATGAGGTATGTAAGCAATTAAAATTCACGGTCCAATCAAATGGCGACACGTGGATTTTATTGATTAAATATCAAGTTTAATTTATTATATTTTATTTTTGGGATTTAATAAATTAATTCCTAAAATAGATTAATAAATAATTGATAATTAATTTAAAACCCAACAAATTAAGTAGGGTTTAAATTAAGTAAAACTTGACTCCCAAGTCAAATAAAGTCTGGAAGGTTCCAGAATCAGGTCAAATTAAGCAATGACCATTCAAGCTGTGTTATATTTGGAACGGCACAAGCCCGCAGAATCGGGTCAAATCTGTCATGGACCAATCAGATTGCAAGTTATTTATGGGGCATGCTCATTCCTCACCTATATAAGGAGTCCTCCTCCATTCATTCCAGACACACTACAACATCTGAAGACGCAGACGCTTTTGAAGAGATCAAGAATACGAGCAGAGCTCCCTTGAGTTCTTCAAGCATCTTCAAGCCAAAAATGGCCTCCGATCCGAGATCAAGGTACCAAGCCCCTCTGATCCGGCGTTCTTCAAGTCAAGCAAAGATCAGAGATCAAGATCAAGTGAAGGTCAAGATCCAAGTCAAGTGAAGATCAAGATCAAGCGAAGGTCAAGATCCAAGTTAAGTGAAGATCAAGTTAAGCGAAGATCAAGATCCAAGTTAAGTGAAGATCAAGATCCAAGTTCAAGATCTTCAAGTAAAGAACACTCAAGACCTTCAAGTCAAGTTCAAGTTATATTCAAGTCAAGAACAACAGCCGATCAAAGATCAAGGTGCTAAGCCTCTTCGATCCGGCGTTCTTCAAATCAAATTCATTATCCGTGAAGTCAACGTTCTACCAAATTGAGCGGCATACTTCACAACAAATTCAAGTCAACGTTCAATCCGAACAAAGGCTCGACGCCTCCAGATCAACGTCAAGACTACACATCTGAGCTCGGACAAGCTTCGTTCGAAGATCCAGCTCAACTCAACATACAGTCAATATACAACAGTTAAAGTCAAGTCAAGCCAAATTGGTTCGAGAGAAGAATCAGAGGATAGATAGAGATTGTTTACTAAATTTTCAAGTTTAATCCTTCTGGATTATCATTGTAATTCTTTTGTGTTTATTTTATTATAAATACAAAATTTGTTATTACAAATTTGGCACGCCCAGTGGGACAATCTTTACCTCTCATCTCTTCTCAAAATGACTCCTGTCAAGATTACTGTGGGAAGGAATGCTGCTTCTAAGCTCTCAGAATCATTAAACGAATATGTTGTTGTTGTTACGAAGAGCATGTCAGAAAAAGCTCGGTTGGAAGCCTCATCTGGATCCAACCCTTCAGTTGAGGAGGCTTCGAGAAAATAACTACCAATGAAGGAGGATAGTGATGATGATTCTGCATCTTCAGGCTCTTCATCTGACTCAGTTGCAGCTCCAGTAATGATGGCTGGTGCCACGACTGTTGAGGAACAATTAGCAAACATGATGAAATCTATCGAGGGGCTCACGAAACACATAGAAGCTCAAGACACAAAGATCTCCCAATTGATGAAAAGAGACATCACGGAGACTAGCCGTGCAAACGGAAAAGGAGTCATGGACGATAGTGAAGTGGAAGAGGTCACAAGGCGCCAGACTATTGAAAAGGAGCAAACTCAAGGAACGTTGCCACTTTCAGCTGATGGAATGCTCCAAGTCGATCAATTAAAGGATATTATACTTGGAACAATAAAAGAAAGCTTTGAGGAGAATTCCAAGCCTACCGTTACTTATGTCAAGCCATACACGAAAAGAATGGACAACTTGAAGTTGCCAGCTGGCTACCAGCCTCCCAAGTTCCAACAATTTGATGGCAAGGGAAACCCGAGGCAGCATATAGCACACTTTATTGAGACTTGCCATGACGCTGGTACTTATGGAGACCATATGGTGAGGCAATTCGTTCGCTCTCTCAAAGGAAATGCGTTTGATTGGTATATCGACTTGCAAGTTGAATCCATTGACAGTTGGGCACAAATGAAACATGAGTTCCTTAACCGTTTCTATAGCACGAGGAGAACTGTTGCATGACTGAGCTGACTAATACTCGCCAATTGAAGGAAGTGCCTGTGATTGATTATATCAATCGATGAAGAAATTTGAGTTTAAATTGCAAGGACCGATTATCCGGAGAGTCTGCTATTGAGATGTGTATCCAAGGGATGGAATGGAATCTCCTTTATATACTCAAAGGAATTCAACCTAAGACTTTCGAAGAGTTGGCTACTAGGGCCCATGACATGGAATTAAGCATGGCTGCTAGTGGAATCAAACATTCACCAATGTTGGACTCCTACAAGTCCAAAGACAAACAAGATTTCAAAAAATGGGGCAAGTCCTATGCTAAAAGTTCCAACAAAGAGTCAATGGCCACAAATATTATGACGGTCAAGGTTCGAAAGAATGAAAATGATAAGAAAGACAAAGGGAAGCAAGTTGCCCAAGAGTGGGGGCAAAGAAGGTTAACTCTGAAAGAGATGCAAGAAAAGGAGTATCCATTTCTGAATTCAGACATTTCTGGCATATTCGATGATCTAATGAAGAACAAACTCCTTGATCTTCCTGAGATGAAGCGTCCAGAGGAAGTCGGTCGAACTAATGGCCCAAAATACTGCAAGTATCATAGGTTGGTGAGTCATCCAATTCATGATTGTTTCGTTCTTAAGGAAAAGATCATGCAACTGGCTAAGGAAGGAAAAATCGTGTTAGAAGATGAGGCAGGTGATTAGAGCTATTTTCACCTACATTTTAGTGTCTTTTTATATGAGTTTTCGTATTATTTTATCCGTATTTTATGTGTTATTTGGTTGTGTTTTGTATTTTTATTGAAATACATGTGAATGAGCTTAAACTTAAGATTTTCACTTTTTATTGGATGCTAAACATGATAAGGAAGATGTAGGAAAAAACGGATCTCAATTCGGAGTTGAAACGAGGGAGAACGAGCCAAAACAGTGAAGAAATGCAGGAACCAGCACCAACACGGACCATGTAGCCAACACGGCCCTGTAAGAGTTGGCCGTGTGGCGACATCTAATCATTCAACACGGGCAACTTCAGGTCGTGTCCAGGTGCACGGGTCGAGTCGGGAGCACGAGCTGTGTCATCAACACGGCCCTGTAAGAAGTGGCCGTGTGCCGACATCAGAAGAGCCAACACGACCACCCTGCGCCCGTGTTACAACACACGACTCATGTTGGCAGCACGAGCCGTGTCATCAACACGGCCTTGTAAGGAAAGGCCGTGCGGCAGCATCAGAAGACACAACACGGCCTCCTTGTGGCCGTGTTGCAGAGCACGACTCGTGCCGGGTATTTTCCTGCTGAAATTTCCAGATCCTTCTAGAAGCCTCCATAGGGGTATAAATACCCCTTTATTCAACAATTGGCAGAGAATCCGAAAATCCCATCCTCTACACACACATCACATACCATTTCTTCCATTTTCCACCATCATCTTCATCCACCTTCATCATTTTGATTCATCTTCATCATCTCCATTAATTCTTCATCAAAACTTCATCCCTTCCATTGGGTGTGAGAGATCTCAAGGAATCAAGAGCTAGAGGTGGAGATCAAGAAGAATAGAAGATTCTCTTCAAGAAATTGATAGGGAAGAATCCATTCATTTTGTATTTCTTTAGATATAAGACTATGGGTATTTGTAATGAATCAATTATTTGTTTTGTTACACTTATCATGTTAGGCTAATCCCTCTAGTGGGATTAGGAATATGAAGAGCATATTAGATTTATATTATCATGTGGATTAAATTGGTTTTTGATTTAATTGATGTTGATTTCTATTCATGGAGTTTAATTGTCTTGATATTGTGATGGCATGGTTTGTTATTCATGAATGTTTATTGGTTTAATGGATTGTTGATCAATGGATTATTTGTGGTAATTAAATGCTATCATGATGTTCATGTATGTATTGCTTGGAGTGAGACGGAAACGACCCTCTATAGTATTAGGAAGGCATGAATAGACATTGAGTTTGGGTTTGACCGAAAGGATATTTGAATTCAATGAGGGGAACCAATCCATTCGTTGGCCTTAGTACACAAAAAGGGAGAGTTTAATCTAACTAGTACCTAGATGGAAGGGGTTAATGTTGGGCTTTGATCTTAAGTGCTTTTGGGAGTCTAAAATGGATCAACAACCTTTGTAACCTGAAAGGGAGCTTAGGATACAATCGTGATCACCCTTAGTCTACATTAATTGAGTTGAATTCCTTTTGCATGATAATATGAATCGAGTATGCTTGGATGTTTCTAATCCCATGTTTTTCCATACTTGAACTTTAGCACCCATTTTCTTTACTTGTCATTTCTCTTATTTGCTATCTTTATTTACTTGTTACTTGTTTTAGTTGTTAATCTATTTCAAAACCCCCCGATCATCCTTACAAAAACAACATGAACTTGAGCTCACGTATTTTGCTAGTCCGAACATAACTCCTTATTAGATTGATAATTTTTCTTGGGATATACTACTACAACGATCGAGTATTCTTGCTCGTGAGTGCTATAAAAATAGGCAAACAGCAGGCACAAACTTCACTTCTGTAAAAGAAAGTCATGATGAAGGCTCATGTCATGTCGTGAACGAGGACAATGAAAGCGAACAACTTGAAACTAAGGGTAAAGCTTACTCCATGAAGGTGACCTTCACGGATGAAGACATGTTGTTGGGTATGCAATCTCATAATCGACCTCTATTTGTGACTAGTTACACTAAAGGGATGCGAGTGAATCGCATACTTGTTGATGGAGGTTCGACAGTGAACATTTTGTCCTTGAGAATGTTGAAGAAGATAGAAATACCAATGGATGAACTCAACCATAGCCGATTGATGATCCAAGGGTTCAACCATGAGGGGCAAAGGACTCTCGGCACAATAGTTCTTGATTTGCTAATTGATGAGATGAAATCAACAGTCCTTTTCCATGTTATTGATGCAAAAACTTCATACAACATGCTTTTGGGGCGTCCATGGCTACATGAGAATGGCGTGATTCCTTCCACATTACACTAGTGCTTCAAATATAGTGAAGGTGACAACGTGATTCAGTGACGACAAGCCATTTACTGAAGCTGAAGCTTACTTTGCAGATGCTAAATATTTCTTCAAGAGTACAAAGGAAGTGAAACGTGAAGAAGCCCCAGTGCAAGATAATGGGGGCAATGAACAAATAAAGGATGAGGAAGGTAGTACATCATCTGCCACTCTTAAGAACAAAGGCAAAGGGCTTGAGACCTCGGAAGAGTTAACGTTGCCTTTAACAAAAATTGATGCAAATAGGCCTTCTTCTCCACCACTCAAAGGATTCATACGTCCTGTTGAAGGAGCAAAGACCGAACACGGTGAAGTGTTTGAAGCCAAAATAACCAAGTCGTATAGTCCACAAGCTTATAAACTCCTTATGAAGGCTAGTTACGAACCGAAAGAAAAGCCGATTACGGAAAAGTTACATCAAGAGACCATCAATCCTCCAAAGCATGGGCTTAATGCTACTCAGAAAATGTTGAAAATAGTGGCCCTACTTTCAAGAATGCTAAGCCAGGTTTGGGATATATCCCTCAAAAGCCAGTTCGCATTGCAATCAGAAGAGCAAGTACAAATTATATCACCGAGGAAGAAGCTTTATCCACGGAGGATATGTTTGACGCAAGTAGTAGGGAAATCAAGAGAATATCTATTTTTGAAAGGCTTGGGAGTGTCTTTGAAAGGCTTGGACCATGTAATGGAAAGTGTATGAGGCAAAATCATGTCAAGTCCCTTAACCTTCGAAAACTTCGGAGTCAAAATCCTTCTTGCATCAAGCGGCGAAATATCTTGACTATTTCAAGTGGAAGAGTGTTGAAAGCTAAGGTGCAAAGAATCATCTTTACAAAAGATGATAGTAATGATAAAGAAAGTGTAGCTTCTACCAACCATATCACTGCTCTTGATGATTCCCAAATGGAGGAGGTAGATGCTGAAGATGCCCCTCCACAATTTGAAGAAGGAGTGAAAGCTACTGTTGATGAATTGAAAGAAATCAACTTAGGTGATGAAAATGATACACGTCCTACCTTCATAAGTGCTCTGCTAAATGTTGAGGAAGAAGAAAAGTATATTAGAATTTTGCGAGAATTCAGAGATGTCTTTGCATGGTCGCATAAAGAAATACCAGGCTTAGATCCAAAAATCGCAGTGCACTACTTGTCCATTAAAAAGGGAACTCGGCTGGTTAAGTAAATGCAGCATCGATTTCGACCAAAGTTGATTCCTTTGATTGAGGATGAGGTTAATAAGCTTCTTGAAATAGGCAAGATCCGAGAAGTCAAATATCCTACATGGATTTCCAACATCGTGCCGGTAAGAAAGAAAAATGGGCAACTCAGAGTATGTGTTGATTTTCGAGATTTGAATATGGCATGTCCGAAAGATGACTTTCCATTACCAATTACTGAACTCATGATTGATGCAACAATGGGGCATGAGGTCCTTTCATTTATGGATGGGTCATCTGGCTACAATCAAATTGGTTTGGCTCCTGAGGATCAAGAGAAGACAGCCTTTCGTACTCCGAAAGGGATATATTGCTATAATGTTATGCCATTTGGCTTAAAGAATGCTGGTGCCATTTATCAGCGAGCCATGCAAAAGATATTTGATGACATGCTTCATAAGATTGTCGAATGCTATGTTGATGATATTGTGGTGTAATCAAAGGAAAAGAAAGATCATTTTCATGATCTAAGGCGAGTGTTTGAACGATTAAGAGAGCATCAACTCAAGATGAATCCGCTCAAGTGTTCATTTGGAGTTTCATCCAGGAAATTTCTTGGGTTTATTGTTCGCCATCGAGGAATTGAGATTGAGAAAGCAAACATTGACACAATCATGAAAATGCATGTGCCTCTGAACATACATAAACTCAAAAGTCTGTAAGGAAAGTTGGCATACTTAAGGAGATTCATATCAAACTTAGCTGGCCGATGCCAACCATTTAGTCATCTCATGAAGAAAGACAGCATATTCGAATGGGATGAAGCTTGCAATAATGCTTTCAACAGCATTAAAAAATACTTGATGAAGGTACCAGTGTTGGGTGCTCCAATACCGAGACGTCCATTAGTCCTTTATCTAGCTGCTCAAGAGCGTTATGTGGGAGCTTTACTTGCACAAGAAAATGATGATGGTAAAGAAAGAGCTCTATATTATCTAAGTAGAACCATGACTCCAAACGAGTTGAAGTATTCACCCATTGAGAAGATCTGCTTATCCCTTATCTTCGTGATTCAGAAGTTGAAACATTATTTCCAAGCTCACACAGTTCGGCTAGTTTCGAAAGCCAACCCACTAAAATTTATCATGTCAAAACCAGTACTCTCTGATCGGCTTGCAAGATGGTATCTCCAACTTCAACAGTTTGAGATTGTGTATGTCCCTCAAAAGATCGTAAAAGGACAAGTGTTGGCAGATTTTCTAGCTGATCATCCAATGCTTGCTGAATGGAAACTATCTGATGAACTCCCCGATGAAGATGCTTTCACTGTGGACATAGCTTCTCCTTGGAAGATGTATTTCGATGGAGCTTCTCATAGAGAGGGCGCTGGTGCGGGAGTCGTGTTTGTAACATCCAGTGGTGAAGTTCTACCCTTCTCATTTTTCTTAACAGAAAATTGCTCTAACAATGTGGCTGAGTATCAAGCACTCATACTTGGTTTGAAAATGGCTGTCGATATAAAGCAGCTACACCTTAGAGTGTATGGTGATTCGCTATTAGTGATAAATCAACTCCTTGGAGTGTATGAAGTGAAGAAGCCTGAGTTGTTCCCCTACTACAAGTATGCTCAAAAGCTTAGGGGTTATCTCGGTGATGTTGATATTAAGCATCTGTCTAGAAGAGAGAATAAGCAAGCTGACGCCCTCGCTAAATTAACATCAACTATAGCTATGCCAGAAGTGCAAATTCAAATACCGGTGTGTGGAAGTTGGGTTGTACCACCATTCTTTGAAGATGATGATTATGAAGAAGTTGAAAATCATGTGGTGGAAGTTTTCGAAATTGAAGAAGAGGATCGGCGCCAACTACTCATGGACTATTTAAAGTATGATAAGTTGCCAAGTGATCCACGTCAAAGGATTGATATTCGACGTCGAGCACCTCGATTCATTTATTTCAAAGGCACACTATATAGAAGATCATTTGATGGAGTTTTCTTGAGATGCTTGGGTAAGGAAGAAGCTATTCAAGCGATGGAGGAGGCTCACTCTGGAATATGCGGTGCTCATCAATCCAGACCGAAGCTGCATTTCAGAATTAAAAGAATGGGTTATTATTGGCCCACAATGGTGAACGATTGCATGGTTTTTGCACAAAGATGTCAAGCTTGCCAGTTCCATGGAAATCTGATTCATCAACCTCCGGAGCCTTTGCATCCGACAGTCGCTTCATGGCCTTTTGATGCTTGGGGTTTAGATGTGGTAGGGCCACTTACAAAGTCTTCTGGTGGTCATCTCTACATTCTTACTGCAACTGATTACTTTTCAAAGTGGGCTGAAGCTGTGCCTCTGAGGGAAGTAAAGAAAGAAAATGTTGCTGATTTCGTTCGGAACAACATCATTTATAGATATGGTATCCCGCGCTACATCATCACTGATAATGGAAAGCAGTTCAGCAACAGTTGGATTGATAAGTTGTGTGAGAAGTTTGATTTCAAGCAAAGGAAGTCATCAATGTACAACGCAGCTGCCAATGATCTTGCTGAAGCATTCAATAAAACTTTATGTAGTTTATTGAAGAAAGTGGTCTCCAAGTCAAAAAGAGATTGGCATGAAAGAATCAATGAAGCTTTATGGGCGTACCGCACTACCTATAGAACACCTACTCAAGCCACTCTGTATTCCTTGGTGTATGGTGTTGAGGCTGTTGTGCCTCTTGAAAAGCAAATTCCTTCTTTGAGGATAGCCATACAAGAAGGACTCACCGAGGAAGAAAATGCAAAGTTACGTCTTCAAGAGTTAGAAGCGTTAGATGAAAAGAGATTGGAAGCACAACAAAGACTTGAGTGCTACCAATCTCGCCTTGCTAGAACGTACAACAAGAAAGTGAAGGTACGTTCTTTTCAAGTTGGTGATTTGGTGCTTGCTGTGAGAAGATCTATAGTAGTCACCCATCGCGTTGGAAATAAGTTTCTACCCAAGTGGGATGGCCCTCATGTTGTGAAGAAAGCCTACACAAATGGCACATACAAGTTGATCTCAGAAGATGGCGTGAACATTGGCCCCATAAATGGGAAGTTCTTGAAATGCTACTACGCGTAAAACAAATACATGTACAATGCTCCTTGATGCACGAGCCTAAACTGCATGTTACTCCTAGCCCACATGAGTATAAACTGCGTACGACAAACTCCTAGTCCGCATGAGTATAAACTGCGTACGACAAACTCCTGGTCCGCATGAGTATAAACTGCGCACGACACCCACCAAAGGTAATTATATGTGGTTAAACTATTAATTCACTCCACTCAGATATTTTAAGTGGTTAAAGCATTAAATATCCTACTTTGTCTAAAGTGGTTAAAGAATAGTCACTCATGGCCCGCATGAGTATAAAATGTGCACGGCACCCCCCATTCAAACTAAATTATGTCCCTTTGAACTACGTTATGACTTGATCCTCTGCGAAGAGGTACGTAGGCAGCTTAGCACTCTGCTAAGTTCAGTCATAATTCAGGCCAATACTTCAAGATTGTCAGTCAAAGAATAAGATGAAATATAAATGAATTGAGAGGAAAAGGGCTGACAAGGAGAAAGACGGGAGCGTAAAATTCGGTGAAGGAAATTTATTGGAGGGGTGAAAGAAGTTCAAAGCCTTGGATTGTTGTAATAATCACAATTTCTCATAGTGGTTGTGGGATTCAAGTTAATTTAAGTTTGTGGATTTAATTAATTAAAGAGCCTAAAATAAATTTATTGGGTCAATTAATTAATAAGTCTAAATTTTATAAATAAATTAACTCATGAGGAGCGGAGTTCAAAATATGGAAGCCCAAGTGTTGATCTGCAATTGTTCTAAGTTGATTGAAGCCTAATGACATAAATATCTTCTTTACTCATGGCCCAACACAAATAAGGAAAATTAAGCATCAATTAAAACTCAATTGAATTAATTAGCCCAAATGGGTTGATTTAATTGAAGGCCCAAGTGAAAAGTAATGGGCCAAGCCATATGAGATTTTATGAAAATATGGAAAGAATTTTCCAATGATATGCAGGCCAATTTACGGTGAAGATGGTAGGAAATATGCAAGAAATTTTCCCCAATTTATTTAAATTAATTATGGTGGTAATTGTATGGCAAATATAGAAATAATTCTTTCTAATTTATTTCACAAGTCAATTCCACGTGAGAATAGTTGAAAACTAAAGGGAAAGGGCGCACTGCTCCACTTTCCAAATTTGAAAATGAACTTCTTTCTCCTCTAAGGAAGAGAGGAAAAGACGTGGGTCTTTGGGTTGGTACCACTTCTTTCTTCTTCCACAAGATCAATCAAATCCCCTCTCTCTATCTCTCGGATTTTCGAAAAAAAATCATATTTTTGTGAGAAAGTCTGGCGCTGTAATATTGCAGAGGTAATAACCGGAGTTTAAACCGTTGGATCGAGCTGAAATTTGGTCAGCACGTTTGAAACTTGAGAAGAAATATTTTGAATGGTGGAGATTGTGTTTGGAGCTCTGTGTGGATGGAAATAAGCAAAACAAAATAGGTCAGGTTTTGGGCAATTCAGTTCTGCGCGGTCGAGGGGAAAGAGTCGTTTCTCACAAACCAACCGTTAGATCTAACTGTAATTTGGACAGCACATTCACAACTCGTAGAGGTAAATTATGGATGGTGGAGATTGGGTTTTCTCATTCCTAGAGTTATAAAAATTGAACGGAAAATGGTGTTCTTGGGTGAGGTTTTTCTAAATTAATCTCTTGTGTGCGTATGCTCGCCCGGTCAGATCCGCCACCGGAAACACCGTGTGACTTCTGACTCCAGTATCAAAAAATTGAAATCAAGCCATTACGGGATGCCACTTACCGCCATTGCTCGTCACAACACTGAGTCGCACGGTCGGATCTCTTTCATATCTTCGCCACAAACGTCATAGGAGATGTGAGCCCAACAAACAACCACCATGGGTGGTCCGCCGTTGACTACTCTCTATCCCAACGTCATCGGAGGTGCGAGCCCAACAAGCAACTACCATGGGTAGTCTACCATTGATTGCTCTCCACCTCACGGTGCGAGCCCGACAAGCAACCACCATGGGTGGTCCACCGTCGACTACTCTCCACCTCGACAAGTTGATCCAACTTGAGCTGTTAAGGTTACGGGTTGAAACATTGGATCAACATCGGACTCGCCGCGACCTCCGACTGGGATAAATCCCTAGTCGCCAGGAATGCGCAATGCCGGTCTCGATGGCTCGTTTCATCTTCAAAGGAAATATGGTACATTAAAAGTCTTCTCTTCTCTTCTTCGTGGAGACGTCGTGAAAAAAAAGAGCAAATTAAAGAAGAGTAAATTGAAAGCTTACACTTGTGAATTGAATTCCTTGGATGGTGTGTTTCGTTGGTGTGCTTTGTTTTGGCAACCTCTTGAAGCAAAGCTGAAAGTCTTGTTTGTTGGATAGCTTTGATGAAAAAAATTGAGTTCATGAAGTACCATTATATAGTAGTGAATTCATGGATAATTATGGAAATTACTTGTGGACTCATGGATAATTATGAAAATTATTTATGGATAATTATGGAAATTACTTGTGGACTCATGGATAATTATGGAAATTATTTATGGATAATTATGGAAATTACTTGTGGACTCATGGATAATTATGGAAATTACTTGTGAGGTGTGTAATTTCTACAAAAATTTTAAGAGATTCTTTACTACAAATAACTTTGATAATTTTGGGTAAGATTCATGAAATCTTGGTGAGCAAGAAACACATTGGTGCCATATTTAAGTTCTCTTGAGAGATTACAAGAAAGGGGAACTTTTGCGATTCCTTCACATCAAGACACACTATTCGTGAACAAATCGCAAGGGGGCATTTGTAAGCAATTAAAATTCACGGTCCAATCAAATGGCGACACGTGGATTTTATTGATTAAATATCAATTTTAATTTATTATATTTTATTTTTGGGATTTAATAAATTAATTCCTAAAATAGATTAATAAATAATTGATAATTAATTTAAAACCCAACAAATTAAGTATGGTTTAAATTAAGTAAAACTTGACTCCCAAGTCAAATAAAGTCTGGAAGGTTCCAGAATCAGGTCAAATTAAGCAATGACCATTCAAGCTGTGTTATATTTGGAACGGCCCAAGCCCACAGAATCGGGTCAAATCTGTCATGGACCAATCAGATTGCAAGTTATTTATGGGGCATGCTCATTCCTCACCTATATAAGGAGTCCTCCTCCATTCATTCCAGACACACTACAACATCTGAAGACGCAGACGCTTTTGAAGAGATCAAGAATACGAGCAGTGCTCCCTTGAGATCTTCAAGCATCTTCAAACCAAAAACGGCCTCCGATCCGAGATCAAGGTGCCAAGCCCCTCTGATCCGGCGTTCTTCAAGTCAAGCAAAGATCAGAGATCAAGATCAAGCGAAGGTCAAGATCCAAGTCAAGTGAAGATCAAGATCAAGCGAAGGTCAAGATCCAAGTTAAGTGAAGATCAAGTTAAGCGAAGATCAAGATCCAAGTTCAAGATCTTCAAGTCAAGAACACTCAAGACCTTCAAGTCAAGTTCAAGTTATATTCAAGTCAAGAACAACATCCGATCAAAGATCAAGGTGCTAAGCCTCTTCGATCCGGTGTTCTTCAAATCAAATTCATTATCTGTGAAGTCAACGTTCTACCAAATTGAGCGGCATACTTCACAACAAATTCAAGTCAACGTTCAATCCGAACAAAGGCTCGACGCTTTCGGATCAACGTCAAGACTACACATCTGAGCTCGGACAAGCTTCGTTCGAAGATCCAGCTCAACTCAACATACAGTCAACATACAACAGTCAAAGTCAAGTCAAGCCAAATTGATTCGAGAGAAGAATCAGATGATAGATAGAGATTGTTTCCTAAATTTCAAGTTTAATCCATCTGGATTATCATTGTAATTCTTTTGTGTTTATTTTATTATAAATACAAAATTTGTTGTTACAAGGTACAATAGGTGCTTCTTTACTCTTCAATGTGCATTTGGGTTTAAGATTTTTCAGACTAAAATGATTATTACTCCCTCCGTCCCAGGAATTCGTTCGCGTATTTCCTGGCACGGAGTTTAAGAGAAATAACTTTTTAGTAGTGTGAGGTAAGAAAGAGATGGGATATTTTAGGTAATTGAGTAGAATAAAGTGTAAGAGATTAACTTTATCATTATATTAATCGCAAACACTTTTTTCTCATTTGTTTTCATACAAACGAATCAACCTTTTGGCATTCACACTAAAATGAAAAAAAAAATCAAATCAAAGCATTAAAATGTTCATCTTCATTACTGTTCATCCATATTGAGCTTTAAATCAAACAAATTAAAGCAACCAATTAAATGCAAATTTCAAAACACAATAAGATTCATAATTCAAATGAGCAATCCAGTAAAGAATTAAGAATAATCAATCAATGCTTAAGTAAGGATGCACTCGATTGTTAAACAGAGAACAACACTAAGACCCAGAGTGGTAAGAGCCAGCAGTATCCGGCAGATTCCGACAGTGAAATTCAAGTCTCAGGAGGTGTGAGCCGACCAACCATTAAAGACCGGAGGCAGCGAAATACTTGGAGGTATCGCACGAAGCAAGACGGCGATAAAGACACGTCGGAGATATGGTGCTGGCCTGAAAGAAGTAACGCCGTGGATAGGCCTAGGACTGGAATGACAGTGGTCGATTTGAGAAGAGAGCAGGGACCGTCACTAAGAGCATGATCGGAAGCCCTGTGAAATTAGAAAGCGGCTGACGGGAACCCTAGGTGTCGGGTCACAACGTGCAGGGGTCGCCAGAATAAACAAGATCTCCAAATTTCCAGCATCTAAAGTGTCGCGAAGCCGCGAGATGGAGATGAAATCAGGAGCAAGGCCGTCGGATAGAGACTGATATTCACACAATCGCGTACCGGTGGAGAGATTGGAAGTTATATTTGATGGTGATGATTTGGAAGAAGGGCTTCCCAGAAGTCCTGTTCTTGACTGAGGTCTTCCCACCAGCAAGACGATGGGTAAAGATGGTGATCCGACGGCTGAGTTGTCACAGATGGCTGCCAATAGAACTGAAGAACTGCGAACGGCGGGAGAGTGAATGCTCACGAACCAAGATCTGGAACGGAACATGTTGGCCGTGTGGAGAAGTCACAGATGGCCAAGAGTTGGGAATCAGATCCGGAGAGGAGAATGAAACACTTTTGGAATGATGGAGAGTGATGTTTAATTGGTTGTTCCTAGGTGGGTTAATTAAAAGTAATCAAGAATCAGTTTAATTAATTGTATAATCTGCTGTTTAAATGTCAATTAAAGGAGTGGCATTTTAGTAGTATTAGAAACTTTTAAGGTTTTAAATGTTGTTTATTTTTACCATTTATGGGGGGCGAATGTATTCTTGGGACGGATGAAAATGAAAAGTGCAAATGTATTTTTGGGACGGAGGGAGTATAATTGAAGAGGAAGGTGTAAGAGATGTAAATATGTCACCATGCATTATTCGTAGAGACTGAAAATTTTATTTCATGTCATCGAATGTGCATTTAGGAGACACATACCCATTGATGATATTGTTTAGAGGGTGAAAACTGCATATGATGTAGATGATTTGTTGTTTTGGGTGAATTTACAATCTGTTTTATGAAGTTGATCATTTTATATATATTGATAAGCATGTGTACTTATGATCAGTTAACGTGTTGGTTATATGTCTTTTTAGAAGTGAAGCTTGTGAGCTTATGATTAATATATATGCATTGATAAGCCTGTGTGCTTATGATAAATTAACATTTTGGTTATATGTTCTTTGTGAAGTGAAGCTTGTGAGCTTATGATCAATATATATGTATTGATAAGGTTGTGTGCTTATGATCAATTAACATGTTAGTTATATGTTCTTTGTGAAGTGAAGCATGTGTGATCATGATCAATTGATATTGTTGTTGAAGCACTTAAGTTGCACCTGATATTGTAAAATAAAAAAAAGTGTTGCCAAATGGCCATGTTAGGTTACAAATATATTTTTCCTTTGTCATCACTTGATCATTTTGGTGTCTATGATGATTTTATAATCAGAGAGTTTAATATATATTCGCTTATGCATGACCTAAATTTTCTGGTAATTTTTTCATAACATTGATCTTTGGTTAAGAGTCAAGTACAATCCCTTATGCGTTTGTGTGCTTATTTTATTAGTTGAAATCTGGAAAATTTGCTCTAATTTAGGATCCAAGTTGCAGATTGAGATTCATTATCAATCAATGATGATTTTACTGAAATTGGTAAATTATATTTCAGAATCATCGGTTACAATTGGCTTGCGCCCTTGCAGTACATTGAAAAATAACAACATCTCAAGTTCCCTCTATTAGGGCCCTCTACTAAGCTATACTACCATTAGTTCACTATTTTCATCGCTTGGTTTCCCCCTTAGTTTAAGCACACTTGTACTATGCTAAAGATGGTACTCCCTGCAATTTCGTTGATCTTTCTCATTCATTCTCCATACAGCTGTTTGTTTCTCTCTATCCATATTTGATTCACATAGACAGAAAGTGCTATTAGCATCAATTTTCTTTTCTCTTTTTTCTTTGAAGTGCTCTTGTATATCTTCCTAATGGCGTCTCCTACTGACCTCATTTCCAACTTCCAACCTATCCACTTGTTAATCTGATCCCATATTTTTATTGTGAACGAACACTCAAAGAACAAGTGATTTTGTGTTTCCAAATTCCCTATGCAGAATCTGCATTCACTATCTTCATTTTCTCCCCACACTCGATCCTTGGTAAGTAGTCATTGTCTATGTAAGAGCCATAGTTTAAAGCTGTGTTTTCTCATAATTGCCTTATTCCATATGGTCTTGAACATAAATGATTTGGGGTTAGTGACATGTTGACTAAGGGCATCGTATACCATGCTACTTCTGAACTTACCAAGTGCATACCATGACTTCATCTTCTGGTCTCATACTTGTCTCCTGTCTTCCTGTATTACTCCCTCCAGTATTTTCTCCTGGACTCTACCAATACTTCTCCAGCTGAAAGAAGCATACGGACCGGGAGTATAGTCTACCATTGGGGTTGTTTTGAGGTAAACAGTGTGTATCCATCTAATTCACAAAGAGTCAGCTTTGGTGTATATGTCCCATGCTGCTGATGCTAGTAGAGCAGTATTCCATCTACTCAAATCTTTAAGTCCTAGTCCCCCACACTCCTTGGGTTGGGTGATGTCACTCCAAGCTACTAGGCTGTACTTTGATCCCCACAGGAAGTGTCTAATGATGCTCTCTATTCTACGAATGATTACATCAGGAACTTTGACCATTGAGAGCCAAAAGGTGAGGATACCATACACTCCCGTTGTGATCAGTTACAATCTCCTCGTAAAATGATAGTAGTTTCGACGACCCTTTTCAAGGTATGCAATCACCGCCTCCACCAGCGGGCTAAATTGTACTGCTGCTACTGCTCACCAGGACCCCGAGGTATTTGATTGGTAGATTCGCCATGGGGTAGGGTAGAATTCTTCTTATCCAAGTCAACTCAGCTTCCGGGACTCCCACTGTAAATAAATTAGACTTTTGTTCGCTGATCCTTAGTCCCGATGTATTACCAAATTTTGTAATGGCTCTCTGGATTGCAGTTGCTGATTTTTCATCTCCATGTGCCACAATCAACAGGTCATCGGCAAAGGCAAGGTGTATGAGCTTATTTCTTGCACAAAATTTGGAGTGATATCTCATATTTCCCTTACGAACTTCATTTTTGATGATACGAGACATGTACTCCATACATACTACAAACAAGAGGGATGAAATTGGGTCCCCTGTCTCAGTCCTCTCTTCCCCTTGAAGAATCCTTCTGGGTGTCCATTAATGAGAATGGAATAAGAGGTGGTGGATATACACTGATAGATCCATTGAACAAACTTCTGTGGGAATCCCTTTTTTTGATATCCACCTTTAGGGCCATTCTTGGAGAGATATTCTTTGCTTTGCACCTATACCTGAGAAAGATATCTTGTACTAGCATAATATTATCTTTCATCTTTCTTCCTTTGACAAATCCTGATTGTGCTTGATCAACAATATCCGGAAGACACTTCTTCAATCTTACTGCAATAACTTTGGAAATGATTTTATACACTGTATTGCAGCAAGAACTCGATCAGAAATCTCCCACAGTTTGTTCAAATTTCTTCTTTGGGATGAGTGATATAAAGGTAGCATTCAATTGTTTCAACAACTTCTCATTTTTAAAAAATTCTTGGACTGCTCCTACTACATCTTTCCCAACTACATCCCATGCTTTGAGGAAGAAACCTGAAGAATATCCATCGGGCATCGGAGATTTGTTCTTATCTATGTTCTTTAGTGCACTATGAATTTCTTCTGCTGTGACCATACTGATCAGCTCCGCTCCTGCTTCTATTGAGAGGGTTGCTCCCATTTTGACCACTTCTCTTTTCACTATACTCTCCACCTGTCCTTCTGTTCCCATTAGCCATTTGTAAAACTGTGTAAACTGCTCTATGACTTCTGTTGTACTCTCCGTTGGCCCCTGTGTATTATAGACCATGTTGATGAAGTTTTTCTTATTATTTCTTTAATCATGGAATGGAAATACGTTGTATTCTTGTCTTGATTCTTGATGTATCTATTCTTCAGCAGTTGTTGTATGAAACAACTCTCTTATTCCTCCAATTTTTTTGTGCTCTCCCTTTTTTCCTTCAAACTATCCCAATGCTGCTCATTATGCATATCTGTCATGCACGCTTTCTGCAGCACGTTTAGTTCGTTTCTGGCCCTCTTAGCTCTTTCTGAGATGTGCATGAAGCTCTTGGTGTTAAGCTTTCTAAGGGCCGGCTTCAGATCCTTAAGTTTCTTGCATAGAATGAACTATTTCGTCCCCTCCACTGTCATGTTCCAACAATTCTTCACTAGGGGTGTAAACTGTTCATGTTCAGACCACATATTCAAAAACCTAAACGGCTTGGGTTTGCAAGGTTCGCTTTGGATGATTTTCGTGATCGAAGGGCAGTGATCAGATATAGTCCCTTGCGGGAGGAACTCCGTTTCAACCCACCAACCTAAGCTACTCCAAAGTTGGCAGCTCATTACCCTGTCAAGTTTGCTCCGTTGGCTACTATTCGACCAAGTGTAGTAGCATCCTTTGGATTCGATATCTTGCAGCCCAAGTATCGAGCACAAGTCAGCAAATTCATGCATACCTTGATTTCTGTTCATATTTGATATCTCTTCTTGTGTTCTTGTAGTATTGAAGTCACCCAATACTAACCATGTATGAGTTTATTCCAAAACAGTCCTTCTAAGTGAGCCCAAAGTGTACGTCTTTCCACATGAGAGTTAGATGCATAAACAAAAGTCACAATGAACTTTTTCATAGGTATAAGACAAGTGGCCACGGCCGATACAGCTTGATCAATTATAACAAAATCATCTAGGGAGATTCTGCTAGATTTCCACAATACTAGGATTCTTCCTTTTTGATTCTGGTTACAATTGTGCACATACTTCCATTCCTCAAACTTCTTTTTTCTTACTTTTTCCAGCTTCTTTTCCCCCAATCTAGTTTCCAGCAAGGCAGCCAAAACTACATCATGCTCTTGTACGACACGTGCTATGGCATTGTGGGTAGTGGTGCTTCCTACCCCACGCACATTCCATGCAAGGATACTCATGTTGACTTTGCATCTGATGATAAAAGTTCATCAGACTCATGTCGATTATAGTATGCACTTGCTGTTGGTTCTTCTACAAGCTTCTCCTTTCCCTTTCCCTTGCCTCAATGGTGCTCGGTTGTTCCTTCTTACTCAGTTTTGGTGGGCTCGGAGCTGTTGCCCTATTCATTCTGCTTGGTCCAGCTGAATCTGAGGTGGGAGGGATCGATTCATTCTCACCTTGACGCTGCATTCTCTTTCTCCTATTTCTCTTTCTTTTGACAATAGTGAATTGAGTGGGGTTATCTCCCGGGACACAGTAAGCATCAGGCTCTGGCATAAGGAGGTTGCATCTATCAATGGAGTGTCCCAACGTATTGCAGTGAGAGCAATACTTGGGGACGAAGTCATACATGACTCGCTGTTCAAACTCACCCCATTCTGTCCTGATAGTCATTGAATCCTTAAGTGGTTTGGCTGCATCTAGTTCAATGAGAACTCTAACGAACGAGATTCTACCTCTGGATGCTGTAACCTCATCCAATGCCAAAGAGACCCTAATAGACGAGGCCAGGAAACTCAGGTGGTCAACCTTCCACCACTCCAGTGGGAGACCTGGGAATTTCACCCACACTGGGACGTAAGAGATTCCTTCATGTGTGAACTAAAGTTTCTAAGGAGTTTCTTTATCATCAGATAGCGGCCATAGGCCCCATATAGTCCCTCACGGAGTATCCTCTCCACCTCAGCTTCGCTTTTCAATTTGAACACGATCCATCCACTCTCGTGGTGTTGGATCATTACCTCAGTGTTCCACTGTGTGTTGATCTTTAGTAGTGCTCGATGACCCGGGTGTCTGCTAGTGAAATAACTCACAAGCGAGCAGTCTCAGTCATGAGCTATACCCTCGCTAGGCATAATAACTACCCCTTCCTCATGAGGAGGAACAAAGCGGAGATTGGTGATGGGTGGGGGTCGGCGGTTATGAGCATAAGGCAGGGGATTCTGTGGGGCAGGACCATGATGTCACCCACTCGAATAGTGAGATGGTTGTGCTGGCGGATTAGATTGCAGAGAGGTAACGCGATTAATAGGTGAGGTGTCAAAATGTGGGGTTGGAAAGATTTGTGGAGCAAAGAGCTGATCCAGAGGCTGGAGGCCTGCCATTCTTGCGAGAAGCGGGGGGGCAGGTTCCAAAAACAAGGGGGACTAGAAGTGAGGGATGAGAGGACGGGAGGACACTTTGTGGTGAGGGAGGAGGTGGGGTAGGACCGCCCACTCGAGGGTTGGAGTTGGAAGTTGGCAAGAACGGTGTTGAAGCTTGGAAGGTCCCAAAAGTGATTAGGGACCCGGGTGATTTGGAGTTGGAGGGGGAGTGATTATGATCATGCATGATTGGGGGAATGTTTGGAGTGTGAGCGAGAGTTCAGAGGTGGAGGTATAAGAAGAGGAAGGGAGTTGTTGGGTAGCAGGATAGAAGGACTAGGGGGATTAACAGATCTAATCAACATATCTTTAAAAGAGGGAGTTTGTACCTGTAAATTCGACGTGGACGCTGGGGATTGGCTTGGATTAGGGTTTCTTGAGCCCAACACAACGTTGGAAGGTGAGCTAGGGCAGATAGGGTCATGGAGTTCCCCTAGTGCATTTAATGATCCCTCTATTGTCTCCATCACTTTCCTTTCAATCCAATGCACTTCTGGGGATGTGTCCTTCCCATTGAAATGACTCTTACAATTCAAATTCAAAATCGTTTTAGCAGGCAACTTGATTTTCATTTTCTGGCGACGATTTTTGTTCTCGCACACATATCCTCCATCTGTTACCTCCAACTCTGCATCGTCTAGTAGACTAGATAGATTTGGTGCACTTATAGACTTCCTCAATCGGATCCGTGGCACTTCAGTGTTGTCAATATTAGCTAATACTGGCACTTGGAAATTTAAAGTTTTCTTTTCTCCATCTGGTTCCCTTTCAGCATGCTCCGGAGATGAAATTTTTTTGCTCGATCTCAACTTTATGTTCGACGGTGGGGTTGGTTTCTTTGCTTTCCTTGGCATGACTCTACTATCTCAAATCCAGTAGCGCTGGACGTAGCGAGCAGCCAATAGAAACGGCTAGGACTACCCCAATCGGTGTGAAGATCACCGAAATATAGAGATTAGAGAGAGTATTTTTGTTGCCAATCAATGATAATTTTATAAAGTAAGAGTGGATTAATATAGTTTAAACATACTTACATCATGGGGGCAGACTATTTACTGCTTAAACAAACTAATTTTAGGTTGTATTTCAACGATTAGGTTGTAAGTTTCTACTATGGGCTTGGGTAACTGGCTCTGCCTCCGTAGTGTGTACGGAACATGGAATTTGAACTTGCAAAATTGCTCTTTTTTTACTAATTTTCCCCAATTTTTTATTTTATATATTAAAATATTTTCTAAAATCAAAAAAGAAATATTTATGATTAGTTTTGACATGTTATTGCACAGAAGAATAGATGTTTCTGCATCATTCACTTCACCTAATGCTTCTGTTCATTCTTCTTCATGATTTTGCTCTTATTTTTCTGTTTTTGATTTCAATATATTGATCTCTATTGATTATCTTCTGAATTTTTTTTAATTTAAGAAAGCACTTATGTGGATAGTAGGTCGTTATTCAATGGTGCCCTTAACTCAATGGTTTATTATCGGTAACTAATTATTCCGCATATAACATATCACAGTAGCTTGTTGGAGTTCACAATTTGATACATACAACTTTCTAATAAGGAATTGATATTTTGGTGGCAATTTGATGATAGTTGTTAAATGACGCCTCAGGTTGGAGATTCTGTTTACAGAGTATTTTGTCATGTTGCCCCAAAATTATATTGAACTATATACAATGTATATGCTTAAACAAACCACTAAATTAGTTTGTTTTATAACTGTAAACAATCACTTTTTCATCTACAAAATATCTATAGTTAAGATTCTACCCCTTTCCATATTTATATATGCAATAACCACCCTAAGTTTCTTTCTTAAGGCTGGAATATCAAACACATTATCTATTTCCAACCTGCAAAATATATTCCATATTTTATGTCCCTTTAAAACATCACACAATGTCTCAAACCAATCTTTACAAACTCTCTATGAGTTATTACCAGCTATCTTCTGCACTCTCCTCAATTAGACGTTTAATACTTGATTGAAATAACTCAAGTTCCACTTCCAAATTTGTAGGAAGAGTCCCTTCCCTAAATAATGCATTTTTTCCCAAGTGAGGAATTTTGTAGTTATTTGATCCTTTGTAAACCAACACTTGCCTCATACATGCTTGTAGACTTATAAATACTGCATTGAGTTTCTTATGACACAATTCTTCAAATGAATTATTGACTGGTTGCAACAGTTCATCAACTGTTGTAGCTATAGTTTTTACTTGCAATGATTCCAAGGCCCTAAACTATCATAAATCATTCACATTAAGATCTGTACTTTTAGGAGGTTGAAATACTAAGTGTATATTAAATCCATCTGAAGACGATGCCTCTTTCCACTCGGGATCACTATCATCTATGTGTGGCTTAGCATTATCTTGTTGAATATATATGTCTCTACTTGCTCCACTTGGCCATTTAGCCTTTATGGCCGATATCACCTAAAATAAATGACAACAATAAGGATTTTTGCATGAATTCTAATTAAGGAGCTACTCCCTCTATCCCATAATAAACTTTACACTTTTCGTTTCCGTCCGTCCCATAATAATTTGTACCACCCAAAAAAGGACACATCATATCAATTCCTAACCTTAAAACTACACCTTAATTACAAGTTTACCACTCCCACCTAACACACATAACATATTTTATAATTTATTTATTACCTAAAAATACCACGTAACACTCCAAAAGTCAATAAAGTTGATCAAAAAGAAAATTTTCTTAAACTCCGTATCAAAATTAACGGTGCAAGTTGTTGTGGGACGGAGGGAGTATATTTTAAGTTTAATAACTCAATGATGCATATAATTTGAAATTATATAGATATGAATGCTATAATTAGATTAATGAGAGTTTACCTTATTGATCAAAACTACATTGCTTTGGTTTCGATTGTGCCAGCTTTTCTGTTTTTTGAATTTTTCTTTGATGGTACTTGTGCAGTAAAGGGAAAAATACCTATTTTCCCATTTAATAGGCATTCCCCACTTGAACCAAATAAAAGTCTTGCCACTGCACATATAAACATGACCTTAGTGATGAACTTTTTACTTTGACATTCTCTAATTCCCTCCTAATTTACAATATAAATACATTCACTTCACCACCAACATATATATATATATATATATATATATATATATATATATATATATATATATATATATATATATATATATATATATATAGCAAAAATGAGAACAAAAAATCTGAGCAGCAGAGAGCTAAATGCTATTACTCAATTCTTGTTGGAGGGCTCTTCAAATGGCAAGGTTGAACATGGTAAATTCAAGGAAACTGCTTCTAAATTCTGTGTCACCAGAAAAGTTATAAGAAAGACATGGGCAAAAGCAAAAGAACAGATGGCAGTAGGTAATCTCATTTCTTTATAAAGTAGCAAAAAGAAATATGCACATGTCAAACCCACTAAATTTGATAAAGAGAAGTTGCAACTTATTGAGTTCAGTAAGATGGGAACAATTAAGAGCCTTGAAACTAAGATGAAAGTAGGCAAAAGTACAGTTGGAGAATGGGTAAAAAGGGGACTAATCAAACCTCACACTAATGCAATCAAACCAGCTCTCACACATGATCACAAGATTAGTAGGATGATGTTTAACCTTAGCATTGCAAGTTAATAAAAATCATAAAGTGATCAAATTTAAGAGCAAACAACAAATTATTCACATTGATGAGAAGTGGTTCAATCTTACAAGAACCACATAAAGATTTTACTTGACACCAGATGAAACAGAACCACATATAGTAATGTGTTTTTGAGGGAATGGTGACAAGACAACCATATCATGTTAGCTTATTTGGAAGGAAATTTGTAAATGTTTGGAGGGATTGTAATTAATATAAAATTAGATGTATGTAATTTGGTTTATGTCCTGTCGTACTATAGAATGATTTTATGGAAGTACTTTTATTTTTTCTCTATCCTGTTTTGCTTAGTTAAACAACATATTTGAGGGTGAGATAAATGGAGGGTAAAAAGGTAAAACCAACAAAATACTTACCCACTACATATAAAATAATACTTCTTCTTAATCAACGTCCATAAAGTAAATAAAACTTATGCACCAGACGGAGGGAATATATGTTTGTTACTAGTTCATGAGTATTAAAATAAAATCGAGTTAGTGAGGTTGTCCATTTGCTAATGATAAAGTCATTTGTGAGATGGTGCTTATGTAAGACTGATTGTGAGATGGGTCGATCATTATTAAAATACGATTATTATATAGATAAAGAGTGTATATTAGGTGCACCCGGGTGCATCATTGCACCCATATTTATATAACTTTTATTCTATTTTGTATACATGTTATTCTCTTTTGTATACGTGTTTTGTAATAATTGTATATTTTTTTCACACTAAATTTTTCATTAAAAAAACAAACATTCATATGTGTATAACTTTTTATTCAATAGTGTATACATGTATTTTAATAATTGGATATTTTTTACACTCAATTTTTCATTAAAAAAATTAACAATTAAATTGTATACATTTTTACTCACAATTGTATATGTTTTTGCTTATATTTGTATGTGGGTGCACACGAAGCTTCGTGTGCACCCGGGTGCACATTATATTTAGCCATAGATAAAATATGTTATTTGATAATTAAAGTATAATTTTAAGGTGTTATAATATGATTCAGGTATTATAGTATAATACCGTAAATATACTTTCACTCAATGACTAACTTTACCTATATAATACTGATATTTTATGACAAGAACTCGTTTCCAAAAACAAGAATGTTTCTGTCAAAAAATTTCTCTCTTAGTTCTCTCTAAACCTTAATCCCCTTTTGGTTTCTCCATGGATCCATTAGATTTTATTCCTGTTCAATCCCATAAGGATTATGCTACCTTGTGTTCTCAATACCCATGGCTACATGGATATTTGAAAAATCACTTAGTGAATGCCCCAAATAATGTTCTCACTCAAATGCGTAATCAATTGGAGCATGCCCCAAACGATGTTCTCACTAAAATTCGTTCGGCGATCCAAACTTACGAGCAGATTTTGCCCAAAACTCAGCCTGAGTTTCATCCACCCTTGCCGACCGCGTCTCCTCCGCCATCTAAGATGGCCGATACTTCAGCCCAGCTGTTGTCGGCGATTCCAGAAGCTTCTTCCCACTCGTAGTCGCTCTGCGAATGCCCGCCGTGCTAAACCCCTGCATCTACTGGCACTTCTCTATCAGATTCGCAGCCATCCAAATCGACCTCGCCTGCATCTGGTTTTCTCAAGTCGGCGCTGCCTACCTCTGGTTCGTACTCGCCCAATTTGACGCCGCCTTCCGGATTGCACTCACCTAGGGTTTCAGGTGAGTCCAACAAGTCGGCGCCGCTCTCGGGTTTGATTGGGCCTTCGTTTTGCCCCGGACCCTCGTTCAAGCAGGTGGCTTGTGGGATTTCAGCGGGTTCATCTATGGCTGCTCCCTCTGTTCTGAATACTCACGCAGCCCCTGCTCCCCCTTTAATTAACAGGTTCCATGACACCTTCTGTGAGCGTGCGACCTCCTCTAAAATTTTCTCTTCGTCTCGTTCTGGGGAAAACATTATCATCTCAATTGATGAAGAGTATTATAAAAATCATGTCGCCATTTGCAAGCCGCTTCTCATCGGTCGTCTGCTTCAGGACAGGGGCTACAACCCTGTTTCTACAGCTGATTTCACGCAGAAGCTTAAGGCGCTGTGGAAATTGGATGTTCACATCACTTCCCTTGGTAAAGGGTTCTTTAACTTGTTCATCGATGATGATTGTAGACGCAAATAAATCCTACACGAGCGCATTTTTTATATTGATTGAGGTAAGGTCAGAGTCCAAAATTGGACCCCTGCTTTTAATCCACATAAGGTCAGGTCTTCTGTAGTTCCCGTCTAGATTCGTGTATATGAACTGCCTTTTGAACTGTGGATGGAAAAAGTCCTCATGTCCATTGCTTCCGCTATTGGTGTTCCTATCTGTGTTGTTGATAGAGCATTGAACTGTTCCATGGGACACTATGCTCGCATCCTTGTAGATTTGGATCTTCAAGACTCTTCTGGAGCACATATCCCTAGATACAGCAGCCTTGGTTCTTAACATATCTATTGGATATGAAAATGTGCCTCTTTTTTACAAATCTTACCACATTGTTGGACATCAAGCTTCTGATTGTCGTAAGCGGAGAAGCAAGATTCACAAACACCCCATGGATGTTGATGGTTTTGCTATGAATAAGAAGAGAATTCGGAAAGCGAAAGATGCTGATCACCCCGAGCTCGAACAACGTAATGAGGCTGCAACTCCATCCCTCACTGGTGAGTCTGTGCCTCATTCGGAGAAGGGCTTTGGGTCTACCCAGCTTGCTTCTGCAATCCCAGTCTCCTCGAATAGCTTCGGAGCGACTAGAAATTTTTGCGGACTCTCTGCCGGCATCTCCTGCCCCTGATTAGCTTCTTTCTGAATCTGTTGGAAGAGGTTTGAATGCAGCTAGCACCTCTCTTGTGGACTTGGTACAGGCTGCTCCAAAACAGGTTCTGAAATCCACTTCGAAACACTACGATCAGCAGTTGGAGATCCTTTGGACTCAATCTGTGCAGTTGGTTCTTGGTGGCAGCAAGGTACAACTGTCGAACTCTTTTGGTGCTTTAGATACCTTGAATGATGCGGCGCCACACGGGCAGCCTATTGACAAACAGGTCCTTGAAATTGCTTCTTTCCATGTTTCACCTCTAGTTGAGCAGCCCAATAGTGCTGGACCCAAAGAGCTTGGTGATTTGCACGTAACGAGTGTTGGGAATGAGGTCTTGCCGGGAACTATTGCATCCAATGCCAACATGGCTCCTCCCTATGTCAATTCTTCTACTGCTTTAAAAAATATTACTGATTCTACACGGGGACGATCAGTTCCCTACTCTCCAACATAGCAATCAAATACTAAAAGGCGGAAAATCTAAAAAGAAAAGTGTTACTTATAAACAGTCGGTTACCCGCTCTTCGAGCAAGCTTCAAGGATATAACTCTTAGTTACTGTTCCTTTCTTTATCAGCCGCCTGTTTTGGCTCTTTAATTAAAACATGTCCTAATGTCTTTTCTACTACGCGTCGTTTGATTCTCAGAGCCCTCTGTTTAGGTTTTTCCTTGCAAGCCGTTTGTTTGGTTTTTTCTTTTTCGAGTTACCCTACTTCCTTTTTCTTTGTCTCCCTTCTTATTTTCTTTTACCTTTTTAATATTATTGCGTAGTTAAAAAATAATGATATTTTATTAATGAGCCAACCAATTTCACATATAACCGTTTAAAAAGAGAATGCCTTTTATTACGCAAGTGTCTTATCCTTAAAATATTTTACAATTTATCTCATTTTGGTTAATCCTAAAATCAGTGTTTTCATAATCGAACCGGAGACTCAACTGATTGCCCTATTGGTTCGCAATCGAACCGGGCGGTTCAACCGAAAAAACAATAATAATATATTTTTAATAATATTTTATTATTTTGAAATAATAATTAGACTTTAATTAATTTTATAAAGTTAGGCTTTAATAAAATTATGTATAAATTTGAAGATAATGGGCTAAGGCAATCATCCTTCAATTCGGCCCTCCACTTATATCAAACCTTTGGGCCTTTCAAATATAAATTCAGAATAACCTAACCTAAGAGCTTAACTGGCCACCATTTCTCTCTTATCTCACCGACAGATTGCAGAATTGCAAATTATATATCTCTTCATACTTCAACAACGACAGCGTCAGCAGTTAGCAGAATTGCAAATCACATATCTCTTCATACTTTAACAATGGCGGCAGAAAAAAATGTCAAGGATGTAAGATAATTATGGCCTAGTGCCATTAATAATAAATATATATAAGATATTTATTATGATCAAATATCTTAAATAATGATATGGTTTAAATAAATAATATATATGAGATAAATAAGGTCATATATATTTATGGATAACAATTGATAGAATGTGATTTGATAAAGATTTAATATCCCGATCTGGTCCTCTCTCCACCTATTAAAGAGACACAGTTTTATTAATTCTCTATCACATTAAGTCTTACGTACTGTGTAATAAAGAAAGGGGTGAGGAGAGAGAAACTAGTTCCCGGCGTAATTGACAGGAACGTATCGTTGGAGGACCGCTATTAGTGGCGTCTCAAGGTAAGTCTTCTAATCGTGTTTATGTACTGTGCAATAAAGAAAGGGGTGAGGAGAGCTGTGCAATAAAGAAAGGGGTGAGGAGAGAGAAACTAGTTCCCGGCGTAATTGACAGGAACGTATCGTTGGATGACTGCCATTAGTGGCGTCTCAAGGTAAGTCTTCTAATCGTGTTTATGTGGTGTGAAAATCATGAAGATCTAAGATCCATGTCAATTCATAAATTAATTGTTTATGAAATTATGCTTACATGTGGTATCAGAGCATGGTTTTGGATCTCATGATTTTTCGTATAAATTTTCGTATGCTTATGAATCATTAATTGAAAAAACATGCAATAATGTTAATTATGTATTATTTTCGAAATCCACAATTGATACTTATATTGAATCAATATTATGTTAATTAGTTGAATTAATTCTCGTGTATTGATTATTCTGGAATTTATAATGATTACATTTCTTAATCATTCATGGTTATTGAATAATAATGCTGTGGATAATAAGAAAATAATGATAACTGTGAAGAACATATTATTAAAATTAAATTTTATGTAATGAATTTTAACATGATTATGTGTTTATGAAAAATTATAATGATTATGCCGTGAATTTATTTGGGTTATATTTATGAATATAAAAATCATGAGATTATATTATGCGAAATTAAGGATATTGTCTCATTAATGATTTTGATGGAATTTCAATTCAAAATATTCCGTTAATTTATGATTAGAGATTAATTGACATCATTAAGAGCATGTCTAATATAATAATAAAATAATAAACCATCTTGCAACCTCCTTAAGTTTTATGTTACGGGATATTTGGTTGTTTGACAATTGATTTCTCACAAATATTTAATTTTGATATCACATTACCTAATATATTTAAAGAATTATGATGGACTTATGATTATATCAATTTATGTTAAGTTATGTATAAAATTAGTATTTAATTATGATAAAATTGATGGTAATTAAAGTTATTTTGGAGATATATTCTAATTTATTGATATTAGATATCTCACTTATGTTAGGTATGTTTGACTGCTTATGACATATTTATTATGGTAATGTCCCAAATATATTAAGATGCAAATTATACGTGATATCCTTATTGTGATATCACGTAATATGTGTATATATGATGACAGTCTTAAGATTTTAATTAATGATATTGACTGTGATTTATGAATATTTATGAAATAATGATTTGATTCTTACTCACTTTCCTATTGAGTATAATCTAAGAGTCTTTGATAAGATTAATAATGATTTGATTATTACTCACTTTCCTATTGAGTATAATCTATTATGATAATCTTTGATAAGATTATAATGAATGATTTTATGATTTAAATTTATTTAATGTTGGTCTGTTAATCACCAAAGTGGTCTGATCTGAAAGAATAATAAAATTAAATCGTATAGTTAAATTTTAATTTCCCATATTTAAGTGATGCTTGAATAAAGAGAATTATTATATGGGTTATTAAAAATCTCACAATTATAAGACTTTAAATTCACCCAAAGGTGATTGCTAGTCTTTATAATTCATGAATATGAAGATAAATTGATAATTAATATATTATGACAAACTGTTTTGTATGTCCAAAGATGACAAAATAGTTTTAATTAAAATATTTAATTATCAAATTATGTTATATTTGAAAGCATCATTATGATTATGATTGTATATTGTTGTATCACCCAAAGGAGAACTTCAATATACATTTATTGCTTTCGATCCTGAATCTATTATTAAATTACTCAAGGTATTTATAGGAATAAATTATATTATTCTTATTCTTAAAATTACTTATATTATTTAGTCTCTATTCGCATGATGCATCTGTTCCATTACAAAATGGATTAAAGTAATTTAAATAGTGTGAATAAATTTAATTTCACCAAAGTATTTTGGATTTTATTTGTCACTTTAAGATAAATTGTTTCTTTGTTTGTACTAGCAATAAAGCTTAGTAATCTGACTATAATGCTTGAGTTAGATCAAACAGACTTAGCCTAATGTTTATGCGAATAAACGTGACCAAGTATTAAGTTTATAATACCTAAATTACTAATAAATCTCTTGACGAGATATTAATGACTATCTTTAACCACCATAAAGTTTGATGGTTCTCATGGCGTACATGAACTTATCATTAAAGATAATAAATATTGCAACAAGATTAAAGCCTTCCATAATGAACGTAGTTTACAAATTCACTACCTTCTAAGTATGACTATTCCTAATAAACTATAACACCATGAAAGACAAATGGAATGTGAATTAAATTCACGTAATGCTTAAATTAATGATGGTTCAAAAGGAAAGAAGGTTTAAGAAACAATTTAAAATTTAAACATTATGTTCGTTTAAAAGTAATGAAGTTTGAACTAAACGTGGCTTTAATGTTTGGGGTAACTTTCCAAAAGAATTATTCCAAAAAGATTAATTAAGAATAAAGCCTTTCATGAGATAGGCTTTTACTGATCTTGATATTTGTGTAAATTGCATTAAATAAAAGAAAACCAAAAACACACAATAATAGTCGTGATAATTGCACAACTTCTTATAATAGTTTACACCGCTAATTGTAAGTCTTATGATAATACCCTTCTTAAAGGAATAATAATATCCATCATTTTTATTTTTAATTTTAATTTTTCACATTATGATTATATTTATCTTTGCAAGAAAATTCTCATTCTATAAATGCTCGATAAGCATTTATTAATGATGTTGAGAAAATTAGATAGAAAAGTGAAAATTATAAAGATTGGAAGAAGTGATGAATTTTATGGAAAATGTGATTAATTATCATATTCAATCACTTAATTACAGGAAAAACTGACATTTATACTAAATGTTGCACACCATAATAAATTGGTGTAGCAGAATGACATAATCGTACTTTATTGAATATGATTATAAGCATGTTAAATGATTAATTTATACCCATATTTTGTGGATTTATACATTTAAAGCTGCCACTTACGTGATGGTCGAGTTTTTAGTAAAACAGTTTTCAAAACACCTTATGAACTTGTAGAAAACTCGATCTTAGGCAGTTGCATGTTTTAAATTGTCCAGCAGGGATTATGATTTACATCCCACATGAAAAAAAATTGGATATAAGAAACTTAAGTTGTTTCCTTATAAATTATCCTTAAAGTCTTAAGGGTATGGATTTTATGGTCTTAACCATAGTACAAGAATTTTAAAACTGAAATGTCAAATTCATTAAGAATTGTAAAATCAGTGGGAGTATGAAACCATGAAATGTGGTTATTGAAGAAGTTGGGTGGAGAATTTGAAAATACATTCATCTAAACTTCTTCTAAAGTTGTTATATAGTTATTAAATAGTCAAACAACTTTCAAGTACAACATTAAGTTATTCTACTCTCTTAAAGGATCCGATTTTACTAAATCAATTATCAATGAGCTTTCATTTGATATATCACATCAAATAGCATTAAGAATGTCTGAAGGACAATATATCCGCTATTTCTAACGATTGCATATGTGGTATAATAAAATGAGCTAAATTTGACATTATAATAAAAGCTAAAATTTCAGTTTTGGAATAAGTCATGGAAGTACTAATTCTATTAAATGAGTAAATTCAATGAAAGGCGAGTTGAAATCAATGGCTCATAATGAAATTTAATATCTTGTTAGAATTGCCAAAGAGTTATAAAAGAATTTGAAACGGATGTATCTTTATGATGGCGATTTCCAAAGATATAAAATTAGAGTTGTTGCTAAAGATTTTACTCAAAAAGATGACATAATTATAAGGAGATATAACAAATTATTTCTTTACAAGACTCTATTAGAATTATCATGGCTTTGGTAACTCATTATGACTTAGAGTTGCACCAAATAAATGCTATGCCTGCTTTTCTTAAAGGTGATTTGGTGGAAGATCAAGTTAAATAGATCAACTCAAGTTTTTTTTTCATTAAAGAAAAATATCACATGGCGTGTAAACTTAAAGAATTAACATACAAACTTAAGCATGCTTTCCTATAAAGATATCTTTTGGATTTAAGAAAAACATCATAAACGGTGTACATATATATCTGAAAGTTAGTGGGAGCACATTAATTCTATACTTGATGATAAACTTGCTTGCAACTGATGATCTTGGTTTATTATGTGAAATCAATAAATTTCTCTCAAAGAACTTTAGAATAAAACATATGATGAGACAATTAAAGATGTCTCTGTAAGTATATGTTAATAAAGTTCAATAGAGGTTATGGATGGAAAAGTGTTTGTAAAGAACATTCCAATCCGAAAGGGAGATAAGTTTAACCTTATGTAATTTCCAATAATGAATTGGAACGTACTACAATATTCCTTATATGTATATTATTGGTAGCTTAAGATATACAAGATTGTATAAATACCAAATATCAGTCTTACTGTTAGAATGCTTGGTCATTATTGAAGTGATTCATAAATGAATGACCAGAATGTTGCATAAGGAAATATTATAAGGTATTCTAATGAACTAAAGCACTCGTGCTTACTTATCGAAAATTTAATTACTTAAATGTAATTAAATATAGATTCAGATTAAGATGATTATATGATGCAAGAAAATTCACTTCGACTTTTATGTTTCTAAGTCGAAGATATTGTGTCATGAAAAAGTGTGAAGAAGTTTTTGAAAACTACGTAAATTCACCAATAAAGTTAACTTGTGGCATGATTTGAAGATACAATTTAAGTAAATTGAATGTGGAGTTTAATTTCAGGACTTGAAATAAGTTGACAATAATGTCAAGTCGCTGAAAACTTATTATGATTATTCCGCTGCATTGTTCTTCTTTAAAACGATGGATATTCCTAAATTGCTAAAACATATGGAATGAAAGTATTTATCGTTAAGAAGAACTTTAGAAACAAAGATGTCAATTGAGCATAATGGAATCAATCTTATGATTTCAGATCCGTTACACAAATGATCTTCTCTAAAACATTCATTGAACGTTACATGAATATGAGATCATTGAAAGGCTCTAACAAGCTTATGATGAACAATTGACATTAAGAGCTCATTATGTTTTGTTTCTAATTGATATATCTTGTTTTGTCATTTTAGTATACATGAATGTTGACATTAATAAAACAAGATTTTATCTCAAATTTGAGATACTTATGTGGACCATTATTGATCCTTACGAGTTATATTGAGTAGAAAGCTAATATCATAGTACATGGAAGGAACTATGTCGAGTAAATGATATAGAACCGCTATGACTTGTGTTAGTCTATACTCAATATTGACTTTATGAGTTGACCAGTTAATTTATCTTATGTCGCGCATATTATGTAAATTATTTAAACCTTTACGTTTAAAGTTTAATTCTGTCACTTGGCCAAGTGGGAGAATGTAAGATAATTATGGCCTAGTGCCATTAATAATAAATATATATAAGATATTTATTATGATCAAATATCTTAAATAATGATATGGTTTAAATAAATAATATATATGAGATAAATAAGGTCATATATATTTATGGATAACAATCACATTGATAGAATGTGATTTGATAAAGATTTAATATTCCGATCTGGTCCTCTCTCCACCTATTAAAGAGACACAATTTTATTAATTCTCTATCACATTAAGTCTTACGTACTGTGCAATAAAGAAAGGGGTGAGGAGAGAGAAACTAGTTCCCGGCGTAATTGACAGGAACGTATCGTTGGAGGATCGCCATTAGTGGCGTCTCAAGGTAAGTCTTCTAATCGTGTTTATGTGGTGTGAAAATCATGAAGATCTAAGATCCATGTCAATTCATAAATTAATTGTTTGTGAAATTATGCTTACAAAGGATGTATGAGTTCGTGAAAGCTTACGCAGCTGACAGCTCACCTTAAGCGCTCCGTTCGATCTGCCATCTATCACTATTTTGATCTGCCGCCTGTCACCGTCCACTGTTCAATCTGCCGTCAGCCGTCGTCACATATAGACAGCACGCCCATGAGACTGGAAAAACGAAAACTGATGGTTTTTGATTGGCCGATCATACTGGTTATGTCAGTTTTTACCAGTTTCTTTCGATTTGACTACATAAACGATTCTTGGGGGTACATCGGACCGGTCCTGGTTGAATTGGTCGTACTGATCGATCCGGTCCGATTATGATAACACTGCCTAAAATTATTGACAACACAAAACTATAATACTATAAAAGTACTTTTTATCTACTATAAGAGCATCCACATTGATAATGCTGGTTTAAATTCACTCTCTCACCTCTACCTCATTTTACACATTTTTCAATTAAATTCAACTATCACCTACATCTAATTTCAATTTTAACTGAGTGCTAAAGGAACACATCTTTTTTTCATATTTAAATACTCCCTCCATCCTAGTTAGCTCTTCACCATTATTGTAGATACAAAATTTAAGAAATGTTATTTTTTTGACCAACTTTATTTACTTTTCAGGATATTACGGTATTTTTAAGTAATAAATAAATGATAAAGTAAGTTATGTGAGTTAGGTGAGAGCGACATTTTTGAAAATATGATGTTATGAGAGGTTATTTGTTTTGAAACTTTTACCATTTTTGAAGGGTGAACAGTGCAGTGAGACAAACAAATGAGGAAATAGTAAAAAAATTATTGAGACGAAGGGAATAATAAATTTAAATTAAATGTATCTATCAATATTTTAAAAAGGAAATATAAATCGTTGAACTGGGTTTAAATAGGTGGGACTATGGGTTTAAACTCATCCATTCATATTGATTTGAACAGGCCAGGTATGGAGTGGGTAGTTAACTACCCGAACCCGACCTATTCTTAAGAGGCCTGGTCCGGACCCGCCCCGAACCCGCACGGGTCTTATATTATGGTCCCGTACCCAGACCCGTATGGGGCGGGTCCAGCCTGGCCCGCCCCATTTTTTTTTATTTTTTTTAAAATATTCATCAACCACATAAATTTTAATTTAACATTTACTCACATACAAAAAATATCCATATATTTAAATAAATAAAAAAAACTATAAGAATATTAAATAGAATTATATCTTAATATAATTATATATATATATATATATATATATATATATATATATATATATATAGTTATAAATGATTTATATATATAAAATATAAAATAATTGTATAAAATAATATACATACTCCCTCCGTCCCGTCCTTATAGTTGCGTTTATTTTTTGCACGTGGATTAATAAGTATAATATTTTAATGTGTATTGAGGTGAGAGAAATAATATTTTAATGTAAAGTGGGTAGATGTATTAGTATGATGTGTGGGGTTATGGAGAGAGAAAAAGTTAATTTATGTGGGTCCCATATGCTAAAAAAGAAACGTAACTATTGGAGTGGGACGTCCAAAATGGTAATACGTAACTATTAGGACAGGACGGAGGGAGTAATTAATAATTTAATATAATATATATAAATATATATATTAATAAAAATATGATTATATGTATAAAATACTTATATTATATGTGGGTCTGGGTCAGGGCAGGTCTGAATTAATACCCGAACCCACCTCGTATATTCATGGGTTCGGGCCGGGTCACCTCGTTTCTCATGCGGGCCAGTTCTGGGCCGTCCCAGAATGTGCGGGGCAGGGCGGTTTCCCGTGGGCTGGGCCAAAATTGACATCCCTATTATTGGGTTGACACGATAACGACACGACCCAATAAGGCAAAACACTAACCCGCAATTATCGTGTCGTGTCGGGAATTGCCACCCTACTAAAGAACACATTTTTTTCATATTTAAATACTCCCTCCATCCTAGTTAGCTCTTCACCATTATTGTAGATACAAAATTTAAGGAATGTTATTTTTTTTACCAACTTTATTTACTTTTAAGGGTATTATGGTATTTTTAAGTAATAAATAAATGATAAAATAAGTTATGTGAGTTAGGTGAGAGTGACATTTTTGAAAATATGATGTTATGAGAGGTTATTTGTTTGAAACTTTTACCATTTTTGAATGGTGAACAGTTTAGTGAGACAAACAAATGAGTAAAGAATAAAAAACTTATTGAGAATGGAATAATGAATTTAAATTAAATGTATCTATCAGTATTTTAAAAAAGAAAATATAAATGGAGTTTATTGCAGTGAACTGGGTTTAAATAGGTGGGACTATGGGTTTAAACTCATCCATTCACATTGGTTTGAGGTGCATAATTTTTGGTTTAAACTTAATATTTTAAGACCAATGCATATGCTCTAAGGTAAATGTTCCAATGTTAATGGGACGGGGTGAATACATACTTCTTACTTTTATTTATCAACTTATATTAATAACATTATACTATTTTTTCTTATTAATTTATCTATAATACTCATCTTTAATTTTATAGGGCCATTCTTAAACTCATGGTCATGTTAATCTCATTTTCTTGTTGTAAATAATAAGGCCCACATATTAAAGTAATTAATTATACTTTATTGATAACAAGTATTAAGGGTCCACATATTCAAATAAGTAATTAATTTAAGGGCGGCGCTACCCTGTTTTTGCTTAAAGCACCCGAATTGAAGATAAAAAATGTATGAAATGTCAATTATATTCCTATCAACTTTTTAAAACCTTAATACATTTATTAATAAAAAATTTTGATTTTTCCTTTTATACACACCCACCACTACACTTAAAAGACACACTAAAACTACGTACACACACAAAAAACACACACTGATCACATATAGTGCACACTCAAGAAGGAAGAATGAAGTAGAAGAAAGAAGCAAAAAATGTCAGGAGCAACACAAAACCTCACTCACCTTCATAATCCTAACAAACTTAATCTCAACAAGCCATGTCCAATTTTCAAGTTCAATTTCATCTATAAAAATACTTTTACGCCACTTGTATTTGTCATGCGAAGACGAACTACAATAGCACATTCTAACGTGTTTTATGTGTGCATTGGTTTATCTATTTCGCACACTAATGGATATTACATGATCATCCTCCTTGGCCACATCATTTTTAGCTAGATAACACTAAGATATATTTATAAAGGTTGCTCAATTTGACTTCTTTTTCAATTATCTAGAAAGCTTCCATAGCTAGTGCCATAGCTCAAGATTTATGGCTTAAATATGCGAGTGGCAATTAAACATTTAGTTGCATGGATCTTAATGTAGTTCTAGGTTATTTGAGCTGTAAGATTATCCTATCTGAAATGGGGCTTGATTAACTTAAGGTAGATGGTGCTGGCAAGGATCATGCGTTTTAGGAGAGGCCTAAGGATATAGATACTCCAAGAACTGTGGTCAACATTGACAAGAATTGCCCTGGAACTGAAGTCGTAGCTGAGACAGCTGCAGCTTTTATAGCAGCTACTAGATGGTTTTCTTTTCTTTTCTTTTTAAAATGAACTCTTTGAAAAACATGGTTTACTAATTAGATATATGTATTGCAATGATTTTATGCTAGCTCTTGAACAAATTACTTATGAGAATCTTTATGAGATGCGGGTATATTTTTCAAATTTGGTGTCAATATTTGTTCATGTTGATTTTTTTTTTCAGTTTATAGTTGTGAAATATGTACTTTAATTGGATAAAGTGGCTAGTATGTTTTGCTAATTGGATATATGTACTGCAATGATTTTAATCTATGCTAGCTCTTGAACAATTTTTTGATGAGAATATTTATGAGATGCAGGTATATTTTCAAATTTGGTGTCAAAATTTGTTCATGTTGATTTTATTTTCAGTTTATAGTTGTGAAATATATACTTTTATCAGATAAAGTGGCTAGTATATGATGAAACTAGTTTATTGTGGACTAGAATACGTGATTGGCGTGTGAAGGCCTTCGTTACTTGGTTTTCTAGCCTAAAAATGATTGATTTGACTTCAGTCGAAGTTCATAAATCAGAGTCCGACGATTTTGAACTTGCCTTTAGTCTTATAATTATAATTAATGGATGTTCATAGATATATCCTTTTAATGTCGTTGTATGTTGGAAAATAGTGTGTTTGTTTTGGTCTCCCATAGTTATTGATAGTTTAAAACGACACACATGACAAGAAAAGAATATATGTATAAGTTGTGGTGCTATGAATTATTACGAAATATATCTATGAATATACAATCATATACTCCCTCCGTCCCACACCACTCTTCACACTTTCCTTATTCGTCCATCCCACACTACCCTTCACACCCCAAAAAAAGAAACATCATTTTATCCAATAACCTCAAAATTTATTTTTATTTCAAATTTGTCACTCATTTTTCACACACATACCATTACTTTATAATATTTTATTACCTAAAATACTACAATACTCTCAAAAGTCAACAAATTTGGTCAAAAAGTATAATTTTTCTTAAACAACGTGGTACAGTAAATATGAAGCGTGGTGTGGGACGGAGGGAGTACCATGTTATATATATATATATATATATATTTGTGGTCACTCACTTTACCCAACCTTAGGGCCAACATTTCACCCAATCATATACCATCAAAATAAAATAAAACAATTCGAAAAATCTCATGAATATATTTAAAAAGTGTGACAACTCTATAATAGGATATATGATATATCTAAACAAATTCACCCATAATCCTCTTACTCACCATCAATTATATATACATTAGTATATTATTTTCACCTGAATACATCTCTCCAAGAAAATAAAGCAAATTAAATAAGAAGAAATATTATTGAGAAATTGTTTACATCAATAGTGTGCATTCTTTCCATAATGTCGGTTGCTGCCCAGATATCGTCACAGCCATCGTCGCCCGGAGGTCTAGAGCCGTCACAGCCACCATCGCCCGGGATGAATTGTTCTACGGTAATGTATAATATGGTGTACTACATTGATTATTTGATGGTCGGAGGGACCAATATAACACCGTTTAATTCGTGTTTTTTGGGGTATGCTGACGTGGTGGCAGCTGATGCTAATGTATATGTTATGTTCTAAGTCATTATGATTAAGGTCCAATAAAATTATAAATCTCAGAAGTATAAAGTTTTGGTTTGAAGATACGAGCCTTGATTCTGGTGACTAATATGTTGATTCTGAACTTGAGGAATATTACATGTACTACTAAAAGATAAGTGAGAAGAATCTGTAATTCCAACACTCATAGAAGATAATGTAACATTCTCTAGAAAATGTTGTACATTAGGGAAAGGGGTGGAAGAGGAGGATGTTTCAAGGACATGTGGAATGCGAGAAAAAGAAAGAGTTTGAGTTTGATTAGTGGAAAAAGATGGGGTTTGAGAGAGCAAAGGTGGGTTTGATTAGATACATGTTGCTAGATTGAGAAGTAGACGGAGTAGAAGATGGGTTTTTAAGAGAGTAAGGGAATATGGTTTCATTGCAGATGACATGCCTAATGATGATAGTTTTTTCAGAAGATAAGAGTATTTTATAACCTTTGTAAGAAGGACTATAACTAAGAAATATGGATGGAATGGATCGGTATTCCAACTTATGCTTGTTGTAAGGTCTGATATAGTGAAAACACAAGCAACCAAAACTTTTCATAAGAAAGTAATTTGATATATGACCATGAATGTTCTTTAAAGGACTTTTAAAAGAAGTTTTACTTGGGAGTCTATTGATGAGGTAACATTAAGTGACAAAAGCATCATCCCAAAAGGTTAAAGCCAATTGTACTGAGCTAGCAAAGATAAACCCATCTCAACTATGTGTTTATGCTCAGGTGGGCATGAGATTCTTTGGTGTATTCATTTCTCATAAAAAAACTGTGTCATTGCCATGTAATCTCCCCCACCATCACTTTGAATACTTTTAATGGTGGTTTTAAACTGATTAGTGACAAGATTATGAAAGTGAATCAGCGCTTGTATAGCATCGCTCTTCTTTTTCAATAAATAAAGCCAAATGAATTTGTTGTATTCATTAATGAAATTGATATAATCTGGAAATTTTAGGAGAAGGCTCCCACAGATCAGTGTGCATAAGTTCAAACAGAGTTTTATAAATTATGTTAGAGGTAGGGAAACGTAGTTTATAAGATTTAGATACAAGACATAGTGAACAAAACAAAACATCTTTTTCATTACTGGAGAATGGGACATTACAACTTGATAGAGCTCTTTTAACAGTGTCCATAGCACAATGACCTAGTTTTTGGTGCCAACTGTTTAAACTAGCACTTTGGTTAAGAGTATGAAAAATTGGAAAATAATTAGAAAGAGAAGTGAAAACAGGATCACAAGTGGATGTGAAAAGTGAAGAATCTTTCTTGAAGCTTTGTAACATGAAATGGTATAAACTATTCCTAACAATCCCTTAAGAGCAGTGTTTGGTGTCAAATGGGATCTTTTACAAGACAAAATGTGGGACGGAAGTCAAAATATACTTTATTATCATGAGCAAATTGAGAAACACTTAGAAGATTTTTTTGTCACAGATGGAACATGAAGCAAATCTGTGAGAAGAAAGGGCTTATTGTAAGAGTTACTTGAAATTAAATCATTACCAATATGAGAGAAGGAAATACCTGAGCCATTTCCAAGGTGAAGTTTAGTATTTCCAATATGTTTAGTAGCACCAAGATTGATATTATTGAGTTCGTTGGAGACCTGATGTGAAGCACTAGTATCAGGAAACCAAGATGTACCATCAATCCCTCCATCAGAGAAGCCATATAATCTCATTTGAGCCATATTTAAGCTAGGTTGGGAGGTGAATAAATGCTGGAAATTAGCCCTACCATTATTTGAACCTTGTTGAGAGTTGGTATGAGGGGAGTAATGGTTTTTTCCTCCTCTAAAAATCGGCCTGAAAACATCTATTACTAAAGGGGATTGTTGTTGAGTAGAAGTTGTCACAATGTTGAAGTTGGGTTGATTGCTTTCAATGTTCACAGTGGAATCGTTGTTGTTCTCAAGTCTACTCTTAAAACATAATAATAAAGAATGGACCTCACTAACTGCCCTGATGTGCTGTCGCTGGCACCCAAAAATAATACTTATAAAATTTCCGAACAAATCCACTAAAATATAGTAGGATGAGTACGGGTCGAACCCAAGGGAGTAATTGAATTTAAATTGAATTTATGTGTTTTCAAATGAGTAACCGGAGGGGGGGGTTTGGATTGAATTAACAACTAATAAACATGAAAATAGTTAATTAAAATAACAAACATAAAATTAAATAATAGAACAAATAAAATAACAACCTAGTCCAAGGATTTGATCCCCTCCCATATCCTAATTCATAAAATCGCAAGAATTAAATATGCAAACAATTATACAAACTCAAATCCCTAGGCTAATGGTACGACCAAATTAACCCGAATGTTCTTAAGATCATCAATTAGGGTATGACCACTAAATTGAACTATTTACGAGTGATCCTATGGATTCGAACTCGCAAATGCATTAAGACTCCAAACATAGAATTACTAGGCTACGAAAACTGGCTAGGAATCATACAACCTAGATCCTATTACACCTAGAGGGAATTATCTCTATTTGCTACTTAATTCACTCCTCACAACAATTACGGATTGTGGATCATGAAATAGCGTTAAACAATTAAATAATTAAATTAGATGGCCAGACTAAAATAATTATCAAAGTGCTATTAAGAACATCAAAGCATGTAATAGAATAAATTTATATAAAAGTTGGCAATATAACATTCAAAACAATTAAAATAAATAATTCATGGGAGGTTCACAACCCTCGGACTAGAAACGAAATTACATAATCAAAATTAAATTCAAAATAAATTAGAACATAAAACCGTGTTCTTCATGGTGGAACTCCTTCAATCTGCGTTCCCCAATCTGTCTTCTCATTTTGCCTTCCCGGATGATGTTGCGTATGTGATGATGATCCCAGAAATAAATAAAATATCTTCCATAAATATATGTGTCTTGATCCCTAAGTAATCTGCTTGATCTCTTTCATTATCTGTTTCTTCCAAAAATATCTGAGATCTCTTCTTATCTTGTTGACTAATCCATCGTGACTTTTCCACATGATACGGGCCTGATTTTAGCTGACTTAATCGCAGGAACATGAGAAAATATTTGAGAATTTTGCAGCTGGACTTTCCTTAAATATTCTGAATTTTCGTCAGTCCCTTCTGACACTGAGGGGGTCAGTGTCAGCCTATCTGGCTGCACAAATTTCCTGCACAAAACAGCCTGTTTCTTATCAATTTTACAACATAAAGCCTCAAATAACCATAGACAAGATAAGTCAATTTAGCACCCTAATAAGCATATAAGTTAATCAAATAAACATGAATTTCAACCAAATAATTATGCTAAATTACGACTTATCAAACTACCCACACCTAAACCTTTGCTTGTCCCCAAGCAAAACAAGAGCAAGACAAAGCATAGGAAAAATGATAATCATGTGCAAGTGATAGCAAAACAATGACACTTCCAAGAGAGATCAAACAAGATACACCAAATACAAATGAGTGGTAGAATGTCTCACAAATATTTGCAACTTATGTAAGATAAAGAAGTTAAGAATTCATGGCCTCACAATGGTTTCACTCAATAACGCTCAAGTATATAAGTAGGTAGCAAAACACTAAAAATTAAACAAGACAAGACATTACCATAAGCTTACTCCCAAATCAAATCTCCACCAAGTTCAATAAGCATTGCGCAAATATCAAAAGGACTTTTAAATGGTTGTAATGGGACTTGGGATAAGGTAGGATGAAAAGGAATAGAAAGGCTAAATTTACCACTTTGCAAATATGTACATCAAGAAAGAACATCAAAATGATGCATCATGCCATTCTCAATTTCTTCCACATCCACTCCTTCATTTTCTTTTGATAAATTTCAGATTTTTATCATCACATCCAACTACCCACACCTGTTTCTTTCAAATTCGTAAAAACAGAGGCAACACTGAAGGGTTCAGTGTCTTTACAGAAAAATTCTGCACAAATTTCAGCATCGTTTTTTTTATTTTTTCAACTCCAATTTCTTTTCTCTTATTTTTTTGCAACATTTAATCTTCCATTCTTCCTTTTCTTTTCTTTTTTTTCTTTCCTTTCTCCATTCTTTTTTTTGCTTTCTCCATTTTTTTTCTTTCTCTCAACCATCATCTCCCCTTCATCATCAATTCAACCACCAAAAATATTTTTCAATGAATTCCAGAATATGCAAAATAGTAAGGGGTTCAATCGGAAGAGTTCAAGAAAGAAAATGGAATATGGCTATTTTATATGTTCATTCATCAAAGAAAAGATTAGGCTCAAAGTGGCTCTCCTAAAAGATTTATATGATTAGGTAGGTAAAAAGAAGGCCAAAATACGGCTTGTCTAGGTGCCTTTATCATTTAATTACACATGCTCAAATGTAAGATCTCAAAATGTATTCAAAGAGCAAGTTCTAGAATGTACATATCAAGTCCAATTTGCACTCAATCAAGAAAAATATAGAGCTTATATAGATGATAGCTCTTCAAGGCTCAAAGCTCACAAGAATATGGATCATTTGCCATGAATTCTCAAACAAAAATTATTCCACATTCGTCACAAAAATAACAAGACAAATCCAACAACTCACAAGCAAAGGTACATCAAATCCAACTCTCTTTCATGCCAAAAATTTCACATATCAAAGCACAATTTCACCATAAATCCAATACCAACTTCTCATGTGCACAAATGTAAAAATATGATTTCAAATGAAATACTATATGCACATCTAATTAAAATAAAATTGCAACTTCAAATACCACTCAATACACCAAACCTACCCACACCTAATCGTTTGCTTGCCCTCAAGCAAACAAACACAATAAAATTCAAAGGTAAATCAAGTGCAAGAGTGGAAAGAAGTCACCGGGTTAAGCTTCATTTTATTGACCACAAGTAGGAAATTTTCTCTTTTCTCCAAAAATGTCATCAACATAACCTGAAAATTAGCACACACCAAAAGAACAAGATTATTTATTAAGAAAAAAAAAATAAGAACCTATGTTGGGTTGCCTCCCAACAAGCGCCTTTTCTTAACGTCGTTGGCTCGACGTTCACTTCCCTTTCACGTGATAGGAGTAAAATGTTCAAACCAATATAATGATCTTATTGGTTTGCGAGAAGTGTTCTCTCCCTTCAAAATTATATGGTTCTTGGTCAGCCTTAACATGTCAAGCTCCACAGAAAATTGTTTGATCGCCTCAAGAAAAGGATCTTTGATCTCATCAATGCGAAACACTTCAACCGTCTCATTTTCGTGAGGAATATCAATAACTTTTTCCAACCTGAAATGAGAAGAAAAAGTATCAGAACTGATGGACATTAATTCGGATGATATTACCTCGTTTTCATTTTCATCAGAACTGACACTGAAGGCATCAGTGTCAGTTTCCTGCACAAAATCTGTAGAATTTTCAGCATACTTATCCTCCTCAATTTCGGTCTCCATCTCAAAATTCTTGTCTTTGGTGGCCTCCTCATGATATTCCACTTGGTTTACACTTTGTTGTGCCACCATACGTTCAACCTCGGTCATTAATTTGCTACATTGGCGCTCCAAACTCCAAAGACTCAATTGAGTTTTTTGTTGAAATAACAAATTACTAATTTCCATCCGGTTCAACAAGGACTCTAATGAAGCATTCGAACTTTGTTCATCTCCATTAAATCCATCATCTTCATAATAGCATTCACTATCATTGAAGGATTGAGGTCTATACTCATAGTAGTCACGCCTTTGATATTCGTAAGGTTGATTATGATAGTGGTCCACATATCGGTTATGATGAGGATTACGCCACCCTTGATTGTAAGTGTTGACATATGATTGATCATTCCAATGCCTTTGTTGATTAGCACTCCAATATTCATCTCTTTGTCTCACCGCTAATCTATCAATCAAGGATGGGCAATCATGAGTGGTATGGAGTGTGGTTACACAAACTCTACATGGCTGAACATTCTGACCATAATAACCATGATATCGATCCATTAGAACTAAGCCTGCAAGGGGGAGAAAGTGATTATTCACGAAAAAATAAAAAAATAAAAACAGGGCAGACCTGACACTGAAGGGATCAGTGTCAGTGCACTGCTAGAAAATTCAAAAATTAAAAATAAAAACACAAAAAATTCAACCAAATTTGGGATTACTCCCCGGCAACGGCGCCAAAATTTGATGTGCTGTCGCCGGCACCCAAAAATAATACTTATAAAATTTCCGAACAAATCCACTAAAATATAGTAGGATGAGTACGGGTCGAACCCAAGGGAGTAATTGAATTTAAATTGAATTTATGTGTTTTCAAATGAGTAGAGGGGGGGTTTGGATTGAATTAACAACTAATAAACATGAAAATAATGAATTAAAATAACAAACATAAAATTAAATAATAGAACAAATAAAATAACAACCTAGTCCAAGGATTTGATCCCCTCCCATATCCTAATTCATAAAATTGGAAGAATTAAACATCCAAACAATTATACAAACTCAAATCCCTAGGCTAATAGTACGACCAAATTAACCCGAATGTTCTTAAGATCATCAATTAGGGTACGACCACTAAATTGAACTATTTACGAGTGACCCTATGGATTCGAACTCGCAAATGCATTAAGACTCCAAACATAGAATTACTAGGCTACGAAAACCGGCTAGGAATCATACAACCTAGATCCTATTACACCTAGAGGGAATTATCTCTATTTGCTACTTAATTCACTCCTCACAACAATTACGGATTGTGGATCACGAAATAGCATTAAACAATTAAATAATTAAATTAGATGGCCAGACTAAAATAATTATCAAAGTGCTATTAAGAACATCAAAGCATGTAATAGAATAAATTTATATAAAAATTGGCAATATAAAATTCAAAACAATTAAAATAATAATTCATGGAAGGTTCACAATCCTCGGACTAGAAACGAAATTACATAATCAAAATTAAATTCAAAATAAATTAGAACATAAAACCGTGTTCTTCATGGTGGAACTCCTTCAATCTGCGTTCCCCAATCTGTCTTCTCCTTTTGCCTTCCCGGATGATGTTGCGTATGTGATGATGATCCCAGAAATAAATAAAATATCTTCCATAAATATATGTGTCTTGATCCCTAAGTAATCTGCTTGATCTCTTTCCTTATCTGTTTCTTCCAAAAATATCTGAGATCTCTTCTTATCTTGTTGACTAATCCATCGTGACTTTTCCACATGATACGGGCCTGATTTTAGCTGACTTAATCGGAGGAACATGAGAAAATATTTGAGAATTTTCCAGCTGGACTTTCCTTAAATATTCTGAATTTTCGTCAGTCCCTTCTGACACTGAGGGGGTCAGTGTCAGTCTATCTGGCCGCACGAATTTTCTAAACAAAACAGCCCGTTTCTCATCAATTTTACAACATAAAGGCCTCAAATAACCATTGACAAGATAAGTCAATTTAGCACCCTAATAAGCATATAAATTAATCAAATAAACATGAATTTCAACCAAATAATTATGCTAAATTACGACTTATCATGCCCATAGTTGGATTCTTGAGATATTGAAACCATTACTACATCATATTCTTTCCCAAACCTACTATAATGTGCAATATTTGGTCTTACTCAGTGAGAGTTTTGCTAATAGAACTAAAAAAAATCAAAAATATTCTTTTATTTTGTTGAGATATTCTCTCATTGTAAGGTTTCCTTTCTTCAAGGTCTGAAGCTTGTATTTATATTGCATGATTTTCGCAGTGGATAGGCTGGCATGGTTGGATTCTAGAGTACTCCAAATCTCCAAATATGTGTTTGAACCAACAATTCGCACTAATATTTCTTCTAATAAGGATGAGAGAAATCATGAAGCAAGTAACTGATCTGGCCTATTCCGTTATTAATATTCTGAATTGATTTTTTGCTTCTGGGTTGAGCTATTTTCTATGCACTTTGATGGGATTTACCACTCAAGATCTATGAAATATTTGAGACCGATTTGCCACTCAGGATCTATGAAATATTCGAGACCATAACCTCGAATAGTGATCAAAATTTGTTACTTTCATACTAAATAATTGGTATCTGTTAGCTTAATTGAAATAAGCTAATGAAGGAGTGGCACAACTGGTGCGATACTGGGTGAGAAAATATATGAGGAACTTGTCATGATAAAATGATTAAAAAAATAATTTTAGTAGCAAAGGGATATCAGAGACAGGGTTCAAAACATGGTCTGATACCATGAAGGAAATCGTAAGTTGAATAGAAAGCTGTCGTTTGGAGATGTGAATGATAAGGTAGAAATCAACATGGAGAAAGACAAAATCAGAGAAATTTTTCTTCATTGAAATTGACAATACAAATGGATGAGGACAACCTACATAGGCTAAAATGTAGATAACAACAAATGGAAAGGGTGACCATACTAAAATCATATCCTAACAAATTTGTACTAGGATAAAACACACTATATACTTGTCACGATCATGGGTACGTTAACAAAGATGTCACACCAAAGTGTTAAAGGACATCCAAACTCTTTTATTTCACATTCTACGTTTTAAAGTAACTTTTTTAGAATATAAATAATAGGGTAAAATCTCAGGAGGGAAAAGTAAATACCTCAAAATTTTTTTGACATTAACAATTGAGCACTAAATCTTAACATTCCATGGGCTGCTTGCTGTAGAAATTTATATATTCTTTATGTTAAAGAGTAAAGTAGTTTAGAGGAAATGTATAATTTATTATATGAAAACTGAAGAACAGAGTCTAGTTACATTGTGATTTATAGCAGGAGAAATGTAACTGACTAACACTAATTATGCACTAAATTTATTGCATGATCAATCACAGCATATTCAAACCCATTCATCATATCTTATTTCCACACGCATCTGCTTTATCCCACATCCTCCCCTCAAGTAGGAGTATGAGACCCAACTTCCGCACAAAACACTGAAACTGCTCTCCTCCAAGAATTTTGGTGAAACCATCTGTGAGTTAGAACCTCGTAGACACAAATAATGATAAAACAAAGCCTTCTTTGTAATGATCCCGTACCAAGTGACAGTCAATGCCGAGATGCTTTGTTCTTTCATGAAAGACCGGGTTGGCAATAATATAGAGAGTTGCCTGATTATCACAATGCAAGAGAATATGTAGATTAATAGAAACACAAAAGTCCTGTAACATGTAAAGTATACATTTCAGTTCACATGATGTAGAACCAAGAGCCATATACTCGACCTCTGTAGAAGAACGAGAAACAGTAACTTATTTTTTGCTTCATAAGAGATAAGAGAACCTCTAAGAAAGATTGAATATTCTATGATAGATCTTCGAGTGTCTTTGCAAGAAGCCCAATCAGCATCACAATACACCTCCAAAGTGAAAGGAGTCCCGCTAGATAAAATAGGCTAAGTGATATAGAACCTTTAAGGTATCTTAAGACATGGACAACAACATGCCAATGTGCAGTGGTAGGAGAGTTGATGAATTGGCTAAGTTGTTGCACAAAATAAGCTATGTCTGGCCTGGTGAGTGGAACTGAAGCTGGTTTGCATTCAACTAAACCTGTATCTATAAGAATATCAAGAATGTTCTTTTTTTTTTACGGAGCTTTAATCTTGTTGCATCCCTATTTAACTCAATACCAAGAAAGTATTTGGCAAGCCCAAGATCCTTTATTGTATAAGTTGAATCCAAATATAACTTCACCTGTTCAATCAAACCAATATCTGATCCTGTAATCATGACATCATCCACATACACTAACATGGCAAGAAAGTAGTCTTCCCTTTTCAAAGTAAAGAGGCAGTGATCATGCTTTGATTGTTGTAAGCCAAAACTTGCAAGTTTGTGACATAGCTCGTGATTCCATTCTCCAGAGACTTGTTTAAGCTCATAAAGGCTCTTAACAAGTCTGCTACCCTCGCCATGTTTTGCCTTTGAGTAACCTTGATAAGGCAACATATAAATTTCTTCTGTTAGAGAACCATACCAAAAAGCATTGTTTACATCCAATTGATGTAAACCCGAACCCTTCATAGTTGCGATAGAAAGAAACATTCTAACCGTAACCAATTTTTCCAAAGGTGAAAAAATCTCAAAATAGTTTTTCCCTTGTTGTTGATTGTAACCCTTAGCTACTAGTCTTGCCTTATATCTCTCAACAGTACCATCTTCTTTTCTCTTAATCTTAAACACCCACTTGCATCCAATAGCTTTCTTACTTGGTGGTAATGTAGTGAGTTCCCAAGTGTTTTTAAATTCAAGGCATCTAACTCTTGTTGCATGGCAGTAATCTAAACACCCTTAACAAATGCTTCATTGTACATCCTAGGCTCCTGTTCCTCAGAGATTTTAGAAAAGAATGCTTGAACAACAGATTGATCCTCATGAACATTGCAAATAAAATCCTTCTGCAATTTAGGGGGTTGCCTAGACCTATTGCTTCTCCTCGGTACTTCCATTGGACTATACAATGGTGAGCTTGAAGACTCCACATACTCCTCTGTATCTTCTCCAAATGACACATGATCTGGAGTCTTTGAATTTTGAGGGGTGGAAATAGCAATGACATGTTTAGAAGCCCTTACCCTATCATTATGTGTGAGATAAAGATCCATTAATGGTTGTGGGGAAGGAGGTTAATGTTGATATGGAAATATGTGATAAAAAAAAGGTCACATCCCTGCTAACCAAAGTCTGTGAAGTCTCCAAATTAATAATTTGTAACCTTTTTGACCTTGCACATAACCCAAGAAGATGCATTTAATGTCTCTTAGACAAAACTTTATAAAGTAGAATATTTGCTGCAAAAGCCAAGCAACCAAAAGGCCCAAGCCTTTGGAAATCTGGTAGCTTTCAATGCAATATTTCAAGTGGTGTCTTCCAGCTTAGGATTTTAGTTGGCAATCTATTAATGATAAAAGCTGCCATTAGAATAGAATATGACCAAAAATCAATGGGTAAACCAACCTAGAATAAGAAAGCCATTGCAACCTCAAAAACATGTCTATGTTTCCTCTCCACAACACCATTATGTTGTGGTGTATATGTACAAGATTTCTCATGAATTATCCCTTGCATTTTTAAGAAAGATTGAATTTCTGAGCTTAAAAACTCTCCCCCATTATCTGATCTCAATCTTACATCCTCTTTTGTATATTGTCTTTCTACCATAAGTATAAAATGTATGAGCAATCTGCATACTTCAGTTTTATCCTTCATAAGATAAAATCATGTACCCCTACTATAATCATCAACGATGGTTATGAAGTATGGGGTATTAGTGAGACACAAGGCCTTATAAGGTCCCCACACATCCACATGTATCAATTCAAAGCATGAACTAGTTTGTATAAAACTGTGAGGAAATGGCAATCGATGTTGTTTAACTTTAAAACAAACATCACAATTCTCAATTGAATCAATGATCCTTTTATTACATACTTTCTGCAAGAAATGTAAATGTTTCTAAGTTCCAAGAGAGGCATGCCTCATTCTTTTATGCCAAATGTCTAATGCAACAATATTTGCATGTATTTTAGGCTCAATGTAGAGATTTCCAATCAACTCTTCCATAACCACTGGTCTGTCACTCTGAGGCCCCTGCATATGACAAGAAGAGCCATAGAAGTTACATTTCATCCCAAAATCGGAACAAATATGATGAACAGAGAGTAAATTATATTTAAAGTTTGGTATGTATAACACATGCTGAAGTGTTATATCAGGTGCAAGATGAACTGTCCTTTCATACTCTACCCCCTTATTACTTCCACTAGGAAGACAAAATGTAACTCTATCGTTCACAACAATAACATTGTGTATTAAAGCAAAGTTATGACATATGTGTCTGCTAGCACTAGTGTCAATTATCCAACCAGTTGTATCTTCATAAAAAAGACAAAGCTAATTGAAATGAATTATTTGTATTATATGCAAAATCAATAAGTTGTGCATGGTCCATTCCTCTATCCTCATGACCTTTCTCCTTCTTGTATTGAGTAAGCTCTTGCAGTTCTAACCAGATTGTATCTAAATTTAGAGAAGTGTTCTCTTTCTTATGTTCACCAACATCACCAAGCTTTGAAGGCGTTTGCTCATATCCCACTAAATTAACATAAGATATGCTCTTCTTATCCTTTAGTTGTTTATACCATTCAGGAAAACCATGCTTCTTGAAGCACATGGAAATTTCATGACCTGGCAGGGCACAATGCTCACAAATGAGTTTTGCCTTTCCTTCTTTAGATAGTTGACCAATGCTCCTTCTTCTACTGCCATTCCAAGTAGATTGTGTACCTTCAAATTTACTAGCAGAATTTCCCATCCTAACTGCGCGCCATAACTGTAGAATCAAATTCTGAGAAATTAAGTTAAACAGACTTCTGCCTTTCTGCGGTTAGGATCATAGAAGATGCCTTATCTACAGTTGGTAGAGGATCCATAAGCATAATTTGGTTTTTCAGGTGGTTATATGAATCATTCAGCCCCATTAAAAATTGGATCAACCTATCATCCATTTTGTTCTGATTTATAATCTTTCCTCCCGCACATGTTCAAGCAATTGGAGTAATGATACATTGTAACTCATCCTACAATCGAGTTAGCTTATTGAAATACTCCACCACAGTATTACTTCCTTGAACTAGACTGTTAATTTCACTCTTAAGTTTTTACCTTAAAGGTTCATTACTCTCATCATACCTTTGACTAATAGCATCCCATAATTCATTTAATGTATTAGTATATACGAATGTTTCACACAATTCCTTAAATAAAAAATTAATAAACTATGAAAACATAGTTAAATCAACCTTCTTCCATAATGCATAAGTGGTGTGATTCACAACAGGTTTTGGAATATCACCATTTACAAAATCAAATTTACATTTAGCTCCCAAAGCTATAGTTATGGATCTTTCCATGGAAGAAAATTACCTCCCATTAATTGATAAGAAATCATAGAAAGGTCTGGATGATCAAAAGCATGTAGAAAATAAGCATCATTCTCCATTTTTATAGCTTCTTCCAATCCCGAAGATGTTGTAGTAGGTGCAGTTAATAATGGCCAGGGATTGGTAGATTTGTTGACATGCCTCAATTACAATGAAAGGCTCTACATACTGTGTAGAAATTTATATATTGTTTCTTCATGTTAAAGAATAGAGTAATTTAGAGGGAATGTATATTTTATTATATGAAAATTGAAGAACAGAGTCTGGTTACATTGTAATTTATAGTAGCAGAAATGTAACCATCTAACACTAACTATGCACTAAATTTATTGCCTGATCAATCCAACCAAGGTTTAAAATATCCAGAATATTCTCGATATTTCCATGATATATCCATTTTTGGAGAGTATTCGATATTGGGAAAAAATATATTTATTTTCTGATATCGAGAAAATATAGGAAAATATCGAGAAATATTAGTATAAATATCGATATCGATTTTTCATAGTTCAAATTTTCGAAATGTCGAGATATATTGAGGAAATATCGATGAAATATCGAGAATATATCAAAATATTATCCATAATTTTAAAGAATATTTTTAATGATTTTTTACTTTACTTTTAGGAGTTTTATCAATTGAAGGCCCAAAAATTGATTACCTATCAATTTAGGGCTTGAAAAATAAATTTTCTCAATTCGGGGCTTGAATAATTTAAAACTCTCAACGGAAGGCCCAAGTTTCTAATGGCGTTAAATAATCATCTAACTCTTGCTGATGTGGTATTTTTCGACAAAACAAAGTGCCACCTCATTTTAAAAATTAAAGAAACAAATAACTAATAAATATAAAATAAATACAAAATCTAAGAAGACATTTTTCAAACTTCAAATGCAATATGCTCTGGTTTGTTAGACACTACGAATCATACTGCCATGGTTCTTACTTTCTTAGTTTTTTTTATATTTATTCTTCTTCTGCACTGTTAATATCTATTTTTTACTATGGAAAATAAATTGTGGCCTGTCCAATATAAGTAAGCAACAAAGAAGAAAAAGAAATGAGAAAGAGACCATGGATTGAATGGAGATAGCGACTGAGACGACGAAAATAAAATTGATTCATTGAGGCATTTAATCAAATACCACACCTGCATTTTATTAATATTCGTTCACAAAAGTATTCTCAATAATTAAAAATACCTACTATAAATAAATGATACAATAAAAATTTTAATCAAACAATAAACCTACATGTGCTCTTCTCAAAGAAGATGAACAATTTTGAGAAGATGAACAATTTTAAAGCTTACATTAAGAACTCTGAGTATTACATAACAAATCTTTCCACAGAAACATTAAGATATGAGTATTCCAATAATATGGAGTATTACATAAGTTTACATTTAGAACTCTGTTAGCAAAATAATAATGAATATTCTCTGTCTCAATCATTATTTCCATTTCGTTTAGTGCCTCATTCTTCTTTTCTTCTCTTTCTCCTTTTCTTATTTATATTGGATAATGAGTTCATAACACTTTATTCTCCATGCTGAGGAAACTGATATGAATAGTATAGGAAGATTTTTTTTTCCTAAGCAAGCAAAGGTATGTTGAAAGGATGAATATGAAATGCCTAACGAATCAGAGTATGAATACTCTGCGGCTCATGTGTTTGCAAAATGTCTTACTCCATTATATATATTTATTTTACATTTATTAATTATCTGTTTCCTTTATTTTTAATTACAAGTGGCACTTTGATTTTTTGGCATTCAATGACCACATCAGCATCAATTAGAAGATTATTAACACCGTTAAAAACTTGAGCCTTCCATTGAGAGTTTTCCATTATTTAAGCCCGGATTGATAAAAATTTATTTTTTGAGCCATGAATTGATAGTTAATCAATTATTTGGGCCTTCCATTGATAAAATTCCTTACTTTTATTTACTAAATACTTTTTTATCATTAATTTGTTCAATTAAAAAATAAAATAAAAATAGAACAATAATTGCGTGAAACCATGCCAAAGTGAGACTGTTTTACGTTTTTTTATTAATTACCTTTTTATTTATTAAAATTGTTATCACTTTTCATTAAAAATATTACTCCCTCCCTCCCCTTGGGAATGATGATTAAAGTGTAAAAAAGTAAATATATTTGTTGGAATTGATGATTAAAGTGTAGAAAGTAGGTAAGATGTAGGGTGTATTTTTACCATTTATGGAATGAGTAAAAATACATGGGACACCTCAAAATGGAAAGTTGGTAAAAATACGTGGGACGGAGGGAGTATAACTAAAAAATATGGAGGGTTCACGTGCACAATACACTCTGATTAAAAGTTCAATTATTTTGGCATAGTTGGACAAGATAGAACGACATACTGTCACATTCAGAATTATGTTAAAAAATTTTCTAATTCGATGAGTTGGTATAAATATTATTTAGATCAAGACGTTAGTACACGTTTTACATTTGAGTCTCATAGATCACCATTTTGGTATTAGTTATACTAATTATGGTATGATTTTAGACTATTTAAATATGTTGTTATTGATCTATTTATCATATATTGTTTTATTATGATTTTAAATTGTATTTATACATTAAAAATAGTTATAACATATTGCAAAGTTAAATAATTAGTTTTCTTTTTATTTTTTTCAAGTTTTCGTAATTTTTTAAATTTTTACCTATATCAATATTCAATATATCCATCAATATATTCTAAATTTAAGGTATCGATATTTTTACCTATATCAATATTTTAAACTTTGATCACAGCATATTCAAATCCATTAATCTTGCCTTATTTCCATAGGCATCTGTATCCAATACTTGTTGCCCATTTCTTACTGGGCTTGGGCTAATTCAGTCTATGACAAAGACCCAAAACTTAAATTTAAAAACCCATTTCGAATTTCTAAAGATCGCAGGAATTTGACCAGATTCAAACTGCGGAGCCGGGAAGTCCCTCTTCTTCGAAGAATAATCGACGTTAAGCAGAGAATGGGGTATGATTTTCACCACTATATATTCGATAGTGACGGAGAAGGTGTGCTTTAATAATGGTTAATGTTTAAAGATTTAGCAAGGTTTGTCGAACGATTAGTTTCTTTGTTCTTAAAAAAACTAGTAGTAGTGAATGATCTTAGTTGTTCATGTTTGTATGGGCAGTTTGAGGCTGTAATTGATTGAATTTCCTTGCGTCTTTCTTGTTGCTATGAGCATAGTTTGAGTGGAATCTTATTGGAGTAGTTCACTATGGAAGGAACTGATGGAGGGCGAAAGAAAGGCATTATGCATTAATTATATTTTTCAGTTATGGGGAATTGGAATTTATGTAAAAAGAATCATTTTCTCTGCTTATAGCAAGCTTTCGGATTAAAGATTCATTTTCCTTACGAAACAGTTCGAAATAAAAAAAAGGTTTATCTCATACGATTTTCCACTTAACAAAAGTCATTCTGATCTCCTCTTAATGCAAGCCATTAGATAAACGATCCCATTTGTTTGCAAAATAAGTCGAAATAAACAAGTTATGGCTCATACTAGATTCTGCTGGTTAGTAGTTATGTTCCTTAATTATCGCATATTCTTCGTATTTCAAACGTTAAAGTGAGATATGTGCTTCTAAATCTTTTTATAGCTAAGGATAATCCAATACTTCAAGGTGATTTTTATCAGCTTTGAATGATTTCAGATGTATGTATGTATGTGTTCATAACTATATATGTGTGTATGCATGCATGTATACTTTTTAATCTTAGGAATATAATTCTACTACAATTATGATGGATGTCGGATCATGGTTATACTGACATGATACAGGGTAATTCTATTACCAGTAGTATTTTCAAGTTTAGTGCCGGTACCTTTCTTTTTCTTGAGTGTATTTTGGCTTTCATGACTAAGAAGTTGATGATATTCTTTATAGCTTCTCTTCTTCTTACCCCATCTCCCTCCTCCCAGTGTTGTTTTTCTGTTTCGTTTTCTTCTTAAACTTATCCTTGTGCAGCCCTGAGTGAAATATTGCAACTTTCTATGCACTAAGTCCTCTTTTATGCGCTTGTATTCAGTTTCCAACATAATTTAAAAAGTGGAAGGGATTGTAGAGTTGCATAAACAGAACATAGTATTGCATCATTAGATTTTTCATAATTTGACTATTACACTGGTTCTTGAAAGTAAAAGAATACAATCAGAAACAATAATTAACAAATGATAGGCTCTTGTCTGTGTACTTTAAAACCATGTAAACAAAAAAAACACAAAAACTAGCCCCCAAATGCGGGGTTACAACAATGCAACTAAAGTGGCATGACTAGAAGAAATATCAATTGCTCCTGCCTGTTGAATGGGCCATTAAAAGTTTCTGAAAAAGTCTTGGGTTGATTTTAGTAACATCGGGGAAGATCGGCTGGTGGTGGCTCTAACATTTCCAGTTCGCCAACGCCGTTTTCCACCAGGAAAGCCATGGCCAATCCCCAAGTGATGTGTACATCCAAGTGACAGTGCATCAACCACACCCCTGTTCAATTATGTGTAAAAGAACTTATGGATTAGGCTGATGGATCAAAATGTAAGGGGATAAAAAAAGCAAATATGAATGCTTGTTATAACCTGGATTATCAGCAACAAATCTGATCACTGCCCATCCACCAACAGGTACACTTACTGTATTTCGAAGAGGTGGATCCACCAGATTAAACTTGCTGGGATCTCTGCTAGGATTATAGTTTCCGAACCCCTCAGCAAGAATATAGAAATCATAACCATGTAGATGAATCGGGTGATTCTCAGCTGTGAAGATACTTGTTCCCTGCAACACTATTTGTACTGTTTCCCCATATTTTAACCTGTATAACTTTGTACCTGGAATAGGCTGCCATAGCGCTCGACTCACGTTTCCAGTGTAATCAAATTGCAGTGGTGGATTCCCCGGAAAATCTGTGGTGAAAACTCCCTTTATTCCCTGCTGATGTGCTTGAAGCAGGGAAAAGTTGGACGGGAGAACGAATGATACATTGTTCATGCTAGCTGTAAATCGAGTTCCGTTTGGACCTTGACAGTTCCTAGGCCTTTGACCAGGGGGGCAGTTGTTGAGTCCTAGACCAACTGTGAAAAAGAGGCTATGATCAATTTTAGTGGGCACTGGCACCTTCTGCGGGCTCCTGAAGCTGGTGGTGAAGGCTGTGACTGTAGCTGTGTCATTAAAAGCTGGCATTGTTGGCATAACAGGCTTAACTGAGGCACATTTGGCTGGGCAGGAAGCAGATTCATATTCTAGGATGGCTGTAGTGGTGGTGTTATCGAAAGGTGCACCCTGAGCGCTGGCGTACGCTCGTCCTGCCATGTAGTATCTGGCAGGTGGCTGATCGGTAGTGATTAGAACATCAGTGGTTTGACCAGGTCCGAGCATGAGTACTGAAGTGGTGAAGGGTTTCACGTAGGACGCATCTGCTCCGACCACTGTGAGCTTGTGATTGGCAACTTTGAAAAAAAGTTCTTGATTAAGTGCAGAGTTAACAACTCTGAGTAGATTTGTTTCTCCAGAGTCCACTGGAATTGTTATTGTATCTGTAAGAGGATGGTGAACCTTGTGTCAATTTGATTAACTTGTAAGGAATCCTGAAATCACCTCAATGTATATACTTGTCTTTTTTAATAATAATCTTGTTTCCTTTCAACTTGACTTCCCCTCTGTCCAACACTTATCTGCACCATTGCAGATAAGTGTGGGACGGAGGGAGTATTTAGATATATGCTCGTGTTTCTAATGGATCGAATCATGATGCAGAAACAACCAACCTTTGGAGGAGCAATTGTATAGATCACCGGGTTGACCATTGATGGTGTAAGCATCGGAGATGTTAGGGGCAGCTCCTGTTCTTGTAGCTTCGTTTACAACATCAATGGGGTTGGCATCCCACCATTCACCTGTTCACCATGATTAACGTTATAAATCCCAAAAAGATGGATGATGTTGAAAAAAATGTGAGAAGGGTGATTTTTTAATTACCAAGAAGAATGGGGATTTCGCGCTTGGGCTTGGGGAATGGATACGATTCTCCTTCCCTGGGGCGAATGATCAAAGCCCCGTAGACGGTTGCTCTAAGCCATGAACTGTGAGCGTGCCACCAAAGAGTTCCCTCTTGACCTTGGATCGTAAACCGGTATGTGTAGCTTCCTCCTGGTCTAATAGGGCATTGAGTCACAAATGCTGGTCCATCAGCCCATGCAGTTCTCATTTGCCTCACTCCATGCCTACATGTATAGACTCATTAACTATCAAGAGTTTTTGATGCATTATGATATATTAGTAAACCCCGTGCATGTGCTAGGAGTGTCATTAGTTACCAGTGAATGGTAAGGTTGTAACGAGCTCTGTTAACAACATTGACGACCAGAGTGTCGCCGTTGTTCACCTCCAATGTAGGCCCGGGATACATCCCATTCACCGTAATGGTGTTGTGGGTCTTGCACAGCCTCTTCACTGGGGTAGCTTGCACCTATTTCATTATCCATGCATCATTAATCTTGAAATCACTAGCAAAACAAACAACATAATCATAAGGTTAAAGTAGTGAACTCACAACAAAATGATGGTAGTGCACTTTTGCATCTATTAATGGCGCGGAAAGGAGCCATACGGCCAAGAATAAGAAGGCGTAAGGGGCAAACGAGTGAGTATACTTGGTTTTAAACACCTCCATCTTCGTCGATCCGACTAAGATGGATATGCTTTGAAGGACAATGAAGGAGTGAATGAAATGGTGGGTTGTGAGTAGGGTTTTATACACAAGAAATGGAGGGAGAGAGAGTGGTTCAAAGGTTGGCTGGATTAGGTCTTGATTAATAACTTAGTTGAACGCCCCAGTGGCAGCGCCAAGTAGTTGTTGCACCCACTGCCTCAATAAGCATTACAAAATTAAAATGTCTTTGTTCGCAAGTCTTTTCACTTTAGGGCTATATACTTTTCAACTATGACTCAATCTTAATTTCTTCATCAAATTTAATGATTCTGTCTTGGAAGCTTTATGTTCATCTCCCATTGCATTTATCATTAGCAAAAATCTAAGTCTTGCCTTATTTACCATCAATCCTCACTCAAATTTGTCCTCACCTTGTCTTTTGAAAACACACGGATGTTCTGTGCTGTTTTCGTACATCATCTTCTTTTTTCTGTGCCACACGTTATGTGATTGACACGTAAGAGGGGAAATAAATCCAACAATTGTCCTAGAGTTTAAGCTTTCATTTTTAGGGTATAGTATTCCTCTCTCTTATACGTGTCATCCATCCAATAATGTGACAGAGGAGATATACGAAAGTGGCATAGAAAGTTCAAAACATTTTAAAAATACTTCATTTTATGTGTATGTATTTTTATTTTATATGTAATTAACATTAATACATGCCATTAATTGCTAATTGGTTAACTTGTATCCTGTAATACGTGTGATTGGAATGGTTAATCTCATCTTGAACATTAATTGGAGAGAAATATTGTTGAACGAGTACACTGTAGTAGTTAGTGACTTTCGTACGTTGTTGAAAACTGTGATGCTGTAGCTTTTATTTATTCATTTTTTCATTCATTTGTTCATCTCAATGATATTCGTGAGAATTACTAATTTGCTTCATTAATAATGAAATGAAATCTAGAGGGGGAGAGATGCTGGCATATGAATGTTTCCCATTTGTTAAAAGTTTTTGCGAGGTGTTATTAGTCATAGGTCTGGTGACGCGAACAAGAAAGTGATAATACTTTTAATGAGATGATAAAATTCCAATTGAATTACTTTCATAACTTTTTTTTAAGATAAATTAAAAGTAATAACACTTTTAATGAGAAGTGATACTCTTTACCATTATTAATAGCGTGTGTAAGTTTTTTTTTTTTAAAGAATAAATGAGTATTTTTTGAATGATATTCTATAATTACAAAATATATACCTTTAAGAAGGACCGATAGAGTATTTGGTTATAAAAAAAGTGAAACAATCTCATGGAGTATTTGGTTATAAAAAAAGTGAAACAATCTCATGTAACACGATTTAATACAATTTTTGCTCTTGGTACATGATACTGCTGGCAATGGCTCGAACTAATGAATGAAATTTTGGTCTATATCCCAATTTTATTTTTATTTTGTGTGAGTTGGATGTAAATCGAATTTTTAGATAAACTTTCTTATTCAAGAATTGTAAAAACCATTATTATATCCTTGAAACATTAAATCCTAAACATAAAATATGATATAATCACTATATTAACATAAATAACGAACAAGATTTATATAAATATTTGCCTTTTATTTTATTATTATTAATATGTGGAGATTTTGAGGTAGAATCTGAAAAGGATGTAGGACATGCATCAAATTCAAAGGATTACTTTTGTAGATGAACTAAAATACACCACATCGAGATGACTGAGATGACGTGGGAATAGTATATTAATGTAATTAAGTGGATGCATGGAAAAAGTCGTAGTTTGGTTGATTAGGTTACGTTAATTAATTATTAACAATGAGTGTGGCTACGTTACATTTAGCAGACAACCGCAATTTAGTTACAAGTTCATAACGACAAGCAACTTCATTAAAGTACACTTGAATTAGGTAACAACTTTTTTTTTATTGTTTTTTTTTTTGTTACCTATATATTTCATTAGACCCTATCAAATCGTCGAGACATTTTCTTAGTTCAAATCTTGGTGTACTAATTTGTAATATTGTAAGACAAATTCTCTTGTGAGACATTATATATGTGAGACGGTTTGTGAGACGTGTTATATATAAAGTATGCTTAATGTTGTTAAAGTATGTTTTTTAAAATATGATAAATGATGAATTAAAGTATAATTTTAAGGTGTTATAATATGATTCATTATTGCCATACTTAACTATAAATAAGCATACTTTACCTATATAATAAACATACTTTAGTAATAGGTTAACCCGTCCCCCAATAGAGTTTCTTGTATTGTAATTACATTGGAAAATAATTATAAATATGTAGTACATGTAGTACATTATATGTAACTGTGAAATGTGTAAAAGACACTCATAACGGTCAAAAAATAAAAAGTGTTTCAGTATTATAGTTTAGTGATGAATTAAAAATAAATGATATAAAATAAAATAACCAAATAAATAAATAAATAAAATAATAATATTATAAATAAGGTTTCATTTGAGCTCATATCTAATGAAGAGTATGAATGGGTGTATATTTTGTTGTCCTTTTTTTAAAATTATTAAAATTATTATTCTTCAGATTGTGAGTAATATTCTCAAGTGTTCATCTTCTTAAAAAATTAATAAACTGTTAACAGAAGATTAATATTAACTCTTCGTAACAGAGGGTGAGTCTATGTGAATCAATGTATATGGTAAATTCTCCCATGATTTTTTATGGAGGTTGAAAGAATAATTGTAACTTTAAAATTTTTCAACCTCGATGTTTGTTTTGAGTTGTTATAGGGTTTCAAAACCTAATGAGACATAAACCATTAGAGGGTAAGTTAAACTCAGTTCATAAAATACTTTGCTTATACAAAAAAATTAACTTTTTGTTATACAAAAGAATAAGTCTCTGTCATATAAAAGAATAAAACGGTTCCACTGCAACTTTTTGTATAATAGTTTCTATATAATTTTTTGGCTCTAATACTATTTGAAGTAAAAGATTTTAATAAAAAATAATAATAGAAAAAGTTATATTTTTTCTTGATTATTTATCAATTTTTATTAAAAATAAAACTATCATTTTTTATTTTTTTAAAAATTGTTAATGAAATGAAATAATTTAATTTCACAAGGATTACTTTTTATCGATTATATATTAATTTCTGTTAAATACATTATCACATTTTACTGTCTCACAAAATCTTTTTTCATAAAACAATTTTACACAAATTTTTACCAAAATATTATTTTTTGATATAACTTAATAATAATTTTATATGGAAAATAAAAGTACTGCTATACATTAAATTTTTTTTCCGACACAAAACACATTTGTGGTAACCAGTTACAAGTGATTGAGCCAGAATTTTTCTTAAGGGCCCCAAGATCATTAGTACTTATTTATTCTAGAGCATTAAAAAACTCTTTATTTTGATGATTTTTTAAGTTAAAATGTTAGACAACAAATCAATTACTCCATTCCTCCCAAATTCATCCTCACCTTTATTGTAGATATGAAATTTAAAAAAAGTCACATTTTGACTTACTTATGAGGGCAGTATAATATTTTTTGGTAATAAATAAATGATAAAGTATGTTATGTGTGTTAAAAAGTGATAGACAAATTTGAAATTAAAGTATGTTAGATGAATATTAGTTAGTTGCTTTATCCTTTTATGGAAGTGTGAAGTTGAATTTGAGACGAAGCAAAACGGAAAGTGTGAAGTTGAAGTTGAGACTAAAGAAGTAGAAATTAAAAAATGATTATATTTGTGTGGAAACTTCTTCCTGTATGAGTTTATATATACTCCTTCCGTTAGTCAGCAATAGGGACATTTGGATTTTATACATAGATTAAGGATACTATTATTTATTATATAGTAGATAGTTGTATTAGTAGATGTGTGGAGCTTATATGTATTTTAATTCTATTAATTATGGGCGTGTGTGGATCCACGTATGTATAAAGAGAAATGAAACTTTTTGGCAGGACGTTCAAAACGACAAAATCATGTGTCCCTTGCCGGTGGACAAGGGGAGTATGCTGCATATACAGAAGGCCAATGACCCTATACGTCATGTGTCACCGTATATTTATCTATCTGCATCAGTAAACATAGGAGAAACCACGTGGTATAATCTCGTTATTACATTAATTTCTAGAGGGTTTACCATCGACATAATGGAAATGATCATGTTTAGATCACTTTGAATCTAAGTTAAAACAGAGGTTTTATAATTACAAGATTTAGATATTTCAACCACAAAAGAGAAAATATGCACTTAAAGTTGGTGAATTTTCTAATCAAGACTTAACATGAGGAGAAATCATAATTTAAGAAAGTCACTAATTAGCACTGTGGAAAAAGTGAGAACTAAATTGACATTACAACTTCTTATGAGGTTTAAGAGATCATAGATTTCACTACTGATTAATACTTACCCAATTGCTTGTCTTTGTCTTTTTGGGTAGTTAATACTCCCTCCATCCAATAGAAGTTGGTATAATTTTTTTTTAGCACGGAGATTAAGGAGTATAATAATTTAATGTAAAGTAGAGTAAAGTGAAGTGAAAGAAATAATATTTAATGTGTAGTGGGTAGTTGTATTAGAGGTGATATGTGGGGCCCATGAGAATAGATTAATTGTTTTTTGTATGGGTCCATGTATTAAAAAGGAAATGTGTCAACTTTAGTGGGACAAACCAAAAAGAAAAGTGTGTCAACTTTTATGGGACGAAGGGAGTAGTTATTATAAGTATATACTTCACTTGAGTGGATTTGGGTGATAGTAACAACTAATTTCACCGTTGTATTTTACTTCTTCAATTAAAATTTAAATGTCTTCTTGAGAGAAAAAAATGTATTTTTGATCTCTTATGAGTTACAACAAAGTTTATATTAAAAAAAGTCTCACGAATTCAAATTTGTCATAAAAGTTGCATTTTTGCCCCCCAAAATCTTATAAAATGGAACATAAATATAATTTTTTTCATTAAAAAAATAAATTGATAGAATAGGACAAAAATGCAACTTTTAGAAATAATTTAAATTTATGGACCCTAACTGAAATGAGCCCATCGTAAGGAACCAAAATTTTTTATTTTTTTATTTTTCGTCTTCTTGGCTACAATATTATCCAAAAAAAATATAATACCTCTATATTCATCTGAACCAAAATTTTTATTTTTATTTTATTTTTCGTGCGCCTTTAGAATTTTGTGTTAAATTGTATACCTTTTAGTATACAGATGTGTACACTTTATTTTCTAAATAAAATTATTGCGTGTATCTGGGCGCATGGACAACACTCCGTGCGCCTTTAGAATTTTGTGTTAAATTGTATACCCTTTAGTATAAAAATGTGTACCCTTTATTTTCTAAAGAAAAAAAAATATTAATGAAAAGTGTATACCCTTTAGAACAAAATGATGTACATTTTATTAATTAAAGTATATACCCTTTAGACCAAAGCAATGCACCTTTATCCATAATACTAAATTTCTAAAGATTTATCTTTATAGTTCCACTTTGTCAATAAAATATATATATATATATATATATATATATATATATATATATATATATATATATATATATATATATATATATACTTTTTTATTAATTTTATTAATTTTTAAGGTTAATTTAATATTTTTATTAAAAATGATAAATTTTATAAAGTTCACCCTTGCTTTATGGATAATTTAATGTTTTTAGTAATAAATAAAATATAAAATATGTTATGCCTAAAAAGAAGTGATGATAATTTTAATATTAATATGTACTTTTGAGATTTAGATTAAAATTATGATATTTTCTTTTTTTAATGATTAATTATTTTATCGAACAAACAAATAAAGAAATAATAAACCAGTTCAGAAGGAGTATAATTTTTTAAAATTCTCTATACTCCCCTCCATTTTTGGTTTTTTCCCCAAATTTGTCATTAGTCTCTTATTCTTCAAAATCTCCTCATAATCCTCATAAATTTCACCATCTTTTGCAATAGCTGTTGCTTTTGCTAATCTTCTAGATCTTCTTGGCTAATATGTTGGACTTCGTGATCATTATTGGACCATGTTCAATGATAGGTCACATATCATCATGTGGTCAATTGTAATTGCACTGACGGATCAAAGAATTACGATGGAAGCCCAAATTAAATGATAACTTCATGCATTTCATACTACCCTCTGTCCCCTTACAGGGGCAGCCCTGAGCATAGTTAAGAAGGACGATCGTACAGAATCCTCAAATTTTAGGGGCCCCCAAATTATACCCATATATATATATTATTCAATTCTTTTCTTAATTAATGTTACGTTGTAATCTTAATTATTATGAGTTAATTATTATTATGACTGTTAAACTATCCAGTTGTAATCTTAATTACAACCAGCCTACTCAGCCTATTACCTATATAAATCTCACTTTTAGTATACATTTTTTCAGTTCTCTTCCAGTCTTCCGTATCGAACTTTTATCTCTCTGAATTCTCTCTCTTATCGATTGATTCTCTTTCGTATCGAACTTCTATCTCTCTGAATTCTCTCATAGAATTTCATCAACAATTAAATATTTAATACTGTTAATTCTTGTTTTATTCAAAATTCAATCCTCTTAATTCTATGTTTTAATATTGTCACAGACTTACAGAAGTTTACTAGCTGTAGAGGGTGGAGGTGCTCTAATTTCATATCTAAATCAATCATTCTTCAAATCAGGTTTTATCATTCTTTTATTGTTATTTTATTGATTTTGTTAATTAGATTTGTTATTTATTTGCTTATGATCATCGATCATGTTTTCTAAAAAATATGCATCGGGTAGTAAAAAAAAAGCAAAAGAAAAAGGCTTGAAAATGAAGCTAATTCTCAAAGGGGTGCACTTATAAATTTATAAAGGTGGGTTCTTCAAAATAAAATGATGAACATGTAGGAAATGAGCAAGAAGAATTAAAAGATAGTGATGAGTTACATGAAATGAATACGAAGGAAGTTGAGAATAAAAATGAGTTAAATGAGAATGATGAAGAGAATTTTACTAGAGTAATTGAAGATGAAATAGTCTAAAATAATGAGGAAGTGTTACAAAACAAAGAAATAGATGATGAAAATATTGATAATGATATTGAGAAACATGAAAATATTATAGAGAATGAAGATTATACGTGGGATATATATGATCATAGGGCATGGATAACATTGATAATGAAATTAGAGATATATTAGTGAAAAAAGGTCCTAGAAGAGAAAATAATCTCACATTTCCTAAAGATGAACTTTGTAGACACTTTTCATACACACATTACACAAGAAAATTACCAAATGGTGAGAATCAAGATAGAAAATGGCCTATGTACTAAAAAAGTGCAAACATGGTGTATTGTTTTTGTTGCAAGTTGTTTAAATCGGTTAATAATAAGATCTTATTAGCCAATGAAGGCCTCAATGATTGGAAACACTTATGTGATAGGCTTAAATTACATGAAAATGGTATTGAGCATATTACCAATATGAAAATATGGATTGATTTGCAAATTAGATTAAATAAAAATGTAACTATTGACAAAAAGATGCAAAGTCAAATAAAAAAAGAAAAAGAGCATTGTAAACTTGTTTTAGTAAGAATTATTTCAGCTCTGAAATGTGTTGTTAGACATAATTTGGCTTTTCGTGGCATGAATGAGAAAATTTATCAAGAGAACAATGGAAACTTTGTGGCTTTACTTGAATTAATTTCAGAATTTGATTTAGTTATGCAAGACCATTTTAGACGCATTCAAAATAAAGAGATTTATTATCATTATCTTAGTCATAAGATTCAAAATGAATTAATTTCTATGTTGGCCTCAAAAGTGAGATGTGTTATTATTGAAAAAGTGAAAGAGGCAGAATATTTCTCTGTGATACTTGATTGTATTTCAGATGTAAGTTATCATGAACAAATGACTTTGTTAATTCCTTGTGTAAATATTTTCAATTGTCAAGTAAAGATAGAAGAATATTTTGTTGAATTTATAAAAGTGGATGATACATCCAGATTGGGACTTTCTAATGAGTTGCTATCTATTTTGAAAATTCTTGGACTTGATATTGATAATTTGAGGGGGCCAGGTTATGATAATGGCTCCAACATGAAAGGAAAAAAATCAAGGAGTATAAAAAGAATTCTTGAAATAAACCCAAGAACATTTTATATGCCATGTGCATGTCATTCTCTCAATTTGACGGTTTGTGATATGACAAATTCTTGTATTAAAGTTGTGTCACTTTTTGGAGTTGTGCAACGTTTGTATACTTTGTTTGCTAGTTCTACTAAAAGATGAAAAATTTTACAAGATCATGTTCTCCAATTAACTCTAATACCTTTGTCAACAACAAGATGAGAAAGTCACATTAATAGTGTTACGGCTATAATAACTCAACCATGTGAGATCAAAGAAACATTGTTTGAGTTATCAAGGGTGAGATAAGATCCTAAAACTAGGAGTGAAGCTGAATCATTAGCAACACATGAGCTTGGAAATTTTGAATTTTTATTGGGCATGACTATATGGCATAACATATTGAAAAAAAAATTGACATGATTAGTAAGAAATTACAATCTAAGGATATGCAAATTGATGTTGTAGTAAAATTTTTGAAAGGTTTGATATCTTACTTTGAAAAATATAGAGAGGAAGGTTATGAATATGCTATTTTATCAGCTAAAGAGCTTGCCTCTAAGATGGAGATTGATCCTATTTTTCCCCCAAAACGTAAAACTTTTAGAAAGAAACAATTTGATGATAATTCTCAAGAAGAATTTCTACAATCTCCGGAGGAACATTTTAGGATCAATTACTTTCTTGTTATACGTTAATATTTGCCATTTCATCTTTAAAAATCAGATTTGAGCAATTAGATTTATTTGAGAATATTTTTAGTTTTTTTATTTAATTCTAAAAAATTACTTTCATTTGATTATAAGAATTTGCGTGAATCTTGTATTAGACTTCAAGTTTCTTTTAAGCATAATGATAAATTTGATATTGATGCTAATGATTGATTTTCTGAATTGCAAGTATTACAACATTGTTTACCTAGAGAACCAAAGTCAGCTATTGAAATTCTTGAGTTTGTAAGATCGATGGATTATTTTCCTAATATTTTTATTGCTTATAGAATTATGCTTACTATACCAGTTACTGTATCATCAGCAGAGAGAAGTTTTTCAAAACTAAAACTGATAAAATCATATTTGCGCTCATCCATGTCTCAAGAAAGATTGAATGGATTGTCAATATTATGTACTGAAAATGAGGTGTTGGAGAAACTTGATTTAGATGACTTTATTGATGATTTTTCTTCTCAAAATGCTAGAAGATCCAGATATTTTCAATAATATTTGATACTTATCTTTTGGTTTTAATGTCTGTACCTGTTGAAGATATTGAAACTTTTATTCAATTAACTCTAAAACCTTTGTCAACAATAAGATGGGAAAATCACATTAATAGTGTTACGACTATAATAACTCAACCATGTGAAATCAAAGAAACATTGTTTGAGTTATCAAGGGTGAGATAAGATCCTAAAACTAGGAGTGAAGCTGAATCATTAACAACACATGACTTGAAAATTTTAAATTTTTATTGGGCATGGCTATATGGCATAACATATTGAAATTTTTTTTGACATGATTAGTAAGAAATTACAATCTAAGAATATGCAAATTGATGTTGTAGTAAAAATTTTGAAAGGTTTGATATCTTAATTTGAAAAATATAGAGAGGAAGGTTATGAATCTGCTATTATATCAGCTAAAGAGCTTGCATCTAAGATGGAGATTGATCCTATTTTTCCCCCAAAATGTAAAACTTTTAGAAAGAAACAATTTGATGATAATTCTCAAGAAGAATTTCTACAATTTCGGAGGAACATTTTAGGATCAATTACTTTCTTGTTATACGTTGATATTTGCCATTTCATCTTTAAAAATCAGATTTGAGCAATTAGATTTATTTGAGAATAATTTTTATTTTTTATTTAATTATAAAAAATTACTTTCATTTGATTATAAGAATTTGCGTGAATCTTGTATTAGACTTCAAGTTTCTTTTAAGCATAATGATAAATTTGATATTGATGCTAATGATCTATTGTCTAAATTGCAAGTATTACAACATTGTTTACCTAGAGAACCAAAGTCAGCTATTGAAATTCTTGAGTTTGTAAGATCGATGGATTATTTTTCTAATATTTTTATTGCTTATAGAATTATGCTTACTATACCAGTTACTGTAGCATCAGCAGAGAGAAGTTTTTCAAAACTAAAACTGATAAAATCATATTTGCGCTCATCCATGTCTCAAGAAAGATTGAATGGATTGTCAATATTATGTACTGAAAATGAGGTGTTGGAGAAACTTGATTTAGATGACTTTATTGATGATTTTGCTTCTCAAAATGCTAGAAGATCCAGATATTTTTAATAATATTTGATACTTATCTTTTGATTTTAATGTCTGTACCTGTTGAAGATATTGAAGCTTTTATTCAACTTGATTATTTTAGTTTGATTATATATGGCTCATTGATATTTTTGTATTTAAAAATTTATACTTATTTTAAAAATATTTATCATATATTATTAATATTTTGTAAGAGTAAATATATAATTTTTAGCTATCACAATTATTAAATTTATATTTGATTATATATATATATATGGGCCCTTTTTTTAATTTCGCCTAGGGCCCCCGAAATCTCAGGGCCAGTCCTGTCCACATGTATTCTCTCAATATTAGTGTAGTTAGTATACTATAATTGATTTCTTTCTGTATTCACTCAAATTCATCAAAATCAATATGTAATTAAGTATTTTGAAATTAATTTGATTTGAGATTTTATTTTATCAATTTGTATGTTTTTGTTTTTGATTCTATTCTTAAATTTTATTTTATTGATTTGCCTATTAATGATTTACATTTATTTAAAATAACATATGCATTACTTAATTACAAAAACTATAGTTAGTTACCAAAATAAAATATCAGTATTCATAAATTTAAAGATTAAAAAAGTAATACATTTATTAAGAATAATATATACATTATTGAATTATAACTAATACAGTTAGTTATCAAAATTATCATACACTCATAATACATCTATTTTATATGATGTATACACTAGTTAGTTAAAACTAATAAAAATAAAAATTCAATAATATTTGATGCATTTATATATGAAGTTAATAAATACATTAAAGAATAAAAAATATACAATTATTTTAAATAAGATATACACTAATTAATAAATGAATATACATTTACCTTAATAATGTTGATACATATTTTTATCATACACTCATGAATAAAAGTAATACATCTCTTTTATATAATGTATACACTAGTTAGTTAAAAGGGAGGATTACTACTAGGTACACTAAAAAATCCTTAATTACTATGAGATACAAACATACAAATATATTACTAATAACTACAAAAAATATATAGTGATATTCCAATATTACCCTTACAATGTGCTGCACATAAATATTTGTGTGTAGCAAAAGTTCGTGTGCAGCAAAAGTGAGTGCAGTAAAAAAAGTGTGCAGTAAAAAAATGTGTGCAGCAAAAAAGTGTGGTGGTCCGACGATTGGCCGGCGGTCCGGTGATTTTCTGGTTGAGGGTTTAGGGTTTGTGATTTAAAAGTGTATGAGTTTAGGGTTATATTTGGTATTTTACTTTAATATTTTGTATGTGAGAGTAATTTTTTTTAAATCAATGTATCTCACAGTAATTATGGGTACAAAGTGTGTACCTATAAGTAATTTTTCCTAGTTAAAAATAATACAAATAAAAATTCAAAAATATTTGATGCATTTATATCTAAAGTTAATAAATACATTAAAGAATAAAAAGATATACAATTATTTTTGAAATAATATATATGCTAATGAAAAAAAAGATATACATTTATTTTAATAATGCTGATACATATTTTTTTCAAAATAAAACTCTTCACTTCCAATATTGGAACCCATCCATCGTCGTCTAAACTCAAAGACTTCCTCACACTCAAACTCTTTGTTTTTTCCTCTTCAGCACAATCTAAAACTCTTCCTTAAACTCAAATTCAAACTCTGCATATCTAGGTAAATCAAGAACCGATAAATTTCAATTCAATTTGTGAATCTTTATCAGGTTCTGTTGAGAAGAACAGAAAATGAGATACAGTTCCACCAGGCCTTAATTTTGTCATCCCTCAACAAAGTTCAATACTCGCAAGTTCAATATCAACCGCCGCATTCATGATTTCTGCAGTTTTAGACGCCACCACGCAGCACTCTCAATCACTCAAAATTCAATCGAAAAAATCAATTAATTGAGAAACACTAAATTCAATTTCAAAAATTCAATCAGAAATAAAACATAATTGTAAAAATTGGAGATAACTATGAAAATTAGGGTAGAGTCAATGTGAAAAAAGTTAGGGAAAACTACCAAAATTAGAGTGCTGGGGAAGAAAGAGAATAGAAAGTGAGAGAACCATGGAATCGTGGGGAAAAAGCAGAACAACAGCAATTAGCGATTGAGATAGGAAGATGGCGGTGGAGGTAGAAAGAGATGAGCAGATATAGGAATACAAGGGGTGGAGGTAAAGGGAAGGTGATGGAGGTACGGAGAGAAGACGACGGCGTGTGATCGTAGTCATTTTTACCTAGATTTTAATGTATTTGTTTGTGGATTTTTGGATGTTTTGATCCGTATTTGTGTGACTTTTGGTGGAATTATTGTTATTTTAAAAATGTGATATGAATTGATAGAATTGTGTGTAAATGAACTTAAATATGTGTAAAACAGATCAAGAAATGAATAAAAATGGAGTCGGGAGCGAAAAGGAGACGGAAGGACATGGCCTGCTTGTACACGGGCCGTGTACGGAACATGGCCCTGTAACAAGTGGCCGTGTATTATCATCAAAAATCGTTGCTCGCCTAGGAGGAAGGTCGTGCGCTGACGTACGGGCCGTGCATTGCTGCACGCCCCGTGTGCGGAACACGGCCCTGTAAGAAGAAGCTGTGTAATGTTATAAAAAAATGCTTAATGGCCATGACCCAGGTCGTGTAGCACAGCTCGAGCCGTGTCCGAAAGCATGCACAACACGCCAAAGTAGGTGTGCCCTACACGGGTCGTGTAGGTGAAAAAACCTGTGCAATTTTCATAATATTCCGGAAGCTTCTAGAAGGTCCATTAGTGATATAAAAGGGTGACTTGTGCGAAATTTAGAGGGAAGATCAGATTTGAGAGCAGTTACACACACTCCACACCACATTTTCACAAACTAGATCCATTTCATCCATCACCATCCATTAGATCCATCCAATTTCCATTTGATCTCCATTAATCACCATAAATCCATTATCCAATCCATCCATCGACCATTTGAGAAGAGGAAGCTTCAAGGATTGAAGAAGTTGGCACTTTGAAGAGAAGGAAGGTTTCTCCATGAAAGGGAAGCCAATCTACTTTTCATTTGTTGATTTTCTTCTTATTTTGGCTCAAATGGAGCAAAGCTTGGTTTATATTGATCTAAACACAATGTGTAGTGGCTAGTCCTATAGTAGGGCTAATCATATGATTGGTTGAGAAGAATGTTAGATATGTAGGATTTGAGATGTTGAATTGAGTTAATTTTGGACTTCCTTTTATGATTAATAATTCATGTTTCATTTCGATATTTGTGTGATTAAATTCTCTTTTAATGGTATTAGGATGGTCATTCCAATAGTATGATGAGTGGTTTAATTGAATCATATATTAAGATGTGCATGCATGTTAGAGTGAGGAGAGGTAAGCCAGACCCTTCTTGTGCTTAGAATACTCATAGGGGGACACTTAAGAAATTGAGTGAAAAGAACCAACTTATGATCATAGTACCTTAAGGGAATTGAGAGTAAGACAATCTTAGGAGATTTAGACTTGTTAAAGGGTCGAGAACCTAATCACCTTGGCTATAGGGGTTAGGGGTAAAAACGTGATTGCTTTTAGTCTACAATTAATGAAGTTCAATGTCAAGAGTTATGCACATCTAGCTAGATTCTTAACCATGATTATGATTAGTCTTGTTCTCTTCTCAAGTGAATTTTACTTCCATTCCATTCATCATTTGTGTGTTGTTTGAATAATTATTTTGTTAGTTCAAATTCTTAGTTAATTGAATAGAACAATAATTAGTAGCTTAAAAATCAAACCTTAAATCTATTATCCTTACAAAGCATAAATCAATAAAAAATCCGGATATAACCTAGAGTTAACTTTCCTTTGGGACGATATTATTATAAATTTTGTACTTGGCCACGCGTTTACTTGACGATAGAGTCTCTTACTCTTACACATTTTTACAAGAAACGCAACTAAGAACATGGCGCCGCTTGCCGGGAAAATATTAAACTTTTGGTTGTAACGAGTTTGAAGTTGATTAGTTTTGATAAGGATATTTCTTTTATTTGTTTACTTGTTTACTTGTCTTGGTTACTTGGAGAACCAATTTGAAAATTCTTGTAGGTACATGCAAAAGCGTTCAAGGTCTCAATCTATTGAACCTTTGAACTTGGAATTAGAAGCTACCTTAAGAAGACAAAGGCGAGGAGTGTTAGAGCCTATGGAGGAAAGTATGGAAGAAGTAAGGGATAACACAAACATGGTTGATGAAGAAGGCAATTAGAGGAATTTTCATGGAGTTGATAATATTAGAGGAGGTTATAATAATCCAGAATTTATGCCACAAGCGTATGCTCAACAAATGCACTTGCAAAATCAACAAATGAAAGCTATTATTCAAAACTTGATGGCACAACAAGAAGTAAGGAATAATCCTCTGGTGATGCAAAATCAACCCTGTGGAAATGGAAATAATAGAGCGGGAATGAATGTCCGTGATCACTTCCAACCGCAATATGGGAATTATAAAATGGGCCCGCCATTGAATGTGAATAATTTTGAGATCAAGACGGGATTGATCAACATGGTGCAAGCAAATCAATTTGGTGGTGGTGCTATGGAAGATTTGAATGCTCACTTAGCCCAATTTACGGAGTTAGCCAACACGATAAAGATAAATGAGGTGAGTGAGGATGTTGTTAAAATAAAGCTTTTCTCATTTTTATTAAGAAATAGAGCTAAGGCTTGGTATCATACTATACCACCCGGATCTTACACCACATGGAGAGAATTGACACAAAGATTTTTGAGCAAGTATTTTCCCCCTTCAAAGATGTTGCATCTCAAAGGGCAAATCTTTCAATTCAAGTAATTGCCACTTGAGACATTTAGTGAAGCATGAAACCGATTCAAAGAGATGCTAAGGAAGTGTCCACAACATGGATTCTCCGAGGAACAACAAATAGGATTTTTCTATGTCGGTTTACACGAAAGTGAGAGGATGCTCGATGATACTTCGGCGGGAGGTTCGATTTTGGGACAAACTCTGAAAAGAGCAATTACCATATGTGAGGAAGTAGCTTTGAATATGGGTCAATGGCCTATGGATCGTGCACCGGGGATGTATGATAGGGAAAAAATTGCTAAGATGGAAGAAGTGTGCTTACAACAAGTGAAAAAGGTGGAAATGACTAAGGAAGATATGACCGACAAGGCGATCACAGAGATATTAAAGAGGATGAATGCTAACATGCAAGTGTCTCCAAATTCGACACCTATGGTGAATCAACAAGTGCTTGCAAGTCCTCAACAAGGTATGTCATTGCCTTTGATGAATCAACAAGTGTTTCCTAATCTTCAACAAGGCATGACGATACCTAATATGGGTCAATCTTCTCAAAGTTGTCAAATGCCTACATCCATGCCTCAACAAGGTATGTCCTCTAATTTTGGAAGTCAAGATACATGGTGTCCACCGGAGATGACACTTGAGGAAGTTGCCTTCATGTAAGGATGGAACTTCCAAGGAAATTATGGTGGTAACTTTGGAAGTCATGGAGGAGGATATCCACAAAGACAAGGAGGATGGGGGCAAGATAACTTTCAAGAAAATTTTAACCAACCTCGTAGGTATGAGAATTTGTCATATGGGAATCAAGGGAATGCACTTACTCTTCCACCGGCCATCAATCTGGGGGAGAAAGCTCCAAATAGTGAAGGAAAGTCTACCATGAAAGATCAAATGACCAAGATGTTTGAGTTTATGAAGCAAGAGAAAGAGATGAATGATAAAAGATTTGATTTTATGAAGCAAGAGAAAGAGTTGAGTGATAATAGATTCAAAGCCTTGAAGACACAAATGAGTCAAATGGCAAGTGAAAGGGGGGATGTTCATTGTCAAGAAAAATTTCCATCTACAACCATTACTAATTCGAAAGAGCAATGTAAGTCTATTGAACTTCGTAGTGGAACAAAATATGAAGGACTTTCTTTGCCATCGGAAGTATAGGAGGTAGAGTGTGAAGTTGAGCCTATGGAAAGATTGGATGATGAAGGGAAAGAGAAAGAAGTTGAAATAGTTGAAAAAGATGAAAATACCCCTATACTTGAAGAAGCAAAGGTGAAGTCTCCAAAGAAGTGGGAAAGATGTAGAGAAGCAAAACGTAAGAAGAAAGAAGAGAAGTTTAAAAGGGATGAATGGGGAATCCCTAAGTTGCCCGTTGCAATTCCGTTCCCACAAAGATGCTTGAAAAAGGGATTAGAAGTGAAATTTGCCAAGTTTGTTGAAATATTGAAGAAGATACATGTGAATATTCCTTTTGCGGAGGCTTTACTACAAATATCCAATTACTCCAAGTTTTTGAAGGATATCTTGTCAAAGAAAAGAAGCTTGAGAGAGTTTGAAATGGTGAACCTTACGGAGGAATGTAGTGCGATCTTGCAAAAGAAACTTCCCACTAAATTGAAAGATCCAGGAAGTTTTACGATTCCATGTGAGATGGGAGAGCATGAGAACTACAAAGCCTTATGTGATTTGGGGGCTAGTATTAACTTAATGCCCTTGTCAATTTTTAAGAAGTTGGGCATTGGTGAGGTTAAACCGATGTCGGTTATACTTCAATTAGCCGATCGGTCGTTGACATATCCAAAGGGAATTGTGGAAGATATTTTGATCAAAGTTGACAAGTTTGTATTTCCCATTGATTTTGTGGTACTAGATATGGATGAGGATGCAAATGTTCCATTAATACTTGGTCGTCCATTTCTTGCCACGGGAAATGCATTGATAGATGTGGAGAAAGGAGAGCTCACTTTGAGGGTGAATGCACAAGAGGTGATATTTTCTTTAAGAGAGGCTATGAGGTATCCACGGAACAAGGAAGAATGTAGAAGATTGGAGGTTGTGGACAACATTGTTGAAGAGCATATGTATCACCTTCATTCCAAGGATCCGTTGGAAATTACCATAAGCCATTCTTACTCTATTGAATCTCTTAAATCTAAATCTTCTTTTTGTTTGGAAAATAATGAAATGATTGATGATTTACATGGTTTAAATGCTTGTAGGGAACTCACAAGTGAGGAAGAAAAGGAAGCAAAAGTGGAGAGACTTGATGAAGAACCGAAAGAGGAAGTGAAAGAGAAGAAGAAGGTAGAGTTGAAACTATTGCCGGGTACAATCAAATATTGATTGCATCAGAAGACCAAGAGAAGACAACGTTCACATGTCCCTATGGTACATTTGTATTTAGAATGATGTCGTTTGTTCTATGTAATGCCCCTGCCACTTTTCAGCGTTGTATGATGGCTATCTTCGATGGTTTAATTAAAAATATAATGGAGGTATTTATGGATGATTTTTCCGTATATGGTTCCTCCTATGATATATGTTTGACTAATCTCACCGTTGTGTTGAGAGATATGAAGAGTCGAATCTTGTGCTAAATTGGAAAAGGTGCCATTTTATGGTGACCGATGGGATAGTATTGGGGCACCATATTTCAAAGTATGTGTTAAAAGTGGATAGAGCTAAAGTGATAGCCATAGAACGTCTTCCCCCTCCTACTAGTGAGAAGGGGGTGAGATCGTTCTTAGGCCATGCGGGCTTCTATAGACGCTTCATTAAGGATTTTTTCAAAATTGCTAAACCTCTTTGTAAATTGCTTGAAAAAGATTGTCCATTTCACTTTGATGATGAATGTTGTGTATCATTTCATGTGCTCAAGGATGCTCTCACTTCATCACCAATACTCGTTACCCAGGATTGGAGTTTGCAATTTGAATTACATTGTGATGCTATCGATCAATCCATCGGAGTGGTGTTGGGCCAAACAAGGGAGAAGAAGTTTAGAGCAATCTATTATGCCTCGAAGACATTAAATTCGTGCCAAGTCAATTACACCACAACGGAGAAGGAAATTTTAGCCGTCGTATATGCTTTTGAGAAGTTTCGACCATACTTGGTTGGAACACAAATGATTGTTTACACGGATCACGCAGCTATAAAATACCTTATGAGTAAGAAAGATGCTAAACCTCGCTTAATCCGTTGGGTGTTGCTTTTGCAGGAATTTGATGTGGTTATCAAGGATAAAAAAGACGTGGAGAATGTGATCGTGGATCATTTGTCAAGGTTGGAAAATTGAGGTGAGAATGAAGACATGAAGCCAATTGGAGATGAGTTCCCGGACGAGAAAATTTTGCTAGTAGAAGTTGAGCAAGTGTGTACTCTCATGGTGAATGTGCCGCCTTGGTATGCCGATTTGTCAACTTCATTGTATGTGGAATCAAGCCCACATTGCTTAATGAGTACAAGGAAAAGAGGTTTCATGTTGAAGTGAAGAAGTACTTGTGGGATGAGCCATATTTGTTTAAAATTTGCAATGATGGAGTAATAAGGAGATGTGTGGCCGAGGAAGAAGTCATGGGGATTCTTGAGCTATGCCATTCGTCTTTGTGTGGAGGTCATTTCGCTCATTAAAAGACGGGGGCTAAGGTTCTATTGGAAACATTGTTTAAGGATGCAAAAAAGTTTGTTGCTAAGTGTGATAGATGCCAAAGGATAGAGGGAATAGGTAAGCGAGATGAGATGCCCATGAGCTTAAGGGTTGATGTGGAAATATTTGATGTATGGGGCATTGATTTTATGGGACCATTTCCCTCGTCTAAAGGATATGTGTACATCTTGCTAGCCGTTGATTATGTGTCAAATTGGGTGGAGGCAATCCCCACTAAGACAAATGATGCTTTGATTGTGCAAATGTTCTTGAAAAAGAATATTTTTGCTAGGTTTGGAGTTCCAAGGGCTTTAGTGAGTGATGGAGGATCACACTTTGTAAACAAGTTGATGGAGAGTTTGTTGAAGAGATATGGAGTGAAGCATCAAGTGGTTACACCTTACCACCATCAAGCAAATGGTTTGGCGGAGGTCTCAAACTGCCAAATCAAGTTAGTTTTGGAGAAGACCATCAATGGAGGGAGGAAGGATTGGTCGGATAAGCTTGATGATGCCTTATGGGCCTATCAGACGGCTTTTAAGACCATTCTTGGTGTGTCACCGTATCAATTGGTCTATGGTAAAGCTTGTCACCTCCTCGTGGAGTTGGAACACCGTGCTTTGTGGGCTATCAAACGCCTCAATATGGATGAAAGGGAGAGTGGTCAAGCAAGATTGTTGAAGTTAGTTGAGTTAGAGAATTTTAGAGGAAGAGCATTTGATAACTCAATCATCTACAAGGAGAATATGAAGAGATGACATGATGCTAAAATGAAGGAAAAGACGTTTGCTCCGGGGGACAAAGTTCTTGTATTCAATTCGAGGCTTAAGTTATTTCCCGGGAAGCTTAAGTCTAAATGGATGGGGCCATATGAAGTTTTGAAGTGTTGAGTGGACATACATTGAAGCTTAAGGGTCCGAATAATGAGTTTGTGGTAAATGGTCATCGAGTAAAGCATTACCTATCTCATTCTCAAAAGGAGATAGTGTATGTGGATACTCTCTCCTCTTAAACTTCTTTGAGTATGTAGTAGTGTAGTTTTTATTTTCTTTTTGTTTGATAGTTTTCTTGTAGATTTGGTATGTAGGTGGTTAAGCTCGTGAGAAAAATGTATAAGATGGAATGAGGATGTATGTCACACCACTTTTTACAAACTTAAATTTTAACACTTGTGTTAATTTAAGTTTGGGGGGAGGTTGCATGGTGGACATACTTGATTATATGATTATCAAAGATGCACAAGAGTCATCATGAGGTAAGTGCATGAAGAGCATTGGTGGAAACGACAAAGGTATGTCTCACCACTTTTTGTAAAATTAATTCGTAATTTGTTTCGATTTAAGTTTGGGGGGAGAGTGTGTGGTGTGACTTATACTTTGGATATGCTTTAATGTGTGATGAATCATGTGTATTATATTGTTTTATACTTTGGATATGCTTTCATGTGTGATGAATCATGTGTATTATATTGTTTTGCAAAATGGTCAATTTTGAAAATTTTTCCCATGAGATAGGATTGTTTTGGCATGTTTGGTGGTGTTTTAAGTACATGAAAATCCATTGTTGATCATAATTGTGGTGTGAATGATGTTTAGAAGCGCTTGGAGCATGAATAGGGTGTATGAGAAGTGGAAAAATAGGGCAAAAATGAGGTGAAGTGTGTAAATTGGAAAACAGGGCAAAAATACTACACGGGCCGTGCTCCGCACACGGCCTTGTAACAGGTGGCCGTGCAGTGACATCAGAACACGCTACTCAGCCAGGGTTTAGGCTGAGCTCCGAGCTCGAGCCATGCAGAAGAACACATACACGGGCCGTGCTCCGCACACGGCCCTGTAACAGGTGGCCGTGTATTCACATCAGAAAATGCTACACGACCTCACTTGAGGCCGTGCAGCGTAGCACGGGCCGTGTAGGGGTCAATTCCAGTTTTTAAAAGGGGCCGATCTGTACTCACTTTCACACACACAAACCCTTCCATGCACACTTCCTCCACCTTGAATTCTTCTTCCAAGCATGATAATCGACTACCAAGGTTAGTTGTGAGAGATTGAGGGTGAAGTTCTTCAATTTTGCACATCCAAAACACTTCTCCACATCCAATTCTCAAAAGGTATGAATTCTTTGAACCCTAACTTATGAATTTTGATAGAATTTGAATATATTGATGCATGGGCTTTGTGATATTATATGCTTTGAACGAATTTGGAAGTGATGAGTATACATGTGTCAATGTGAATTGTTAAGTGAGAATTGAAGTAGGGTTCATGAGAAGTAATTTGGGGATTGTGTAAGAATGATGAATTTGAGTGTTTGTGTTGTGCTAATTGAAGAACTATATGAGTATAGTGCTTATTTGTGAATCGTTAGACTTAGATATTGAGGATTTGGGCATGAGGCTATGTAAAATGTAATTTTGAAATTATATTGAAACATTGTGCATGCCAAGTGTTCGATAAAATGTCTAAGAGAGAATTTTGTTTTAATTTGTAGATCACATGTGAATGATGTTTGATGATGGTATAATTTGGAGTTCATATGTGTAAGCATGTTTAGAAATTGAGATATGATTCATTGTTAGTTGAGATGAATGATGGTGAAGTGCATATTATAATCAAGTTTGAAGTTCTAATGATGTGAATAAGTGATGTTGAAGCATAGTAGGTTTCATACTAAGTTGAATGACTAGGATGGAATTTAACTAAGTGCATTCACATTTTTATTGACGAAGTTTGATATAACTTGAGTATTGTGTATTGTAGATGGCCGAGAGGAGAGTTAGACCAAGGAATGAGGACTTCATTGTTATCACCGATCCAGGGGAGTTGGCTAATGTTGATGCACAACTAATGGAAGATGGGATCCATCCGGATTATTTCGGAGTGGAGTTCGAAGATTATTGGGATAAATATGTGCTCCGTTGGCAAACATTAGCTCCGAAAATCAAACCAACTCGATTCCAGGACACAGAAACGATGAGAGTGTTAGGAATTGAGGAGGATTTGAGGAAGTTTTCAGATTTGAACAAATGGAAGCATTCTTTGACAAGAGGCCACCAACCTATTACCATTTAACTGCTGAGTTCATGAGCACATTGCAGGTGAAGAAGGATCGGAATGGGTTTCCTCTGTGAGTGACATTTCAGTTGGATAATATTTTGAGAGAAAAGGTTCCGTTGGCTATTTTGAATGAGTGTTTTGGGTGCCCACCATACGAATTTCATCAGAGCTTTTATGCAGGAGGCACTTTCAATCAGCAGGAATGGTGGAAGAGCTTAGTGAATGACGGGACGAAAAGAGTAGGATATGTTCCCAGTGCTTCAAAGGGAACTGCAATCCGGAACCCCGTGATGAGATACCTAGAGAAGATTGTTTCGAACACCATCTTAGGGAGGTTTGAAGGTGGATCCGTGGGAGAGAAGCAGCTCTATATTATGTATTGCATATACAAGGAGCTATCTTTGAATATTGCAGCACATTTTGTGCAACATGCGGAAAGAGTTGCAAAGAGACAAACATCTCAGGGTTCGATGTTAGGAGGCATGATCACCATGATCGCTTAAGGCTTTAGAGTCAATCTTGCAGGTATGGAGAATAGAATGGTGAGTGAGGGGTTGAACTACCAACAATTGATGAGGATGGAGTTCTTGTCAGTGGTTGGGAATCAATACTGTCTGAGGCAGGAAAAGGGAGCTCCATTTCCCTTGCCAGCTCCAGAGCTCACTACAGTGTACACTAGGAGGAGATTTGCTAATTTGGCAATGGGTAGCGTGAACCATTCTAGGGTGGTGAGAGCTTTTTACAGAAGAAACAGAGACGAAATGGAGGAGGTCCTCAGACAGATAAGGGTTCAAGAGAACGAAGAGCTGGCTAATTTGAGAGCGGAGCCAGTACCTATGGAGGGCGATGAGCAGGATGCACCACCGGAGCAGGTGGAATTTGATGAGCAAGGCCCTGAGCCACAACAATTTGAGGAAGAAGGAGAGCAGCCTCCAGTGGGACCCGACCAAGGTAATGAACGAGAATTACATGATGGATGAGGTGCGAGACATGAGGCATGTGCAATAGACCTATGGAGCACAGATAAGGGAGATCCGAGAGACCCAGTAGGAGCATGGAGTGCATATTCAGGAGTTGAGAGCTGGACAACGTCGGAGGGAGTATTACAAGGAGCGTTCACGGGTGCACGCCAACAACATGGAAGAGATGATGACTATGATGTTCAACTTCCAGTTCCCTGGATCTCCTCGTGCCTACATTCTATGGAATGCCTATCATCCACCTCCACCTCTAGAGCCATGAAGGGAGTACTTTGAGTGCTAGGCACTTCTTCCATTAGTCATCTTAGCTATGATTAGACATTTGATTTGATTTGATAAGATTTGAGTGGATTGTACTTAAATTGTTAGTTTTTGGGAGGTTTTACTTTGGGATTTTATTTTCAGTTTTATGCAATTTACTTTTCGTTGTTTGTGGTATTTTGGTTTGATTTTCATTATTTGGATGTGATGGGAATTTGATTATACTTGTTATGGATGTGAATTGATGTGTTTTGATATTTTGAGATGGATGATTTTATTCATGCATGTTATGTGCTTGTTATGTTGTTTGTTGAGTTTTCAATTATTGTGTTATGCTTATTTTGATTTTATTCTTGTAGGGATGGTTTGGTGGTATGTTTTTGGGAAGGTGTTGAGTATTTTTGAATGTGAGCTATGATGCATTGCTTGTGATGAGTGATGGCAAGTATGTTAATGTTTTCTACTTATTGAAATTGTAACATATATTACATAAGTTGTTCAATTTTGAGAAGTATGAAGTGTAATTAGGTTTCTTTTGGTCCAAGCAAAAGCTTGTGAAAATTGAGCCTCAACCGTGCCTCCATGGTTAATTCTTGATGAGAGGACCGGTTGTACTTAGACAAACTAGAACTTGCTCATGGACTATAGGAACGAAGCCCGAATGGTTGAAATTTGTGATATGATCTTAGGCCATCCTTATTAAATGAAGTCATATCCATAAAATTCCTTACCAAAAACATTATCCCTAGTTAGCCACTTTGAGCCTATAAGCCTTTTCATTATGATTTGAGCACAATACAATCCTTGAAAACCCACTTGAGCCTTATATGTAACCTATGTGTGGATAATTGAGGATGATGATGGTTTACAAGGGAAGATATGGAAAAAATGCAAATAGATGAAAAAAGGTTAACTCAAGAAAAAGGACGAAAGAACTCAAGATAAAAAGCAAGTGCAACTTCAACAAAAGTGAAAAAGAAGCAAAATCCTAAAATATGCTCAAGGAACGCAAAAATCAGAGAAAAGAAGTATGCCATTCAAAAAAAGCTCAATAAATCCATGGTATGTTGATGTTTAATATTCTTGAACAGTTAGAAGGAAGAAAGTTTGAAAGTGAGGAAGTTGAAGAAAAGAATCATATATTTGATCATCCATACTTGATTAGTCACTATTATCCAAAGTTTCCTACCTTACCAAAGAGCTTAAACATTACATCCTAAGATAAAGATCTTTTTGATCACTTATTGAAACTAGGGTGGCTTGTGAACATAGTCCATGAGTAAGCCTACGGTGAGTCGGTTCTGACCGGTTGATGAGTGATGTTAAAACCCTACTCTATAGAGTGTTGAGTGAATTTGATAACCTATGAGAGGGTTGGATTGAAAGGGATTTGATTACTCTTCTGTCATTCTTAAGATTGAACTTGTTAATATTTCATGTTATAGGTTTGATGATGTAGGGATACTTAATATGATCTTGTAATCCTTATTACTTGTGATGTGTTGTGGTTTATGTTTGTTAAGTGTTTCTCTAGGTGAAAATTACTCCTCCTGTTTATCATTTTTCATTGTTCGAGGACGAACAATACTTTAAGTTTGGGGGGTTGATCGTAGTTATTTTCACCTAGATTTTAGTGTATTTATTTGTGGATTTTTGGATATTTTGATCTGTATTTGTGTGACTTTTAGTGGAGTTATTGTTATTTTGGAAAAACACGGCCCGTGTACAAGCAGGCCGTGTATTATCATCAGAAATCGCTGCTCACCCAGGAGGAAGGCCGTGCACTGGCGCACGGGCCGTGTATTGCTGCACGCCCCATGTGCGGAACACGGCCCTATAAGAAGAAGCCGTGTAATGTCATCAGAAAATGCTACACGACCATGATCAAGGTCGTGTAGCGCAGCTCGAGCCGTGTCTGGAAGCACGCACAACACGCCGAAGTAGGTGTGCCCTACACGGGCCGTGCGCTGCTACATGGGCCGTGTAGGTACAAGAACCTGTGCAATTTTCAGAATATTCCAGAAGCTTCTAGAAGGTCCATTAGTGATATAAAAGGGTGACTTGTGCGAAATTTAGAGGGGAGATCAGATTTGAGAGCAGTTACACACACTCCACACCACATTTTCACACACTAGATCCATTTCATCCATCACTATCCATTAGATCCATCCAATTTCCATTTGATCTCCATTAATCACTCCATTAATCCATTATCCAATCCATCCATCCACCATTTGAGAAGAGGAAGCTTCAAGGATTGAAGAAGTTAGCACTTTGAAGAGAAGGAAGGTTTCTCCATGAAAGGAAAGCCAATCTACTTTTCATTTGTTGATTTTCTTCTTATTTTGGCTCAAATGGAGCAAAGTTTGGTTTGTATTGATCTAAACACAATGTGTAGTGGCTAGTCCTATAGTAGGGCTAATCATATGATTGGTTGAGAAGAATGTTAGATATGTAGGATTTGAGATGTTGAATTGAGTTAATTTTGGACTTCCTTTTATGATTAATGATTCATGTTTCATTTCAATATTTGTGTGATTAAATTCTCTTTTCATGGTATTAGGATGACCATTCCAATAGTATGATGAGTGGTTTAATTGTATCATATATTAAGATGTGAATGCATGTTAGTGTGAGGAGAGGTAAGCCATACTCTTCTTGTGCTTAGAATACTCATAGGGGGCACTTAAAAAATCGAGTGAAAAGAACCAACTTATGATCATAGTACCTTAAGGGAATTGAGAGTAAGACAATCTTAGGAGATTTACACTTGTTAAAGGGTCGAGAACCTAATCACCTTAGCCATATGGGTTAGGGGTAAAAACGTGATTGCTTTTAGTCCACAATTAATGAAGTTCAATATCAAGAGTTATGTATATCTAGCTAGATTCTTAACCATGACTACGATTAGGCTTGCTCTCTTTTCAAGTGAATTCTACTTCCATTCATCATTTGTGTGTTGTTTGAATCATTGTTTTGTTAGTTCAAATTCTTAGTTAATTGAGTAGAACAATAATTAGTAGCTCAAAAATCAAACCTTAAATCTATCATCCTTACAAAGCATAAATCAATAGAAAATCTGAATACAACCTAGAGTTAACTTTCCCTTGGGATGACATTATTATAAATTTTGTACTTGGTCACGCGTTTACTCGACGATAGAGTCTCTTATTCTTACACATTTTTACAAGAAATGCGACTAAGAACAGCGTACGATGGAGGTATGGAAAGAAGACGTCGGCGGAGGGAGACCGGTGGTGGATGGCAGTGGAAGTAGTGAGAGAGGAGCGGGTGAGAAGGTGGGGGGAGAGAAATCGCAGTAGATTTAAAGAGAGAAAACAGGTGAGGAGAAAATGAATGTGGGTTGAATTTTATTTAAATATCCGGGTCATGGGTCAAAATTGACCCAATTGCACTTTAAAAACTATTGTACAGTAGTATTTGTCAAAATAAGAATTATCACTTTTTATTCATTCTAAGTATTATTTACAAAATAATGTAATTAAATGGTTATCACTTTTGCTTATCTATGTATCACTTTTTATTGAAATTGCTATCACTTTTACTATTCCCTTGAATTTTTCGTGAATTAACCAATTATACGGATATAACTTTTCTTTGATTAATAATCACTTTATATTAAAAATATTATCGAGTTTTATTCATTTTATAAATTATTCGTGAAATACATTTGGTGATTACTTACCACTTTTTATTAAAGATATTATTACTTTTCTTTTAAAATGTTATCACTTTTTCTTTATACTATAAAATTTTCAATAAAAAAATCACACTACTGTTATCACTATAAATTGTTCATGAAATAATTTACAATACCGTTATCACTTTTTATCAATTGGGTATCAATTTTCATTCTAAATGTTATCACTTCTTATCCTTTTCACAAAAAGTTATTCCATGAAATGGTTCTACACTAATCTTTGTCATTTTTAATTATATTTCATGATATAATTCAAATAGAAAGTTATCAGATTTAGTTGATTTTTACCATTTTTTATATATAAAAAAAGTTGCTACTTCTTAAAAATATTACTATTACATTTTATTAATTTATAATATAATAATATTTAAATTAAAAAATAAATGGAATAATTACTACTAGGTACACACTAAATACCTATTATTACTATGAGACACATCAATTTTGAAAAAATTACTCTTAGATACAAAAAATTAAGATCAATTACCCACTATAACCTCAACTTAATGTGATCTAACAACTTTTATGCTGCATATACATAACATTATTTTTGCTGCACATCACATTTACGACTTTTTTGCTGCACATATCACTTATAATTTTTTTTCTGCACATAATATTTATTGTTGAACGTATTATTTTTGCTGTATATAAATTTTTTTGCCGCACATAAAATTCTTTACATAACATTTCTCTGCACATAACGCAAAACGATTGTGTGTAGCGTAAATATTTGTGTGCAGCATATTGTAAGGGTAAGGTTGAAATATCACTATATATTTATATAGTTAGTAGTAATATTTTTTAAAATTTGTATCTTATAGTAATTAAGGAGATAAAATTAAATGAATAATAACTTTTAAATTATTACATCTTTATAAAATGATAAAAAAATATAAATTAAATAAGAAAAACGTAGAAAAATATATATGAATGTAAGACCTAATTAATTTTTCTTTCATAATTAAATTTTTAAAATTTTTAATTGATATCAAACAAGCAAGGCTCTTTAAATTTATTTGGGTCAAATCAATTTTTTTCTATAATTAATTTTTTAATTTTTTAATTTGATAACAATCAAACATGGCCCTTAAAATTATTTAATTGGGCTCATGGATAATCCGTCTCATATAAGAGGATTCGTGAGATGGTCTCACCCAATTCTTTGCCTAAAATGATTGCTTTTAAAGTTTTAAATCTCATTTATTAGTTTTCCTTCCCAAGTTTTTGTGATGACAATGATAATTTCTCTCGAATCCTTTATATTTATTACTTATTTGTTTATACTTTTATGTGTTTAATTTCTAAAGGAGGAATGCAGGTGTCTTGGACAAAGTATAAAGTGTGGGCTTATTAGTCGAGCTGAATGGTAATTTTTGGCTTAGCTCATATATCTCTGGTAATGAGATGGGATCGTTTGTAGGGTTCTTGACAAAGACCATGAAAATACAGGTGGCCAAAGTCAATGATTTATGTTCACTTTTTCATTCTAAAGTTTGGGTTATTATTTCTTACTAGTATGTACTCCGCGTACTACACAGGATAATTGATTATTATTCATTTCAAAATAATTTAAATAAAATTTATTAAATTAATTATATTGTTTCTATGTTTGAAAAGAAATAATATAATAGAATTTTTTTAAAAAAATATAAAGTAATGATATGTGTGTGAAAAATGAGTGACAAATTTGAAATTAAAGTAAATTTTGAGGTTATTAGATAAAATAATATTTCCTTTCTTGGATTATGAAGGATTTTGTGGGACCACTAAATAAAGAAAGTGTAAAGGATTTTATAGAATAGAGGGATTAGTAATTCTAAATATTAAAATTTAAAAGCATTTATTCTCTAAGAGGAGGGGAGGGAGAAACTATATTTATTTATGCTGTAAAGATGAATGCTAAAACATATTGCTTACTTCTATAATTGTTATATTGTGAAAAGTGAGGTATACCTTTCGATAAAGAGAGCTCCAAGTATCAAACTCAAATCCCAACACAAACCTATTTAAAATGATATAATTGAAATAATCTAGTCATTTTAATTCTTTAAGAAACTCAATAGACTCCTTATGAAAATAAAACCATATTTATAACTTGTATTTTTCCTCAATAATCGTACACCATATTTTTTTTAATAATGTCATACTGGTTTTTCTATATTTTCTCTTTTGTTTGCTTACATTTATATGTATTTTGTCTTGAATATGAGTTATATTTTGTCATAGTTTGTGTATGTTCATGACTGCAAACTTGCAAAGATCACTATTATACGAATAATGTGATTGTCCACCTTAAGAATGAATTTCGTATATTACATTTTTACAGCTCGATTCTATATATTTATATTGACCTTTGTAGTTCACTGATATGGGCATATTGTTATTTATGTTTATTAATTTCAAGAAACTTATGTGACATGAAATAAAATTATAAACTCCTCGAGAAATCATACTGAACCAAGATATATATTTGATTCATGATGAATTAAATCTTTATATAAAGAAAATAACCATAAACTATACGTATAGAAGTTCATGGAACATAGGAATTTCATTAAACAGGAGATAGGGTACCCTTCCTTTCAAACAACAGTTAAAAATATTCTAGAGGATACAGCTTATTGTTTGAGGAAAGTGACTGCCACCATGTGAGTGGCAAATACCTCTACCATTTCCATAGATACTGTTAAACGACCACCTCATCTAAAAGCTTAAGCTGGTAGAGAGTTGAATTGTTTAATACTTAATCAGGTTTCATTAAACAGGAGATAGGGTACCCTTCCTTTCAAACAACAGTTAAAATATTCTAGAGGATACATCTTATTGTTTGAGGAAAGTGACTGCCACCATGTGAGTGGCAAATACCTCTACCATTTCCATAGGTAGTGTTAAACGACCACCTCATCTAAAAGCTTAAGCTGGTAGAGAGTTGAATTGTTTAATACTTAATCAGGTTACACTCTAACACGCCCCCTCACATCCAGGCGGGGAATTTTTGCCTCAAAGCCTTGCATGTGGAATTTTCTCATAAATGGGTGGCGGTGAGGTTTGAACCCTGGACCTTTGTTAACCATGTGGAATTTTCTCATAAATGACTGCCACCATGTTAAACGACCACCTCATCTAAAAGCTTAAGCTGGTAGAGAGTTGAATTGTTTAATACTTAATCAGGTTACACTCTAACAGGTACATTGAAATCAAACCAATAGTGTAAATTCTTTATAGTTAATAATCTAAGCCACGCAATCTGCAATCTCACCGCCTCTTTAATTGTTTTGCACAATTGAATTCTTAAGAATCTTCCCTTCACGACTTCCTTAGCAAAATTATTTGAACCAATCTCACAATCTGCTAGTGAAAAGAACCTAAACCCCAAAAAATTCCTATGTGGCAAGAATGCAATGTGTGGGGACATAAATTCCCACGAAAACATGGAAGAGTACTCGATGATATATAAATATTTACTTTAAGAACCAAATTTTGTGAGAAGTCCTGATTAGAATATATCTCCAAGACCATGGTTTTGCCATTATGGATACATTTCTGCGAATTTCCGCTTTTAATGTAGAAATACAGTTAGATTCACGAAAATTTCAAAGCATCTAAGTTACCAGCACACAATTGAGACGCTTTACTGGCTCACGGGCCTAAAAACTAATGTAATTACCAAAAACTAATAAGCAACAGATTGTAAAACCTAAACTAATATCACAATAGTAAACCATAGCCTAAGCATAGAAGTCTCCCAAGGCCAAACATAAAATAAAATTAACAATAACGAATTAAAGTTACGTACAACCATAAGTACGAAATCATGTGGTCAAAATACTTCCTTATCACTCCATATATTGCATTCATATTCTATTTTTCAGCTTACTGCATTCCAGTCACCTCAATAAATTCACATTAGATTGCATACTGTATTAGAATTCCTCCTATAAAGACTTAAAGTTAATTATACATTGCTAAAATGGCAAAGCAAACAGAATTCACCAATTAAATAATAATCAGATAATGACATACCTGAGTACAATGTTGTAGAGATTCTTCAATATGAATGTTTAGGTGGTCCATTGATTTTCAGCTCAAGATAAGAATGTTTAGCTAAGGATGATTATACCTTTGAGAAAGGAAATTTTTATATAGAGTTCCCGCTGCCACACGTTATGAAATAAAATAAGCATCTGATAGTGGGAAACAATTTCAGATTTCATGTCAAATTTGACTTGATTCACATAGCTTTTTAGCCTCATTGATTAATTGAATCAATCACCAGATCCTATCTCTTCTGCTTTTGGATTCAGACTTACTGCTGCATATTTACATAATTACACTTAAATCTGCTTAAAAGATATGCATATCAAGATATTCTGTAATAGTGTAGATACACATGGAAACATCATCCTCATTCAAGAGCTACATCACAAATTAATCATTATTATTATTATCATTATTATTATTATTATTATTATTTTATATATATATAATTTTTTAACTTTAAAAAATTAATTATTAAAAAAAAGAGAAAAATATTGACAGAAACAAACAAAAATTCCCTGATGCAAAAAATTTTGGTGAATAATGATAATAAAAAAAGAGATGAACCAAAGAAATCAGCAAAGAAGGACAACAGGTAAACTAAAGCAAAGAGCTCACTACTATGATGGATATAATACATCATGCTATCATGTATTCCTTAAACAAACAATTATGTTATTATACTTAGAAAAAAAATAACATTTCAGCTATAATTGTGACATTAAACAAAACCAACAAAAAGTTAACAAATAAACTAAAATAGAAGGGGAGAGCTTACATGATGAATTCAAATTGAACTTCTAGAGTCCTATGGTTTCTTTTTGCTAATCCATTAAAGCTTTTCATGGACTCTGAAACATAGCACACTTAACAGACCAATGAAGATAAGTAACAGTCCAGGTTATAGCACAAAACAGATGAATACTTCAGCAAATTTTTTAATTACTAAATAATTCAGATTACATAAGTCAGACACCTTGGATGGGTTACCAAATAATTTATTCACTAACACTCCTACAAAATACAACTAAACACAATCAACCTTTTCAATTTATTTTCCTAATTCATCAAATCTGTACATGATACATACTCACTCTCATTTTCAATTTATTTTCCTAATACATCAAATTTGTTCATGAGACATACTCACTCTCATCTCCAAAATTCCCATAGTATAAAGTCAAAACTTAAGTAGCATTCAAGTATGTGAAAGCTACACAGATTGAGCGTGGAAAACCACATGACTTCCACCTGCATGATTCACAGCTTTTAAAAAGAAAATGTGTGCAAATATCATTGATGTAAAATTTGTGGCAAAGCATGCTACCCTATGGCAGCAACTATGAATCATAAGAAAAAATCAGCACAAAAGACCATATGCAATCTACGATCGCAGAAAATTCCATCACCAGCACAGTGAAAGAAAAAAAGAAGAAGAAGAAAACGAAATTCAGCAGAAAAAATTAAATAAGAAACATGAAGAGTGATCTTCCATGTCATGCCTTCATAATCAGCATCATCATCTTCCATTACGTCCTCCACCAATGGAATCATAAGAAAAAATTGACGATATGGAATCCATGATTGCAGAAAATCTCATGACCAGCACAGTGAAAGTGAAAGGAAAAAAGAAAAAAAAAAACAAGTTTAAAAATTAAATAGGAAACCTGGTGAGTCATCTTCCTTTACATCCTCCACCAATGCCTCATCCTTCACCAAATAGCAAATACATTATCAATAAAACAAATTTATATATGCATAATGAAAATCAAATTTCTATGGAAAATTAATATAAATGCCTGAGGCTTTCTCTCAGCTTTGTTTTCTTCAACGATGGGCCCTGACACGGCGGCTTCTGAAGAAATTGGCGAACGCAAGATGGTAAATTGAGACTTACTTGCAGGCGATGATATGATGTATAAGAAGAAATAATGAGATCAGGGTTTATTCTATGTAACGCTCCGCATTCCTCAATTAAAAATGATAGAAAAACATTAAAAATTTTGGAGCTGCCAAATCAGCGTTGAATGAAGGATGTGTAGACACGTAAGAGGAAGAAAACCTTCTTTAGATAAGTAAAGATACTAAGTGAAGTCCATCATCAACCCCGTTTCATTAACTAAAGAGAATTTAGGTTTATGGTAATTGGAATTTTCATATCTCATGGAAGTTGTTAATTTCTCAATTGCATTCATTAATATATTTTTTTTAAAAGATACAATCATGTAATACAACCATTATTTTATATCTCATGTAAAATAGTAATACAACCATGTAATTGATTAACCTAAAATTTTCACGTGATAGTATGCCATTGCTATTATATGAAATAAAATTAGAAATATGATTTGTGTACCTCAACAAATTCCCATGTATTAATAGTGATAGCTTAAATGTAAAATGAAGTAATTAAACCTTTTTTTTAATGCAGTCCATATAAAATATTTTTCTCTCTAAAAAATATACTCCATAGGGATTTGTTAACAAATTCATATAGGCAAAGACTTGTGAGAGACCATTGTTAGGAAATTTTAATTCAAATATAATCTAATTGTGGACAATATATTACTATGCAATTATATTAGCTATTTAATTATTTTATAGATTTAATTAAGTGATCCAATTTAGGTGTAAAGTCCATGGGCTATAATAATAATGATATGGGTCAACTGGGTAGATACTCAATACTACATGATTAAGTGATTATGAGTCGCCCAATTGTGTAGTATATAAAGGCTCACAGGTTATGGCCCCCAATATACTAAGTCGCACATAGTTTTCTCCTTCTCCCCATTGGAAGGGATTACGACGGTCCCATTGAGGAATTAAGATGAGGAATTAAGAGGCTCAGTTGAGGAAGGTCATAATACATACCGAGTGTTCCGCCTAAAGGACTCAATGAATCCAAGGTACGCTTCCGTGTTATAGTTTTAGATATTGTTAATCATAATAGGGTTTAAGGTTTTAGGATATATGGATTTATTTCCTACAAGTGGTATCAGAGCCACCCTTAGAATTTTGTTTAGATTCAAATAATTGTATTTGAATTTTTTTGTGAGATCACATTTAAATTCGGAGATAGAGTTTTTTATGGTTCACGGAATTTGGTTTCAATTAATTTTAAATCTGTAAATTTATCATGGGATGTTAATTATCAAATTACGGATTTGAAATTTAGTATGTTAATTATGTACATTTGATTGCAATTGCGCTCTTTCACTCATGCACATGTTTATGAATGATAAAGGATATGATTTCAATTTTGATGTCAGAATTTAAATACATGTGGTATTTAAGTGATTAATCAACCGTATGCTTATAGGATTGGCGTAAAGTTTATTAGTGATAATTTGGGATTTGGTGTGCAAATGTTGGCAGTATACCATTAAGAAATTAACCATGCGAGCATTATGTTTGGGGGTAATTATTGTTTTATTGAAACAGTGACAAATTGAATCCAATTTTGAGTATTCTTATGTTAACGTTAGTTGAATTTGCGCCATTTTTGGTCAAATTTACATAGCCACATATACTGCATAATAAAGGTTTCGGATTGAATTATTATACACGTTTATATATGCATAATTGAGGATATTTATTCTACTGTTCTTTTTGGTTAGAGATGGTGTTATCAACTTTGTTCAAGGCAATACTGCCATTTGAGTTCAGACTTACTTTGAATATCCATTCTGATTGTAAATCCAATATGTCAACAGTTGTGACAATTATTAATTTGATTGTGCTATTAAGTACGGTACCATGGCAAATTTCTTGAGGGATAAGGGTTGCCATATTTATTACCTTACCTGAATAATTGATTAACTTTGTAAATTGTTAATTAATTAATATAGTCAAACTATGATGGGTGATCTAGATACTTGTGTAATCAATCTGGGAAATTTATGTTTTTTTGGCTAATTGTAGATAATATAAGATTTGTAATTTTTTTTATTAAGTGAATTACAGTTACTCATAATAGCCTACTATCCGTAAATACATTATTCCATGTTATTTTGGCTAATTGATTTTTTTTAAAAATCATTTAAGATTTGGAATTATTGCGGGTGCATATATATATATATATATATATATATATATATATATATATATATATATATATATATATATATATATATATATATATATATATATATATATATATATATATATATATATACTGAAAAGGACACTTGTGCACAACTAAAGAATAATAGTCCCTAAGTCCCACGTATTTTTACCCACTTTCAATTTTGGGGTGTACCACGTATTTTTACTCATTCAATTTTTGGCAAAAATACATAATATTTTATTACCTACTTTTTACAATCCCAACAACTTTAATTACTTTTTTACACTTTATTCATCATTCCCAATAACTTTATTCACTTTTTCTTTTTAAATTACTAATTTATCCCTATTTTCTCTTACATTATATATTAAAAAAATAAAACGTCTTAATCTCCGTGCCCGTACAAATGAGTAAAAATACCCGGGACGGAGGGAGTACTATAAAAGGTAGTAAGTTAGTGATGTCACGGTAATTGTGATTATGCATTACTGGTTAATATTCATTTTAATAATTTTGATTTTGATGATAATATTGATATTGAGCATTCTGGATTTATCAGTGGGTGAATACATGCGCCACTTGTTGCCATCGTATGTGTGTATTATTTCATGTTAATTTTAGCATAATTGTTTTAAGTCCACAAAGATAGTATTACACCCTTACATTTATGAACTCTGGAAAATGGATGATTGATAGCAATGAATTGCTAGTTGACATCACTTCAGTAGTGGGACAAATGAGTACTCTCATCTCGGTATATGTGACTATAACTAAATCACATTTGAAATGATTGACTATCTGACGGAAGTGCAATCCTTGCATATGCTTCCATTATGATTAATTGATTTAGATTAATGGTAAATTTTGAATTCTAGTTTTTTGTTAATATTGTGTAGTTAATTATTTTGGGTGTGGTAATTAAGTTTATAACCTACCATATTCAGTTTATACTCCCTCCGTCCCAGGCTAAGAGTCTTATTTGTTTTTGGGCACGTGAATTAAGGAGTATTATTATTTAATATGTAGTGGATAGTTGTATTAGTGGTGTGGGGGCCCCATGTTTTAAATGTATTAGTGGGTATGGGTGTGTCTCATGTGTCCAAAAAAGAAAATGAGACTCTTTGAGTGAGACAACCAAAATGGTAAAATGATCCTCTTAGCCTGGGACGGAGGGAGTATTAAATTGGGATTTGGAATCCCTATTCAAGCTAAAGAAATATTTCATTAATTTTAAATACATGGGAATCATCAAATATTATCGCAAAGCTTTAGAAATTAATTAAATTAAAATTGGGGAGATATTTTTTAATGTCGCACAATTAAACATAAATATTTATTTTAAATATTTTTTTAATTGGTCTAATAATTTTCAATCTAGTCAATCAAAGCATCATGTTGTCATAGCAGTCTCTGTGTGTGGAGTGTGATTTTATTAAAATTACATAGATGAGTGTGAAATTATTTATGTGTTCTGTGTTCGGCCCATAGGTAGGCACAATTTGACAAAATAATAACACATATGTGATAATAAATTTGTGATAATTATTATAAATTGTTTATATGAGCCTCAGTCGGTCCATAGATAGACTTTTGTTTGACAGAACTTATTATCAATACATGATTATTACACCAAGATTACCCCTGCAGTTAATTTTGGTTCATAGACGAGGTTAATGTTGCACAAGGTGTCTTGTGATGGGTCTCCAATTAGTATTACTAGTCATAATTTATTTTATGACATGTATGTTGTGCGAGTGTATCTTCATGCGGGTAATGATCGGCCCAAAGGTAGATTAATATTTGGCTCAAAATACACAAACACCTGTGGTGATGAATACGTGACGATTATTTAGTTTTACATGTGAGTAATAAGTCGGCCCAAAGGAAGACTATTGCTTGACAGTTTTTATTGTCAGTATTTGACCACTACGTAGAGAGTGTCACTTACAAGTTAGTATTGTTGTCATTGGACTTGATACTAATGTTGTGCTCAATTCCTCGAGATGATTCTAATTATTTAAATTGTGAAAGATTATAAAGTTTAATGTAAGCATGATAACTATTTTGAATTAATTCACTATACAATTAAGAAGTCTGCTGATTAAGTAATCCCTACATCAACAATATAATTAATGAGTGATATTTTCACCTAAATTTTAGTGTCTTTTTATGTGTATTTTCGTATATTTTTATCCGTATTTATGTACTATTTGGTTGTCTTATGTGTTTTTATGGAGATGTCTGTGAATGAGCTTAAACGTATGATTTTCAAGCAAAAATAGATCCTAGACGCAAAAAAGACGACGTAGGAAAAAGTGGATCTCAATTCGGAGTTGAAACGAGGGAGAACGAGTCGAAACAATATTATGAAAAAAGGGATTGCACCAACACGGCCGGCCATGTTGCAGCACACGAGCCGTGTTGCGCAACACGCCTCTGTAAGACTTGGCCGTTTTCTGGCATCAGAAATGCCTACACGGCCACCCTGTGGCCGTATTGCAGCACACGACTCGTGTTGCTGCAGGATCAGAAATATATTAGAACCCTTCTAGAAGCTTCCCAAGGGGTATAAATACCCAATACTTCAATTTTAGATCAGATTGGTCAAGGGTTTTCACCCTTACACCTACCTCACACACCACTTCCTCTATTTTACACCTTCATCTTTATCCATTCTTCATCCATCCCATCTATCATCATCCCACCATCAAATCCTTCATCCATTTAGCTAGAGAAGCAAGGGAGAGAGAAGAATTGCAAAGGGAAGAAGAAGATCACCATTGGAGCTATCCAAGGGAGTTTTCATCTAATCTTTGTATTGAAGCCTTGTTGTTTATCATATTTTGTAAGGATTTTAATGTCTATGTTGAATTCCTTGTGACTATGAGAAGCTAATCTCCTTTGTGAGATTAGCAATATGAATTGTGTTGGATAATTTTGGGCATTTGCAATTGAATGATTATGTTAATTGGGATAATTGATTTTCTATCATTGATGCTTTAGATTTTAACGTTTATGATGATTTGTGTGGTTTGTTGTTTTAAACATGTGATTAGATTGAGAAGTCAATTACATATTTAAGATAATTAATTGAATTATTTCATCATACACTTCATGTGCATTATAAATTGTAAAGAGATTGAGAAATCCTTTAGAGTTTAGAACCCTTTGATAGGACATCCGATTGGTTTGATCGAGAGGTTGATAATTGTGTCAAGGGACTCTCATTTCAAGCTTAGTACCTAGTTGGAATTGTTTGAGTGAGAACCAATCATTTGAGTTATGTATTGATAATATCCTATTCATTTCAAAAGGGAGTTTAGGTGAACTTGTGTTGGCCCTTAGTCTATGCCCATGATACATATGAATTCGTTGCATGATACCTAAATTTTTCATACTTTAAGTATTGCTAGTCTCATTCTCTATCTACTTGGCTCATTCATCCATCTTTCATTCATCTATCCATTTATTTTATTGTCATTCTTGATTATCTCCCCTTCTTGATCATTTCTATAATACTATGATGAATACGAGATCGCTTAGACCCTAGTACATTCCTCTCTGTGGTTCGATAAATTCTTTAATTAGTCATCCCAACTACAAAATGGCTAATCAAATGGTGCCATTGCCGGGGAGGCAACGGTTGCTAGTGGTTTAATAAATGAGTATTTTGATTAGTATTACTAGAGATATTTTTATTACTTTTTATTATTTTCTTTGGAAAAATTTTGATCTCACTTTTTTCGTTTTGATAGGTACGTGAAAACTACCTTGAGAGAAAAAGAAGGGAGATCAAAACCAAAAAGAGCAAGTTTGAAGAAGAATTGTAGTAAGCCTTGAGAAGAGCATTTAAATGGATAGTTGGAACCAATTCACAAATGTCTTTGGGGACCAAATTGAAAGGGTTCCACCTCCACAATCAAGAGGCTATATGAATAAGAGCAACTATGATTACAATTTCCAAATAGATCAAGATAGCTCTCAATATTACAATCAAGGAAGAAATGGAGAATGACAACAAACTTACAATGCAAATACATTCCACCCTTATCAAGCATGTGCTTATTCTTCACCAAATCCCAACACCAACACTTCTCCTCCATTCCAAAATTACGCCTTATTGGATTATATAGAAGATGTGCTCAAGGTAGTGATGAACGTCAAAATCCTCAATCAAGTTTTCTTCAAAATGAATCCTCCGAGATAATTACACCCGCTACCTTGGAATTGACAAGACAAATAAGGATGATGAATCAATGTGCTTATGGTCAAGTCTTGTCTAGTTCAAGTTTGGGGGATGCTCAAAATGTGCAAGGTGTGTCAATTCCTAGCCCTATGGAGCAAGAAGAGTGGAGGAGGCCTACTCATCAAGTAGGAGATGTTTCTTTCATGGGAGTTGATGATTTCCAAGAAAATTTTCAACATAATTATAAGGGAAGTTTTCATGGGAATTACCCACAAATTCAAGGATAGAATTTTGACAACAAAGAGGAAGGAGAGTTTCAATATGTTGAGGAAGAAAAATCATCTTTAGAAATCTTGATTGAGATGATGATAGCAAACCTTGAGGAAGACAAGAAAAGAGATGAAGCACGAAATGAGGCATATGAGAAGAGATTAGAAGCCTTGGAGCATCAAGTAAGAAAAATTGTAAGTGTTTTGACCAATTTTCAACAAGTTGAAGAATTTGAAGAGGAGAGTAAAGTTGAAGAAGAGTTTGAGGAAGAAAAGAGTTTGGGAGATGAAGAATCAAATGAGGTAGTTGAAGAGCATATTGAGGTAAATGTTGTTGATGAAGAGGAACAAAGGCAAGAAGCAAATGATGATGACTTGAAGAGTGAAATGAGCATTTTTAAACCTTTAAACTCTTTAAGTTGCTTTGAATTTCATAATATTGTTTACATTGACTTTGTCTTACCCATTGATTCTTCTCATATTCTTAGAAACAAAAGAGAACTCGAAGAGATGTTAGGGGTCTATTTGGTAAGGAGGAATAAGTGGTGTTCGAGAATGGAAAGGCAGTGGAGTATAAGCTCAAGAGAGTTGAATTTTTAAAGCCATGCTCGAAAGATGCAACGGAGGTCGTTACTTACCACAAGTGCCTATTAGAGAAAGAAGCACAACAGTTAAAATTTGATGGCAAGGACGAAAGATATCCGTGGCCATTCCGATAAGTTCTCCATATCCCGTCCAGCATAAAGACGTTAAACTTAGCGCTAGATGGGAGACAACCCATCATTATCTTTATTGCTTTATTTAATATTTTTAATAAGGATTGTGGATTTGATTTTGTTTTGCAATTTTGGTATGTAGGTTGATTGTGCTCGTGAGGAGAATGCGTATTGAAGATACGTGAAGTGCTTGATTGAAGTGTGTAGGTACGTCATATCACTTTTTGCAAACTTAACTCAAAACTCTTGTTTCAATTAAGTTTGGGGGGATATGGCGTGGTGTGACATATTTTTTCTTGAAGGCATATACTTTTCATATTTTTGGGATAATTTAAAATTTTTTCTCATGAGTTTTGGTTTGATTTTGGTATGATTTGTTGTGTTGAAGTGCATGATAGTTTATATTCTTATTACAATTGTCGAGCTAATGGTTTTGATAGTTGTTGAGCATGAATGAAGTGTAGTGAAAGCACGAATTGAGCCCGGAGATCAAATCGAGATTCATTATGAAATCAATACAGACGCTCGTGCCAATCATTTCCACTACAAAATGCCTATTGAGGGAGTTTACTTTACACTCATCACTTTTATGTGCTTAGCATAATTTGATTTGATTTGGATTGATTGGATTAGCATGTTACTTCATATGTTATGTTTTTGGGAGGTTTACCTTTCAATCAAAGGTTGGGATTTTTGTTAGCTTACTTGATCATGGATGATATAGAATGTGTGCTTTATTGTTAATGATGGTGATTTTTATTTTTGCATGTTATGTTTTTTTTTGTATTGTTTCTTGTTTGATGAATCTTTTCTTTTATGTGTTATGTGTATTTTTATTCTTGTTTAGGGTTGTTTGGTGGTTTGTTTCGGGATGTCGTGAGTCATTTTTGAATGTGAGTGATGACATGTTGTGATAATAAGTGATGATAAGTTTCTTAAGGTCCGAGCATAAGCTTGTGGGCTTTTGAGCCTTAACCGTGCATACATGGTATTTCTTCATGAGTGGATCGGTTGTGTTTGATAAGTTAGAACTTGCTCAAGGACTATAGGAACGAGCCCGATTAGTAAAGATAAGTGATATGATTTAAGGCCATCCTTGTCATGTATAGTCATTGACAAATATTTTCATACCTTGAATATCATCCTTAGTCAATCACCTTGAGCCTATAAGCCTATTTCTTGTGAATTTAGCATATTACAAGCCTTGATTTCCTACATGAGCCTTATATATATACCTTTTGTGTGAGTGATTGAGGAGATGGTAACTAGAAAGGTTTGATGAGGAAGAAAAAGAAGAAAAGGAAATGTAAGTAATCAAGAAAAAGGATGAAAAGAACAAAAACAAGAATGTACATGCAAATTTAATACAAGAGAAGGAGCAAAGCAACAACAAGGTGCTCAAGAAAATAAAAATTAAAAGAAAAGATGTATGCATCATAAGAAGTTCAATCCAAAGGATAATGATGATGATTAGTGCTTGTGAGCAATAAAGAAAAGAAAGGAAGAAAGAAAAGTTAAGGAGTTGAGAAAATTGGCCATCTCTTCGATTACTTACATTTGATTAGTCACTATTATCCATAATCTTCCTACCATACCAAAGAACCTATCGTTACATCCTTAATTAAGACCTTTTTGATCACTAACTGAAACTTTGGTGGTTTGTGAATGTAGTCCACGAGCAAGTTTATAGCGAGTCGAGCCAATCAATTGATGAGTTTTGTTTTACCTTACTTTATAGAGTGATAAATGAAATTATGACATATGTGTGGCTTGGACTAAAAGGGGACTATATTACACTTTTATTCTCTTTTGATTGAACTTGTTAATATTTGCATGTTATGGTTTTATTGATGTAGGATGCCTTAGCATAGTTTGTAATTCTTATTGCTATTGATGTGTTATTACTTGTGTTCATTTAGTCTTTTTCTAGGTGAAAATCACTCCTCTTGGTTTATCATTTTTGTTGTTCGGTGACGAACAACACTTTAAGTTTGGGGGTGTGATGAGTGATATTTTCACCTAGATTTTAGTATCTTTTTATGCGTATTTTTGTATATTTTTATCCGTATTTATGTACTATTTGGTTGTGTTATGTGTTTTTATGGATATGTGTGTGAATGAGCTTAAACATATGATTTTTAGGTAAAAATAGATCCTAGACGCGAAAAGAAAGACGTAGAAAAAAGCGAATCTCAATTCGGAGTTGAAACGAGGGAGAACGACCCGAAACAAAATTATGAAAAACAGGGGTTTCACCAACACGGCCGGCTGTGTTGTAGCACATGAGCCGTGTTACAGCATACGAGCCGTATTGCGTAACACAGCCTTGTAAGCCTTGGCCATTTTCTGACATCAGAAATGCCTGCACGGCCACCCTGTGGCCGTGTTGCAGCACACGACTCGTATTGCTGCAGGATCAGAAACATATTAGAACCCTTCTAGAAGCTTCCCAAGGGGTATAAATACCAAATACTTTAATTTTAGATCAGATTGGTTGAGGGTTTTCACTCTTACACCTACCTCACACACTATTTCCTCCATTTTACACCTTCATCTTCATCTGTTCTTCATATATCCCATCTATCATCATCCCACCATCAAATCCTTTATCCATTTAGCTAGAGAAGCAAGTGAGAGGGGAGAATTGCAAAGGGAAGAAGAAGATCACCATTGGAGCCATCCTAGTTAGTTTTCATCTAATCTTTGTATTGAAACCTTGTTGTTTATCATATTTTGTAAGGATTTTAATATCTATGTTGAATTCCTTGTGACTATGAGAAGCTAATCTCCTTTGTGAGATTAGCAATATAAATTGTGTTGGATAATTTTGAGCATTTGCAATTGAATGATTATGTTGATTGGGATAATTGATTTTCTATCATTGATGCTTTAGATCTTGACGTTTATGATTATTTGTATGGTTTGTTATTTTAAACATGTGATTAGATTGAGAAGTCAATTCCATATTTAGAATAATTAATTGAATCATTTCATCTTACACTTCATGTGCATTATAAATTGTAAAGATATTGAGAAATCCTTTGGAGTTTGGAACCCTTTGATAGGACATCCGATTGGTTTGATCGAGAGGTTGATTAATCATTTGAAGGGACTCTCATTTCAAGCTTAGTACCTAGTTGGAATTATTTGAGTGAGAACCAATCGTTTGAGTTATGTATTGATAATATCCTATTCATTCCGAAAGGGAGTTTAGGTGAAGTAGTATTGGCCCTTATACTATGCCCATGACACATATGAATTCATTGCATGATACCTAGATTTTCCATACTTTAAGTATTGTTAGTCTCATTCTCTATCTACTTGGCTCATTCATCCATCTTCCATTCATCTATCCATTTATTTTATTATCATTTCTTGATTGTCTCCCCTTCTTGATCGTTTTTATACTAATATGATGAACACGAGATCTCTTAGACCCTAGTACCTTCCTCCCTGTGGTTCGATAAATTCTTTAATTAGTCATCCCGACTACAAAATGGCTAATCAAATGGCGCCGTTGCCGGGAAGGCAACGGTTACTAGTGGTTTAACGAATGAGTGTTTTGATTAGTATTACTAGAGATATTTTTATTGTGTTTTATTATTTTCTTTGGAAAATTTTTGATCTCACTTTTTTCGTTTTGATAGGTACGTGAAAACTACCTTGAGAGAAGAAGAAGGGGGATCAAAACCAAAAAGAGCAAGTTTGAAGAAAAATTGTAGTAAGCCTTGAGAAGTGCATTTAAATGGATAGTTGGAACCAATTCACAAATATCTTTGGGGATCAAATTACAAGGGTTCCACCTCCACAATCAAGAGGCTATATGAATGAGAGCAACTATGGTTACAATTTCCAAATGGATCAAGATAGCTCTCAATACTATAATCATGGAAGAAATGGAGAATGACAACAAGCTTACAATGCAAACACATTCCACCCTTATCAAGCATGTGCTTATTTTTCACCAAATTCCAACACCAACACTTCTCCTCCGTTCTAAAATTACGCCTTATTGGAATTATGTAGAAGATGTGCTCAAGGTAGTGATGAACGTCAAAATCCTCCATAAAGTTTTCTTCAAAATGAATCATCCGAGATAATTACACCCGCTACCTTGGAATTGACAAGACAAATAAGAATGATGAATCAATGTGCTTATGGTCAAGTCTTGTCTAGTTCAAGTTTGGGGGATGCTTAAAATGTACAAGGTGTGTCGATTCCTAACCCTATGGATCAAGAAGAGTGGAGGAGGCCTACTCATCAAGTAGGAGATGTTTCTTTCATGGGAGTGGATGATTTCTAAGGAAATTTTCAATATAACTATGAGGGAAGTTTCATGGGAATACCCACCAATTCAAGGATGGAATTTTGACAACAAAGAGGGAGGAGAGTTTCAACATGTTGAGGAAGAAAAATCATCTTTAGAAGTCTTGATTAAGATGATGATAGCAAACCTTGAGGAAGAAAAGAAAAAAGATGAAGTATGAAATGAGGCATATGAGAAGAGATTAGAAGCCTTGGAGCATCAAGTAAGCCAAATTGTAAGTGCTTTGATCAATTTTCAACAAGTTGAAGAATTTGAAGAGGAGAGTAAAGTTGAAGAAGAGTTTGAGGAAGAAAAGAGTTTGGGATATGAAGAATCAAATGAGGTAGTTGAAGAGCATATTGAGGTAAATGATGTTGATGAAGAGGAACAAAGTCAAGAAGCAAATGATGATGACTTGAAGAGTGAAATGAGCATTTCTAAACCTTTAAACTCTTTAAGTTGCTTTGAATTTCATAATATTGTTTACATTAACTTTGTCTTACCCATTGATTCTTCTCATATTCTTAGAAACAAAAGAGAACTCGAAGAGATTTTAGGGGTCTATTTGGTTAGGAGGAATTAGTGGTGTTCGAGAATGGAAAGGGCAATGGAGAGAAGCTCAAGAGAGTTGAATTTTTAAAGCCATGCTCGAAAGATGTAACAGAGGTTGTTATTTGCCACAAGTGCCTATTAGAGGAAGAAGCACAACGGTTAAAATTTAATGGCAAGGACGAAAGATATCCGTGGCCATTCCAATGAGTTCTCCATATCCCATCTGGCTTGAAGACGTTAAACTTAGCGCTAGATGGGAGGCAACCCATCATTATCTTTATTGCTTTATTTAATATTTTCAATAAGGATTGTGGATTTGATTTTGTTTTGCAATTTTGGTATGTAGGTTGATTGTGCTCGTGAGGAGAATGCGTATTGAAGATACGGGAAGTACTTGATTTGAAGTGTGTAGGTATGTCATACCACTTTTTGCAAATTTAACTCGAAACTCTTGTTTCAATTTAAGTTTGGGAGAATATGGCGTAGTGTGACATACTTTTTCTTGAAGGCATATACTTTTCGTATTTTTGGGCTAATTTAAAAATTTTTCTCATGAGTTTTGGTTTGATTTTGGTATGATTGGTTGTGTTGAAGTGCATGATAGTTTATATTCTTATTACAATTGTCGAGCTAATGATTTTGATGAGTTGTTGAGCATGAATGAAGTGTAGTGGAAGCACGAATTGAGCCCAAAATCAAATCGAGATTCATTGTGAAATCAATACGGAAGCTCATGCCAACCATTTCCACTACAAAATGTCTATTGAGGGAGTTTACTTTACACTCATCACTTTTATGTGCTTAGTATAATTTGATTTAATTTGGATTGATTGGATTAGCATGTTACTTCATATGTTATGTTTTTGGGAGGTTTACCTTTCAATCAAAGGTTGGGATTTTTGTTAGCTTACTTGATCATGGATGATATAGAATGTGTGCTTTATTGTTAATGATGGTGATTTTTGTTTTTGCATGTTATGTGTTTTTTTGTATTGTTTCTTGTTTGATGAGTCTTGTCTTTTATGTGTTATGTGTATTTTTATTCTTGTTTAGGGTTATTTGGTGGTTTGTTTCGGGATGTCGTGAGTCATTTTTGAATGTGAGTGATGACATGCTGTGATAATAAGTGATGACAAGTTATTATTAAGAATCTCTACACTTTCGAATTGTGACATGTTCTATTTAATTTGTTCAATTTTGAGATAAATGTAGTGTAATAAGTTTCTTAAGGTCCGAGCATAAGCTTGTGAGCGTTTGAGCCTTAACCGTGCATAAATGGTATTTCTTCATGAGTGGATCGGTTGTCTTTGATAAGTTAAAACCTGCTCAAGGACTATAGGAACGAGCCCGATTAGTGGAGATTAGTGATATGATTTAAGGCCATCCTTGTCATGTATAGTCATTACCAAATATTTTCATACCTTGAACATCATCCCTAGTCAATCACCTTGAGCCTATAAGCCCATTTCTTGTGAATTTAGCATATTACAAGCCTTGATTTCCTACATAAGCCTTATATATATATACCTTTTGTGTGAGTGATTGAGGAGATGGTAACTAGAAAGGTTTGATGAGGAAGAAAAAGAATAAAAGGAAATGGTAAGTAAGCAAGAAAAAGAATGAAAAGAGCAAAAACAAGAATGTACATGCAACTTTAATACAAGAGAAGGAGCAAAGCAACAACAAGATGCTCAAGAAAATAAAAGTTGAAAGAAAGGAAGTATGCATCATAAGAAGTTCAATCCAAAGGATAATGATGATGATTAGTGCTTGTGAGCAATAAAGAAAAGAAAGGAAGAAAGAAAAGTTAAGGAGTTGAGGAAATTGGTCATCTCTTCGATTACTTACATTTGATTAGTCACTATTATCTATAATCTTCCTACTATACCAAAGAGCCTATCATTACATCCTTAATTAAGACCTTTTTGATCACTAACTGAAACTTTGGTGGTTTGTGAATGTAGTCCACGAGCAAGTTTATAGCGAGTTGAGCCAATCAATTGATGAGTGTTGTTTTACCTTACTTTATAGAGTGTTAAATGAAATTTATGATATATGTGAGGCTTGGACTAAAAGGGGACTATATTACACTTTTATTCTCTTTTGATTGAACTTGTTAATATTTGCATGTTATGGTTTTATTGATGTAGGATACCTTAGCATAGTTTGTAATTCTTATTGCTATTGATGTGTTATTACTTGTGTTCATTTAGTCTTTTCCTAGGTGAAAATCACTCCTCTTGGTTTATCATTTTCGTTGTTCGGGGACGAACAACACTTTAAATTTGGGAGTGTAATGAGTGATATTTTTACCTAGATTTTAGTGTATTTTTATGTGTATTTTCGTATATTTTTATCCATATTTATGTACTATTTGGTTGTGTTATGTGTTTTTATGGAGATGTGTGTGAATGAGCTTAAACGTATGATTTTCAGGTAAAAATAGATCCTAGACGCGAAAAGAAAGACGTAGGAAAAAGCGAATCTCAATTCGGAGTTGAAACGAGGGAGAACGAGCTGAAATAAAATTGTGAAAAATAGGGGTCGCACCAACACGATCGGCCGTGTTGCAGCACATGAGTCGTGTTGCACAACACGGCCCTGTAAACCTTGGCCATTTTCTGACATCAGAAATGCTTACACGGCCACCCTGTGGCCGTGTTGCTGCAGGATCAGAAACATATTAGAACCCTTCTAGAAGGTTCTCAAGGGGTATAAATACCCAATACTTTAATTTTAGATCAGATTGGTCAAGGGTTTTCACCCTTACACCTACCTCACACACCATTTCCTCCATTTTACACCTTCATCTTCATCCATTCTTCATCCATCCCATCTTTCATCATCCCACCATCAAATCCTTCATCCATTTAGCTAGAGAAGCAAGGGAGAGTGGAGAATTGCAAAGGAAAGAAGAAGATCACTATTGGAGCCATCCAAGGGAGTTTTCATCTAATCTATGTATTGAAACCTTGTTGTTTATCATATTTTGTAAGGATTTTAATGTCTATGTTGAATTCCTTGTGACTATAAGAAGCTAATCTCCTTTGTGAGATTAGCAATATGAATTGTGTTGGATAATTTTGGGCATTTGCAATTGAATGATTATGTTGATTGGGATAATTGATTTTCTATCATTGATGCTTTATATCTTGACGTTTATGATGATTTGTGTGGTTTGTTGTTTTAAACATGTGATTAGATTGAGAAGTCAATTGCATATTTAGGATAATTAATTGAATCATTTCATCATACACTTCATGTGCATTATAAATTGTAAAGAGATTGAGAAATCCTTTGGAGTTTGGAACCCTTTGATAGGACATCCGATTGGTTTGATCGAGAGGTTGATTAATCATTTGAAGGGACTCTCATTTCAAGCTTAGTACCTAGTTGGAATTGTTTGAGTGAGAATCAATCGTTTGAGTTATGTATTGATAATATCCTATTCATTCCGAAAGGGAGTTTAGGTGAAGTAGTATTGGCCCTTATACTATGCCCATGACACATATGAATTCATTGCATAATACCTAGATTTTCCATACTTTAAGTATTGCTAGTCTCATTCTCTATCTACTTGGCTCATTCATCCATCTTCCATTCATCTATCCATTTATTTTATTATCATTTCTTGATTATCTCCCCTTCTTGATCATTTTTATACTAATATGATGAACGCGAGATCTCTTAGACCCTAGTACCTTCCTCCCTGTGGTTCGATAAATTCTTTAGTTAGTTATCCCGACTACAAAATTGCTAATCAATAAGCATACTTGATGAGTGAACTTCAACAATAAGGATGAGACTAGTAAGTTTCTAGCAAGTTTAGTCTCAATAAAGTGTAAGGACAATAAAAGAAAAACCCATTAAGAAAGCTGTTGTTAAAGACTAAACTAAAGTACAAACTTTTGTTTACTCCTAAAGGATTGTGGAATTATTTTATAATACACCACATTAAGATTACTTAGCATGAATGGTGTTGTGGATTAGTTAAAAGACAAAAATAGTACTCCACAACATATGGTTACTAATTGGAGAAATACTAAAGATTGTAACTTATGGTCTCAATAAAGTTCCAACTAAAGTAATCGAGAGAACTTTTTACGAGTTTCACATATGGTGATATCCAACTAAGGCTGGATCATTGGAATCCACTAAAGAAAATTGGATTGAAATAGATACATGCTACTTTATTGATTATGAATAAAGATAATAAGTTTATGATCCAATTAATTAGATCATATTAGAGACGGGTAATACAGAATTCTTTGAGGATGTTGATTTGGGTGGAAGAATAATATTAAAGACATTGTTTTTGAGGGGGAGTCGCTTCGACCCCCACTTATGCTTTTAAGAAATGGTGCAAATCCAGAATATCGATAAGACAATATCAATAATATTTAAGGAATAACAAATTCAACAACCTCAAGAATTAATATCACTAAGGAAACCACTAGAGTTGGGAGAAACACAATTCAGATGATTATATAGTTTTTCGCCTAAATAATGAGGACACTATGAAATTTAATGGTAGAACATTTAATCAATATTCGTCAAGCCATGTAAGGACTAAATACTCAAAAGTGGGTTAATAATATAAGTTATGAGTTTAAATCAATACAAGATGATCAGGTTCGCATCTTTTTAAAAGATTATACTCAAAAGGAAAGGAAGACATTGTTTTAAGGGACTTTCTATCCGATTATTGGAAAAGATTCTTTTAAGATAATCGTGACATTAATAGCACATTTAGATATTGCATTAAATTAGATGGATGTAAAGACAAAGTTTCTTGATGGCAACACTGATGATACGATCTTAAAAGTTTAAGAATTACAAGGAAATCCATATATGCATTTAAGAAAGTTTTCTCATAAAGGAATTACAATCATCATCATGAAGTAATTGTCTCATTTGGATTTAAGACAAGTGTAGATGGTTATGTGATTCAGTGGGAGAAGGTTTAAGTTAAACTAAGGGAGACAAGTGTAGTCTCAATAAGGTGCCCTAAAGTTAAACTAAAGATTTATGAAATGTAGAAATATTCTATATGCTTTGACTGTTGAAAGTTGTTGTATAATGAGGTCTATAGAAGACCTAATTTGGATTTTATTTTTGGTATATTAAGTAGACATTTAAGTAACTCTAGTATGGATCTTTATAAAGTATTTATAGAAAACTAAAGATTACATGCTTTCATATCAAATATCAGATTTGTTAGAGATCATAAAGTAACCTGATTCTGAGTTTGTTGGATGCCAATACAGTAAAAGATCCACTTCAAGCTACATCTTCTATTGGTCTGGAGAGCCATACAAGTAAAAGTGTTAAGTAAACACTTGTAGCTCCTTAACCATGACAACCGAATTAGTAGTACACTAAGGGGCTTTCAAACATGAAATAAAGGTTGCGAAGCTTTGTCACATAATGTTTATTGTGATAGTTAATTCGCAATAGAGTATTTAGTAGCAACATGAGTTCTTATAAGTCAAGTATATTGACAAAGAATTATTGGTTGTTAAAGAAAGTGTTTTGTGTGGATAAAATTATAGTAGAGTATATTATGATAGACTCTAAATACGGATCCACCTATTATGTATTCAACGCCCTGTAATTTATGAGCTAGCCACTCATGTGGGTGTTATATGATTTTAGAATACATTGATTCAGTGGGAGTCTATATTTATTGCCCTTTAAAATTTTTAAGACACTTTGATTTGAATAATTCAGTTTTCTGCAGAATAAAGTTGATGACTTTGAATTCATTATGAATTCACTTAAGTTAAATTTTCATTTTGTAATATTTTATATTATGGATTGATATCACTAAAGATTAAAGTTGGACCAGTTGGAAATAGACATGATGTTAATCACATTGTATGTAATTTCCATGCTACTCACCATATTTGATCTATGTCATTGAGTGTACTAATATGGTGATTGTCGGGGTTTAACCATAATTTGTAATGTGGTGAATGCCGCGGTAGTTCCATATTAGTATATAAGATGGACCAGATTGTTAAGTATAACTTGAAGAGAAATAGCATAAAGTTTCACAACTAAAGAGTCTTGATATAATTGCTTTGAGAAATATACAGCCCAAGTGAGAGATTGTTAGAAAATTTTAATTTTTAATATAATCTAATTGTGGGCAATATATTATTATGCAATTATATTAGCTATTCAATTATTTTATGGACTTAATTAAGTGATCCAATTAAGGTGTAAAGTCCATGGGCTATAATAATATATGGGTCAACTAAGTAAATACCCAATACTACATGATTAGGTGATTATGGGTGGCCAAGTTGTGTAGTATATAAAGGCTCACAGGTTATGGTCCTCAATATACTAAGTCGCACATAGTTTTCTCCTTCTCTCCATCGGAAGGGATTACGACGGTCCCATTGAGGAATTAAGATGAGGAATTAAGAGGCTTAGTTGAGGAAGACCATAATTCCTACCGATCTTCGAGTTTGTGTTCCGTCTAGAGGACTCAATGGACCCAAGGTACGCTTCCGTGTTATAATTTTAGATCTCGTTAATCATAATAGGATTCAAGGTTTTATGATATATAGATTTATTTCCTGCAACCATCTCACGGATCTCATTTCATGAGACGGAGTACCTTAAATGTAAAATGAAGTAACCCTTTTTCCATATGAATTTGTTAATAAATTCATATAGGCAAAGACTTGTGAGAATCCGTATTACGGATCTCATTCCGTGAGATGGAGCTCCATCTAGTATTTTAAAACCTGCATTAACAGCCATGGAGTATATGTTAAGGACGAGCAAATAATGGTAATTATATGTGGCTTATGTGGTTTGAGCTTCAGTGAAAGAAAAATGTGGCCGGGAGTTCAACCATCATTAGTAGCTAAATTTTAAAATTTTATTTTTCATTTTAAATTTAGTTTATTTATTTATTATTATTATTTTAATACAAAGTAGCTAGATTTAATTAAATCAAATTAAATTAATTTTTTTACTATTGACTTGAAAATATTAGGAGATGATTTTTTTAATGTAAAATGTGATATTCGATAATGAAAAGGTAAATCATCCAATTAAATTAGATAACAATTTGGGTGAGACAGCTTGCGTAAAAGCTTACGTGAGACGAATAAAGAATGATAACTTTTATAATGAAAAAGTGATAACTTTTATAATGAAAAGTGACATTCAATTAATAAAAAGTGATAATACTATTTCATGAACAATTTATGGTATAAATGAAAAAGTGATAACATTTTATAGCAAAATTGATAATATTTTATAGCGAAAGTGATAACTCATTTGAAAGATGTAAAATAGTCTCATGTGAGACGATTTCATACAAGACTTGTCCATTAAATTATTATTATATGAAAATTTTATATGAAGAATAATAAGTAATAAAGTTTTTATAGAAAGTGATATCATATTTTAAAAAGAAAGAAAAAAGTTAATAAACATCTAATTGAATTATGAAATGACCTAAAATAAATTTAAAGTGATGATATTTTTAATATAAAGTGATGCATGATTAAGAAAAAATTATATCGATTTAATTGAACTATTTGTAAGAAATATAAAAAGTGATAATATTTTTTTAATAAAAGTGATACCCGATAAAGGAAAAGTGATAATAGTTCAATTGAATTATTTTACGAATAATTCGTATGATGAATATAAAAAATGATGAGTAGATATAGTGTACACAATTGTTAGCATACAATGGGTCAGAAATTCAGAAACGGGTCAATATATAATCCATAATAACCCGCTTCAAGACGTCATTCTCCTATACTTTCCTCTCTCCCACTCCTTTTCCTTCAACTTTTCCCTCTCACTCTCTCATTCCCTTCCCCTCATCTCTCCTCTCTACCTGTTGCCCGTGCCACCATCAGGGCTCTATTCCTCCGATTTTAATCTTTGTGTCAACTACGTCTTCTCTGCCTCAGTCCCTCCGATCTTGATCTCAACCTCCGCACCACCTCCGTCTCCTCCGTGCCGCCTTCATGCCACCTCCAACCTCTTAGATCTCAACCTACGTGCCACCTGCTCTTTAAGTCACATGTTGTCCATCACTTTGCTTATTCAAAGCATTCTCCCTATTTCAAATCTTTGCATTTCTTTTAGTTTAATTTAGGTGTTCTTTTCTAAGTTGCAAGATGTGATTTATTAGGTTTGTGTATTTCTTCCATTTAATTTTATTCCCTTCTCAATTACAAAATATTTGATATTCGTAATTTCTCTCTTCATTCTCTTTATGTTTGTTTGTGATTTCAATTTTGTGATTTCTGTCCTACTTGTCTTAGTTTTGGAAAATGAGACATGTGTGTGGCTTTTAGTTTAATTTAGGTGTTCTTTTCTAAGTTGCAAGATGTGATTTATAAGGTTTGTGTATTTCTTCCATTTAATTTTATTCCCTTCTCAATTACAAAATATTTGATATTCGTAATTTCTCTCTTCATTCTCTTTATGTTTGTTTGTGATTTCAGTTTTGTGATTTCTCTCCTACTTGTCTTAGTTTTGGAAAAGGAGACATGTGTGTGGCGCAGTTGAGAGGTTATACCAATCCTTTCCCCTAATATACATATTCTCAATACCATTTTGGAAGAAGCAGAAGAGGTTCTGTCATGCTTCAAGAATATAGAAACTCAGAAATTTAGGCACTCTCAGATGGAAACTGAAATATAGAAATTAAATTTATTTTAATTATGCTTGTGAATTTTTGTTTAGTCAAACTTGCATATTTTAAAGCATTATATAAAATTGGAATAATTACTTGTAGGTACAAACTTCCTATGTATAATTATGTTAAGATACATCCATAAAAATAAATTATTATTAGGTACAATTTTTAGAGTTAAAATTCCAAATTTATCCTTAATTAAAATATATCTCAATAATATCTCTTCCACTCTCAACGTATTTCACTTTAAGATTTCTTGACTTGCCATAATGAATTATAATTAATTCCCATGAATTCCTATTCATGTTGTTAGAAACCCCTTGACTTGCCATAATGAATTATGATTAATTCCCATGAATTCCTATTCATGTTGTTAGAAACCCCCAAACAAATCTGCATTTCGTGCAGAAAAATATCATTAATTGCGAGAATTGGAAGATAAATATGCATTTCGTGTAATTTCGTGCAGAAAATTAACTACATAAAAAATCTGCATTTCATGCAGAAAATTAACTATTAAAAAATCTGCATTTCGTGAAAAAAAAATCAACTAAACCTCCTTCAAATTGCATTTTTTTTAACCGGAATTTGCATTTCGTGAAAAAAAATCAACTTAACCCCAATCAAATTTGCATTTTTAACTAAAATCTACATTTCGTGCAGAAAAATCTGCATTTAAAATCTAAATTTGGATATTAGGGCAAAAAGGGAAATACATACATAAATTTTGTAGTTAGTAGTAAGAGTTAATTTAGAATGTATCTATCAGTTAATTACGCTTAGGGAGTGTAGTGGATAGTAACCAACCCTATAAAATTTTGTTCCTTAATGTATATTATTTTCTGTACTAAAATTTATAACTAAGATTTGTGATAAAAATACTGACTCTCTCAAATTTATTTTGATTCTACTCATGAGATTTTGTATTATTAATTTTGTGTATTTTTAAACAACTGAATAAATTTTATTTCAATGTATATTTTTGTCTTCATAATTGTATTGATGTTTTGTAATTAAATATCAAACTAAAAATGAATTGATGTTATAAAAATACTGATATAAAATATCAATATTAACAATTTTTTTTTAAAAAAAAGTGATACATTTATAAAGAATAATATATACATTATTGTATTGAAACTAATACAATTAGTTATCAAAATGTGCCATTCGTATTAATTAAGAAATACATTTAGAAATAAAAATAATACATTTATCTTATATAATGTATACACTAGTTAATTAAAATTTATACAGTCACTATTAAAGAATTAAAAAATTGCTTCATATATTTATATTCTAAATTTTGAAACTTCACACTAACGAGAAAGTCCATGAGTATGAGTGTGAAGGAGAAGTGTAGAAGTACAGTTCAATATCTCATCTATTTTGCCACTCAATCTATATTTCATTGAAGGTGGATCCTTCCCAAAGTGTACATCCTTCCATAAAAAGTTAAACATTTAAATATTAAACATATACACTTATTCAATAAAAATTATACAATACGAAATTTTATTATTAACATAATCTTCAATCTTTTTATAATAGAGGTTTTTCACCCTTGTGTTACCCAATCTAAATAAATTAGATAAAAAAACTCGAACATACTTTATAAGTTTATGCCCAAGATCAATATATACATTTAAAAAAAAGGTAGTACATTTATTGTATATAATATATACATTAAAAAATAAAAAATAGTACAGTTGGAAATTACAAAGAGTCATATCCATTCGACTCCGCCCCTACCACTACTGCCACCGCGAGACTGAGCCTCTTTGACGGTGGTACTGTGTCCGTCAAGATCCTGCCCATTAATCTCTTTGATCGCATCTCTCAGGATTGTTCATCCTTGAAAATAATGAATCTGAAATCTCTAAATTTACTGGTCTCACGATCATTAATGATCTATGAAGAAGTATAAAAACTAGAAAAAACAACATCAGATCTAGTGAATCTGACAACATATCTGGCCGATAAAATAAGAAAAATTTGAATATTAATGATTCAATCTTCAACCCTTCGATGAAAAAGAGAAAGACGAACGTACCTTTTCAAGGTAAAATAGTAAGAGAAACAGTAATAGTAGCAACTTGAGTAACACTAACGTTAACAAATCAGAGAGAATTGCATCATCTCTGCGTCGAACAGACCTTTGATTAAATGACTTCGCCGTACTGAGAAAAATTAGTGGGTGGTGGAGAATGGCTGATCGATGGGGGAGAGAGTAGGAGAATGAGAGGGGGAGAAGAGAGAAAGGAAAGAAAAAGGGAAGAGCAACCACTGCAGAGAGAGAAGGAGAATGAAATTTGGAATTTAATTTCTTTATATATGTTGGGTCATCTAGATAGGGTTGACCCGGCTAATAAGGTATCATAGTGTTCAATAAGTTTTACCAAAAATGATAACTTTTGTAATAGAAAATGATACATTTTTCAATGAAAAATGATAACCTACCAATTAATAAGATTAATAAAAAAAGTGATAATATTTTTAATAAAAAGTGATATTTGATCAATCAAAAATGATAATAGTCCAACTAAATTATTCTATGAATAATACGTATAATGAATAAAAATATTTATAACATTTTACCAAAACAACACGATTTAGATCTGATCATATTAAGGATTCTCTTCATGCAAACCAGTCTATCTTCTGTATAGAGGTTACACAGTGGTTGTAACAAAGACACATTTGGTTGTGAATTCCAATGCGACAGACATATATCTACGCAGACCTATCAATAGTTCAAGTCACACACTCCCATAATCTATTTTCTCTTTGGAGAATTCCCTTCAACTACAAAATATTATTTATTTGACACGATTCGTTGAAGGAAAATATCCAAATCCTTGTCTTATTATTTTCAATAATCCATACTTGTAGCAATAAAATCCTATTATTCCTCCTCTAAGTGATAAATGATTGATTCCAAATCCAAATATTATCTTATCTATAAAGGACCAGAAATACCTTGTTTACGTATCATTGGAAAGTGCATTAACATAAATACAGTAGTATGAAGTGGCAATACAAAAGTGTCGTCCAAATCGTGGATAAACAAACCAACCCTTCGTCATTAATCTTCGGAGAGAAATTCCATATGAATTTTTCTGTCCATAATACATAATAAAGGGGTTAAGCTAGTCATACTCCTTTTTTTGGTATACCTAACTAAGAGTAAGATTCGAAATCCTGAGATGGAAATACCTACCCATTCTCTTACATTTGAATACCCGTTCTATTCTAAATCACTATTTTAATAAAAGAGATACATAATTAATAAAAAGTGATATTTACTCAATCATGTTATATTATGATTAATTTGTGAAATGAATAAAATAATTATAATATTTTAAAATAAGTTTGACTGGAAATAATGAAATATTATTAGTTTAAAGAATCGGAAAAAATAATAATTAGCTTAATTAACTAATTAGTTAACGACGGCCAACTGCTTAATAACTAGAGATTTGTGCTGCTTTGAATAATATTTTGGGTTTGTGGGAATTCATCTCCATGACACGGTCTCACACAAGACTCATCCATTCATATATATATAGACAAAGACTTTAATAGGACCGGTCTTTTCTTTACTTTGGTGGAACTGGATCTAATTAATGAAAATGGGTTAAAAATTGAACATTCGGATTCAAGCCTCAACACATGAATTGGGGCTTTTTCTTCATTTCTTTAGGTTTCAAACACAGCATTTCGACGAGGCTGTCGGCGTTCAGTTGGGCCGATAACCCATCACTCGTGATGGACGCCATTGAGAATAGATGGTTCAGCATCGCCTTCACAACCTGCGCGTCATCGCCATCTGTCAAATCTGCCGTGTTGGTGTGAGTCGCCGCTGAAGAATTAAATTATAGTATTAATACGAACGCTTCCACTGAGGAAATCTGACGTGCTTATTGCAAGCTTACTTTGGTGTGTTTTCCCTCTTTTCTCTCTCATATGTTCTTGCCTTTTTACGTTGGAGAACACGTGTTTTGGGGATTTTAATTTTTATGTTGAAGTTGAATTTGAGTTTATATTAGTGATGATTGTTATGTTTGATTCAGCAATGGCACCCGGATAAGTGAAATAGGTTACAGAGCACTATATATTGTATCACTGGTTTGGCTATAAAGTTATTGATTGCTCTCAACATGAGTAAATTTTTTCTTTTCATGCACCCTGAAAAGCTTTCTCATATTTTCAGGAGTGATTGTGTCTTAAAAGTTAGAACGTGATTTCTTATTTCTGTTGACTTGGAAAAATCTTTGAATTCTACTTCTTTTAGTAATGATTTATTAGCTCTTAAAATAGCATCTGAAAAAACGAATTGTAAACTTTATGCGCAGTTCAATATCATAAGCTGAAAGTTTATTTTGTCCATGGAGTTGTGTAGAGTGTGGATATATTTCTTAAAATATGAGTTTGAGTTTGTAATGAATTGGATAGAGAGATCTAGTTGTGCTTTGAGTTTGTAATGAATGAGTTTGATTTGTTGGATTAAACAATATTATCAGATATGAATAAGAGGATGATGCATGATTATGAGTATTTGATCAAGATGGTGAAGATGATCATGAGGTTGAGTTGGGTATATACACATACAGATTATAGAACATTCTACGCTTTTGTTATGTGTGCTTAGATACATAAATTCTATTTTTTTGTGTAGGGTTAGAATGCTGATAAGGGAGGGTAAGATTTAAGAAACGTGTTGCTCCAAACAACAGAAGAGAGAGAAGCAAAGAACATGACAAACAACAAAATTGGATATGAAGAAGCATCCTTAAAAGCAGTGGAAGATATATTGATTTTGAAGGAAGAGAAATATTTGGCTTTTTGAACATTGATTTTGAGACAATTAGAATATGAATTAATAACTAAAAAAATGCTCTCACATGAATAATGGTGCTCTAATTTAAAGAATATATTGAAATGATGACAATTTATGAGGTGAAGCAGAATGGGGATCTTGAAGGGAGGCTCCATTGAATGGGTTGTCAAACAGAGATGAGGTGGTTGATAGGCTTGATCACTCTTTGAATTACCAGGATTACTGTTGAGATTTTTGAAAATGAAAACATGTACTTGAAAAATTAAATTGTATGTAAATTATAGAGATAATTGGATCACACATTGATATATTAATTAGATCATTCTTTGGAATTAGTAGGATTAACCCTACTAACCTTTGATTTGAAATTCTAATTTCTAAAGAATTAAAGAGTAATAGATTGAATACTCTATAAAAATAATTAGATTACTCTTTAAAATTAATTGGGCCATTCTTTTAATTAGTAGGATTACTCATTATGGAAATGAAAATAATTGGATTACTCTTTGAAAATAATTGGATCACTCTTTAGGATAAGTATGATTATTCTTTATAATAATTTGGGTTACTCTTTAATTTCATATTCGAATTTTAGAAAATAAAACATTGTTCTATTTGTTTAACATCTTTTAGGTTACTCTTTTCTATTAATTGGGTTACTCTTTTTAATAATTTGGGTTACTTTTTAATTTCAAATTCGGATTTCAGAAAATAAAATATTATTGTATTTGGTTAACATATTTTAAATTACTCTTTTCTATTAATTGGGTTACTCTTTTTAATAATTTAGGTTACTCTATAATTTTATATTCGCTTTTCCATAGATCACTTTATTATAGAATTAATTAGATTATTACTTTTTGTAATTAATTAGATTACCCTCATTACTATTTATTTATTATTACAAATAATTAGATTACTCTTTCCAATTAATTAGATTACTCTTTGTACTTAATTAGATTACTCTTTAGAATAAATAGGATTATTCTTTCTTTATTATTACAGTTAATTTTTATTAACAAGAATTGTTAGAAATTCCATTACAAGAGAATCATCATAATGAATTACGAATAAAGACATTCCATTATGTCATTCCCAATGGTACAGAGTAAATATAAATGTAAAGTTAGTATTCACTCTTCCCCATTTTCTGAAATATCCTCTTTAACTCTCTGCGTATTTGACAGCTTTAAGGTTTTATTATTAAGAAATCGATTCATAATTTTACTTCTTCACAACCCTTTCTTGTTCATTTCTTCTTTCCACAGCTTCCAATTTTTACTTGTGTCAGCTGCAAAAATCTCTTCATCTGCTTCTCATATTATCTTATGATGTAGAAAATTATCTTTCTTCTCTCTCTAACTTGCAAATTTCCACTGCTTCGAATTTTTACTTGTGTCAGCTGCAAAAATCTCTTCATCTGCTTCTCATATTATCTTTTGATGTAGAAAATTCTCTTTCTTCTCTCTCTAACTTGCAAACCCCTCTTCCCTTAATTCAATATCTCATTTCAATTTCACCTTAAACCTTATAAATTACTCAAAGTAGGTTTGAAATTGATCATAAAAACTGCATCTTTTTTACTTAAACATTAAAAAAAATGCAAGATTTTTCTATGTATTCATATTCAGCCACAATTTGCAGAGTAAGAACAACTGAAATGTCCTCGATGTGATTCTATCAACACCAAATTTTATTACTACAACTATTGTATTTATGAATTCATATTCAGCCAAGATTTGTAGAGCAAGGAACAGAAATCCACATTCAAACAGAGAATGTTGCCCATGACTGCCGCCGACAAAGACTTCCAATCCCAGCTGCCAATGTCGCCAACGATGCCTCCCATTTCTGAGCCAACAGCCGCGCCGACAAGAACGCTTTCGGGTTTGAAAATAATCGCCGGCAATCGACGCCTGTTCTCCAGGGACTAACAATATCTTGGAATCAAGCTTTATCAACTCCTGTTAGTAATAATAAATCTAATGCTTATAACTAAAGAACACCCTATCTATCACCTAAGCCTTTCGAATTAGGATATATTTACATGCCCTATGTTTGCTCTCTATTATGCTCTGAATATGAGTTGCATATCATAAAATTAAAACACAACAGAAGATAAAGGGGTTCTGTGAATTCCTTCAATTGTGGATCCAATATACTCAATCACTGGTGGAACTAGAGGTAGAATCACTTCAAGGCTTAAACCCTGCATGATTTGATGATTGTAATCATTGCCTCCTATCTCACGCATCAGAACCAAACATTTTTGAAGAAATTTTCTTCTATTTGAAGTAAGTTTTAATTTTCTATGTACCTAAATACAGCAAATAGAAATGGCCAATCTTACCAGGAATTTTGGCCAAAAATTGTTTGAACTTATTCAATTGAGTTTCGAGTGATGAATTGTACTTATTATGGGCTCTCATCTTCTCGTAGAACTCATAATCAAGAGTTGTAGCTCCGATCACAGCAAAATTCACCCTTTATTGAAGCTCCTGCAACCGCCTGACCCCCCTTCTCCGGCAATATAAGGTTTCACCAGCGGCAGCCCCAAACTTTTTGCTACGAAATTATGCAGAAACCTTAAGCGTAGAGTTCATTCAACTACTTTATCACAATAACGTACCGATAAAATCAATGACGAGGCGGCTATCAGAACATCGGCCGATGGGGTGGTGGAAGAAATTTCGGCCATACGGTGGACGAGCAAAGTGCGGCGGACTGTTAGGTGGGAAGAACAGGGGATAACTGCCGGTATTTGCAAGCGAATCGCCGAAACTAAAATAGATTGAAATATGGATCCGGTTGTACCAAATATTTGGTAGGACTGGTTGTACTGTAGTCATTCTCACACACACATATATATATATATATATATATATATATATATATATATATATATATATATATATATATATATATATATATATATATATATATATATATATATATATATATAAAGGAAATCTTACACAGAATCACACTGGAGTATAATTTTGTTTAATTGAAATTATACAGCAAAAATAAAATATATTTACCCCAAAATCACTGAACGTAACCCATAAATACTAAATTAAAATATTTTTAATTAATAAGACATTACTACCATTATAAAATAAATCCCACATCAATTTTACTAAATGTATCTCACTAAAAATATATTTATTCTCAATCATCCATGAGTAATCAAAGATTCTGTAAACACCACCTAACCTATCACAACTGCTCTCACGCTGTGAAGAACGCCAAGAATAAAGAGTAGTTGAAGAACCTCATTTTTGTCTGTTCACCATTGCCAAACAATTGAAAAAGTGATCAGCCGTATCTCTTTTCGTTGCAATGTTTTGTTCTTCATTTCTCGATTTTTTTTTCATTCGTCTTCTGTGAAAATTGGAGAACTAAGATATGTTTCTATGTAAATTTGTTTCGAAAGAGAGTTGTGCGAATCAATTAGAAAAAACCTAAAAATTGGCAACAGATTATCAAGCGCATCCTACACCATAATTTGTTGCCCAATCATGTCAGAAATCTATTTGAAAAAAAAATAAATCGTGGTCCTAGAATTCGTAACATGACTCATAAATGTAAATCCAAATACAAATTTTGGTAACAGTAATCGAAAAGGTAAACCTCGCAACCGACAGTTAGAGTAAAAAATATCTCAAGAGAAAGGAGGGTCAACCTAAAGAATCTCTTCTCCTCCCAAAACATTATAACATTCAATTTCTTTCTAATTCTTTTTGAAAATCTGTTGAAATCAGTAACGTACTGCCCTTCAAGTTCATCTTTTGATTTCAAGTTGGTATTTCAAGTGCACTTTTGTTCTTCTTAGCATGGATACGGTTGTGATCGGTTGAGTGGGTGGTGTTTATAGAACCTTTGATGATTCATGGATTAATAAGGGTAAAAATGTTTTAATTAATGGGTATCTTTAGTAAATTTTGGGTACGAATAATTGAACTCATTTCATATGTTTTTTTAATTAAAATTTTAATTTAAATATTTATGGGATACATTTAGATTTCGAGAGTATAAATAGCTGTCTCTTTATGATATATGAATATATATTTTTTAAAATATAAAATAATATAATAAGAAAATAAAAATATTAGGCTTTTTTTTAACAAATATTTTATTTAACAAATAAATACTCAATAATCCACTGCGCGGGTTACATACAAATAAAATTCTAATATGGGGTGATTTTGTATATTATTGTTGAGATGAGTAATATTTTTTATTTATAATAGTAATAGTTTATTACTCTAAATTAAAATTAATTTTTTATATGTATTAAAGAATAATTTAGATGAGATCAAATACATATTAAATCGAATTCATATAAAAAAAGGGTTAATTGCGATAAAATACACAACCTTTCTCTCTTTTCTTAATTTAATCATGAATTTTTTTTTTATAAAAAAATACACGATATTTTTCTTTTTTCTCAATTTAATCACGAACTTTCTTTTTATCAATTAAATACACGATATTATTTCATTTACTCAATATTATCACAAACATTCTTTTAATTAAATAATCCATGTGATCTTTTATGTTTTAAAATTTAATTTAATTAAAATTCTTCTATTAATAAAAATCAATAAACAATAAATACTTAAAATATAATTTAAAAATTACATATTAAATATGTAAAATATATAAAAAAATCGTAAAATTAATTCATATAATGTATCACAAATTTAAAATTAATTATCTTTTCAGATTATTCAAGAATTAAAAAAAAAACTCTTAACTTACGAATGTGATTATATTATTATGGACTTCAACTATGCAAACATATATACCTGTCAACTGAAAATATTCTTTTTTATTTAAATTTATCAATTCTTTAATTATTAAAAAAACTAATTAATTTCAAATCGAGTTAATTTATACTCCCTCCGTTTCGGAGAAGATGACACATTTCTTTTGGGCACAAAAATTAAGGAGTATAATAATTTAATGTAAAATGAAGTAAAGTGAAGTGAGATAAATAATATTTAATATGTAGTGGGTAGTTGTATAAGAGGTGATATGTGGGCCCCATGAGAATATATTAATTATTTTTGTGTGGGTCCCATGTATTAAAAAGGAAATGTGTCAACTTTAGTGGGACAAACCAAAAAGGAAAGTGTGTCAACTCCTATGGGACGGAGGGAGTGTAAAATTTGATGTATATTTTTATAAATTTTTAATTAATATTTAATATGTAATTTGTACTACATTATATTCAAATATTTAATGTGTATAGAATTTTAATAATATAAGAATTTTAATTAAATTGTAAAACACAAAATATTACATATTTAATTAATAAAAGGAAAAGGTCATGATAAAATTGAGAAAATGAAATAAGATCTTATATTTAATTGATAAAAAGAAAGTTCGTGATTAAATTGAGAAAAAAGAAAAAGGTCGTGTATTTTTTTGATAAAAAAAATCGTAATTAAATTGAGAAAAGAGAAAAATGTCATGTATTTTATCGTAATTAACCCTAAAAAAAGCCCTTCGTAAAATTATAGTTTAATTATTTATGCATCTAATACAAACTTAAAAAATAAAATTTCATTAGCTTAATAAGCTCATGTTAACTGATCAACATGTTTAATAATTAAGTGGATTAAGAATTTTACGTATTGAAAAATATATGCATAGAACAAATTAAATATACTTATTGTTGAGCTATATTCCTCAATTATTGTAAAAGGATCAAGCCTGAATATCAACATCTATTTAAAATTTATCTACAGAAAGTTACAATTTTAATTTTGTGAAAATCTTTGTTTTCATTAAAAAGTGTATAAAACTTATCATCCACTCATATAAATATGGATGAAATAGATATTTTTGACACAATTAGTGAAAAAAGAAAAAAAAAAGTTACAGCTTAAATATAAACATTTAAAATACTCGAAATATCGAGATAAAAGTTTCAGACAACTTTATTTTTGTAAATTTTAAATACGTAAAATCTATCATCCACTATTATAAATATGTAAGATAGATACCTTATTGAGGCAATTAGAACAGAAAAGAAGTTTATTTGGATATATGAATATTAATTTCAAAGTTTGATACCTTGAGACAGTATATGTATGGACTAATTATGTTGTGCACCCGGCTGAACCCACTCTCAAAAATATATAAAAATATAAATAAAAACATATACAATTATGAACAAAAATGTATACAATCTAATTGTTAGTTTTTTAATAAAAAATTGAATATAAAAAAATATACAATTATTAAAAAACATGTATACACTATTCAATAAAAAGTTATACACATATGGATGATAGTTTTTTTAATGAAAAAAGTATACAATTATTAAGAAACACGTATACAAAATAGAATAACGTGTATACTAAATAGAATAAAAAGTGATAAACATATGGGTGCACCCTTATACTCGGGTGCACCCTTATACCCGGGTGCACCTAATATCAACTCTTATATATATATATATATATATATATATATATATATATATATATATATATATATATATATATATATATATATATATATAAAAGAAATGAAAATGGAAGTATGAATTGAAAACCTATCCAAGTAATGAGGTCTCTAAAGCTGAACTAACTAACACTACAAGAAACTGTCAGATTACCGACGGAAATTTCCGTCAGTAATGTTAGAAAAATTCGTCGCTAAACAGTTTACTGACGAATTACCGACGGAAATTGATCCGTCGCTAAAACCATGGTCGGTAATTCATTACCGACGGAAATTTAAATCTATCGGTAATTACCGACGGATTATGGACGTCGCTAAATAAAATTTTTCATCGGTAGTCATGCAAATAAAATTCGTCGGAAGCCAAAAAATAGCGACAGAATTTCCGACGGAAATGTTCCGGCTAATTACCTACGAAAAAATCCGTCGGTAAATACAAAATATTGTGTCATATAACACTTATATTAGCGACGAATTTACCGACAGAATAAGTTACCGACGGATTTTTCCGTCGGTAAAATGCTGAAAGTTAGATTAACGACGAATTTTTTCCGTCGCTATTTTTATATTTGTAATATATATTTTTAAATTAATGTTAATACCTGATAAATAAACAAAAATTGTAATTAAATAAAACCATCAAAACATAGCCTAATATAAAATCTCCACAATTTCAAATAAAGATCCAAATTCGTCACAAAATATCAAATCCTACTAAATCTTTAATACAAAATATCTGATTACATTAAACATTAAGCAAAACTACATTGATTGCTTGTACTTCTTTCGCCCAAATTTCCAATGCCGAAGATCGCTTTGTCATAATCATCTGCAATATAATAAACACACATATAAGTAACATTCACTAACATAGCACAAACGGAGTTACAGAAACACATAGAACTACCCCCAATGGCAAATCTTTATAGAAAATGAAAATCACGTAGAATAAACAAAGCATGAATAAATTATCTGCACTGAAGCAATTTATGTATATCTCTTCTTATGAAATAACGGAGTGAGTGAGTGCATAAGAAATGGACCAAGTATTGAAAGATTAATCAAATTCTGAAGCTCTAGCTCCACCATGTCAATTGATACTTGCTTAAATAAGTGGTTTCATAGTCATATAACCTTAAGTCTTGATCTAAGTAAGTAATTTCGAGCTCCCCTCGAGCTCGTCCCGGAGCTTTAATAGGTATCTGTCACCGTTACGCATTACCAGAGTAAGCCAAAAGAAGAAAGCAAAAGAAACCGGGTGAATGTAAACAGATATGAATCGTGACGAGGGAGGAATGATTCAATAGAGTTTCTCATAGTAGGTTTGCTATCAGTTCAACAAGTAATTTGGCTACATATCTTCTGAGAAATAATGTGGCAGAGTTGGTAAAGTGTTGTAACTTACCAGTCCACCAATCTTGAACACATCAAATTTAACTGCCACCTTTTTTGCATTCAGAGGCGTCAAGTCCGCTGTAACCTAAAGGATCATGAGTTGCTGAATATGAAAAATTGGTGCAAACAGGTCGTGAATGCCTCACATAGCCATAAATATTATTTTTGTTAATGGAGTAAATGTACTACAAAAGAGACCACACTCGGAGTAACCATCCTTCAAGATGCTTGCTACAATGTAAGCTCTAAAGATACATAATTAAAACAACTTCAATTTAAATTTATTGATTAACAGGATAAGAAGTTAGTTTCCAGTTTCATGATCACTTATTTTTGAAATCAACACAAACATATTCGGGTGCAGTACTAACTGGAAATACTTGGTTAAGATACATGTGTTTTCTTAAACTTAAAATCTTGCGGGAGAATAAGGGCATAAGAGTAAATTGTCGACGTATCAAATTATATTTAGGACTACAGATCTTCACTGCAACCAAGACCATAATGTTTTCCAAACTTCATAACCCTTTCTTGTAATGAAATATTTCAAGACACAATGGAATGATAATTTGAAAGAATGCAGAATGAGCAACAGTTTTAGACGGAGGGAGAGAGAAGGCAAGCATAAACCAGAAGAAAGAATTGCAATATGTGAAGTATATTGAAGGTTGCAAATGACTCTTTTTTTACTTCATCAGCCATAAACCAATCACGAACAGAAATTAGTCAGTCTCAGTATAAAACTAAAGTGCAAATCTTCATAGGAAACTCAATCTTGCAATTTGATAGACCTTAATGCTTTAAGACACTCAGGATACTACAGAAGAGCTAGTTTTGTATCATTTAGAAGTGAAGGAATAAGGGTGCGGTGCTCTATAAACAAGAAGATATGTAACCAGATCAAGACTTGAGTTTACCTGATTAAAGAACGGCCCCAATTCCATATTTTGAGCACGGAGCGTGTCAGTATTGATAGCCTGATAGTTCACTCTAGATCTTAAGAACTGGGGTCTCTGCTAATGAAGTTAATGTGTGAGTAATTTCATACATACTGGCATTAAAGCAAAGCACAAGAAGTAGAAAATCAGTCCAAATTTTAAAGACTTTAACAGATTCAAGATAAAAACCAGCTAATTGTATCTAAGTTTCAATCACAAAATATGCTCTTAAGAAGAGATCTCCTAATGAATTCAATAAATCCCAAAGAAATTCCAGAGTACAATCACCAAATTGGACAAATGCTACGAGTTTTATCCGAAGAATTCAACTTTCATTACATTCTGCCCAAACTGGCAAATAGAAAACCCTTGAAAAAAATCTCTGTAAAAGCTATCACTTTCAACAACACTACAAAAGAAAAATTAACAACTGGATTGAGATGAACTATTAAACCGTTATGCAGTTGTTAGGTTACTTTATTATTTCAAAGTTAATTAAAAAAAATCACGGGGGAATTGACATACCAGGTTAGAGGAGACGACGGTGGAGGAGAAGTTTCCACAAGAGGGAAGGTTAGCAAGGAATACGGAAGCGCCGCCGTCGGGAAGCGCCGCCCCATTGCTCAATTCCGTCGGCGAGGAAGCGGAGCAACCACCATCCATCCTGCCTAAATATTTTAATAATAATTTATAAAATGAAACTTATTTATCTACAAAATAGCAAAAACAAAACGCTCTAACGGAATCCACGATTGATCGAACGTCTTCGAAGCCATGAGATCCTCCGGAAGATCCAGCTTGCTTTTTGCCATTCTAGCGAATTGATATACCGCAAGTTTTCGAGAAAAAAAACACAGAGCTCAAGGAAGAATCACACACGAGAAGAGAAAAATAGTGAGTGAGATTGAGAGAGAATTTAATCGATGAGTACCTGTGTTTCGTTAAATTAGTGTAGAAGGGGATGGATTTAACTTTGATTTTTTGTTGACCAGTGTTCCATTACTTCCTCCATTATCACCAAAATCAAACGCCACACCCACTCCAAAAGTGAATTAACTTGGGCAGGAGCAGCAGCAAGAGTGACCGGCGACAATAACGTCAACGAATTTGACTGGCGGCGAGAGCGAGTGGTGGCGGTAGCAGCGGCGGAGTGGAAGAGAGGCGTGGATTTATTTTCTTAGGGCTGGTGGATTCGTAACGAAGGCAGTCATAATACGTTTTTTAAAGCAGCCCTTATACATTAAAAAAATACTTACATTACCGACGGAATTAATCCGTCGGTAAATTAATGGCCTTTTTTTACATAAAGTTTTATATACGTTACCGGCGGAATTAATCCGTCGGTAAATTAATGGCCTTTTTTATAAATAAAGTTTTATATTTACCGACGGATTAAATCTGTCGGTAACATAAAAAACTATTTTTTAAAAAAATAATAATAAAATTGTATATATTTACCGACAGATTAAATCCGTTGGTAATTTAAAGACTCAAATTAAATTTTTTTAAATAAAATTTATTATATTTACCGACGAAAAATAGTCGTCGGTAATTTTCCGAGATGTAATCCATCCAAAATAATGACAGATTTACTGACGGAACATAATCCGTCGCTAATTCTGTCGGTAATCCATCGCAAATACCGTCAGAAATTTCTTATGATAATTTTTTTAAAATAAATCATATTAAATCAAAAAAACGTCGGTAATCCGTCGGTAATTACCGACGAAAAATTTTCAGTCGGTAATTCCGTCGGTATTCCGGCAGTTTCTTGTAGTGTAATAGTGAGGATCTAAGACAATAAATTATCTCAAGATAATGTAGTAATTATTTAAGATGGTTTTCTATAGGTAGAATGGTTTATACTTGTATTTAAAAAAAAAGTGTTTAGGATACAACAAGTTAGTGAAAAATGTTTGACCTTATCTTCTATATATATATATATGGAAGATAAGGTCAAATATTTTATAATTAATTTAAAAAAAATCATTAAAATAGTTTAAATAGTTGCTATATACTATTTTTTTTTAAATATACATAATATTATAAATAATATTTAAGTAGAATATTATTTTTTATTCATGATTGTAATTAAATATTTCTTAATTAATTATATAAGAATTTTATTTTTGGAAATTTTAAATATGTAAAATCTCACTATTATAAATATGTACTAACAAGAAGTTTCTTTTGGATATATTAATATTTCAAAGATTGATATTTATAATTTTTTTTGGTAATAAAGAATAATACATAAATATGGTACATGTAATTTGTTTAAGTATTTTTTTTAGTTTTTGTCAGTAGATTTGCAAATATTAACATCAATATTTAAAGACAAAGATTTGGGTGAGACCGTCTCACATAAGGTCTTATGTGAGATGGCCAGAAAGTGATAACTTTTATATTGAAAAAGTGATACTAAATTAATTAAAAGTGATAATGTTATTTCATGAACAATTTATAGTATAAATGAAAAGTGATAACATTTTATAGTGAAAATGATAATTTTTTTAAAAAGTTTAAAATGGTCTCACGTGAGACGGTCTCACGCAAACCTACCACATATAAAAACCTTTCTTTAAGCAGACCTCGGCCTTAAACCGCTCTTGACAACTCAGAAGTTATATAAAGTTTTGATTTAAAGTTAAAACTTACTTAAATTTCAAAATAAATATAAATTAATATTATTTTTCGGATATGATCATAAATTTACTTTTCTTATTTCCACTAAAATTCAAGATAAACATTACCGTAGTTCTCGGGATTGCGGATGAGCATTCAGATGAATATCTTTGATCGAAATGGGTGGAGGAAGCAAAATATATGAAATAAGGGTTTATATATAATGAATTAAAAATAATTTAGACTTTTTAAAAATATATGTTTAAATTATATAATAATAAGGTTGTATATTTAATGATTGACAAATACTTGTGTAAGGTCGTCTTATAGAATAATTTTTTGGGGACGGATAAAAGTGATAACTTTTATAATGAAAAGTGATAGCCAATTGAAGAAATGTGATAAGGTATTTTGAATTATTTTATGAATAATTTATAGTAAAGTGGAGTAACATTTTAAAAGAAAATTGATAACATCTTTAATATAAAGTAATAACTAATTATGTAAACGTAAAATGGACTCATCATGAGACGGTCTCATTATGAGTGATATTTTCACCTAGATTTAGTGTCTTTTTATGTGTGTTTTCGTGTTATTTTATCTGTATTTACATTCTATTTGGTTGTGTTTTGTGTTTTTATAGGAATGTGTGAGAATGAGCTTAAAAGTATGATTTTCAGGTAAAAAGAGATTCTAGACGCAAAAAGAAAGACGTAGGAAAAAGCGGATCTCAATTCGGAGTTGAAACGAGTGAGAACGGGCCAAAACGGAAGAAGGAAAAACAGGGGCTGCACCAACACGGCCGGCCGTGTTCAGTACACGGCCAACACCTACACGAGCCGTGTACCGAACACGGCCTATAAGCTTTGCCATCTGAAACACCTACACGGCCACCCCTATGGCCGTGTTTCGCACATGGCCGGCCGTGTTCAGTACACGACCAGTGTACCGTACACGGGCCAAGTAGGTGCAAAAAATCAGAATCCTTCAAGAAGCTTCCCAAGGGGTATAAATACCCAATACTTCAATATTTCATAGATTTTCGTGGTTTTGCCCTGCACACACACCTCACATACCATTTTCTCCATTTACACCATCATCTTCATCCATTCTTTATCCATCCATCCATACTTGATCCCCCCATCAAATCCACCATTCAAGTGATCAAGGAAGCAAGGGAGAGTGAGATCACAAGAAGAAGAAGGAGATCTCCATTGAAGCACTTCAAAGGGGGAATCTAATTCTAATTTTTGTGCATTTCTTTATAGATTGATCATGGTTTATAAGGATTTTAATGTCTATGTTGAATTCCTTGTGACTATGAGAGACTAATCTCCTTTGTGAGATTAGCTCCATGATTAGTGTTGGATAATTTAGTTTTTATGCAATTTAATTTTAATCTTGAATGGGCTTTGTGTATTTCTATCATTGAATGTTGATTGCTTGATGTATATGAAGAAATGTGTGATTAATTGTCATGGGCATGTGATTAGATTGAGAAATCAATTATGTGTTTAGGATAGTTCATTGAATCATTTCATCATACACTTCATGTGCATTAATTTAGAATGAGATAGAGATATCCTTCTAGATTTAGAACCATTTGATAGAACATTTGATTAGTTTGATCGAGAGATTGGTTGATTAGATGAGGGGATCCAAACCATTAGTGAATTCATTGTACCTTAAAAGGGAATATTGCCTATTATTTAGTACCTAATTAGGGAACTCGTAGAGTAATTAGTACCTATTGGAAGGTATTCATTTTGGTCTCGATCCTATGTGCTTTTGGGAGCCTTGTTGAGGGTCTACATCCTATCCATCTCGAGAGAGAGTTTAAGTGGAATTAGTGATCGCCCCTGTGCCATGTCCATGAGAGATTAGAATTAATTGCATGATTACTTTATTATCTATGCCATGATTGTTGCTAATCTCATCCTTGCATCATTTGGAACCCATCATTTATCTTTGCTTTTATTTATTTCTTGCATTAATTTAAGTGCGTTCATTTTCACGCTTATCCTCATTTTCGATCGTCCTTATAAAATCACGATAAACTTGAGATCGCTTAAACTCTAGTACGTTCCTTGCTGTGGTTTGATAAATTCTTTAATTGGTCATCCCGACTATATATGACCAATCAAATGGCGTCGTTGCCGGGGAGGTAACGGTCGCTAGTAGTTTGACGAAGGATTGTTTAGAGTGGTCTTAACAAGGACATTTATTTTTCTTTTTGCATCTTATATTTGCTTTGGAAAATTTTGTTCAAATTTTTCTTTCTCTTGTATGTGCATACCTTGAGAAGGAAGAGGAAGGAGAACAAGCACCAAAATATGAGCTACATGGATATTCTTCGAGATATGGTGAATAAAAGTGCTCATCCCACTATGAATACACAAGGAAATTTTCAAGGATTTTAAATGCCAAATTATGAGCCTAACTTGCAACTGCATTTTGGAGTACAAGTTCCTAATATGCAATTCCAACAAGGTTATGAAGATTTTGGAGTCCCTCATCAAATGCATCAATAAGTATACCCTCAAAGTGTGGAAGATATTTTCAAGAAAATTTTTCTAGAAATCAAGAAGAAAATCAACCACAACTATGGGGAAATTTTCAAGACTCCAACACCTCTTATTTCACCCAAAATGACCACATAGCTATGTTTGGAGAAAAGTTATTTAAAAAGGCTATGGATCGCTTAGAAGAGGGGAGGAAGTCTAATCAAGTGTGGATTGATAGAATCGGAAACTTGTGTGAAATGATAATGAATATAATGTTAGCATTCAATGCTAAGTTAAATTTATTGGAGCACTAAGTAAGTCAAATCGTGTCTACCGTGGAGAGACTTCAAGAAGAGAATAACAAGCCTTCTACCTCCGGAACAAAAAGTGAATGCATGATCGTTAAGGATAGAAAAGAGAATAGTTTGGGGGTTGATGAGGTTATGAAGGAGAAGAGAGAAAGAGTTCCTAAGTGGGTGAAAGCTAATGAGTTGAAAGAAGAGTTGAAGGGGAAATTTGATAGATTTGTCGAGTCTCTTGAAGAGATGGTAGAGAAAGTGAAGTTTCAAAATCAAGAAGAGATTCATGCACTTATGGAAGAAAATAAGCCTTCGGAAACTAAGATCATTGACGATACCCCACACAAGCCAAAACCTTCTCATTCTATTAAAATTTCAAATTCTCTTAAGAACTTCCATGATTTTATTGATAAAAATTTATTTGGTAATTATAGGAAAAAGGTTGCCAGAGGGAATCAACACTTGTCAATGCCTGAATTCTTACCGGGGGATGTGGTTGAAGTTCAAAATACATATAAAGCCCCATGGAAGAAGTGGAACAAATGGAAAGGGTCATTCCTTGTGAAGAACGCCTTCGGAGAACAATTGTTTGAGTTATTTAACAAGAAGGGAAATGTTCTTGTGGTTGAACGTGAGGGCACAAGGTACTACTTCAAGAAGAAATCAATGACGGTGCCTAAAGACTATTCAAGACCTCCATGAGCTTGAAAATATCGTCTGGCTTGAAGACGTTAAACTTAGCGCTCGATGGGAGGCAACCCATCATTATCTTTATTGCTTTATTTCTTGTTTTCAATAAGGATTGTGGATTTGATTATGTTTTGTTATTCTTTGCATGTAGGTTGATTGTGCTCGTGAGGAAGATGTGTGTTGAAGATGCCAAAGGTGCTTGATTTGAAATGTGTAGGTATGTCACACCACTTTTTGCAAAATTAACTCGAAACTCTTGTTTCAATTTAAGTTTGGGGGGATATGGCGTGGTGTAATGATGAGTGATATTTTCACCTAGATTTTAGTGTCTTTTTATATGTGTTTTCGTATATTTTTATCCGTATTTTATGTGTTATTTGGTTGTGTTTTGTGTTTTCATGGAAATGTGTGTGAATGAGCTTAAACCTACTATTTTCACTTTTTATTTGATGCTAAATAGGATAAGGAAGATGTAGGAAAAAGCGGATCTCAATTTGGAGTTGAAACGAGGGAGAACGAGCCAAAACAGTGAAGGAATCAGGGCAGCAGCAACACGACTGGCCGTGTTGGTGGCACGAGCCGTGTCGCAGTGCACGACTCGTGTAGCTAACACGGGCCTGTCCAGAATGGTCGTGCGGCAACATCTATTCATCCAACACGACCACCACTTGGCCGTGTTGCGGAGCTCGACTCGTGTTGCAGCACACGACCCGTGTAGCCAACACGGGCCTGTAAGCGATGGTCGTGCGGGAGCATCAGTTCACGCAACACGGGCACCTTATGGCCGTGTTGCGCCACACGACTCGTGTCGTGTCAGGGATCAGAAAAATTCAGAATCCTTCTAGAAGCTTGTCAAGGAGTATAAATACCCCTCCATTCAGATTTTATGAAGAAAATCCGATTTCCACCACTTCCACACACACCTCACACACCATTTCTTCCATTTTCCACCATCATCTTCATCCATTCTTCATCCACCCATCTACACTTGATCCCCTCCATCAAATCCACCATCCAAGTGATCAAGGAAGCAAGGGAGAGTGAGATCACAAGAAGAAGAAGGAGATCTCCATTGGAGCACTTCAAAGGGGGAATCTAATTCTAATTTTTGTGCATTTCTTTATAGATTGATCATGTTTTGTAAGGATCTTAATGTCTATGTTAATTTTCTTATGGATATGAGAGGCTAATCTCCTTTGTGAGATTAGCTCCATGATTGGTGTTGGATAATTTAGTTTTTATGCAAATTGATTTTAATCTTGAATGGGCTTTGTGTTATTTCTATCATTGATTGTTGATTGCTTGATGTATATGATGATTTGTGTGATTAATTGTCATGGGCATGTGATTAGATTGAGAAATCAATTATGTGTTTAGGATAGTTCATTGAATCATTTCATCATACACTTCATGTGCATTAATTTAGAAAGAGATAGAGATATCCTTCTAGATTTAGAACCCTTTGATAGAACATTTGATTAGCTTAATCGAGAGGTTGGTTGATTAAATGAGGAGACCCAAACAATTAGTGAATTCATAGTACCTTAAAAGGGAATATTGCTTATGATTTAGTACCTAATTAGGGAACTCATAGAGTAATTAGTACCTAGTGGGAGGTGTTTGCTATTGTCTCGATCCTATGTGCGTTTGGGAGCCTTGTTGAGGGCCTACATCCTATCCATCTCGAGAGAGAGTTTAGGTGGAATTAGTGATCGCTTCTATACCTTGTCCATGAGAGATTAGAATTAATTGCATGATTACTTAATTATCTATGCCATGATTGTTGTTAATCTCATCCTTGCATCATTTGGAACCATCTTATCTTTGCATTCATTTTATCTTTATTTCTTGCTTTAGCATAATTGCATTCATTTGCTCCTATCCTCTCTTCCGTCGTCCTTATAAAATCACGATAAACTTGAGATCGCTTAAACTCTAGTACCTTCCTCCCTGTGGTTCGATAATTTCTTTAATTGGTCATGCCCACTATATTATGGCTAATCATGTAACATACTTTATTTTGAAGGCATATACTTTTCGTGTCTTTTGGCTAATTTTAAAATTTTTCTCATGAGTATTGGTTTGATTTTGATCCGATTAGTGGTGTTGAAGTGCTTGCTAGTCCATATGTTTATTACAATTGTTGAGCTAATGGTGTTTGTTGAGTCTTTGAGCATGAATGAAGGGTATTGGAAGTATGAATGGAGCTTGGAGCTAACAAATTCCACTACCAAATGCCTATTGAGGGAGTTGACTCTACACCCTATCACTTCTAATTGATTTTGATTTGGATTGATGTGATTAGCATGTTACTTCATTTGTTATATTGTGGGAGGTTTACTTTCATATTTTAGGATTTCCTTTTCAATCAAGATGGGGATGCTTGTGAGCTTACTTGATTATGAATGTTATGAATGTGTACCTCATTGTCTAATTATGATGGTTTTGGTTTTGCATGTTATGTATTTTTTGTTTTGTTTGTTATTTGGTGTGTCTTTTCTTATTTGTTTTGTGTATTTTCTTATTCTTATTTAGGGTCATTTTGGTAGTTTGTTTAAGGAGATCGTGAGTCATTTTTTAACACGAGTGATGGCATGTTGTGGTGATAAGTGATGACAAATTATGATTAAGAATCTCTACACTTTCAAATTGTAACATGTTTTACTTAACTTGTTCAATTTTGAGATGAATGTGGTGTAATAAGTTTTTTAAGGTCCAATGCATAAGATTGTGAGAATTTGAGCCTCAACCGTGCATACATGGTATTTTTCTTCATGAGTGGATTGGTTGTGTTTGATAAGTTAGAACTTGCTCAAGGACTATAGGAACGAGCCTGATTAGTGGAGATTATTGACATGATCTAAGGCCATCCTTGTTATTAATAGTCATTGCCATATATTTTCTTACCATGAACATCATCCCTAGTCAACCACTTTGAGCCTATAAGTCTTTTTATTGTGAATTTAGCACATTACAAGCCTTGATTACTCATATGAGCCTTATATATTTACCCTTGTGTGTGAATGATTTAGGAGACGATGGCTACAAAGGTTTGATAAGAAAGCAAAAGAAAAATGAGATGGTAAACAAGTAAGAAAAAGGATGAAAAGAGCAAAATCAAGAATGCTCATGCAACCTTAAAACAAGAAAATGAGCAAAGTACCAACAATATGCTCAAGTACTTAAAAGTGCAAAGGAAGAAACATGAATCAAAAGAAGCTCAATTTAAGGAAAGTTGATGATTAGTATTTGAGATTTGAAAAGAAAAGAAAGGAAGAAAGAAAAGTGAAGGGATGGAAGAAAGTAGCTACCTCTTCGATTACTTACACATGATTAGTCACTCTTACCTATAGTATTCCTACTATACCAAAGAGCCTATCATTACATCCTAATTAAAGACCTTTTTGATTACTAATGGAAACTTTGGTGGTTTGTGAATATAGTCCACGAGCAAGCTTATAGCGAGTTGAGCCAATCAATTGATGAGTGTTGTTTTACCACTTTAAAGAGTGTTGAGTGACATTTATAACCTATGTGACGTTTGGACTAAAAGAGACTATATTACACTATTATTCTATTGTAATTGAACTTATTAATTTCTCATATAATGATTTTAATGATGTAGGATGACTTAGCATAAATTGTGATTCTTATTGTTATTGATGTGTTATTACTTATGTTCGTTTAGTCTTTTCCTAGGTGAAAATCACTCCTCTTAGTTTATCATTTTCGTTGTTCAGGGACGAATAACACTTTAAGTTTGGGGGTGTGATGAGTGATAATTTCACCTAGATTTTAGTGTCTTTTTATGTGTGTTTTCGTGTTATTTTATCCGTATTTGTGTTCTATTCGGTTGTATTTTGTGTTTTTATGGGAATGTATGAGAATGAGCTTAAAAGTATGATTTTTAGATAAAAAGAGATTCTAGACGCAAAAAGAAAGACGTAGAAAAAAGCGGATCTCAATTCGAAGTTGAAACGAGAGAGAACGGGCCAAAACGGAAGAAGGAAAAACAGGGGCTGCACCAACACGGCCGGTCGTGTTCAGTACACGGCCAACACCTATACGAGCCGTGTACCGAACATGGCCCTGTAAGCTTTCCCCATGTTTCATCATCCAGAATACCTACACGACCACCCCTATGGCCGTGTTCCGCACACGGCTGGCCGTGTTCAGTACACGACCAGTGTACCGTACACGGCCCATGTAGGTGCAAAAAATCAAAAAAAATTAAAATCCTTCTAGAAGCTTCCCAAGGGGTATAAATACACAATACTTCAATATTTTATCAGATTTTCATAGTTTTGCCCTGCACACACACCTCACATACCATTTTCTCCATTTTACACCATCATCTTTATCCATTCTTCATCCATCCATCCATACTTGATCCCCCACCATCAAATCCACCATCCAAGTGATCAAGGAAGCAAGGGAGAGTGAGATCACAAGAAGAAGAAGGAGATCTCCATTGAAGCACTTCTAAGGGAAAATCTAATTCTAATTTTTGTGCATTTCTTTATAGATTGGTCATGGTTTGTAAGGATTTTAATGTCTATATGTTGAATTCCTTGTGACTACGAGAGGCTAATCTCCTTTGTGAGATTAGTTCCATGATTGGTGTTGGATAATTTAGTTTTTATGCAATTTGATTTTAATCTTGAATGGGCTTTGTGTATTTCTATCATTGAATGTTGATTGCTTGATGTATATGAAGATATGTGTGATTAATTGTCATGGGCATATGATTAAATTGAGAAATCAATTATGTGTTTAGGATAGTTCATTGAATCATTTCATCATACTTCATGTGCATTAATTTAGAATGAGATAGAGATATCCTTCTAGATTTAGAACCCTTTGATAGAACATTTGATTAGCTTGATCGAGAGATTGGTTGATTAGATAAGGGGACCCAAACCATTAGTGAATTCATAGTATCTTAAAAGATAATATTGCCTATTATTTAGTACCTAATTAGGGAACTCGTAGAGCAATTAGTACCTATTGGGATGTGTTCATTTTGGTCTCAATCCTATGTGCTTTTGGGAGCCTTGTTGAGGGTCTACATCCTATCCATCTCGAGAGAGAGTTTAGGTGGAACATATATTGGGTTATTTTACTAAAAGGGAAAAATGAGATCCTTTGAAAGGGATGCCTAATATAGTAAAATGTGGATCTTTTGGTGGGACAAGAGAGTATATATGATCTTTGTTTAATAAATTATGGGAAATTTAGATTTTTAAAAGAATTTATTTTAATTTGGGTTAATTACACTAAAAGTCCCCACATTTTTTAGAATTGCGGATTAGTCCAAACTTTTTAATATTTACAAATAAGTTCTTGACCTTTAACCCATTTTGCAAATCAAGCCACCGGGCAGTTGGGGGTCTGCTCGGTCGTTAACGTGTCATCTTTCTTCCACGTCGTCTTTCATGTGTATAAAACGATGTCGTTTCAGCCTTCCACCTGTCAAAAAATTAATTGCATGAAAAGTCCCAACCTTTTTCCTGATTGTGAATTAGTTCAAACTTTTTTATATTTACAATAAATACCCAACTTTAAGCCCGTATTGCAAATCTAACTACCGGGCAGCTGGAGGACTGCCTAGACGATGACGTGTAATTGTATATGCCAAGTCACTCTATATTTGTTAACGAAACGGTGTCATTTTGATTTTTTTTATTGTATATAGCAACAATAATTATCGTATGAATCATCTATTCAAAATTTAGAAGTATGGATCTGCCACAACCCATCACATGGCGGATTTTAATGGATAATATTAATGTATGATATATGATGATATTTTTTGGATATAAATTAAATATTAATTTAAAAAATAAATCAAAACGACGTCATTTTGTTAACAAGTGTAGAGTAACTTGGTATATACAGTAACACGTCAGTGTTCGGGCAGCCTTTCAGCTGTCCGGTGGTTCAAGTTGAAATACAGGCTTAAAGTCGAATACCTTTTTGTAAATATTCAAAAGTTAGGACTAATTTTCAATCAGCAAAAAGGTTGGGACTTTTCATGCAATTAACTTTTTGACTGGTGGAAAACTTAAACAACGTCGTTTTGTACACGCGGAAGAAAGATGACACGTCAGCCACCAGGTGGTCCCCAGCTGCCCCGTGGCTTGATTTGCAAAATGGGTTAAAGGTCAAGAATTTATTTGTAAATATTAAAAAATTTGGACTAATCCGCAATTCACGAAAAGGCTGGGACTTTTGTTGTAATTAATCCTTTTAATTTTGTTAATAATAGGGTGTGTATTTAATAAAATAAATGTGTATATAAAATAAGTTTATAGTTATTGTGGAAAAAAAAGTGAAAATAATTACTCCCTCCATCCCGTTGATAAGTATCCGTTTGTTTTTTGCAAGTGAATTAAAGAGTATAATATAAAGTGTAATGAGGTGAGAGAAATAATATTTTAATGTGCAGTGAGTGGGTAGTTGTATAGTGTTGAGTGTGGGCTTCATGTGTAGGGATTAAGGAGTATAATATTTCAAAGTGTAATGAGGTGAAAGAAATAATATTTTATTGTGTAAGTGGGTAGTTCTATTAGTGTTGACTGTGAGCCCCATGTGTAGTGGGTTGAGTATAATAATATTATTGTATGTGTCACATTAACCCTAAAAGGAAATAAATACTTTGTATTGGAACTGACCAAAATGACAAAATGAATACTATTTAAGGGGACAAGGCCGGTCCTGAAATTTCGGGGGCCCTAGGCGAAATTAAAAAAATGGGCCCCTAAAAAAGAATTATATATATATATATATATAATCAAATATAAATTTAATAATTGTGATAGCTAAAAATTATATTTATAACTCTTACAAAATATTAATATTATATGATAAATATTCTTAAAATAAGTACAAATTTTTAAATACAAAAAGATTAATGAGCCATATAATCAAACTAAAATAGTTAAGTTGAATAAAAGCTTCAATATCTTTAACACCTACAGACATTAAAACCAAAAGATAAATATCAAAATATTATTGAAATTATCTGGATCTTCGAGGATTTTGAGAAGTAAAATCATCAATAAAGTCATGTAAATCAAGTTTCTCCAACACCTCATTTTCAATACATAATATTGACAATCCATTCAATCTTTCTTGAGACATGGATGAGTGCAAATATGATTTTAACAGTTTTAGTTTTATTCTCTTTGTTGATGCTACAGTAACTGGTATAGTAAGCATAATTCTATAAGCAATAAAAATATTAGGAAAACAATCCATGGATCTTACAAACTTGGGAATTTCAATAACAGACTTTGGTTCTCTATGTAAACAATGTTGTAATACTTGCAATTCAGAAAATAAATCATTAGCATCAATATCAAATTTATCATTATGCTTAAGAGCAACTTGAAGTTTAATACAAGATTCACACAAATTCTTATCATCTAATGAAAGTAATTTCTTAGAATTAAATAAAAAACCAAAAATATTCTCAAATATATATAATTGTTCAAATCTGATTTTTAAAGATGAAATAGCAATATCAACCATAACAAGAAAGTAATTGATCCTAAAATGTTTCTCCGGAAATTGTAGAAATTCTTCTTGAGAATTATCATCAAATTGTTTCTTTATAAAAGTTTTACGTTTTGGGGAAAAAATAGGATCAATCTCCATCTTAGAGGCAAGCTCTTTAGCTAATATAATAGCAGATTCATAAACTTCCTCTCTATATTTTTCAAAGTAAGATATCAAACCTTTCAAAATTTTTACTACAGCATCAATTTGCATATCCTTAGATTGTAATTTCTTATTAATTATGTCAATTTTTTTCAATATGTTATGCCATATAGTCATGCCCAATAAAAATTCAAAATTTTCAAGCTCATGTGATGCTAATGATTCAGCTTCACTGCTAGTTTTAGGATCTTCACTCACCCTTGATAACTCAAATAATGCTTCTCTGATCTCGCATGGTTGAGTTATTATAGCAGTAACACTATTAATGTAACTTTTTAATCTTGTTGTTGACAAAGGTTTTAGAGTTAAATGGAGAATATGATCTTGTAAAATTTTCTATCTTTTAGTAGAACTAGCAAACAAATTATATATACGTTGCACAACTCCAAAAATGACACAACTTTAACACAAGAATTTGCCATATCACAAACCATCAAATTAAGAGAATGATATGCACATGGCATATAAAATGCTCTTGGATTTATTTCAAGAATTCTTTTTTGTACCCTTGATTTTTTCCTTTCATGTTGGAGTCATTATCATAACCTTGCCACCTCAAATTATCAATATCAAGTTCAAAAATTTCCAAAATAGATAGCAACTCATTAGAAAGTCCCAATCCAGATGTATCATCCACTTTTATAAATTCAACAAAATATTCTTCTATCTTTACTTGACAATAAAATATTTACACAACGAATTATCAAAGTCATTTGTTCATGATGACTTACATCTGAAGTACAATCAAGTATCACAGAGAAATATTTTGCCTCTTTCACTTTTTCAATTATAGCACATCTCACTTTTAAGGCCAACATAGAATTTAATTCATTTGAATCTTATGACTAAGATAATGATAATGAATCTCTTTATTTTGAATGCGTTTAAAATGGTCTTGCATAACTAAATCAAATTCTGAAATTAATTCAAGTGAAGCAAAAAAATTTCCATTGTTCTCTTGATAAATTTTCTCCATGCCACGAAAAGCCAAATTACGCCTAACAAAATATTTCACAACTGAAATAATTCTTACTAAAATAGGTTTCCAATGCTCCTTTCCTTTTTTATTTGACTTTGCATCTCTTTGTCAATAGGTACATTTTTATTTAATCTAATTTACAAATCAATCCATGCTTTCATATTGGTAATATGCTCAATACCATTTTCATGTAATTTAAGCCTATCACTTAAGTGTTTCCAATCATTGAGGCCTTCATTCGCTAATAAACTCTTATTATTCACCGATTTAAAAAACTTGTAACAAAAACAATACACCATGTTTGCACTTTTTGAGTACACCAGTCATTTTCTATCTTGATTCTCACCATTTGGTAATTTTCTTGTGTAATGTGTGTATGAAAAGTGTCTAGAAAGTTTATCTTTAGAAAATGTGAGATTATTTTCTCTTCTAAGACCTTTTTCCACTAATATATCTCTAATTATATTATGAATGTTATCCCATGCTCTAGGATCATATATATCCCACGCATAATCTTCATTATCTAGAATACTTTCATGTTTCTTAATTTCATTATCAACATTTTCATCATCTATTTCTTTATTTTGTAATTCTTCCTCATTATTTAAGATTATTTCATTTTCAATTACTCTAGTAAAATTCTCTTCATCATTGTCATTTAACTCATTTTTGTTCTCAACTTTCTCCGTATTCATATCATGTAACTCATCACTATCTTTTAATTCTTCTTGCTCATTTCCTACATGTTCATTATTTTCTTTTGAAGAACCCGCCTTTATAAATTTATCAAGTGCATCCCTTTAAGAATTAGCTTCATTTTCAAGTCTTTTTCTTTTATTTCTTTTATGACTACCCGATGCATATTTTCTAGAAAACATGATTGATGATCATAATCAAATAAATAACAAATCTAATTAACAAAATCAATAAATAACAATAAAAGAATGACAAAACCTGATTTGAAGAATGATTGATTTAGATATGAAATTAGAGTACCATCACCCTCTACAGTAAGTAAACTTCTATAAGTCTATGACAATATTAAAACAGAGAATTAAAAGGATTGAATATTGAATAAAATAGAGAATTAACAATATTGAATATTGAAAATTAATAGTATTGAATATTGAATTGTTGATGAAATTCTATGAGAGAATTCAGAGAGATAGAAGTTTGATACGGAAGACTGGAAGAGAACTGAAAAAATATATACTAAAAGTGAGATTAATACAAGTAATAGGCTGAGTAGGCTGGGTATAATTAAGATTACAAGTGGATAGTTTAATAGTCATAATAATAATTAACTCGTAATAATTAAGATTACAACGTAACGTTAATATTACAATGGTTAAAATTTAAAAGAAAAAATAATAATTAAATTATATTTAATAAATTTAATAAGAAAAGAATTGAATAATATATATATATATATATATATATATATATATATATATATATATATATATATATATATATATTAGGTGGGTATATTTTGGGGGCTCTGGGCGGTCGCCTTTCTTGACTATGCTTAGGCCGACTCTGCATGCGGATCTGTAAAATAAAATACAGATCTGTATGAGTAGATTCTTTTGACACTTAGAGCCGGAGGATGAAGAACAGATCTGAATAGATCTCCGCATGACAAAATACAGATCTGTATGAGTAGATTCTTTGAACACGTAGATAGGGAGGATGAAGAATAGATCTGTGAGTCGGAGGATAAAGAACAGATCTGTAAGATTAGATCTGTTGTACACGCAAAGTCGGGCTTGAGACGGAGACGGCGACACGTCAGAGTCGTGGATAGTAGAATCATCGTAGGAGAGAGACTCGGCGAAGGAGGAGCGGGCGGTGGAATGAGGCGGACGGTGGCAGGAAGAAAGATAGTAAAAGTCGAATTGAGAGTGGAGAGAGAGAGGGACACGGGGTGTGTGCACAGAAGAGAGAAATGACTCGATTGGGATTATTTGGACCTTATATACCTGATCCATTTACGAATATGGATCATATTTTTAGTGTACACCAATTGTATAATAGATTAACTCTATTATTTTTAATATAAAGTGATACTCAATTAAAATAAAGTAATAACAAAATTATTGAATTATCCAATAAACAATTAATTAATTAATTAATAATAATAATAATAATAAATATATTTTTTTTATTAAAACTAAAAAAATTAAAAGGATTTAAGATGGCATTATGTCATTTATTTAGTCGAATTGTGCACAGGCGTGAAGTGGGCGAAGTTTATGATTAAAAAGGCTTAATTAATTAGCCAAACAAGGCCTTCTTTTATTTTAATTATTTTTAATTTAATATAAAATATATCTATTTGGGTTAATAGATGATCCGTTTCATATAAGTGGATCCGTGAGACGGTCTCACCCAAGACCTATCCATCCTTTTATGAAACAACAGCCTACTAATATATCCCAAGGATGGAACATTTTCAATAGATTGAATAATCTACCATCAACATTATATATTAATTTATAGAATTAGAATTAGAATAAGGAATGAATTATATAATTCTAAACTTGGATTAAAAATCCAAAAACAGTATCCATTTTGGATTATGAAATAATAAAATTTTATTGTATATCAACTAAAATCGTAATATTTACAATTTCATTCATAATATTTAGTTCTTGCATATTTAATTTTCTTTTACATACAATTTTATTATTTGATTTCAAGCTCAAGGCTAATGTTAAGTATTAAGATCAAGGAATATATTTGAAATTGTAAAAGGTTTAGACAATAATAGTACGTATTTGATATAAACGTTATCATGTTGGGTAGAGTTGTTAAAAAGTCCAAAAATCGTGAGTCCGACCCAATTAACCCGAAAAGAATTAGGATTATGACAAAGAAATTTGAGCCCATTTAACATTCGGACTTTTTGGCCCGTGGGCTAATAGGGCTGGGCCGCGGGCTAATCGGGTCAACCCATAGGGCTGGGAATTATTATTATGTTTAATTAATTTTAACACTCATAATTTATACATCAACCACCCATCCCACCTACCCCCAATCCATCATGGAACAAACTCTCAATATCCTTTAATTTTCTTCTCTTATTCATTCTTTCTCTTACTCTAACCCACAATTTTCTTTAATAAATAAAATTATACTAAAATAAATATGTTATAATTAATTTAATTATCATGAATTCTTTTAATTTTTGTGTTTTAATAATATTTTGCATGTATTAATCTTAATTCTCTCAAATTTTAAGTAATGGGTTATTTAATTTTTAATTTATTATATTATTTATAACAAATTTAAATTTATAATTTTTTAATATTTTTTATTGTACAGCCTGCGAGCCCGGCCCATTTAACCCGTAGCCCGTTAGAGGTAGGTTAGGTTCACATTTTAGTAGCCTGTTTAAACAGGCCCAATTAACCTGAAGCCCGATTAGCTCGAAGCCCGTTAGGACTGGCCCCTTTAATATCTCTAATATTGGGCCTTTAATAAGATTCATTTACTAGTCCAAAAAAAACCCAACAAAGGCCCACACTATGTTTTCTAATAATCATTGTCAATTTGTCATTTTTCTCCGACCTCCATTCACGCCCACCTCCGTAATCTCTTAAAACCCTTATTAACCCAAGCAAAACCACCCTCCTCTCCTAAGAAGAAGTTTTTGAAATAAGAGAATTTAACACATTTCAACCACACCAATGAGTTTCCCCTTAAGATCAAGAGACCATAGGCCAGTGAGATCGATCCCTTTGGACCACAATGTCATCAACTAAGAATAATTTTTGGAGATGATTCATAATCGAGATATGTAATAATGTTAGAATCAGACTCAGCGCGTACCCAACTGCATAAGTACAGGACTGTGACCTGAATTTGACCAAGTGAACTCCTATACATTTTGAACTTGTATAGTTGCTTTTGCCAAGAGGATTAGCCCAAAACCATGTTGGGTTAGACCAATATAGTGGGCTATGAAAAATAATAGAAAGCCCAATAAGAATTATTAATGATGGGCATCAATAACTAATAATCTTGGCCCATTAGGAAGAACCCATTCATATGTTGATTAAAAGGGCAGTAAGGGCGTGAATCAATTCAAGGAATTGGGAGTGGAATTTCTTGAGTGAAAGAATGAAATAGTGATGTGAAATCATCCAGGAGCGAGAATTAATCACCAGAGAGAGAGAGAGAGATTTGAGTGAGAAAACATGGGAGAGAGAAGGAAAAGTGTGAGTGTGAAGGTATTCGCTTTGGGGATCATTAGTTTTTCACCGTTTCATTTCAGATTTCGAAGGGGAGTTGATCGGTCATTACCTTTTTAAGAGGACGTGTACTCTATCATATATAGATCGTGGTAACCAAGTATAAAAATATATCGAACCCTATGGAGAAAGTAGTGTATGTGTATTCAATAGATGCTTAATCTAGAAGGATGAGCCAATGATTGAGGTTGAGAATTATACTATAATTACCAACTAAGAATGCAATAAAAGCACAAGTAATAAAATACTAGTAAACAAGTAATATGGTAGATGGTTGAAGGTAGAACAATCTAAGAAGCATGCAAGACTAGCAACATCATGGATAAGCCATATATAGACTCACACATGCACATGCATTGATGAATATCATGTTATGATATTAAAGGCTCTCACATGTAACACTACAAGCTCCTTCATAAGACATAAGTAGATGTGAATAAATTAGCATCTAAGCAATCTCGACAAGTTCCTAGGAGAGTTTCACTATACTTCCCATTCCCTTATAAGTTACTAGAGTTCTATAGTAAAGTCTTTTCACATAATTTAAGTGCGTTCACATACTACCCTTCATACATGTCCTATCATGGGCTCTAGGTATATTGTGGTCTTCACAAACTCACTTCACACCTATAGTATGAACAAGTCATACAATAATATGATTCAGTTAACTACTTACCACATGCATACAAGTTCACACTCCATATATATATAGTTAACAATTAACCACACATATCATTGCACAAATTGAGAAATAAGCATTAATGATAGAAAATATTCATAACAATCGTTTCATCAAACACATGGTGTGCAAAATCTACATTATCCTTAACTAATCATATTACTAGCCTCACAAGAGGACTAGCAACAATTTTTCATTACAAATTCAATATATGCTATTGTTTGCTCCATTTGAGCCATAAAAAGAAGAAAATAACAAATATAAGGATGATTGGCTTCCCTTGTGTAGTAGGCATTCTCTTCCTTCAACATGCCACAATCTTTACTCCTTGATGATCTTCTCTTCTTAGACTGGTGAATGGATGGAATGGTGGTTGGATTTGAGGAATTCAAGTGGATTTGATGGATGGAAGGTGTAGAGATGAAGGGTGGATCAAATGATAAAATGGAGATGATGTGTGTGTTCTAAGGTGTAGAATAGGTGTAACTGCTACCAAATATGATTCCTCTCGTTAAAATGACACCAATTTTGTATTTATAGACCTAGAACCTTCTAGAATTGACGCTCATTTAATTTTCAAAATTTGACTGCACTCAACGCTGATCGTTATTTTCTTTATGTGCGACTAGAGCAAATATACTCTATCATTGTGTAAAATGTGGTGACCAAGTAAAAAAATTAATATCAAACCCTAGGAAAAAAGTATGTGTATCCGTATTCAATAAATACTCACTCTAAAAGGACTAATCGATAATTGAGAGATGAGATTAGCACTACAAATAACAAATAAGATAGCAACAAATAAGCAAGATACGAATGAGATGGAAGATGGATGAAGGTAGAACAATCTAAGAAGTATGCAAGACTAGCAATATCATGGAAAAGGCATATAGATTCACACACACACACACATGCATTGATGAACCCCATGTTATGATATTAAGGGCACTCACTAAGAGTATCTCCAATCCTCATCATTCCTATAGAAACTTGTGGCTATTAATATACCGGTGTAGATATATTATGACAGAGAATTTTCTCTAGTAGGCGCAGGGACGTTTGTCAAAGTTTCCTTTTTAAGATCAAGCGAGTATTGGTTTAGTTTCCCTCATTAGTTCAAATGCTTTTGCAAGTAATTTTTACCAATGTCCTATAATGAGGTTCTAAGTACAAGAAGGTTATGGCTTAATTCTTCACATACTAATAGAGTCATCTCATGCCATCCATGATTCAATTAAAATCCTAAGCATAATATTGAAATGGTCATCCTAACATTATTAATAGAGATTTAACCACACAAATCATAACAAGAGATTACAATAAGTATTCATGATAGAAAATATTCACAACAATCAATTCATTAAACATGTGGTGTGCAAAATCTACATAATCCTCAACCGATCAAATTGCTAGCCTCACATGAGGACTAGCCACTACAAATCATTATAAATTCAATAAAATCTATGGCATGCTCCAATTGAGTCAAATAATGAAAAAAATAACAAATCAAATGTTGATTGGCTTCCCTTTCAAAGTAAGCATCTCTTCCTGTTGGATTGTATACTAAAAGTCTAGCTTTTTGTATGAACAATGTTATAACAATTTATTTGAAATGAGAATCATATGATCAAATGATTGCGTCTTATAATTTATTTATATGTCCGATGCAATAGTCCACTTACTTTATACTATAGATAATATGTTGTGCGACAACACGCGGAAGATCATATTATCGATTTCCTTATAAAGTATAAACATATGCTCACAACCGAGATAGATGGGGACTCTCTATCGGGATGGTTGTTGTGTGATTTGGTATTAGTTTGTCTTGACTATAGAATCACATTAGTACACTTATGTGTATTGAGCAGGACCGCTTGAGATCGTTCGACTTGTACTGTCTATATAGAAGAACTTGATCTCAGTTATTATGGATGTTCGTGCTCTTAATCCCTATACAATAACCTCGACACATAAGACAGTATGTATTTCTTTGATTCATCAATGGGTGAGATTTACATGTAATTAAATCAACAAACTCGTTGAGTTGGGAAATAGTGCTGTCTCTATGGTGTGATGTTGATTGTAGAAGGAATCCATGTCCGATACAGGTTGATGATGTCCCCTTGAGGAGCTCATAAGGATTATTATGTAAACCCTGCAGGTGGATTTATTCAGGTATAATAATGAGGTTGAGTGGTACTACTCTCGGATGAGATATTAATTAATAGAGTTGTCAGTAACTTAATTAATTAATGGGCATTGTATATCTTAAACAAGGGGAGACTAACAGACTCATAATAAGAAGGTGCCCATAACATAATTACGGGATTAGAACAATAGTGCAGTAATAATATTTTAGTGGTATATATTATTATTATTGGACTTAAGTATAAACTTTGGGCTAAGCTTGGATACTTAAGCCCAATGGAGGCCCAACTCTAATTTCTCCTCCTGGTCCCTGCTGTAGCCCATATATAAGTCATCTCAGCTGTTCTAACCCTAAGATAAGACACGCCCAACACGTGAAGAGGGTAGATGGAATAGTAGATTGAGAAGATCTCGAAGATCGTCGCCCACACGACGTCGAAATTGGACTTGGGAATACAACAGAAGATCAAGAGGTCATTTACTGCTGTTGTCCGCCAACTTCTATGATTTTTATAAAATCGTACAGACCTCCAAACTGGACGTGTGATATACTGACGGAATGCCACGGAAGAGAGAAGTGTTTTGGTGCATAGATCACTCAATTCTAAGATCGGATGAGAGAGTTATGCCCAAAATGGTGAGGCTGTACAGCTGACAGTGAGAATCCATCTTCTTCAACATACCCTGGTGAAAGGTAATATGTTTCTTTGGTTTCTTGCTTCCGCTGAATTAAAAACGTATGGAACCCTAATGGTTCACATTAACCAAATGATTGAATACCAAGACTTTCTTCAACATGCTACAAACTTCACTCCTTGATGATTTTTCCTTTTTAAATTGGTGAATTGATGGAATTATAGAAGATGTGAGAGAATGATGGATGAAAATGTATGGAATGAAAGATGGATGGAATGGAGATGAAGTGTGTGTGAAATGTGGTGAAAAGTAGGTGTAGAAACTGTCCATAATGATTCCTCTCGAGAAATTCATGCAAATGATGAATTTATAAGTATGGAACCTTCTATAATAACTGCTGATTTAATTTCACACTCTTTGCCAAACTCGACTCGAGCTGGTGCAACTCGACTCGAGTCGGTGCTTGTTCCTTGACAGGTTTGCGGCGGTTGTGAAACTCGACTCGAGCTCTAGAGCTCGAGCAATATGGAAGGTCGAGTACACGTTTCTGATGTGTACAGTTGACATAGATGGTCGATTCTGCACAACTTAACATGGGCTTCTTGCACCTACTCAACTCGAGCTCCTGACCTGAGTCGAGGCCCATTGAAATCTGGCCATTTCCTCCCATTTCAGAGCCCGACTCCATTTGCTCCGTTTTTTACCTGTTTCATGAACAATTAAGCTTATTTTCACACATTTTTCAATTTATAGTACAAACCTCCATATGAACATAAAATACCATCAAAAGATGCACAAAATTGATAAAATCACATGAAAATACACATAAAAAGGCACTAAAATCTAGGTGAAAATATTGATGATCAACTCCCCAAACTTAAAGTGTTGCTTGTCCTCGAACAACAAAAATGATAAACAAAGAGGAGATATATGGCTATGATTTAAAATGACAAGGATGGCCTAAAATCATTTCATAAAACTCCACTAATCGGACTCATTCCTATAGTTTTTGAGCAAGTTCTAGCTTACCAAAGCTCAATCAATCCACTCATGAAGAAATAACCATGCATGCACGGTTGAGGCTCTATTTCTCACAAGCTTTTGCTTGGACCTTGAGCAACTATTACACCTTCATTCATCTCAAAATTGAACAAGTTAAATAAACCATGTCATAATTTTAAAGAGTAAAGATTCTCAACATAATTCGCCATCACCTAGCACAAACAACACATCATTATTCATATTAAAAAATGACTCACATATCCCAAAAATGGACCACCAAAAAACCCTATACAAGAATTAAAATACAAACAAAACACACAAGCAAAGACTCACCAACAAGAAGCAATATAAAGACATATAATCATGCAAAAACCAAATCCATCAATCAAGAGAAAATAAAGCACAACCGCTGAGTATGTCGGCGTGCATCACTACCGCCGATCACGGCTGGCGTTTTCTCCAGTAGTATAGGTGATGGGTTGAAGTGAGTTGCACGCGGCGGTGGGCACTCAGCACATCGTGGCAGACTTGGACGCGATAATTTCAGTGCGGTGCAAGGCTGACCACTCGTTGGCTGGTGGTGGCAGAAGGTAACAAGCCATTTTTTGAGCGGGCCAGTAGCGATTCTAGGCGAGTCAGTTTAAGGTTTCGATCGAGTCCAGAGCTTATTTCGATCGGGTCTATGAAATCTTCCGAGCGGGTCTGTGGTGATGACCGGGGCGAGTCGACTACTTTTCTAACCAGGCCTGGATCTGTTTCTGATTGGGTATGTATGGCCGTGAATGGAGGAACCACTGGGCTGCTTACAGCATGTCCTTACTGCCGTTGTTATCGTTTGGTGGTACCTGCGAAGCTGCTGGGCAGGAGAAGCTTGGCGCCAATGGAAATTCTACTGGGCTGGAGAAGCTTGGCGCCAGCGGGAATTCTACCAGGCTGGAAGCAGCTTAGCGCATCAGAATTTTACTGTGGCGGCATGGCGTGCGGCTGGAAGAAGTCACGGACAGTTGTTGTGCCACGACGGGTGGACTGTTGGGCAAGCTGGTGGCTGCTGACTACCGTACAATGGAACGCAAAGACGAGCACATAGTTGGATATGCTAGCGAGTGATGTTTCACGACGTCGGACATTCTGGGCGGGTATGCTGCACGGAAAAGCAAGGGTGGCAGGCTAACTGCCATTCTTGTCGCACAGAAGGATGCGCGAGAGGAGCATGTTGGCGAGCGCAAGCCGTGCATGATGCCGTGTGTGGAAAGTAAATTTTAGGCGACATGCTGGAAGGCAGGGGCGAACTGCCGAGCATGGGTGCACGAGTCATGCTTATCACCTGCCAGGCTAGCGTGCTGTGCTGGTTGCCGGGCGAGATATCGGGTGTGGTGCTCATTGCATTGTGTGTTATCATGTGTGGGTGCCGTTAGCGAGCACGGTTGGCAATTAAGCGGTGCCTGATTGCATGCCGAAAGCCGGGTGGATAGGCGAGCGAATTACAAAGTCTGATTATATCTGAGCGGGTTGGCGTGGCGGAGAGCTTGAGTCGAGCTTCGGCTTGAGACTTGGCTCGAGTCGAGCTACAGTTTTGGTGCTGAATTTCAGATTAGATTTTGGGGCGCTGCCCCGAACCCGCATAGTCGCAGCTGCTCAATTTTGTGCTTGGTGGCGAACAACCAAATTTGCTGATATATAACTGTTTATAATTGATTTAATTTATTGATTATTGTTATATATGTATTCATGATTCTCTGTAATTTACTGCCTTATGTGCCGTAATAGGAGCATACTAGGTTGCATATTTTATTTTTAAATATTATACACATGTAAAAACCCTCGGTGTTAAAATTACTAAGTGGGAGAGGGAATTGGTTAATAATTCCCGCGGCCTCCATTATTGGTTTGTTAGTGATGTGAATAAACTTGCGCGTCGGCATTAGAGCCTTCCTCCCCATTGAATGAGTTTATTCATGGATTGTTGGACAGACTTCATTAAATAACTATGTTTGTAATGTGATGCACATGAACTTGTGTGTTGGCTATAATGTCTTCCTCCCCATCGGATGAGTTTATATGCGGTTCACTGGTATAATTTTGTAATTGATGATTGTAGGAAGTTATCCGAGCGCGTGTGTACTTCTCCATCTGTAAGGCACATAAGCTTGCGTAATGGACTTGGAGTCAAATAATGGTGTACACTTAGATGCAAATAATAAATATCCTCCCTATCGGAGTCACTGCTTTTATTTGCATGGCTAAAGAGGAACCGACTATAAATTATTTTGTCATGAGGTTAGGTTGACAAATAAAATTAATGGGTAAAATCTTTTCTTGTAAATGTTCGGGTTTGTAAACGTCCACACTATCGTGGCTTGCAGACTCACGGTGTTTGAGATGTCGGTGAATTTTATTTTATATTATTTTGAGGGTATCAATATAAATGGATAAATTCGAAGATTTGATCGGTATGTTTATGTGATTCTCTGTAATTTCGAATGGTTTATTTCACTTATTGTTTACTAAAAGAAATTATATTTACTTGTCCAAAATTAGATGATTAGAAAAAAATCTTGACTTTAATTCTTACTGCTTAGGAAAATAAAAATATGTGTTCTCACTAAGGATATTCTATGATGCCTATTAATTAAAATCTCTAGTGAAGAGGTGAGAGGTTCATAAAAATATGATGGTCTCATGCGACTCTTCGGATACTTGAGTAAGGTTGAAAGGTGGAAAGTCATGGTTGATTTGATGAATGAATTGGAAATAATTAGAGTAGAAATTGAAAGGGAAACCTAGATAAATTTATTCTTCATAATTTGCCTAGATGTTTTGAGTAAGTTTTCCCTGAAATACAAGAGGTTGTATATGGTTGGGAACTTCTGATAAAACATATGGCTAAGGAAATCAATTTTCATCAAGATGTGAACAAGGTTAGTGTCTCATTCACTAGTTGTTGAAGCATGATTAGTGATGGCATCTACTGACACGTTATGTGTAGATATCGGTTTCACTAAAAGCCTGCAACTGAGTGATGATGAGATTGTTATGTACATGGGTAATACTACGAAAGTAGTGGCTATTGTGGTGGGAGTTGTTTATTTATCTTATGATATGAATAAACGTTTATTTTTGAGAAATTATCTTTACGTATGTTTTTCATAGAAAGAATTTGAATTCAGTTTCTATGTTTTGCGGATGGATACTACATTTCATTTAAATGACATGGTCATTATAATGAAGAATGGAGCTATAATCTGTTGTTGTACATTTGGTGACAATTTGTACACTCTTAAATATGTTCATCCCACGGATGCAACAAATTTTAATTAATAACATGTCTTCTAATCCTAATAAGAGAAAGACTCTCATTGGAAATGGTTAGATAGATGATGAGTTACTTGAAATTACTAAATTCATTTTATGGGTATGTCCTAGAAACAGCATGTCATATAACGTTTGTCTATTTATGGGATATTTTAGAAAAATAGAGGGTGGTGATTTATTTAGTCCAAAAGATCGAAGGGTGATTGTTAACACAAACACTAGATTTTTGAAAAAAAGACTATGTAATAAATCACATACCCATGTATAAGTTGTTCTAAAGGAAGTGAGAGGAAAACACAAAGTATTAGTACCAATTGTAGAAGATGATATACCACAAGGTAAACTACATCGCGTGTCAATCTGATACACAATTGCATGTAGTGTCTTGTCGTAGTGGGAGGGTTGTTTTGCAACCTGATAGATATATATTTTGGGAGAGTCATGAGACATGGTCCATAGTAAATATGAAATTGACCCACGGATACGACGAAGCACTACAAGATAAAAAATGTGATATCTTAGCAAGTTGCAATGAATTTTAAAATAGAATCTATGGATTTTAAATCAAATTTGGGAGCTTATAGGATCACTAAATGGTGTAAAAGCCATTGGAAGTGGTCATATAAAATAAAAGAGGATCATATGGTAAGGTGAAAACCTTTGCTTGTTGCAAAAAGGTATAATAAAAAAGAAAGGGTTCGATTATGAGGAAACCTGTTTTCACCGGTAGCTATCCCTAAGTAGATCCGGACTCTTTTATCTGTTGTTGTTCATATTGAATATGAGATACAGCAAATAGATGTCAAGACAGCTTTCCTGATTGGAAGTCTAGAGGAAAACATCTATGTGAAGCAACCAGAATATTTCATTGCTAAGGGCTAAGAGCATTTTGAGTGTAAGCTTAAAGGCGGCCATCGATGGACTAAAGCAAGCTTCAAGATCATGAAGCATCCGTTTTGATTAGGTAATTCAATTACATGGATTTAATCATTGCTCGATGGGGACATGGATTTAATCATTGCTCGATGGGTTTTGTGTATTTAAAAAGAGTGACGAAAATATGGTGGTATTTCTTGTACTGTACGTAGATGATATATTACTCATTGGAGACAATAAAAGAGTATTGTCGGGCGTATGGGTATGATTGATAAAGAGGTATGAGATGGACTAAGAGAAGTAAAAATATTCTTTTGATCACGGTAATACGGATCACAATAAAGGATGTTATGCTTGTCTCAAGCTTCATGAAATGATACGATCCTTACTTGTTTTAGCATGTGACTTTATCTAAGGAAATGTGTCTTGAGACACATAAGAAGATAAAGCTGATAAGGGCGGTTCATTATGCTTCGGCGAATAAGGAAGCTTAATCTATATAATGCTATGCACGAGAACGAATATCTGTATTGCCAATGGCATGGTCAGTGGATATTAAGGTAACCCGAAACAAGAATGATGAACTGTGGTAAGATATATACTTATGTATCTGAAAAGGAACAGAAATTATATGTGGACTTACAGAACAGATTCATTGCTTCTTATTGGTTACATAGATTCAGATTTTCAAATCAAATAGGGACGACAGTAAATCCACCTCAAAGGTTATGTGTTTAATTTTATGAAGTAAAGCCATAATGTAGAGGAGTGTTATATAGAAATATATTTCAGACTCCGAACTCCATTATGGAAAGATGATAAATTGGAGCCTTTGAGGCAGCCAAAGTATCTGTGTGACTCTAGAAACTTCATGATGAACTTGGAAGTGATTATGAGTTTGCCCAAGGTTATCACAATTTATTGTGATGATAATGGTACAGTTGCAAACTTAAAGGAATCACGAGTCCATAAATAATTAAACACATGGAGCGCAAGTACCACCTGTTACGAGAAATCGTATAATGAGAGGAAGGTTGTTGTCGCCTAGATTGCATCGGATGATAACCTAGTAAATCCATTTACAAGGACCTTAAGGCGAGAGCTTTTGATTGCCGTGTAGTGGGAGTGGGAATAAGATGTATGGCAGTAGACATGACAGCATAGTCTTTTAGTATAAGTGAGAGATTGTTGGATTGTATACTAAAAGTCTAGCTTTTTGTATGAACAATGTTATAACAATTTATTTGAAATGAGAATCATATGATCAAATGATTGCGTCTTATAATTTATTTATATGTCCGATGTAATAGTCCACTTACTTTATACTGTAGATAATATGTTATGCGATAACACGCGGAAGATCATATTATCAGTTTCCTTATAAAGTATAAACAAATGCTCACAACCAAGATAGATGGGGACTATTTATCGGGATGGTTGTTGTGTGATTTGGTATTAGTTTATCTTGACTATAGAATCACATTAGTGCACTTTGTGTGTATTGAGCAGGACCACTTGAGATCGTTCGACTTATACTGACTATATAGGAGAACTTGATCACAGTTATTATGGATGTTCGTGCTCTTAATCCCTATACAATAACCTCGACACATAAGGCAGTATGTATTTCTTTAATTCATTAATGAGTGAGATTAACATGTAATTAAATCAACAAACTCAGTGAGTTGGGAAATAGTGTTGTTTCTATGGTGTGCTGTTGATTGTAGAAGGAATCCGTGTCCTATTAAATAGGTTGATGATGTCCCCTTGAGAAGCTTATAAGGATTATCATGTAAACCTTGTAGGTGGATTTATTCCGGCGTGATAATGTGGTTGAGTGGTACTACTCTCGGATGTGATATTAATTAATAGAGTTGTCAGTAACTTAATTAATTAATGGGTATTGTATATCTTAAACGTGGGGAGAGTAACAGGCTCATAATAAGAAGGAGCCCATAACGTAATTATGGGATTAGAGCAGCAGTGCGTAATAATATTTTAGTGGAATATATTATTATTATTGGACTTAAGTATAAGTTTTGGGCTAAACTTGGATACTTAAGCCCAATGGAGGCCCGACTCTAATTTTTCCTCCTGGTCCCTGCTGTAGCCTACATATAAGTCATCTCAGCTGTTCTTAACCTAGATAACGCGCCTAACCGTGAGTAGGGTAGAGAGAACAACATATTGAGAGGATCTTGAAGATCGTCCCACACACGACGTCAAGACTGGACTTTGGAATATAGAAGAAGATCAAGAGGTTGTTTTCAGCAACCTGATCGTCAACTTCCACAATTTTTGTGAATTTGTGTAGAACTCAAAATTGGTCGTATGATAGACTATTTGAAATCCATGGAAGAGATAATCAATTTGATGTAAAAATCACTCAAATCAGAGATTGGATGAGGAAGTTATGCCTAAAATCGTGAGACTGCGCATGCTGCCTGTGAGAATTTTCTCTTCTTCAACATATCCTGGTGAAAGGTAATATGATTTTATGTTCTTGCTTCCGCTGATATAGAATCGTATAGAACACTAACGGTTCATGTTAACCAAATGATCGAATGCCAATAATTGATATCAGAGCTTCAGTTTCGTGATGAAGAGTGAAACGTTAGGCTAGGGTTTATGTGCCAAAGGTGAAAGGTTTTAAGTATATTTCGTGTTATACTTGTATACTCTATTCGAATACCATATACGTGGATTAAGGTTTAAAATATTAATTATTATATTTGGATACCCTAAAATTTTGACGAACACGACTGCCGATGGGAAACGATCGGGCTATCGGCGCAGGCGCTAGTGGCATGTTAGCGTACGACTGCAAGCTAACGGTGTTGAGCGTGCGCACTGTACAGATGACAGTGGAATGATCGGAATTTGGCAGGAGTGTTGGCGGCACAACGGCAAGGGAACGTAAGTGATGTCGGCTATTGGTTAGCGATGGGTTGTCGGCAGCGAGCGGCGATCGCGCGCATGCCTAGGTAAGGGTACGGCGCTGGCTAGGTGGGCTAGCGGCGCTTTTCAATTGGACGGCAGACATGCGGCACTAGAAATAGCAGACGTGGATGCGGCGCTGACGAGCAGTGTCTTTGCATGCAAGACAGGCGACGCAGCGAGGCTAACACGAGTTCTGCCAATACTTGGCATGAGTCATTCCACCAGATGTACGGCATCAGGCATGGTGCGTGTAGATGACACGAAGTGGTGGCGGCTGGGCAGTACGAATCGTGCCTGACCATGGCACGACTGGCGTGGAAGCTGCAGTGTGCACGGCACGTGTTGTGCCACTTCACGGCATGAGTCGTGTAGGCGTGATGCGTGGCTGGCGTTAGAAAGGCGGATGTGTGGTGGCACTATTGTGGCGTCGGCACGACTAGTGCTGGCTTCTAGCACGAGTCTTGCCTGCGGATGTCCAACGAAGGCGGGCGCATGCGATGGCTGCATAAGGGACTGCACAACTCGTGCTGGTGCTTAGCACGAGTCATGCTGACGTGCTGTGTGACCAGATGGGCTTATTTTCGTCCGACGTGCAGGCCAGAGCACAAGTATTCCTGCTTGTTGAGTAAGGCATCAGTTCAACAGCTGGAGTGTCGGACAAGACTTCCTTATTTAGTGGTGATTTAATTCGTGATATATAACTGCTATAATTGATTTAATTGTCTATTATTATTATATATAGTTGCTATTGATATCGATGATTTCGATAATCTGGACGATATCGACGGTCGATATCGATAGTTTTGAAAATTTAATAATCTGGAGATTTTTAAAAATTTGATAATCTGGAGGTCTTTGCCGATATTTGTGCTTGGGGGCGAACAATCGAATTCACTGATATATAACTGTCATAATTCGATTTGATTATCTGATTATTGTTATATATGTATGCATGATTCTCTGTGATTTACTGCCTTATTTGGTGTAATAAAAGCATGCTAGGTTGCGTATTTTATTTTTGAATATTATATACATGTAAAAACCCTCGGTGTTAAATAACTAAGTGGGAGAGGAGATTAGTTAATAATTCTCGCGGCCTCCATTATTGGTTTGTAAGTGATGTGAGTAAACTTGCATGTTGGCAATAGGCCTTCCTCCACGACGGATGAGTTTATTCACAGATCATAGGTACAAACTTCTTTATGATGATTGTAGGAAGTTATCCGAGCGCGTGTGCACTTCTCCAACTGTAAGGCACATAACTTTGCGTAATGGACTTATGATCAAATAATGGTGTACACTTAGGTGTAAATAATAAGTATCCTCTCCAATGGAGTCACATCTGTTATTTGCATGGGTAAAAAGGAACCGACTATTAATTATTTTGTCATGAAGTTTGGTTGACGAATGAAATTAATAGGTAAAGCCTTCTCTTGTAAATGTTCGGGTTTGTATACGCCCACACTAACGTGACATTCAGACTCACGGTGCTTGAAATGTTGTTGAATTTTATTTTTATATTATTTTGAGGAAATCAATATAAATGGATAAATTCGAAGTATTTGATCGGTGTGTTTATTTACGTGATTCTCTGTATTTTCAAATGGTTTTATCTCGCTTATTGTTTACTAAAAGAAAATATATTTACTGGTCCATAATATAGATGATTAGAAAAGAATCTTGTTTTTTTTATTTTAATTCTTATTGCTTAGGAAAATATATGTGTGTTCTCACTAAGAATGTCATATGATGCTTATTAAAGTCTTTAGTGGAGAGGTGAGAGCTCATAGAAATATGATGGTCTCATGCAACTCTTCGGATACTTGAGTAAGGTTGATAGGCGGGAGGTCATGATTGAATTTGATGAATGAATTGAAAATACTTGGAGTAGAAATTGAAAGGGAAACCTAGATCAATTTATTCTTTATTGTTTGCCTAGATGTTTTGAGCAAGTTCCACCTGAATTACAAGAGGTTGTACTGAGTGGGAAACTTCTGACAAAACATGTGGCGAAGGAAATCCATTTTCATCATGATGTTAACGAGGTCTGTATCTCATTCACTAGTTGTTGAAGCATGATTAGTGATGGCATCTACTGCCACATTGTGTGTAGATACTGGAATCACTAAAAGCGTGTAACTAAGTGATGATGATATTAATGAGTACATGTGTAAGCTACAAAAATAGTGGTTGTTGCAATGGGAGTTGTTTATTTATCTTCTGATATGAATAAACGTTTGATTTTGAGAAATTATCTTTACGTATGTTTTTATAGAAAGAATTTAATTTCAATTTTATGCATTTATGGATGGATACAGCATTGCATTTAAATGACTTGGTCATTATAACGAAGGATGGAGCTATAATATGTTATGGTACGTTGGTGGACAATTTGTACACTCTTAAACCATGTTTATCCCACGGATGCAACAAATTGAAATTGATAACGCATCTTCTAATCCTAATAAGAGAAAGAAACCTTCGGATATGAATCAAACATACCTCTGGCATCTAAAACTAGGTCATGATTGCTTTTTCAAGGCAAAGGAGTGTAGAGCCAAAGATATGTTGGAATTGGTTCATTCTGATTTATGCGGTCCTAAGACTATCCAGATGAGAGGTGATTAGATATAATTTTGATGTACCGCAAGTCTAAATACTATGATTAATTCAAAAGTGCATGGCTCATGCGGTGAAGGGTCATCGAAAATATATCAAGTCATTACGATTTAATCGTGGTGGCGAGTACCTCTTAGGATAGTTTAGGAGCTATTTATCAGGTTGGGATGGAATCCCAAGTTGTCAACACCGAGCAAACCCCAGCCGACTGGTATCGCGAAAAGAAGGTATAAGACTCTTATGGTAATGTTTAGATAGATGATGAGTTATTTGGAATTACTAAATTTATTTTATGGGAATGCCCTAGAAATAACATGTCGTAAGGATGTTTGTCTGTTTGTAGGATATCCTAGAAAAATATAGGGTGTTTTATTTGATAGTCCAAAAGATCAAAGGGTAATTGTTAACACAAACACTAAATTTTTGGAAAAGGACTATGTAATAAATCACAAACCCTTGTATAAATTGTTCTAAAAGATGTGAGAAGAAAAACATAAAGTATAGTACCAATTGTACAAGAGGATATACCACAAGAAATTGCATCACGTGATACGTCTGATACACAATTGCGTGTAGCACTTTATCGTAGTGGGAGGATTGTTCTACAACCTGATAGATTTATGTTTTGGGAGAGTCGTGAGACTTGGTCCCTAGTAAACATGAAATAGGCTAATGGGTATGACGAAGCACTACAAGATAAAAATTCAATATCTTAGCAACTTACAATGATTATCTGAAACTAGAATCTATGGATTTTAAATTAGATCTGGGAGCCTGTAGAACCACTAAGTGGTGTGAAAGCCATTCGAAGTGGCTTTACAAAATAAAAGAGGATCAGACGGTAAGGTGATACTTTGAAACAAGGCTTGTTGCGTAAAGGTATACTCAGAAAGAAGGGTGAGTTCGAGTATGAGAAAACCTTTTTCGCTAAATTTAAGTCGATCCGGATTCTTTTATTTTATTTCTGCTCATATTGAATTATGAGGTATAGCAAATAGATGTCAAGACAGCTTCCGTGATTGGAAGTCTTGAGGAAAACGTCTATGTGAAGCAACCAGAGTGATTTATTGCAAAGTGTGAAGAGCATTTTGAGTGTAAGCTTAAAAGTGTCCATCGATGGACCAAAGCAAGTTTTAAACTCAAAGTACATCTGTTATGATGAGGTAATTCAGTGGCATGGATTTAATCAATGCTTGGATGGGTCTTGTGTATTAGAAAAGAGTGACGGAAACGTGGTGGTATTTCTCATACTGTATGTAGATGATATATTGCTCATTGGAAATAATGAAAAAGTATTATTGGGTTTATGGGTATGGTTCATAAAGCATCATGAAATGAGATTTAAGATAAACAAAATATATTCTTGTAATCATGGTGAATTGGATCACAAGAAAGAATGTTGTGCTTATCTCATGCTTCATGAAATGATACAATCCTTACTCGTTTTAGCATGTGTCTTTATCTAAGAAAATATGTCTTGAAGACACAAAAGAAGATAAAGGTGTGGAAGGCGGTTCCTTATTCTTCGGCGAATAAGGATGCTTAATCTAAGGAAGGCTATGCACGATATTGGATATCTGTTTTGCTAAATACATAAACAGTGGGTATCAGGGTATCCAAGAACAAAAATGTTGAACTGTGGTAACATATATTTTTGAAGTACCTGAAAAGAACTAGAAATTATATGTGGGCTTACCGAACAGATTCCGTGCTTCTTGTTGGTTACATAGATGCAGATTTTTCAAATCAGATAGGGACGATAGTAAATCCACCTCAAGGTTATGTATTTAATTTTGGAAGTAGATCCATAATATGGAGGAGTGTTATATAGAAATATATTTCGGACTCCACCTTGGAAGAATGATAATATTGGAGCCTTGTGGTAGCCAAAGTATCTGTATGGGTCTAGAAACTTCGTAATGGACTTAGATGTGATTTCGAGTTTGACCAAGGTTATCACAATTTATTGTGATAATAATGGTGCAGTTGCAAACTTGAAGGAATCACGAGCCCATAAGGCAATTAAACATATTAAGCGCAAGTACCACCTATTACGAGAAATCATATGATGAGGGGAAGGTTGTTGTCGCCAAGATTGCATCGGATGATAACCTAGTAAATACTTTTAAAAGGACTTTAAAACTAAAGCTTTTGATGGTCATGTAGTGGGAGTGGGAATCAGATGTATGGCAGAAGACATGGTTGCATAGTCTTTTAGTATAAGTTGGACATTGTTGGATTGTATACTAAAAGCCTAGCTTTAGTATGAACAATGTTTTAACAAAATTTGAAATGAGAATCATTGATCAAATGATTGCACCTTATAATTTATTTATATGTCCGATACAATAGTCCACTTACTATATACTGTAGATAATATGTTGTGCGACAACATGCGGAAGATCATATTATCGATTTCCTTATAAAGTATAAACAGATGCTCACAATCAAGATAGACGGAGATTATCTATCGGGACAGTTGTAGTGTAATTTGGTATTAGTTTGTCTTAACTATAGAATCACATTAGTGCATTTTGTGTGTATTGAGTAGGATCGCTTGAGATCGTTCGACTTATACTGACTATATAGGAGAACTTGATCTCAGATGGATGTTCGTGCTCTTAATCCCTATACAATAACCTCAACATGTAAGACAGTATGTATTTCTTTGATTCATTAATGGATGAGATTAACATGTAATTAAATCAACAAACTCAGTGAGCTGTTGATTATAAAAGGAATCCATGTCCTATTAAATAGGTTGATGATGTCCCCTTGAGGAGATCATATATAAGGATTATCATGTAAACCCTGCAGGTAGATTTATTCCAGCATGATAATGAGGTTGAGTGGTACTACTCTTGGATGAGATATTAATTAATGGAGTTGTCAGTAACTTAATTAATTAATGGGCATTATATATCTTAAACGCGGGGAGACTAACAGGCTCATAATAAGAAGGAGCCCATAACCTAATTATGGGATTAGAGCGGTAGTGCAGTAAAAATATTTTAGTGGAATATATTATTATTATTGGACTTAAGTATAAGTTTTGGGCTAAACTTGGATACTTAAGCGCAATGGAGGCCCGACTCTAATTTCTCCTCCTTGTCCCTACTGTAGCCTATATATAAGTCATCTAAACTGTTCTAAACCTAGACATACACACCTAACCGTGAGTAGGGTAGAGAGAACAGCTGATTGAGAGGATCTTGAAGATCATCACCCACACGTCGTCAAGATTAGACTTGGGAATACAGTAGAAGATCAAGAGGTTGTTTTCAGCAACCAGATCATCAACTTCAACAATTTTTTAGAATTCGTGTGGAACTCAACACTGGTTTTATGATACCCCTTTAGAAAGCCACGGAAGAGAGGATCGTTTTGGCATAAAAATCACTCAAATCGGAGATTGGATGAGGAAGTTATGCCCTAAAATCGTGAGGCCATGCATGCTGCCGGCGAGAATTTTCTCTTCTTCAACATACCCTGGTGAAAGGTAATATGATTTTATGTTCTTACTTCCGCTGATATAGAATCGTATAGAACCCTAACGGTTCATGTTAACTAAATGATCGAACACCAACATGGTCTACTACGCGATAGAGTACGCTTGCTCTAATCAATTATACCAAAATTGAAACCAAGTTCATGGCGTCGTTGCCAGGGCAAAAACATTCGGTGTAACATATTTGAATTTGTTAGCTCTACTTAGGACATTTTTCTTATTTTTGCATCTATATTTATTTTGAAAAATCTTGTTCTAACTTGTTCTTCTTGATGAGTACACCAACCTTGAAAGAAGAGAAGAAAAAGCAACCAAAAATAGTAAGTGGAGACGATTGTAGTAGATCTTGAGAAGAAGAGCTAAAAATGGATCAATGCTACAATAATGGAATATATGCGGGATGGCAAGGTGCTTACAAGGTGAATACATTCCAATCGTATCAAGCATACATTTATTCTGTACCAAGTTCCAACAACCAAGTTCTTCTGTTACTCCTTTATCCGAAAATAATGCTTTAATGGTGTTGCTTAGAAGATATGCTTACGGAAGTGATACAAGGCAAAGATTTCAACCAAGTCTTCCTAGTTTTGGGGATCAATATCTTCAAAATATGCCAACCTCTTATCCTACAGTGCAACAAGAGTGGATGATGCCTAGTTCTCAAGTAGATGATATGTCTTACATGCAAGGAAGTACTTTTCCAAGTGTTTGTCAAGGGAATTATCTCCAAGAACAAAGATGACAACCACCAAGTGAAGAGATAAAGCCACCCGTAGAAGATAGAGTTGGGCAACTCATGAATATGTTGAATGAAATTATTGAAGAAAGAAGAAAAATGAAAGGAGATCATCAAATGAGCCAAATGATAAGTGAACGGAACGCTCTTCATGAAATGGAGAATTTTGATGAAAAGATTGAAGAAAAGTTTGAGGTAGAAGAGTGTTCGGGGGATAATGAAGAGGACTCAAGATGTTGAGCTTATTGAGGATAAGGAAGACAAGATAAAAGAAAGCTTAGAGGAGGAAAGTGAGAGGAGTAAAGAGCCTAATGTAGAGGAAAGCCTAGAGGAGGAAGAGTTTGTCTATAATTTCTTATCCCTTGTTGATAAGGAAAATTAAAGTGAAGGTGAAGAATCAAGAGAGGAGTATGAATTTGATGAAGTGGAACAAGGTCTAAAAGCACTTGAAGATGAGTTCGAGAGTGAAATGAGCATTTCTACACTTTTAACTCCTCGAGTTACATTGAATTTCAAAATATTGTTTATATTGACTTTTCTTACCTATTGATCCTTCTCAATGCCTTAGGTACAAAAAATAGCTTGAAGAAATGTTGGGAACATACTTGATAAAGAGGAATAAGTGGTGATCACGGAAGAAAAGGTTAATGGAATGCAAGCTCAAGAGAGTTGAGTTTTTAAAGCCAATCTCAAAGGATGCTACTATGGTCGTTACTTGCCATAAATTCCTAATAGAGGAAGAAGCACAAAGATTAAAATTTGATGGCAAGAACAAACGATATCCTTGGCCATTCTGATGAGTTCTCCATAATCCGTCCAGCTTGAAGACGTTAAACTTAGCACTGGATGGGAGGCAACCAATTGTTTATTTTATTGCTTTCATTTAATTGCTTTGATTTAGTTTTTTTGCATTTTTGGAATGTAGGTTGATTGTGCTCATGGAGAAGAATGCGTATTGGAGATACGAGAATTGCTTGATTTGAAATGTTAAAGTATGTCTCACCACTTTGTGCAAACTTAAATTTCAACTCTTGTTGCAATTTAAGTTTGGAGGGATAGTGCTGGTGGACATACCTTGAATTGTTGTAATGCATATACTTCTCTACAAGAGGCTCATTGTTGGAAACTACAAGGGTAAGTCCCACCACTTTTTGCAAACTTAATTCTCAACTTGTTTCGATTTAAGTTTAGGGGGAGAGTACGTGGTGTGACTCACCACTTGAGTGTGCTTATTATATTGATTGAGAGGTTTTCATGTAAAATTGGGCAAATTTTAAAAATTTTCTCATGATTATTGTTTTGATTTTGTTTAGTTTGGTTGTGTTGAAGTGCATGCTAGTTCATTATTTGATAGTAATTGTTGTGCTAATGGTTTTGATGAGATTTTGAGCATATATGAGGTGTATCGGACGCATAAAAGCAGGGAAAAATAGGGCTCAGAGTTAAAAAATTTTCAGAAAATCATGTCAGAACTTGAGCCGAGTCCGGCACACGGGCCTATAAGCGAGGGCATGCGCCAATACCTGAAATGCCTACTCGCCCATGCCGTGGCCGAGTGCGGAACACGAGTCAAGCCAGAGCCAACAGCACGAGTCGAGTGACCTACTCGAGTCGAACTTGATTCAGAATTTTCACAATTTCCAGCTCGTCCATCCTGCAGCCTGATTCTCCGTGCCGACCATTTCCACCTCCGGATGCCTTTTCAGGGAGTTCACTTTACTATTCATCATCTCCATTTGCTTAGAATAGATTTGAATTTGCTTGGATTGGTATGTTACTTTATGTGTTATGTACTTGGGAGGTTTACTTGCTTTATTAGTTTTTTTTCTCATTTTTGAATAAGGTGGTAAAATTTTGAGCTTATATGTTATGGATGATGAGGATATGTGCTTAATTTTCTTTTGATGGATGAAATTTTCATTTTCTTTGCATGTTATGTGTTTTTGTGTTATTTCTTGCTTGGTGAGTCTTTTCTTATGTGTTTTGTTTGAATTTTTATTCTTGTATAGGGTTGCTTGGTGGTATGTTTTGGGTTGTTGTGAGTCATTTTTTAATGTGAGTAATGGCATGTTGTTTGTGATAAGTGATGGCGAACTATGTTGAGAATCTCTACTCTTTAAAATTGTGACATGTTCTATTTAACTTATTCAATTTTGAGATGAATTGAGGTGTAATAGGTTCCTAAAGGTCCGAGCAAAAGCTTGTAAGCATTTGAACCTCAACAGTGCCTCCATGGTTAGTTTTTCATGAGTAGATCGATTGAGCCTTGGTAAACTAGAACTTGCTCATGAACTACGGGAATGAGCCTGATTGGTGGAGGTTAGTGATATGATCTTAAGCCATCTTTGTTACTTTAAAGTCATTTCCATATATTTTCTTACCTTATACATCATCCCTAGTTAACCACTTTGAGCCTTAAAGTCTATTTCTTGTGATATTAGCACATTACAAGCCATGATTACCCACTTAAGACTTTCATATATACCTTTTATGTGGGTGATTGAGGAGATGATGATTTGCAAGGTTTGATGTGAGAATTGTACTAGAGAGGAAAGAAAATGGTAAACAAGCAAAAAAATGATGAAAAGAGCTCAAGCAAAGTGTACCTGCGACCTCAAAATAAGAAAAATGAGTGAAATCAATAAAAATATGCTCAAAGAAATCAAAAGTCAAAAGAAAGGTAGCATGAAATCAAGAGAAGCTCAAGAAATCCAAGGAATGATAATGATTAGTGTTTTTGATTAGAAAAGAAAAGAAAGGAAGATAGAAACGTGAAGAAGTTGATCATCTCTTCAATTAACATATACTTGATAAGTCACTCTTATCCATATTCTCCTTGCCATTACCAAAGAGCCTATCATTACATCCAAAAGTGAAAATCCTTTTTTATCATTAGTTGAAGCCTTGGTGGTTTGTGAATGTAGTCCGTGAACAAGCCTATGGTGCGTCTGGTTCAATCGATTGATGAGTGAAAATTACCCTACTTCATAGAGTATTGAGTACATTTTGATATCTCACGTGAGGTTTAGACCGGAAGGAACTTTATTACTCTTAATTTTTTTAGACTTGAACTTGTTGATTTTTCATGTCATGATTTTAATGTTGTAGTGTGACTTGATATGATTTGTAGTCCTTATTAAGTATGATATGTTATTGCTTATGTTTTTTAGGTCTTTCTCTAGGTGAAAATTCCTCATTTTCTCATTTTCGTTGCTCGAGGACGAGCAACACTTTAAGTTTGGGGGTTGATCGGTGTCATTTTCACATATATTTTAGTATCTTTTTATTATGTATTTATATATTTTTTATTCATTTTGTATATCATTTGGTGGTGTTATATGAAGATATGGAGATTTGTGCTTTGAAATGATAAATGTGTGATTTTCATGAATAAGTGCCTTAATTGCGCGATATTTGTAAATATTTAGAGGATTGGTACTTTGGTATAATTTGTGTGATTTTTTGGTAAAATAGATTCTAGACGCGACAAGAAAGACGTGGGAAAAAATATATCTCAATTCGGAGTTGAAACGAGAGAGAACGAGCCGGAAAAAAAGAAGAAGAATAGGGGCAGCACAAACACGACCAGTGTATACGCACACGAGCCATATGTATGGACAAGATCAATGTGCATGCACACGACCAGTGTGCAGAATGCTTTCCTGTAAGCCAAGGCCGTGTGTCAGTACTTAAAACACCTACACGGCCATGGCATGGCCATGTGTGGCACACGAGCCGTGTGCATGCACACGAGCTGTGTCCGTGCAGAAATTTGAGAAAATATCAACAGCCTTCTAGAAGCTTCCAAGGGGTATAAATATATATTTTGATCACCAAATACGGGAAAAATCATTTTGGATCACTTTCCACACACATTTGACACCAAAATTCACACACATTCATCTCCATCTCTTCCATCCTTCACTTCATCCATTCAATCCATTTGATCTTCTCAAATCCATCCACCATTCCATCAATCCACCAATCTAAGAAGAGAAATTCATTATTGGTTGAAGATTATAGCATGATCGAGGAGGAGAAAGTTCACCATCAAAGGGGAGCCAACTTACCTTTATTTTGTTATTTTCTTCATAATTTGGCTCAATTGGAGATTGCCATGGTTGTATTGATTTAATAATAATTTATAGTGGGTAGTCCTCATGTGAGGCTAGCAATATGATTGGTTAGGGATTTTGTAGATTTTGCACACCACATGTTTGATGAAATAATTGTTATGAATATTTTCTATCATGAATGCTTATTCTCATTTTATGTATGATTTGTGTAGTTAAATTCTCTATTCGTAGTGTTAGGATGGCCATTTCAATATTATGCTTAGTATTTTAATTGAATCATTGATTGCATGAGATGACTTAGTTAGTGTGAGGAGAGGTAAGCCATACCCTTCTTGTGCTTAGAACCTCATGATAGGATATTAGTGATGAACTAGTGGGGGGAACCCAACTTATGATCATAGTACCTTCATGGGAATTGAGGGTAAGAGACAATCCTAGAAGATTTAAACTTGTAAAAGAGTTGAGAACCTAATTGTCATGGCCATAGGTATTAGCGGTACATAAGTGATTGACCTTAATATTATAACATGAAGACCATCAATGCATGTGTGTGTGTGAGCCTACATGAGCCTTTTCCATGAATATTGCTTACCTTACATACTTCTTAGATTGTTCACCTTCATCCATCATCCATCTTATTTGTACATGTTTTATCTTTAATTGCATTCCTAGTTGTTAATTGTAGTGTAAAATAACCATCTCCTATATTGATTAGTCCTTCTAGAGTCAAATATCTTTCAAGTACGGATACACACTTTCACCCTTGGGTTCGATATTCTAAATTTTGCACTTGGTCACTACGGTCTGATGGATTGTATACTAAAAGTCTGGCTTTAATATGAACAATGTTTTAACAATATTTGAAATGAGAATTATTGATCAAATGATTGCATCTTATAATTTATTTATATGTCCCATGCAATAGTCCACTTACTTTATACTGTAGATAATATGTTGTGCGATAACACGCGGAAGATCATATTATTGGTTTCCTTATAAAGTATAAACAGATGATCACAATCGAGATATACAGGGACTATTTATCGGGATGATTGTAGTGTGATTTGGTATTAGTTTGTCTTGACTATAGAATCACATTAGTGCACTTTATGTGTATTGAGTATGATCGTTTGAGATCGTTCAACTTATACTGACTATATAGAAGAACTAGATCTCAATTATTATGGATGTTCGTGCTCTTAATCCCTATACAATAATCTCGACACGTAAGGCAGTATGTATTTTTTTGATTCATTAATGGGTGAGATTTACATGTAATTAAATCAATAAACTTGGTGAGTTGGAAAATAGTGTTGTCTCTATGGTGCATCGTTGATTGTAGAAGGAATCCGTGTCCTATTAAATAGGTTGATGATGTCCCCTTGAGGAGCTCATAAGGATTATCATGTAAACCCTGCAGGTAGATTTATTCAGGCATGATAATGAGGTTGAGTGGTACTATTCTCGTTTGAGATATTAATTAATGGAGTTGTCAGTAACTTAATTAATTAATGGGCATTGTATATCTTAAACGCGGGGAGACTTACGGGCTCATAATAAGAAGGAGTCCATAACGTGATTATGGGATTTGAGCGGCAGTGAAGTAAAAATATTTTAGTGGAATATATAATTATTATTTGACTTAAGTATAAGTTTTGGGCTAAACTTGGATATTTAAGTCCAACGGAGGCCCGATTCTAATTTCTCCTCCTAGTCCCTACTGTAGCTTATATATAAGTCATCTCAACTGTTCTAAACCTAGACATACATGCCTAACCATGAGTAGGGTAGAGAGAACAACAGATTGAGAGGATCTTGAAGATCGTCGCCCACACGACGTCAAGATTGGACTTGGAAATACAACAGAAGATCAAGAGGTTGTTTTCAGCAACCTAATAGTCAACTTTCACAAATTTTCTGAATTTTTGTAGAACTTAAAGCTGGTCGTATAATACACCGTTGGAAATTCACGGAAGAGAGAATCGTTTTGGCGCAGAAATCACTCAAATTGGAGATTGGATGAGGAAGTTATTTCCAAAATCGTGAGACTACACATGCTGCCGGTGAGAATTTTCTCTTCTTCAACATACCCTGGTGAAAGGTAATACTCCCTCCGTCCGTTGATAAGGTACCCATTTTACCATTTTGATCGTCCACTATAAAGGTATCCATTTTTTCTTTTTAGTAAAAGGGCCCACATCTAACAACCACTCACCACTAATATACAAACCCACTTTATATAAAATAATAATACTCCTTAATCCACGTGCAAAAAGTAAATGGTTATCTTAATAGCAGACAGATGGAGTATGATTTATGTTCTTGCTTCCGCTGATATAGAATCGTATGGAACCTTAACGGTTCACGTTAACCAAATGATCAAACGCCAATATTTGGTATCAGAACTTAGGTTTCATAGTGAAGCATGAAACGTTAGGCTAGGGTTTATGTACCAAAGTGAAAGGGTTTAAGTATATTTTGTATTATGCTTATACCCTATTCGGATACTATATATGTGGATTAGGATTCAGAATATTAATTGTTATACTTGGATATCCTAAACATTTGACGAACATGACTACCGACGGGAAACAACTGGGCTGTCGACGATGGATGGCAACGCGGGCGCTGGTGGCATGGTTGGCGCACAGCTGCAAGCTAACAGAGCTGAGCGGGCGCACTGTACAGATGACAGCGGCACGATCAGAACGCGGCAGGAGTGATGGCGGCACAATGGCAAGGGAAAGTAAGTGATGGCGGATATTTATTAGCGCTGGATTTCGGTAGCGAGCGGCGATCGTGGCATGCCCAGGCAAGGGCACGGTGCTGGCCAGGTGGGCCAGCGGCGCTTGTCAATTGGATGGCAGACGTGCAAGGCGAGCGGCGCTGGTCGACAGACGATGGCTCTGGAAACAACAGACGTGGATGCAGCGCTGACGAGCAGTATCTTGGCATGTAAGGAAGGCGACGCAGCGAGGCTAGTATGAGTTGTGCCAATACTTTGAACGAGTCGTGCCACTAGATGCGCGACGTCGGGCATGGTGCGTGCAGGCGACACGAAGTGGTGGCGGCTGGGCAGCACGAAACATGCTTGACCATGGCACGACTGGCGCGGAAGCTGCAGTGTGCACAGCACGAATCGTGCCGGCGTGATGCGTGGCTGTTTAATGATTTTTAAGTTCTTCCTCATGCTTTTTCCTAATATTTCGCATATATCATTTTTCTCTCTAGTGCGTAGTGTCACGCCTCATATAGGTGTAGAAACACCTATAACATTCTCCAAGTCATGGTGTTAATGAAGTTATTATATTCATCATATATCATTACAAAAAAAAATATTTTTTACCACATAATATTCCATTGGTAAAAGCCTTAATTTTATTGTTAAATTGGTTTACCAACGGATTAACAACCGAATTCATTGGTAAAGTGGTGGTTGGTAAAGTTTTGGCAACAAATTCAATTCTATTGGTAATTTATTGCTAATAATTCCGTTGGTAATTTATATAATAATTACGTTGGTAATCCGTTCGTAAATAGCAACATATTTTAATATTCTATTGGTAAAAACATAAATAAATTCGTTGACAATCCACTGTTAAAATAAAAATGTAATTTTTGTTGGCAATCTGTTGGTTTTTTTTGTAGTGTATGGTTCAAGGTGGCATCAAATTTGTATATTTTATATCATACTATGAGAGAATCCATGAGAAATTTAGGGTTCATAATGTGTATTAAATATAATTTAGTCCTAAATAGGGTGTTTATCATAATCATAATCATAATCATAATATATTAAAAGTGGCTAGCCACTCTGTTAATATTTTTACCCATTTTATCCTCACCTAGTTTTCTTTATTACATTTTAACCTTAATTATTATAAATAAATTATTTATTATGTTAAACTATTTGTATTCATTTATCCAAATGGAGTCCCTTAATTAATTAATTATTAATAATTTACAAAAAATTCATAAAGCCAGCAAATGAATAATATGAAGAGACAAATCAAATAATATAAAAAGTGCGGTGACGATAGAGGTGTCAGAGGTGGAGTTATTAAATGGATCCTCAACGACAATAAAGAATATATCAGATGCTCGGTTAAATGAGTAGGGCACAGCGGTGGAGTCGGATGCATTATTGGAGCAGGAGATGGTGACAATGTTTGAGAGTAATACTGGTTGATAATAATATTTTAATTGTATTATGAGGAGACTACTGACTTGAGTGTTAGAGAGCCTACGCCTAAAACCCCTTCCGACGTATTTTTAAAGTACATGTGGAATTCCAGATTGTGCAGTTCGAAAGACGTGCTCAAAGCTCATCGGTTTAACTCCTTTCCATAATTTTTCGCATTATATATGATATATGTAGTTAGGTTTTTCAATACTGTCTATGTTTCTTAAAGAATGGAAAGGAAAAACTGATACTGCTTTGTGTATGTATCAAGCTTAATTACTTTGTTATGACATATTAAAAGATGTAGAGAAAGTTGAAGGTAACTGTTTGTTTTCCATTGTCTTATATTTTTACCTTACGAATTTAAAATGCTGAATTAGTGATCAAGAGAGATTTGATGTGTATTTATTAATTTGTGACTTGAAGTTGTGCACAGTTATATATACTATATTTGATCCACTAATTATTATGTGAAATTAATTAGAAGGTCTTCACTTCTATTTAAGGTTGTTTACCAATTTTTTTATCTCTGTGTGGTTGTAATACTTTTTATTCTTTCTGGTTGTAGTACTTTTTATTCTTTCTTTCTTTTTATTAATTAATATTATTAATTATTATTTATAAGAATTCTAGAGGCTACAAGATAAATAATATATATATATATATATATTTATACATTCTCTATTTTTTTTATTATCACAAAATGTAAGAGTTTAAGTTTATTTTTGTTTGATTTTATTATCTCTTAAGTTTTTTTAATTATTATTATTATCATAAAATATGGCATTCATGTGAAGTGCAACGCACGTCTTAAAAATTAGTATGCATTAAAAATGTGAAAACAATGCAGATCCTCGTGTTATCGCAAAGAATGACGTACGCAGGAAAGGTTCTTAGAAAATACTTATCTAATTATTGGATCGACCCAATACTGATAATGATGAGCTAGATCGTGTTTGGTGATGTATCCAAATATGGAATTCAAAGGCCCAAATAGGGCCCATTTACTATGCATACGAAATATGGAAAGTATCTTGTTATTGACGTATGAACCATGGCCAAGATTAGGTCTCGAGAGATTCAGGTTTGTAGTATGATATTTGGATCTATTGAAATTTATTAATATTGCACTCCTTATTATAATTTATAATTATATATAGGACTTTTTTCATTTCAAAGCCTGAAAAATGTATAATAATAATACGCTATACATGAAGTTTATTTTTTAATTCAACTTAGCAGTTACTATTGTAGGTTTGGCATAAAATAAAATTCAAATTTAGGTTTATATCACTATTGTAAGGGGTTTATATCGCTATTCTTTAGATTTTCAAAATCCAAATTTTCAAATCTAGATTTCAAGCCCACAAACTGAAACAAATGTTTACACATATGGTGTATTAGTTTTTTTTTAAACTATGTTAATTATATGTAGGTACTTCTTGGAATAAGACGCATAAAAGGAAATAATATTTTTTTTATAATGAAAAGGAATACTCATATGATGTCGTTGTATTTGCCATTGGCTTCAGAAGATCCACCAAACAATAGCTTAAGATAATAAAAAATCATAGAGTTCGTTAATCGTGAAAGAAAAAATGATGATATTGATGGGTTAAATTGAAGGTGTTTATAGGGAGATGATTATTTATTAGGTGAAGATGGGCTTTCAAAGCCCAATCATCCGGACCACTGGAAAGGTAAAAATGGGTTGTATTGTGCTGGGCTGGCCAATGCAGGACTTCATGGAGTTGGTTCGGATGCTGAAAAGATAGCCCGTGATATTAAGGCCCACTCATTCTAATCTTCCTATCTGTTTAACCAGCAGTGCACCCAAAAATAATTTTAATTTGTATTGGTATAAAAGATTCTAAGAATGGCTCTACACTTCATGGCAAAATGGGTATAGATATGAGTATGAAATAAATTTTCCCATTTTTTGAATACTAAAATTAGTGAATGATAATGAGTGTTACTAAAGTTTATGAATCGAGGAATCATGAAGTAAAAGATAATGAGATCTTTCTGATGGAATTTCTTAGGCTTTGAGGATGGTGTTTAAATAAGCAAATGCTGACTCCCTTTCCAACACCAACAAAGTTTTGTCTTCTAATTCAAAGACCAAATATTTGTCCTTGCAAGCTGACCATGTGGTTAGTTTGTGGTAGATTATAAAGTAAATAATTTGATGAGATGAACTAGATGAGCAAGGTGGTGGATGTTTCTGATACATGTTCCGTTTAGCTTCAAAACCTGCAATAGATCGTTCAATGTTAGAAACTACAAGGCATGAAAATAACTTAGATGTGTTACTCGACTCGCATGTTTGTTGCTCATATCTTTGTATCCAGTGTTTACATCATTTGCCAGAACCTGTGATAGGATCACAATCTATTCTTCTTTGAACTTTGACATAGCGTATTTTACTTTTGTCAATAACTTCACCTGGATAAGAAAGAAATATTAATCAACCATAGAACTCAATCTATTGATGAAATGCTGAAGGAAAAAATAAATTAAAATTAACCCTATGTTTTCTTTCCTATTACGGTAACAAAAATTAGGTACTAAAAAATTAGCTCATTATATAAAAAAAGATTATTCAGTACTCTCACAAACGTACTCTTTGAGAGGTCGTATAAGTGGGGTGAACACTAAGCCACAAACAATTAGATAGGAAGGTTGATCTCCATTGATATGATATGGAACTTGAAAATGAATATAACTGATTCAACATATATACAATTGCAAAGATCAATCTTAGTAGAAGAATATAGACGGTTACCAAATGCACTTTCGCGTGCAAAGTCACTTCCACTGTTGATCCGTGTTTTCTTTGCACACAAAATTAATCCCCAAGTATTAAGGATATCAATTGCAGTTTAAGCAAGCGACCAAATGAAATATCGAACCCAAAGGACGGCGTATTATCAATTTAATTATAAGCTAATTAATTAAGACAAGTTGGCAATAATATTTGAGGTATAGAATTATTAATCTACTAAACAATTAATTAAAATAACAAATAGAATAAACACTAGAAGAATTACGAAAGTGGATCAAGTAGGAGAATAGGTAGCTCTAGGATAATCCAGTTTCACTCATTAATCTCCCTTTCATGTATCAATATCCAACTCTGCCTTGTGGAATATGGACGCATCACTAAGCCATGCATATTTACTCTATAGACACAAGCAAACATGCGTATAACGCGTGTGAATAACCTTGAAGCAAGAGATATAATTTCACCCCCCTTTCTAGGTATTATTAGTATCAATTATTTCCCCCTAGGATTGGTACTCTAACCCGATATGATCTCCCTTTATAGGTACTATAAAATCACCCTCTTTATCCTGCTTACTAACCCGAATTTAATTCAATTAATAAACATTCATATATGATAGTTCTAATGAAGCTTCGGAGTTCCCTCACTTAGAATCATAACATGGAATCATGTTCAATGGTGAACACACTCAATCTACAACCAAGATATATATTTAGACTCTATATACCAATTGAAGATGCATAAAATGACCGTGAATATGGATTAAAAAACACAATCATATATAAAATAAATTCACAAGTAGTATTGTACGGAGGACACACAAGAGAGTTTAATGAATTCATAAAACCTTCAAAGTTCTAAATTTATCAAAATGGTTCTAGCCCATGACGTTTCGAAGAACGTTCATTGGGGTTGGATAGATCTTATCCATATATCCGAAAAAAATACAAGATAAATTAAGAAACGAAAGAAACCCTAGATGTGGGAGTCTTCGCGTCCTTCTCCGTCTTGAATCCTTCTCTTGGTTCTCCTCTTGATTTCACGGATGAATCTTCAAAGTGATGGATGAATAGAGGAAAAGATGTGGATGATGGTTGGGGTGATCCCCCTTGTGGGGTGTAGGATGATTGTGTTGTTGTTCTCTCCAATCCAATAAATAATGATGTGATCAACATCTCCTTTTATACTTGTAAGCTCTCCTTATGGACCTAGAATGAGTTTTTCTTGGAAAACATAAAAATACACACTTGGGTTGTAAAACACGCAGACACACACTTGGAGTGTAAAAATACGCACAAATTCGGAAATTCTCGCTGGCAGTTGCGCGACTTCACGATTTTCTGCATAACTTCCTCTTCAAAACTCTGATTTGAGTGATTCTTATTCTCATGCGATCCTCTCTTTCTTGTCTTTCTATCCATATAAAGAAATCTCAGAAAATCTAATATTTGAATATGTAACAAGTCATGCAAAATGGCAAAGCTGTTCTGTTCGGCACAGCTTGCGCGACGTTACCATTTTGATCATAACTTTCTCGTTTAGACTCCGATTGAGGTGTTCTTTATGCCAAAACGACCCTCTCTTCTGTGGCTTTCCAATCATGTATTACAAATATACTTTTGAGCTATATATGAATACAAAAAAATTACACAAATTGGACGTGAGTTTTTCAGCCTTTTCTCCAACTTTGCACTTTTGATCCTTTTTCCACCTAAAACAAAATAAAACACCTCAAGTGCACTTTTTTCTTACATATATTGAATATAAGACATTTGTGCTAATATATAACATCAATTCCCATAAAAAAAGGTATTAGATTGGACATTAAAACACGCTTATTCTCACTCTCATCAACTGTCATATGTTGTCCATCCCTAATAATAATACTGAGTTCTGAAATATCGCCAGTAAGCCGGAGATTAAGAATCAATATTAGGTTGATGAAAGAATCAAAAAGTGCCATCAAACCATGAATTTATTCAATAGTAAAATTTACTTTTTACTGATAAGATAGTCCACTGCAATGCTCTCAGATGAACGGAAGAGTACCATTCCTTCATGTCCGATAGCAATATTATCAACGCTTACAATGACATCTCTCTGAAAGACAATTGAAAAGGTTTACAAACAGTAATTCTTCCTTTTAGAATAAGTGCATGCAATTACATACAATAAATAATTGAGGTAAGAAAGTACCTCCTTCAAGACGTCACTGGAAGGGGAAGCTGGTTCAACCTTACTTACAAGCATGCCCTGTCGTGACAAATACTTGGAGAAAAGAATCAATAAAGCTAGTGTAGACAGTGATTCTGGAAATGGAAGAAGAAGAAGAAGAAGAAGAAGAAGAAGAAGAAGAAGAAGAAAAAGGAGGAGGAGGAGGAGGAGGAGAAGAAGAATTACGCTACTACTATATTTTTTAGGGTTGAAGTTCATTTTAAATACATATATTTGGAGATTCTAATGGCAAATTCTCTATATTTAATTACTTAATTTACTCGTTTAATAAAGGGGTACTTACTAGTAGGTACAAAATTTATTTATAAATTACTATAAGATACACATATTCAAAATAATTACTAGTAACTACATTATTTCAACATGTAATACCTATAATATCCCCAAGAAATAAGTGCAGCGTATGTGCAGCATAGACATTATGTGCAGTGTATATTTTATGCTATAATATCCCCAAGAAATAAGTGCAGCGTATGTGCAGCATAGACATTATGTGCATTGTATATTTTATGTGCAGCGTAGATTTTATGTGTGTGCATTATATGTTTTATGTGCAGCGTAGATTTTATGTGTGTGCATCATATGTTTTATGTGCAGCGCAAATTTTACGTGTGACCATCATATGTTTTATGTGCATCTTATGTTTCATGTGCGGCCTTTTTGTTTGTATTTTTTATTATGTGCAGTGTATGTTTTGTGTACAAGGTAACTTTTGTGTGCAGAATCTTGATTAGCCAATCCATAATGCAAATTGTTATAACCTGGAAATTAATTAGATTGAAGTTTCAGGTTGGTAAAATTCGAAGAATTGTCCAACGAATATTTTAAAATCTTGAACAAACTCCAATCATCAGCAAATCAGACGATCATCATTAAATTCATACCATATCATTATCATATTTCTTTGGTAGTTAACCATTCATCAAAAACCTTGGGATGACTTTTTGAATACTTTTGGATAAGAAAACCAAGTCTACAAATCAAGAACTGTGAGTGGATTCTGGTGAATCCTGAATCAGAAAAACAAAAGATAAAAACTCTTAGAAGTATTACCGCAAAAAGTTGAAGTTGAAATATTTACGTTATTTCCAGGGATCACCCAAATCAGAAAAAAAAAACATTAGATTCATTTATTCAAAACAGATTCTCAAACGTGAATCATAATACCACTAAAAGAAAATACAAGAATATTATGGGTTTTTACAGTCGTGAACAGAAAGATACTGGGAGAAGAAAACCCAGATATTCAACCTATTTAATAGTGGTGCTTTTGCTAAGGTGGAGGTCGCCGGAGGGGAGCTCGATCCGGAGGCTCTGGACGGCATCGAAGCCACTGAGGATTTGAGATGGGGAATTGAATAAACGGTTAGGGTTTTTGACAACAAAGGATAAAAAATGAGGTATTGGAAGGAGACGATGAGGGATTTGAGGAGAGAATAGAAGAGGAAATGTCGTCGTCGAAAGGGGAATCCACAGAGGTGAAGATGACTCGATCGACACAGAATAGGAGGGAATCAGCCTGGGGACGAGGGAATTGAAGCAATGGAATAAGGTTTTACAGCGGAGAAGGGTCAGAAATGACGAGATTTGTGAACATTTTGGATTATAATGGGTTAATATGTTATATTAAGTATTTTGTGTTATAATTTTGTATGTAAGAGTAATATTTTCCATTAGCATACCTTATAATAAGGGGGGAATATAGGGTACTAAGTGTGTATAGTAATTATTTATGTAATAGGAACTAAAGTAATTTAGACCTTTTAAAAATATATATATTTCAACTATATAATTATAGTGTGCATTTAATAAAAGTAGGTGTCTATTTAATGTGAATTTTAATCTTTATTCTAGAAGGGTAGTTTTGGAGTTTCAAGAGGTGTGTATACAAAAAAAGTAAGAAAAAATAAATTAAATGGGTGTGCATTCAATAAAAGAGATGTATTTAATAAAATTGGGGGGTGTATTTAACAACACTCTATTTAGTTTTAAAAAGGGGCAGGCTATTCGCACCCCCGGTTTTACTAAACGTACCCCATAAATAATCAAGACTAAAATATCCTTAATTAATAAGACATATATAACCGTATTAAAATAATTCATTAAAATTTTAGCTACTCCTACCCCAAATTTCTAAACATACCCCCGTAAGCCCTAATACATAAATTATGTATTCTTAACCTACAAAAATCATCGACAAGGAGAATAATTAAAAATATAATGATTACTACCCCAAATTTCTATATATACCTTATAAAACCTAATATATGAAATTCTATATCGCAGTTCAATTTTAATTCTTAATCGAAATTTTTATTGAATTTATATAGTTTTAATTAAAAAATTAAGTCGTATTGGTTCGTGCATTGATTTTTGTTATAGTATTTCTGTTGTACAACATGGTTGAACATCATGATTTTATAACATGTATTCTGAATATTAAGAACCAATTTTGGGGGATTTTGAAGGATATATGTTGTATTAATTAAGCACAACCATTTTCACATACATATGTATGGTGTTTGGCAATGATTCTCACAATGGATCCGTTGACTGTTTGCCTCTTTGTCATTGTGTTCCTCCGCGAGATTTCTCCGTCTTTCACTCCTCTAAAGAATACAACGAAACCAAATTATTCCTTGTAATCCAGATTCTCGTGGTAATAATCGACCTTCAATGTTTGACCAAATTTGAGATAGGTTAAATGTGTTACTTCTAACTGCTCTTTCATTACTCCTTGGGTTGCGTAAATTTGTAAGGTTGTGAGTGTTAATCATGAATGAATGGTGTTTAATTTAAAAGGGTAAAAATGTCTTTAAATGGGGTGTGTTTAGTAATATGTATATATTACAAAATTATATTGGGGGTATATCTAGTAATTGGGGTACATTTAATAAATTTTGGGGTACGAATAGCTGGCCCTTTTTAAAAAATCGCATAAATTCAATAACTTTGAAATACACTTTAGTTTTAAAATTATCATTCTCCTTTAACACACTTAATATACCTTACACTCTTTTTATCATATAAAGAGACTAGATTTCCTCTACAAAGTTACAAACAAAAAAAAGAGTTGGTTCATTCTTTTTAAAAGCTTTGTATCTCCTCGATGTAAATATTTTCTGGAATTGAAAAGTATATTATAAGAATAATATATTTTGTATTTTATAAATAAGTTAAATAATTAAATACATTTCATAGATCAAATAAAAAACATGAAAAGAAAAATAGTACTTCCTCCATCCGCTAAACTTTTCACATTCTTTGTAATTTTTACAAAGAAAAGGTAAAAAAGTTAGCGGGACGGAGGGAGTAAAAAAGAAGAATATGAAAAACGAAAGAAAAGAAAATGATAAAGAAAAATGAAAAGAAGTGAAAAAAAACAATAGAAGTATGTTGTATATTTTACAAAAAAATTAAATACTTATCACTACAAAATAAACTGTTTTTTACTAACGTAACATTTCATTGGTAAACGATTTAATTTTATTGTTAAATTTGATTACCAACGAATTACAACATAATTCGTTGGTAATTTTTTATTGGTAAGTGATTTGAAAATTTTATTAACGAAAATTCAACTCGTTGGTGATCCGTTGCTAATAATTCTATTGTCAATTTAGATAATGATTCAATGGTAAACCATTGGTAAATAACGAAGGATATTATTTCGTTGGTAAAACATTAAAATTCGTTGGCATTATATTGAATTCCATTGGTAAATTTTATTGCTAAAAATATTTTTTTTTGTAGTGTATATACGGTATTGAATAAAAAATGGGAAAAGAAAAGAAAAAATATTAATAAGGAAATGAAATTGAAATCGTACCTGTGCAGGTTCGATACCAAGAGCAAAAAGAATGAGTCAAATTTATACACCATATATAGTATTTTATAATATCAGGGGCAAATGTCCATTTAGCCCTAACATACGCTCACCTCTATGTACTTACATTATGATCTTACAGCCATTTTATACTACAATATTGGTATCCGTTGTTAATTATTGTTATCTTATAAATATATATAGTGATGACTGGTTGATCTCGAAAATATAACACAAAAAATACACAAAGATCTAATTAGTATACCCAAACAGGTTGGTTATAAGTCAATTGCTCTGATACTACTTGTTGGCCTCGTGGATTAAGATCTAGAGAGAGCAACTAGGCTTTTTTTTAAACCTTTTAAACTTTTCTCACAAGCTCTTGGAAGAAACTGCCATAGGAGTGCACAATTGGGGTTTCCAACTACCGAATATTTTTACTGCTCACCCTTGATGATTATGCTTAGATTGTTAGGCACATTACTAGTTGAATATGTTAAATGACAACCTCGTCTGGACATTTTTAAGTCATGACTCTAATATCATGTTAAATGACTAGTCTAAAAAAATTTAAGCTGGTATAGAGGAGTATCGTTTAATATTTAATCAAGTCATTTTAACAGAATAACGAAGTTGATACAGAGTAGTATCATTGAACCATATGTTTGTTAATTATCAACATATTTTCTTATTCAATTCTACACTTGAGTATATTTTTTAAGTTTAAGTCAAGTGAAAGTAGAATAACGAAGGGTTTCAATGTGCCGCTAAAAGTAGAATAACAAAGTGTAGAATTTACTATCAACACAAAAAAGTTTAAGCCAATTTCCTTATTATTGTTGAGAAATGATTTAGAAATTCAATAATATGGTATGTTAGTCAATCAATTGTACCATATATGTTTCTTAGTTAGATTCAATAATACATAAATTGAAAATTACTCTAATGCATAACATTTGGAGAATGTTTAGCCTACTATACATAATGCATGTCTGAACCATTATTAGAGTTGTTTGGTTCATACTGAGTTAATATCATAATATGGACCTTAATAATTGTTTAAAATAAAAAAATTTAAACATCAGTTATAGTTAAACAAGCTTATTTTTCTCAGTGTTTCATAATCGGACCGGACATCGAACCGGTAGCTCTAACGGTTCAAGGTTCAACCGGTCGGACCGGCGGTTGAACTGGAAAAATTAAATTATTCCATTTTAAATTACATTTAAAAAGAAAAAATAATTAAAAATTAAAAAAATGAGACATACCATTTGAAAATAGTAAAGTCCACCAACCCACTTCAGAGCCCACTTCGTTATGGAGTTATCATTTTTTTATAAAGCCCAAATAATAATATTATTAAAAAAAAAGGTAAAAGCACTAAATAACATCAAATTTCAATTAAAAGCTGAAGTAGGGTTAATGTGTCTTCAGCGCCAACAACCCATTTTCTTCCAAAAGCAAAGAAGGTTCAGTCCTGTGTTCCCACTTTCTGCCATCTAATGTAGTCTATTTCGGTCTGATCTCCCTCGCTCGACTTCTGAAACCTTTTCCGCTTCAGTAGTAGTCCTCGATCTTCGTTCTTCTCCGTCTTCAGTCCAAACTCGAGTGAAACTCCGCTTATTAAGAGCTTTTTTGGACAGACTTTAGAAATTTCACCCTTCCAGATTCTGAAATTCTATTCATCACTACTTCTTTTTATTCCACTCATTTTTCTCTTCATTACAGACATGAAGTTAGGATAAATATTAGTTGTTCAACGGAGACAGTTTGTGGAGGCAGCGGTGTTTCCTCCGGCTACTAGAGAAGAGGGCTTTATTTTCTTTGGATTTTTTTGAGTTCCAATCGATGTTTATATATGGAGACAAACTGAGAGAGTGATACAAGTTTGTATTTTTATTACTTATTTCTATTTTTTTTGTTACTTCTCCTCTACAACCGTATTCATTTTTAGGAAGAACTAGATAAGATTTATGATTTATGGTGGGTAAGATGTTTGGAATTTGGATGTGTTGTAAATTTAGAAGCAAAACTAGCCATTTTTCGGTTCTGCCGATCTTACTAATTTACCTTTTTTAATCAGTTCTAACCGGTTTTTCCCATGTCAATCACAAAAACGGTTATATAGGTCATTTCGGACTGAATCCGACTTCGTTCCCGATTTAACCGGTTGAACTGGCCGGTCTGGTCCGATTATGAAAATACTGATTTTCTTTTGAGTTTGTTAATAAAAAAACTAGAGGACATGTGTAATACAACCTAGGGGTAGGTTACAATATGTAAGGATTAATATCCGATCATCATTAACTTGTGATGAGGAGAAAAGTCTCTTATATACAAATGATTACAATGCTAAGTATAGAAAGGACTACAACAGATTGCGATAAATTCGCAATCAAGAAACAATAAACCATATTTACAATATATGTCAACTCTTTCCCTTAATACCCCCCGTCAAGCGTCGCGTGGGATGTAAGCAAACGCAAAGCTTGGACCGTAAGAGCTCAAAGGCCGGACGAGGTAATGCCTTGGTGAAGATGTCAGCCAGCTGAAGATGAGAAGGTATGAACTGAGTATGTAACTGCCCCAAAGAAACCAGCTCACGAATGAAGTGACAATCAATATCAATATGCTTAGCACGTTTGTGAGCGATTGTATTTTGGCTGAGAAAAATGGCACTCTTGTTGTCGCAGAGGAGAGTTGGCGTTGTATCAGACGACTGATGAAGTTCAGTGAGTAGATTACGCAACCAAACAATTTCTGAACCAGCATTGGCCAAAGCTCGATACTCAGATTCACAGCTAGACCGAGCCACAGTCAGTTGCTTTTTGGCACTCCATGAAACCAGATTACCACCCAAAAAAATAGAGTATCCATAGGTTGAGCGACGAGTCTCAATGCACCTAGCCCAATCAGCATCCGAGTATCCCACAATCGATTTGTCAGGCCGATGTGTAAAGTAAAGACGAAAATGAAGCGTACCCTTCACATAGCGAAGGATACGTTTAACAGCTAGGAAATGATCTTCAGTGGGGGAGTGTAGAAACTGACTAACTGTATTAACAGCAAAAGAGAAATCAGGCCTAGTGATAGTCAGATATTGCAGGGCCCCCACCAAAGATCGATAAAGAGTGGGATCATTAAAGGCCGATCCAGTACTTTGTAGTGTAGTTCCAGCGGCGAGAGGAGTAGCGACAGGCTTGCAATCAACCATGGCCGCTCGGTCCAGAATATCAAGGGCATATTTAGACTGACCAACAAAAAAACCATCAGGAGAGGGGGAGACCTCAAGTCCCAAAAAATATGTCAATGAGCCAAGATCTTTGATAGCGAACTCCGCATGTGTGCGCTCGATGAACTGCCGAAGGAGACGGGAATCATTCCCTGTGAGGATGATGTCGTCCACATACAAGAGTAGATACAGAAGTGAGTCACCCCTCCGAAGGAAAAATAATGATGAATCGGACTGAGCCTGCAGGAAGCCCAGTGCCTTCAGATAAGTGCTGAATCTTTGAAACCATGCCAGAGGGGCTTGACGAAAGTCATAAAGTGCATTCTTCAGGCGACAAACATGAGACGGATTACGCGGATCAACAAAGCCCGGTGGTTGAGCCATGTATACAGGCTTAGTCAGAATCCCATTAAGAAAAGCATTTTTGACATCCAACTGATGAAGAGGCCTTTTATGGTGCACAGCCAGAGCCAAAATAGTGCGAACAGTGGCAGCTTTGACAACCGGGCTGAATATGTGATGAAAATCCGATCCCGAAACCTGAGTAAACCCCTGAGCTATAAGGCGAGCCTTGTGGCGCTCAATAGAACCATCAGACTGATACTTCGTGTGGAACACCCATTTGGAGCCAACAATATTGGTGTTGGATAGAGATGGCACCAAATCCCAGGTTTGGTTAAGCATAAGCGCATCAATTTCTTCTTGCATGGCAGCCATCCAGTGAGGATATTTAGAGGCAGATTTGAAACCACGAGGTTCAGAAGCACTGGCCAGAGAGGCAAGCAGTACTGTGGAAGCAAGATCAACAGGGTACTTTGGTTTAAAAATACCCGACTGAGACCGAGTAACCATCCGATGAGTGGACAGACGGAGTGCCAGCGGCGGTGGTGGAATGGGATGTATTACTGGTTCCGGCTCAACATCCTGAGCAGGAGCAGGTTGTGGAAGATCATCAACTGCAGCCGGTGCTGGTGTAGGTGGCAACGGTGGTTCCACATGTTGGGGAGGATCCGGAATGTCTTCCGGTTCCGGATGAAGGTGGTGATGCATGTTTTGTAGAGATGAGGTGTTGTCAGATATAGGAGCAACTGTCACCGAGCGAGGCTCCAAGAAACTAGAAATAGGTAAATTATGAGCAGTAGCAGAACCAGTCCCAGAGAAAGGATAAGTTTGTTCATCAAACTGTGCATGGCGAGTAATGTAAATGCGCGCGGAAGTAGGATCGAAGCATCGAAACCCCTTATGAGAGCTGCTATAACCCACAAAGATACATGGACGACTGCGAGGAGACAGCTTGTTCTCTGCATAGTCACGGAGAAAAGGAAAAACACGGCATCCAAAGGGTTTAAAAATAGCATAATTCGGAGCAGAGTGATATAACAACTCATACGGAGACTTATTGTCCAATGTGGCGGACGGAAGCCGATTGATGACATAAACTGTAGTGGTGAAAGCCTCAAACCATAAGTGTGTTGGAGCAGAGGCATGAAACAGCATGGAGAGACCAGTCTCAGTGATGTGGCGATGTTTTCTCTCAGCTCGACCGTTTTGTTGTGGAGTATATGGACAGGAGATCCGGTGAAAAATTCCATGGCTCATCATAAAATCAGACACCCGTTTGTTTACAAATTATGTGCCCCCATCGGATTGAAATACTTTCACAGCACGAGTAAATTGCGTACAAACAAAAGTGTGAAAATGAACCAAAACATCATAAAAGTCTGACTTGGCACGCAAAGGATAGAGCCAAGAAAAACGAGAGAAATCATCCACAAATAAAGCATAATAACGATAACCACCCGAAGATGTAACAGGTGATGGTCCCCATAAATCACAATGCACCAAATCAAGGACAGAAGAAGCACGTTTTTCATTTAAATCAAATGGTAACTTCTTGCTCTTCGCCAATTGGCAAGGCGAGCAAAGAGTAGGACTAGGCAACAAAGATGTAACATTTAAATGTCCCTGTTTATTTAATAATGAAATTGTACGAAAAGACACATGTCCAAGGCGTAAGTGCCACAGATCAAAGCTAGCTATTAAAGCAGTAGGATGCAAAGCAGCAAGCAGAGCCGAGTTTTTATCACACCTGTCTAGTACATATAGACCATTCTCATATTTGCCCTGAGCCAGTACTTCCTTTGTCAACCGATTCTGAATTTTAAAACATTTATTAGTAAATAAAACTTCAACGTTGGAATCTAACGTCAATTTACTGATGGAAACTAAATTTTTAGTAAGGCTTGGAACAACCAATACATCCAACAGATCAAGATTATGACATATGCGACCAGAACCAATATGAGAAATAGAGATATTATCACCACTGCCAACAACAACCGAAGCCTTACCAGAATAGGGAGCAAGAGAATCCAATTAAGTGGGCTAATTGGTCATGTGAGTCGATGCGCCGGAGTCGACGTACCAGTCCGACGAGTTGGCCGGCTCGGCCATATTACAGGCTACCGAAAAAGCATGAGCCAGGTGATTAGCATGTTGATGCACGCCTCCAGCCGCACCAGCAGAACCAGCGGCATGTTGCAGCTCCAGAAATCGCGGGCAGCGATCCGCATAATGATCTCCACGGCAAATCTGGCATCGAGGAGTAAAGGGGCGACGACCACCATGCCGTCCACCAGCACCACGAGCCTGACCGTCCGAGCGACCACTGCCCCGATGCCGCTGCTGAGACGAGCCACGACCGGCTGCAGAATCATGGAGAGAGGCAACGAAGGCCACGGCTGGAGCAGGAGAGCCCTCCATTGCATGATTCATGTGCTCAAACTGCACTGCCTAGTGAAGAAGTTCACGAAAAGCTGGGACAGGAACCATCGACAGTCTTGTATCAGCAAAATTAGAGAAAGTGGGACCAAGCCCACGAAGAAACCAATGGCTCTTTTCGCTTTCATCAATTGGACGTTGAATCGCCGAAAGCTGGTCGCAAATAGCCTTAAATCGCCTACCATACTCAGCGACCGGCTGATCCGCACGCCTCAAAGAGAGGAGCTCCTCTTTGAGTTGGTTCGCACGTGAAGCAGAGGCATGGGCGAACGCGGACTCCAGAGCTAGCCAGGCCGATCGGAGTGTGACGCAGTCCAGCACCTCTGCCATCGCCTCAGGTTCAAGCGTGGCGTACAGCACTCTCAGCAATTTTTGTTCTTGGAGATGCCACGCCGAGTAGAGAGAATTAGGGATGTCATCACCAGCGTCGTTGCAGATGGTCTTGGCCGGAGCAGTGGCAGTTCCATCGACAACATCAGAGAACTCAAAAGTGGCTGCCATGGAAAGGAACTGGCGGCGCCACATGAGGTAAGTGGAGGAGGATAGTTTGATCTGGACCAAATTAATCATGGCAGTAGTCTGCGCAGAGGAGGAGATCTGTGCCGTCATGATCAAAGAAAGAAAAGAGAACGAGGGAAGCAGGAACGAGAGAAGGAGGTAGGGTTGGAGAGAAAATTAGGGTTTTGATCCTTTAGGCTGATACCATGTAAGGATTAATATCCGATCATCACTAATTTGTGATGAGGAGAAAAGTCTCTTATATACAAATGATTACAATGCTAAGTATAGAAAGGACTACAACAGATTGCGATAAATTCGCAATCAAGAAACAATATACCATATTTACAATATATGTCAACTTTTTCCCTTAATACAATACCACATAGAACCATTAAAATTATGCTATGTTTGATTCTGGTTCAATAGTCCAAATTTAGATTTAATATATCTCCCTTAAATATCTCTTATATACACCTATAAATTCTATTAATCCTTACTTCATCCACACCATACATTATCTCTTCTCATTTAATACTTTTTTCCATTTCTCTATCCTCTTTCATCTCTTCTCTCATCTCATTAATACTTGCTTTGACATACTCCCTCCATCCGCTTTTAAGGGTATTATTTTTTTATTTTGGGTGTCCGCCCTCAAGGGTCTCATTTCCTTTTTTATCCACACACACCCACTAATACAAGTAAAAAATAGGACTCACACTTCTACTAATACAACTACCCACTACACATTAAATAACAATACTCCTTAATCTACGTGCCCAAAAGCAAATGGCACCCTTGAATCCGGACGGAGGGAGTAATGTTTAAATCTAATATATCAAAATTCAAAATAAATATGGAATAACACTATTCATTGATTTATTTAATTAACTTAAACGCAAATTAAACATCCAGTTGGAATTGTACTCATGTTCATACCTTGTTTAATACATTTAATCTTTATTAACCCACTTATTTACTTTTTATAAATCAAACACACTTTTAATGAATAACAATACAACATCTTCCACTAATGATGAAGTCATGCAAAGCATATGATAAAATAGGTATACTAAATCTTGAGATCAAGACCTTAACAAAAAAAAATTGTGTGGGGGACAATTACCAATCTATTGTTAAAGTTTGTATTGCAAGATAAATATGCAAGAGGAACATTATAAATTTATATTCAAATTTGATATGGCATATAAATACACAGAGTGTTTCAAAATTTTCATTGTTATACAAACATGGAATTAATGAATGATCAGTGAGCTAATTTCTTCTATTGAAATAACTTGATCTAAAAGAGAATCTTAATTAACATTTAATAAGATTTTCATAAGAAGCTATACAAACACCACTAAAACATATTTTGATGTACCACTGAAAGCTTCTTACGTACAACTTGTGGAACTAAAACTACCAATTGAGGAAGACAGATGAACATGAGGTTGGATGTTTATACATGAAGGACAACATTTTTTCAAAATGGATCAATAACTCGGAAAAGATTATATCGGTCTTGTGGGGACTGGCGGGCAAAGGTTGCAAGGGTTCCTCAGTTTTCTTAACTCGGCTTTTTTCTTTTTCCCAGAATTCCTAGATATCACTTGGGTCGTCCCGATGTAGTTATCGTACAACATGTATACTATGTGGCGGTTCGAATGAGGGAGTTCGTCTCCTTTGTTATTTGTTCTATTTACCTTGTGTTCGAGGGAGCCTCGCGGCCGTTAAGCTCATTTGCGCTGGCCGAGGAGTTTTCCCGCCTTCGCTTTGGGCCTTGGATGATCCTCTCTAGTTACCAACTATGTATAACTCCATAGTTCTACCAACAGGTCTCGGCACTGATTGGTGTTATGGTCTATACACCGGTGATATTTGCAAAATTTCTTTTGCTGAGTCGAGATGGATTGTCCACAACTTAGGGGCGGTTTCAATATGTTCTTGCCCTGGATCTCATTAAGGACCTCCTCTGGCATCATACTCAATACTTCGCCTAGTTTCTGTATTTGCTCCTCGTTGGGGAATGGTTTGAAGGATGAAGGTGCCCTATAGTCCTCGTCTCCTTTTTTCTTTTCCTTGTCTCCGTCTTTTAACTTGTCTTTATTTTTTCTCAGTTCGTCGAGGATTTCTTTACTGTGGATGAATGTTTGGGCCAGCACCATGAAAGCCGCGCAAGTAGGAGGCAGCTTCTGTTGGAAGCACTATAAGAAAAAAGACTTTTAATGAAAGAGATCCTGTCATTATTGTTTCCCTAGGTAAAGGTCTTTAATAATAAAAAAGTGATCAATAATGACAGGACTGTCATTATTGATTACTTTCCTGTCATTTTATTATTGATCACTTTCCTGTCATTAAAGACCTTTTACCTAAGGAAGCAATTATGACAAGACGAAAGTAATAATGACAGGATCTCTATCATTAAAAGTCATTTTTCTTGTAGTGCAACTAATCCACAGTGGGGTTCCCAGGAGTAGTCTAGTGGCTGCCAAAATGGTATACATCTCATCTGCCATTTCTTCTCTGTTTGCTCGTTGTTCGTTAAACCTTTGAATGAGGTCTTTCATCAACTCATTCGCTCCCTGTCACATGCAAACTAATTTTTGTTTCAGTTCTTTTCCACGACCAAGGTACGCAAAGTGAAAAGAGAAAGATATCGCTACGAGTCAATGGAGTTATGGAGTTGACATGTAGGGCAGTGAACCACGAGTAGACCTTGTCTCCTTAGGTGAGGGGGAACATTTTGTGCATGTTTTCTGATAAACATGGATTTTACGTGTTTACATAGGTCTTTCCATAGTTGATTATTGCATAATTTCAGTTATTATGTGAAGTTATATGTTTAATTATTATATATTAGAACTTCACGGGTATTTTGGAGTTATTGCAGATTTTTAATCTATTTGAAAAAGAAAAAAGACTTTTTGTTAAAGAAGAAAACTGGATTTATTGGCATGAAATGTTACATGAGGAAAAGAGATGCCACGTGGTCATTCGTAAGAGGTCAACATTCATCTGGTCGAGTTGTTGGCTGTCAGAACGGAAGTGTTTGATGTTTTGGTCGAACAAGAGTTGAGTTTGGTTGAACCAATGACTCGTTTGGTCGGATTATGGGTTGTTCTGTCGAGTCAAATAACAAAAATAATGCAAGAGTTCATGGTGTTAGTTGGGGCGAGTTGATGAAGTAACTCGGCAAAACCAAGGCTTCGTTTGGGCGAATTAGCGTTTCATTTGGTCTAACAGAAGCTCATTTTGGTCGAATCATCATTCTATTAGAGCGAGTCAAAAGCAGAATTTAATGCTAAGAGTTTCCACTCAATCTGGCGCCGATCAAATCACACTTTGTTTGGTCAAGTCATGTGATTCCTTTTGATATGAGAATTTTGTATTCTCCAAAGTTCTTCTCAAGCCCAAGCCCATGACTTTACTTGCCCTATGATATTTCTACACCTCTATAAATACTTCAACAAGTCTGAGAGAGGGGGCATCAAAGTCTTACATCAGTTCATACATTCTTTGAGAAACAATCTACATTCCTGAAATATCGTGGAGTCGCAAGGACGAAAGTCGAGAGACGAGGCGACACTTATCCCTTCACCCGTTCTTATCAGTATTTGATGTCGAACTCAGAGTTATTTAATTTATTTATTTTATTTATATCAGCGTAAATTTCTAGAAATTAGGGTTGCACGAGTAACTTGGTATTGGATTGTTTTAGTGTGTGAACACTATGTTTAATTCTAGCACGTAATTTTTTTTATGTGTGTGATTTCTTTACACGTTTAATTGCTTAGCTACCAATTAGTCGTACTAGTTTATTAATCCAAAAGGCAGAAGTTGAGGGTTAATATTGATCCCTTCACACACATAACACATCTAGTAATCGTATTGTGAGACAAACAGTGTGAGAAAATTCAATCCGATAAATCTATTAGGAGTTAATTGATGTTATATTTACAGTACTATTATATTCGTTGATTGATCTACTTGTGATTATATTCGAAAGAATTAATTACATAAATTCATATTGCTTTAGGAAATTATGCTAGAATTGAATATTGAGATTTCATCCATTGCATGACAAGCCAAGTGAAAGTGTAATTACCTAGAATCCCTTTTATCATTTTGATTTTCATCCTTATAATATTTTCATCAATTTTTGAGTGCAATAATTGGATACGTCTCATTCATAATTCATTTAATATTTTTTCTTGGTTACTTCAGATTCATACACACTCTTATTTTCCTTATTCTTGGACAAGTATTTAGTTAATTAGATTTTAATTCAATCTTTGTGGATTCAATACCTTACCTATCTGCTTCATGTCGTGAAGGGAGTCCTTCCTGATTCCAGGTCGAGCACATCACACTGCCCGTCACCTTGTTTTTTCTCTACTTCTGCAAGGCGCTATTTCATGGCGATCGTCTCCTGGTCAAGGAGGTGCTTGTACTTCATGAACATGTCTTCTTCCATGCTCTCGGTGGTTTGCTCCTGCTGCGAGAAGATCCTTTGTACTGATCCTTCCTAACACCTGCGCTTCACGCGCGTTAGCGGAGTTTCGGGTCTTACTAGCAGCCCTTCTTCTTTTTCGTCCATCATCGATGACTTGTTGTTGCGCGCTGTGGTGGGCTGCTCCTCCATGGGATGGCTCTCGCCTCGAGATGTTGGCCGCTTGGGGTTCGTCACTGTCATCAAAGTTCAGCTGGCGGCTGGCTCATCGATCGGCCAGTTGCTTGTCCTTTAGGCTTTTCATTATGTCGAAATATAGATGGCAATAGTCGATGCCCTCATCGTTTTCACGACGCAACTCGTGGGATGTTACTCTCTTCATTGCGGTTGGCGGAGGGTTTGTTCGGGCCGCCTAGTCTCCGGCTCGCCTGGGGATTTGTCCCCATGTGTCATTTGTCATTATTCTTGTAAATGTTGATAGCGAGTTTAAGCTGAGGGTAATGTGTGTGGGACGTGGCTATATTCTATCCTCGGCTAATCAAACATGGTGGTGGTAAGGACAAGAATTCCTCCCAAATCATGGAGGTAGAATAAAGCTCATTTAATTTTTTTTTTATTTTGCATACAGTTATGGGATGGGGATATGATGTGTCTCTTTACGGTGTAGCTTGTATAGGGGATTCAAAGGGCAGTGTAATTAATGCAGATGGCCCAAGACATTAATGGCACTATAGCCTTTTTTTCCCATACTTATAGCCCCTATGAGTGTGAGAGTCACTCTCGATTTGTGGTCGCGGAAGCTAGGCAGTTATTTCCTCAGGTGGTGGTTTTGTTGTATACTCTGCGCAAGTGGCTCCCGCTGGGCTTTGTGGTTATTGGGCCGTGGTTGGGCCCGTTCGAGGCCAGAGAGAGCATATCACATAAATAAATTATAAAGTATACTCCCTCCGTCCCGTTTCAATGTTTACGTTTGCTTTTTGCACGTTGATTAAAAAGTATTATATTTTAATAGATAGTGGGTGGAAAAATATAATTTTTAATGTGAAGTGGGTAGGTGTATCAGTGTTGGATGATATATTAATTGTTTTAGGTGAGTCTCATATTCCTAAAAGGGAAAACGTAAACATTGAAATGAAACCCGCAAAATAGAAACGTAAACATTGAAACGGGACGGAGGGAGTATTATTTATGTTAGGTGCAGGGACGACTGATAGCTTGGAGTTCATCTTCCGTCAATACTTTTTGACCAGTATTTGTAAACTCCGAACATTCCTGCGCGATCGATCCATTATTCGTATTATTCGATCCGAGATCTATATCCCACTTTGCCTCTTCTCTGCCAACCTTCTGTGCATGCATAAGGGAAGGTGGATACACGGAATCCCAAGTCAATCATAGAACATTAGCAGTTATACAGCGGTATGCTCGAGGGAGCCGAGGCCCAAATACTACATAAATTTTTTTTCCTCATGTATCATATTTAATATCACCATAAGTGATTTATTTAAATAAGAAAAAAATTTAGTATCATCATAATATAATTAATTACTAAAATAGTTAAAACTAATTTTAAATATGTATCCTTATTTTAATGTATAACGTATAAAATAAAAAAAGAAAAAATTGTTAATTTAATAGGAAAATAGAAAAAAATATATAAAAGAACAATAAATTAACAATATATAAAAAGATAAAAAAAATATAATTTGCTAAAAAAGAATAAAAAAATATTAAGGGAAACATGTAATAAGTATATTGAAAACACACAATAATTTAGAGAATAAAAGAGAATGAATACTACGAAAACATACAAAAATAATACTGGAATATTAGATAGAGAATAAAAAGAGAAGAAATACTACGAAAACATTAAAAAAAAAAATACTGGAATATTAGATTACAATTACAGTTTAAAAAAATATGAGGCTTCCGGGTATTGAACCCACGACCTTCATTATTGTGTATGTAACAAAAAAACAAACTTAGATACATCAAAGTTATTAACAATTCATACATATATAATATTAACTAGTATTGAGCCCGTGCGACTAAATTAATATTTTAATATTAAATTTGCATCATAATTTATTTTATGAAAATTTATATTTAAAATTTAATTTATTTATTAATTTTCATAAATTATATTACATGTAATTAATTATTTTTTTATAAGCTTCATATTGTATGATACTTTTTAGTTATCTAAAATCGTCAACAGTAGCATTTAGCTTGACCATAATGAAATAAGTAAACTCTCAATTCGATATTGAAAAATTCCACTCTAAATCATAATAAATTGGTATTTTAAATGGAATTGATATTTAAGTAATAAAAATAATAACATGGTTAAAAAATTAAAATTAAAATTACTCTTATTCAGGATAAAAACACATAATTTTACAAAGTGTTTTCGATGTTGATTTGTGCATGCTTCAATGAAAAATCCCAATCGTAAAATCAGTCATATTATTGAAAAAGTATGTGTAATGATTATAGTATCATCTGAACATAATTAGAAAGTTGGTTATAAGTAAAAGGACTACTCCATATATAATGACTTCAAATTTGAAATTTAAAATTGTGTTTCTTATTTAAGTGACAAAAAATCATTGACTTCTAAAAGTAAAATAATTACAAATTGTGAGAGATTAAAAAATCATAAACTCATAAGAATTTATTTCAATGAGAGATAAAAGAGATAATAATGTTAATTTAAATTCATGATTTTAACCACCTATTAAATGAGCAAATATCTAATCAATTATACGGGATGTTAATTATTATTATAAATTAATTAAGGCCACATGCTAAAATTCAAAGCCCAAAATATCACCAACACGAAAAGCCAAGCTAATAAGGCTTCATGGAAAAAATACGTCATCAATTCTAGATAAAAATTATTGTTATGTATATAAGTTCGAAAAAAAAACATCAGTGTATAACTAAAGCAAATAGTATAGAACAATATACATTGAACAAATAACAACACGACCCATAATAAATACATAATACAACAGATGATTATAAAGAAAATTAACATGCACATAGTAACCCATAACAAATTTAGGTTCACGTGCTAAAACTCTAAAATTAAAATCAATTTACTATAAACAAATCATCTGCTGAATAAGATAACACAACTTTAATATACAAATAGTTTAATTAAATAATTATTATTTTTGTTGATTATATATTATATTTTATTAAAAATATTAACTATTCTTTATTTGGTAGATGGTTTAATAATGTAAGATTAACTGTTTTATATTAAAGATGGTACTCCTTATATTAGAATAAAATAAATTGCTTCCATCATTTCTAATTTTAAAATTTTATCAATTTGTAATCACCTTTTTTAACTTTAAAGTTTTAATAGTTTTAATATTTTAAGGGTGAAATTTCCTTTTAAAACTCTAAAATCAATCTTTAAAAAAAATGACAATAATTACTTAAAAACACTATATTTTTTAGTAAGAAAATCCAACTCGATTGGAACAATTTTTTTAGACAAAAACTTGTTGATAGATATATAAATAAATATACAAATGTAAAAATAAATATAATTTTACTCAATATATATATACAATTGAATTAAAAATATTAAACTAATTTTACATGTAATTAACTTTAGTGCAATTATACATAATAAATATAAATATATAAAAGAAAATAATAGATAATTTGTAAAAAAAATCATATATTTAATATAAAAAGATAAATGAGCATAAAAACATAAAAATGATATATATATATATATATATATATATATATATATATTAAAATTAATTTAAAATTAATAAAAATAAGAATAGAAGTACATTAACAACTATTAACCAAAAAATAAAAAAAAAATACACATAATTATAATATATAGATCATTTTAGAACCAACAATATGAGTTAAAAGATTAACATTTTGGGTTTGACTTTGATTTTTTTTTCTTGGTACGTTCTTCTCCGTTTTCTCTTGTTTATTTGTACTTTTACTTTCATATATGAAAGCATTATCTAAAACAACCATACATATTTTATTAAACTAGCTATTTTTACCCGTGCGTTGCACGAGATTGTGTTTAACAATACATATTTTTTTAAATACTAATTATTTAAAGATGAAAAAAATATAGGACTAATTTACAAAGTTGTATAATGATAAAATTGTAATTTCACCATTGGAATGAACATTAAACCCTTTCGATAAATATTAAACATGTGCGTTTTAATTTTTTTTTTTAAACATACTCCCTCTATCTCATATTAAGCTTCACCTTTACTATTTTAAGTTGTTTAAGAAAAGTTTTTTTTTAAAACAATTTTATCAATTTTTTAAACCCATGCATTGCTCGGTCAATGGTATTTTAAAATATACAACCTTTTTTCTTAAAAATATTTAAATGTAACAATATTAATATAAATTATATCAAAAGGACATACTCTCTCCGTCTCTAAAGATCGTTCTCTCCTTCCTCGTTTTTTCGTCCCACATTCTCCCCCCAAAAAAGAAAATATTCTTCAAATCTAACACCTCAAAAGTACACATTAATTTAAAAAATGTCATTCCTTCTTTTCACACATAATATTCTTTTTTACTTTATTTATTACCTAAAAATACCACATTACCCCTAAAAGTCAATAAAGTTAATCAAAAATATTTTTTTCTAAATATCCATAGTACAATAAAAATGAACCATCTTGTGGGACGAAGGGAGTATTTCATATAAGTGGCCACTAATAATTAAGACGGGACTAACTGATTTTTTTTCATAAAAGTACAGTTCTTATTAATCTAATGAGACTAAAACAAAGTTGGACAAATGTTTTCTTGGCAAAATGGATTATATGCATTTTTGGGGGAATAAAACGGACTGATAAAGTCAAACCGTAGGCACACAATATGTCTACCTGGCGCATTACATTTTGTAATAAATACATCATATAATTAATCCACATGTAAATCTCAAGAAATGAACATTAAAAAATAGTGAATATGTAAATCTCAAGAAATGAACATTCAAAAATAGCAACAAAGAGCGAAAGCAATTGAGGTGTTCTGCATATTTCTTAAGAATAAAAGGAATCGCAAACTCAATTTCTATAAAATTTCAATAAACAACCCACATAGTACAAAAATTAAATAATTTCAGTTTTACTAACACCATATTAAAAACAGACATATGAATCTCAAAATACAGCATAGCCAATTATATCTAATATTCCATGGGAAGCAAACATGCTTCAATATTCAAGCTAGAAACTAAAGAAATTACCAACAAAAGATTGTGACAAAGACTATTTAGAATACACAGTTCGAGAGTTTTAATAACACAATGTCAGAGAGCAAATTTTAAAGGCAAAAAATTCACCTCGAACCTAAGTAAATAAAGTAATTTCAAAGGTTAAGGGATCCTAAGAACTGAGCTTGAAAGAGCTATCGGTTCTTTGAACAACTTGAGACTCGAAGTAGAAGAACACCTACAGTAGAACCCTTGCTTGTGCATTTGATTATAAAATCAGCCAAAGCCAATAGTATTTGCTAATCAACATATGAACATTAAATCATATTTATAAATGTCTTTACGAATAATTCCTTAAATTCTACTAATTAATTACATAAATATTCTAGCCACCACACATTAAATAATCAATTCTTAATCCACGTGCAAAAAGCAACAAATCCTCTTTGGGCGGGACAAAAAGAATATATTGTAACACATAATAAATATACTATACTTATGTAAAAATTGAACACTTCTCAGAAATCGTCACACATAAGCACCGCTCACTGGAGATTTTGTAAAAATAAAATGTATACAAATGAAGGAATGTTCTGAAAATTATAATATTAAATACACAAAAAAAAAAAGAAAAAAAAAAAATATTACACAGCACAGATAAGATGGAAGCTGGTGGAACAACCTCCACTTGAGCCAAACCAAACACTGCTAGCCTCTTCACCTTTTCCTTCATCAACCTTTCAGTTCAACACAGATATATAGCAATTATTTTTCCTTTTCTCCTTTAAATTTGGAGATAAAATCATTAATTGAAAAAACATAGAGCAAATATATATCTCGATCCATTATAAGAAATATTATGCAAATAAGAAATGAGATATGATTGTAAATGAAGTGCACAATTTCTCATTATCAATAACCTCAAGATTTTAAATACTTTGAAAAGCAGTTATAATCACCCTAGGGCCAAATTTAATCAAAATATGTGCAATATAATCTCCACTCAATTCAAATGTCTCTATAAACTTTCCAATTAACAGACTCAAAATCTGTTTATGTAATCAAATTTAGGCACTATGTAACCAAAATTAAATGGTTATACCTGACCATATGATCCATCAAAAAATACTTTGTTATGGTTAGGAGCAGCAGCCAACACATCTTGGTGATAAGAATACACCTATTGTGATCCATTGTGTGGTTACCGCGATTTACTTGGAGGCAGTTCTGAGGGGCCGGGACTGTTTCCTCGAGGACTAGTCGGGCGTAAGCCCGGAACCTCGGTATCAAAAAAAAAAAAAAAAAAAAAAAAAAAAAAAAAAAAGAATACACCTATAGGAGAGTTCCGAACTGACCATCTCCATTCAAGAACTGCACATTACCAGAACTATCCCCACTGATGCTGGTCCCACATCTGGAACACCCACCAAACCACCCAAGAAAAATGAAAAGGAAAGAAAATAAGTATGACAACACTGATCTATGTTGATAGGTAAAGACAAATTGATCTATTTGAGCCAAACTCAAACCTAAATGCAAATAAAGACCATATGCAAAGATTGTTTGCACCTCCAAGATCAATGGTAATTCGGTACATCACATGCGTTGATTTGACATTGCAACATCTTATTAAACTTTTCTAAAATAATACTAAACACAAACATCTTGAAATTTTTAAATTTAAAGGTTCATTGGCTCCTAATGAATCTAATTGATTACAAAATATTTAAAATAAATAAAAAGTGGAGAAAGAAAATTGAAAACGGGATTCCACATTTCCTCATTTATAAAAAAAACTATCATCTACAACATTAAGAATATGCTCAAGAACAATAACTACTCTACTTAATTCGCTCATAAATTTAGAAGAAGAAAAAACTAATTGATTTAACAAATCCTATTAACAATGGCAAAGATAGACATTAGATATTCTTTATCACAGTTAACTAAAGATAAAATATTCTAATAGTCATGATTATAGTAATGTTAAACATGTTTTGATGCAACTACTTTACTTGATCTACTCAGTCGAAATAAATATGACTAAATCAAAATAAACTACTCTACACATGAGAAATATGTTTAATAATTTTTATGCAAATGTTATACTTAATCTGCTCAATCAGAATAAACGTGACTAATGATACCGCAATAAGTGGAGCCTATATCACAATGAGTAGTTGCATCATGGTCATACACATGATATTGCATATCAACCACAAAAGTAACAAAAAAAAAAAAAAATCAAAGTTGTCAATATGAGAAAACTTAATCCCTTTGGAAGAATTCATGCCAATCTTAAGTACAGACAATAATTTAAAAAATCAATGTCCGCTCAATTAATGGAAGATCTAATTAATGGAAGTCAAGGTCCAATAAAGAAAATGTTCTTTTAGAGCAAGAACCACAAGCAAATACATTAGGCGTATTGAAGTAGAATTTCAGTAAAAAGAATTTTGAGGATATATATGTATCTCATTAAGACCCAAACAAAGTGATCTCACAATCTATCATTTTTCTTTTCTCCACATACAGAGCTTGCTACTGTAAATGTATCTCTTACTCCCAACAAAAAATAAAAAAATAGAATAAAATCAAATAAAATCAAATCGAAATGAAAAATAAGTTCCTATGATAAACAAACACTTGCGGACCTCGACCAAAATTAGTAAAAACTCATTCTTAATTATGTTAATTCTCATAACTCTTTTGATTAAAGTTGAGTCAAAAAAAAAAAAACAACAACAACAACAACAAAATATTAGTTTGCTAATATGTTTTCTTAACGATTATTTAATTTCTCATAAATTGAGTATAAAAAAGACTAAGAAATCACCTCATTCAACATCCTACGCAATTCATCACTTTCCTCAACAACATGGTCTCTATCACTGCTATACAAAAAAAAAAAGATAGCTAAGCATGATAACATGAATATTTACTTCCTAAAAATGAAAAACACCCTAAGTTTTTCCCATTTAAAAATAATTATAGTTTCCACTTGATAATAATAGCAATTTGCAATACCTATCCAATGTTTCAGCTAGCCTTCTTCATTACATCAACAAAAAAAGAACAGGGTTTGCATTCACAGGAAGTAAATTCTGCTGCTTTTTCTTGTGTTTAAGTCAAGCTTTACCCTCCACATATTCAGGAAGTGGTATTTTTATCTATGTAATTGAGGATACAAATCAGAATGAGAACATAAAGTGGTATTTTGATCTAAACAAATCACAAAGTAATGATTGACGGGCATGATTGAATAAAACTTATGTAGGATGATTGAATCAAAATGAAATAATAGAGCTTTCCAACTCAAGACAATCCAACCACACCACAAATTCAAGACTGCATGTTCATGTCATTCAACTAATGAAAATGCCTTGTGTGGCAAATACAAAATAAATTTTGAAGTTTGTTAAGATTAAAGAAACAAAGCATAAAATTTTAGTCCTATTTCACTTTCATTCCACAACAATTAAACTTATTTTTTATGCTACTCTTCGTTGACTCATGTCTCCTACTGAATTCTTTTACAATAGAATATTGAAATCCCACCAAAATCAAAATATCTGGAAAAAGAAGCAGTTTAGGGGTTAAAAAAGAGATTGACTACCATTATTTGACTTCAATTTAAAGAAAAATTATCCATTACCCATCTAATAGGTGAGAAATTACAACTCAAAATAAAAATAAAAGACTGCATTCCAACTCAATACAATCCTACCCCATCACAAACTCAAGAATGCATGTTCTTGTCATTAAAAAAATGAGAAGGCCTTCTACTTCAAATACGATTCCAATTGCTGTAACATATACTCCCTCTGTCCGCTTCTAAGGTATCCATTTTACTATTTTTGGCGTCCGCTTCAAAGGTATCCATTTCCCCTATTTAGTAAAAAGTATACAATATGGCCCACCACTTCCCTTTAATACAACTATCCACTTTACATATAATAATAATACTCCTTAATCCACGTGTAAAAAGCAAATGGATACCTTAGAACCGGACGGAAGGAGTATTAATTTTCTTTAAAAAAAAAAGTGAGTCGTACATTTATTATTTAAAGGTGAGTGCATTGCACCATGGAAATAAAACACTATGGAAATATTGTTTAATATTTTAGAATTCTGAAGGCCTACTTGTGATAAAAGAGGTGATTCCAATTGTGGGATTGTTGGGGTGAATTAGACATAATATATATATATATATATATATATATATATATATATATATATATATATTAACAAATGAGCAATTAATTGAGGAGAAGGGAGAAAGCTTATTTTAAATTAAAAATATCTCGGTAAAAAAAATGCACTAATTTATTGGACTCAAATCAACTAAATAAGACAAAAAGAAGAACTAAAAAAACTCTTATAGTGGTAAGATGGTAAAGAATAAACCTATCAACACGAATGGGGTCAGATCTTATCGGGATTGGTGGTGGCTTGCAATGGATTTGGCAACTTCTCCAGTGTTGTGTTTCATCACCAACCAAAATTTATATGCTGCTCCACTAACTCAAAAAAGTGCTAAATTTAAGTTGACTGTTTGCAATGTTAATTTTAGGGATTGAGACTAATCAAGAAAGAACATGAAGATGATAGATAAAACAATGGTAACACACAGACGAAGAGGTTGAAGTAATCCACCTTTTGGAGTCAACATATAGGCCCGATTCAATCTTAATTTGCTTTCCAACAATATTGCTCATGTTCACAACACGAAGTGCAGATTTTGCAGCTCCGACATCATATAACTCTATGATTTTGTGGCTCCATGTGGAGTGTCATGAATCTGCAACCCATGTAACATTGAATTAGTGGCTCTATTAAATAAATGTGAATTAGAAGTTAAAAATTAAGCTGGCACTTAAGCCAGCTCCTTGATTTCACCCTAAGCACTAAATATTTTACAAAGTTCTTCATCTATAAAAATTTGACTTACTGAGTGCCACAACTTTCTAAAATAAATAAAAATATATGACAGGAAAGTTGAGAGACATGGTATTCATTGTATAAGAACATGAGAGCATGTCAAATGGATAATTAAAGGACATCCTTGTTAAAATCTAACTCAACCTTGAAAAAAAAAAGAGATATTGAACATTTTGCTGTGGTGACGAACAAAACTGCTATGTATATATTCCAGGTGAAAAAAAAAACTAATTAGCACTATGATCTGCCAGATTGATTCCTTCCAAAGCATGGTTTATACTTTCATAAACCATATAGAATCTCACCATCATTGATTCACTTTCCATAGCCTAAAATTCAAGGGAAATAGTATTGCTCTTAATGCCAAAAAAGAAAGGAGCTGAAATAAAGAAAAAAACACTATATAAAGTCAAAGTCAAAGGTATTTCATCATATACGTAATAAGTCTACTTTATCATCTCCATGCTTTAGTGTATAATTCTGTAACATAGTTTCATTATGAAGACATTCAAACGAAGTAGCAAAAAGATACTGCATTGCAAAGGCATTCGTCTTTTCAATTTTAGACTATGCAAAATGAAATGATTACGATAATTACTTTACAGTGCAACTGCAATATGGGAGATACAAATAAAGAGTAAAATGCACAATATTAAATCACATTGCAAAAGAAGATATCACATTCATTCACGGGTGAAAAATAAAAATAAAAAAAAGAGTGAAGAGAGGAAAATTTTAATTTAAATTTTTATCAATTAAATTTACTTTAAAATAAAGTGAATTTAAAAATAAGATACTGAATCATATAGCACTCTATTACTCCAACAACATACCAAATGCAACCCACAATCGGGATTATTTGGTACAAAAAACTTATCCATTTCAATTTCAGATAAAATCAACCTAAATCATAAAATTTCATAAATACCAAGTTTACATTTAGAAAATAAGGAGAAGGTAGAATGACCATTTTCTAACCTAAGCAAGGATCAGTGAAAGAAGTTGCAGGTGCTAATGAAAACTTAAGTTACCTGTAGTGGAAGAGTGATCGGTCCACCATAGCAAACTCCACCAAAAAATCACTCAAGTGATATACCCTGCAATAAGGTAGGTATAAAAGAATTTATTATTCTTGAACAAAGATAAAAAGTTCATTTTACTTGCATGACATAAAAGTAAACTTGGAGCTCAAGTTTTTATTACAATAGCCATCATAAGAATTAAAGAGAAAATTTTTTATTTAATATCAATCATATTTTTATTTACACGGCTAAGAAGTGCATGGTCTAATCAATAATTATCAGAATAGAACTTAACAAAAGCACTACGTGTGAGTATTTAGAGTTTAATCAAAGACATAATTTGTTGTTTTATAGATTAGACCTCTAAATTGTTTGCTCCATATATCAAAAATGGAGTCTGATATACATAAATAAGGCAATTTTTTCCTATTTAGCAAAATCAGATCAATGACCCACGAAGCCTAAAGCTTGAAATCTGAACAGCAATTTAAAAATCCAAAATCCATAAAAAATGGAGTCTAATATACATAAATAAGGCACATTTTTTCTTGACAAAATCAGATCAAGGACCCAGACAGCTTAATATTAAAATCTCAACACCAATTCAAAAGACCAAAATCTAGAAATTTGAACAACCTAATGCTGCTTACTTTTTAGTAAAGCAAAATCTCACAATCAAAACAAAGCACCCCGAGGGTACTCCGATTACAACCACCGACGTCGAGGCATTCTCTGCAGCGGCAAAAATGGAGGAGCTCTCGACATCGTCGGCAAATGCAGCGTCGAAGGCAGCGGACAACGGTTAATATTTTAATAACATAACTAACTTTAATTAACTTTTAAAAATTTAACTAACTTTTAAAATAGTTAATATTTTATATGCATAAAAAATAAGGATTACTACCCATACGATTCATGGGTTCCATATACAAATGTTATAAAGAGACTACATGAAATTCTTTTCATTAAAATGAAATATAATCTAAATATATGGATAATAAAACAGTACTTGGTGAAGAAAAATTCGAGAAATTATAACTCTTAATTTGAGGCAGATTTATCTTGCCAACTATGGTACACAAACAAAATTAATTTAATATGAAAGGACTTTCACAAAACCCATAACTGTATAAAATATTATCTAAACGAAAATCAAAGGGGTGAATGAAAATGAAAGAGCACTCACAGCAGCAACTGATTAGTTGTTTGGGTGCATGCTTTTGCTTGTATTATTTCCTAAATATCTTCCCTGCAGTCATGTAAAGCATCATATATTAGCAAAAGTTACAAAAATGTAAATTACATTGCATTTGAAATTATGACAGGATTTAATGCACAGCAAACCCCTAAGTTTTAGAATACATTACGTTCAAAGGCTTTAATCCATGCAATGCTAATTTCCTTTCAAAAGAAGTTTTCCTCTCCCTCGATCTTCTTTGAAAGCTAATTTCTCATGTTATGCTTCCTAATAATTTCAAAATTAATATTACATACATAAACGTGTATAGATGTATTTGGGCATGTATAGAGACAAATAACTTTTGGATAGCAACTATGACAAATATTACATTATAACATTAAGGATTTGAGCTTTCAATTAGTCTCCACTCACGACGTCAAAATTAGAAGTCTCGACTTTGATAAATATACACTCTTGTGAACTGTAAGAGAGTTTGGTTCATTAGCATTATTAGGTGAGTTAATAAAGTTTACAAATGTGAATTCACTGTTTAGAAACAAACATTCTGATTAATTCAATGGAATATAATAAATATCAAGCCTCGCAACCACTAAAACACATGAATTAGATGAAAAATCAAGCTTTTTTGTCCTTCGCAAGCGCATGAAGTTGCATGTTGATGTTGAATTCTATAATATAAGCATGTATAAAGCCATATGAATACAAAATTACCACTGCTCGTGCATTCTTGTTTGTGAGAGAGAGAAAAAACTTACATCAAGATTCAAATGAAACAACTGTGCATCTATCATTTGTACCACTGACACCGTGGAAGACCAACTTTAAAGGCAGCAGCATTGCCCAAATGCAATTTGAGCAAACAGAAAGAGAAAAAAAAAAGAAAAAAAGATCTAAGCACAAACATAAAAAAATGAGAAGCTAGAAAAGGGAACCAAGAACATGAAACACTCTACAGACGTAGATACACGTCCATTTTTCAATAGATAAAAAAGAATTTGTCTTCTAATATTAATTTTCAGAGATTAAAATTTTTAATTTGCCTCATTTCACAACAGTATAGCAGGTCAATAGATAAAAAAGAATTGCCTTCTAATATTAAGTTTTAGTGATTAAAAATTTTAATTTGCCTCATTTCACAACAGTATAGCAGGAAAGATCGCTATTGATTATGTACTGAATTAAAGCAACTCAACAATCAATTAAACAGAGTCAAGATAAAAAAAATTATTTCAAATAAAATCAAATCTGTCTTCTAATATATGCATCTAATATACCCTAGTGCCATAAGTAATGCCCCCTTGAATCCAGTAAAAAAACTGAAAGGATCAACATATGTTTTCCATAAGTACATCAAAATGGAAAAATACTTAAACTATATTGTTCTCTTCAAAAAATTTTGGATCTTAAAAAAAATAAAATTAGGATTCCCCACACAAGACAATAGGTTACTCGATACTAAACAAAATCTTAGGAAAATTTAATTAGTTTCAAGAGGGAGTGATCAAGAATAAAATTGAATAACACCATAAATAGTGATTGATAGAGTGCATTGGAATATCTTCTATTCCCTATATCCCTCCGAAGTTGACACATTTTCCTTTTTGGATTGTCCCAAAGAAATTAACACATTTCTTTTTTAAGTATATGAAACCCACACAAAACAATTAATATATTCTCACGGGGCTCGCACATATTAGCAATGCAACTACACTATACACATTAAAATATTATATTTTCAACTCAATATTCATTAAATTATTATACTCCTTAATTTTCGTGCAAAAAAAATGGCGATAACTTCTCCGGGACGAAGGATATATATATTTCTCTCTCCTAAGGCTTTAATCGATTTTGAAGAGTTTAATCATGAGAAAAATTTGGACGGCCCGTTTTGAAAGAGTCAGGGTCATAATCTCATTAATATTGAGTTTTGGTAAAATTAAAACAACACTTAATTATCAAGCAGAACTCAGCGGACAGGCCAAATACAAAAGAACAATTATTTATAGTTGACAAAATAATCTTAATATATTAAAAGTGTGAAGAATTTGAGAAACTTTTTTAGACAATTATGTCCCTAATGTATGTTTTTAACTACATATTTGCCACCTAGAATAATTAACTTGAAAAGTTCAATGCATTAACCTTAATTATATTCACTCAACAATTACCTTAAAACGTTCAATGCATCTTCCTTAATTATAATCACTTAATTGTGTGATCACTTCAAATTCTACTACACACAAAACACACTTAAAAACTGTAGTCACTCCACAAAAAGCTTAGCAATAAAAAGGCAGATTTGGACTCAGCACTTTGAAGTCACTCCACAAATCAACTATGAACTTTTCTTCCAGAAATTTACAATCGTACAACCTCCTTCACAGCCTCAGGGCTGGCTTGAACACAGAACCTAACTGCAATGAAGTTCTTCTTCTTCACAACCAACCCCTTCCCCGCTCCTTCAAACACTGCATCACCATTATGTTGCAAATGACAAAGAAAACAGGGAGGGCGTCTGAGAGGGAAACAAAGACTCTCAACGAGGAGAAGATCCGAAAAAGGCTCTCTAAATCTGGGCTTGAAATATTGTTGGGGAAACTCAACGAGATAGATGTCAAGAAGAAGAAGAGGAGAATATATCAAAAGGATTCTTCTACTAACTGCAGCTACGAGAAGCCTGTTATCGTCTCATGCATGTAGTCATTGAGTTTCAGTGGGTTCCTAAACAGCACATGCTTATATTGGCGATACTGATTTGCTAGATTTATTATATGTAGTTCAGAAGGTGTATAAGTTTGCCTTTCATCATAGTGATAGCAGAAATTATAGGATTGATTCTTTGATTAGTTTAAAATCATTGATATTAGGGTTGTAGTCTTGTAGATGGTTGGTTCTTACTTGATTGTGGATGTGGCTGTAGTGATGAAATGTAGATGATCGGCTCTTACTAGATCAATACAGGATCCCATAATCAATACACACACAAATTGGCTCGCATCGAGTAGATTGTTGTTCCGATAGACATTTCAGCAGCATTCGTATTAAGCAAATTATGTAACAGAGCCTCATAAAGAAACATGCCAAATATGAAAGAGCTATCCACTGGTGAGCACACATTTTGTTTAACATGATAAGCCAATATCTTTCATAGCATTAGCTGTGATGCTTCATTGCTTAGTAATTCTTCTTGAATGCGCTAAATTGAATTCTTTTATCATATGAGTGAGTTATTTGATGAGACTCAAACTTGAAGGATAGCCTGCAGGGCATTTTTAGGAAAAGATCATGATTTCCCTCTTTGTTGAAATAAATGGACACCTAAGATTTTATTTATTATTTTTTTTTAATGGATAGTAAATGTGCCATGCATAATTTTCCTTTCTTAATTAGTTCTAGAAAACCTTAAAGTTAGATTTCAGTATTTTTGTTTTCCACCTTAAGAAATTTGTTGAAATGAACTTAACTCTCATGATAGCTAATACCATATAACCATAATTGATAGTTAAGATGTCATATTTTATTAGTTAATTATAAAATTTGAATTTTTAGAAGAAAAATATGGTTAGTACGTAGCTTTGATTATTGGAAGAACTAGAATTTCATGCAATTGTCTCATGAAGTACTAAAAGGTACTTTTACTTCATTTAAACTCAATAGTTAAAATTGTTTTACTCATCAATAGATTATCTATTAATTTTTATTTTAAATTTATGTAGATATGAATCTATAAGACAAATACTTTAAAGAGATACTTCTTTATAAAAATGAATGGTAGTTAAAGAAAATATTGACAATAAGAGTACAAGAGAAATCTTTTTTTTTTAAATTTAAAAATTTCATCACAATTAATTGATCATAATGTTAACCCTCTTTGTTTTTGTGCTAAGTATTCAAATATTTTAAATTTCAACTCAATTAGTAAAATAATAATTATTTGATTTTAAAATATTAAGATAATAATTTAATATATTAAAAGTGTCTTGCACTTGTAAAACAATTTTAGACACTTTTGTCCCCACTCATTTCTCTTTAATACATTTCCATCCTTTGCATCCTAAAATCTATTATTTCATATACGATCATACATATATTCTTTATTGAATTATTTTATATTAATAATGTTAACATTTAATTTTTATTAATTAATTAATAAAAACTCTTCGTACTCTTAACATTAAATGTTTTATAATAAAAAACTCTTGGGATCCATAACACCTTACCATGAAACCATTAATTTCCCTAATTTCATGCAATTGTCTCATGAAGTACTAAAAGGTACTTTTACTTCATTTAAACTCAATAGTTAAAATTGTTTTACTCATCAATAGATTATCTATTAATTTTTATTTTAAATTTATGTAGATATGAATCTATAAGACAAACACTTTAAAGAGATACTTCTTTATAAAAATGAATGGTAGTTAAAGAAAATATTGACAATAAGAGTACAAGAGAAATCTTTTTTTTTAAAATTTAAAAATTTCATCACAATTAATTGATCATAACGTTAACCCTCTTTGTTTTTGTGCTAAGTATTCAAATATTTTAAATTTCAACTCAATTAGTAAAATAATAATTATTTGATTTTAAAATATTAAGATAATAATTTTATTGTATTGATTGATTATATATTTATAATACAAAAACTAAATCTTTTATAAAAATATTGCAAAGAATTTATAAAAAAAATTAAGTGTAATCATATTGACGTTTTTAACTATTATAAAAAATGCATTTCCAAAAAAATAAAAAAGCAATATAGAGTGGAAAAATTGATTGTACTACAAAGTAATATGCATTTGATGTGAGATTTAAATGTTATAAAAGAAAAATATAAATTTTAAGAATATAAAAAGTATTTAAACATAACCAAATTTTCTTTTAATGATCTTAACAAGTTATTTTATCATAATATCTACGTACATTATTAATCAAAACTTACGTAATACTACATTAATTGTTTTTATATTTGTTTCTATTTTTTATAGGAAAAAAAAGTGCATTGTAAGACTATGTTTTGCAATGACTGATAGTACAAAATGTTAGAGTACATCTTTCAATATATATATATATATATATATATATATATATATATATATATATATGCTCACATTGACAATTGTAATTGTTCTTTCTAAAAGAATATTGCAAAAGTCTTGATTAAATATATCCATGAAAAATGCTAAAGTTTTGATTAAATTAGAAGAGCAATGTCTTACGAAAAACATTGTATATAAAGAATTTGCTTAATTTATCATTATTATTTTGAGAAATTACGATTTACATACTTAAAAAAACATAACATAAATACACAAAATAAAAAATAACTCATCAAGTGCAACGTGAATGCCACGTGCAACGCACGTATGTATAACTAGTTTACTTGTAAAAGGTCGATAAGAATTGGCAATGGCATTTCACTAGACTAGCTAATAACAGTAGTGTAAAAACAAGAATCAAGCAAGAGAACGATGACGCCCCTCTCGCCTCCGGTGGCAACTTCCACGATCACGACAGCCATTTCTTCCGCTCTTCCTTTCTCAAGTTTCTCGATAGCTGCTGTAATCCGAAGCTCTAGAGCACAAGAGAAAACCATTACTCGACGCTCTACGAAACCCAGAGAAAATATCTCGCCAACTCCCATACTTGCTTCATCCACACCCCCTGTTCCTCTGAAAAAGGTCCAATCTTTTTCCGAATGCTAGTACATTAAAATGCAGAGAAAAAAAAACCAAGACAATATGGCTCATAGTCAAATTAAAATTACTTTAAATTACAGTAGGCTAATAAGTACAATCAATACTTGTATATGCATATCTATTTAACTAACAGAATCTAGCAGCATAAGAGAAGGATAAAAATAATACCCAACACAAAGTAGAGTTATAATATATATTAGGCACAAATACAAACAATAAAAAAATATTTTCTAAAAAAAGCAAAAAATTAATCCAATTTCATCCTGACAATAGAACTCATTACATTGATTCTGTAAACTAATATTACAAACTGGCAATAATGTTATTTCACTTTAATGCGTTATTTTTAGCCACAGCTAGGTTGTGGGGGTTATAGGGACTTGAACTCATAGCCAGTGGAAGTTGAGAGACCTGCGTCTACCTAGCTTAATTTATGGATGCAAATTGACAATGATATCAAACAAACACTGATTTATGAATATCATACTATTGTCATTAACGAACTCAAGAAATTCAATGAAGTCCACACAATATTTCTCATCAAATTGAGAAAAGTTCAAATCTTCACACGACTTTCTACCAATCAGATATTCTATATATATTCTCAACATAAAATGAATATACATTGGCTCACCTATAATCGTTATGGAGAGATTTCTGAATTGACAGTTTGTGCAATACAATCAATCAATGCAAATTAACAATCATCCAATCCCTAATAGCAGAAAATTGGAAGCCATATTACCAATTATTATTAAAATTAATATTGTAGAACTCTATTATTGCATTCTCTGTACCAGAACACAATGAAAAGTTGAATAAAATTACCTGGTTGTTTAAATGCATTAGACTAACTTGAAACATTAATTGCCATCACTGTTACTTGATTTGTCTTATATTCTTGTACGTCAATAATGGATTGGTCATAAGCGATACCCCCATTATGAAATCCAACACTGAAAGAAAAATAAACAATCACTTCTTTTAAATAACTAAAATTCGAATATGGAGATTGTTCAAAATTCAGTGCAAGTACATCAAGATGAAAACAAATGTAAGTTAAAGTTGCAGGTAACATGGATTTGGGAGGAGAAAAGGTATACGCCCGTGGTGCTTTTGTATATATAAAACAGATATGTAGCTCTTTTTTTTTTGTAATTATTACATTTAAAATTGCTTACTAAGAAAATGAAGCAAAACTATTACTTGACCTCTAAATGTAATTGCATTGACTAATTTTCAGAGTATTCTATCAACCCATATGAAAAAATGGCAGTAATACCCACAATAAATAACAGTCGAAACCCTCTATTTCAAGTATAACAATTAATTCAACCTTGTGCAAGTAAAATACAATTGAGGCATGCTTTTATATACCATATCTTTAGCAATAAGTGTACTTTTCTTACCTAATTAATCACATTTCTTTTTTAAATCTGATTCAATTGAGTGAAAATGGAGTCTGCAGGTTCATCTCCACACCTGAAATAAAACATAAATTTCAAATCATAATTACTCGATATTAATACAATCCTCGTAAAGAAAACCACAAATGATTTATATAATATGATCTCGATTTCTTGATTATACCGTTCAAAAGACTATAAATATCATCATCTTCACCAAGATTATGAAAAATAAAAGGACAACAATTATTTATCACCATACAACAAATTCAGAATTAAATCCTTAACAGCACAGAACAACCCTAGCACATATAGGCTCATATGCCTAGAAATCCAACGTAATTACCAGCAAACAAATTAGGACTTTCATTGAGGTATGACTTGAAATTTTTATTGAGGTATTTTTACGAACATTTGGCATGCTTAGATTTTGTTAGTTCTAATTTTGAAGAGCAATGCATCAACTAATCCCAAATTAATTAACAATTAACCAAAACCATTCAATCTAGGTTCATCATACATGTATGGCATCCTCAATACAGAAAATTAAAAATGAAGAGGAAGAGTTAGTACCTTGTACTTGTTGAGCATAGTGGAGAACTTGTTGTCTCGCAATCTTCGAAAGCATCCATAAATTTGTCCTGAAGAGGCTTTATATTGTAAGGAACAATAGAATTCATATGAATAACGATGTAGATAGAATTTGGAATTCAAAATATATATCTGGCCATTCAAAAAAATCACACTTGCTTCTCTTGAGAACATATTAGGTGTTAAATATGTGCACCATAATGAAGAAAAATATGAAAATAATGAACCATATAGCCAAATTACTTCTAACGAAATCAGAGCAAATTAGTTTTTGTGACACCCCAAATTTTAAATGAAGAAGTTTCCACATTATTTTGAAATAGAATATTAAATAGGGCATGACCAAATTTTTCTTTAGTAAATAAATAAGTCTTAATGTAAATGAGAAGGAAGTAAATAAGTAGCTAGTCCTATAAGTTTAACACAAACTTTTAAATTTGCAACTTAATACACAAGACCATTTTCACGCCTACATGTGACTATGCTGGAAGTCATTGATTGTATTCAGTTGTCAAAACTTTCCTCAAGAACTTCTTGCTAATTTAATAATACCATTCAAATCCAACTCTAAATTGTAACTATTACTTTCAAGTTTCAACTGCTCACGAATAGCAATTAATTAGCCGGTTATTACCTCAAAGCAGAAATCACTTCATTCTACATCCTTCCGTATTTCAAATCTACAAGGGCCATCGTTAGAAAATCACGACTAAAACAGATCGAAGCCATACCAATGATTGAAAATTTCTAGAAGATAGGAATTCAAGAACCCGTCGTCAAAATCATGCAGGGAAAACGTTAGCAGTTAAACGCTGCAAGAGAGCATTGGAGATTTAACTTTCTTAAACTCGCTATCAGCATAAACTTCGGAAACAGGCAGTTCTATCCACCGATCACAAATATCTACCGGACGGGCAAGATCATTGAACAAGTTCATCAACATCACGGGAAACTAAAAAGAAACAGGGAAGCCCATGCCTAAATTTAGGTCTTCTCCTTCAACGGATTATGCGCTACCCAAATTCGAATCCGCCAATAACACATGTACAGAGACATGATATTTCAAACAGGTAAACAACAAACATGCATAAACTAAATACTCACACTAACCCACAATATCAAAATTTATACGAATAACCCCTGGCAAATCTTAAAACATGACTTCGATTCAAAATTATCCAAATAACGGCGGTGCAATAATTTTCAGAAAAATTCTGTCCTAAACAGGGGCACAAACAGCAAGTTTTCAGACTTCAAGATCAATAAAGTTTTCAAATTTAAAACAAGAATGCAGCCTATGAACTGCAGTCCGTCAAAGTGTGTATTTTAGTCTCTCCGCCTACGCGCCCCCGCTTGTACGCTTTCGCCTCGCTTAACCTGAGATAAAATTAATTATCGGGGTGAGCAACCACAAGCTCAGTGAATACTTTATCATGCTTACATATGTCAAGTATATCCTGTGCGAGAATTTAATTCACTTACAATACAATCTTATCATGTCAAAATAAGGCACCTTTCGGCCCTTATCCGTGTAACTTTACGATATCGTGATCCGTTAGTAAGGCACTCCTTCACAGCCCTTACCCATGCTATAGTATGGCACCATTACAGCCCATACCCATGCTATAGTATGTCACTAGTGCAGCCCATACCCATGCCATATATAATTTCATAAGTGCAAGTACAATCACAGTGTGATAACAATTTCAAGTTTATTTCAATTACCACATATGAAATCATCTGAACACATATAAGAATGAAAGAATCCCCACCTTAAACACTTGTGTAGTCTTATGATTGCGTACTAACGTCTCGTTCGGAGTCTCATTCGAAGCCTATAATTACATGATCGATCGTTACTATTTTAATGTTGTAATACTATCATACAACAAATCTAAAATTTTCGTAAGGATTACAGACTAGTACTATTAGGGTTAGGGTTTAATGTTAGAAGCAGAAAACAAAAGAAAAGAATTCAGTATTGGTTCCCACGATGAACAGGAAGGAGGAAAAGAACGCTGAAAGGAAAATGAAAGGAAAAGAAAAGAAAAAGAAGAGAAAAGAAGAAGTAAATTGTGTGTTACCTCTCACTGTTTGCAGCCGTATGAAAGTGTATCATGTGTGTGTGGAGTAAGATTGCAGCAGCGGTATAGACTTATACTTCTACGGCTGGTACAAGATATTCTTTCATAGGATTTAACTAATTTCCTAAGATATGGGTTGATAAGAGGAAAAGATATCTTCTTTATGAAGATCACGATTTATTTCTTAAAGAGCAAGAGATCTTAATCTGCTTCAGTTTGAACTCACGGTTGATAGAAGTAGGGAATGGGCTTGGCTTTGAAGAGTTCGAATTAATCGGCTTCAAGGAGTTGGAAATAGTGGGCTTTGATGATTTGTGCCATGGCTTAAACTTACGGGGTGTTACATCCTACCCTCCTAATAAAAATTTCGTACTCGAAATTCTCTAATGATATAAATCTCTTACCCGAAATGAAGAAAAAAGGGTATCTTGCTTGAATTTCGTCTTTCTTTTTCCATGTAGCCTCATCTTCCGTATGTCGACTCCATTGAACTTTGACGAGTGGCACATCATGATTTCGAATCCTTTGGACCTTTTGATCCAAAATGGACACAGGTTCTTCTTCATATGTCAGGTCCTTGCCAATCTCCAATGTCGAGAAGTTCACAACATGACTAGGATCATGAACATATTTTCTCAACATCGAAATGTGGAAAACATTGTGCACGGAGGATAACTCGGGTGGCAACGCCAAACGATAGGCTAGATCTCCAACTCTATCAAGAATTTGAAATGGACCAACGAAACGAGGCCTAAGCTTTTCTCTTCTTCCAAATCGTATGACACCCTTCGTGGGAGCCACCTTCAGAAAGACATGATCTCCGACTTCGAAATGTTAATCTTTTCTTCGTTGATCAGCATAGGACTTTTGTCTATCTTGAGCAGTCTTGATTCTTTCTCGAATTATTCTGACCTTGTCCACTGCTTCTTCTATTAGCCTGGGGCCTAGAACAGCTTTCTCACCAACATCATCCCAATATAATGGTGATCTACACTTCCTTCTATAGAGCGCCTCGTAAGGAGCCATCTTGATAGTTGCTTGATAGCTGTTATTGTAGGCAAATTCGATAAGAGGTAGGAACTTCTCCCATGCTTCACCCATGTCAACAGTGCAGGCTCTTAATATGTCTTCCAAAATCTGGATTGTCCTTTCGGATTGCCCATCCGATTGTGGGTGATAAGCTGTGCTGAAATTCAGTTTGGTTCCCATCGCCTTGTGCAGACTTACCCCAAACCTTGAAGTGAAACGCGTATCTCTATCAGACACTATTGACATTGGTACGCCGTGTAGCCTCACTATCTCTTGAATATACAACTGCGCATACTGCTTGATGAGTGTGTAAATTCACAAGTTTGGCATCATGTTTTGTGCTATTTTTGGAGAGTTTTGAGGTGGAAATAGGTGGAAAACCTATATATATTGTGAATTAGCATGAATCAGGTGTTAGTGGAGCTATTTAAGTGGTTTTCATAGCAAAAACAGAGTGGAAGTGCCAAGAATCGAAGAGACGAAGTCGAGACCATGCGAACCGCCAAGGAAAGAGTAGGGTTTGACCTGATAGAGGAGGGTTCGACCTCTCCTACAGGTCGAACCAGCATTGAAAAGTTGCAGAAGGAAGGTTCGACCACGACTCAAGGGGTTCGACCTGTTTGATCAGGTCGAACCATGGTCGAACCAGTTCGCGAGAAGATGGGTTCGACCACGACGATGGGGTTCAACCTGACAGTTGGTCGAACCAGGAGCAGAAATTGTCCAGTAGCGTGGTTCGACCTGAGGTTCGACCTGTGAGGGAGTGGTTCGACCTGTACAAGAGGTCGAACCAAGTGCAGAATGTGTCCAGTAGCAGGGTTCGACCTATGGTTCGACTTGTGGCCGATGGTTCGACCTATTTGACGAGGTCGAACCAAAACGCGGAAACTTACCTTATCCGGATTTTCGAGGCTAAAACGCGTGGGATCACTTGAAAAGCCCATTCCAAGCCCTAGAGACGTGATTACAAGTATAAAAGGAGGCTCATGCAGTCAAGAAAAAGAATCACGAAGAAGAACGACGCGAGAATCATAAGAGGAGACAAGAGAAGAGATTGGTGATCCATCCGGAGGGTGGTGACAGAGGTGTAGCTGGAGATTCAAGTAAGATTGATCCAACTAGCCATGATTGTTCTTAGATCAATCATGGGCTAGAGCCACTTCGGTAGTTCTAGGGTTATGAAGGTTTCATGAGTTAAATTTGTATTTCGTGTGTATACTCCGTACAACACTACTTGTGGTTTATTTTATATAAGATTGCATGTTTTTAATCCATACTCATAGTTATTTTGTGCATCAATAATCGTTGTGTAGAGTCTGAATGCATAACATGGTTATTGGTTGAGTGCATTCACTAATGAGCAGGGTTTATTGTTATAATTCTAAGTGAAGGGATTCCGAAGTCTTATTAGAACTGTCTTATATGAATGTTTGTTAATTGAATTGAATTCGGGTTAACAAGTAGGATAAAGAGTATAACTTTATAGTACCTAAAAAGGGAGATCAAATCGGGTTAGAGTACTAAGTGCACGGGAAATAATTGATTATGATAGTACCTAGAAAGGGAGGTAAAGTATACGTCTTGCTCTGAGGATATTTACACGTGTCAAAAGCTTATCTATTTGTGTCTATAGAATAGATTTGTATGGTCTAGCGATGCGTCCATAAACCACAAGGCAGAGTCGGACATCAACACACGAAAGTATAAATTAACGAATGAAACTGGATGGCCTGAAGAACTATCTATTATCTTATTTGATCACAACTACTATTTTCTTGTTCTTGTTATTTAATTGCTATTTCAATTAATACTTAATTACAAACCAACTATTTTATTTCCAAAATAGTTATAATCTACTAGAACGTAATTAAATTGATATTTATCCGTCCCGTGGATTCGATATTTAACTTGGTCACCTTCGAAACTACAATTGATATCCTTCATACTTGGGGATTAATTGTGTGTTGAGAAAACGCCCATCAAGTTTTTGGCTCCATTGCCGGGGACGGCTTAAAATATCTTTTTGTTATTTCTAGTTTGTTAAGGCTATTTTTCTTGTTTTGTTGTTTTAATTCTAGTTCTTTTTAGGTGCATGCTTACGAGATCAAAGAAAGGTGAACTTGAACCCTACAATCCTGAAATCGGACCATCGTCAAGAAAGAAGAAGAAGAAGAAGAAGAAGAGCAAGGCAAATACTATTGATCCAACTGAAGCTCTGAATTTTGGAGTTGAAGTTGACGAGCAGAATTCACAGACGATTGAAGCTACAACTGAAGTTAATTCGGGAGTAAGGACAGTCAACATGGCAGTGAATCCGGATAATCTAGCCATCCGAGAGGTTTTCAGAAACAATGGGGCTGGAAATTTTGGGCTTCTAGGAGCAAGGGGAACTAATTCAGTGTTTGATCTTCATCCCGCTCTTATTAGCATGATAGAAAGGAACTCCTTTTCAGGAGGGTCTTTCGAGGATCCACAGCAGCATCTGAACAAGTTCTTGGGCTATGCAAGTACTCAAAAAGACGCAGGAGAACATGAAGATGCAAGGAAGATCCTTTTGTTCAAATTCTCGCTTACTGAAAAGGCGAGAGATTGGTACGACACTATCAACGCAGCTGAGTGCACCACTTGGGAGCAACTGAAGTTAAGGTTCTTGGAGAGGTATATGCCACCTTCAAAGGTGTTTAAGATGAAGCAAGACATTAACCAATTTGCTATGGGTGGAGGACAAAAATTTCATGAAGCATGGGATAGATTCAAGGACATGCTTAGGAAGTGTCCTCAATATGGGCTATCTAAAGCTCAATATATCGGTATATTCTACAATGGATTGGACTGTAATTCACGAGTTTTATTGGGTGCTTCCTCTAATGGAGCATTGCTTACAAAGTCATCCGTAGAGGCCAAAAAGTTGTTTGAAGATATTTCGATGAATTCGAGGGATTGGACAACTAATAGAGTTAGAGGTACTTATGTCCTTGGTAAGGTAGCTAAGGTTGAACAAGCAATGGTTAAAACAAGTAGAGAGGATGAGATCGTCTCTAGCTTGTCCAATATCAACAAGCTACTTGAATCCCAACAGAAGCAAATCAGCGAATTATCTCAGCGCGTACCAATCATGCAGCAGGAGTTAAAGAATGAGGGACCAATCCAAGAGGAGTTGGAAGAGGCACACTATGCCATGGGTCAAAGTATTCAAGGGACTAGGTATCCAGATCAAGGAAACCGGAACTACCAAGGGAACTATCGAGAAAACTTTAATAATCGTGGTCCCCCGAGTGGTTATCAACAGCCTAGGAGGCCGGAGTTCTCATGGAGCAATCCAAATAATGCGATTCAACCTCCGATGGGTGTTGATCTGGGTGCTAAGGTGGAAGAAGGAAAATCGGGTCTTGAGGATACTGTCAATAGGTATATGGCCAAGAATGATGAAAGAGTTAACCGCCTTGAGGCCAAACTTGAAAAGAAAATCGATGCAAACCATGAGGTTATATCTAAGCAGGTGAAGGACCTTATGTTACTGATGGGGGAGATGGCAGGAAGTGTTAACAAGCTTACTAAAACTCTTGAGAAGGGGAAGTTCCCGTCTCAAAGTATTGAGAATCCAAGGTCCTGCAACGCCATCACATTAAGGTCGGGAACGCAGTACGAGGGACCTATGACGCCGGAATCAAATTTGGACATGTCTAGGGCCAGGTTCGACCATGGTTCGACCAACATTGAAGGTCAAACCATACAGGGGAGGTCAAACCAACACACTGGACACGATCAGGAGAGATTGCAGCATCGGTTCGACCAAACTGCAGATGGTTCGACTTGTCCCACAGGTCGAACTATGATCGAACCCCACAACTCGGAGCACTCTGTTTTGTCACAGCAATGGTTCAACCATGACGGTCATGTTCGACCTATCCAACAGGTCGAACCCAGGTCGAACCCCACAACTCGAAGCACTCTGTTTTGTCACAGCAACAGTTCGACCACGACGGTCATGGTTCGACCTATCAAACAGGTCGAACCTTGGTCGAACCGGATGGCGGAAGGAGTACAGTAGGCCGGTTCGACCTAGGTACCCATGGTTTGACCTGTTTCACAGGTCTAACCCAGGTCGAACCTCAAATTCAAAAAGAGAGCCGTTGCCCAGAAGCAAGGTTCGACCAGTACGTACATGGTTCGACCTGTTCCATAGGTCGAATCCTGGACGAACCCTACCAGAAATTGCATGTTTCCACTCCGAACACTCTTGATGATGTTGATGCTACTCCAGTAGTTCGGAATGAACAAAGTACTGAGATGATAGCTGAGAAAAAGTGGGAGAGAGCCAAGCATTTGAGAGCCGAAAAGGAGAAAGCGGAGAAGGTTGATCGTGATGAATGAGGGATTCCCAAAATAAAGATATCTCCGCCGTTTCCTTACAAGCTTGTGAAGAAGGGATTGGAAGAGAAGTTCAAGAAGTTTTCAGAGATAATGAACAAAATAAGCTTGAGCATTCCTTTCTCAGAGGCAATCATGGAGATGCCGTACTATGCCCGATTTCTAAAGGACATATTGTTGAAGAAGCGGAGCTTAACCGGAATTGAAACGGTGAATTTATCTAAGAATTGCAGCTCAATCATCCAAAGGAAGCTGCCGCAAAAGATGAAGGATCCGGGGAGCTTCACTATTCTATGTGAAATCGGAAAGGGGCCGGCACGGCGAGCTTTGTGCGATCTAGGGGCGAGCATAAATTTGATGCCTTTGCCCATCTTTCAGAGGCTTGGTTTGGGGGAGTTGACCCCTACAACAGTGGTTCTCCAATTGGCGGACAGGTCGATGACGTTTCCAAAAGGTATAATTGAAGACGTTCTCGTCAAAGTGGAGAAGCTAATCTTTCCTGTGGACTTTCTTGTGCTAGAGATGGAAGAAGACAAGGATAATATCCCTTTAATCTTGGGGAGACCTTTCCTTGCTACTGCTGGAGCTATGATTGATGTTCAGAAAGGAGAGCTTAGATTGCGGATGGACAAAGAAGAAGTTTTTTTCAACTTAGACAAAGCAATGAAGATGCCCATGGAATCGCAGTGTCATAGTATTGACGTGGTGGAGGAGTGATTGGTGGAATTGCATATCTTGTACTCCGTAATCCGGTTGCAAATTAGGCTCCCAATTTGGCATTTGAAATCCTTGAAAATTTTCTTGTGTGTTCATAGCGGAATGAACACTTCTATTCACCATATCTCGAAGAGTATCCATGTAGCTCATATTTTTGGGGTTACTCTCCTTCTTCTTCCTTCTCAAGGTATGCACCTATAAAAGAAAGAAAAATTAGAACAAAATTTTCCAAAGCAAATATAAGATGCAAAAAAAAAAAATGTCCTTATTAAGACCACTCTAAACAATCCTTCGTCAAACTACTAGCGACCGTTACCTCCCCGGAAACGGCGCCATTTGATTGGTCGTTAGTAGTTGGGTTGACCAATTCAAGAATTTATCGAACCACAAGGAGGAAGGTACTAGAGTTTAAGCGATCTCAAGTTTATCGTGATTTTATAAGGACGACGGAAAGGAGCGGATAGGAGCAAATGAATGCAGTTATGCTAAAGCAAGAAATAAGGATAAAATGAATGCAAAGATAAGATGGTTCCAAATGATGCAAGGATGAGATTAACAACAATCATGGCATAGATAATTAAGTAATCATGCAATTAATTCTAATCTCTCATGCAATTAATTAACTGATGCTCCCGCACGGCCATCGCTTACAGGCCCGTGTTGGCTACACGGGTCGTGTGCTGCAACACGAGTCGAGCTCCGCAACACGACCAAGTGGTGGTCGTGTTGGATAAATAGATGTCGCCGCACGGCCATTCTGGACAGGCCCGTGTTAGCAACACGAGTCGTGTGCTGCGACACGACTCGTGCTCCCAACACGGCCAGTCGTGTTGCTGCTGCCCTGATTCCTTCACTGTTTTGGCTCGTTCTTCCTCGTTTCAACTCCAAATTGAGATCCGCTTTTTCCTACATCTTCCTTATCATGTTTAGCATCAAATAAAAAGTGAAAATAGTAGGTTTAAGCTCATTCACATACATTTCCATGAAAACACAAAACACAACCAAATAACACATAAAATACGGATAAAATAATACGAAAACACATATAAAAAGACACTAAAATCTAGGTGAAAATATCACTCATCACACCTCCAAACTTAAAGTATTGTGCGTCCCCGCACAACGAAAATGATAAACCAAGGAGAGTGATTTTCACCTAGGAAAAGACTAAACGAACATAAGTAACAACACATCATTAGCAACAAGAATTACAAATTATGCTAAGGCATCCTACAACATTAAACTCATAACATGAAAAATTAACAAGTTCAATCTAAAGAGAATAAAAGTGTAATATAGTCCCTTTTAGTCCAAGCCTCACATAGGTTATAAATTTCACTCAACACTCTTTAAAGTAGGTAAATCAACACTCATCAATCGATTGGCTCGACTCGCTATAAGCTTGCTCGTGGACTACATTCACAAACCACCAAAGTTTTTATTAGTGATCAAAAATGTCTTTTATTAAGGATGTAATGATAGGCTCTTTGGTAGGGCAGGAAGAGTATGGATTATAGTGACTAACAAATGTAAGTAATCTAAGAGATGATCAACTTCCTCAACTTCTCCACTTTTCTTTCTTCCTTTCTCAACTTTGGTAATCACAAGCACTAATCATCAACTTTTCTTAGATTTTTAGCTTCTTTTAATGCATGCTTCCTTCTTTGAACTTTTAAGTACTTGAGCATATTGTTATTGCTTTGCTCATTTTCTTGTTTTGAGGTTGCATGTCCATTCTTTCTTGTGCTCTTTTTCATCCTTTTTCTTGCTTGTTTACCATTTCCCTTTTTTTTCTTTTACTTCCTTATCAAACCTTTCTAGTTACCATCTCCTCAATCACCCACACAAATGGTATATATGTAAGGCTTAAGTGGGTAATCATGGCTTGTAATGTGCTTATATCACAATAAATAGGCTTTAAGGCTCAAAGTGGTTGACTAGGGATGATGTTCATGGTAAGGAAATATATGGTAATGACTATAATAACAAGGATGGCCTTAGATCATGTCACTAATCTCCACAAATCGGGCTCGTTCCTATAGTCCTTGAGCAAGTTCTAGCTTATCAAACACAACCAATCCACTCATGAAGAAAATACCATGTATGCACGGTTGAGGTTCAAATACTCACAAGCTTATGCATTGGACCTTAAGAAACTTATTACACCACATTCATCTCAAAATTGAACAAGTTAAATAAAACATGTCACAATTCGAAAGTGTAGAGATTCTTAATCATAACTTGTCATCACTTATTACCACAACATATCATCACTCATATTCAAAAATGACTCACGACATTCCAAAAACAATCCATCAAACACTCCCTAAACAAGAATAAAAATGCACACGAAACATAAAATAAAGACTCAACAAACAAGAAATAACCAAAAATACATAACATGCAAGAATAAAAATCACCATCATAAAACAATGAAGCACACATTCATAACATCCATAATCAATTAAGCTCACAATCATCCCAACCTTTATTGAAAAGGAAATCCTAACTTACGAAAAGCAAACATCCCAAAACATAACAAATTAAGTAGCATGCTAATCACATCAATACAAATCAAATCAAATTATGCTAAGCACGTAAAAGTGGTAGGGTGTAGAATGAACTCCCTCAATAAGCATTTGATAGTGGAAGTTGTTAGCTCCGAGCTCAATTCGTGCTTCCAATACCCTTCATACATGCTCAACAAAACCATTAGCTCAACAATTTCATTAAAAATATGGACTATCATGCACTTCAACACGACCAATCATACCAAAATCAAACCAAACTCATGAGAAAAATTTTAAAATTTTAGCTCAAAAATACGAAAAGTATATGCTTTCAAGACAAAGTATGTCACACCACGCCATATCCCCCCAAACTTAAATTGAAACAAGAGTTTCGAGGTAAGTTTGCAAAAAGTTGTGTGACTTACTATCACATTTCAAATCAAGCACTCTTCGTGTCTTCAATACGCGTATTCCTCACAAGCACAATCAACCTACATGCCAAAAATGCAAGAAATAACAAATCCACAATCCTTATTGAAAGCATTAAATAAAGCAATAAAGATAATGATGGGTTGCCTCCCATCGAGCGCTAAGTTTAACGTCTTCAAGCCGGACGATAGTCTTTAGCTCATGGTGGTCTTGAATAGTCCTTAGGCACTATCATAGGTTTCTTCTTGAAGTAGTGCCTTGTGCTCTCCCGTTCAACCACTAGAACGGTTCCCTTCTTGTTAAATAGCTCAAGCAATTGTTCTCCGAAGGCGTTCTTCACAAGAAATGACCCTTTCCACTTGTTCCACTTCTTCCATGGAGCTCTATGTGAATTTTGAACTTCAACCACATCCCCCGGTAAGAATTTTGGCATTGACAAGTGTTGGTGCCCTCTTGCAACCTTTTTCCTACAATCACCAAATAAATTTTTATCAATGAAATCATGGAAGTTCTTAAGAGAATTTGAAATTTCAATAGAATGAGAAGGTTTTGCCTTGTGGGGAGTAGAATCCATGATCTTAGTTTCCGGAGGTTTCCTTTCTTCCATAATGGCATGAATCTCTTTTTGATTTTGAATCTTGACTTTCTCTACCATCTCTTCAAGAGACTCGACAAATCTATCGAATTCCACCTTCAACTCTTCTTTCAACTCTTTAGCTTTCACCCACTTAGGCATCCTTTCTCTTCTTTCCTTTATAACCTCATCAACCCCCAAACTAGTCTTGTTCTGATCCTTAATGACCATGCATTCACTTTTCGTTCCGGAGGTAGAAGGCTTGTTGTTCTCTTCTTGAAGTTTCTCCACGGTGGACACTATTTGACTTACTTGGTGCTCCAATGAATCCAACTTAACATTGAATGCTACCATTGTATTCATCATCCTTTCACACAAGTTTCCGATTCTATCAATCCACGCTTGATTAGACTTACTATCCTTCTCCATACGCTCCATAATCTTTTCGATCAACTCATCTCTAAGCTTCTCTCTATAGTCAAGTTGGGCGGAATAAGAGGTGTTGGAGTCTTGAAAATCTCCCCATAGTTGTGGTTGATTTCCATCTTGATTTCTAGAAAAATTTCCTTGAAAACCATCTTCCACACCTTGAGGGTATACTTGATGATGCATTTGATGAGGAACTCCAAAATTCTCATAACTTTGTTGTTGGAATTGCATATCTTGTACTCCGTAATCCGGTTGCAAATTAGGCTCCCAATTTGGCATTTGAAATCCTTGAAAATTTTCTTGTGTGTTCATAGCGGAATGAACACTTCTATTCACCATATCTCGAAGAGTATCCATGTAGCTCATATTTTTGGGGTTGCTCTCCTTCTTCTTCCTTCTCAAGGTATGCACCTATAAAAGAAAGAAAAATTAGAACAAAATTTTCCAAAGCAAATATAAGATGCAAAAAAAAAAATGTCCTTATTAAGACCACTCTAAACAATCATTTGTCAAACTACTAGCGACCGTTACCTCCCCGGAAACGGCGCCATTTGATTGGTCGTTAGTAGTTGGGTTGACCAATTCAAGAATTTATCGAACCACAGGGAGGAAGGTACTAGAGTTTAAGCGATCTCAAGTTTATCGTGATTTTATAAGGACGACGGAAAGGAGCGGATAGGAGCAAATGAATGCAGTTATGCTAAAGCAAGAAATAAGGATAAAATGAATGCAAAGATAAGATGGTTCCAAATGATGCAAGGATGAGATTAACAACAATCATGGCATAGATAATTAAGTAATCATGCAATTAATTCTAATCTCTCATGGACAAGGTATAGAAGCGATCACTAATTCCACTTAAACTCTCTCTCGAGATGGATAGGATGTAGGCCCTCAACAAGGCTCCCAAACGCACATAGGATCGAGACAATAGCAAACACCTCCCACTAGGTACTAATTACTCTATGAGTTCCCTAATTAGGTACTAAATCATAAGCAATATTCCCTTTTAAGGTACTATGAATTCACTAATTGTTTGGGTCTCCTCATTTAATCAACCAACCTCTCGATTAAGCTAATCAAATGTTCTATCAAAGGGTTCTAAATCTAGAAGGATATCTCTATCTCATTCTAAATTAATGCACATGAAGTGTATGATGAAATGATTCAATGAACTATCCTAAACACATAATTGATTTCTCAATCTAATCACATGCCCATGACAATTAATCACACAAATCATCATATACATCAAGCAATCAACAATCAATGATAGAAATAACACAAAGCCCATTCAAGATTAAAATCAATTTGCATAAAAAAACTAAATTATCCAACACCAATCATGGAGCTAATCTCACAAAGGAGATTAGCCTCTCATATCCATAAGAAAATTAACATAGACATTAAGATCCTTACAAAACATGATCAATCTATAAAGAAATGCACAAAAATTAGAATTAGATTCCCCCTTTGAAGTTCTTCAATGGAGATCTCCTTCTTCTTCTTGTGATCTCACTCTCCCTTGCTTCCTTGATCACTTGGATGGTGAATTTGATGGAGGGGATCAAGTGTAGATGGGTGGATGAAGAATGGATGAAGATGATGGTGGAAAATGGAAGAAATGGTGTGTGAGGTGTGTGTGGAAGTGGTGGAAATCGGATTCTCTTCATAAAATCTGAATGGAGGGGTATTTATACTCCTTGACAAGCTTCTAGAAGGATTCTGAATTTTTCTGATCCCTGACACGACACGAGTCGTGTGGCGCAACACGGTCATAAGGTGCCCGTGTTGTGTGAACTGATGCTCCCGCACGGCCATCGCTTACAGGCCCGTGTTGGCTACACGGGTCGTGTGCTGCAACACGAGTCGAGCTCCGCAACACGACCAAGTGGTGGTCGTGTTGGATAAATAGATGTCGCCGCACGGCCATTCTGGACAGGCCCGTGTTAGCAACACGAGTCGTGTGCTGCGACACGACTCGTGCTCCCAACACGGCCAGTCGTGTTGCTGCTGCCCTGATTCCTTCACTGTTTTGGCTCGTTCTTCCTCGTTTCAACTCCAAATTGAGATCCGCTTTTTCCTACATCTTCCTTATCATGTTTAGCATCAAATAAAAAGTGAAAATAGTAGGTTTAAGCTCATTCACATACATTTCCATGAAAACACAAAACACAACCAAATAACACATAAAATACGGATAAAATAATACGAAAACACATATAAAAAGACACTAAAATCTAGGTGAAAATATCACTCATCAAGGAGATTGTGAAGGAGGACATGTCTCTGATCCTGTCAAAGGATCCTCTTGAGACATGTTTGATGGAATCTCTTACTTATCCCACTACGGAGCTTGACGGACTCTCCAACGAGGTATGTATTGACTTTCTTGAAAACTTACTTGCTTTGGGTGATGACAGGTTTGAATCGGGAAAACTAAGGTGGAAGAAGTCAAGTGGACTAGGAAGTACTTGCCTTTGGATAACGAGAGCCCTCCGATGGAGGTGAGGAAAGAGGAGTTGAAACTTTTGCCGGAACACTTGAAGTACGCCTTTCTTGGCGACAATGAAAAATACCCATTAATTATATCTTCTTCTCTTGATGATGATCAACTTGAGGAGTTATTGAACGTTCTTAGGAAGTATAAATCTGCGTTTGGTTGGTCTCTTGAGGATTTGAAAGGAATTAGTCCTTCGTATTGTATGTATATGATAAGATTGTTAGACGAGGCAAAGGCAAGTGTTCAGAATCAGCGGAGAGTTAATCCCGCGATTCAAGAGGTAATTAGGAAGCAAATCCTTACGTGGTTGGATGCCGGAATCATATATCCTATTAGTGATAGTCCCCAAGTGAGTCCATTGCATGTAGTTGCTAAAAAGGGGGGTATGACTATCGTGAAAGCTGAGGATGGAGAAGCGATAGCCACAAGAATTCCTACGGGATGGCGTACATGTGTAGATTATAGGAAGTTGAATGAGAACACGTGTAAGGATCATTTTCCTCTTCCTTTCATGGATCAAATGTTAGATCGTCTTGCAGGGTATGAGTTTTATTATTTCTTGGATGGATACTCGGGGTACAACCAAATTATGATTGCCCCCGAGGATCAAGAAAATACCACTTTTACTTGCCCCTACGGGACCTTTGCTTTTCGAAAAATTCCATTTGGGTTATGTAATGCGCCTGCTACTTTTCAGAGATGCATGATGGCAATATTCGATGGGTTGATAGAGAAGATCATGGAGGTGTTCATGGATGATTTTTCTATTTTTGGTTCCTCCTTTGATATTTGTTTGTCTAACCTAGCTACTGTTTTGAAGAGATGCCAAGTGACTAATCTTGTCTTGAATTGGGATAAGTGCCACTTCATGGTGAAGGATGGGATTGTTTTTGGGCATCATGTCTCGGCTAAAGGGTTGCAGGTAGATCATGCTAAAGTGGTGGCGATTGAGAAGCTTCCACCACCGACCAATGAAAGAGGAGTGCGGTCCTTTCTTGGACACGCCGTTTTTTACAGGGGATTTATAAAAGACTTCTCAAAATACTCTAAGCCCTTATCTCGCTTACTTGAAAAGGATGTTCCTTTTGTGTTTGATGATGATTGTCTAACAGCTTTTCAAGTTTTGAAGGAGGCGCTTATTTCTGCACCTATCTTGATCACACCGGATTGGACTCAACCGTTTGTACTAATGTGTGATGCAAGTAATGTAGCACTTGGAGTGGTGCTTGGACAGCTGAAGGAAAAGAAGTTTTGCGCCATTTACTACGCAAGTAAGACTTTCGATGTGGTACAAAAGAATTACACGGTGACTGAAAAGGAGTTTTTGGCTGTTGTGTATGCTTTCGATAAGTTTCGTCAGTATTTGGTTGGCATGAAGACTATTGTGTACACGGATCATTCTGCGATTCGGTACTTGATGGAAAAGAATGAGACGAAGCCTAGGATAATAAGGTGGATCCTTTTACTTCAGGAGTTTGACATGGAGATCCGGGATAAGAAAGGTTCTGATAATGTGCTAGCGGATCATCTTTCGAGGTTGGAGACTAGGGAACATTGTGATAATTCTTTCGAGTATATTGAGGAAATGTTCCCGGATGAAAAGATCATGGCCGTGTTTGTTGAAGGGGCTGAGCGAGCGTGTGTGGTTGCTGCGTAGGGAGTTGATCCATGGTATGCGGATTATGTGAATTATATTGTTGTGGGAGAAATTCCAAGGGATCTCAACCGATATCAACTTGCTAAATTCAAAAGGGATGTTGAGACTTTCATATGGTATGATCCGTTTGTGTACAAAATTTGCACGAATTCTATCATCCGTAGGTGTGTGCCCGAGATGGAGATGGAGAGTATTCTTGAGTTTTGCCATGCACAACCTAACGGGGGGCACTTCGGCGCTCAAAAGACAGCAGCCAAGATACTTCAGTCCGTTCTTTATTGGCCTACTTTGTTCAAGGATTGTGAGACCTATGTGGCGTCTTGCGATAGATGTCAACGCATGGGGAACATCGGTAGGAGAGACGAGATGCCGCTTCAGCCAAGCATAGTGGTCGAGATTTTTGATGTGTGGGGTATCGATTTTATGGGGCCTTTTCCCCCATCTAATGGATTTCTCTACATTCTACTTGCGGTGGATTATGTTTCTAAGTGGGTGGAAGCGATTCCTACTCACTTAAATGATTCGAAAACTGTTATATCTTTCTTGAAGAAGCATATCTTTGCCCGTTTTGGAGTCCCTAGAGCACTTGTTAGTGATGGAGGTACGCATTTTATAAATAAATTTCTTGAGAAGGTGCTCAAAGGGTATGGTGTTAAGCATAGGGTTACTACACCCTATCATCCTCAAGCGAATGGGCAAGCGGAGGTCTCTAACCATCAAGTCAAACATATTTTGGAGAAAGTGGTCGGAACCAATAGAAAGGATTGGGCTTTGAAGCTCGATGATGTCGTGTGGGGGTTCCAGACCGCGTACAAGACGGTGTTAGATATGTCACCGTATCAGATTATCTATGGGAAGCCGTGCCACTTACCTGTAGAGATTCAACACAAAGCGTTTTGGGCTTTGCGAAGCTTGAACTTGACTCTCAAGGATGTGAAGGAGTTGAGGATTACTCACATCAATCTTTTGGATGAGTTACGGAGTCGTGCGTACAAGAATTCAGAGATCTACAAGGAAAGGATTAAGAGGTGGCATGATTCGAAGATCTCATACAAGGAGTTCAAGCAAGGAGATGAGGTATTACTTTTTAACTCTCGTTTAAAGCTTTTTGCAGGCAAGTTAAAATCAAAGTGGACGGGACCGTTCATGATTCATCGAGTCTTAGGAGGGGGGAGTTTTGAGCTTATTGACAAGGATGGAGATATTTTTGCGGCGAATGGACATCGCTTGAAGCATTACAAGTCGCCGGATGATGTTTGTGTCATCTTTGTGGATACCTTGATCTGATTTGGTACCGTCGTGACTCTCCGACGTTAAACATGAGTGCCTGTTGGGGGCTTTCCCTCCCGTTTTAATGCTTTATTTCATTCGTGTGAGTAAGAAATTTTTATATTTGAAGTGCTTAATTATCGGTAATTACATCTCTTTGCAAACTTAGTTTCAACTATAGTTTCTACTAAGTTTGGGGGGGTGTGATGTACTTACCTTGATAAGCACCGATAGTATAATCTTTTCTTTGTGATGTTTGTTAGGGGAGTTGGTTTTTGCGCCATATTAAAATTTTAATCGATTTTGATGTGACGATTTTTTACAACTTGCCTAATGTTTAGTGGGTTTTGGTTGTGTTTTCTTTTACGGAGTTACTCATGAATGATATTTTGTGGAACAAATTTTGGATGAAGTTGTGCTTTAGTTGATACCTAATGATTCGTATTGAAGTTTGAAGTGAATAGGGATTAAAGAACACTCAGTTTGGAAGCTTAAAAGGGTGGTTCGACCAAAGCCAGGAGAGGTTCGACCAGTGCCAGGAGGTCGGACCGAGTAGAGAAAGTCGAACCGACGCAGAAAATTATCCAGTGAGGTGGTTCGACCTGATCATTCTTGGTTCGACCAGTCTAATAGGTCGAACCCAGTGACTTAAAATTTACAGTATGGTGGTTTGACCTGAGCCGTTATGGTTCGACCTGATTAGAAGGTCGAACCTGAGGTCGAACCAGTCCGTTCAGAGCACTCTGTTTTTCAGGTGATAGGTTCGACCACGACATTCATGGTTCGACCTGTTCAGAAGGTCGAACCCAGGTTAAACCACAAGGAGTAGTTGTCCAGAAGGTAGGTTCGACCTGTTCCGCAGGTCGAACCCGAGGTCGAACCAAGTCAGATACGCATTTTAAGTTGTGTTTTTAGAAGGGTTCGATCATTTTTCTTGTTCACCAAACCTCAAACCTTCCCCGAACCTTAACACCCTTGCACAAATTCGTCAATTACACTTGATTTTGCATCGATTACACAACATTACACTCTTAATTCTTGAATTGGGGGTGGATTTGGGCGATTTTCGTCGCGAATTAGGGCTTCAGTCACGTTTTTGAGTGTTGTGTGCAAGTTATCGATTGTTAACCATGGGCAAGACTAAAGGTACGTTCTTTCAACTCAATTACCTTAGGATTGAAGTTTATTGCAAGAAATGTGTTGTGGGTAAGTTGATTGATGTTGATTTTGGTTGAAATTCATGGTGATAATTGATATTATTGAGTTGATTCATATGAATTCATGTTTATTGGTTTGAGATTGCTTGATTATGGATAGAACTTGAGTTTTATGTGGATTGATCAAGGATATGATGCATCTAGATGAATGAGCATGTTAATTAGGTTTGAATTGTTGATAGTTTGAGTTGTTCATGAAGTTCAATTGTTGAAATTTATGTTGAATGGCTTGAATTGGTTGATGCATGCTTGTTGTTGATGATTTGAAGATTAAAGAGAGTGTGATTGATGATGTTTTGAGCATGATGAGTGAGCAAGTAATGTTGAGATGATAGTTGGGTTGATTAAGCATGGAAGCTTGAAGTTTTGAGTAGAGTATAGGATATGCTAGTCATATACTTGTGTTCTTGTCTTGTTGGTTGTATTGAAATAGTTGTTTTCAAGAAAGGGACAAGGATCAAGTAAAGGGAAAGGTAAGGTGGATGAAGCAAGATCGAAGAAGAGGCAAGACAGGCCTTCGAATGTGGACACAGTGACAAGGAAGCTGAGGTTACAAGATCGTTTACCCGAAAATTTTAAAATTCAAATGCAAAACTGGGATGAGATTAAAGAAAAGTAGGAAGAAGTCTCGGACAAGATAGCTCGTACTCGATACCAAGATGATGAGGCGATGAGGATAATGAGAATCGGGAATGATATTTTCTGGATGTTCGATCAAGTGGGTATCTGGAGGTTTATGGAGTTAAAGAGGCCGACGTATTTCCATGTTACAGCGGAAGTAGTCTGCTCATTCGAGATGGTGAAGGACCCGCTTGGGTACCCGTATCAGTGTACGTTTCAGCTTGGTGGAGTGAGTAGGAGATAGACGTCTAAGGATTTTAATGAGCTGTTTGAGACGCCTTTGGGGATCTCTCATTTGGAGAATGGTGCGTTCAACGCTAATAGGTTTTGGAGAGAGATTACAGGGGAGATTGGAGATTATAAGATTAGGCAGGCTCGTGCTTCTTCGATAAAGAATCCAGTTTTGAGGTACATGGATCGTGTCTTGAGCAACACGTTGTTCGCCCGCTCAGAAGGGAGTGTTGTGTCTAGAGGAGAGCTTTACACCTTGTGGTGTATGCTAAATGGGGTGCAGTTCAATGTTGGAGCGTATTTCATTGCACAGCTACATCGATTCAGGACCATTGGGTTTCAAAAGGTGAATATAGGAGGGTTACTGACGATCGTGGCTGAGCATTATAACTTGGATTTCACCGGCATTACACCAGTTAGAGGAGAGCCCGATTTGGCGATGTTTACGTGCGTGAAGGGAGAATTTGCCCATTTCCGAGATGGGGATTGGTTCTTCACGAGGGGACTCAAGCCCTTCGATTTTATGTTCTCTTTCGACGTGAGCAACTTGACAACTATCTGGGTGGCGAGGAATAAGTTGATGGATTCTCTCGGACACAATGCCTTATCCGTGGCAGCAAGGTCGGGTGGTGATTGGAGGTCTGTATCGCAGATGTGTGCGGATGGTAGGATGGCGGAGTTACAGCAGATTGTTGATCAAGGAGAGTTCCGTCAACCACAGCAGCCTGAGGAGAAAGAGCAGCCCGAGGAAGAGCAGCAGGATGAAGAGATGCCGATGCAGCACGACGCACCTCAGCATGAGCCAGCACCGCATCAGTAGCGGGCTGTCCCGAATGATACACGGGAGCAGCTCCGCCTTATTCATGAGCAGCTGGTCGCGATCGTTGCTAGCCAGCAGGAGACAAACCGACAGCTCGCACTCGCTGATAAGGGTTTTCTCAATACACAAATTAATCCTCAAGTATAAGGATATCAATTGTAGTCGCGAAGATGACCAAGTTACAATATCAAACCCACGGGGCGGTTAAATATCAATTTCGTTATATTCTAGTATACTTTAGACTATGTTTGGTAATTGTAAAGGTTTAAGGAATAATAACTTCTAATCAAAATAGCAAAAAGAAATAGTAAGAGTAGAGGAAAGTGAGTTGTGATCAATAAGAATAGTAGGTAGTTCGTCGGGTCATCCAGTTTCACTAGTAATTCATATTTTCATGTGATGGTGTCCGACTCTGCCCTATGGTTTGTGGACGCATCACTAGACCATGCAAGTTTACTCTATAGACACAAGTAAATATGCGCTTGACACGTGTGAATAATCTCGGAGCAAGAGATATACTTCACCCCCCTTTCTAGGTACTATCATAATCAATTATCTTCTACGTCTAGAATCTAACCCGATTGATCTCCCTTTTTAGGTACTATAAAGTTATACTCTTCATCCTATTCATCAACCCGAATTTAATTCAATTCATGAATATTCATATAAGATAGTTCTAATAAGACTTCGGAATCCCTTCACTTAGAATTATAACAATAAACCCTGCTCAGTAGTGAACGCACTCAATCAATAACCATGTTATGTATTCAGACTCTACACAACGATCATTGATGCACAAAACGACTATGAGTATGGATTAAATATGCAATCTTATATAAAACAAACCACATGTAGTGTTGTACAGAGTTTTACACACAAAATATGAATTACATCATGAAACTTTCATAACCCTAGAACTACCAAGGCGGTTCTAGCCCATGATTGATCTAGGAACAATCATGGTTAGATTGATCATTCTTACTTGAACCTTCAGCGAACTTCTGTCACAGCCCTCCGGATGGATCACCACTTCTACTCTTGTCACTCTTATGATTGATGATCAAAAGCTCTTTTCATTCTCTGTATGAGCCTCCTTTTATACTTGTAATCACGTCTCTAGGGCTTGGAATGGGCTTTCTAAGTGATCTCACGCGTTTCGGTCTTGAAAATCCGGATAAGGTAAGTTCTCGCACGTAGGTTCGACCTCGTCAAACAGGTCGAACAACTGGCCACAGGTCGAACAACAGGTCGAACCCCGCTACTAGAAGAATTCTGCACTGGTTCGACCTCTTGAACAGGTCGAACAACTTAGGCCTTGGTCGAACCCCAGGTCGAACCTCATCACTGGACAATTCCCGTTCCCGATTCGACCAACTGGTAAGTCAAACTCAAGCGTCGTGGTCGAATCCTCTTTTCTGCGAACTGGTTCGACCAGGGTTCGACCTGATGGACAGGTCGAACCACTTGAGTCGTGGTAGAATCCTCTTCTGTAAGTTCCGCAATGCTGGTTCGACCTGCTGGAGAGGTCGAACCCTCCTCCAACCAGGTCGAACCCCCCTATTTCTTGGGCGGTTCACATGGCTTCGACTCCGTCTCTTCGATTCTTGGCACTTTCACTCCGTTTTTGCTAAGAAAACACTCAAATAGCTCCACTAACACCTGATTCATGCTAATTTACAATATATATAGGTTTTTCACCTATTTCCACATCAAAACTCTCGAAAACTAGCACAAAACATGGTGCCAAACTTGTGAATTTACACACTCATCAAACCCCCAAACTTGCATGTTGCTCATCCCCAGGCAACCAATTTAAACCACAGGAGTCGTGTATAATTCAACAAGATCAAGTACAACACATATTACACATGCCACTTCATTGAATCAAACAAGAATTAATTGTATCATATATTTCACTCATGTAAAATCAATCCAATCACACACCATTCGGAGTACTAAGTAATCTCGCTGACAAGATAAGTCTTTACTCTCTTTCGCTCACGTGCGTGAGGCACTATAGGCTAGTATAAACACTCATATCAATTCATATTCACGCGTAACCATAAGTTTGGCAAAGGTCTCAAAAATCAACTCTCATCAAATTAATACTAGGATCACAAAGGACTTGTTTCTAGGTTGTATTGTTGGCTCTTTGGAAAGGGTAGGAAAATTTGGACATAGTGACTTAAGACACTAGTAGAGAGTTACCTTGGAGGTTCTTGATTTCTCATTCGGCTTCATATTCTCCTCCAATTCTTCTCTTGCACTTGCGATTTTCGATTTTTCTTCTCTTCCTTGTATCAACATCATTCTTCTTTTGATCGCTCAGGTACCAGTTGTAGGCACTACCCTTCTCGAACATTGTTCGGCTGCTTCTTAAAACTTCAAGCCCCATGTATAAGCAACTCGGGGTACCAGTTTCAGGCACTACCCCCAACAAGATTTAACCATGTACTTTTCTTACTAAACCTCATTCCATCTTCCTTTTCTTCTCGCACACTTATTCACCTTACTCTCTCTACCAATGAATAGGGTATTTTCAAAGCTCAAATAAGGTAATTAAGGCTCTTTTATTTGGCTTGCCAAAGAAAAAGCTTTTAAAAGGCTCAAACAGGGCTACCAAAGGTTTATAAAATCATTAGGAAAGGTAAAATTTGGCTAAGTGACTCAATTAATCAAAAATGACCTAAGATCATGTCCTAGTATTTCATCAATTGTAAGTCTCACACAAGACTTCAAGCCAAGTTCTAGAATGCGTTCATACGAATGATTCTCTCAAAAATAAACTATCATGATCAATCATGATAGAGGCTCAAATCCTCACATAGGTATTCAATTCCTAGTACTCCTCATAGCACATAATCAAGATCAATTCCTCATGAATTCCATATACTTAACAAATTATACATGCTCTTTCCAATGAAAATAAACACGTAAACACATGAATGCACAGAATCAATAACCCATATACAAATCAATGATACAAGATCAACTATATCAAGTACATGCCACTCACACATGAATCACACCCCAATCTGTAAGAATAAAAAGAAGAATGGGAGATAAGATGAATCGGAGAAGCTAAAAGAAAACCTGAAACTACTCCCTAGGAGCATCATCATCCTCATCATCATCTTTGTCATCCTCATCCATCCTATTCTCCACAGCTGGGCACAGACTGGTAATGTGCCTATCCATCATATCCACTCGACTACTCACTCTACCAACACGCTCATCCAAGGCAGAGTACCTCTCGTTCAGCGTGGCGTAGTTGGCGTTAGTGAGTGAGAGCTGCTTGTTCATCTCCTGCTGTGCAGCTACTATTGTGACCAGCTGCTCATGAATCAAGCGAAGCTGCTCCCGGGTACCTGGAACTGCTCGCCGCTGCTGCGGTACCGGAGCATGCTGAGGCGCATCATGCTGCTCTTCTTCTGGAATCTCCATCTCCGGTAGCTCATCTACCTGATCCTCCTCTTCAGGCTGCTGTGGCTGAGGTGGACGGAACTTTTCTTGATCAATGATCTGCTGTAGCTCAGCCATCCTCCCCTCAGCACACATCTGCGCTACCGCTCTCCAATCACCACCTGACTTTACTGCCACGGATAAGGCGGTATGTCCGAGAGAATTCATCAACTTATTCCTTGCTTCCCGAATAGTTGTCAAGTTGCTCACGTCGAAGAGAAACATAAATTCGAAAGGCTTGAGACCCCTCGTGAAAAACTAATCTCCATCTCTAAAATAGGCAAATCCTCCCTTCATGCAAGTGCTCATCATCAAATCGGGTTCTCCTTCTACTGGTGTAAAGCCGGTGAGATCCAAGTTGTAATGCTCAGCCACGATCGTCAGTAACCCTCCAATATTCACCTTTTGAAATCCAATGGTCTTGAATCGATGCAGCTGCGCAATGAAATAAGCTCCAACATTGAACTTCACCCCGTTCAGCATACACCAAAGGACGTAAAGCTCTCCTCTAGGTACAACACTCCCCTCCGAGCGGGCGAATAACGTGTTGCTCAGGACGCGGTCCATGTACCTCAAGACTGGGTTCTTTATTGCGGAAGCACGAGCCTGTCTGATTTTATAATCTCAAATCTCCCCGGTGATCTCCCTCCAAAACTGATTTGCACCGAATGCAGCATTTTCTAATCGAGGGATCTCCAAAGGCGTCTCAAACAACTCATTGAAATCCTCAGACGTCCATTTCCTACTCACTCCACCAAGCTGAAACGTACACTGATATGGGTACCCAAGCGGGTCCTTCTCCATCTCAAACGAGCAAACTACTTCCGCTGTAACATGGAAGTACGTCGGCCTCTTCAACTCCATGAATCTTCGGATCCCTACTTGATCGAACATCCAAAATATGTCATCCCCTATTCTCATTATCCTCATCGCTTTATCATCTTGGTATCGAGTGCGAGCTATCTTGTCTGAAACTTCTTCCCACTTCCCTTTGATCTCATCCCAATCTTGCATATGAATCTTGAAATTTTCGGGTAAACGATCTTGTAGCCTCAGTTTCCTTGTCACTTTGTCCAAATTCGAAGGCCTGTCATGCCTCTTCTTCGATCTTTCCTCCTCTGCCTTTCCCTTACATGTACTTGATCCTTGTCCCTTTCCTTTTGACTTGCCCATGGTGAACAACCGATCCACAACACACAACAACCAAAAATCACAATTTCAACCCTAATTTGCGACGAAAATTGCCCAAATCCGTGACTAACTCGTAAATTCAAGGTGTAATGTTGTGTAATCGGTGTGCAATCAAGTGTAATCGAAGAATTTGTGTAATGGTGTAGAGGTTCGAAGAGGGTTCGAGGTTTGGTGTTTCGAGAAAGTGATCGAACCCTTCGAAAAATCGAACTTAAATTGCGTACCTGGCTTGGTTCGACCTCAGGTTCGATCTCCTGAACAGGTCGAACCTACCTTCTGGACAAATGCTCTTCTCGGTTCGACCTGGGGTTCGACTTGCTGATCAGGTCGAACAATCCTTGAATTGGTCGAACCCATTTTCTGGAAAGCAGAGTGCTTTGAACTGACTGGTTCGACCTCAGGTTCGACCTCCTGATCAGGTCGAACAAATATGGCTTAGGTCGAACCACCTCTCTGGACAACTTTCGACTCTGGTTCGACTTCCTCTGCTTTTGTTCGACCTCCGGCACTGGTCGAACCACTCCTGGTGTTGGTCGAACCATCCTTCTGACCTTCAAAACTGAGTGTTCTTCATTCACTACACACTTCAAGCTTCAACACAACTCATTAGGTACAATCTAGAGCATAACTTCAAAAATTATTCCACAAAACATCATTCATGAGTAACTCCGTAAAAGAAAATACAACCAAAAACCACTGAACATTAGGCAAGTTGTAAAAAATTGTCACATCAAAATCGATTAAAATTTCAATATGGCCGCAAAAACCAACTCCCCTAACAAACAATACAAAGAAAAGATTATACTCTTAATGCTTCAATGAGGTAATAACATCACACCCCCCCAAACTTAGTAAAAACGTAAGTCAAAACTAAGTTTGAAAAGAGATATAGTTGCCGATTAGTAAGCACCTTAAATATAAAAATTTCTTACTCACACAAAAGAAATAAAGCAATAAAACGGAAGAGTAAGCTCTCAACAAGCGCTCATATTTAACGTCGGAGAGTCACGACGGTACCAAATCAGATCAAGGTATCATCAAAAATGACACACGCATCATCCGACGACTTATAATGCTTCAACCGATGCCCATTCGCCGCGATAACGTCTCCATCTTTGTCAATAATCTCAAAACTCCCCCCTCCTAAGGCTCGATGAATCATGAACGGACCCGTCCACTTAGACTTCAACTTGCCTGCAAAAAGCTTCAATCGAGAGTTAAAAAATAGTACCTCATCTCCTTGCTTGAACTCCTTATATGAGATCTTAGAATCATGCCACCTCTTCATTCTTTCCTTATAAATCTCTGAATTCTTGTAAGCACGACTCCTAAATTCATCCAATTGATTCATGTGAGTTATCCTCAACTCCTTCACATCCTTGAGGGTCAAGTTCAAGCGTCGCAAAGCCCAAAACGCTTTGTGTTGAATCTCTACGGGTAAGTGGCACGGCTTCCCATAGATAATTTAATACGGTGACATATCTAACACCGTCTTGTAAGCAGTTCGGAACCCCCATAACACATCATCGAGCTTCATAGCCCAATCCTTTCTATTAGTTCCTACCACTTTCTCCAGAATTTGTTTGACTTGACGGTTGGAGACCTCTGCTTGCCCATTCGCTTGCGGATGATAGGGTGTAGTAACCCTATGCTTAACACCATAATCCTTAAGCACCTTCTCAAGAAATTTATTGACGAAGTGGGAACCTCCATCACTAACTAATGCTCTAGGAACTCCATAACGGGCAAAAATATGCTTCTTCAAGAAAGATAAAACAATTTTCGAGTCATTTACACGAGTAGGAATTGCTTCCACCCACTTTGAAATATAATCCATAGCAAAAAGAATATAGAGAAACCCATTCGACGGGGGAAAAGGCCCCATAAAATCGATCCCCCATACATCAAATATCTCCACAACTATGCTAGGCTGCAGTGGCATCTCATCTCTCCTACCTATATTTCCCATGCGCTGACATCTATCGCAAGACGCCACATAGCTCTCACTATCTCTAAACAATGTAGGCCAATAAAGAGCGGATTGAAGTACCTTAGCTACAGTCTTTTGCGCTCCGAAATGCCCCCCATTTGGTTGTGCATGGCAGAACTCAAGCACACTCTCCATTTCCATCTCGGGTACACATCTTCGGACAATAGAATCTGTACATATCTTGTAAACAAACGGATCATACCATATAAATGTCTCAACTTCCCTCCTAAATTTCGCAAGTTGATATCGGTTGAGATCCCTTGGAATTTCTCCAATAACAATGTAATTAACATAATCCGCGTACCATGGATCCATACCTTGCGCTGCGACCACACATGCTCGCTCAGTCCCTTCAACAGCCACAACCATGATCTTCTCATCAGGGAACATCTCTTCAATATACTCAAAAGGTTATCACAATGCTCCCTAGTCTCCAGCCTTGACAAGTGATCTGCCAACACATTTTCTGTTCATTTCTTATCCCGAATCTCCATGTCAAACTCCTGAAGTAGTAGAATCCACCTTATAATTCTAGGCTTCGTCTCCTTTTTCTCCATCAAATATCGAATCGCTGAATGATCCGTATACACAATCGTCTTCATGCCAACCAAATACTGACGAAACTTATCGAATGCATACACAACAGCCAAAAACTCATTTTCAGTCACCGTGTAATTCTTCTATGCCGCATCGAAAGTCTTACTCACGTAGTAAATGGCACAGAACTTCTTCTCCCTTAGCTGCCCGAGCACCACACCCAGTGCTACATCACTTGCATCACACATAAGTACAAACGGTTGAGTCCAGTCCGGTGTTATCAAGATGGGGGCAGTAATTAGCGCCTCTTTCAAAACTTCAAAAGCTGTTAGACACTCATCATTAAACACAAAAGGAATATCCTTTTCAAGTAAATGAGATAAGGGCTTAGAGTATTTTGAGAAGTCTTTTATGAATCTCCTGTAAAAACCGGCGTGTCCAAGGAAGGACCGCACTCCTCTTTCATTGGTCGGTGGTGGAAGCTTCTCAATTGCCACCACTTTAGCACGATCTACCTGCAATCCCTTGGCGGAAACATGATGCCCAAGAACAATCCCATCCTTCACCATGAAGTGACACTTTTCCCAATTCAAGACAAGATTAGATTCTTGACACCTCTTCAAAACAATAGCAAGGTTAGACTAACAAATATCAAAAGAAGAACCAAAAACTGAAAAATCGTCCATGAAAACTTCCATGATCTTTTCTATCAAACCATCAAAAATCGCCATCATGCATCTCTGAAAAGTAGCAGGCGCATTACAAAATCCAAACGGCATCTTCCTAAAAGCAAAGGTCCCATAGGGATAAATAAAAGTGGTCTTTTCTTGATCCTCAGGAGCAATCATGATTTGGTTGTACCCCGAGTATCCATCCAAGAAACAATAAAACTCATACCCTGCAAGACGATCTAACATTTGATCCATAAAAGGAAGAGAAAAATGGTCCTTACACGTGTTCTCATTTAATTTCCTGTAATCCACACATGTACGCCATCCCGTAGGAATCCTCGTGGCTATAGCTTCTCCATCCTCAGCTTTCACTACAGTCATGCCTCCCTTTTTAGCAACTACATGCAATGGACTCACATGGGGACTATCACTAATAGGATATATAATTCCAGCATCCAACCACGTAAGGATTTGCTTTCTTATCACCTCTTGAATTGCTGGATTCACCCTACGCTGATTTTGAACACTCGCCTTAGCTTCATCCAACAACCTAATCCGATGCATACAATACGAAGGACTAATACCTTTCAAATCATCAAGTGACCACCCTATTGCAGACTTGTACTTCCTTAAGATATCTAATAACTCCTCAAGTTGATCATCATTAAGGGAAGAAGATACAATTACCGGATATTTTTCATTATCACCAAGAAAAGCATACTTCAAGTGTTCCGGCAATGGTTTCAACTCCTCTTTCCTTTCTTCCACTGGAGCGCTTTCGTTATCCAAAGGTAAGTACCTCCTGGTCCATTTGACTTCTTCCACCTTTGTTCTTTCCAATTCAAACCTGTCATCACCCAAAGCAAGTAAGTTTTCAAGAAATTCAATACATACCTCGTTAGAAAGTCCGTCAAGCTCCGTAGTGGGATAAGTAAGAGACTCCATCAAACATGTCTCAAGAGGATCCTTTGACAAGATCAGAGCCATATCCTCCTTCATAATCTCCTCCACCACGTCAATACTATAACACTGGGACTCCATTGGCATCTTCATTGCTTTGTCCAAGTTGAAAAGTACTTCTTCTTTGTCCATTCGCAGCTTAAGTTCTCCCTTCCGAACATCTATCATAGCTCCAGCCGTAGCAAGGAATGGCCTCCCCAAGATTAAAGGAACATTATCCTTGTCATCATCCATTTCTAGTACAAGGAAATCCACAGGAAAAACTAGCTTCTCCACCTTTACAAGAACATCTTCAACAATACCTTTCGGAAATGTCATTGATCTATCTACCAATTGGAGAGCCACAGTCGTCGGGGTCAACTCCCCCAAACCAAGCTTCTGAAAGATGGACAACGGTATCAAATTGATGCTTGCCCCTAGATCGCACAAAGCTCGCCGTGCTGGCCCTTTCCCGATCTCACATATAATAGTAAAGCTCCCCGGATCTTTCATCTTTGGTGGCAACTTCTTTTGAATAATTGAGCTATAATTCTCAGATAAGTTTACCGTTTCAACTCCGGTTAAGCTTCGCTTCTTCATCAATATGTCTTTAAGGAATCGAGAATAATAAGGCATCTCCATGATTGCCTCTGAAAAATGGATGTTCAAGGCTATCTTGTTTATTATCTCTGAAAACTTCTTGAACTTCTCTTCTAATCCCTTCTTCACTAGCTTGTAGGGAAACGGTGGAGGTATCTTTGTTTTGGGAATCCCCCATTCATCACAATCAACCTTCTCCGCTTTCTCATTTTCGGCTCTTAATCGCTTAGCTCTTTCCCATTTTTTCTCAAGTTTGGCCTCAAGGTTTAGAAAATTCCAACTTTGATTCTGGTCTCATCGGTCCCTCGTACTGTGTTCCCGACCTCAGTGTGATGGCATTACACGACATCGGATTCTCTATACTCTGAGACGGAAACTTCCCTTTGCCTACAGATTGAGTCAATGTGTTCACATTCTCTGCAATTGTACCCATCAACAACGTGAGATCTTTCACTTGAGTGGACAAATCTCTATGGTGATCATCAATCTTTTTCTCAAGTTTAGCCTCAAGGCGGTTCACTCTTTCATCATTCTTTACCATGTACCTGTTCACAGTATCCTCAAAACCAGACTTCCATTCTTCCACCTTTTCTCCCGGATCAACACCCATCGGAAGTTGCACTGCATTGTTCGTATTGCTCCATGAAAATTCGGGCCTCCTTGGTTGCTGCTGATAACTACCAGAGGGACCACGATTGTTAAAGTTTCCTCGATAGTCCCCTTGGTAATTCCGGTTTCCTTGATTTGGGTACCTCGTTACTTGAATACTTTGACCCATGGCATAATTTGCTTCCTCCAATTCTTCTTGGATGGTTCCATTATTCATCATCTCTTGCTGCATGATTGGCACTCGTTGAGATATCTCGCTGATCTGCTTCTATTGAGACTCAAGTAGCTTATTGATATTGGACAAGCTCGAAACGATCTCATCCTCTCTCTTTGTTTTTACCAATGCTTGTTCAACCTGAGCTACCTTTCCAAGAACATATTGTTGGATTGTATACTAAAAGTCTAGCTTTAGTATGAACAATGTCATAACAATATTTGAAATGAGAATCATTGATCAAATGATTGCATCTTATAATTTATTTTATATGCATGATGCAATAGTCCATTTACTTTATACTGTAGATAATATGTTGTGCGACAACACGCAGAAGATCATATTATCGGTTTCCTTATAAAGTATAAACAGATGCTCACAACTGAGATAGACTGGGACTCTCTATCGGTACGGTTGTAGTGTGGTTTGGTATTAGCTTGTCTTGGCTATAGAATCACATTAGTGCACTTGTGTGTATTGAGCAGGACCGCCTGAGATCGTTCGACTTATACTGACTTATAGAAGAACTTGATCTCTGTTATTATGGAAGTTCGTGCTCTTAATCCCTATACAATAACCTCGACACGTAGGGCAGTATGTATTTCTTTGATTCATCAATGGGTGAGATTTATAAGTATTAAATCAACAAACTCGGTGAGTTGGGAAGTAGTGCTGTATCTATGGTGTGCTGTTGATTGTAGAAGGAATCCATGTCCGTTATAGGTTGATGATGTCCCCTTGAGGAGCTCATAAGGTTTATCATGTAAATCTTGCAAGTGGATTAATTTCCGGCATGATAATAAGGTTGAGTGGTACTACTCTCGGATGAGATATTAATTAATTTGAGTTGTCAGTAACTTAATTAATTAATGGACATTGTATATCTTAAACATGGGGAGACTATCGGGCTTATAATAAGAAGGAGCCCAGAACATAATTTTGGGATTGGACGGGTAGTGCAGTAATAATATTTTAGTGGACTATATTATTATTATTGGATTTAATTAAAAGCTTTGGGCTAAGCTTGGTTAATTAAATTCAATTGAGGCCCAGCCCAATTTCTCCTCCTGGTCCCTGCTGTAGCCCAAGTATATAAGTCATCTCAGTTCCTGTTAAACCTAAGTCTGTGCCTTTTTGACACACGGGAGAAAACAGAGAGCAGAATGAGAGAACTCTGGGGATTGTTGACCACCCAACACCAGAGTTGACTTTGGGACATACGGTAGAAGATCAGAGGTGTTCTTCACTGCAGTTCATCCTCTACATCGACCCAGAAGTACGGTAAACGGTTTAATTGCTTCCGCTGATTTTTTGTTTACCTGTTAATCCTAACGGATCACGTTGATCCACACGATCCAATAGCCCAACAATTGGTATCAGAGTGTTGGTTTTGTGGTGAAACGTGAGATGTAAGATTGGGTTTTTGAGATTATATGATTATTTGATATGATCTGGATATATTCACATGTTTTTGCCCAGTCAATGATTCACAGTAAGCATGTATAAAATTGATTATTTGATTATGTGAATTAATCTGGAAATAATCTCTTGGGTTCTGTAATATTGTAATTTGTGTGATTGTTGTTGATTGATAATGCTGGATACAACACACACTCTGCTCAAAATCCCATCTGCCTTCTACACACACTTGATCGCACACACTCACGACCCGGTGGGCGATGCAGTTCATCGGTAGTGAGTGGACTGGGGATCTGGGCTCACTCCCAGAAGGTAGTTCCAGGTGAATCCTCATCGTGCAATGGACAAGTCGACGGAGGGTTGGGGCGAGTCAGAAGCAATTTCCGACCACGTCAGGCGGTGATCCAAGCTAATCACTGGCCACGGCGAGCGTTCGTACGACAGCGTGTGATGACTGGAAGCCAATGTGGAGACGACTGCACGGGGAAGACGCTGACTGGCGTTAGTTGGGGCGCCTCTACAACTCCCAGTTGCTGGTGCAAAGGCGGGTTGCCGGTTGATTAATTCAAGTCAGAAGGGGATCCGAAAGAGTCCAACCCGATCCCAGTCGATCAGAGCGGATCGGCGCTGATCTGGCGGCGTGCGATGGCTGAGCGGCAGGATCGAGGCAATGGTTGGCTCTGCATGCTGTTTTTTCAGGGCGAGTTGGCTGCGGTTTTTAGGCGAGCCTACTGCTATTCCGGCGAGTCTCCCCTGGCTTCCAATCGCGTCAGGTTGGCGGTGGATATCAGCTGAGCAGGTGCGGCTGATCCCAGTCGGTTGTGCCGACAGTGTGCTGCAGTCACGCCTCTGTTCGTCTTCTAAGCTGGAGTCAACTGGCGTGTGGCATGGTTGTCGACGGCTGTCGATTGGCGGCGTGTGTCGCTGGTATCCATGGCGGCTGGCAGCTGGAGGACTGATGGCGTGACTCAGGTGGCTGCTGGCCGGAGGACTGACGGCGAGACTCGGGTTGTCCGGTGTAGCAGAATCGGTTGCGGCTGACGAAATTGGAAGGAGCAGGATTGGCTGTCGGCGAGAGACTGTTTGGCTGTGGGAGCGGCCACCTGGAGGAGAAGGCGGACGGCAGTGAGGGCTAACGGATTGCGGCTGCATTTTTTTTAGGGCAGCGATGATGGCCTTGGATATGGGTTGCCTTCTTTGGGCCTTGATTTTAATTGGTTTGGGCTGCCCCTTTGGGCCGATTATTATTTGTGTGGAAATGGGACAGAAGCTGCCTTTTTGGGCTTGTTGCCTTGATGGCCCAATTCAGTAATATATATATAAGGCTGCTCATTTATTTAATTTATTTTTGGGCTTTTGGGCCTAAATTTTAATTAAATGGTAATGGGCTGCTGGGCCAATATTAATTGCTGGATTTAATTAATTGTGAGTAATGGGTCAAGCATGATAAATTAATTTTATTAATGGACTAATTTTGTGCTAGTGGGCTTGGTGGACTTAATTTAATTTTGGGTTAAGATTATGGACCATGGATAATGAGCTTGATTAATTATTTAATCTGCTGCTCATTTTGTGCTTATTTGTTGCTCTTGGGCCCAAATTGATTGATCCACTAATTATGCAATTAATTAATGTTATATAACTGATTAATTGATTTAATTGTCAATTATTGTTGTATATGTGAAAGGCATGTTCTATGTGATTTATTTATTTAAATTGTTGTTAATAGAAGCATGTCTAGATTGTATATTTTATTCAAGAATATTATATGCATGTTAAAAATCCTCGGTAATTAAATAACTAAGTGGGAGAGGGGATTGGTAATTAATTCCCGCGGCCTCCATTGTTGGTTTGTAAGTGATGTGAGTAAACTTGCGTGTTGGCAATAGGTCTTCCTCCCTAACGGATGAGTTTATTCACGGATCACTGGTACAGACTTCATTAAATAATTATTGTTTGTAATGTGGCACATAAACTTGCGTGTTGGCAATAGGCCTTCCTCCCTAACGGATGAGTTTGTGTGCGGTTCACTAGTACAAACTAATAATTGATGATTGTAGGAAGCTATCCGAGCGCGTGTGTACTTCTCCAACTGTAAGGCACACAAGCTCGCGCAGTGGACTTGGGATCAAATAATGGTGTACACTTAGGTGTAAATAATTAGTATCCTCCCCAACGGAGTCACTGCTATTATTTGCATGGCTAAAGAGGAACCGACTATTAATTATTTTGTCATAAAGTTAGGTTGACAAATGAAATTAATGGGTAAAACCTTCTCTTGTAAATGTTCGGGTTTGTAAACGTCCACACTAACGTGGATTGCAGACTCACGGTGCTTGAGATGTCGGTGAATTTTATTTTTATATTGTTTTGAGGGAAACAATATAAAAGGATAAAATTCGAAGATTTGATCGGAATATTTATTTGTGATTCTCTGAATTTCGAATGGTTTTATTTCACTAATTATTAACTAAAAGACATTATATTTACTTGGCCCAATTAAATGATTAGAAAAGAATCTTGGTTTTGAAAATTACTGCTTAAGAAAATACATGTGTATTCTCACAAAGGACGTCTCATGATGCCTATTAAAGTCTCTAGTGAAGAGATGAGAGGTTCATAGAAATATGATGATCTCATGTAACTCTTCGGATACTTGAGTAAATTAAAAAGGCAGAAGATCATGGTTAAATTGATGAATGAATTGGAAGAGCTTGGAATAGAAATTGAAAGGGAAACCTAAATCAATTTATTCTTCACAATTTGCCTGGATGTTTTGAGCAAGTTCTACCTGAAATACGAAAGGTTGTATATGGTGGGAAACTTCTAACAAAACATGTGGCAAAAGAAAGCAAATTTTCATCATGATCTGAACAAGGTTAATATCTTATTTACTAATGGTTTAAACATGATTAGTGATGGCATCTACTGACACGAAGTATGTAGATACTGGAATCACTAAATGTTTATCACTGAGTAAGGATAAGATAGTTAATAATATGGGTAAAACTACAAAGGTAGTGGCTATTGTAGTGAGAGTTGTTTATTTATCTCATGATAAGAATAAATGATTGATTATGAGAAATTATCTTTACGTACATTTCATAGAAAGAATTTAATTTCGATTTCTATGCATTAACGGATGGATACTTCATTTCATTTAAATGACATGGTCATAGTAATGAGGAATGAGGCTATAATCCGTTAAAATATGTTGGTGGATAAAAAGTTTACTCTTGAATCATGTACATCCCACAGATGCAATAAATAGTAATTAAATAATGCATCTTCTAATATTAGTAAGAGAAAGGAACCTTCGGAAATGAACTAAACATACATTTGGCGTCTATGAGTAATTCATTTTACTTAAGTAGGATTCAAAAGTTGATAGCCGATAGACCGTAAGGTTTATCTGAAGTGGAAACTATCGGACTTGCGAGTCTTGCTTGGAAATAAAAATGATTAACTGCCTTTTCAAGGCTGTGGGGTGTAGAGCCAAAGATATATATGTTGGAATTAGTTCATTCTGATTCAAGCGAACCTAATATTATCCAGACGAGAGGTGGTTATGAATATTCGAAGATTATTCTGGAAACCAATATATTTATATGATGCACTGCATGTCTAAGTTCTTTGATTAATTCAAGAATTGTAAGGCTGGTACAGTGAAGCGTCATGGAAAATATATTAAGTCATTACGATTCAGTCATGATGGCGAATACCTCTTGGGATAGTTAGGAGCAATTAATCAGAAGTTGAGATTAAATCTCAAGTTAACTACACCGGGTATGCCCCAGCTGAATGGTGTGGTGGGTAGAAGGTATTAGACTCTTATGGTTATAATTAGATAGATGATGAATTATTTGGAATAATTAAAATTCATTTTATGGATATGCCCTAGACACAGTAATTCGTGAAACGTTTGTCTGTATATGGGATATTCTAGAAAAATGGATAGTGATTTATTTAGTCCAAAAGATCGAAGGGTAATTGTTAACACAATAACCAGATTTTTGGAAAAGGACTATGTAATAAATCACAAGCCCATGTATAAGTTGTTCTAAAGGAAGTGAGAGGAAAACACTAAGTATAAGTACCAAGTGTACAAGAGGATATACCACAAGGTAAACTGCAACGCGTGTCACGTCTGATACACAATTACATGTAGTGCCTTGTCGTAGTGGGAGGGTTGTATGACAACGCATAAATATATGTATTGGGAGAGTCGTAAGACTTGATCCCTAGTAAACATGGTATTGTCCCATGAATACGACGTAGCACTACAAAATTAAAATGCAGAATCTTAGTAAGTTGCAATGAATGTTGAAATAGAATCTACGGATTCTAAATTAAGTCTGGGGACTTGAATGACCACTAATTGGTGTAAAAGCCATTGCAAGTGGTCAAGGGAAATAAAAGAGGATCATACGGAAAGGTGAAAATCTTGGAAGCAAAGCTTGTTGCGAAAAGATGTACTCAGAAAGAAATGGTTCGATTATGAGGAAACATGTTCGCTGGTAGCTATGCTTATGTTGATCCGGATTCTTTTATTTATTGCTGCTCATATTGAATTATGAGGAACAACAAATAGATGTCAAGACAGCTTTCCTGATTGGAAGTCTTGAGAAAAACATCTATGTGAAGCAACCAGAGTAATTCATTGCAAAGTACTAATAGCATTTTGATAGTAAGCTTAAAATTGTCCAGCGATGGACTAAAGCAAGCTTTAAGATAGTGAAGCATCTGTTTTGATTAGGTAATCCAGTGGCATGGATTTAAATCAATGAGCGGATGAGTCTTGTGTGTTGTAAAGAGTGACGGAAATGTAGTGGTGTTTCTTGTACTATACGTAGATAGTATATTGCTCATTGGAGACAATGAAAGAGTATTATCGGGCGTATGGGTACGGTTAATAAAGCGGTAGAGATGAAGGACTTAAGAAAGGCAAAATATATCCTTTTGATCACGGTAATACGGATCACAAGAAAGGATATTATGCTTATCTCAAGTTTCATAAAATGATACAATCCATACTCGTTTAGCATGTAAATTTATCTAAGTGAATGTGTCTTTGAGACACAAGAAGAAGATAAAGAGGATGAAAGCGGTTCCTTATGCTTCGGCGAATAAGGAAGCTTAATCTAAGGAATGCTATGAACGTTGTTGGATATCTATTTTGCTGAATGCATGAACAGTAGGTATCAACGTAACCCGGAACAAGAATGATGAACTGTGGTAAGATATTTATAAAGTGCCTGAGAAGGACTGGAAATTATATGTGGACTTACTGAACAGATTCACTGCTTCTTGTGGATTACGTAGATTCAGATTTTTTAGTCAGATTGGATGGCAGTAAATTCACCTCAAAGGTTATGTGTTTAATCTTAGGAAGTAGAGTCATAATGTGGAGGAGTGTTATATAGAAATATATTTCAGACTCCGGACTCCATCATGGAAAGATGATGAATTGGAGCCTATGAGGCAGCCAAAGTATCTATATGACTCTAGAGACTTCATGATGGACTTTGAAATGTTTCTAAGTTTGCCCAAGGTAATCACAATTTACATTGATAATATTGGTGCAGTTGCAAACTTGAAGAAATCACAAGTCCATAAGGCAATTAAACACATGGAGCGCGAGTACCACCTGTTACGAGAAATCGTATGATGAGGGAAGGTTGTTATCGCCTAGATTGCATCGGATGATGACATAGTAAACCATTTACAAGGACCTTAAGGCGAGAGCTTTTAATGGTCGTGTAAGTGGGAGTAGGAATCAGATGTATGGCAGAAGACATGACAGCATAGTTTTTTAGTATAAGTGGGAGATTGTTGGATTGTATACTAAAAGTCTAGCTTTAGTATGAACAATGTCATAACAATATTTGAAATGAGAATCATTGATCAAATGATTGCATCTTATAATTTATTTTATATGTATGATGCAATAGTCCATTTACTTTATACTGTAGATAATATGTTGTGCGACAACACGCAGAAGATCATATTATCGGTTTCCTTATAAAGTATAAACAGATGCTCACAACTGAGATAGACTGGGACTCTCTATCGGTACGGTTGTAGTGTGGTTTGGTATTAGCTTGTCTTGGCTATAGAATCACATTAGTGCACTTGTGTGTATTGAGCAGGACCGCCTGAGATCGTTCGACTTATACTGACTTATAGAAGAACTTGATCTCTGTTATTATGGAAGTTCGTGCTCTTAATCCCTATACAATAACCTCGACACGTAGGGCAGTATGTATTTCTTTGATTCATCAATGGGTGAGATTTATAAGTATTAAATCAACAAACTCGGTGAGTTGGGAAGTAGTGTTGTATCTATGGTGTGCTGTTGATTGTAGAAGGAATCCATGTCCGTTATAGGTTGATGATGTCCCCTTGAGGAGCTCATAAGGTTTATCATGTAAATCTTGCAAGTGGATTAATTTCCGGCATGATAATAAGGTTGAGTGGTACTACTCTCGGATGAGATATTAATTAATTTGAGTTGTCAGTAACTTAATTAATTGATGGACATTGTATATCTTAAACATGGGGAGACTATCGGGCTTATAATAAGAAGGAGCCCAGAACATAATTTTGGGATTGGACGGGTAGTGCAGTAATAATATTTTAGTGGACTATATTATTATTATTGGATTTAATTAAAAGCTTTGGGCTAAGCTTGGTTAATTAAATTCAATTGAGGCCCAGCCCAATTTCTCCTCCTGGTCCCTGCTGTAGCCCAAGTATATAAGTCATCTCAGTTCCTGTTAAACCTAAGTCTGTGCCTTTTTGACACACGGGAGAAAATAGAGAGCAGAATGAGAGAACTCTGGGGATTGTTGACCACCCAACACCAGAGTTGACTTCGGGACATACGGTAGAAGATCAGAGGTGTTCTTCACTGCAGTTCATCCTCTACATCGACCCAGAAGTACGGTAAACGGTTTAATTGCTTCTGCTGATTTTTTATTTACCTGTTAATCCTAACAGATCACGTTGATCCACACGATCCAATAGCCCAATACATACATACCTCTAACTCTATCAGTAGGCCAATCCCTCGAATTCATCGATATGTCTTCAAACAATTTCTCGGCCTCAACGGATGACTTTGTAAGCAATGCTCCATTAGAAGAAGCATCAAGTAACACTCTTGATTCACAGTCCAATCCATTATAGAATATACTGATATATTGGGCTTTAGATAACCCATGTTGAGGACACTTCCTGAGCATGTCCTTGAATCTATCCCGCGCTTCATGAAATTTCTCACCTCCACTGATAGCAAATTGGTTAATATCTTGCTTCATCTTAAACACCTTCGAAGGTGGCATATACCTTTCCAAGAACCTTAACTTCAATTGCTCCCACATGGTGCACTCAGCTGCGTTAATAGTATCGTACCAATCCCTCGCCTTCTCAGTAAGCGAGAATTTGAACAAAAGGATCTTCCTAGCATCTTCATGTTCTCCTACGTCTTTTTGAGTACTTGCATAACCCAAGAACTTGTTCAGATGCTGCTGCGGATCCTCGAAAGACCCTCCTGAAAAGGAGTTTCTTTCAATCATGCTAATAAGCGCGGGATGAAGATCGAAAGCTGTGTTAGTTCCCCTTGCTCCTAAAAGCTCATAATTTCCAGCCTCATTATTTCTGAAAACCTCTCGGATGGCTAGATTATCCAGATTCGCTGCCATGTTGACTGTTTCTACTTCCAAATTAACTTCAGTTATAGCCTCAATCGTCTGCGAAATCTGCTTGTCAACCTTGGCTCCAAAATTCAGAGCTTCAGTTGGGTCAATTGTCTTTGCCTTGCTCTTATTCTTCTTTTTCTTTCTTGATGATGCTCCAATCTCAGGATTATACGGTTCAAGATTACCTTTCTTTGATCTTATGAGCATACACCTAAAACGAATAAGAAAGAAAACAACAAAACAAGGTAAATAGTCCTAATAAACTAGAAATAATACAAAAAAAATATTTTACGCCGTCCCCGGCAACGGCGCCAAGAACTTGATAAGGGTTTTCTCAACACACAAATTAATCTTCAAGTATAAGGATATCAATTGTAGTCACGAAGATGACCAAGTTACAATATCGAACCCACGGGACGGTTAAATATCAATTTCGTTATATTCTAGTATACTTTAGACTATGTTTGGTAATTGTAAAGGTTTAAGGAATAATAACTTCTAATCGAAATAGCAAAAAAAATAGTAAGAGTAGAGGAAAGTGAGTTGTGATCAATAAGAATAGTAGGTAGTTCGTCGGGTCATCCAGTTTCACTAGTAATTCATATTTTCATGTGATGGTGTCCGACTCTGCCCTGTGGTTTGTGGACGCATCACTAGACCATGCAAGTTTACTCTATAGACACAAGTAAATATGCGCTTGACACGTGTGAATAATCTCGGAGCAAGAGATATACTTCACCCCCTTTCTAGGTACTATCATAATCAATTATCTTCTACGTCTAGAATCTAACCCAATTGATCTCCCTTTTTAGGTACTATAAAGTTATACTCTTCATCCTATTCATCAACCCGAATTTAATTCAATTCATAAATATTCATATAAGACGGTTCTAATAAGACTTCAGAATCCCTTCACTTAGAATTATAACAATAAACCCTGCTCAGTAGTGAACGCACTCAATCAATAACCATGTTATGTATTCAGACTCTACACAACGATCATTGATGCACAAAACGACTATGAGTATGGATTAAATATGCAATCTTATATAAAACAAACCACAGGTAGTGTTGTACGGAGTTTTACACACGAAATATGAATTACATCATGAAACTTTCATAACCCTAGAACTACCAAGGCGGTTCTAGCCCATGATTGATCTAGGAACAATCATGGTTAGATTGATCATTCTTACTTGAACCTTCAGCGAACTTCTGTCACAGCCCTCCGGATGGATCACCACTTCTACTCTTGTCACTCTTATGATTGATGATCAAAAGCTCTTTTCATTCTTTGTATGAGCCTCCTTTTATACTTGTAATCACGTCTCTAGGGCTTGGAACGGGCTTTCTAAGTGATCTCACGCGTTTTGGCCTCGAAAATCTGGATAAGGTAAGTTCTCGCACGTAGGTTCGACCTCGTCAAACAGGTCGAACAACTGGCCATAGGCCGAACAACAGGTCGAACCCCGCTACTGGAAGAATTCTATACTGGTTTGACCTCTTGAACAGGTCGAACAACTTAGGCCTTGGTCGAACCCCAGGTCGAACCTCATCACTGGACAATTCCCGCTCCCGATTCGACCAACTGGCAAGTCGAACTCAAACGTCGTGGTCGAATCCTCTTTTCTGCGAACTGGTTCGACCAGGGTTCGACCTGATGGACAGGTCAAACCACTTGAGTCGTGGTCGAATCCTCTTCTGTAAGTTCCGCAATGCTGGTTCGACCTGCTGGAGAGGTCGAACCCTCTTCCAACCAGGTCGAACCCCCCTATTTCTTGGGCAGTTCGCATGGCTTCGACTCCATCTCTTCGATTCTTGGCACTTTCACTCCGTTTTGCTAAGAAAACACTCAAATAGCTCCACTAACACCTGATTCATGCTAATTCACAATATATATAGGTTTTCCACCTATTTCCATATCAAAACTCTCCAAAACTAGCACAAAACATGGTGCCAAACTTGTGAATTTACACACTCATCACTCGCCAATGCCAACTATGCTACGTTGAATGAGAGGTATATGGCCTTGAATGAGAAAGTTGGTAGGTTGGGTGATCGAGTTGATTACTTGGATAGGCACATCGGTGATTTGCACCGGATTGTGGAAAGGAGGCTTGATGATGATGATGATGATGATGAGGATGATGATGATGATGCTCCGGAGGAGTAGTTTTTCAGGTTTTCTTTGGTTTCATCCGATTCATCTTGATTTCCATTATTTTTTCTCTTATCTTTAGGATTGGGGTGAGATTCATGCGTGAGTGGAATGTATAAGTGATATCTTGTATGATTGATTGGGTATAAGCTTATTGATATTGTGCATTCATATGTTCATGTGTTAATTTCTATTGATGAAAAGCATGTATAGTTGATAAGTATATTGAGTTCTTGTGAAATTGATCTTAATTATGTGCAATGAGGAGTACTTAGGATTCTAATTACCTATGTGAGGATTTGAGCTTTTTAATCATGCTTGATCATGATTATTTTATTCTTGAGAGGATCATTCATATGAACGTATTCTAGAACTTGGCTTGGAATCTTGTGTGAGACTTATGATTGATAAATTACTAGGACATGATCTTAGGCCATTATTTCGTGATTAAGTTACTTAGCCAAATTTATCTTCCCTAATGATCTTATTAACCTTTGGATGCCCCGTTGAGTCGTTAAAGCTTTTTCTTTGGTAGCCGAAGTGAATAATCTTATAAACCTTTACTTGAGCCTTGATTAACCTAATCATTGGTAGAGAGAGTGGAGGTGAGTAAGTGTTGCAAGAAGAAAAGGAAGATAGAATATGGTTGGATGAAAAGAATATGGTTAATCTTGTTTAGGGGTAGTGCCCGAAACTGGTACCCCGATTATTTATACTTGGTGTGTGAAGCTTAGCAGCTGATGGCCTATATATATGAGAAGGGTAGTGCCTGAAACCGGTACCCGAATTATTTAAAAAGATGATGTTGATGCCATGAAAAGAAGGAAAATTCAGGAATTTTACAAGTTCAAGAGACGACATCGGAGGAGAACTTGCTGTAAGAAGAAGAATTCGAGAACCTCCAAGGTAACTCTCTACTAGTGTCTTAAGTCACTAAGTCCAAATTTTACTACCTTTTTCCAAATAGACAACATTACAACCCAAAAACAAGTCCTTTGTGATCCTAGTGAAGAGTTGATTATAAGTTGATTTTTGAGACCTTTGCCAAGCTTATGGTTACGCGTGAATATGGATTGATATGAGTGTTTATATTAACCTATATAGTGCCTCACGCACTTGAGTGAAAGAGAATAAATACTTATCTTGTGAGCTAGATTACTTAATACTCCGAATGGTATGTGATTGGATTGGTTTTGCATGAGTAATATACATGAAGCAATTAATACTTGTTTGATTGAATGAAGTTGCATGTGTGATATGTGTTGTACTTGATCTTGGTGAATTATACACGACTCCTGTGGTTAGATTTGGTTGCCTCGGGACGAGCAACATGTAAGTTTGGGGGTTTGATGAGTGTGTAAATTCACAAGTTTAGCATCATGTTTTGTGCTAGTTTTGGAGAGTTTTGAGGTGGAAATAGGTGGAAAACCTATATATATTGTGAATTAGCATGAATCAGGTGTTAGTGGAGCTATTTAAGTGGTTTTCATAGCAAAAACGGAGTGGAAGTGCCAAGAATCGAAGAGACGAAGTCGAGACCACGCGAGCCGCCAAGGAAAGAGTAGGGTTCGACCTGATGGAGGAGGGTTCGACCTCTCTTACAGGTCGAACCAGCATTGAAAAGTTGCAGAAGGAAGGTTCGACCACGACTTAAGGGGTTCGACTTGTTTGATCAGGTCGAACCATGGTCAAACCAGTTCGCGAGAAGATGGATTCGACGACGACGATGGGGTTCGACCTGATAGTTGGTCGAACCAGGAGCGGAAATTGTCCAGTAGCGTGGTTCGACCTGAGGTTCGACCTGTGAGGGAGTGGTTCGACCTGTACAAGAGGTCGAACCAAGTGCAGAATGTGTCCAGTAGCAGGGTTCGACCTGTGGTTCGACTTGTGGCCGATGGTTCGACCTGTTTGACGAGGTCGAACCAAAATGCGGAAACTTACCTTATCTGGATTTTCGAGGCCAAAACGTGTGGGATCACTTGAAAAGCCCATTACAAGCCCTAGAGACGTGATTACAAGTATAAAAGGAGGCTCATGCAGTCAAGAAAAAGAATCACGAAGAAGGACGACGCGAGAATCATAAGAGGAGACAAGAGAAGAGATTGGTGATCCATCCGGAGGGTGGTGACAGAGGTGTAGTTGGAGATTTAAGTAAGATTGTTCCAACTAACCATGATTGTTCTTAGATCAATCATGGGCTAGAGCCACTTCGGTAGTTCTAGGGTTATGAAGGTTTCATGAGTTAAATTTGTATTTCGTGTGTATACTCTGTACAACACTACTTGTGGTTTATTTTATATAAGATTGCACGTTTTTAATCCATACTCATAGTTGTTTTGTGCATCAATAATCTTTGTGTAGAGTCTGAATGCATAACATGGTTATTGGTTGAGTGCGTTCACTAATGAGCAGGGTTTATTGTTATAATTCTAAGTGAAGGGATTACGAAGTCTTATTAGAACTGTCTTATATGAATGTTTGTTAATTGAATTGAATTCGGGTTAACAAGTAGGATAAAGAGTATAACTTTATAGTACCTAAAAAGGGAGATCAAATCGGGTTAGAGTTCTAAGTGCACGGGAAATAATTGATTATGATAGTACCTAGAAAGGGAGGTAAAGTATACGTCTTGCTCTGAGGATATTTACACGTGTCAAAAGCTTATCTATTTGTGTCTATAGAATAGATTTGTATGGTCTAGCAATGCGTCCATAAACCACAAGGCAGAGTCAGACATCAACACACGAAAGTATGAATTAACGAATGAAACTGGATGGCCTGACGAACTATCTATTATCTTATTTGATCACAACTACTATTTTCTTGTTCTTGTTATTTAATTGCTATTTCAATTATTACTTAATTTACAAACTAACTATTTTATTTCCAAAATAGTCATAATCTACTAGAACGTAATTAAATTGATATTTATCCATCCCATGGATTCGATATTTAACTTGGTCACCTTTGAAACTACAATTGATATCCTTCATACTTGGGGATTAATTGTGTGTTGAGAAAACGCCCATCACTGCTCCATCTTAAATGTCATCTTTACGGGCAAGAAATGAGCTGACTTGGTCAATCGATCGACGATGACCCATATGGTATGATTTCCCTTCGAAGACCTCGGTAAACCTACGACAAAATCCATGGCGATTTGCTCCCATTTCCACTCGGGGATCTCGAGTGGTTTAAGCTTTCCAGCTGGTCGCTGGTGTTCAATTTTAACTTGTTGGCAAGTTAAACATCTTTCAACAAAGTATCCAATATCTCATTTCATACTTCTCCACCAAAATCTTTCCTTCAAGTCATGGTACATCTTTGTTCCTCCCGGATGAGCGGTGTATGGCGCTCCATGCGCTTCACTTAAAATCTTTTCTCTCAACTTCTCAACTATTGGAACACAAAATCTTCCATTTAAAGTCAAAACTCCCTCTTCGTCCACTTTGAAGCCATTGTATTCGCCTCCAGCTAGTGCATTCTTCATCATTCCTTGCAAGAAATGATCTTGTTCTTGAGCTTCTTTTATCTCCATTTTCAGACTCGGCTGAATTTCTAATGCCGCAATGATTGCCTTCGTGCCGGAGGGTGATGCCACCAATTCAATTTGCATCTTGGCGAACTCTTCGACCAGCTCTTCTTGCTTGGTATATAGACTATTTAGCTCCACTTTGGTTTTTCGACTCAAAGCGTCGGCCACTACGTTAGCCTTGCCTGGATGGTACTCAATGGTGCAGTCATAATCTTTCACCAACTCTAACCATCTCCGTTGTCTCATGTTGAGCTTCTTCTGTGTGAACAAATACTTCAAACTCTTGTGGTCCGTGAAGATCGTACACCTTCCACCATAAAGGTAGTGTCACCAAATCTTCAAAGCATGAACTACGGCCGCTAACTCCAAGTCATGAGTAGGGTAGTTTACTTCGTGCGGTCTCAACTGTTTAGAAGCATATGCAATAACCTTTCCATATTGCATCAATACACATCCGAGTCCTTGCTTTGATGCATCACTGTAGATCGTGAACTCTTCATTCAAATTTGGGATTGTCAACACGGGTGCTGAAGTCAAATCGTGCTTTAACCTTTGAAAGCTCTCTTCACACTTGTCAGACCAAATGAACTTCTCTCCTTTACGAATCAATCGTGTCATTGGACCGACTATCTTGGAGAATCCTTCTATGAACCTTCGATAATAGCCAGCTAATCCCAAGAAACTACGAACTTCTTGAATATTTGTAGGTGTCCTCCACTGATTTACTGCTTCTATCTTAGATGGATCTACTTTAATCCCTTGTGACGTCACCACATGTCCAAGGAATGTGACTTGCTTCAACCAAAACTCACACTTCTTAAACTTCGCGTATAACCTCTCCTTGCGAAGTGTCTCGAATACCAATCTCAAGTGCTCCTCATGTTGTGCTTCATCTTTGGAGTATACCAAAATGTCGTCGATGAAGACTATAACGAACTGATCGAGATACGGGTGAAAAATACGATTCATCAGATCCATGAACACTGCAGGCGCATTACTCAACCCAAATGGCATGATGACGAATTCATAGTGCCCATAACGCGTTCTAAAAGCAGTCTTAGAAATGTCTGACTCCTTCACCCTCAATTGATGGTACTCGGATCTTAAATCAATTTTGGAAAATACACTTGCTCCTTCTAATTGGTCAAACAAGTCTTCAATTCGAGGTAGGGGATACTTGTTCTTTATCGTCAACTTGTTAAGCTCTCGGTAGTCAATACACATCCTCATGGATCCATCTTTCTTCTTAACAAACAGGATTGGCGCTCCCCATGGAGATACGCTTGGGCGGATGAACCCCAAGTGCAAGAGTTCTTGTAGCTGAACTTTCAACTCTTGTAGTTCCACGGGCGCCATTCGATACGGAGCTTTGGATACTGGTGCTGATCCTGGTATCAAGTCTATCGAAAACTCTACTTGACGATTTGGAGGCACACCTGGTAAATCCTCCAGAAAGACATCAAGATACTCTCGGACAATAGGTATGTCACTAGATGGTATTTCTGTGGTCCTGGTGTCTACAATGTTGACTAGGAATCCCTGGCAGGACTTCTTTCTAAGCATCTTGGCAGCTTTTGCAGCAGATAATATTCTCGGTACTACACCACTCTTGAGCTTGTGTACCACTTCTTTCTCGGATTTTGGTTCCCTTAAGATCATTACTCGTTCCTTGCACTTTATATTGGCTTGATGATAGGTAAGTCAATCTATTCCTAGAATCAAATCAAATCCATGCATATCCATAACATACGGCTTGACGCTGAAGTCTACTCCTTCAATGTGTACGCTCACACTTTCTACTAAGGTATTCACAACAACTCTCTCCCCTGAAGGTAGACTAATCTCAAGAGGTTCATCACTCTTGACTCGTTTACCGTTAATCTTATTACAATACTTTGCGGAAATAAATGAATGTGATGCACCAGTGTCAAACAAAGTGAAAGCTCGGGATTTACCCACTGCCAACATACCTGTCATAACATTAGGTTCATTGTCCTCTTCAGCTTGGTTCATGGCGAAAACTCTCCCTCTTCCTCCAGTTCCTTGTCTTGTGTTTCCCCCCGGAGGTAGTCTCCTACGATCAGGTCTAAAGTTGGATGGCTTTGGGCAGTTCTGTGCTTGATGTCCAACATCATAGCACCTAAAGCATTTGTTTTGTCCCATGAGACACTCTCCATGATGATTCTTCCCGCACTGTGTGCAGAGAGGCTTTGGTCTTTGTGCGTTGGCCGGCGGGTTGTTGTTCGTTCTAGCTTGCCTTTGATTGTTGTTTCTGCCTTGGCTAGAATTTTCCCATTTCTGTTTGTTTAGGTTCTCCATCTGCTTTCTGTTCGCTCGCCCTTTTAGTAAGCAAGCTTCAACTTTCTGGGACCTCATAAACATGTCGGCGTAGCTCATATCGGGCAGTGAAGACATTCTCTCTTGTATATCCTGGTGCAACCCATCCAGAAACTTCTTGGCTCGCTTCTCTTCGGTATTGACCAGCTGTGGAGCTGATCGGCGCAGCTTATTGAACCGCCATTCATACTCAATTATGGTCATGTTCCCTTGTTGGAGATTGTAAAACTCATGCTCCATATTATTGCGGTAAACTTGAGGATAGAAATTGGCCATTACTATATCCTTGAACTCTGCCCAGGTAATAGCTTCCCGGTTCTCATTAGGTCTCATCTCCCAATATCCGTCCCACCAATGGTCGGCATCTTCAGTAAATTGGTAGGACGCGCAGATCACACGCTGCTCATCATTGCACCTTAAGAGACAAAAATTCTCTCAAGTGCTCGTAGCCACTCCTCCACGTACTCGGGCCCTTCACTCCCCTTGAAGAAGGGTGGATGGTTTTGGCGAAACTCATGTACTATCTTTGTATGAGCATCCGCATCAGCGTTTGGAGCATTCGGTGCGTTTGGAGCGTTAGGGACATTCTGAGCATTAGGAATGTTTTGAGGGTTTTGAGCATCCCTTCTTGGAGGCATCCTTCAATTCCACCATGAAATTAATTTTAACATTTATTCAAGTTAATGAATGAAATCATAATGCAAATCATATTATTGTACAAAGTAGAAATGTACGATAGAGGCACAGACATCGTAATAATAAAATTTTGATCAATTAATGAAAAATTATCTTAAACTTGCAAATTAAATTAGAATCAAATACTAAATAATGAAATAACGAATGCTAAATAATGAAATAAAATTCAAGTTCCTAACATAAGGGATATTATTTTTAGTTTAAAAAAAATTATTGAATTTAAAACTTTAGTAATTTAGTCTCCATATACTCCCGAGTCCTCGGAAGGGTCTGACTCGGAACTCTCATCCATTTCTCCTCATTCATGGCTCCATTTGGCTCGTTATTGGGTTCCGGTGCCGGTGCTGGCTCTGCAAGGTAACCTACCAACCGCACTTCTTGCTCATTATGAATATCCCAGATATGATGTCCAGGAGGGGGGTTTGGCGGATACCATCTTGCGACTCTTACGAACAAAATGGCTGTGAACTGCACATGGTCCACTTGCAGAACTTGGTGTTGAACCGAGTGATGCATAAGTTCATCATGTATGGAATCGGCCACATCTTTCCAAGCCCACGGTAATGTACTGATGAGCTTTAATCCAGCCTAATAGTCAGTAATACCTTCACCCACATCCTTAACTTGTCTCCATAATTGCAGCATGTTAGCAATGTGGGTGGGCAAGTCATGTCTGACGACTCGGTGATAATTCATGTAGGCTTGTTGTCTTGCCAAGTCACCCATCTAATGCGGTAATATCTTTACTAATCATATAGGTTCGCAATAAAATTCTAAATATTCATCATTTATCATAAAAAAAAACCCACATTACTCATATATAACATAAACTTTCATTTTATATCTCGCATGTCATCAATTTATGCAATTCATACTTTCATACCTTGGTTGAAGCGGGCGTCGTACTCGGTGGATGCGTAGCAATAGACTTTATTTAAACTTTTATATAATTGCAAAATCATATCATTCAAGCCAAGAAATTCAATTATGTGCGGAAATAAAAACTTAAAATTTTAAGCAAGTATACAGAATCGATACCTGCTCTGATACCAATCTGTCACACCCCAAATTTTAAATGAAGAAGTTTCCACATTATTTTGAAATAGAATATTAAATAGAGCATGACCAAAATTTTCTTTAGTGAATAAATAAGTCTTAATGCAAATGAGAAGAAAGTAAATAAGTAGCTAGTCCTATAAGTTTAATACAAACTTTTAAATTTGCAACTTAATACACAAGACCATTTTCACGCCTACATGTGACTATGCTGGAAGTCATTCATTGTATTCAGTTGTTAAAACTTTCCTCAAGAACTTCTTGCTAATTTAATAATACCATTCAAATCCAACTCTAAACTGTAACTATTACTTTCAAGTTTCAACTGCTCACGAATAGCAATTAATTAGCCGGTTATTACCTCAAAACAAAAATCACTTCATTTCCTTTCGTATTTCAAATCTACAAGGGCCATCGTTAGAAAATCACGACTAAAACAGATCGAAGCCATACCAATGATTGAAAATTTCTAGAAGATAGGAATTCAAGAACCCGTCGTCAAAATCATGCAGGGAAAATGTTAGCAGTTAAACGCTACAAGAGAGCATTGGAGATTTAACTTTCTTAAACTCGCTATCAGCATAAACTTCGAAAATAGGCAGTTCTATCCCCTGATCACAAATATTTACCGGACGGACAAGATCATTGAACAAGTTCATCAACATCACGGGAAACTAAAAAGAAACAGGGAAGCCCATGCCTAAATTTAGGTCTTCTCCTTCAACGGATTATGCGCTACCCAAATTCGAATCCGCCAATAACACATGTACAGAGACATGATATTTCAACAGGTAAACAACAAACATGCATAAACTAAATACTCACACTAACCCACAATATCAAAATTTATACGAGTAACCTCTGACAAATCTTAAAACATGACCCCGATTCAAAATTATCCAAATAACGGCGGTGCAATAATTTTCAAAAAAATTATGTCCTATACAGGGGCACAAACAGCAAGTTTTCAGACTTCAAGATCAATAAAGTTTTCAAATTTAAAACAAGAATGCAGCCTATGAACTGCAGTCCGTCAAAGTGTGTATTTTAGTTTCTCCGTCTACGCGCCCCCGCTTGTACGCTTTCGCCTTGCTTAACCTGAGATAAAATTAATTATCGGGATGTGCAACCACAAGTTCAGTGAAGACTTTATCATGCTTACATATGTCAAGTATATCCTGTGCGAGAATTTAATTCACTTACAATACAATCTTATCATGTCAAAATAAGGCACCTTTCGGCCCTTATCCATGTAACTTTATGATATCGCGATTCGTTAGTAAGGCACTCCTTCACAACCCTTACCCATGCTATAATATGGCACCATTACAGCCCATACCCATGCTATAGTATGACACTAGTGCAGCCCATACCCATGCCATATATAATTTCATAAGTGCAAGTACAATCACAGTGTGATAACAATTTCAAGTTTATTTCAATTACCACATATGAAATCATCTGAACACATATAAGAATGAAATAATCCCCACCTTAAACACTTGTGTAGTCTTATGCTTGCGTACTAATGTCTCGTTCGGAGTCTCCTTCGAAGCCTATAATTATATGATCGATCGTTACTATTTTAATATTGTAATACTATCATACAACAAATTTGAAATTTTCGTAAGGATTACAGACTAGTACTATTAGGGTTAGGGTTTAATGTTAGAAACAGAAAACAAAAGAAAAGAATTTAGTATTGGTTCCCACGGTGAACAGGAAGGAGGAAAAGAACGCTGAAAGGAAAATGAAAGGAAAAGAAAAAGAAGAGAAAAGAAGAAGTAAATTGTGCGTTACCTCTCACTGTTTGCAGCCGTATGAAAGTGTATCGTGTGTGTGTGGAGTAAGATTGCAGTAGCGGTATAGACTTATACTTCTACGGCTAGTACAAGATATCCTTTCATAGGATTTAACTAATTTCCTAAGATATGGGTTGATAAGAGAAAAAGATATCTTCTTTATGAAGATCACGATTTATTTCTTAAAGAGCAAGAGATCTTAATCTGCTTCAGTTTGAACTCACGGTTGATAGAAGTAGGGAATGGGCTGGGCTTTGAAGAGTTCGAATTAATGGGCTTCAAGGAGTTGGAAATAGTGGGCTTTGATGATTTGGGCCATGGCTTAAACTTACGGGGTGTTACAGTTTTCCTCCGGTACCAACAGGCAATATTTGTGGTACCACCTTCATCTCAAGAAAGCTCAGGTGCAATAGTTGCCAATGAAAGTCAAAATTCAAAATTCTTGACCAGATTAATTCATATCAAACACACGTGAGAGATTAGTAAAAAAGTAATTCTAGAATAACTATAGGTTACTTGTTAAATTATGTTCAAAAATGCACCTGCAGTATACCAAAAATACACACAGAGAACCAGAATAACTTAAAACAAAAAAAATCAACAATTCCAAAATATGAAACAAAAATGGATCGATATTACCAGATGAAGAAGCATGAAGTGTCTCAATTAGAACACTGTAAACATCACCAACTCCTTCGTCACTCCCAACACCCATGGAATGAACACATCATAAACGACGCAGTCGACAGTCGGCCAGAATCCTCCAGACCGTAGAACATCTTCCTTCAATGTTATCATGCGAAGCCTTGTAATCTTGAAACATAGAAATGAAATTAGGGCTTTCATCGATTAACATCATCAAAATTATTATAAATTCAGAAATCAAAATCAAAATATTGATCTACGCATCAAGAAAGAAAATAGGAGAGGGATAAAAATTTTAAACATAAGCCATGGGAGTGAGAAAGGAAAATTAGGCATCAACTCAGAAAATGAAAGAGAAGTGAGAAGATAATTACATCATATAGAGATTTAATTTTAGGGTTATTGCCGATTTACATAATATACACAATAATAATACAATTAATGGCCAAGATTATTTTGATTACATGAATGAATAAGATTAAACCTTAAAACATTCTTAAAAAAGAAACCGATTTTTAGGCGAGAAAGAAAAAATGACAGAAATGCCCCACATTGTGATATTATATATATAAAGATTAGGTATAATATATAAAACAATCATATATATATATATATATATATATATATGGAGATAATCAAATGAAGCATATATAAAATAATTCTCTAAAAAGATGTATAATAGAATTATATTCATTATATAAATGTAAAAAAAAATTGTAACAGTGATCTATAGAGAGAGAGAGGAGAAATGAAACATGTAATTGTAATTTGACCTCATTTTTGATTCCAACATATATATACACACAAAAATTTAATGCTACTAAATTAGAATAAGTGAATCAATATTAAATTCAAATAATAATTTATGAAAATATCTTCTTTAATTCAGGTAAATTTTAAAAAAAATAAAAGAATTTTCTTTCATTAAAATTATCTTCAGCTGTGATATATATTTACTAAATTAAATATAAAAACTATATAAAAATGTGAAGATTATCGGATGAAGTATATAAAAATTATTATTTTAAAAAGTGTATAGTAAAACTATATCACTACATAAATATTCAAAAATAAAATAAAAATATGTATAAAATTGTAATGGTGATCTATAAAGAGGGAGATAAAAGATGAGAAATGAAACATGAAAGTGCGATTTACCTCATATTTGATTCCAATATATTATACACACAAATATGAAATATCAATGCTACAAAATTACAATAAAATAGCATTAAATTTAAATGAAAATCAACCCTCTTGAAATTACCTATTTTTATAATTGAATTGATTGACCATATTAAAGAAAAAATCTTCTTGAATAAGTAAATTTAAAAAAAAATTATGAATAAAATTAATAAAATTTCATGTCATCAATAAGGGCTTTCAAGTATACCACAACACCCTTAAAAATTAAAAAAAAAAAAAGATAAAAGAAAAGAAGAAAGAAATAAAATAAAATAAAATAAAAAAATAAAAAATAAAATAAATAAATGTTGTTTATGATGGGAATGCAATAAATAAAAAAACATGTTTATATATATATATATATATATATATATATATATATATATATATATATATATATATATATATATATATATATATATATATATATATATATATATATTTATATTTTTGTTTGAATAAATTAATAGAGGATATTATGATTCTATAAATTTGATTAAAATTAATTTCTAATGGATAAAAATTAACATAGAAATTGATTTATTTAATAGGAGTATTTATTAATAGGTACTTAAAATAAAAAAGAAACTGAAAGTGAGTAAATAAGGATAGGTTAGTAATATTTAAACTTTTATGAATTTAAATTAGATTAGTATTTAAATTCAATAATAAATAATTTAAAAAAAAGAAAAGTTTAATTATAGAAAATTGAAAAAAAAAAAGACCATAAGGAAAATGTAAGAAATAAAGGAAAGGAAGAAAATAAAATCCCAAAATCTACAACATGGATACGTTATAAAAATACTTTTAATAAAGAAAAGGGGAAAAATTGAATTATAGAAAGTGCTTCAAACACTTTTATATGACATGATGGAGACACATATAAAGTAAGTAAATAAAAAACCACAAATATCTTAAATTTTTAAATAATAATTTTTTTATAGTAAAATATATATAATAAATTATTTCTTTTAAGATTCTCATAGAGAGGGAGAGGGAGAGAGAGAGAGGGGGGGGTTAGATATTCGAATAGATATTTCATTAATAATTACATTTATTCATCTAATATTAGAAAATAAACTAAAATTGCGTATACATCATTAATGAAATACATAAATGTATGGCGTTAAGAAGAAATGAAAAATAATAATTTACGAATAAATAGATAGGATTTTTTGTATTATTATTTTGAATAAGTTTATTGTAAATAATTTTTATTTCAATCACAGCATAATGTACTCAATAAATATATAATAAAATTTTCATTTATTTTGTCAATAAATTGATAATTGAGTGAAATAATCAATCAAACATAGTATATACTAATAGATAATAATTAATTAAGAAAGACCGATAAAAAATAATAATTAATTAAGAAAACTAGGAATTAATTTATCAAATTCCTAATTTTTATAGAGTCGAAAACTTTTATAGAGCAAAATAATACTCCCTCCGTCCCAGATTTTTTGCACACTTCCTTTGTGAATTACAAAGGAAGTGTGCAAAAAATTTTGGGACGGAGGGAGTAAATAAATTTAAATTATTGTTTATCATAATAACTTTTAATATGGGTCTATGGTTAAAATCTTAAGTAATATAAATTTAAAATAATTCAATTAATACTTTTTTATATAATTTTTTTATTATATATTAATAAAGTATCTTAATTTAAAAAATATATCTCGTATATTTTTCATATAAATTATAAATCATGGGTCAACATCTAATCATAGTAAAGTTTGAAGTTTAATAAAATTAGATCAATATTTAATGTTTTTTTAGTTGGCATTTAACACATAATCAAATTTAATATAAATGGTTTCAAATTTTAAATTTATAATTTGTCAATAAAAGTGATATCAATTAGGAACAATTGACTAGGAATCGAATAATTTATGTCACTAGATGGTATTTCTGTGGTCCTGGTGTCTACAATGTTGACTAGGAATCCCTGGCAGGACTTCTTTCTAAGCATCTTGGCAGCTTTTGCAGCAGATAATATTCTCGGTACTACACCACTCTTGAGCTTGTGTACCACTTCTTTCTCGGATTTTGGTTCCCTTAAGATCATTACTCGTTCCTTGCACTTTATATTGGCTTGATGATAGGTAAGTCAATCTATTCCTAGAATCAAATCAAATCCATGCATATCCATAACATACGGCTTGACGCTGAAGTCTACTCCTTCAATGTGTACGCTCACACTTTCTACTAAGGTATTCACAACAACTCTCTCCCCTGAAGGTAGACTAATCTCAAGAGGTTCATCACTCTTGACTCGTTTACCGTTAATCTTATTACAATACTTTGCGGAAATAAATGAATGTGATGCACCAGTGTCAAACAAAGTGAAAGCTCGGGATTTACCCACTGCCAACATACCTGTCATAACATTAGGTTCATTGTCCTCTTCAGCTTGGTTCATGGCGAAAACTATCCCTCTTCCTCCAGTTCCTTGTCTTGTGTTTCCCCCCGGAGGTAGTCTCCTACGATCAGGTCTAAAGTTGGATGGCTTTGGGCAGTTCTGTGCTTGATGTCCAACATCATAGCACCTAAAGCATTTGTTTTGTCCCATGAGACACTCTCCATGATGATTCTTCCCGCACTGTGTGCAGAGAGGCTTTGGTCTTTGTGCGTTGGCCGGCGGGTTGTTGTTCGTTCTAGCTTGCCTTTGATTGTTGTTTCTGCCTTGGCTAGAATTTTCCCATTTCTGTTTGTTTAGGTTCTCCATCTGCTTTCTGTTCGCTCGCCCTTTTAGTAAGCAAGCTTCAACTTTCTGGGACCTCATAAACATGTCGGCGTAGCTCATATCGGGCAGTGAAGACATTCTCTCTTGTATATCCTGGTGCAACCCATCCAGGAACTTCTTGGCTCGCTTCTCTTCGGTATTGACCAGCTGTGGAGCTGATCGGCGCAGCTTATTGAACCGCCATTCATACTCAATTATGGTCATGTTCCCTTGTTGGAGATTGTAAAACTCATGCTCCATATTATTGCGGTAAACTTGAGGATAGAAATTGGCCATTACTATATCCTTGAACTATGCCCAGGTAATAGCTTCCCGGTTCTCATTAGGTCTCATCTCCCAATATCCATCCCACCAATGGTCGGCATCTTCAGTAAATTGGTAGGACGCGCAGATCACACGCTGCTCATCATTGCACCTTAAGAGACAAAAATTCTCTCAAGTGCTCGTAGCCACTCCTCCACGTACTAGGGCCCTTCACTCCCCTTGAAGAAGGGTGGATGGTTTTGGCGAAACTCATGTACTATCTTTGTATGAGCATCCGCATCAGCGTTTGGAGCATTCGGTGCGTTTGGAGCGTTAGGGACATTCTGAGCATTCGGAATGTTTTGAGGGTTTTGAGCATCCCTTCTTGGAGGCATCCTTCAATTCCACCATGAAATTAATTTTTACATTTATTCAAGTTAATGAATGAAATCATAATGCAAATCATATTATTGTACAAAGTAGCAAATGTACGATAGAGGCACAGACATCGTAATAATAAAATTTTGATCAATTAATGAAAAATTATCTTAAACTTGCAAATTAAATTAGAATCAAATACTAAATAATGAAATAACGAATGCTAAATAATGAAATAAAATTCAAGTCCCTAACATAAGGGATATTATTTTTAGTTTAAAAAAAATTATTGAATTTAAAACTTTAGTAATTTAGTCTCCATATACTCCCGAGTCCTCGGAAGGGTCTGACTCGGAACTCTCATCCATTTCTCCTTCATTCATGGCTCCATTTGGCTCGTTATTGGGTTCCGGTGCCAGTGCTGGCTCTGCAAGGTAACCTACCAACTGCACTTCTTGCTCATTATGAATATCCCAGATATGATGTCCAGGAGGGGGGTTTGGCGGATACCATCTTGCGACTCTTACGAACAAAATGGCTGTGAACTGCACATGGTCCACTTGCAGAACTTGGTGTTGAACCGAGTGATGCATAAGTTCATCATGTATGGAATCGGCCACATCTTTCCAAGCCCACGGTAATGTACTGATGAGCTTTAATCCAGCCTAATAGTCAGTAATACCTTCACCCACATCCTTAACTTGTCTCCATAATTGCAGCATGTGAGCAATGTGGGTGGGCAAGTCATGTCTGACGACTCGGTGATAATTCATGTAGGCTTGTTGTCTTGCCAACTCACCCATCTAATGCGGTAATATCTTTACTAATCATATAGGTTCGCAATAAAATTCTAAATATTCATCATTTATCATAAAAAAAAACCCACATTACTCATATATAACATAAACTTTCATTTTATATCTCGCATGTCATCAATTTATGCAATTCATACTTTCATACCTTGGTTGAAGCGGGCGTCGTACTCGGTGGATGCGTAGCAATAGACTTTATTTAAACTTTTATATAATTGCAAAATCATATCATTCAAGCCAAGAAATTCAATTATGTGCGGAAATAAAAACTTAAAATTTTAAGCAAGTATACAGAATCGATACCTGCTCTGATACCAATCTGTCACACCCCAAATTTTAAATGAAGAAGTTTCCACATTATTTTGAAATAGAATATTAAATAGAGCATGACCAAAATTTTCTTTAGTGAATAAATAAGTCTTAATGCAAATGAGAAGAAAGTAAATAAGTAGCTAGTCCTATAAGTTTAATACAAACTTTTAAATTTGCAACTTAATACACAAGACCATTTTCACGCCTACATGTGACTATGCTGGAAGTCATTGATTGTATTCAGTTGTTAAAACTTTCCTCAAGAACTTCTTGCTAATTTAATAATACCATTCAAATCCAACTCTAAACTGTAACTATTACTTTCAAGTTTCAACTGCTCACGAATAGCAATTAATTAGCCGGTTATTACCTCAAAACAGAAATCACTTCATTTCCTTTCGTATTTCAAATCTACAAGGGCCATCGTTAGAAAATCACGACTAAAACAGATCGAAGCCATACCAATGATTGAAAATTTCTAGAAGATAGGAATTCAAGAACCCGTCGTCAAAATCATGCAGGGAAAATGTTAGCAGTTAAACGCTGCAAGAGAGCATTGGAGATTTAACTTTCTTAAACTCGCTATCAGCATAAACTTCGAAAATAGGCAGTTCTATCCCCTGATCACAAATATTTACCGGACGGACAAGATCATTGAACAAGTTCATCAACATCACGGGAAACTAAAAAGAAACAGGGAAGCCCATGCCTAAATTTAGGTCTTCTCCTTCAACGGATTATGCGCTACCCAAATTTGAATCCGCCAATAACACATGTACAGAGACATGATATTTCAACAGGTAAACAACAAACATGCATAAACTAAATACTCACACTAACCCACAATATCAAAATTTATACGAGTAACCTCTGACAAATCTTAAAACATGACTCCGATTCAAAATTATCCAAATAACGGCGGTGCAATAATTTTCAAAAAAATTCTGTCCTATACAGGGGCACAAACAGCAAGTTTTCAGACTTCAAGATCAATAAAGTTTTCAAATTTAAAACAAGAATGCAGCCTATGAACTGCAGTCCGTCAAAGTGTGTATTTTAGTTTCTCCGCCTACGCGCCCCCGCTTGTACGCTTTCGCCTTGCTTAACCTGAGATAAAATTAATTATCGGGATGAGCAACCACAAGCTCAGTGAAGACTTTATCATGCTTACATATGTCAAGTATATCCTGTGCGAGAATTTAATTCACTTACAATACAATCTTATCATGTCAAAATAAGGCACCTTTTGGCCCTTATCCATGTAACTTTATGATATCGCGATTCGTTAGTAAGGCACTCCTTCACAACCCTTACCCATGCTATAATATGGCACCATTACAGCCCATACCCATGCTATAGTATGACACTAGTGCAGCCCATACCCATGCCATATATAATTTCATAAGTGCAAGTACAATCACAGTGTGATAACAATTTCAAGTTTATTTCAATTACCACATATGAAATCATCTGAACACATATAAGAATGAAATAATCCCCACCTTAAACACTTGTGTAGTCTTATGCTTGCGTACTAATGTCTCGTTCGGAGTCTCCTTCGAAGCCTATAATTACATGATCGATCGTTACTATTTTAATATTGTAATACTATCATACAACAAATTTGAAATTTTCGTAAGGATTACAGACTAGTACTATTAGGGTTAGGGTTTAATGTTAGAAACAGAAAACAAAAGAAAAGAATTTAGTATTGGTTCCCACGGTGAACAGGAAGGAGGAAAAGAACGCTGAAAGGAAAATGAAAGGAAAAGAAAAAGAAGAGAAAAGAAGAAGTAAATTGTGCGTTACCTCTCACTGTTTGCAGCCGTATGAAAGTGTATCGTGTGTGTGTGGAGTAAGATTGCAGTAGCGGTATAGACTTATACTTCTACGGCTAGTACAAGATATCCTTTCATAGGATTTAACTAATTTCCTAAGATATGGGTTGATAAGAGAAAAAGATATCTTCTTTATGAAGATCACGATTTATTTCTTAAAGAGCAAGAGATCTTAATCTGCTTCAGTTTGAACTCACGGTTGATAGAAGTAGGGAATGGGCTGGGCTTTGAAGAGTTCGAATTAATGGGCTTCAAGGAGTTGGAAATAGTGGGCTTTGATGATTTGGGCCATGGCTTAAACTTACGGGGTGTTACAGTTTTCCTCCGGTACCAACAGGCAATATTTGTGGTACCACCTTCATCTCAAGAAAGCTCAGGTGCAATAGTTGCCAATGAAAGTCAAAATTCAAAATTCTTGACCAGATTAATTCATATCAAACACACGTGAGAGATTAGTAAAAAAGTAATTCTAGAATAACTATAGGTTACTTGTTAAATTATGTTCAAAAATGCACCTGCAGTATACCAAAAATACACACAGAGAACCAGAATAACTTAAAACAAAAAAAATCAACAATTCCAAAATATGAAACAAAAATGGATCGATATTACCAGATGAAGAAGCATGAAGTGTCTCAATTAGAACACTGTAAACATCACCAACTCCTTCGTCACTCCCAACACCCATGGAATGAACACATCATAAACGACGCAGTCGACAGTCGGCCAGAATCCTCCAGACCGTAGAACATCTTCCTTCAATGTTATCATGCGAAGCCTTGTAATCTTGAAACATAGAAATGAAATTAGGGCTTTCATCGATTAACATCATCAAAATTATTATAAATTCAGAAATCAAAATCAAAATATTGATCTACGCATCAAGAAAGAAAATAGGAGAGGGATAAAAATTTTAAACATAAGCCATGGGAGTGAGAAAGGAAAATTAGGCATCAACTCAGAAAATGAAAGAGAAGTGAGAAGATAATTACATCATATAGAGATTTAATTTTAGGGTTATTGCCGATTTACATAATATACACAATAATAATACAATTAATGGCCAAGATTATTTTGATTACATGAATGAATAAGATTAAACCTTAAAACATTCTTAAAAAAGAAACCGATTTTTAGGCGAGAAAGAAAAAATGACAGAAATGCCCCACATTGTGCTATTATATATATAAAGATTAGGTATAATATATAAAACAATCATATATATATATATATATATATATATGGAGATAATCAAATGAAGCATATATAAAATAATTCTCTAAAAAGATGTATAATAGAATTATATTCATTATATAAATGTAAAAAAAAATTGTAACAGTGATCTATAGAGAGAGAGAGGAGAAATGAAACATGTAATTGTAATTTGACCTCATTTTTGATTCCAACATATATATACACACAAAAATTTAATGCTACTAAATTAGAATAAGTGAATCAATATTAAATTCAAATAATAATTTATGAAAATATCTTCTTTAATTCAGGAAAATTTTAAAAAAAATAAAAGAATTTTCTTTCATTAAAATTATCTTCAGCTGTGATATATATTTACTAAATTAAATATAAAAACTATATAAAAATGTGAAGATTATCGGATGAAGTATATAAAAATTATTATTTTAAAAAGTGTATAGTAAAACTATATCACTACATAAATATTCAAAAATAAAATAAAAATATGTATAAAATTGTAATGGTGATCTATAAAGAGGGAGATAAAAGATGAGAAATGAAACATGAAAGTGCGATTTACCTCATATTTGATTCCAATATATTATACACACAAATATGAAATATCAATGCTACAAAATTACAATAAAATAGCATTAAATTTAAATGAAAATCAACCCTCTTGAAATTACCTATTTTTATAATTGAATTGATTGACCATATTAAAGAAAAAATCTTCTTGAATAAGTAAATTTAAAAAAAAAATTATAAATAAAATTAATAAAATTTCATGTCATCAATAAGGGCTTTCAAGTATACCACAACACCCTTAAAAATTAAAAAAAAAAGATAAAAGAAAAGAAGAAAGAAATAAAATAAAATAAAATAAAAAAATAAAAAATAAAATAAATAAATGTTGTTTATGATGGGAATGCAATAAATAAAAAAACATGTTTATATATATATATATATTTTGTTTGAATAAATTAATAGAGGATATTATGATTCTATAAATTTGATTAAAATTAATTTCTAATGGATAAAAATTAACATAGAAATTGATTTATTTAATAGGAGTATTTATTAATAGGTACTTAAAATAAAAAAGAAACTGAAAGTGAGTAAATAAGGATAGGTTAGTAATATTTAAACTTTTATGAATTTAAATTAGATTAGTATTTAAATTCAATAATAAATAATTTAAAAAAAAGAAAAGTTTAATTATAGAAAATTGAAAAAAAAAAAAAGACCATAAGGAAAATGTAAGAAATAAAGGAAAGGAAGAAAATAAAATCCCAAAATCTACAACATGAATACGTTATAAAAATACTTTTAATAAAGAAAAGGGGAAAAATTGAATTATAGAAAGTGCTTCAAACACTTTTATATGACATGATGGAGACACATATAAAGTAAGTAAATAAAAAACCACAAATATCTTAAATTTTTAAATAATAATTTTTTTTATAGTAAAATATATATAATAAATTATTTCTTTTAAGATTCTCATAGAGAGGGAGAGGGAGAGAGAGAGAGGGGGGGTTAGATATTCGAATAGATATTTCATTAATAATTACATTTATTCATCTAATATTAGAAAATAAACTAAAATTGCGTATACATCATTAATGAAATACATAAATGTATGGCGTTAAGAAGAAATGAAAAATAATAATTTACAAATAAATAGATAGGATTTTTTGTATTATTATTTTGAATAAGTTTATTGTAAATAATTTTTATTTCAATCACAGCATAATGTACTCAATAAATATATAATAAAATTTTCATTTATTTTGTCAATAAATTGATAATTGAGTGAAATAATCAATCAAACATAGTATATACTAATAGATAATAATTAATTAAGAAAGACCGATAAAAAATAATAATTAATTAAGAAAACTAGGAATTAATTTATCAAATTCCTAATTTTTATAGAGTCGAAAACTTTTATAGAGCAAAATAATACTCCCTCCGTCCCAGATTTTTTGCACACTTCCTTTGTGAATTACAAAGGAATTGTGCAAAAAATTTTGGGACGGAGGGAGTAAATAAATTTAAATTATTGTTTATCATAATAACTTTTAATATGGGTCTATGGTTAAAATCTTAAGTAATATAAATTTAAAATAATTCAATTAATACTTTTTTATATAATTTTTTTATTATATATTAATAAAGTATCTTAATTTAAAAAATATATCTCGTATATTTTTCATATAAATTATAAATCATGGGTCAACATCTAATCATAGTAAAGTTTGAAGTTTAATAAAATTAGATCAATATTTAATGTTTTTTTAGTTGACATTTAACACATAATCAAATTTAATATAAATGGTTTCAAATTTTAAATTTATAATTTGTCAATAAAAGTGATATCAATTAGGAACAATTGCATTATTATTAATCGAATATTTAAATGCATCCAATTAAATTATACTTTTAAAAAATAATTTACACATTACAGATTGATATATACAATTTATAAATATATATATATATATATATATATATATATATATATATATATATATATATATATATGAACAAATAATATATACAAATAACAATTTAATTTAAACTATTATAATAATAAATAATAATAATTAAATTTAGGGTTTATTACTCTCCAATACACACTTTCAAGCTTATTTACCATGAGATACATTGAAAAAAAGAAAATACAATCAGATACACAATTTAACAAAGGATGGACAAAATTACCCTCCAACTCAAACTCACATTCCAAATCTCATGTGGACTTCACGCTCAGATGCCGAAGAAATCCGATCTGGTTTTTCTTCAATCCATGGCCGCCACATCCAACCTCCTACCATCGCGCTACATCTTTCATGATCTTTCCCCATCCATATCACTGTCGATTCTCTCTCTCCTTCTTATATATCAATCTTATTCCTCAATCTATCTCTTTTTCTTTCTCCACTGCCTTTATGATATATTCATAAACAACAAAAGGGAAAAAAATTAAATCCCTAGAATTCCACCGGCGATGGCGGTGGAGCTGATGATGAACTGAAGAGCCACCACCTTCGCGTCGGAATCCGAAGAAATCGCCGCCGCAGAAGTTGCTTCCGGACTCCAAAGTGTGGAAAAGCTGATTCGATTGTTCTCTTCTCAGCACCAGAAGAATCTCTCCACCGACGCGGCTTCACACCTTCGATGTGCTTCACAGCCGTCGCCATCCCATCGACGGCCACCGACGATAAATTAGTCGCCGGGAATTCCTCTATGAGCCCTCACCGTCCACTTCAAGGGTAGTAGCGGCTGGCCCACTTGATCCTCCGATGGTGCGCGGCCATCTCAGACGCGACCTTCCAGTCACCGTCACTGCCTAGCCCAAGGCAATTTCCAACCCTTGTCGTCATTCGCTCTGGCCTCCATGTTCATCGGTGTGGTGCTCTGCTATCTGGCCTCCATGTTTATCAGTGCAGTGCTCTGCTACCGCTGGGTTCGCTATGGCCTCCATGTTGTTTTCCTTCGACAAGGATTCCTCTACTTATTTGCTTCGTACATATTATAATCTTGCCCCCTCTATCTTATCATCAGGTATGAATTAGTAATTTCATTTGGTTGATAATTTTTTCTGAGGCTTTGGACTGATTAATTATGCTTTTAGCTGCTGCCACTCTTTTGTGCTTTTAAATCCATAATTGGTGGAAATATGTTATATGTTTGTGTTTTTCACGGTGCATGGGTACTATTAGTAGCACCAACAACAGGACACCTTGATCTGGGATTTAAATTCCATGTCTTATTTAGCAACCGTTGTTTGTAGTGTCGCAAAACAAACAACTTTAATTGATTGATTGATGCTAATGTGTTATCTATTTTTTTACGGTGCCTTGGTAATATGTTCATAGCATCAAGGCAACACTAGTGCCACTTGTGATCTGGGTTTTATTTTGTGCACTGGATTGCTTGTAAGCTAATTAGGCCAAGATTAGATTGTATCATAAGAAGTTTTATCTTGAGTTCATTCTGGAATGTGGCAGCCATCACTATCTGTTATATGGTGGAACAGTGTAAGTCTTTTTGTCGTATCAACTAGGGGATTGCTAGTTGTGATAAATATGAACCAAATAGTGCTTATCAGGAATTGTTGTTTTCTGTATAAGCACCCCTTGGGGTCATCGAAGGATCACTAGGTACGTTGTCCACTAGTTTTGAGTTTGCTTAACATAAATGTGCTGAATATTGTGGTTGCATGCCATGCCTTATTAAAGTGGTTAGATCTGGAATGTGTTTAATTAGGGAGATTAGTGTTGTCACCTTCGTCGGTATAAGAAAAATACTTGGATGAATTTCAGTGAGCCAGATATTGTATTTGCCTGCATTTGGGTTTACTTCGAATTAAACTAGTAATGTATTACTGAATTAGTTCTTACCAGATCATTTATCAAGAGTAATTTGGTTATTATTTATTTTTAGAATTATATGTTTATGTTATTGTTTAGACTTATGGTTTATTTGTGGTGTGATATAACACTAAATTTAGTGGAATTATACGTTCTTCTGCTCAGACTTAGGAAGCGAATTGATAAGTATGTATTTCCTCAATTTACGTTTTCAGAATATTGATTCATTTCGATTTTAGATCATACTTTTATTGATTACTAATATATGTTGAATTTGCAGAGTTGGAATTGACATACCAATAATTGAAGTTAGATATGAGCATTTGAATATTGATGCAGAAGCCTACAGTGCAAGCAGATCTTTGCCTACTTTCGTCAACTTCAACATCAACATTATTGAGGTGAAATTAATCCATACATATTCATATATTTCTATTCAATTTGATTTGATTCGAAATCTTCAGTATTAACTTTTTATTTTTCATGATTTTCAGGGAATTTTGAACACTCTCCATTTACTTCCCAATCGAAAGAAACCATTCACTATTCTTAAAGATATTAGTGGTATCATCAAACCATGTAGGATGACTTTGCTATTAGGGCCTCCCTGTTCTGGAAAAACAACTCTTCTGCTTGCTTTGGCAAGAAAACTTAATCTTAAAATACGTTTTAGGATTAAACAATAAAATAAAATAAATTCATGAGAATTACTCATTTCATTAATGGATATTGTTTAGTTTATACTTAAAGTAATAATAAATTATTTTATGTACCTAGTAGTAATCACCTTTTTATTTTAAAAATATTGAGTACGAAAATATTTTTTTAAAAAAAAGGAAAGAAAAAAATTAGTAAAAAAAATGTGTAAAAGAAAATTGAAAAAATTGTGCAAAAAAAAATATTTAAAAAAAATGTGCAAAAAAAAAGGTACAAAATTGAAAATGTGCAAAAAAAATTGTAAAAAAGAAGAAAATGTGCAAAAAAAAAATTGTGCAAAAAAAATATTTAAAGTAAAATGTACAAAACGAAATTGTGCAAAACAAAATTGTGCAAACCCTACCCCTCACCCACCCACCGTCGGACCTCCGCCGAAACTTAAAATGTGCAAATAAAATGTGCAAAAATAAATTTGTGCAAACAAATTATGCAAACATATAGGGGTATTTATGGTATCACAATCATAATTGTGTAGTTATGAGTATTAGTACTTTGAGTCATGTAGTTTATAGCAATTATTCATTATTTTATGTATCTAATAGTAAGTTACCCTTAAATTTAATATCTCATCACATTGAAAATAAAACTTCTGACATACCATAATTGTATTAAACGAAATGATTGCGCATAATATTGATGTTTGGAACCGATTTAATATACTCTTAATATTATAATAATTTCTTACATAAGAATATTAATAAGAATATCTAACATAGATTATGAATAAAAGTCTTTAAAAAAGAATCATAACAAATAATCTAATGATAATCATGTAAATATGATATAAGTAATGTACACATCAAAATCTTTTCACCTATAATCACTACACTTTAAATTACATTCTATACAATACCCCTAAATAGAGAGGAGTTCAACTCATAGTCAGAAATGTGATATCATATTCAATTTCAAAGTATAGGTATTTGTGAGAAACATCATTATGTAATTAACCTTTATCTTACAAGATCGGAATACTTGGATGCAAATCAGTAACTCATTTAGCACAACCTATTAAGAAAAAACAAAACATAATTATCCAATGAATTATAAAAATGGAGGATACACGAAAATAAATATAAAAATGTGAAATTAAAAAAAATAGTAGTGTGAGTGAGAATCGCAATTTGAAAGAGGAATTAATAAAATAGAATTAGATATGTTGATTCGTAATTACGAAAAATTGCATTAACATTAACAACATATAGATTTAAAAAAAAAAGATAAATGTACCTCGTATTTAAAATTTTAAAAAAATATAAAAATATTTGGAGAAATAAATAAATAAACCCCAAATATACATTACATATAAATCCTCAAATAAATAGGAAAAGAAGAAGATGAATTAGAATAAGATGTAAGAGAAATAGAATTATGAACAAAATAAATTAGCTAAAAAATGTTAAAATGATTAAGATGAATATGAATGTAAATTTGATCATGTGTTTATATAGACACAACATTAAATGGCTAATTAATTGATATTATTAAAAAAAATATAAGTTATAATTACCCTATCAAAATTAACTTCTAATTAATTGCTATTAGTATAGAATGATGGTTGAGTATTTAAATTCATAATTAAATAAATAAAAACTGAAATTACACATAAAAAAGAATGCTTAAAAAAATCAAATATTAAGATTAATAAAAAAATTACACCATCACCAAGGAGGCCATAGAAGACGTCCATTAAGATTAATGCAAAAATTCCTTTTTGTGTTTAATGCAAAATTTTCTATCAAAATATGCTCATGAATTGAAATTAACATACAATGATTGCAGCATTTAAATTCATTAATAAAAAAATTAATGAAAATAAGGACTAAAAATAGATTTAATAAATGTCTCTAAATTAAAAATTAAAAAGGAAAGCAGCAAGCAAAACAAAAAAAACGTATGAAAATAAAAATAATAAAAAATAAAAAGATAATGGAAAGTGCTTCAAAATCTCTCCTCCTGCCATGTCATCAAGGGAGAAGGAGAGACACTCCAACTCAGCATAAAAAAACTATGAATTAGATATGTTAAGATTAGCAAAAGTTAAGGGGGTCAGTGCCCCCACTGGCCCCAACGTGGAGCTGTCCTTGGTTACGTGTGAGTAATAAATTTGTAAATAAAATACTGATACTTTTAGGGTTGAGAATTCATGTGATGTTTTCTTTTTGGATAGTGAAATTTAATGTGGAATGACGAAAATGAAAAGTGTGAAATTTAAGTTGTGACAGAGCGAGTATAAAATAAAGTGACTAATTTCCTTTGTACACTTTATTTACAAAATTCACTCTTACACAATACATATAATATACTTTATTCTTTATTTATTACATAAAAATATATCAAAAGTAATAACTTTTTTAATCTACGTTACAAAAAAAAAAGAAGAAAATAGATTTAGAAGAAAATAGATTTAGAACTAAGAGAGTATTATTTTAGTAACTATAGAAAAAAACATACTCCCTCCGTCCATCGCAAAGGTATTCATTTATTTTTTGCACATAGTTTAACGAGTATTATTATTTTAAATAAAGTATGTAGTTGTATTAGTGGTGAGTGGTGGGCATTGTGTGTACCTTTTTACTAAAAAAGGAAAAATGGATACTTTAAGATTGGACGGACCCAAATGGCAAAATAGATACCTTTGTGATGGACGGAGGTAGTATAAAAATAAGAATTGATATCCTGTGCATCCGGATGCACGCACACATATCTATATTAATTTTATTCAACAATGTATATGTGTGTTATTAATAAATGTATTATTCTTTTATATTCAACTTTTTATTACCAAAACTAACAGAAAGTTCGCTAAAAAATCTGTAACAAACTGTATAAGTTCTTATTCATTAATGTATACTCCCTCTGTCTCGAGTTTACGTTTATATTTACTTTTTACATGTAGAATAAGAGATATAATATTTTAATATGTAGTGAAGTGAGAGAAATAATATTTAATATGAAGTGGGTAATTGCATTAATGTTGTATTTGGGCCCTATATGGAATAGTTAATTGTTTTGTCTGAGCCCAATTTTATAAAAAATTAAATTTAAACCTTAACTTGAGACAAATTAAAATGGAAACGTAAACTTTAACGCGGAACGGAGGGAGTACTTATTTTTATCAATAACATGTATATATTTTGAATGTGGGTGTATGAATTCAAATTCGTGCACCCAGATGCACAGGACAATTTACCTAAAAATGAATAGTCCCTTCATCCCACAATAGTAGTTACATATTTTCAATTTGAATGTCTCACCTCAATAGTTAGAGATGTCAAAATGGGTTAGGCCCGTCGAGCCGAATCACTTCTGCTTCAATAAAAGGTGGATTGGGCTATAAATTTTACAGTCCATTTAGAGGCGGGCCTAAAACGGCTGGCCAAAACAGGGAGGATTAGCCCGCTTTAATATATTTTTTTTGTACTAATGATCTAGTGTTTAATATCTCAAATATTTGTTGTTTCTTTCTTTTTTTTATTTATTATAATAATTAATTAAATCATGAGATAATATTCTAAGCAATTTGTATTGTAGATTAATATACAAAATTTGTACATTATTTTAAGCCTATTTTGCTTGATTTTAAAATTATTTTTAATTCTTAAAATTTTAATATACTCCATCTGTCCGGATCTTTTTTTAAATGTGAATTAAGAAGTATTATTTTTTAATATGTAGTGAGTAGTTGTATTATTGGAAGTGTGGGCCACATATTTAATTGTGTTAGTGGGTGTGTATGGGTCACATATGTGTAAAAAAGAAAATGAGACTATTTGAATGAGATCCCAAAATGAAAAAAAAAAGACTTTTTAAAGGGGACGGAGGGAGTATGAATGTATGTTTATGGATTAAAAGAAGACGCAAATGTAAATGATAAACCTTTAAGAAATTTAATCCTTTGATGATAGACAATGATATAATTAAGCAACATGAAGATTGAGATGTTTATATTATGATATGATGAATGAGTTTCGAAGAGAATTTATAATTATATTTTGTGCTATGTGTTTGGCTTTTAGAACTAGTAAACTTTTTGTGATTTAATTTGTTTTATGTGAAGATAATTAGAATTATTTTGTTTTATTTGAGATTCTTAAGAAGTACTCCCTCCGTCCCACCCAAAGATGGTCTTTTACTTTTTGCACGTGGATTAAGGAGTATTAGTATTTAATATGTAGTGGATAGTTATATTAGTGGGTGTGCATATGTCTTACGTGTGTGAAAAAGAAAATGAGACTTTTTGAGTGAGACGCCCAAAACATAAAAAAGAGTCTCTTTAAATGGGATTAAGGGAGTATATATAATTAGTAAACTTTATGTTGTTTGATTAATGATCTTTATTTATGGTTACTTATTCAAGGGGCTATTTTGTAGGATCTATATTTATATACTCCCTCCGTCCCCTTTAAAGGGCTAATTTTTTCTATTTTGGGCGTCCCATCCAAAGAGTCTACTTTTCCTTTTTACATACATGAGACATATACACACCCACTAATACAATTAAAATATGGGGCCCACACACCTACTAATAGAATTACGCACTCCACATTAAATAATAATACTTCTTAATCCACGTGCAAAAAGCAAAATCACCCATTTGTATTGAACGGATGTAGTATATTTTAATTATTTGATTGATATTATAATATTTTGAAAGAACTTCCATCATTTTGATATTTCATTTTCAAGTAATTATAATTTTAATAATATCATAAAAAAAAGGGTTGGTCCGCCATAACCTGCAACCCAGCTTTAAATAGGTTGAGCCTAGTAATTCTAGTCTGCAACCGCCTAGGCACACCAAATGGTGGGTTGAGGTGGGTTTTGGCCCACCCCACCCTGCCGGTCGGTATTGATGGCTTTATCAATAGTTACATTTTTCTTTTTGATAAATGAGACCTACACAAAACAATTAATATTCAATATTAATATAATTACTCACTATAAATTAAAATACTCATTCCGTCCGCTTCTAAGGTGTACATTTTACTATTTTTGACATCCGGTTCAAGGCATCTATTTCCCTTATTTAGTAAAAAAGTACACAATATGGCCCACCACTTCCCTCTAATACAACTACCCACTTTACATATAATAATACTCCTTAATTCACGTGCAAAAGTAAACGGACACCTTAGAACCGAACGGAGGGAGTATTATTTTCCTCACCTCACTACACATTAAATTAATTATATTCTTTAATCTAATACAAAAAGCAAATGTAACTTTTACTTTGGGAAGGAGGGGGTATTTTCAATTCAAGACTTGAAAAATTGGTAAACTAAGTAATTTAAAAAGAAAAAGTAAATAAAGTTATTGGGAATGATGAATAAAATGTAAAAAGTAATTAAAGTTGTTGGGATTGTAAAAAATAGGTAATAAAATTCAATCCGAGACCTTAATTATTTTCTATCAAGGCAAAAGCTCCTGCGCCCCCGGGGACACGGTCCGTGTCCCCATGTGAACACAATATTTCCCCTCCCTATTCTATTTAAACCTATGTATTGCTAGAGAGTTTAAATTATAAAGGGGCACGGAAATTGCAAAGGGGCATGAATCAAAATTCGTGTGTTCGGGCGCACAAGAGACTCACTCTTCTATCATTAGAGGTCTGAAATATACTTCCATTCCTTTCAAAAATGCATTTTATCATTTTTATCCGTTCAAATACAAGAGGTGCATTTCTCTTTTTAGTAAATGAGACTCACACAAACAATTAATACTCCATCCGTCTGTCGATAAGGTATCCACTTTGCCATTTTGGTCGTCCATTTTAAAGGTATTCATTTTTCCTTTTTGGCAAAAGGGCCCAACACATATGAATCACTCACTACAAATATAACTACTCTTTTTATAGTATAAAATAATAATACTCCTTAATCCACGTGTAAAAAGCAAATGGATATGTTATCGGTGGACGAAGGGAGTATATCTTTATGGGACCCACACACACCACTAATACAACTATCTACTATACATTAAAATATTATTTATCTTTTTTCATCTACCTATTAAATATTATATCCCTTAATTTGCATGAAAAATAAAATGCCCCTTTCAATGGAACGGAAGTAGTATAAAGCTAATAATTCGGGGCCTAAACTAATCACATAGTATTATTTCTTATTTTATCTATTCAACCCTTAAATTTAGGGTCTGAATTGATAGTTTTATGTATTTCAAGCCCCTATTTAACAAATAATTCAAATCCAGAAAGATAGTTTACCCATTTTGTATTGAATTGAAAAATACTCCATTTATAAATAAAAATTTGAATTCTCATTTATTTTATTTTATTTTTTATTTGCCTGGTATGCGGGTTATGCACTAAAAATACACAAATGTTAAGCAGAAGGAATTCAAGAAAAAAACCCTAATCTATTAGTCACTTGCACTCCAATAATTTTACTCGTGATTCTGAATCATAATTGCTCCCCCCATCCACGTACCATTTTCGGCATCCGTCGAATCAGCGTACCTGCGGTCTGTGTAACAAGTTTCGGCAATCGTCGGTTCAGGTAAGAGATCTGAATCTTTTTGGTCTGATATACGACCTCAAGTTTGGCATAATCTTTTAATATTTCGGTTCGCAAGCTTCATGATGATCTCAGAAATTCAGTTGGATCCCCCTTTTTGCCATTATTCTCAGGCTCTAATGTCAAGCCGTGGGTTGTTTGTTAAATCATGACAGAAAATTTTTTCGCCAGGTCTTTAATATTTTGTGCTTGATTTATGCATGAAATGCAACATTTATAATTTTAATTTTGTATTCTTCTAGAGTTCATCGATTTTTATCTGTTTGGGAGTTTGATTGCATTGATGTTAATGCTTTGTGTGGTATATCTCTTATTTCTGTATAAGTTTGTTAAGATAGGTTGGTATTTAAATTGGATTCACTCGGTACTCGGTTGCGTACAAACTACTGATAATTGATTTATCGATCATTTTTTTATGAAAGATTATGAAACACTTAGGCTGTGCAATAGTATTTGTAATAGATTAACTGGTTAGTACCAGTTGATACTTGTTTATTTACTTTATCATAAACCTGGTTTTGTAATATGATTTAGTATGTATGAAATGTGATTCTGATTTTTTAAGAAACGTGTTTGCGGGTTCGGGTAACCTACAGGTAGTACAATCAGGTTTGGGACGGGTACAAGGAGGACATGTGATATTTTAAATGGGTGTGGGTCAGTTACGGGTAATGATATTTTAATTGGATATGGGTAACCAAAAAAAGCAGGACAAGTACATACTACATAGTTGTTAAAGGCATGCCTCATGCGTGCCCAAGGCGCTCAGGAGCGTGCACGTATATTTCCCGAATTTTTTGCTATTCAAGGCCTTTGTACCAAAGGTGAGCGCCTATGTGCGCCTTTTCATTACCTATAGCGCGCCTCTTAAACATGCCTACTTTTATCCTTTTTTTTTTTTTTTGAAGTTGCTATTCTAATATTTCCGATGCTATCACGTTTTTATCTTTAAAATGAAGTGCCCTATAAAAATGTAATAGATAGACATTTAGGATTAGGGTTTGGACTTTGAACTTTCAAAATAAACATAGGTGCTTCACCTTTACCACCCACCTACACCAACAAGTACTAAAAGAAAAGATTAAATGGATAAAGGAAAGAGGTTAGAGCCTCATCTTTAAGGCTTGTAGATGAAGATGATGATGAAGATATTGAAGTTTAGTTTGAGTGTGACGTGAATGAAGAGGAAGAATATGAGAAAGATGATCAATTTGAGCAGGAGTAGGAGGAGGAGGAATGAGGACTAATTAGTTTGCTAGTAGCTCTTATCTATTGAAACTTTCATTAACTTACTATTTATTTGTATGGAAGATTTTAATTTTGAATTTATTTGTGTGTATGTTTTATGTGTTATAATTTTATTATGAGTTATTATGTATCACCATTTTATGTGATTTTTACTTTTATTTAACTAGCTAATTAGGTTGTAAGTTGGATATATAAATATATTGTAAAACCATATTTTGGCACAATGTACAAGAGGCGCGTGTGCCTAGGGTTCCTCGTGCCTTTGTGCGCTTCTCGCCTTTAACAACTATGGACAAGTAACATTGCTTGTTATTAACTATCTCTTGATTCTCATAGTTGCATGCCTGAGTAATTGGAAGGAAACAGGGCAAGAATACTTAATATGTATTGTTTTGTATATGTTGATGCAAAAATGACATTGGGAGTATTAGTTTGAGCGTGTATTTCCCTCATATAGAAAAATATCTGCTATATGTGTTCTTATAAAAAAAAAATGATTGCGTGCAGGTATTTTTCCATCATTATTCATGCAGTATGTGAATAGTCTATCTAAATCTCCTCTCTTTATCTTTGACTCTCTCGTGTGTAAATGTGGCACATTTTCATTGTTACTTCTATCATAAGTTTGTTCATTATATGCTTAGTGTAATCCATTGTCCTTTGTCCTAATTACAGCGTTCTCTTTCTAAAAAAAATTACAGTGTTTTCATCACAATGTTTGGAAGTAGAGCAATTCACCGATTGCTGAGAGAGAAACTTCAATCTATTGTAAGAGTTCTCCTTATCTTCTTTTCCTGTGAAGTCTATAGATCTAAATCACAGTCACTGTAGATATCAAATATTACCTGCCTTTTTCCTCTCCAGTCTTCACCTGCACTTTTCTCTCTAAAGAAAGAGCATGGAGGAGTTGAATCTGCTACTGAGAAGTCAATGAAAACATTGGCCCTCGTTGGAGCTGGATTATCAGGGCTGTTGAGCTTTGCAACAATTTCATCCTGTGATGAGGCTGAACATGGATTGGAAGCCGCTAACTACCCTTGGCCACACGCAGGCATTTTAAGTTCCTATGACCATGCTTCGTGAGTTCTTCACTCCATGTATAGTAATTGCTATTTTATTCTATACAGTAAGATCACCTGCAATTATAAATGTTTTAAGCCTCTGTCTATGTATGGTTTTGCTACAAAAGCAGCAATCCAATCTAAGTAGATGTCATTGGTCAATTTTCATGTTCTTGTCATAAAAGTGATGGAATTTACCATATATAATTTGTGTTATAACATTGTGGTTATTATGAAACAGGATTCGTCGTGGTCACCAGGTTTACCAACAAGTATGTGCATCCTGTCACTCCATGTCCTTAATTTCATACCGTGACTTGGTAGGCGTTGCCTATACAGAGGAGGAAACTAAGGCATTAGCGGCTGAAATTGAGGTTGTTGATGGGCCTAATGATGAGGGTGAGATGTTTACTCGTCCTGGGAAACTGAGTGATCGTTTTCCTCAGCCATATGCAAATGAGCAGGCGGCCAGGTTTGCCAATGGAGGGGCCTATCCTCCAGATTTGAGTCTCATTACTAAAGTATATCTTTGCTTTCCATCCATTTGTTTTAATAGAAACTATTATTCATCTGTTTAATCTAATTACACATTTTGCTTTCGTAGGCTCGTCATAATGGTCAAAATTATGTTTTCGCACTCCTAACTGGATACCATGATCCTCCTGCTGGTGTTTCAGTAAGTTCTTTTGACTACCTTTTTTTTTTTTTAAATTTGGTTTACTTGTTAAATTACGCACACAGATTGTGAAATTATTAATAATTATGATGCACAAGGGTTGTACAAAGATGTAGCGAACATGTTTCTAGTTTTAGCCACTGAGAAGCTTGAATATAAATCGTGTGCCGACATTATAACTGGTTTGTGTTGAGGACACATTTATGTTGGACCATTCCTTAGAGAACATGATGCACAATACCTAGACAGTTTCTGATCATTCAATCTTAAGATTGGTTCTTGATTAAGCTGAATTCTATGTTGGTACGATGTTTTGTGACGTTGTCCCTAAGATAATGATCCAGTTTGGTTTTAGATTCAGGTCATATGTATTGTGGATGCTCTACAACTCCCTCTAGTGCATTCAGGATTAATCGCTTTTGCTTTCTAGGTTTTCCTAAATCATGGCTATATTTGCATAAAAAATGCATACTGTTAGTGAAATCTAACTTATGTTCTGTATTTTAAGTTTTTATTTTCCTTTCCTGGTGAAATTTTGTTTGATTTTGTATGCATTCTAATTGGGCAAGATTTACTCCTATAGATTCGTGAAGGGTTGCATTATAACCCTTACTTCCCTGGTGGTGCTATTGCCATGCCTAAAATGCTTAATGATGGTGCTGTTGAGTATGAAGATGGTACCCCTGCAACGGAGGCTCAGGTGAGCTCTCTGGTTATTTACTTTTTTAAATGCTTGCATTGTCTTTCTATGTTCATGAATACCACATTATGTCAAAGCTAGATAAGTCTTTGCCTTTATTTCATCTGTTACATCTTCTGCTTGTTCTTCTAGATGGGAAAAGATGTCGTTTCATTTTTGTCCTGGGCGGCAGAACCTGAAATGGAAGAAAGAAAACTGGTTAGTACAATTATATACATTTAAAATTGAAATCATTGGTTTAACTTTGCTACCTTGTAACATGTTTGTACAATATTTACTACGACAGATGGGTTTCAAATGGATTTTTGTTCTATCTCTTGCACTTCTGCAAGCTGGGTATTACAGGCGTTTGAAGTGGTCGGTTCTCAAGTCTCGCAAGCTGGTGCTTGACGTTGTCAACTAAGTCTCTCATCATGATCCATCACAGTTATCTTTACAACACACAATAATTAATTTCTCTCAAGAACTATTATCTGCTGAGCCTAATCCGCCGGCAATTTTTTCATAATTCACTACTTTTTGTTTTGTTTTATTTCACTTGGAGGAAGAATAAATAATTCCCATCTGAAATATTATTTTCTTCAGTTTGTGAGCAGATGAGCAGGGTCTCAAATTAAGAATCTTGTTATTGCTCTGTTTTGTATAATGCAGCTGAAAATTTTCTTTTGGAAGAACATCTTTGAATGCCATTCTGGTTTTTTGAGTATTGTATTGGTGCTAATGCCACTATATTCCTCCTTGTGCCAATATGAAGAACATCCACGTGGGTATGGGTTGATCAATCAATTGCTAGCATCATCTATAATCCGTATGATATTTGATTAGACGATGAACTTCTAGAAATTCAATATATTTGTATTCAATATCTTAGATATGAAGTGGATATTTGAATCATGGGATGAAATTACGTATTTACCAATGGATCATATGGGTTTTTCTTTCTTTCAAAGAAAGAATACTCGTATCAAGAATTAATGAGTAATAAAAAAAATTGATGAAAACCAAATCAAGAGTTGATAAACCTAGAAAGAAAAAAAAGAAAAAAAAAAGGTAAAGTATACAAGAAGTGTAAAACAAAAAGTGTTGCAGATTGATCACCTCATCAAAGATATAATAAGTAAATGAAAAATAAAAATAAAAATTAACCCTCAGTAAATCAAGGGAGTTGTAAGCAATTAAATTTTATTGCATAATGCAAAAGAGAATATATTAAATGTCTACTAAATATTTATTTATTAAGAAATTAAAATAAATTTTCAAAATAAATGAATAAATGATTATTAATATAAATATTTGAGTCCAAAATCAAGTCAAATGAGTTTAATTCAAGTTAATTGGGTTAAGAGGATATATTCAAAGTAAGCTAAAAAATAAAATCAAGTGAGTTTGATCAAAGCCAAATAAGATATAATTCAAGTCAAGTGAACTTGATTTAACTCAAATAAATCAAACACAAGTTAATTGGGTTTGTATTAAGTCAAGTAAGACTAAATAAAGTTAGGAGATCTGATTAAATCAAATAAATTCAATTCAAACCTGAACAGGTCCTGAATTGGCAAAAATAAAATTAAACCAAATCATATTTAAAGAGAATATTTTATTTATTCCCCCACCTATGAATAAAGCCTTCACAAACTTGAAATATACCATATATCATTCTCTACGAAGACTAACGACTTCAATTTCTATTAATTGTTCTTGTAATCCTTCAAAGAGAATTGATTTAAGAACAACTTCCAATCATAGATCAAGGTGCAAAACTCTTCCGATTCAACGTTCTTCAAATCATGTTCTAGGACTGTATTTGTGGATTCAACAGCTTTCATTGCACAAGCTCCAAAAAAAGTGTTGATCCAGAATTAAAGTGCTAAACCTCTCGGATCCAACATTTTCTATAGCCAAATTCATCCAGCATTCTTCATGGGTTTAATGACGTTCTTCAAGTTTAGGGCATTCATCCCGGAAAGCTCCAAAAAATATTATTTGATTCAAGATTAGGGGTGGCATACCGTACCGTACTGAAAATACCGACTCATACCGTATACCGTACCGAAATTATAGATATTAAAAATTATATCGATATCGTACCGAAAGTTTCGGTATATCAAAATTTCGGTATACTATAGATCAATACCATTTATATCGAAATACCGAAACATCCTATTTTATCGAAAATTACCGATTCATACCGTTAAAATACTTATTCATACCGAAATTATTATATAATATTTGAAAATAATTTAATCAAATAATTTATATTAAATATAAAAATAATTATTATTTTGATATTTGAGTACGGTATATACCGAAATACCCAAAAATATCGAAATACCGATATATTTTTGGTATTCCGGTATATACCGAAATACTAATTTTAAAAAATTTATATACCGATACCATACCGAAAATTTCGGTACGACATCATAACGTACCGAAATTTTTGGTATACCTATTTTTTTGATATTTTTGGTATTTTTCGATACGATAACTACGGTATACCGAAATTTCGATAATTTTATCCACCCCTATTCAAGATCAAGGTGCTGAATTCCCAAGACCTAATGCTTCTTCAAATCAAGTCCATCCAATATCATTTTGCCGTCAACAATAATTTTCAAATTCAACGTTGTTCAACACAAAACCCAAAAGTCAACATTTGATTCAAATAAAGGCTTGACGCCTTCGAATGAACGTTGTAAAGCTTCTAGCCCGAGTTAGGACAAGTTTCATCCGAAAATTCGACTTAAAAATTTAAAGGAAGTCAAAGTCAACTCAATAGAGTAATTAGAGAATAAAAAGAGACTGTTTTTCTTAAATTTTGAAGTTCAATCAATTTTGATCATCATCATAAAAATGGGCCGACAAAACACGATTTCAATATATAAATTTTAACATAGTTTGCATAAGGTTACATTCTCTTGACATCTAATTAACAAGTCTAAGTGTGTGTTTACTTTGACGGTGATGAAAATATTTTATATGTTTATTTTTCCCTTGAGTGAAGGTTTATATAATTTTTACATTTTGTTTACTTTACAGGTTCAAAATTAATGTCCTTACCAAATTACGATTACTTAATAAAAGTTGAATATACGAAAACTATCAAATTTGTTCTCTGTTGATGGAATTTGTAAATATTTCATACACAATGCGGAAATTCAATGACCCCTTCATCTTCAAGAAAGAAGAATAAATAAGTTGTACTGCCGAGAGAAACAAATTGTATTACAAACAAATCATTTGAAATAAATTAATCTTATGAAATCCCAAACATTAATATAAACCACAAATGAATCAAATCTATGTTATTAAAAAAAGCATCAATTAATGTACATATTCTTAAAATTCTCCTTACCATCACACGGAAAAAATAAAAAATAAATAAATGGAGCTGATAGGATAATTAGGATTTGCAGAACAGATTTGATGAATAACAGATTCCATAGTTTCAATGAAGATAATCACAAACTCTTTGGCAAGCTTCATATTTCTATGCACATTTCCAACTTCAACATACAATTTTTCATTCACAGAAGCATTGCTTCCTTCACTAAGTAAATGAATGATACAACCTCATTAGAAAATGAACACAGAAAATAGAAAATTGATATTATTGAAAATCGAGGAATTACAAAACTCATAAAAATATATAAGCACTGCTTCGAGTGAGTGCAACTACTGACGAAAAAATATTATGATATTCATGAAAAGAAAACAGAATTTTCACACTGCTAATAATAAGTTGTCTTCTCTAGCCTACCACACTTCTCCACTACACCTCTAACATATTGTATAACCGAAAAGATACCCTTCTCTCTCACCTCCCGATAGGGGTCTTCATTCATATGGGTTGAGCCTTTGTGCATCTATGCCATATCTTAGGCCAATAACATGGGTTGTGCCATATCAAAATGCTCTGCTACTTTTCTAGTTTCTCCGGTGAGTTGTCCTCCGATTCAATCCACACACCACTTTCGAAGGCTGCTTTTACTCTATAGATTCCCGATCTACAACAAGATCGATGGATTTCAATACACCACCACACATTTATTGGGTATCCTAGTTGCTTGACATCAATGAAAAAGGTGTTGCTTAAAATCTTGAGCTTTGTGTCACATAAAATTGATGATACATAATTGCGAGAAAAAAAGATAAAAACACATAGGATTAAGACCAAACAACCTACCGGAGAAATCAATCTTAATACTCATGGAACTTTAAATTTCTGACTATGGAATAGAGGCACACGAAAAATATTTAAAACAATTCATCTCTCTCTCTCTCTCTCTCTCTCACACACACACACACACACACACACACACACACACACACACAAGGAGTGGAAAGGGCGTGTGTCAGATGGGAGAAGAGAGGAGATACATCGATTGAGTTCCATATGATTTATTGAAGATAAAGGGTAAGAGCGATGGCATGTGATCACTATATTTTTCATACGTGAAAAGAGCAAGTGAACTCTATCGTAATAGCCTTAGGTGACCAAGTTAAATATCAAATCCATGAGAAACCAAGCAATTAAAATTCTAAGGGAGCTCAAGTCTATTATGATTTTATAAGGACTAGCTAACACAAGATGGAGAGATATAGGAGTAAATAACATGCGAAGAAATGCAAGAAATAAGCAATGTAAAAGATAAAAAATAAAATGGATAGATGAATGTGAAATAGATACCAAATGATGCAATGATAAGATTAGCATAATCATGGTATGAAGAATCTAAAGTTCATTCAACCAATTCTAATATATCATAGACAATGGAATAAGGGAAATCACTATATACTCCTAAACCTTATGACCAAGGTGAATATGATGAGAACTCATTACGAGCCAAAGATTAGATCCTAGGATTGTTTCCAATGCTCTCAATTCCAAATAGGTACTTCCAGAACTAAGAATTCTCTTAAAGGTACTCTACTAATTCTAATTTCCGTTTCTAGGTACTAAAATCTATTGACTTGGTTCCTTTTATTAGTTCAGCTAATCGTTCGATCTTGTCTCGCTAATGTCATATTTTAAGTGTTTAAAAGTATAAAAAGGTCATGACATAATCCTCCTCATACTAATATGCGTAATTCCTACAATAAAATGATTCAATCAATTTCCTAAACTTATAAATGAAATGACCATCCTAACCACATGCAAAGGAGAATTAACCACACAATTCAATCAGAATGAGAAATTGAGATAAAAAATTATCAAAACCTATTCAAAATTAGAGTTTAATTGCATAAACTCCAAATCAACAAATACCAATCATACTTGTTAATCTCGCGAAGGAGATTAGACAAATATAGTTTCAAGTATCAAAATAGACAATATTCTTAAAGATTCCATGAATGAACAAAAGAAAATTACAAAATAAGAAATAAGCTTTCCCTTGATTTTCTTCTCTTGAAACTCTTTCTTCTCTTGCAATATTCAATACTCCAATGCTTCTTTGATCAATTGAAATGGGTGATGGCGGAATTCCATGAATTGCATGGAGGAATATGGAAAGAATGGATGAAAATTGATTTGAGGAAGAATAAGTGTGTGAAAATGGGGTGTAAAAGTGTGTGTTTTGGATCTCAAAATCCATTTCTAAAATGTGTTCTCTCTTGAATTTTCTCTCCAAATCCCCTTTTATAATGAATGGAAGAATATTCTGTAATTTTCATGAGCTGGCCTAATTTTTGTACAAACTCGTGTTGAGTTGCACAACTTCGGTCGAGTTTAGGCTAAACTTGTGTCAAGTTGTGAAACTTGACCATTAGCAGGGTCGAGTAAGCATTTATAATATGAAGAGTACCGAAATCACCCTTTCTGCAGGGTCAAATTTGGAACATGTGTCGCGTTTTAACCATTTTCCAGTAATTTTATTTTGTCTCGTTCTTACTCGTTCCAACTTCAAATTGAGCGCCATTTTCTCTACATCTTATTTTCACCTTTAGAATTTATTTTTACCTGAAAATCACACAAATTCTACCAAAAGTACAAAATTTTCAAAGATTTCCCAATATCAAGTATTATAGGGCACTTAACAATAAGAACCAAGCATATCTATATAAAAACATACTATAAATGGACCCTAAATTCACGTGATTTCTATACTCGTAAAACTAAAAACTTAAAGTGTTATTTGTCCCCGAAAAACAAAAAGAGAAAAAGAACATGGGGAGAAAAAATTATGGTGGGAATAATGCAAGTACAATACTCATTCTCAATAATCTCTTCAAGGTTGTGTATGCACTCACACTCAAAGTATTTAGAAATTGTGAAAGTGTTTACACTCACAATCAATTCACATGTATGCATTATCATAGGCTTGCCTCAAGTCTCCAATTCTCCACCACTAATGAAGTGTGTCAATTATTGAATAAAAAATTACTTATGTTTGGAAGTAATAAAGGCTCTTTCATAAGGGTAGGAATATATATGGATAAAAGTGACTCAAATATGTGTGTGGATGATTAGAAGAGACATCTTCCTTCTTGTCAAACACTCCTTATTCATGATATCACTTCGTCCTTCTCAACTTTTCATGTACTTCATCGTCCCTCTTTTTTTTCAACTTAAGCATTTCTTTTGTAGAACTTTTTCTCATTAATTTTTTTTCTATATTTTTTCTAAAACTGCATTTATTTTAGAGCCACATTTTCATTCATCACCTTTTTTTTAGAGATCATCATCTATCCTCTTCCTGCGTATACATCCTTATTCATTAGTTATTATTGTATTTCAAGCACAAACTTCTTCAATTTCTTTTAAATCAACAAACTTCTCCATTTCCCTACATAACCTCTTTTAGTAACCTTCTTCCATAATCACCCCACCATTTACCAAATTTGTTGAATTTTTTTCACTTTAAGACTATTGCCAGAAAGTTCATTTTATACCTACAATACATAACAAAACAAGATAAAACTAAAAATAACTAAAAAAAATAAAATAAAATAAAAGCAATAAAGAAAATGATGGGCTGCCTCTTATCTAGCACTAAGTTTAACATCTTCAAGACGAGCAGAATTTTGGAACTTTATTCCGACCATAGATATCATTCGTCCTTGCAACCATATTTCAATATTTGTGCTTCTTTCACAATGAGGTATTCGTGGCTAGTGATGACTTCCTTAGCATCCTTCACACATAGCTTGTGATACTCGACTCTCTTAAGATGATACTCCATTGAACTCGCCAATCTTGACCACAACTTATTCCTTTTAACTTCTACAACACCAGAAAATCAACTTCCACCACTATCAAGCTCAACATGTGATCTTCGACTCAAATTCATCCAATACATCCTCATGACATAACAAAAAATAATGAATTGAACCTCTATCAACATGTATCATAGAATACCTCTATCATTCACAATACTTCCAATCTTTCCTATTCTTTAAACATCAACTACAAACTCAAAACAAAAACACATGATTTTCACAATTCAAAATTCAACATGGATGCAATTGGATATGGAAAACATATTCTTGTTGGATTGTATACTAAAACCCTAGCTTTAGTATGAACAATATTTTAACAATATTTTGAAATGAGAATCATTGATCAAATAATTGAGACAAACTATCGGGATGGTTGTAGTGTGATTTGGTATTAGTTTGTCTTGACTATAAAATTAAACTAGTGCACTTTATATGTACTGAGCAGGACATCTTGATGTTGTTCGATTTATACTAACTATATGAAAGAACAAGACCTCAGTTATTATAGGTGTTCGTTCTCTTAATCCCTAAACAATAACCTTGACACGTAATTCAGTATTTATTTCTTTGATTCATCAATGGGTGAGATTTAATTATTAAATCAATATGCTCGATGAGTTGGGAGATAGTATTGTCAGTATGGTGTACTGTTGATTGTAGAAGGAATCCATATCTTAATAATTTAGGTTGATGATGTCCCCTTGAGGAGACAAGCCCAGTGGCCCTTATACAAGTTCAGAAATTTATTGAGATCAGCCCACCCACAAACTTTATTTTAACTTATCAGCCCAGCTAGAATAGAAGCATACACAGTGATATGCGGTCCATCAAAATGGCCCAGGAAGCCTTATTTTAGAGTATACACACTACCATGAACTTTAACATGAGCAAGGAAATGAGGGCCAAAAAAATTAAATTATTAATTGTCTGCAACCGTAGTGTTAAATGAAACCAGAATATTGTTGAGTTGGAATCTAATCAGGCACAACCACCAGAGTTATATTTTATTTTATTTTAGTATTAATAAAATATTAATTTAAAAATAAAATTTAAAATATAATTGTAATTTTAAACAACTCATATGAATGATCCCAACTAAGGGAAGATTTTGCAACTCATATGAATGTTTCAATCTGTAAAACTTTTAAATAGAAATTTGTTGAGAGTGAAAATTCACGTATTTTAAGCCTTAATTTTACCATAATAGTACCTGATTCTTGATTATTTCCTATACAATATGATTTATTCCAAATTAAGACCAAATATACATATATATATTAGAAAAAAGAGAAATTTGCGCAAGAATGCTGAAAAACGCACGCCCACATTCCATAATTTTTCTGTGTTTGTGTGAAACTCAAAATTGGTATTGTGATAAATGATTGGAAAGCCACGAAAGAGAGGATTATTTTGGCGTAAGAATATCTTGAATCAAAGTTTTATTGTGAAAGTTATGCTCGAAATCATGTGGTTATGCAATCACGCCCAAGAGGTCGAATGGGGCCATTCGAGCCGAACAAGATCCCATTTTTACCCACATCTGTATTTTTACACTACCAGTACATGTATGTAGGTATTTTAATTTTAAAAATAATAGAAATATCAATTTGGAGGTCCAAAAGTATGAAAGCGCATCATAAGAAGAGTTGAAGAGAGAGATTCCACAATTCCACCACCACATAAACCTTCATCCACACACCATCCATCATATACCTTCCTCCATATCCATCCAATCAATCTATAACACCATCACTGTGAATATTTGTCTGTCGAATCAAGAAGGAAAACCAAGAGGATTTAAAGAGATGGAAGAAAGAACAAAGGATATCGCTACCCCTAGGGTTTTCATAATTCATTTCTTTCTTAATTCTGATTTCCCTGATCATGGTTAAGATCTATTCAACTCCTACGTGTGTTGTCTGTCACATAATGGGCTAGAACTATTTTGGTGGTTCTTGAGTTTTGAAGGTTTAAACAATTTAATTTGACTCTCTATAGGAGAAGTTTCCTTATGGCTACAATTGAATTATGTCATATTTAATTGCACATTTTAGAAACCTTTAATCATAATTGTTTTGTGTTTCTTCAATTGTTATATGAAAGTTTGAATATAAATCTGATTGTTGATTGAATGCGTTCATGACTGATTAGCTTTTCTGTTATGATTCTAAGGGAGGGACCAATACTCTCGAGGCTTCATTAGAATTGTTGAATATGAATGTTTATTATATTACACATCACTTGGTGGATTGATAAGCAGGACTAAGAGGGTAATTCTATAGTATCTATAAATGGAGAACATATATGGATTTGATTACCAGATGATTTGATTACCAGATGTGGGAAAAAATTGATATTGTGAGTACCTACAAAGGGGGTGGAATTAGTTTCTTGCTCTGAGGTGACGAACCAGGTTTACTTGTTTGTTACCTGTGTCTATAGAGTGAATTAGCATATATTCTTGATGCATCCTAATCCTTCTAGCAGAGTTCGGTCAGGATACTTAAAGAGTAAGATTAATGACTTTAAACTGGATTTTCTAGAGCTACTTATTCTTCATTCTTGAGAACACTTTAATTTTCTTCAAGTACTTTTATTTTAATTGTTTATTTAATATTCATTTTAGTAGTTTTTAATTGGATACATCAAATCTTATTTCCAAATTCATCTTGATTATTTTAGGTAATAATTTAATTGGTAGTACTCATTTGGGTTCGATATTTAACTTGGTCGCTTACCTAAGCTATAATTGCATCCTTAATACTTTGGGATTAATTATGTGTTAAGAAAATTGTGTACCACAATTATTTCATTCCAAAATATAAATATCCTAAAATTAATTGCTGAGATAGAAATAAGGTTGGTTCAGTTTAATTTATAATTTAAAAGATCGCCACGAAAGGGAATAAATAAAATAGTCGTGCACTTTGAAGATTGCAAATCTAACTCAAGCTGTCTTGGGGATGATAAGTATAGATGATTATCATAAAATGACCACCACAGTTGTGAAAGTACAATCTGAATACCTACTTTTCGACGAAAGTTAAAATTTACTATGAAAAGATTATATAGAGTTTAAAGCACAAATAGGGAAGATTTAGTCCAACTTCCTAATTTATGTAGTTGCGCCTATTCCTTCATGTTTGTTGCATATGCCAAACATTTCAAACTGCAACATTATAATTTAAGAACTTAATAATTAGAGCAAACGAATAAGTAAGAACATATTATTTTTGAAAACTTAATATATTCCAGGAAGGGGCCACTGGTAATAACATATATCTTAATTCCCTAAACATTAGTTTACCAACTATCCAAAATAGTTTACCTTAGCACTAGTTTCCAGACAACCAAGCCCAACTGTGTTAATATTGGCATGTTTCGTTCCAGAACAAGTTAGATATTCAACATATATGATTTAAGATACTAAGTAAAACTAGCCCACTTCGCTACTATATTCTTCTTCTTATTCTTTTTTCCTCTAAGAGAAGAGTATGGAAATTCATGTCGCTACATGTCACATTAATAAAATAAAATACGAGATTGAAATATTTCATCAATTTTTACCAAGTCAATGCTTACTTATTTCTACCACTACTTGCCTTCTACCTCACTCATAGTAATAAAACCTTTGATTCATTCATAGTAATATGACATAATTTGGTGAAAGAACTTAGGCATTAATCTTCAGCATAAGATTCATTACATACTGATCATTCACTCGTGCATTGGGTAACAACTCCAAAGCCTGAAAAGTTCTAACGCTTCCACGGGCCTAAAAAATTTGGTTCAACATGATTATTATGACCTGAAATTTCATTTGGAACTTTAAACAAAAAATTCATGAACGTGAAAATTATAACACTAACCATATGTCACAATTCTTTTGCTCCAGAGACAAACAAAGAAGAAATTGTGGTGGAACAAGAAACTTTGACTGAAACTCTTCAAATATTTTTTCCACCTTAACCATGGAGGAGCCCATCCATACTGTTGGTTTTGTCCAACACATCAAACAAGAACTTAATTCTTAGAATAAATGAGTGAATTTAATAAATTTATAAAAAAACCAAAGCTATGAAATAAACCTTATAGTATTAAATTTCCATCTGCCATTCCAATAGAACAAATCCTCTCCATTACAAATTTTAAGCTGCAACCAAAGGTAAACATAGTATCTGCAGTAGGCTTTCACCAGTAATATTAAACATTATTGCAATCAAATGATATCAACATGCATAGTAATTGTGCAGAGTCTGTAGTAATGTCTTTAAGAAAACCTTCGGAGGTTGGAGAGTACGCCCTTCAACCTGAGTAAAGCTGTTATCATTGGAAACGCCTACAACAAAGTATAGACCATAGGGCTTTTATCGTGGTTTCTCCACTAAGGAAGATCTTCAAAAAGTAGAGAGAACTTTTGTATAGCAATGTAAGGAGACTAAATTCCACAGCTGATGCAGTCAGAGAAATATTGATATGCTAACATTTTATTACAAAAAAAAAATAAAACCATAATAATAACAATAGCAAAGGTCTAATCCACATTATCACTTGGACATTTTGGAAAAGATGGATTATAAAAGACATTCATATATATCTGATAAAGTGAATGATGCCGTTAAACTTACAGATTATCAAGAAAAATTATGGTCAATTTTCAGTTGTTACATAACAACTTCTCTCAAATCGTACAATTTTTTTTTACCAAATGATGGTGAATATGAGATTATAGATGTCAAGCAAGCTTCTTGATTGCAAAATGTAGAAGATTTCAGTGCTTCACAAATTTGATTTCTCTTTCAGATAATTAAAATAGAGATAAAAAGTCTTGAATTCATACAATTAGAATAAATTTAATATGTAGTGATGACATGCTTTTAGAAATAAAATAGATTAACCTGACTCATTTGGATTCTTGCATATAGTACTCTGCAAAAACAAATAGGTATGTAACAAATAAAGATAATCAGACATGTCCCAACACAAATATGATATTCTAAGAATATTATTTGTTATGAAAGAGAAACAAGAGGTTGATTAATTAGCAGAGAGTGTACCAGAGGATTATAACATTTAGTTGGGCTAATTAGTTCAAGTAAAAGTTTGCAAAAATCATTACCCACTTAGAAGACAATGGATTTGAAAATCTGGAATTAAATTTTATAACTTTGTCCTCCTTCATTTTACGTGATTCACCTAACAATGTTGGTCATGAACTATGAAGAAAGAATAAGAAGTACATGTTACAATTGAAAGCATCAAGTGAAAAATATTAGACTCAAAATAATTAAGTCAGTACCTTGAAGTGCTCATATGTAATATCAAGATGTCATAAATCAACCTCACCACTTACTGAGCTTATTTTACATAAGAAACTTCACTATCTTAAAACTACATTCAAAGCATAAAAAAAAAACTAGCAAACTTAAAATGAAAAAAAATATTAAATGGCATACTTGAAAGTAATGTCATCTGCATGTTCCAGTCAAAGGTTAGCAAAGAAGAGTAACACATCCCTGCACTAATGACAGCAGGTTGAGGAACAGTTGAAGATAATACTGTACAAGCTTTATACTCTTCCTTTCTCTTTTCACACATGTGAGAAGGGAAGTAAAAAATATTAATTTACTTTGTTTTTCATATCATCTCCAGGAGAACCATTTATTCCACCTTGTTTCTACATGGTTCATTACACTCATTGCAATAAAATCCCTACGTCGATGTTTATAATTAATTATTATAAGTTAATATTACTCCTCCATAGCCAAGTATGCATGCATTATCCTAGAAAGTAAACAAAACTAGAGTGAGAATTACATCGACGTACTATTGTTATATAGATATTGGTTATTTAACCAAAAGACTTCATTTTTCCAAATCACATATCAATGCGGTGATATCTTTTCAGCAGTTCTTATAGTATATTTTGGAAAACATGCCCTTAGTACATCTCAAGCAAGACTGGATATAAGCCTGGAACTACAAAATCTAGCCTCATACTCCCTCTAGCAAGACCGCATATTTGGATGCAAAATGAAGAAAAACACTGTAGCGTCTGTAAAATCCCAGCGCTACAGTGACAGTTGAATCCAAATTTTTTTATTTATTTTTTTCTTATTTACAATTATTAATTTAAATAATATAAAATATTTTAATGGTTAATGATAAATTAATATGTATGTTGTATACATTTAGCGTCCATTTTTCTTTATTTTTTTACTTATTTATAATAATTAATTTAAATAAGTGAAAAATATTATGATTGTTAGTTTTAATAGTAAATTAATATATATGTGAAAAAAATTCTACATTTTAAAATAAGTTTAAAAAAATATTTACTTATAATAAAATATATTAAAAATTAAAATTACATTACATATTAAAATCCTAAATACAAATTAACATTGCATTAATATATTATAAAACATACCCTTAATTGAAATAAATTGATAAAACAACATTACTAGCATAAGAAAAAATAAAGTACATAAACATAATAAATAAACACACAAATACTAATAATCAGAGAGACCACCCCCTGACCCTCCTCCAATATCTCAAATAAATTGGCCAAAGAAATAAGGAGGGGTACTAGAATTTTGTTGTTCGTCTAGTCTTCTCTTTTCCATGATTTTTTGTTGCTCACGTATAATAAAGTCACGTCGTTCGGGGTCCAAAATGGTGTCCAAATTCACCATTATGAGTTTGTCTTCTCGCATTAATTCTTTTAATTTATTGTTATGCTTTTTAGCTTCTTCAACCATTTCACACATTATAACAACATCTCGATCTTTTTTTCAGCAGAAGTGTGTAACATTTCACACATTTTTTCACCCTCTTCTTGTATCATGTTTGCTACAATTGATATTTCTTCACCTTATTTCCTTTTCAATTTTTGCTTTTTATCCCCTTCGGTCGCCTCAATGAAGAACCTCCATTATCATCACTTAAATTGATTGTAAATTCTGACAATGAGGCTTGCGGAGATACAGGGGATGCCAACGTGTTTACTTGAGCACTTGGACTTTCTTCCTCTGCAACTTCTTCTATGTATTTCTTCATAATAGACCACACATGCGCAAATCTGAAACCATTTAGATATTCTTCATTTTTAGACATCAACTCGTTTGCCTTGTTCCACTACATATATACAACATATTAAATCAAGTATAAATTATAATAAGCTAAGTATGATTTATAATTAAAAGAAAATAAAATATTTCACTTACGATGTCTTCATCATTTGCACCACTTGGACGAGAATATCGAACTTGTTGTAGACATGCCCAGAACTTTCTACAATCTTTAAGTATGAATCGAAAATGGTATTGTAAGGATTTTTTAGTACGAGAGACTGATTGTGATGGTTTTTCAGAATTGTATTTTTCAGTAATACGAAGCCAAAATTTATCATTTGTTTGGTTTCTACCAATAATTAAATCTTGTGAAACATCAAGATAACAAATACAAAGATTTTTATCATTGGAGGAAGATAAATTTTTATCTCGTTTAGACATTTTAGAGAGAAGATATACGAAAATAACAATAAGTTGAGTGTGAAAAGAGAAATTCCAGAGGCTTGTGGTAGGATAAGGATTGTGTGTTATATATTTATAATAAATATTAGACTTCTCACATTTTCCAAAATCATCATCCAACAATTGAGATTTAAAGATGATGTTATACTATCAATGGTTGTGATTTAAAGAGCATGGATTGCGCTTCTTTTCTCTCTACACTTTCCAAGATTATCATCCAACAGTTGAGATTTAAAGATGATATTTTTTATCAATAGTTGAGATTTTAAGTACATGGATTGTGCTTTTTTTCTCTCTACACTTTCCAAGATCATCATCCAATGGTTGAGAGTTAAAGATGATATATTTTTATCAATGGTTGAGATTTTAAGTACATGAATTGTGTTTCTTTTCTCTCTACACTTTCCAAGATCATCATCCAATAGTTGTGATTTAAAGATGATATTTTTTTATCAATGGTTGAGATTTTAAGTACATGAATTGTGCTTCTTTTCTCTCTACACTTTCCAAGATCATCATCCAACAGTTGAGATTTAAAGATGATATTTTTTATTAATGGTTGAGATTTTAAGAAAATGGATTGTGTTATTTTATCTCTACAATTTCTAAGATCATCATCCAACGGTTGAGATTTAATGATTATATTTTTTTATCAATGGTTGAGATTATAAGTACATGAATTGTGCCTTCATAAATAGTGCAATTTTGGATTATATAATGAACACATGCAACCACTTACTAGTACTTCAAAATAAAAAATTTTTCATCACTCCACTCATACATACAACAATGAATTTTAATGAGATATTTTCTTCTTCATCAAGCTCATCAAGTGATGAGTTTGATATATTTGCCCAATCAATATTAGAGAGTTATGATACTGAAGAAAAAATAATTGTGCGACATCTACAAAACAACAATATATTGCTAGCTGAATTTCTTAGCCACCAAAAGGCAAATCCAAGGCATGGAGTATCAGTGCAAGGCCGGAGAACTATTTTTCGTGATCGAGAAACAACTGTAGAAAATCTCTACAATGACTACTTTGCTTAAAATCCAACATATAATGAAGATCACTTCTGCCGATGCTTTCGAATGTCTCGTGATTTATTTCTTAGGATCGTTGATGCTGTAAAAATCACGATGATTATTTTATACAACGAAGGAATGCAGCTGGAACGCTTGGTTTTCCAACTTTACAGAAGGTGACGACCACAATTTGTATACTCGCATATGCAATTTCAACTAATGCAACCAACGAGTATATCAAGATTAGAGAATCCACATCCATTAAATGTGTTAAAAGATTTTGTCGTGCTGTTGTTGAGATTTTTTAGAGCAATATCTAAGAGCTCCTACTGCCAATGACGTTGCAAGACTACTCTATATAGGGAAGCAGCGTGGATTTCCAGGTATGTTAGGAAGTTTGGATTGTATGCATTGGAAGTGAAAAAATTGGCCAATAGCTTGGCAAGACTATATTCTGGTCGTAGTGCATCTCCAACAATTATACTTGAACTGTAGTTGATTATGATTTATGGATATGTCATGTACATTTTAGGATGCCGGGTTCTAATAATGATATTAATGTGTTGAAGACCTCTCCTCTTTTCTCTAACCTTACTCGAGGTATTGCTCCAAAAGCACATTATATCATTCAAGGAAAAATTTAATATGGGGTATTATTTGGCTGATGGAATATACCCCAAATGGGCAATAATTGTTCAAACTATCCATGAGCCCGTTGGGCTAAAAAATAATATTTTGCAACAAAACAAGAAGCTTGTAGAAAAGACGTGGAACGTGCATTTGGAGTTCTACAAAGTCGATTTGCAATTGTGGCAAACCCAGCACGTTTTTGGAATAAAGCTGATTTGAAAATAATTATGGTGCGTGCATAATAATGCATAACATGATAATCGAAGATGAACGAGATCTTAATGCTCCAATTGTGGAAGCAAGAGAAGTGCCACTTCCAGATGTTGAATTTGCGGATAGTGATCCTGCTCGATTCCAAAACTTTCTTACTCGATATGCACAAATTAGAGATACAGATGCCCATTTCAACCTTCGAAATGCTTTAATTGATCATTTATGGATGAAGTATTAGAACTCGGAGGATTAGAAATAATCATTCTTAATTTTAAGTGTTGTAGTTTTAATTATTGTATTGTTATAGTTTTAATTTTATGTTTATGTATTTTGTAATGTAATTTTAATTTTAATTGTTGTCTTAGTTTCATGTTTAAATAAATTATAACGTAATTTTTATGATTACGTTATTTTAATTTTAGGCATATTAATATTTTTATTATATTATTTTTTGTATTCAAAAATAAAAATAATAATAAAAAATAAATTAAATATAAAAATAAATAAAAGTATTATTAATAAAATGAATGTGCTGCAAAATGGAGTCAACTGCTGGGGATGACCTTATAGTTACACTACACTTATCTCCATCTTTGGTTCATAAGATGAAACTACATAAATATAAATGAATCAATAGGACTTGAATTTGTATACTTTCACCCAAGTTAATTGGCTAAGACAAACATGATAAATTGATTATTAATGAAATTAAATGAATATTTCTGAGCTGTGTTTTAATAAATATGTCAATTTTGAGCATGTTTATAGTATATATGAAAAGCAATATCATTTTATGATAAAAAGTGATAAAATTTTAAATAAAAAATGATAATTAATTGCAAAAACGTAAAATGGTCTCACCGTGAGACGGTCTCACACAAGACTACCCATAATAATAATAGTATATTTATAATATCTATATTTGATTTCTTATGTCTTATGTCAATTCAAAGTCGATCATGTCACTAAATCTTTAGTTTGTCATTGTTAAAGTTTATTATTGGTAATTGAGAAATAATATTCCGTTGGGATTATCTCTCTGTCAATTTTAAAAGTTCATGTTGCCACTAAATCTTTTAATGTTGTTTATTGCATATTCCATCAAGATTATCTTTATGATGAAATAAAACAATATTCCTTTGTAATGTATTTAGACAAACTTTTATTATTTTCAATTTTAAAAATTCGAAAAGGATAACATTGAGTGTCATAAATGTACATTAGGATGGTTAGGTTTCGAAATGATTATTAATTATATATGCTTGAGTTAAGCATGGGAGTGATTCACTAAATGATTTTCATGAGTTAACTATAAATTAATATCATATTTTATTTTAAAAAGAAAAAGAATGATGCTTGTGCTGTTCGGATCTCCTATTACATTTTGGTGTTGTATTTCTTGTCGCATATTTTTGGATGAATGAAACACATGTGAGAGACAAATCTATACCCTAAAAGAAAAATATCAATTATAAGGGAAAGGATAGAGATTTTCCTACAACACACGTGTCACTCATATAATGCGTGTAATTAGAGAGTTAACACCTAAATGTAATATGATGTTTGGTACCATTGGCGGACCTTAGAAGGGAGTAGGGGGGGCACTGGGCCCCCTGAACTTCTAAAAATTACTAGTATAGATATAGAAATTTTCTTGAAATATCTTTGTGTCCAAGTGTTAAGTGAGGATGTTTTAATTTTAAAGGTCCCTTGTTCGATTCATGCAGCACTGTTATTTTTTTCCCTCTTCTATTTCTTTTATTTATTTATTTTCCCTCTAAATAACATATTTATTTAATAATTTTAATGACTTTAGTTTCAAAATTGATGACTTTAGTTTCAAAATTGTTACTCTTACATAATACAATTAAAAATACTAAAACATCTTTAGAAAAATATTAATAAAAGTTGGTAAATAAAATAATTCTTCTTAAACTTTGTAGAATAAAAAACACGAACTATTGTATGAGAAAAATTGGGCCCCCCTCGACGGAAATCCTGCGTCCGCCACTGTTTGGTACTATCGATCTCCATTCAAATTATCAACAATAGTGATCCCACACAACTTTTAGAATTGATTTAGTCCCACTCAGTGTCACACCCAGCCACATGGGTGCTACACACGCCTTTGAGGGTTTTAAATTAAATGAATGAGAATATTAATTTTACTCCATCAAAAAAAGAGAAATGTGAAGAGTTGAAATAGAATATTATTGTGATTACCATAATTTGATAGAAAGGTGTAGAATTTTTTTATTCTTAAAAGATAATGTTTGCAGTCTCCAAAAAGGGCTCCTAAGTGCACATACCAGTATAAATATTAGACGATGAATTTAAAATCACCAGCTTTCAAATTATGAGACATTAAGCAAAATATATATATATATATATATATATATATATATATATATATATATATATATATATATATATATATATATATCCTCTTTGGTATTAGAGTCAAGGAGAGTGTAAAAAATATTCATTTGTTTACTTCTAGGTGATAATCAGGTGATTACCGAGTCTCTTCGCCTACGAATAATAAGATTTGCTATCAGGTACGTTCTATCCTTAATACTCCTAGGATTGTAAGTAATATTCTATTATTGCATGAAGAAATAATGGATTCCTTTTTACAACGTTCTTATTCTAATACATCTGAAGGCAGTACATCTAGCCCAAAGAAGCTAGTTCATACTGAAGAAACAATTATCGAAGTTTTAAAAAAATCTATAGATGATTGGAAAATTCCAAGAATTTCCATCGATGAAATTTATGAAACATCTAAATTTCTTTCATTTACTACTGATCTCACCATCAAAACTGAAGAAAGAGGCATCCCATTAACCTAACCCTTTGAGACAATTGCTTTACTTTCCAAAACATCCCTTGATAAGCACTACTCTAAAGGCTACAAATACATACATATAGCATTGATACAAATAGGTATAAAACCTTTAACTAAAGAAGGTCTTGACACCTCTATTCTTGCCATTTTCAAAGATGCTCGCTTTGTGAACTTTGATAAATTCCTTCTTAATTCTCTAGATTCAAGCCTTTGTACGGGTCCAATCTCATTTGATTCTACCCTAATCTTACCATTTCTCTTCGTAGAAAAAATATTTTAAAATCTCTAGTGCTCCTATTACAAAATCTTGAAGGATATATTCCTATTACTATTGTTTTCAGAATATATTACAAAGCCATTCTGTCAGCTTTTGCTACTAAGGTACGGTTCCATAGAAAGAAATTTGAAACACTTCTTCTCCAAACATATTTAAGAAAATCTAATGTTGTTATTTCCAAATCTATTCAGTGGAAAGATATTTCCCTTCCTGATGAATGGATCCTTGATAAGCTATAAATTTCTCAATAAAAAAAACTTTTGAGAGATAGGATGAACAACTGTTGTAAACTATGCATGTGTAATAAGTGTGTTTCCTTTTAACCTTGCAGTAGTTAAAATCGATTCCGATTGGATGCATCTATGCATGAAGATTTGGGATAGATTTATTAAGATTTGGGAAATAATTATTAATATTTGGGTTAGATTAGTTATAGTGCGCCTGCACAATGTGGGAATAGAGCCAGAGACGGCTGAGTTGGTTGAGCCGAGCTCATCTTTTATTTTTGGTACAAGAAGACAATGAGTCGGACTCATCAGAGTAGGAATATCAATAGGACGGGTTTTTTTGGGTACCCAGCCTACCCGAACCCTAATGGAAAGTGTACGGGTAGTTGTAAACGAGTTTAGGATAGGTACAAGTAGTTATAAAAAATACCATTAGGGTTTGGGACGGGAACGGGTAATACCTCAATACCCGTGGATACCCCGTTTATATATATATTTAATAGTTACAAGTTTTATTGAATAATATTTATTAAATATTTATTAAAATAATATAATTTATATTATATTTATTTTATATTTAATTAATAATAATGTAAGTTTTTTATTATATTTATCTAAACAATAAATAAATATAAATACACATAAAATAAATGAATATTAAACAGGTATGGGTACCCGCGGATATGGGACGGGTACCATAATAATTTTTTTAAACTGGACATGTACGAGTAGTTGTATTTTAATCGGATACAGTACAGGTACACCAAAATAAGCGGGTACCCTAACCGTTGCCATCTCTACACCCAAGCCTTCGTTCACAACCACAGAGGAGGAGATCGATGAAGAGTTGGAAGAGGGTGATCGTCGCAATTTTCACCTAAATTTTAGTATCTTTTAAGTTTTATTTTTGCATTATTTTTTACATTTCGTGTAATATTTGGTAGAGTTATTGTTCATATGAAGATTTTTGTGTCATAATTGATGACTTTGTGAAAATGAGCTTAATTGTATGTAAAACAGGTGAAAATAGAGCAAAACAGAGACGGGAGCCAAAATGTGAAAAAATGGACAGAAGTCGATAGATTTCGACCCGAAGCATAAACTCAAGTCGAGCTCATTTTGGGAAGTTCTGATCAAGCTCCCACACACAGCCATCAGAAATCGACTATACACGACTAAAACATGAACTCGGCCTTCCCTGTTCGTCGAGCTCCGTCAGTGCTGCAAAACTGCTGAAAAACGTGTTGCTACTCGAGTCAAGTTCGCTCTGGATTTAAAAAATTAATCAACATCGATTCTAGAAGGTTCCATGTCCATAAATACGTGATTAGCGTCATTTTTACAGGAGGAATTATTTTTGGGAGCACTTACACCTACTAAACACCACAATTCACACACACTTTCTTTGCATTCCATTTTCTTCATTTTTATTCCTTTTCACCATTAATTTTCTTTGATTTCCTCACATCCATCCATAATTCCATCACTTATCACCAATTTAAGGAGAAGATCTCAAGTTCTGGAGGATTTTGGCATGATAAAGGAAGAGAAGATCCACCATCAAAGTGAAGCAAACCAACCTTTATTTTGTTATTTTCTTCTTTTTATGGCTCATGTGGAGCAAGCTATGGATTGTATTGAATTTGTAATGAATATTATTGGCTAGACCTCTTGTGTGGCTAGTAATATGATTGGTTAAGGATATTTACACTTGCACACCATGTGCTTGATAAAATAATTGATTATGAATATTTTCTATCATATGTGTTTATCTCTCAATTTATGTGATAATGTGTGGTTAATTGTTAATGGCATATATATGGAGTGTAAACTTGTGTGCATGTGATGAGTTGTTAATTGAATCATGTTGTTGCATGAATTATTTATACTATAGGTGCGAAGTGAGTTTGTGAAGACCATGACATACCTAGAGTCTCATGATAGGACATGTATGAAGAGTAGCGTTTCAACGTACTTGGATAACGTGAAAGAGCTTCTCTATACCTTATAAGGGAATATGAAGTATAGTGAAACTCTCTTAGGTTCTATTTTGGGACGACTTAGGTGCTAAGTTTCTACATCTATGAGTATCTTGTGAAGGAGCTATTAGTTCTATTTGTGAGAGCCTTTAATATCATGATCATTGATGTTCATCATTCCATGTGTGTATGAGTCTAAATTCCCCTTTTCCATGATGTTGCTAGTCTTGTTTTCTTCTTAGATTGTGCTACATACTTCCATTCAATTTCACTTGTTACTTGATTGCTATTCTATTCTACTTGGTTTTACTTGTTTTTATTAGTTGTTAACTTTAGCATACAATTCGATCTATCCATCGATTTAGTTCTTCTAGAGAGAGCACTTATTATTGAATACGGCTATACAAACTTCTCTCTTGGGTTCGATATAGTTTATTACTTGATCTCTGGCACTATAGAACAATAGAGTACACATGCTCTTCATAAGGAAAGTACCGATCAGAGGGTGCTGGAAGACAGGAATTGGAAGCCAGAGACTGAGGTGACTACCAGAGACGGAGCCACGTAGGCTCCTTAAGGGGCATTGGATCCCATGAAAATTTAGTATTATTATATGTATGTGTATAATTATAATAAATAACCTATAGCTCAGTGGCATCTTCCTTTTAAATCTTCTCAAGGGTCATGGGTTCAATCCCGTTTCCACTCTACCCACTTCTATTTAATTTATTCATTTATTTTATAGTTTTCGACACAATCTATTTATATTTATTTTACTTTCTTTTATATTTATTTTATCTTTATTTTATTCCTTTATTTTCTAGTTTTCCACATAATCTATTTATATTTATTTTAGTTTCTTTTTATTCTTTTAATTTCTATTTTTAAACTACTTTTATTTTATTCAATTATTTTCTAGTTTTCCACACAATCTACTTATATTTATTTTACTTTCTTTTTATTCATTTATTTTCCACTTTTAAACTTCTTTTTATTTTACAGTTTAACATCCTTTTATTCAATTTTTTTATTTTTTTTTATCATTTTTCAATAAAATTATTTTTTCTATCGTTACTCCCATCATGTCTCTTTTAATATTACTTCATACTTTCATAATTATCTTTTATACTTTCTATTTTTATTAATTTTACGATAATTTGCACCACTAAAAAAGTAAAATAACTCATCAATTATATAAGCTAAAAATGCATCTTATTTCAAAATTGTCACTCTAACTTATTACACATAACGTATTTTATAATTTATTTATTACTTAACACACTATATTAACTCTTAAAAGTCAATAAAATTAATTAAGAAGCAACTTTTCTTAAACAGCATATTTTCTCATCCTAACGTAGGAAAGTTAATATTTACCATTTTGTTACCTTTGAATGGAATTGATTACTTACAAAATGACTATGAATGAGAGTGCTTTCTTGTGGACTTTGGAGTTCTGATTACTTGATTTTGAACCAATCAAATAACTTGGCTTTGAAATTCTTATAAATTAAGTTTTCAATACTTCCGTTTTGAAAACTACTTTGTAAGATATTTGACTGTTCAAATTGTTTTTAACTCTAAATGGCCTTTAATCATACTAAGTTGTTTTTTAGTTTTTTTTTTTTTACTATACACTAGTTATGCTTTTAATTGAATACAATGGTTGATGAGAGTGAAAATAAGCGTGTTTTAGTGTCCTATTTAATACATTTTTTATGGGAATTGTTGTTATATATTAGCACAAGTGTCTTATATTCGATATATATGAGAAAAAGATGCGTTTGAGGTGTTTTAATGTGTTTTAGGTGGAAAAAGGATCAAAAGTGCCAAGTTGGAGAAAAGGTGTAACTTGTGCAAGAATGCTGAAAAATGCACGTCCAACTTGTGTAATTTTTTTGTATTTTTGTGGAGCTCAAAACTAGAAGTGTAAAACATGGTTGGAAAGCCACTGAAGAGAGGATCATTTTTGGTGAAGAAACACCTCAATCGGAGTCCAAACGAGAAAGTTATGATCAAAATAGTGACGTCGTGCAAGCTGTTCCTACTCAGTACGACTATGTCACATTGTATGACTCGTTACATTTTCAAATGTTAAAGATTTTGTGAGTTCTTTATATGAATAGAAACCAAGGAAAAGAGGATTACGTGAGCGCAAAAATCACTCAAATTGGAGTTTGGATGTGGAATTTATGCGCGAAACGGTGAGACTGCGCAATGCCGCTCGACCAAGGTCGACCTCGCTCGATCAAATCTGTTCTGGTCGAGCGGGGACACAGAATTCTATTTTTATTGGGTTTTACACCCTCAGTGCTTGTATTTGTGTATTTTCCAAGAAAAAGCTCATCCAAGGTCCATTAGGATAGCTTACAAGTATAAAAGGGGATGCAGATCACACCAAAGAAGTACTGCAACACAATCATCCTACACTCCACAAGGGAGATCACCCCCCGAACCATCATCCTCATCCTTTCCTCCATCTATCCATCATTGTGAAGATTCGTCTGCTGAATCAAAAGGATAACCAAATGGAGGATTCAAGATGAAGAAGGACGCGATGACTCCCGCATCTAGGGTTTTATTCGTTTTATAATTTATCTTGTATTTTCCAGACTATGGGTAAGATCTATCCAATCCCCATGATTGTTCTTCGCAACATCATGGGCTAGAACCATTTTGGTAGATCTAGGATTTTGAAAGTTTTATGAATTAATTAAACTCTCTTGTGTGTCCTCCGTACAACACTACGTGTGGATTGATTTTATATATGATTGTTCTTTCTTAATCCATATTCATAGTCGTTTTGTGGATCTTCAATTGGTATATAGAGTTTGAATATATATCTTGGTTATAGATTGAGTGTGTTCACCGCTGAACAGGATTCCATGTTATGATTTTATGTTATGATTCTAAGTGAGGGGACTCTGAAACTTCATTAGAACTATCATATATGAATATTTATTAATTGAATTGAATTCGAGTTAGTAAGTAGGATAAAGAGGGTAATTTTATAGTACCTATAAAGGGTTATTATATCGGGTTAGATTCCAGACGTGGAAAATAATTAATACCGATAGTACCTAGAAAGGGGGTGAAATTATATCTCTTGCTCCAAGGTTATTCACACATGTTACACGCATATTTACTTGTGTCTATAGAGTTTATTTGCATGGTTTAGTAATGCGTCCATAGTCCACAACGCAGAGTCGGCCTGCACTTGAGAGGGAAGTTAAGTAGTAAAATTATATTACCCTAGAGCTACCTATTCTCCATTCTTGAGACACTTTTGTATTCTTCCAGTGCTATTTTATTTTAATTGATATTAAATTTTTAGTATTTTAATTAATTAGATTATAAACCTCAAACTTTATTGCCTCTTGTCTTAATTAATTTAGTAAATAATTAAATTGATAATACTCCGTCCTTTGGGTTCGATATTTAACTTGGTGGCTTGCTTAAGCTGCAATTGATATCCTTAATACTTGGAGATTAATTTTGCGTGCAAAGAAAATGCCCATCAAGTTTTTGGCGCCGTTGCCGGGGATGACTGTTATTATTAGTTTATTATTTCTAGTTTGATTAAAACTTTTATTTGTGATTATTTCATTCTATCTAATCTTGAATTTTTCTGAGGTTCTTGTGCACTAGAAAAAGGAGAGGAATGAAAATAAGGAATAACACATTGAGCTAGACATGGCCGGAGTAAGGCAGAATCCGGATAATGTTATCATACGTGAAATTTTCACGAATAATGGGATTGGTAACATGGGGTTGATAGGAGCAAGGGGTGGATGATGATGATTTTGAGATACATCCCACTCTTATCAACATGGTAGAGAAGAATCCATTTTTTGGAGGTTCCTTTGAAAATCCATATCAGCATCTCAAAAGATTTCTTGGTTATGCAAACACTCAAAAGGGTGTTGGAGCTATTGACAATGCTAGGCGGATCGCCTTATTCAAGTTCTCTTTGATTGATAGGGCAGAAGCTTGGTATGAGACTCTTGATGCCACAGATTGCATGACATGGGACCAACTGCAGCAGAAGTTCTTAGAGAGATACATGCCACCCTCAAGGATCTTAAGAATGAAGCAAAACATCACTTAATTTGTTATGAATTAGGGTGAGAAATTTCATGAGGCGTGGGATAGGTTCAAAGATATGCTCAGGCGGTGCCAGCAACATGGAATGTCTAAGCCTCAGTACATAAGTATCTTCTACTATAGATTTGATTGTGAGTCGTGTGTTCTTATTGATGCATCATCAGGTGGAGCGCTGTTATCTAAAACAACAATAGAAGCAGAAAAGTTGTTTGATATCTCTACGAATTCACATGACTGGCCTACGGAAAGAGTAAGAGGATTATATATACTTGGTAAGGTAGCACAAGTTGAACATCAAGTGGTGAAGCTGAATAGGGATGATGAGCTCGTCTCTAGTCTAGCTAACATCAACAAACTACTAGAATTCCAGTAGAAGCAGATTACAGAGTTGACACAAAGGGAGGCCTATTATGCAGCAGCAAGAAGTGAAGAGTGTTGAAGATACCTTCAATCAATACATGACAAGGAATGATGAGAGGGTTGACTGCATCGAAGCTAGTGTGAATGCTAATCGTGCAGATTAATCTAAGAAGTTGAAGGACCTTACGTTGTTGATGGGGCAGATGGCCGGGAACGTGAATCAACTGATGCGAATGTTGGAGAAAGGAATGTGCATGTCTTAAGGCATAATGAACCCTAAAGAGTGTAAAGCCATCACATTGAGGTCAGGAACACAGTATGAAGGTCCAATGATGCCAGTGGGCAAAAATATAGATGGAGTGTCCCCGCTCGACCACCACTCGACCAAGCTTTTTGGTCAAGCAACGGTCGAGCAACACCTTTCAGAACAGTGAAACGATGCTCTATTTTCAGATCCCCTCTTGACCACTGCTCGACCAAATTATTTGGTCGAGCAACAGTCGAGCAACACACTATAGGGCAAAAAAATCACGCTCAGACTACAAGGACCTCGCTCAACCAATTTGAACTTGCTCGACCAGAACATTCTGGTCGAGCGGAGGTCGAGTGGCCACCTGTGGAGCCGAACAACCAGAATCAGATTACAGGGACCCTGCTCGACCAATTTTATCCCACTCGACTAGACAAATTTAGTTGAACAGAGGTCGAGCAAGGCCGTCCGACTTCTATTTTTGTACAGAATGCTATACATGTTGTTTAGAACACTCCAGTACCATCACATGAGCAGAATACTGAGCTTACCGTTGAAAAGAAGTGGGAAAGAGCAAAGTGGTTGAGAGCCGAGAAGGATAAACTGAAGGAGGCTGAAAGAGATGAGTGGGGAAGACCTAAGACTAAGATACCTCCTCCATTTCCTTTGAGGTTAGTAAAGAAGGGATTGGAATAAAAGTTCAAGAGGTTTAAAGATATCATGAACATTCCTTTCTCCAAAGCAATCATGGAGATGCCATACTATACCCGATTCCTCCAGAATATTATATCGAAGAAGAGAAGCTTGAATGGAGTGGACAGTGAATCTGTCTAAGAATTGTAGCTCGATCATTTAGAGAAAGCTGCTTACAAAGTTGAAGGATTCGAGAACCTTCATTATTCTTTGTGACATTGGAAAAGGGCTGGCACATAAAGCCTTGTGTGATTTGGGGGCAAGCGTCAACTTGATGCCTTTGTCCCTATTTAAAAGACTTGGTTTGGGGGAGCTGACACCAACAACAACTGCTCTTCAGTTAGCAAATAGATCCATGACTTTTCCTATAGGAGTGATTGAAGATGTTCTGGTGAAAGTAGATAAGTTGGTCTTTCCCGTGGATTTTCTTGTACTTGAGATGGAAGATGACAAGGATGATATTCCCCTTATTTTAGGGCAGTCGTTCCTTGCCACAGCTGGAGCCATGATAGATGATCAGGAAGGAAAGCTTAGACTGCTGATGAATAATGAAGATGTTGTTTTCTCTCTTGAGAAAGCAATGAAGATGCCCATGGAGACTCAATCATGCGAGAGCATAGAAGTGGTTTCTAGCTTGTTTAATCATAATTTTACTAGAAAAGATGATTCTGAATTTGAGTGGAAGATTATCAAGGAGGAGTCTAGATAGCCATGGGAGGAAGAAAATTATGAGAATAATATACTTGTGACAAAGAAAGGTGAGGTGCTGAGTGTAGACAAGAAGAGGGAAAGAAAGTACTTGAAGGTGAGGATGCGAGAAGACCACCATCAGATCTAGTAGTTTAAGCGGTATTCTGTCGTGACTCTCCGACGTTAAACATGAGCGCCTGTTGGGGGCTTGTCCCTTCCATTTTATTGTATTATTATTTCTTTCGTGTGAATGAGGATTTATTATATTTGCGGTGCTCACGCTTCGGCAGTTACACCTTTTTTCAAACTTAGTTTCGACTTACATTTTTACTAAGTTTGGGGGGTGTGATTTACTTACCTCGTCTTATGAGCACTAAGGGTATAATCTTTCCTTTTGTTGGTTGTTTGTTTGTTAGGGGGTTGATTTTTTATGGCATATTAGTATTTTAAACGATGTTGATATGTCGATTTTTTTGTAACTTATCTAATGTTTAGTGTTTGTGTTTCCTAGTGTTATTGGTCGAGTTTTCAATTCGTCTTTTTGATTTTTTTTTGGTGTCTCCTATTTTATTATTAATGAATCCTATGACGATGATGTGTATTTGAGTTTTGATGATGGAAAAAGATAAAAGAGTGGCATGACGAGTTCTACGCTGAGGCTTTGACCTGACCGAATTGAACAACTCGAGGAGCTCGTGCATATGTTGAAGGAGAAATCAGGTACCCTCGTTTTCTTATTCTAATTATTATATGTACTTTTAATTCATGAGAGTGAAAGGATTGAGATCTTATTTTTGGTGATCCACATTAGTTTATATTTTTAAATTGTGCCTAAAATTCATATGCTCTTGAAATTGATAAAGGAAATGTACTTGAGTTAATTGTGGTATGAAGTTCTATGTGTACATGTGGGATATTACTTACCATGAAAAGTACCCTGTTACTTGTTAAAAATCCATGTTAGATTTTAAGCCTAGTTGATCATGTACATATTCACATGATATTTTAGAGAACATAATGTATAAAGTAAATGGTATCTAAGTATTATTTGAAAATAATGTATAAAGAGTATACATTATGTGATTATGTACATTATTTATTAGTTTGAACATAAATTAAAATTAGTTATAATATAATTACAAATAATAATTTGAAAATATATCTAATGCTTTAAATATTTATTTATTACTGTATATTAGAAAATATATATTTCATAAAGTAAAATAAATTTCTAAAAAAAATAGGAAATAAATAAAATAATATGTTCAAACTTCAAAATTCAAAGTATTATTTTAGAGAACATAATGTATAAAGTAAATGGTATCTCTAAAGTCTAAATTCAGTCGTAAAATTAATTTAGCTTACTTATATATATATATATATATATATATATATATATATATATATATATATATATATATATATATAATTTTATTTTGATTAGGTTTAGGTTCCAATTATTTCAATTTTAGTAATTATAATCTTATTTTTAAATAGCAAAGGATTTGAATATATATATATATATATATATATATATATATATATATATATATATATATATATATATATATATATATATATATATATATATATATATATATATATATATATATATTTAAATAGCAAAGGATTTGAATATATATATATATATAATTACTAAAATTGAAATAATTGGAACCTAAACCTAATCAAAATAAAATTATATATATATATATATATATATATATATATATATATATATATATATATATATATATATGTGTGTGAACCCTCAAGTTCATTGCTATTTAAAAAAGATTTATATTTTCATTTTAGAGTTTAATATATGATAAAGATCTTTATAAATCATTCTTTATATAAATCAATATTTTGATGAGTGGTTCAAAATAATAATCAAAGCTCTTAAGGAACACGGATAAAAAATAATAAACATCATTAACGGAGATGATATTTAATCGATGAAAAATGATAATGGTGCAGTGAACTATTTCATTAACAATTTATATTATAAATAAAAAGTGATAACATTTTATAGCGAAAGTGATGATTTTTATAGCGAAAGTGATAATAATTTTATCATTTTTTATCCGTGCACACCCCTAATACGGTAATACCTACCCTTCTTTCTTATTCATCATTAATAATTTAATAATAACAAGTATAATTCTATAAAGTCATTATATCTTCAAAAAAATTATAAAGTCTATTTATTTCTTAAAAAAATTTATCTCACTAGTTAAATTAAATTTTAAAAAGTCATTATTCAATTTTTATATAACTTTATCTATTTATTTTTTAAGCCTTCATTCTAGTACAATAATTTTAAAATTTTATTCCCTACATAATCTAAATATTAAATATTTACTTTACATTATCGAATATTGTTTACATAAATATTTTATTTAGTAAAAAAAAATACAATCGTTATAAAATATTGTGGTTAATAAACAAAACTACTGTATTTTTATATATTAAAATATATTACTCTTCAAATTCTGACATGTTTCGACTTTTTATATTTTTATTGAAATAAGTAATATTTTTCATTTGAAAGAGTAATAGTTCATTTATTTAAAAATTAAATTTTCACACGCTAACCTCATTCATAAGAGACTAAATCAAACATAAATTCAAAAATTTAGATATATATATATATATATATATATATATATATATATATATATATATATATATATATATATATATGTATATATATATATATATATATCTTATTTCATGATGTTTTATATATAAAGATTTTAATTAAAATTATTTTGTAATATAAAAAATATTCATATTATAATAAAGTAAAATTGAGAGTTTGTCTAAATATTTTTATAAATAATTACAACCTAATCTCTTTGTTATAAATACATAAAAGAACAAAAAAAGGTTTGAAATTAAAATATTATTACATAATTTACATTGTCAATTTGTCATAAACCATTCACCGCCTAATATTTCCATTTTCACTTTCCAATTGTAAAGCCCTAGTTTCTTCCTCTCTCACTGTCGCTGCCGCTCTCCGCCTCTCCCTGTCGTAACCATTTCTGCTAGGACATTGCAGCAACCGTCATCACCGGCTGGACATTGTGGAACTTCGTTGCCCAATCCTCCTCTCACGCTACCATTTCGCTCCTCTGTTCTTTCAGGCACGTACATCTGACGTCAAGTTCTCTCTCTAGTTTCTCTATCTGTAATTAGTAAAGCTATGAGTTTATTTTGCTTTGAAGAAGATGTGTTTATTAAGGGGTTTTGAATATAATTTGTCATTTAATTACAAAAATTATGATACAATATTGTTCTTTCATTGCCAATTCAAAAATATAGTCTCTCTGCAATTTTTCCTTACATAACATTGCACAATTAACTCTAAAACTTATAAGTTAAAAGTATCAATAATGCTTAAAAATATATTGCATAGAAATGAAATCAAATAATCCATCAAAGTAGTGGTATCTTTAATTTGCAAATATTGTTATATTCTATAAATCAATGTAAGATCAATTTAAGTTGGTATTGACAAATACTTACACTTTCTGTGAATTTATATAATATTAATTAGTCTCATTCTTTCTTTCATTGTGAAATATTCATCCCATAAGAAACCATAAGAAGACTCTAATTAACTAAGTGAGTTTGTTTTGTTAATGTGAAATTATTTGACTTAATAAGTGGTGAACCACGTGGACACACTGTGATCACTTACAGAAAATAAAATTAATTAAAAAGATTTTATGAGGTGCAGTAAATATAGAAAAGGATATTTATAATCAGTTTTAGTTATCTGTCAAGTGGGTTGGGAAATTTCATCTTTTCATTAACTTATACTAATAAATATGAATTTCCAGGCAGCAATGTATTTATTAAGGGGTTTTGAATTGTGAGATTCAGTTGTATTTTTCCCATCTTGAAAAAGGGGATTGTTGTTATTAGTATTATTATTTTTTGTTCTTTTTATAACTTGTATTTTTATTTTGTTCAACGATTTGGTGTTGGGTACTTGATCGTATATTTGATTTCGGAGATTCATGAAGTGGAGCTCGAGTGTTTTGTTTGACACTGGTTTATGGTGTATACTGTGTTTATATTAGACTTATGCATAGTGATTTTGTAATTTGTATGGTTTGTGGTGACATAATTAAGAGTTTAATTTCTTGTTGTTGTAATTTCTTTCCAATGGTTTCATTTTCAATATTTTATGATTTTGTCAGTTGGTGTTTTGTGGGAACTCATTTTAACATATATTCTCTCTTCCAATTTGCTTCTGATTTTCTGCAGGCTAGATTGACTATTGAGGGAACTTCACTCAAACTAAATAGATTTTTTTAAATACATAATGGCTTCAAACTCAAAATATGATGCTTCCAAAAGTTCAAAAGATCGTCCTCAAAGTGGTAAATAAGAGATTATTGTAGAAATATTTCATTAATTCTTTAAATAATAATGATAATTGTATATTTTATATTTTATTTACTTATACAATCATGTGATTTTGTAGTGACGAGTAAAAGAAAAATGACTCCTCAATTATGTCCAAGTACTTGTACTCCTACCCCTACTCCTACTGGTGGCCTTACCCCTCCTAGTAATCAGATTGATGTTCAACTCTCAATCCACAAGAGTCAAATACAATTCCAAGTGAAGGTAATCCTAATACCTCCCCACATGTTAAGAAAACCAAGTTTGAACATAAAAAAATATTTGGAGTATGGGTTCATTATGATGAAATTGATGGTGAAGAAAAAGCTAAATGTATTTGGTGTGATAAGGTGTTACAATGTAAGAGTGACAAGGGCATTTCAGGATTATGGAATCATGTGAGAAAACATTGTAAGAGATGTCCACCGGAAGTTAGAAAAGAGCTTCAAAAGAATGATAAAGATAAAGCTCAGAAAGTTCTTAGTTTTCAAAATTCATCTAGTGTAGGATCTTCTGAATGTAATTTGATTGTTTGGGAGTTTGATCAAGAAAAAATTCGTGAACTCTTATTAGGATGATTATAAGGGATGAACTTCCTTTTAGATTTGTGGAGGGGGATGGGTTTAAGGATTTCGTTGAGGCTGCAGTTCCTCAATTTGTTATTCCATCTAGTATACAATTGCTAGAGATTGTTATTCTTTGTTTGTGAAAGAAAAAAAGAAGTTGAAAGCCATCATTGAATCTCAATGTCAAAGTCAAAGAGTTTCTTTAACTACTGATACTTGGACAAGTATACAAAATGTGAATTACTTGTGTTTAACAACCTATTTTATTTATTCAAATTGGAAGTTAAACAAAAGAATTCTGAATTTTTGTATCATTAAAAGTCACAAGGGGGTGAATATTGGAAATGTTGTTGATTTCTGTATGGATGAGTGGGGTTTGAAGAAAGTAATGTGCATCATAGTTGATAATGCTTCATCTAATGACACAGCTGTCCAACAATTGAAAAAGAGGTTGTTAAAGAAAGATGCTTTTGTTTTGGGTGGGAATCATATGAGATATTTTGCTCACATATTGAATTTGATTGTTAAGGATGGACTTGATATTGCTAATCAGTCCATTAAAAAAATTAGAGATATCATTCGGTATGTGAGGGGTAGCCCACAAAGAATGAATTTGTTCGTGAAATGTTATAGTGATATAAGCATTACTTCAAAGGCACATTTGCAACTAGATTGTCATACTAGATGGAACTCTACCTACTTGATGTTGGAAATTGCATTGATCTATCAAAAGGCATTTGATAAGTTGGAATACGTAGATACAAAATATGTGGCTGAATTTGGGGATGATGTTCCGAATGAGAATGATTGGGTTTGTACTTCTTACTTTACAAAATTCTTGAAAAAATTTTATGATGTTACTTGCAAGTTGTCAGGTTCTTTGTATTCTACTTCCAACTCGTATTTTCTTGAGATTATGTGAGTTGTAAAATAATTAGAAAACCTTCTAAGTAGTGAGGATCAATGTTTGGTGGATATGGGTAAACAAATGAAAGCCAAATTTGATAAGTATTGGGGGGTAGTCAGTAAAATGAATGTGATGCTTTTCATTGCGGTGTTGTTGGATCCTAGATGCAAGAAACAATACCTTTGTGCTAAATTCAGTCAATTATACAACGAAAAAGATGCGAATGCTTTAATTGATAGGGTAATAAGTTCTTTTATAAAATTGTTTGAGGAATACAAGGTTTTAAATGGTGTGATTGGTTCTACCAGTTTGTATCAAAGTGTTGATATGGGTACCATAAATTAGGAGGATGAGGATATTGATGAGTTCTTCTTAAATCAAGAGAATGAGATTGTAAAAGGGGAAATTGATATCTATTTAGAAGAGTTGAGTGAAAAGTATACAAAGAACTTTGATATATTGGATTGGTAGAAGAAATATTTAGTTAGATACCCGATTTTGAGCAGTATTACAAGGGATGTCTTGGCAATTCAATCATCTACAGTGGCTTCTGAAACAGCCTTTAGCACTGGTGGTCGTACTTTGGACCGCTTTAGGAGTTCTTTAACTCCTACTACAGCGGAGGTTCTTATTTGCGTCCAAGATTGGTGAAAGGTCTCATCTAACTCATTTGATATTGAAGAATAAATTGCAGATATGTCTAAGCTAGAAACAGATATATAATTTTTAGTTTGTAACCATATAATATTTTTTTTTAATTTCTTATTCCACTAAATACTTTTTTCCCTTTACAGATATTAGAGCTGATCCTCAAATTGAAGAAGCCGTGTTCTCAAGACCTTCACTAGATTATTGAAAATTTTTAGGTACTTTATGTTTAATATTTTAATTTAAATTACTATTATACTTAATTTTTTTAGAATTAAGTAAATATATAATATTCATTCATAACGCAAGATATTTTAATTGTGTTTTGTAGATGAAAGTTTATGTGATGGCAATGGTCAGATCAACAAACCTCCGTGATCATGATTCACGAATCATCAATATTGCACTTTTATGATTATGTTAAAACTTCGAATTTGTTTGATGATTATTTTGGTTGTATATTGATTCTTATTTGGATTTTGGAAATTTAGTATTTTTTTTAATTGATATTTTTTCTAAGTATTTATGTGTGCAAAAATCCATTTCTCATGAGAAATCCGATCCAATCCGCTCCAATCCATCAAAATCTGTTTTCCCAAAAATCCATTCTGAACTGAACTGAATTTCGGTACGGATTCAATATCAAAATTTTTCTTTATGGATTCAATATCTATTTTTTTTAAAAAAAAATCTGTACCGAATTTTCGGCATGGATTTTTTAAAAATCCTTACCGAATCCCGATCCGCACACCCCTAACTGTTCAGTGTCGATTAGATTGTCGGATACTCGACATCATATCTAACACGATCATCATAGTACCAGATATCAAAATCGGTGTCGGACAATGTGTCTGAGCCTCGATATAGGATACCCACACCACCGTCGAAGCACCGGATATATTATTTGGTGTCGAACATGTGTAGGAACCCCGATACAAGATATTGACATTTGGGACATTTTTCTCCTTTTTTTTAATATAGGGACATTTTGGTAAAGAAAAAATTTATTTGAGTAAAAAAGATCTAAATAAAAATAATTTTTATATAAGTGACAATAATTATTTATTTCAAAAATGGGGTATATTTGATATTTAGCACTAATTTTTATATACCAACTAGTGTAATGTTTGTGCTAATGCACGAGAAAACATAATTATTTATGTTTTTAAATTATAAAATATTCTATATTATTAAATAAGGAGGAATTTATTTATGTATTCGAATGGAGAAATAAATACCCCATCCCGTTAAGGCTTACGCTTTCCATTTTGGGTAGTCCCACGTTAAGGTTTATATTTCCTTTTTTGTTAAGTTTGGCCCACACAAAATAATTAATTATTCATGTAGGGACCACACACAACACTAATACAACTACCCACTTTACATTAAATATTATTTCTCTCACTTCACTACACATTAAAATATTATTATATCTCTTAATCTCCATGCAAAAAGCAAACGCCAACGTTAACGCGGGACGGAGGAAGTATTTGTTTTACATTTATATTTTGGAAAATCTTCTTTACATTATTAAGTATGGATTTCATCATAAATTCTGAATATAAATTTTATAATGATTGACTAGTGTAATATGTATTTCATGTAGTAAAGAAAATTCAATATAAAAGAAAATGCGATTAAATATTGAAGATACATTTTAAATTAATTGATCTTAATTATTACCAAAATTTTCATTAGAAATAAAATTTAATTATTGCATGCTTTAAATCAAACATTTTCATGAATAATATGGATTTATTCACTCATTAATAAAGAAACAGATAAAGGAGAAAGAGTTAAGTTTTGGAAGGAATAATATAAAAAAAAAGGCAGTGTATAAGAAAATGATACAATTAGAAGGAGATGACATGTAGGTTAGACAAAACTCTTTTTTAGTATATTTAAGATTGGTGCAAGGAATACTTTGTTATCCTCTATTGTCTGATTTCTCACCTAATGACTTTCAACAAAATTAATTATTTAATGTGCTTATTACTCATTGTTAACAAATTGCATATTTATCTAGCAAAACAACAAACAAGATATTTTTTTTCTAATTGGGACAAGTACAAATCCATCTTGTAATTCTTAGAGTTAATGTTCTACGTACAAATAACAGATTAATTCGTTATAGATCATGAAATAGTTCGTTCTCAAACTCTTTTCCTTGATCTGACCTGATTTTTTCATAGAGACACCGATTTCTTTTTTAATTTGAATACACAGTTTCTTGAAAAGGTCAAAAGTATTAGATTTTTCTCTAAAAAAATTTACCCAAGTATGTCTAGAATAATCATCCACACATATAAAAGCATATCTCTTACCACTGGCACTTGCTGTTTGGAGTGGTCCCATTAAATCCATGTAGAGAAGCTCTAAGATATGATTAGTATGAACATCATGACTGGAAGAATGAGACATATTTACCCAATTTATAGGGTTCACATACATGCTATTCCTTCATTTTAAGATCTGGAATTCCTCTGACAAGTTTCTTTTGAGAGAGTAAGACAAGATTCTCAAAAGCTAAGTGTCCCAACTTTTGGTGCCATACTACCAAATCATTGTTCCTGGCTTGTAAGGCCTTGCCATCACCAAGTTGATAGCAATTATCTGATCTGGTTCCTGCAAGAACACAGCTGTCATTTTGATAAAAAAATGGAACAAGAGTTTTTCGTAAACCTAGCATAAAGGTTCTGATCACAGAGTTGACTGATGCTGATTAAATTTGCTTTCATGTCCTCAACAAGAAGAACTCCTTCTAGTTCAGAAAGCCTTGGAACATCCAGAGTACCAACACCAACAACCTTGTTACTTTTATCGCCTCCAAAGGTGGCACAGCTTCCTTTGACTTGCTTGATGTCTTTTAGAGTTGATCTTATTCCAGTCATGTGTCTGGAACAGCCGCTGTCAAAGTACCAATAATTGTAATTTCGGCTTTTGAAGTCCAAGATAAGAGGATAAACATACTGGATTTTTAGTGACATTGACTCCATTTGAAGGTGATTTTCTAATTTCACCAACTGGAATCCCTTCTAGTTCAGGAAGCCTTGGAACATCCAGAGTACTGACAACAACAACCTTGTTACTTTTACCGTCTCCAAAGGTGACACTGCTTCCTTTGACTTGCTTGATGTCTTTCAGATTTGATCTTATTCTAGTCATGTGTCTGGAACAACTGCTGTCAAAGTACCAACAATTGTAATTTCGGCTTTGAAGTCCAAGATGAGAGGATAAACATACTGGATTCTTAGTGACATTGACTCTATCTGTGGGTGATTTTCTAATTACACCAACTGGAATTCCAAGAAGATTCAATTTCAGTACTTTTCTAGTAGCAATATCATACTGCATCTTGTAACACTTTGGTCTGATGTGACCCTTTATATTGCAGTAGTGACATATAGGAGGTAGTTTAGAACCTTGAGCTACTTGAGAAAAGTTCGCAGAAGAAAATGGATTCCAAGATTTTTGAGTCTTCAGACCAAATTTGTAGACTGTCTTTTCATGAACGGAATTGAAATATTCTCTTTGGATAGAGGCATCATTAGATTGAAGGTTCGAAAAACAGGTCCTTCTAGGAAGAACATTCCTATTGAGAGGTGTTCCAAGTTTGGTTTATTGGGAAGATGACTATTTGATGCTCGAAATAGGACAATTTCTTTCCCTAGATCTTCATCAGAGTCATAACCAATACCTTTCTTTCCATACTCATTGCTCATATTGATTACCTCATCCAGCTTTACTTTTCCAGTATTCAATCGATGAATAGAAGAGTTCAATCTTTCTAATTCAATTTGATCTTTCTCAATCTTCTCATCCCTCCTTTTTATGGCAACCATCATCAATTGATGTTGCTTCATTGTTCTTTTCCAGATGTTCCTTGAACGTCTTGATCTTTGAATTTCTGTCATCCAGAAGATTTGACATCTCCATCTTAAGAGATTCAATGACTCCATGATAGTACTCAACAATTTGATCTTCAAGTTTGTTCTTATATGGAGTAGCATCCAGAAGAACTTGAGAGGCAAGCAACTTATCTTCAGAGATTTTTAGTTCATTTTTAAGAACAGAAACTTGATCTTCCAGCTTCTTTGTTAGTCTGACAGCCTCTGAGCATTTATCATTCATAAGTTGGTACATCGATCGCATGTCTTCAACAGTGGGAGAATTTTCATTCTCAGAGTCATTAGAGTAATCAGTAAGACCATCAATTTGAGAGCCAGTAGCTGTAAGACATGAAAGAGAACTTACTAAGGAAAGATTATTGGTATGATCAAGATTTTCTTCATCTTCAGTTTCAGATTCACTCCAGGAAGTTTTAAGAGCTTAAGTTCTCCTTAGATATGTTGGACACTCATATTGATAGTGTCATATTCCTTTGCATACACGACACTGATTTTTTTCGATCTTAGATTCAGAATTGTTTTTCTTACTTCTTTCACCTGTAGCTTTACAATCAGCATTTCTTCTGCGATTTGGTGATCTGTCATTGAATCTCCTCATCATTCTGCCATAGTTCTTGGTGAGAAGACTCATGTACTTTTCAAAATCAGCAATTAATAATTTTGAGGATTCATCCTTCTTGATGTTCTCTTCAGCATTGAACACCACAGATTTTTCTTTATTATTTGGTTGATTGAAATTTTTGTTCATTTCGAATGTTCTGAAAGTTCATCCAGGTTGAACTTGACGATTTTGCTGAAGGTCTCCAGAGCAATAACTTTTTCACTGAATTTTTTAGGTTAAGGTCTTCATGAACTTCTGAATCTGCTTTTCTTCAGAAATACTTTCTCCCAGTAGATGTAGTTGATTGATGATTGATTAAAATCTAGAATAGTAAGTATCAATGTTCTCATTATCCTTCATCATCAATCCATCATATTCAACCATAAGACATTGAATTTTGGAATTTCTGATAGAGTCTGTTCCTTCAAATTGAAGTTTCAAAATCTTCCAGGCCTCTTTGGCTTCACTACATTTTGAGACAAGAGAAATTTTGTCGCACATCTAACGACAAGAGGATGGCATACAATGCCTTATTGTTGGACAAGGCACTTTTCCTTTCTTCGTTTGTCCAACCTTCAATTTTAAGTTTTTTGCTACCATGCATTCTGTTCGATGGTGAATGGATAAATCCATCCTTCTTTAACAGACTTCAGAAAAATAATCATCATGGATTTCCAATAGGGATAATTAATCCATCAAGAAATGAGGGGCGTACAGCAAAGCTAGTATCATGAGAACTCATTATAGAGTGATAACGAACACAGGATCTGAAAATAGGAAATAATAACTTGCTCTGATGCCAAATGTAATTCTTAGAGTTGATGATCTACGTACAAATAATAATTCATTGCACAAGCAGGGGGTGAATGGATATCCAAGGAAATTCATGAAATTCATGGCGGTCAGTATATACTTCAAATTCCCTTCTCCATCTAGTAATCTAATATTTGCTCTTGACATTGTTCATCTTTCCGGCATGGAGGTGCCGCCTTTCGACGGCCCCTCCCATCTCTCTGCTTTCAATACTAACCATGCCCCTACATTCTCGATATTTTCTTTGTTCGAGGAATTACTCCATCAGAACCGCGCCAACATCAGTAATCCTATTCCGACGGATGATGAAAGTGTAAAGTCACATATTTTAGGCTCTGATTTATGTGTAATGGAGTACGATTTAGTCTTTTATTGAGACGAATCGGTACGTTTATGGGAAAGTCACTAATCAGAGGGTACAAGGGCTATTTGAACATATTTGTATAGGAAAATAGGTGAAAAAGGCTCGGAATTGGAAGACACAATTTTGGAGGCGAGATTAGAGTGTTGTTCGACCAAGATAGCCTGTTCGGCCAACATCAGTGTGGTCGAACAAAGGGTGACAAGTTGAGCAGATCACCGAAACCCATCCAGAGAAGTAACTCAACTTGGAGGTGTTGCTCGACCAACATCGGCTTGGTCTAGCAGATGAGAAGAAGTTGAACAAAGTGGACGAAACTTACAGTGAGCTCGTTCGACTTGAAGGGCTTGCTCGACCAAACATCAATGTGGTCGAGCAAGAGCAGTTTGGTCGAACAAAATGCCAAAATCATCCAGAGAGCTTGCTCGACCAGTAGCTCCTTGTTCAACCAGTATGCCTTGGTTGAACGGCGTGTCGCTGATGCTATTTATGGTAATTTCGGATGTCTTTTACCAAATTTGATATGTGCTTCAAGAAAAGGCCCATCCTAAGCCCATAAGGAGGTCCTATGAGTATAAAAGAAGAGCTCTCGTAGGAAGAAAAGACACACACACAACACAAGACAACACACATCTTCATTCATCCACCAAACCCTACCATCATCCGAAGGGGTTGTGAGAGAGGTTCGTCTGGCGAGTCAAGTAAGATCATACCAACTAGCCATGATTGTTCCTAGATCAATCATGGGCTAGAACCACCTCGGTAGTTCTAGGGTTATGAAATTTTTATGAATTAATCGAATTTCCATGTGTAAACTCCGTACAACACTACTTGTGGTTTATTTTATATAAGATTGCGCTTTTTCAATTCATACTCATGGTCGTTTTGTGCATCATTAACTGTTATGTAGAGTCTGAATACATTTCTTGGTTATTGATTGAGTGCGTTCACCGCTGAGCAGAATCATATGTTATAATTCTAAGTGAAGGGATTCCGAAGTCTTATTAGAACTATCTTATATAGATACTTGTTAATTGAATCATATTCGGGTTAATAAGTAGAATAAAGAGTATTACTTTATAGTACCTAAAAAGGGAGATCAAATCGGGTTAGAGTACTAAGTGTACGGGAAATAATTGATTATGATAGTACCTAGAAAGGGGGGGTGAAGTATATGTCTTGCTCCAAGGATATTCACATGTGTCATACACTTGCTTACTTGTGTCTATAGAGTACGCTTGCATGGTTTAGTGATGCTCCATAAAATACAAGGCAGAGTCGGACATCAACACATGGAAAAAAAATTAACAAATAAAACTAGATTACTTGAAGAACTACTCCATTACTTACTTGATCACAACCGAATTTCTACTCTTGCTTGTTTATTTATCTTGCTATCTCAATTATATGTTATTTAGTTTCTCAATCAAACCAAATCAGATTTGCCAATGTAATCTTCGTTGACTAGAATATAATTGAATTGATAATAATCCATCCTCAGGGTTTGATAATCACTTGGTCACCTATCGAGACTACAATTGATATCCTTATACTTGGGGATTATTTTGTGTGTTGAGAAAACGCTCATCAAGTTCTTGGCACCATAAATTCACATATTTTGATTCTTGTTTTCAATTTCTAACACTTATTCTTCTTAGGTGTATGCTCACAAGATCAAAGAAAGGTGAATTAGAGCCATATAATCCAGAGATTGGAGCATTGTCGAGAAAGAAAAAGAAGAAGAAGAGTAAGAACAAGAACATAGACCCAACTGAATCTCTTAATTTAGGAGTTGAAGTTGACGTGCTGAATTCGCAAATGATTAAAACTGCAACCGAAGATAATTTGGAAGCAGAGGCAGTCAACATGTAAGCGAATCCTGATACACTTGCCATTCGTGAAGTCTTTAAGAACAATGGAGGGGGCAATGCTAGGTTGTTAGGAGCGAGAGGGATCGGAGCCGATTTCGATTTACACCCTGCTCTTATCACCATGATTGGAAGGAGTCCCTTCTCTGGGGAACATTCGAAGATCCTCAGCAACATCTTAATAAGTTCCTTGGGTATGCAAGTACACAAAAAGAAGCAGGAGCTCATGAGGATGCGAGGAAGATCATATTGTTTAAATTCTCGTTAAATGAAAAGGCGAGAGATTGGTACGATAATCTTGAGGCTGCTGAATGTGATACATGGGAGAAGTTGAAAGTGAAATTCTTAGAGCGATACATGCCACCTTCCAAGGTGTTCAAGATGAAGTAAGAAATTAATCAATTTTCTATCCATGGTAATGAGAAGTTTCATGAAGCTTGAGACAGGTTCAAGGACATGCTTCGTACGTGTCCTCAACATGGGCTATCTAAGGCCCAATATATCAGTATATTCTACAATGGGTTAGACTGCGACTCTCGAGTATTACTTGATGCTTCTTCTAATGGAGTATTGCTTACGAAATCACCCATTGAGGCTGAGATGCTTTTTGAGGATATATCGATGAACTCAAGGGATTGGCCGACTGATAGAGTGAGAGGCACTTATGTCCTTGGTAAAGTAATACAGGTTGAGCACACTATGGTGAAGTCGGGGAGAGATGATGAGATCGTCTCTAGCTTGACTAACATTAGTAAGCTGCTAGAGTCTCAACCAATGCAGATCACTGATTTATCTCAGAGAGTACCAATGATACAGCAGGATGGTGGCTATGAAAGAGTAAGCCAAGAGGAGATCGAGGAGGCAAACTATGCCATGGGTCAAAGTATTCAAGGAACTAGGTACCCGAATTAAGGAAACCGGAATTATCAGGAAAATTACAACAACTGTGGTCCCCTGGGTAATTACCAACAACCTAGGAGGCAGGAGTTTTCATGGAGCAATCCGAACAACGCGATGCAGCCTCCTATAGGTGTTGATCCGGGAGCAAAAGTGGATGAAGGAAAGTCGGATTTTGAGGATACTATAAATAGGTACATGGCGAGGAATGATGCAAGAGTAGACCTTCTTGAGGCAAAGTTAGAGAAGAAGACTGATGATAACCATATGGATTTGTCTACGCAAGTGAAAGACCTTACGTTGTTGATTGGGGAAATGGCTAGGAATGTAAACATATTGACTCAATCTATTGAGAAGGGAAAGTTCCCATCTCAAAGTATTGAGAATCCAAAGTCTTGTCATGCCATCACATTGAGGTCGGAAATGCAATATGAGGGTCCGATGCTGCCTGCAAGTCAAACTGAAGGAAACAGGGGAGTTGCTCGACCAGATTAGAGTTGCTCGACCAGACTATCTAGTCGAGCAGAGGTTGAACAACTTCAGAAAAATAGAATTACAATACTCTGTTTTCTGACCAACCGTTCGACCAACACCATGCCGTTCGACCTGACCATCTTGGTCGAACAGAGGTCGAACAGAAGCAGTACGACGAGAGCTCATGATTTGGTAACTTGTTCGACCAGAACTAATCTGTTCGTCCACACCACATTGGTCGAACAGAGGTCGAACAACATGTTCTAGACCAGAGTATGCGATTAGACAGGCTGCTCGACCAAAACCAAGTTGTTCGACAAAACCACCCTAGTCAAACGGAGGTCGAGCAGAACAGTTCAGAGCCCGATTTGATATCGAATGCGACACCTGTTGATCGGAACACTCCAGCTACATCTCAAGAGCTGAATACTGAGCTTACAATAGTAGAAAAGAAGTGGGAAAGAGCCAAGAGGTTGAGAGCCGAGAAAGATAAAGCGTAAAAGGTTGAACGTGATGAATGGGGGATTCCCAAAACAAAGATACCTCTGCCCTTTCCTCTCAAGCTAGTTAAGAAAGGATTAGAGGAAAAGTTCAAGAAGTTTTCAGAGATCATAAACAAAATAAGCTTGAACATTCCTTTCTCTGAAGCAATTTTGGAGATGCCGTACTATGCCCGCTTTCTTAAGGATATTATTTTGAAGAAGAGAAGCTTGAACGGAATTGAGATGGTGAATTTGTCTGAGAACTGTAACTCGATCATTCAAAGAAAGCTGCTAGTGAAGTTAAAAGATCCGGGAAGCTTCACAATCTTATATGAAATTGGAAAGGGGCTGGCACATCGAGCCTTGTGAGACCTTGGAGCAAGCATAAATTTGATGCCGTTGTCCACTTTTAAAAGGCTTGGTTTGGAGTAATTAACTCCCATATCGGTGGCTCTACAGCTAGCGGATAGGTCTATGACATTTTCGAAAGGAGTGATCGAAGACGTTCTAGTTAAAGTTGAAAAGCTAGTCTTTCCTGTGGATTTTCTGGTGCTTGAGATGGAAGACGACAAGGATAATACTCCCTTGATCTTAGGAAGACCGTTCCTTGCAACCGCTGGAGCTATGATAGATATGCAAAAGGGTGAGCTACGGTTGAGGATGGATAAAGAAGAAGTCCTATTTAACTTGGACAAAGCAATGAAGATGCCGATGGAGATGCAATGCCACAACATTGATGTGGTGGAGGAGATCGTTAATGAAGACATGTCTCTGATTCTTTCTAAGGATCCTCTTGAGACATGCTTGATGGAGTCTCTTACTTTTCCCACTATGGAGCTAGATGATCTCTCCAATAAGGTATGTATCGAATTTCTTAAAAACTTGCTTGCCTTGGGTGATGACAGGTATGAATCGCAAAAGACAAAAGTTGAAGAGGTCAAGTGGACTAGGAAGTACTTGCCTTTGGACAGAGAGATTGCACCTCAAGAAGAAAAGAAAGAGGAGTTGAAACCGCTACCGGAGTACTTGAAGTATGCTTATCTTGGTGACAATGGAAAATATCCGATAATTGTATCTTCTTCTCTTGATGATGATCAACTTGAGGAATTGTTAGATGTGCTTAGGAAATATGTCTGCGATTGGTTGGTCTCTTGACGATTTAAAAGGTATTAGTCCTTCATATTGCACGCATCGAATAAGATTGTTAGATGAGGCTAAGAGTAGCATTCAGAATCAGCGGAGGGTGAATCTCGCTATTCAAGAAGTGATTAGGAAGCAAATCCTAATGTGGCTAGATGCTGGAATTATATATCCTATTAGTGATAGTCTCCATGTGAGTCCATTGCATGCTGTAGCTAAGAAGGGGGGCATGACTATAGTGAAAGCCAAAGATGGTGAGACGTTAGCCACTAGGATTCTTACGGGATGGCGTGTATGTATGGACTATAGAAAGTTGAATGAAAATACATGCAAAGACCATTTTTCCCTTCTTTTCATGGATCAAATGCTTGATCGTCTTGCTGTGTATGAGTATTATTGCTTCTTGGATGGGTACTCGGGTTATAATCAAATCATGATTGCACCCGAGGATCAAGAAAAACTACTTTCACTTGCCCGTATGGAACTTTTGCCTTTAAAAATATGCCTTTTGGATTATGTAACGCGTCTGCTACATTTCTGCGTTGTATGATGGCCATATTTGATGGGTTGATAGAGAAGATCATGGAGGTGTTTATGGATGACTTTTCTGTATTTGGTTCCTCTTTTGATACTTGTTTATCTGACCTTGCTACTGTTTTAAAGAGATGCCAAGATACTAATCTTGTCTTGAATTGGGAGAAGTGCCACTTCATGGTAAGAGATGGGATTGTTCTTGGCCATCATATCTTGGCCAAGGATTGCAGGTGGACAGAGCAAAGGTGGTGGCGATCGAGAAGCTTCCACCACCTACAAATGAGAAAGAAGTGCGGTCTTTCCTTGGACACGCTGGTTTTTATAGAAGATTTATAAAAGACTTCTCGAAATACTCCAAGCCCTTATCTCATTTACTTGAAAAAGAAGTGCCCTTCATGTTTGATGAGGAGTGTCTAGTAGCTTTTCAGGTTTTGAAGGAGGCGCTTATTACTGCACCTATCATGATCACACCGGATTGGACTCAGCCGTTTCTACTTATGTGTGATGCGAGTGATTTAGCACTTGGAGTGGTGCTTGGGCAGTTGAGGGATAAGAAGTTTTGCGCCATTTACTATGCGAGTAAGACCTTCGATGCGGCACAAAAGAACTACACGGTGACTGAAAAGGAGTTTCTTGTTGTAGTGTATGCATTCAATAAGTTTCGCCAGTACTTGGTTGGCATAAAGACGATAGTGCACGGATCACTCTGCGATTCGATACTTGATAGAAAAGAAGGAAACAAAGCCAAGGATCATTAGATGGATTCTTCTTCTGCAGGAGTTTGATATGGAGATCCGAGATAAGAAAGGTACGGAAAACATCTTGGCGGATCACCTATCATGATTGGAGACAAGGGAACGCTATGATGATTTGTTTGATTACGTAGAAGAGATGTTCCCTGATGAGAAGATCATGGCGGTGCTTGTTGAAGGAGCTAAAAAAGCATGTGTAGTGGCTGCCCAAGGGATGGATCCATGGTATGCGGATTATGTAAATTACATTGCCGTGGGAGAAATCCCGAGGGATCTCAACCGATGTCAACTCGCAAAGTTCAAGCGAGATGTTGAGACCTTCATATGGTATGATCTGTTTGTCTACAAGATATGTACGGATTCCATAGTCTGTAGGTGTGTGCCGGAGATAGAGATGGAGAGCGTTCTTGAGTTTTGCCATGCACAGCCTAACGGAGGGTACTTCGAAGCGTAAAAGACGGCAGCGAAGGTACTTCAGTCAGCCCTTTATTGGCCTACCTTGTTCAAAGACTGTGAAACCTATGTGGCGTTGTGTGATAGATGTCAAAAGATGGGGAACATAAGTCAACGAGATGAGATGCCACTTCAGCCGAGCATTATTTTTGAGATCTTTGATGTATGAGGGATCGATTTCATGGGGCCTTTTCCCCCATTTAATGGATTTCTCTACATTCTCTTAGCAGTGGACTATGTTTCTAAGTGGGTGGAGGCAATTCCCACTCGCGTGAATGATTCAAGGACTGTTTTATCTTTCTTGAAGAAACATATCTTTGCCCGTTATGGAGTTCCTAGATCACTAGTGAGTGATGGAGGGTCTCACTTCGTCAACAAACTTCTTGAAAAGGTGCTTAAGGATTATGGAGTTAAACATAGGGTCACTACACCCTATCACCCTCAAGCGAATGGGCAAGCGGAAGTCTCCAACCACCAAGTGAAGCAAATCTTGGAGAAGGTAGTTGGAACCAATAGAAAGGATTGGGCTATAAAGCTCGATAATATTTTGTGGGGGTTCCGAACTACTTATAAGACGGTGTTGGATATGTCACCGTATCAAATTGTCTATGGGAAGCCGTGCCACTTACCCGTAGAAATTCAGCACAAAGCTTTTTGGGCTTTGAGAAGTTTGAACTTGTCCTTAAGAGATCAAAAGGAGTTGAGGGTAACTCATATTAATCAATTGGAAGAGTTTATGAATCGTGCTTATAAGAACTCAGAGATTTTCAAGGAAAGAATGAAGAAATGGCATGATTCAAAGATCTCATACAAGGAGTTTAAGCAAGGTGATGAGGTATTACTTTTTAACTCTCGTTTGAAGCTTTTCACAGGAAAATTGAAATCAAAGTGGACGGGGCCATTCATTATCCATAGAGCCTACAGATGGGGGAGTTTTGAGGTTATGGATAAGGATGGGGACATTATTACGGCGAATGGACATCGATTGAAGCATTAGAAGTCACCGGATGATGCTTGTGTCATCTTTGAGGATATCTTGCACTAGATTGGTACCGTCGTGACTCTCCGACGTTAAACATGAGTGCCTGTTGGGGGCTTTTCCTCCCATTTTATTGCTTTAATTTCATTAGTGTGAGTAAGAAATTTTTATATTTGACGTGCTTATCATTCGAAAATTACATCTCTTTATAAACTTAGTTTCGACTATAGTTTCTACTAAGTTTGGGGGGTGTGATGTACTTACGTCATTATAGCACGAAGAATATGATCTTTTCTTTGTAATGTTTGCTAGGGGAGTTGATTTTTTGCGGTACATTAAAACTTTAACCGGTTTTGATGCATCAATTTTTTTGCAGTTTGCCTAGTGTTTAGTGGAGAGTTGTTTGTTTTTGGTGTGATTGCGGAGTTACACTTAGTGTTATATAGTTTCTCTAGCTTAATTTTTGGATATCTTGATACTTGATATTGTCCTAGAGTTGAATATTGCAGAGAGATATGAGAAGGGTACGAAATTTAAGAAGATTGTGAGTCTGTTCGATCTAACAGTAGCTGTTCAACAAGGCTTTTTGATCGAGTAATGGTTGAGCAAATGGCGAAAAACTTCCAGAGAGTTTGTTCGACCAATAAGTGGTTGTTCGACCGGGAGTATGAAATCGAACAATGGTCGAGCAAGACAGAGAAGAACAGGGGGTGCGACGAGGCAAGTTACTCAACTTCCAACACCTGTTTGACCACTCGTGTTAGGTCAAATGGAGGTCTAGCAAAATGCACAAGTTGTCCAGAAATGTTGTTCGACCTCGACCATGTTGTTCGACGAAGGAATCTAAGTCGAACGAAGGTCGAGCAAAATGTCAAAATTATCCAGAGACATCGTTCGACTTAGCATGAGTTGTTTGACCAAGACATGAGGGTCGAACAGAAGTCAAACAGGTTAGGAAAAAATAGGGGCTCGACTACACGCATTGCTCGACTTCCAGATACTATTCGACCAAGATTTTCAGGTCGAACGAAGGTCAATCTAGGCAAATTTAAAGGTCAGATCTGGGTTGTTCGACTTAGAGGCGTTGTTCGACCATACCTAACAAGTTGAGTTGAGGTCGAACGGGGACTGGGAGCAGTTTTAAAAAGGCATAATTCCATTCGACACACCAACTTCCGTCACCCTTTCTCGAGCACCATTTCGTAACCATAAGTTCTTCTCCTTAACTTCCTTCCTACACTTTAATCCTCTCTTCCACACACTTTACATCTAATTTCGAGGGGTTGCAAGATCCACTCTCAGATTTTCACTCGAACTTGTGGGGATTTTCGCTCTTGTTCACCACACGCACACCGTGTCAAACAAAGGTATGTTTTCTCCTCACTTTTACTTGCGGATTGTGTTGATGATGATTAGTGAAGAATGGGTGAGTGGATTCATGCTAGATTTGGTTTGAATTGATTGTTGAATTGCTTGAGTTGTTATTCAAGATTGCATTTGGAATTTCTTGAAATGTGCTTCGTTAAATTGTGGAAATTTTGAAAAATTGATGTTGTATAAAGCATGGGCTTGAGTTTAATTTCAAGTTATACATATGGGCTCATTGAAATTGGGTATTGATGTGATGCAATTGATGATGGGATTTGAGCATGTTTTAAGTATGAACTTAGTGAAATTTGGAGTTGATTTACTAGTTTGTTAATGTGGAGTAGTGTTGGATTACTTGAACTTGATATTCTTGATTGATAGTGTTGGTTTAGAGTTCGTTTGTGATTGAGGAACACTTGAAATTGAGTTGAATTGGGGACATGAATTTGAAGTCTTGAGTAGGATTCATGCTAGACTTAGGCTTGGTATTGTTTATCTTATTTGGTTGCATATTGAAGTACAACTTTTGTAGGAAAAGAGATTGCTTCTTCTTCAAAGAGGAAGGGAAACAAGTCACCCCCATTGGTAGAGATAGTCAAAAAGATTAAGATGGATAAAAGGAAAATGCCAAGGGATTTTGGAATCAAGATTGGTGATTGGGAAGAGAAACAGAAGCTGTGGAATGCAATCTTGCTAAAGATAAGAAGGACGATGTATCAAGATGATTGAGCCATGATGGACATGCACATCATCAACGACATTCGTTGGATGTTTAACTGAGTGGGCATCACAGCATTCATGGAGATGAAGAGGGAGACATACTTTCACATCACTGCGGAAGTTTTGTGCATGCTGAGAGTGGAGCGTGGTGATGGATACCTTCCCTATGGTATTCATATGCAAATAGGTGGTCATGAGTGGACTATGTGGGCTCGTGAGTTCAATGAGATCATTGGCTATGAGAACGTTGTTGGAAATGAGAGTGATGACTTCAGGACAAATGATTTTTGGAGAGCTATAACGGGGAGGCAAGAAAACTACAATTCCAACACTTCTAAGGTTGCCTTCATTCGCAACCCCGTTATTGCCTATATGGATCGGATCTTGGGAAATACATTGTTTGCAAGGTCTGAAGGAAGCTGTATCCGAAGGGAAGAACTCTATGTCCTATGGTGCATGCTCAATGGAGTTCGTTTCAACGTAGCAGCCTACTTCTTCCATCAGCTTTACAAGTTCACCACGCACGGTTTTCAGAGAGTAAACATTGGGGGGCTGATCACTATCATAGCGGAGTACTACACGGTTGATTTGAGTAGGTATGAGCCTGTTCGAGGGGATTCAGACTAGATCTTGACCTCATGTGTCAGGATGGGGCTTATTGAGAGAGTGGATGATGCTTGGATATTCATTCGAGGAAAGGAGCCTCGAACACTTCAGTTTTCGTTGGTGATAGCTGACCTTACTACTGTGAGGGACAATAATAATTGGTTGATGAATACGACGGTGCACACAGTGATCTCTGAGACGTGCTTGGAAAGAGGGAATTGGAGACTACTGGCTGAGTTGAGGGAGCAAGGAATCGGCTTGGACGAGGACATGATTCTTATTGGAGATCCAACTGATTTTGAGGAGGAGGAGCCACAGCCACCACAAGCTATTGATTATTAGGAGGACATGCCTCCGATGGAGCCTCAACAGCCGTTTGAATAAGAATTCTTCAAACCGCCACCACCACAGCCACAACCGCAGCCGCAGTAGGACTATTGGGTGGCCCAAAATCAGTTCTATCGGGAGCAATTCCGACTGATGCATGAGCATTTAGCCACGCTCAAAGCTAATTAGCAGGAAACAAACAAACAGCTGGCGCTTGCGAATGCTAACTATGCTGCACTCAACACGCGTTATGTTGAGATGGATGGATGGTTGAGGCAGTTACAGGATCATGGGCGCATGATGGATAGGAATCTCGGTGCCTTACATAGAGATATGGACCGGATGCGGCTGGAGATGAGAGATAATAATGATGTGGGAGGTTTGGATGATGATGATGCTCCGGAAGAGTGATGAGTGTCAAGTTTTTCTTTTCGGATTCTTCTCATCTCCCATTCTCTTTTCTACTTTACAGGTGCCGGCTTGAGTGATTGGGTGTAGTGATGATTCATGCGTGGATGGTCTGTATTTGATAATGATGATGATGAATGTTATGTGCTAGGATAAATTCATGATATGAATGGGTCTTATGTTTATGCATGATAATTTGTTAATGGCGAGCATGTCTATTTGTACTTGTAATTCATAAGAAATTGTGGTTGATTACATGCTTTGAGGAGTGCTTAGGATTCTATTAACTTTGTGAGAATTTGAGCCTTTTGATCGTTCTATACGCATGATTGTTCATTCTTGAGAGTCGTTTATATACTCGTATTCTAGAACTTGACCTATGGTCTTGTGGGGAATTTATAATTGATAAGTACAAGGAAGTAAACTTAGGCCGTTATTGTTAATCAAGTTACTTAGCCAAATTTAGATTATCCTATATAATTATCTTTGCAAGCCTTTTTGAGCCTTTAAGCTTTTCTTTGGCAAGCCTTGATAATGAGCCGTTTACCTTTTGAGCCTTAAACACCAATTAATAGTAAAGAGTGGAGGTAGATTAATGCTCGAGAAAACCTTGAAGAGGAGTAGAAGGAGAGATTTGGTGAAAGCAAATTCGAGAAACAAGAAGTTAAATCTTGTGAGGGATAGTGCCTGAAATCGGTATCCCGTATGCTAGAGATGGTAGTACCCGAAACTGGTACCCTTATACTTGAAGAACACCAGAATTGGCATGTGACTACGGAAAAGAAGTTGATTCAAGTAAAGATGGAGGAATGGTATATGAACGTGATCGTTACGACGAAGAAGTAAAGAGGGAGCAACTGAAAACAATATACCAAGGTTATTCTTTACTAGTAAAGGTAGTCAATTATCTATATTCTTCCACCTTAACCAAAGAGCCAACATTTCATCCTTGAAGCAAGTCCTTTGTGATCCTAGTATTGAGTCGATTATGGATGGAGTTTTGAGACCTTTGTCAAGCATATGGTTATGCGAGTATATAAATTAAAATTGAGTGTTGATATCAACCATAAGGTGTATATCTTTTAACTTGAGTGAGAGAGTAAATACTACCTGTGAGCTAGATGACTTAGCACTCGTAGAAGTATTGTGATTGATTGATGTTTTTATGTGAATGAAAGGTATGATAGTTGCATGTTTAAAGTTAATATAATTGCATGTGTTCTGATATGTTGTACCTTATGATTACACTATCTGGATTTGTTTGATTTTTGTTCTCTCAGGATGTGCAACATGTAAGTTTGGGGTTTGATGAGAGTGTAAATTCACAGCTCTGATTTTCGTAGAAATGGAGTACGATTTAGTCTTTTATTGAGACAAATTGGTACGTTTATGGGAAAGTCACGAATCAAAGGGTACAAGGGTTATTTGAGCATATTTGTATAGGAAAACAAGTGGAAAAGGCTCAGAATTGGAAGACACAATTTTGGAGGCGAGATTAGAGTGTTGTTCGACCAAGATAGCATGTTCAACCAACATCAGTGTAGTAGAACAGAGGGTGACAAGTCGAGCAGATCGCCGAAACCCATCCAGAGAAGTAGCTCGAATTGGAGGTGTTGCTCGACCAACATCGGCTTGGTCGAGCAGATAAGAAGAAGTCAAACAAAGTGGACGAAACTTACAGTGAGCTCGTTTGACTTGAAGGGCTTGCTCGACTAAACATCAATGTGGTCGAGAAAGAGCAGTTTGGTCTAACAGAATGCCAAAATCATCCAGAGAGCTTCCTCAACCAGTAGCTCCTTGTTCGACCAGTATACCTTGGTCGAATGATATGCCGCTGATGCTATTTATGGTAATTCCGGATGTCTTTTATCAAATTTGACGTGTGCTTCAAGCAAAGGCCCATCCTAAGTCCATAAGGAGGTCCTATGAGTATAAAAAAAGAGCTCTCGCAGGAGGAAAAGACACACACACAACACAACACAAGACAACACACATCTTCCTTCATCCACCAAATCCTACCATCATCCGAAGGGATTGTGAGAGAGGTTCGTCTTGCGAGTCAAGTAAGATCATACCAACTAGCCATAATTGTTCCTAGATCAATCATGGGCTAGAACAACCTTGGTAGTTCTAGGGTTACGAAAGTTTTATGAGTTAATCGAACTTTCATGTGTAAACTCCGTACAACACTACTTGTGGTTTATTTTATATAAGATTGTGCCTTTTCAATTCATACTCACGGTCGTTTTGTGCATCATTAACTATTATGTAGAGTCTGAATATATCTCTTGGTTATTGATTGAGTGCGTTCACCGCTGAGTAGAATCATATGTTATAATTCTAAGTGAAGGGATTCCGAAGTCTTATTAGAACTATCTTATATAGATACTTGTTAATTGAATCATATTCGGGTTAATAAGTAGGATAAAGAGTATTACTTTATATTACCTAAAAAGGGAGATCAAATCGGGTTAGAGTACTAAGTGCATGGGAAATAATTGATTATGATAGTACCTAGAAAGGGGGTGAAGTATACGTCTTGCTCCAAGAATATTCACACGTGTCATACGCTTGCTTACTTGTATCTATAGAGTATGCTTGCATGGTGTAGTGATGCGTCCATAAACTACAAGGCATAGTCGAACATCAACACTTGGAAAGAAAATTAATGAATAAAACTAGATTACCTGAAGAACTACTCCATTACTTACTTGATCACAATTGAATTTCTACCCTTGCTTGTTTATCTTGCTATCTCAATTATATGTTATTTAGTTTATTAATCAAACCGAATCAGATTTGCCAGCGTAATCTTCGTTGACTAGAATATAATTGAATTGATAATAATCCATCCCTAGGGTTCGATAATCACTTGGTCGCCTATCGAGACTACAATTGATATCCTTATACTTGGGGATTATTTTGTGTGTTGAGAAAATGCTCATCAAGTTCTTGGTGCCGTAAATTCACATATTTTGATTCTTGTTTTCGATTTCTATCACTTATTCTTCTTAGGTGTATGCTCACAAGATCAAAGAAAGGTGAATTAGAGCCATATAATTTGGAGATTGGAGCATCGTCGAGGAAGAAAAAGAAGAAGAAGAGTAAGAACAAGAACATAGACCCAACTGAAACTCTTAATTTAGGAGTTGAAGTTGACGTGCTGAATTTGCAAACAATTGAAGCTGCGACCGAAGATAATTTGGAAGCAGAGGCAGTCAACATGGTAGCGAATTCTGATACATTTGCCATCCGTGAAGTCTTTAAGAACAACGGAGGGGGTAATGCTGGGTTGTTAGGAGCGAGAGGGATCGAAGCCGATTTTGATTTACACCCTGCTCTTATCACCATGATTGAAAGGAGTCCCTTCTCTGGGGGAACATTCGAAGATCCTCAGCAACATCTTAATAAGTTCCTTGGGTATGCAAGTACACAAAAAGATGCAGAGCTCATGAGGATATGAGGAAGATCATATTGTTTAAATTCTCGTTAAATGAAAAGACGAGAGATTGGTACGATAATCTTGAGGCTGCTGAATGTGATACATGGGAGAAGTTGAAAGTGAAATTCTTGGAGCGATATATGCCACCTTCCAAGGTGTTCAAGATGAAGCAAGAAATCAATCAATTTTCTATCCATGGTAATGAGAAGTTTCATGAAGCTTGGACAAGTTCAAGGACATGCTTCATAAGTGTCCTCAACATGGGCTATCTAAGGCCCAATATATCAGTATATTCTACAATGAGTTAGACTGCGACTCTCGAGTATTACTTGATGTTCTTTTAATGGAGCATTGCTTACGAAGTCACCCATTGAGGCCGAGAAGCTTTTCGAGGATATATCGATGAACTCAAGGGATTGGCCGACTGATAGAGTGAGAGGCACTTATGTCCTTGGTAAAGTAGCACAGGTTGAGCATACTATGGTGAAGTCGGGGAGAGATGATGAGATCGTCTCTAGCTTGGCTAATATTAGTAAGCTACTAGAGTCTCAACAAAAGCAGATCACTGATTTATCTCAGAGAGTACCAATGATACAGCAGGATGGTGGCTATGAAGCAGCAAGCCAAGAGGAGATCGAGGAGGCAAACTATGCCATGGGTCAAAGTATTCAAGGAACTAGGTACCCGAATCAAGGAAACTAGAATTATCAGGGAAATTACAACAATCGTGGTCCCTCGAGTAATTACCAACAACCTAGGAGGCCAGAGTTTTCATGGAACAATCTGAACAACCCTTATCAAGTTCTTGGCGCCGTTGCCAGGGATCGAACCCGGGTCACCCGCGTGACAGGCGGGAATACTTATTAATCAATTGATATGTGAATTCACATATTTTGCTCAAAGTGGAAGGGGTCATTCATTATCCATAGAGCCTGCGGAGGGGGGAGTTTTGAGCTTATGGACAAGGATAGGGATATTATTGCGGCGAATGGACATCGATTGAAGCATTATAAGTCGCCGGATGATGCTTGTGTCATCTTTGAGGATATCTTGCACTAGATTGGTAGCGTTGTGACTCTCCGATGTTAAACATGAGCACCTGTTGGGGGCTTTCCCTCCCGTTTTATTGCTTTAATTTCATTAGTATGAGTAAGAAATTTTTATATTTGACGTGCTTTATCATTCGAAAATTATATCTCTTTACAAACTTAGTTTCGACTATAGTTTCTACTAAGTTTGGGTGGGTGTGATGTACTTACCTCATTATAGCACGAAGAATATGTTCTTTTCTTTGTAATGTTTGCTAAGGGAGTTGATTTTTTGCAGTATATTAAAACTTTAGCCGATTTTGATGCATCAATTTTTTTGCAATTTGCCTAGTGTTTAGTGGAGAGTTGTTTGTTTTTGGTGTGATTGTAGAGTTACACTTGATGTTATATGGTTTCTCTAGCTTAATTTTTGGATATCTTGATACTTGATGTTGTCCTAGAGTTGAATATTGCAGAGAGATACGAGAAGGGTACAAAATTTAGGAAGATTGTGAGTCTGTTCGACCTAACAGTAGCTATTCGACAAGGCTTTTTGATCGAGTAATAGTCGAGCAAATGGCAAAAAACTTCCAGAGAGTTTGTTCGACTAATAAGTGGTTGTTTGACCAAGAGTATGAAATCGAACAATGGTCGAGCAAGACAGAAAAGAACAGGGGGTGCGATGAGGAAAGTTACTCGACTTCCAGCACCTGTTCGACCACACGCGTTAGGTCGAACAGAGGTCGAGCAAAATGCACAAGTTGTCCAGAAAGGTTGTTCGACCTCGACCATGTTGTTCGACGAAGGAATCTAAGTCGAACGAAGGTCGAGCAAAATGTCAAAATTATCCAGAGACATCGTTCGACTTAGCATGAGTTGTTCAACCAAGACATGGGGGTGAAACGAAAGTCCAACAGGTTAGGGAAAAATAGGGGCTCGACTACATGCGTTGCTCGACTTCCAAATGCTGTTCGACCAAGATTTTCAGGTCGAACGAAGGTTGAGCTAGGTGATTTTAAAGGTCAGATCTGGGTCGTTCGACTTAGAGGCGTTGTTCGACCATACCTAACAAGTCGAGTTGAGGTCGAATGGGACTGTGAGTAGTTTTAAAAAGGTATCATTCCATTCGACACACCCACTTCCGTCACCCTTTCTCGAGCACCATTTCGTAACCGTAAGTTCTTCTCCTTTCACATCACTGTGGAAGTTTTGTGCACGCTGAGAGTGGAGCGTGGTGATGGATACCTTCCCTATTGTATTCATATGCAAATAGGTGGTCATGAGCGGACTATGTGGGCTCGTGAGTTCAATGAGATTATTGGCTAGGAGAATGTTGTTGGAAATGAGAGTGATGACTTTAGGTCATACAATTTTTGGAGAGCTATAATGGGGAGGCAAGAGAACTACAATTCCAACACTTCTAAGGTTGCCTTAATTCGCAACCCTGTTAATACCTATATGGATCGAATCTTGGGAAATACATTGTTTGCAAGGTCTGAAGAGAGCGGTATCCCAAGGGGAGAACTCTATGTCCTATGGTGCATGCTCAATGGAGTTCATTTCAACATAGCAACCTACTTCTTCTATCAGTTTTACAAGTTCAGCATGTATGATTTTCAGAAAGTAAACATTGGGGAGCTGATCACTATCATAGCGGAGTACTACAGGGTTGATTTGAGTAGGTATGAGCCTGTTCGAGGGGATCCAGACTTGATCTTGACCTCATGTGTCAGGATGGGGCTTATTGAGAGAGTGGATGATGCTTGGATGTTCATCCGAGGGAAGGAGCCTCGAACACTTCAGTTTCCATTGGTGATAGCCGACCTTACTACTGTGAGGGACAACAATAATTGGTTGATGAATACGACGGCGCACACAGTGATCTCTGAGACGTGCTTGGGAAGAGGGAATTGGAGACTGCTGGCTGAGTTGAGGGAGCAAGGAATTATCTTGGACGAGGACATGATTCTTATTGGAGATCCAGCTAATTTTGAGGAGGAGGAGCCACATCCACCACAAGCTTTTAATTATCAGGAGGACATGCCTCCGATGCAGCCTCAGCAGCCATTTGAGCAAGAATTCTTTGAACCGCCACCACCACAGCCACAACCGCAGCTGCAACAGGACTATTGAGTGGCCCAAGATCAGTTCTATTAGGAGCAATTCCGACTGATGCATGAGCATTTTGCCACGCTCAATGCTAACAGCAGGAAATAAACAGACAGCTGGTGCTTGCGAATGCTAATTATGTTGCACTCAACACACATTATGTTGAGATGGATGGACGGTTGAAGCAGTTACAGGATCATGGGCGCATGATGGATAGGAATCTCGGTGCCTTGCATAGAGATGTGGACCGGATGCGGCTGGAGATGGGAGATAATGATGATGAGGGAGGTTCGAATGATGATTATGCTCCGGAGGAGTAATGAGCGTCAGGTTTTTCTTTTCTGATTCTTCTCATCTCCCATTCTCTTTTCTACTTTACAGGTGCCGGCTTGAGTGATTGGGTGTAGTGATGATTCATGCGTGGGTGGTCTGTATTTGATAATGATGATGATGAATGTTATGTGCTTGGGATAAATTCATGATATGAATGGGTCTTATGTTGATGCATGATAATTTGTTAATGGCGAGCATGTCCATTTGTACTTATAATTCATAAGAAATTGAGGTTTACATGCTTTGAGGAGTGCTTAGGATTCTATTAACTTTGTGAGGATTTGAGCCTTTTGATCGTGTTATACGCATGATTGTTCATTCTTGAGAGTCGTTTATATACTCGTATTCTAGAACTTGACCTAGAGTCTTGTGGGAAATTTATAATTGATAAGTACTAGGAAGTGAACTTAGGCCGTTATTGTTAATCGAGTTACTTAGCCAAATTTAGCTTATCTTATATAATTATCTTTGCAAGCCCTTTTGAGCCTTTAAGCTCTTCTTTGGCAAGCCTTGATAATGAGCCATTTACCTTTTGAGCCTTAAACACCAATTACTAGTAAAGAGTGGAGGTAAACTAATGCTCGAGGAAACTTTGAAGAGGAGTAGAAGGAGAGATTTGGTGAAAGCAAATTCGAGAAACAAGAAGTTAAATCTTGTGAGGGATAGTGCCTGAAACCGGTATCCGAATGCTAGAGAGGGTAGTGCCCGAAACTGGTACCCTTATACTTGAAGAACACCGGAATTGGCGTGTGACTACGGAAAAGAAGTTGATTCAAGTAAAGATGGAGGAATGGTATATGAACATGATCATTACGACAAAGAAGTAAAGAGGGAGCAACTGAAAACAATATACCAAGGTAACTCTTTACTAGTTAGTCAATTATCTATATTCTTTCACCTTAACCAAAGAGCCAACATTTCATCCTTGAAGCAAGTCCTTTGTGATCCTAGTATTGAGTCGATTATGGATGGAGTTTTGAGACCTTTGTCAAGCTTATGGTTACGCGAGTATATAAATTGAAATTGAGTGTTGATATCAACCATAAGGTGTATATCTTTTACACTTGAGTGAGAGAGTAAATACTACCTGTGAGCTAGATGACTTAGCACTCGTAGAAGTATTGTGATTGATTGATGTTTTTATATGAATGAAAGGTATGATAGTTGCATGTTTAAAGTTAATATAATTGCATGTGTTCTGATATGTTGTACCTTGTGATTACACTCTCTGGATTTGTCTGATTTTCGTTGCCTCGGGACGAGCAACATGTAAGTTTAGGGGTTTGATGAGAGTGTAAATTCACATATTTTGGGCTCTGATTTGCATGGAAATGGAGTATGATTTAGTCTTTATTGAGACGAATCGGTACGTGTACGGGAAAGTCACGAATCAATGGGTACAAGGGCTGTTTGAGCATAATTGTATGGGAAAACAGGTGAAAAAGGCTCAGAATTGAAAGACACAATTTTGGATGCGAGATTAGAGTGTTGTTCGACCAAGATAGGCTGTTTGACCAACATCAGTGTGGTCGAACAGAGGGTGACAAGTCGAGCAGATCACCAAAACCCATCCAAAGAAGTAGCTCGACTTGGAGGTGTTACTCGACCAACATCTGCTTGATCGAGCAGATGAGAAGAAGTCGAACAAAGTGGACAAAACTTACAGTGAGCTCGTTCTACTTGAAGGGCTTGCTCGACCAAACATCAATGTGGTCGAGCAAGAGCAGTTTGGTCGAACAGAATGCCAAAATCATCCAGAGAGCTTGCTCGACCAGTAGCTCCTTGTTCGACCAGTATGCCTTGGTCGAACGTCGTATCGCTGATGCTATTTATGGTAATTCCAGATGTCTTTTACCAAATTTGAAGTGTGCTTCAAGCAAATGCCCATCCTAAGCCCATAAGAAGGTCCTATGAGTATAAAAGAAGAGCTCTCGCAGGAGGAAAAGACATACACACAACACAAGACAACACACATCTTCCTTCATCCACCAAACCCTACCATCATCCGAAGGGGTTGTGAGAGAGGTTCGTCTGGTAAGTTAAGTAAGATCATATCAACTAGCCATGATTGTTCCTAGATCAATCATGGGCTAGAACCACCTTGGTAGTTCTAGGGTTATGAAAGTTTTATGAGTTAATCGAATTTCCATGTGTAAACTCCGTACAATACTACTTGTGGTTTATTTTAAATAAGATTGTGCTTTTTCAATTCATTCTCATGGTCGTTTTGTGCATCATTAACTGTTATGTAGAGTCTGAATACATCTCTTGGTTATTGATTGAGTGCGTTCACCGCTGAGCAGAATCATATGTTATAATTCTAAGTGAAGGAATTCCGAAGTCTTATTAAAACTATCTTATATAGATACTTGTTAATTGAATCATATTCGAGTTAATAAGTAGGATAAAGAGTATTACTTTATAGTACCTAAAAAGGGAGATCAAATCGGATTAGAGTACTAAGTGCACATGAAATAATTGATTATGATAATACCTAGAAAGTGGGGTAAAGTATACGTCTTGCTCCAAGGATATTAACACGTGTGATACGCTTGCTTACTTGTGTCTATAGAGTACGCTTGCATGGTTTAGTGATGCTCCATAAACTACAAGGCAGAGTCGGACATCAACACATGGAAAGGAAATTAACGAATAAAACTAGATTACCTGAAGAACTACTCCATTACTTACTTGATCACAACCGAATTTCTACTCTTGCTTTTTTATTTATCTCGCTATCTCAATTATATGTTATTTAGTTTCTTAATCAAACCAAATCAGATTTGCCAACGTGATCTTCGTTGACTAGAATATAATTGAATTGATAATAATTCGTCCCTAGGGTTCGATAATCACTTGGTCGCCTATCGAGACTACAATTGATATCCTTATACTTGGGGATTATTTTGTGTGTTGAGAAAATGCTCATCAATGGACAGGCCAACTGATCATTTGAACATTGGCTCCAATCCAGTGGCTACCCATCAGAAGTCTTTGGGTCAGGATGTTCTAGGGTTTACACAAGATGTAGACCCTAGCTTGCATCATAAGACTCCTCTAGGGTTTGATAATCAAAACCCTAATTATGGTATGCATGACGGACCCCACCACAGAGCAGAAGATACCTATGCTTCACGTGCTAGGGATTTTGGGGATCCAATCGTACGTATGAAGAGGGCCATATGCAAGGGACCCCACGGGGATCCTGTGGCGAGGCCGATTGATAAATCAGGTGATACCTTAACATTATCAATTAATAAATCATTCTATGAAACTCGTAAAAATCTATTTTCAAATTTCGTTATCATCAGGGTTTTGAACGAGAAAAGATCCAAACCTCTTTCACAAATAGAGGTTGATAATCTGCTGAAGAGGACATTAAACATGAAGGAGTTGTTGATTATTCCGTTGGGAAGAGGCTACTGTTCTGTCATGATAGACAGCGAGGAACAAAAGGCTTCACTTTTGAAGATCAAAATTTATTGACAAGGGGAAAGTTCAATTGAGAATACAGAAATGGTCTCCATCTTTTAATCAAGATTAAATCTTCTGTTGTTCCTATATGGATCAGAATATATGAGCTCCCCTTGGAGCTATGGCACGAGGAAGTTATGAAGAGTGTGGCTCGTACTGTGGGGATACCAATTTGAATAGATCCCAAATCACTAGATGGCTAACGGGCCACTTTGCTAGGGTCCTAGTTGAAGCAGACATGCAAAAGGAGTTGCCTACGCATATGAATATAGATACTTCGAAAAGTATTATTCGTGTATCTTTTGGTTATGAGTATGTTCCAGAATATTGCAAATTTTATCATATTCTAGGACATAATGTGGCAAATTATTTAAAGAAACAGGAGAAAAAGACACGGCGTAAGGTAAATATGAAAAGTAAAATAGATGCTCCACTTGATTTTGTGGCACTGTCTAAGGTCTGGAAGCGTACACAGAATCATGCTCCATCGGTCCCTACTTCAAATAAATTTGATAGCCTTGATCAGGAGGTTGATGATGTGGATAAAGAGTCTTGCCAGGATCATCTGAAAGCTCATGATGGTCATTAGGAGAACGAGATTGATGATATGGAGGGTTTCAAAGAGGGTTCTAATATACTCAGTCAGGGGGGAGATAGTGGAGAGGACTCTCATGCAGAGGATAGTGAAGAGGAGGTCGATGAAGAATGTGATGATGAGAATGTGGATAAATCTAACCCTGAGGAATCATGACATGATCAGGCTCTGGTTATTGTTGACTCAGAGCCAGTTCCACTTGCTGTACTTAGTCTGGAGCAGAATGAGGATCCTATGACTCCTACTTCCGGCTCTTCTGGAAAACAGGTTGCGATTGTGCAAGCCACGAAAATAGGTGCATCTGTTAAGGGGATAGCTCATAGTGCCACTCATTTTAGTCGACCATACCCTCCAATTACACGTTCTCGTACTCCAGGAGGGCTGGGGGTAAAACATGTAGCTCTAGTGAAGAAAGAATCGAAGATTATGCATTCCTCCTCTACGAGGGAGTGGAGAAATCTGGATAAGCCGCCGAAGCACATTCTTCGTGATGGTAAGACATGAAGGTGCTATTTTAGAATGTCAGAGGGTTTGGGAGAGCGATGGCTTAGGCTGCCCTTAAGGAATTTGGTAGAAAACACAGACCGATTTGGCTAGCTGTTGCGGAGCCAAAGGTTTTATATGAATTGATTCCCATGCATGTTTGGACTAGTATGGGCTATCAGTTTGCTAGACACAATGTTAGGGATGCTCTTTGCCCTAACATTTGGGTCTTTTACAATGCTACTAAAATTTCACAGGTTAAATCTGTCTACTCTTCTTCACAGATTATGATTTTTGACTTCATTTACAATACTGTTGATTATCATTTTGGATTTGTACATGCACACATGGATCACACTATTCGGCGTGAGCTGTGGTGTGATATTGCTGGCCATATGAGAAAAAATATAATGATTATCAGGGATTTTAACTCTACGTTGGGTGCACATGAGAGGTTGCATGGCACTCGAAAGGATAACTTAAGTCTTTTGGAGTTTCGAGCTTTCTTGGATTCTACGGAGCTAACGGATCTTTCATTACAAGGTGCAAAGTTTACCTGGGTGAGCAGATCGGTAACTAATGCTATGAGGGCCTCAAATAATTGGATAGCTTACTAGATAAATGGGATGCAATAACTGGATTGGCATTGGCTAGGCATGGATCGGATCATTCTCCTATTTTGGCATCGTTTATGATGAATGAAAAGATTTCAAGGCCGTTCAGGTTCCAAAGCATGTGGTTACAAGATACAGGGTTTTTTATCCTTGCAAAAACATCTTGGAAAAAACCTTCTTCATACCTACACCCTATTTCAGCCTTTGCGGAAAAACTAAGGAGGCTTAAGGCGGATATTAAGTGCTGGAACCAGGAAGAATTCGGTAATATCACTGGCTCGGTTGATAATGCCATGGATTCTTTATAAAAAATATAAAAGAAAATTGGAGAGGAAGGAGATAGTGAGGAACTTTTTTATGAGGAAGTAGATGCTCATATCACTCTTAATAAAAAGTTAGAGGAGAAGTGTCAATTCTTTGCTCAAAAGAATAGATTATCTTGGCTAAAGGAAGGGGACAGAAATACGGATTTTTTCCATAGGACACATCGAATCAAGAGGGCCAGAACCACGATATCAGCAATGGAAGTTAATGGAGATGTCACTGAGGACAATATGCTGATCTCACATCATGTAGTTAATTATTATAAGCAGCTGTTTCAGAAACCAACGGAGGATGGGGACTTTACAGAATTGAGCTTCATACCGCATTTTGTTAGGGAGGAGGATAATAAAAAGCTAGCTGCAATGCCTACAATTGAGGAGATTAAAGAGGCAGTTATGGGCTTATCTGCGGACAGTGCGCTAGGTCCTGATGGCTTTGGTAGTCATTTTTATCATAAATGTTGGCACATTATAGGTGATGATCTTTGCAAGGCGGTGCAGAATTTCTTTTGCACGGGGAAGATGCCGGAGGGCATCAACTGCAATTTTATAGTCCTTGTTCCTAAAGTGAAGGAAGCGATCAGAGTGGAGGAGTATCACCTCATAATTCTTTGCAACTTCTTCTTCAAGATTATTACTAAAATCTTGGCAACTAGATTGGGACCATTGTTAAATGATAACTTAGTAGCAACTGGTTTGGGTTTATCCCGGGAAGGAGTATACACCACTGCATTGAGTGGCGTCGGAAAGCTTCAACAGTTTGAATAATTCCAAATTTGGCAGCATTGGATTTAAGATTGATATAAAGAAGGCATTTGACACACTGAAATGGGATTTTGTGATGCATGTGCTTCATAAGATAGGTTTTCATCATAAATTCATTCGATGGATTAACACCATTTTTTAATCATCCAGGGTTTCGGTTTTGATTAATGGTGTTCCTGAGGGATTCTTTTATTGTGGTCGAGGTGTTCGACAAGGTGATCCGTTGTCACCGCTGCTTTTTTGCATGGTGGAGGAAGTATTGGGGAGATGGTTAGAATTCAAAATTGAAAAGGGAAATATTTCCCGGGCATATGCAAACAGGTGTACCTCTTTACCTTCTTATTTATTTTATGCTGATGACATTGTTCTCTTTTGCAAAGGGGATGATAAATCTGTGGGAGGTATTCGAAATATATTAGAGAGTTATGCTAGAGTCTCTGGCCAAGAGTTTAACCCTTTGAAATCTAAGGTGTACTTTGGTATGCATGTCAAACCTGTGATTACTTGATGCGCGTTTTCTTTGCATGCAAAATTAATCCCCAAGTATTAAGGATATCAATTGCAGCTTAAGCAAGCGACCAAGTGATTATCGAACCCAAAGGACGACGTATTATCAATTTAATTATTTACTAAATTAATTAAGACGAATGGGAATAAAAGTTTGAGGTTTCAATTATTAACTACTAATAAGTTAATTAAAATAACAAATAAAATAAAGTCACTTAGAAGAATATGAAAGTGGATCAAGTAGGAGAATAGGTAGCTCTAGGATAATCCAGTTTCACACATTAATTTCCCTTCCGTGTGTTGATGTCTGACTCTACCTTATGGAATATGGACGCATCACTAAACCATGCATATCTACTCTATAGACACAAGTAAACATGCGTGTAACACGTGTGAATAACCTCGGAGCAAGAGATATAATTCCACTCCCCTTTTTAAGTACTACCAGTATCAATTATTTCCCTGGCCAATTGGTAATCTAACCCGATATGATCTCCCTTTATAGGTACTATAACATTATCCTCTTTATCCTACTTAATAACCCGAATTCAATTCAATTAATAAGTATTCATATATGATAGTTCTAATGAAGCTTCGGAGTCCCCTCCCTTGGAATCATAACATGGAATCCTGCTCAGCAGTGAACGCACTCAATCAATAACCAAGATATGTATTCAAACTCTACATAACAGTTAATGATGCACAAAACAACTGTGAATATGGATTAAGAAAAGCACAATCATATATAAAATAAATCCACAAGTAGTGTTGTATGGAGTTTACACACGAAAGTTCAATTAATTCGTAAAAACCTTCACAACCATAGTTCTACCAAAAAGGCTCTAGCTCATGATGTTACGAAGAACAATCATGGGTGTTGGATAGATCTTACCCGGATGTCTGAAAAATTACAAGATAAATTAGGAAACGAAATAAACCCTAGATGCGGGAGTCGTCGCATCTTTCTCCGTCTTGAATCCTCCTCTTGGTTCTCCTCTTGATTCCACAAATGAATCTTCAAAGTGATGGATGGATGGAGGAAAGGATGTAGATGATGGTTGGGGGGTGATCCCCCCTTGTGGGGTGTAGGATGGATTTGTTATGGCCTCTCTCCAATCCAATATGACTCTATGATGATTAATGATGTGATCTACACCCCCTTTTATACTTGTAAGCTCTCCTTATAGGCCTTGGATGGACTTTTACTTGAGAAATACGCTATATTTGGTAAAAGAAATCTGAAACTACCAAAAATAGAACCCAGCTTCTTAGTCGAGCAAGGCCTCCAAGTCAAGCAACTAGTCGAGCAAGCTCTCTGTATGTTTTTGGTCATTTTGCTCGAGTTTCCCTCTTCCATTCGACCGAGACGATTCTGGTCGAGCAAGATAATTCTGGTCAAGCAAGCTTGCGCCGTCTCACCATTTCACACATAACTTTCATATCCAACCTCCAATTTGAGTAATTCTTGTGCTCACACGATCCTCTCTTCTTTCGATTTATATCCATATAAAGAACTCTCAGAAAATCTAATATTTGATTATGTAACAAGTCATACAAATTGGACAGTCGTTCTGAGCAGGAACAACTTGCGCGACGTCACCACTTTGATCATAACTTTCTCGTTTGGAATCGGATTGAAGTGTTCTTTACCCAAAATGACCCTATCTTCTGTAGCTTTTCAACCATGTATAACACATCTAATTCAGAGCTCCACATGAATACAAAATAATTACACAAATTGGACGTGCATTTTTCAGCATCATTGCACAAATTGCACCTTTTCTCCAACTTGGCACTTTTGATCCTTTTTCTACCTAAAACACAATAAAACACCTCAAGTGCACTTTTTTCTCTAATATATAACAATAATACTCATAAAAGAGGTGTTAGATTGGACACTAAAACACGCTTATTTTCACTCTCAACAAACGACGTATTCTTTCCAGCCTTGGCATCCAGGAAGGGAGTATCCATTTACATACCTTGGGGCCCCCATCTTCATAGAGGCTTCCCAAATTGAGTTCTTCAGGCAAGCTACTCATAAAATTCTGAATAAGTTTATGAAATGGAAGGGTGGCATGTTGTCCATGGCTGGCAGAGTTTGCTTGGTAAACTCTGTGATCATTGCCTCAGCAGTGCATGTTATGATGGTGTATAAGTGGCCACGTGATCTCATAAAGAAAATAGACAAAGCCTGCAGAAACTTTTTTTGGTCAGGTGATGTATTGAAACAACACCACTTTACTGTGGGGTGGAAGAGGTTGTGTTGCCCGACGCAAGAGGGGGGCTTGGGCATCAGATGTATTCGTGTAGCTAATGAAGCCTACTTGATGAAGCCCTCGTAGGACATCCTAGAGGGAAAAGGGGCACTGTCATGTATTAAAAGTAGATGGTTCGATGGTGCTTGTCCAAAGGTGAGATATTTGTCGTCCTCTATTCATGGTGCTTATGTATGGCATATTCAGAGGCTTATGGAGGATGAAATATGGGCGATTGGATTTGATTCTAAAGTCAGATTCTAGCTGGATAACTGGTTGGGACATGGTCGATATACTACTAGAGTATCGGCATCATTTTGATCAGGTTATTGGTGATTATCTATATGACGACTTTTGGCATTTTACGGAGAGCTTCACTAGTACTTTCCCTCATATTGTGGATGCTATTTTAGCTACCCGTATGTCCCCTAATGTGGATGATTGTAGATTCTGGAGCAAGTCACTTCAAGGAAAAATTACATCCAAGGTCGCATACATGCATGTGAGACAAACGTTTATTGAGCCAATATGGGGCACTTGGATTTGGTCCTCATTCATCCCACCTAGGCGATCTTTAACAATGTGGAAGGCTATTAAGGGGGTCTTAACTACATGGAATGTGATAAGAGATAGAGGTTTTAAAGGGACATCCCGTTGCTATCTTTGTAAAAGGGAGGAGGAGTCCCTTGATCATATTTTTCTTTATTGTCCTATATCTTTGGAGGTGTTGAAGAGGTTGCTATCTAGTTTTCACTTTGGGCACAGGATTCAACTAGAACAATCCTTTGTTGGGTTCTTGATCCAAGCGATGGAAATCTCCGAGAGTAAGCAAGTGAGTTCCTTATGGAGACTTGCTGTTGTTACCTACATATAGCTCATTTGGCAAGAGTGGAATAATACGATGTACAATGGCTATGAGCAACTTGATGGAGAGATTAAAGATAAGGCAGTGCGAAGCTCGGGCATTACAACAACATTATTTGCTTTAATCAGGGAGGTGAATAACTTTGAGATGGGTGCCATGAATAATACGGTGGATGATCTTTGCACCTTAAAATTTTTTGGTATTGCTGGAAAACCTAGGAAAGCTCCGAAGGTTACTCCAATTCGCTGGTGGCCGCCGCCTCCGAGTTGGACGAAGGTTAACACAGATGGATATGCCTCAGGATCGCCAGGAAATATATCAGGTGGTGGAATATTTCGCAATAGTAGAGGGTTTCCTATGGGATGTTTCACATGTGGTTTTGGAGTGGGTTTTTCGATAGAGGCTGAACTTGCAGCAGCATGCCTTGCTATTGAGTTTGCTCATGATAGGGGATGGAAACAGGTTTGGCTGAAGTCTGATTCTACATATGTTATACATGCATTCACACATCCATTGCCTATTATACCATGGAGGATGATTTCACGATGGGGAAAGGCAAGGGAAATTATTCTTCAAATTTCCTTTCGGATCTCGCATATTTATAGAGAAGGAAATTCGGTGGCAGACTTGTTTGCTGACGTTGGAGGAACACTCACATGGTACAATCCCACACCTGATCGACTCAATAGTTATAAGTTCAAGGATATGAATTCTGAATATTACAGATTTAGATAGAGATTTGCTCATTGTTTCGACATCTTTGTAACTTCTTTCCTTCTGTTTTCATTTCACTTTAATAAAATGGATCTATTTCAGTTCTACGTACAAATAATAGATTCATTCGTTATAGAACATCAAAGAATTTAATCGGGAAGACCTCGTCATTCCCTCAAAATTATCCATTAGATTTAGAACACGCTCTTGACAATAACTCGACAATCCTATCACAGCTACTTGTCACGTTTGAAGCTAACTCTAATTTTTGTCTATCCCTAGGACTTGGAATACAAGAATCCCTCTTGTATAAGAATAAAACTTTTCCTCACCCACTCACAACAATATAAAGATATGAAAAAAAACAATACTTCTTCAAAGTAAATAAAAATATATTAGACTCTCAAAGAATGATATCAATGCTCTTCCATCTACCATTATATAAGGTTTTATTCCCGCTTTGTTCCTCTGAAAATATTTTACAAAACTAATCGCCGCAATATCTTGCAAGCCTTCCTTAATTAAGTTAATCATTCATGCAGCTTTCTCTTTTCTCCAATCTCAAAATTAATCACTGCTGATTCCATAATGTAATTGATCTTCTTTCTTTATAGTACTCAATCAATTCTATTCAGATTTTTCAACTTGCAAAATAAGTAAACAAACCACATGGCAAAATATATGCTCATAACATAATTTAATCTCTACACTGCACAAAAATAATTGAAAAAATGACATAACTTAACAAAATAATATATGATAATTCTAGTATGTGGACATTAACATAATCTTAAATCCATCTCCTCAACTCAAAATTCGACCCAAAATAATTGCTAAAAATTAGTGTGTGAAAGCCACTTCATAAACTTGGTCACTATTTTCTTTCGAAAATATGAATCTCACCCTCAAGTATAAAGGATCAATTGTAGTGCATGTGACCAAGTCAAATGTCGAACCCATGAGATAGTTATAAATTTAATAAGTAATTCTATGTATGATAATTCAATTGTAAGACAAATGTGGGGGGTCTTTGAAAGGATATTTAATTAACTAATAAAAACTGAAATTAAATAATTAAACTAATGAAAATTAAATAAATCACACTAGAGAAACGATTTTAGGATTCAAGGATAGAGAATTGGTAATGCTAAAGTAAATAACTTAGCTATGTGACTGATTAATCTAAACCCAAATTAATTATATGCAGACATTTATAAGAGGATCACTAAGTCTAGTTAAATCACCTTGATCGGGTAGGATATAACACTTATAATGAACTGAAAATCCTAAGATCGATAAAGAATTAACTCTCACTCCCTCTATATGTACTTCATGCTAAATTCTATTAAAGGCTAGAGCATCAGACTTCCCTTTTTAGGTACTAAATTATTAACCCCTTTTGTCTCCTTACCAATTACCTAATAATGATGTTTTACCAAGTAATTGATATTCCAAATTGATTGTCTAACCGTCTTAGGAATTATAGGTCAATCCCCTAAGATTGCCACATGAAACAACAATTATCATGCAGAAATAAAGAATCTTATTAACTATCAATCAGTGATACCGTCATGAATAATTAAAGGAATCAAAACTCAAAATACAATAATATGAAGTCTTAAAATATCTTCTTCTATAAGAAAATAAACAATTTGAAGTGTAATAAATCCAAGTTTAGGGCAATCAAATCACATAGTCAAAACTGTCTTATCGCCCTAACATTACCAACGAAGAACTTTGCCCATGGATTTACGAGGAAAAATCACAAAAATGTAATTAACCCTAACCATTGTGCTAAAATAAAAAAAGATAATAATTGAACAATAAAGAACCCTTGTGGAGGACTCCGATTCTTCAATCATGATCTCCGTTGGGATCTCTGTCTCCGATCCAAGTAGCAACTTCGATCGTCTCTCCGGTGGATGGATGGAAGGTGGTGAGTGATGGTGAAAGAGGGATGAATTGGGCGTGTGATGAATTGGGTTTTTGCATCTCTGTCCACTTCTTTTTTGCAAAAGGGCGTGAGGTATATATATGTAGTATGATGGGCTTCAGGTTGGTCAAATGTTACTGGGCCTCCATTAATCTCATTGCATGAATTACAATTTACATGTGAAATCCAATTCATTTACAACATATTCTTGGGCCCACATTATCAAGTTGATGAATTGGATTGCAATTGATCTTCTCATGAGTTAACATGGCCCATGGTAAATTGCCATTTAACTCTATTTTCCAATTCTTTGCATGGACGACCCACCAGTTCATATTTAATATAATTTTTGGCCATGTGAGAGCCCATTCTAATGTTGTGGACTATAGCTGTGCTGACATGGTATGCAATTTTTGACCAGTAGGCCCCAATCCAAATCATGCATGAGGGCCATTTTCGTCTATTGTTGCGCAGTCTCACCATTTTGATTCTTGCGTTCACGCGATCCTCTTTTTCATGGCTTTCTAACCATGTATCACATGATCAATCTGAACTTCCACACGAACACAGAAAAATTATGGAAAGTAGGCGTCTGTTTTCTTGCATACTTGCACAAGTTCACCCTTCATTTTAATTTTGCATTTTTTATCAATTTTTCTATCAAAACAAAACAAAATACCTCTTAAGTACCTTTTAATCAATAATAATTCAAAGTATTAAGATATGTGCAAATAATAGCAATTAACACACTCTAAGAGGTATCAAATCGGACCCAAAAGTACATGAATTTCTACTCTCATCAAAGCCACTATGAACTTCAATTGAATTTTTATTAGAAAAAAAAAGAGTAAATCCAGTTATTATAACGTAGTTATGTTTAATAAAGAAAGTAATTCAAAACTTTAAATCTAAAAATCCACCATTCTAATTTAACCCACTCATTGATTTACCCTTATCAACTAAAATTCACGTATCTTGATGACGGTAAACACGAAAATTTTTTGGTGAAAGTGTCCTATCGGTAAATAGTATAATATTGTTACTTCCATAAAATTGTTTTATCTCCTTCTACAAATAACAAATAGATAGATGAATGTAATAAACTTATGCTTCTTCAATATCTTATGTCAATGCAGCCATTCAAATCACAATAAAGATGATTTTATTGGTGATTAACATTCAACTAATGCCCTTCTTACGAAGTACCTTAATCATAATGTTACACCGTGGCTGAAGTTCTAAATATTTCGGAGGCTAGCAGCAATTTCGCTGGTATATTGGGAGTTATTTTAACAACCATATACTATATACATGAATTTAGCCTCATCATCATTTTGTCTCTCGTATGCACATCGGTATGTATACATAAATAAATTTAATTATATAAAAAATATGTGTATAAATAAATTACTAAGTATATAAATCAACTTAGAAATTATTTTTAAATTTTTTTAAAAAAATTTTATTTTAAATAGGGAATATCAGTTTTAGACGTATTAGCAGCGAGGGCTTCTCTTTAATTTAGCATGGCTTCTCCTAAACGCAACGTGGTAAAAAGTTTATGATTAAAAAAAATACTTACAACTATAAAATTTAAATTCTAAATGAAAATAAATGAATTCAATAGTTACAGACTATTTAAATATTTAAATCTATTTTCAAACAAAAAATTTCAAAAAATTACAACATAATATAAGTAAATAATAATAAAAAATTAAAAATATGAAATTAAATAATAAATTAATTAAAAATAACCATGACCATGCAACACATGGATTAATTACTAATCTATATCTATATATATACATCTAATTGCAGTAATTGTGGCACCTTTTGTTTCCCGCTCAAAAATCGATTTTTTGTGGCACCTATTGTTTGAAGAACATTCTTTTACTCTTTGAATATGTAATTACTATGAATAATCTAGAGTGTCCACTAATTTATTATTATTAAAATATTGGATCCTGATGAGTGATATTTTTACTTAGATTTTAGTGTCATTTTATATGTGTTTTCGTAGTATTTCATCCGTATTTTGTGTATATTTTGGTGGTATTTTGTGTTTTTATGAAAATGTGTGAGAATGAGCTTAAACGTATGATTTTCAGGTAAAAATAGATTCTAGACGCGGAAAAGAAGACGTGGGAAAAAATGGATCTCAATTCCGAGTTTAAACGAGTAAGAAATGAATAATAAAAGAAACACGGGTTGAAGGAGAAACACAGCTATGTTTGGCCGTGTTACAGAAGAAACACGGGCTGAAGGAGAAACACGGCCATGTTTGGCCGTGTTACAGAAGAAACACGGCCTCATTTAGGCCGTGTGAGGTGGCATAGCCGTGTTCCTGAAGAATTCGAATTTTTTACATAAAAAATGTCTATTTCCCACTTAAGTCCATGATCCAAATTTTGCCCTAATTTCTTTGTTCCTCCACCATTATAAATACTCTCATTTCCAAATTTTGAGGGAGAAGGGTTTCACTTGAACACACACATCACACACCATTTCCTCCATTTCACGCCATCATCTTCATCCATTCACCATCCATCCATCTACACTTGATCCCCTCTATCAAATCCACCATCCAAGTGATCAAGGAAGTAAGGGGGAGTGAAGATTACAAGAAGAAGAAGGAGAAACTCCATTGAAGGACTTCAAAGGGGGAATCTAATTCTAATTTTTGTGAACTTCTTTATAGTTTTGTCATGGGATTTATAGATACAATTGTCTATGTTGTTTTCTCTAAGACTATGATAGACTAATCTCCTTTGTGAGATTAGTCCCATGATTGGTGTTTGATAATTTATTTTTTATGCAATTGGATTTTAATCTTGAATGGGCTTTGTGTTTTTTCTATTATTGATTGTGAATTGCTTGATGTATATGTATGATTTGTGTGATCAATTGTCATGGGCGTGTGATTAATTGTCATGGGCATGTGATTAGAATGTGATTCGATTGAGAAATCAATTATGTATTTAGGATAGTTCATTGAATCATTTCAGCATACACTTCATGTGCATTAATTTAGAATGAGATAGAGATATCCTTCTAGATTTAGAACCCATTGATAGAACATTTGATTAGCTTAATCGAGAGATTGGTTAATTAGGTGAGGAGGCCAAAATCATTAGTAAATTCATAGTACCTTAAAAGGGAATATTGCCTATGATTTAGTACCTCATTAGGGAACTGGTAGAGTAATTAGTACCTAGTGGGAGGTTTTTGCTTTGGTCACGATCCTATGTGCTTTTGGAAGCCTTATTGAGGGCCTACATCCTATCCATCTTGAGAGAGAGTTTAGGTAGAATTAGTGATCGCTCCTATGTCATGTCCATGAGAGATTAGAATTAATTGTATAATTACTTTGTTATCTATGCAATGATTGTTGCTAATCTCATCCTTGCATCATTTGGAATCATTTATTCTTGCATGCATTTTATCATTTATTTTCATTAGTTTTAGTGCGTTCATTTTCACGCTTATCCTCCATCCCATTCCGCCGTCCTTATAAAATCACGATAAACTTGAGATCGCTTAAACTCTAGCACGTTCCTCCCTTGGGTTTGATAAATTCTTTAATTGGTCATCCCGACTATATACGACCAATCAAATGGCGCCGTTGCTGGGGAGGTAACGATTGCTAGTAGTTTGACGAAGGATTGTTTAGAGTGGTCTTAATAAGGATATTTTTTTATTTTTACATCTTATATTTGCTTTAGAAAATTTTGTTTAAATTTTTCTTTCTTTTATAGGTGCATACCTTGAGAAGGAAGAAGAAGGAGAACAAACCTAAAAATATGAGCTACATGGATATTCTTCGAGATGTGGTGAATAGAAGAGCTCATTCCGCTATGAACACACAAGAAAATTTTTAAGGATTTCAAATGCCAAATTGTGAGCCTAATTTGCAACCGAATTTTGGAGTACAAGATATGCAATTCCAACAACAAAGTTATGAGAATTTCGGAGTTCCTCATCAAATGCATCATCAAGTATACCCTCAAGGTGTGGAAGATGTTTTTCAAGAAAATTTTTCTAGAAATCAAGATGGAAATCAACAACAACTATGGGGAGATTTTCAAGACTCCAACACCTCTTATTCAGCCCAACTTGACTATAGAGAGAAGCTTAGAGATGAGTTGATCGAAAAGATTATGGAGCGCATGGAGAAGGATAGGAAGTATAATGAAGCGTGGATGGATCAAATGGGAAATTGGTGTAAAATGGTGACAAGTACAATTGTAGCATTCGGTGCTAGATTGGATTCCATTGAGCACCAAGTTAGTCAAGTTGTGTCCACTGTGGAGAGAATTCAAGAAGAGAACAACAAGCCATCTACCTTCGGAACAACGAATCTTTGCATGGCCATTGAGGATAGGAAAGAGGATAGTTTGGGGGTTGATGAGGTTATGAAGGAAAAAAGAGAAAGGGTGCCTAAGTGGGTTAAAACCAAAGAGTTAAAAGAAGAGTTGAAGGGGGAATTCGATAGATTTGTCGAGTCTCTTGAAGAGATGGTAGAGAAAGTCAAGATTCAAAACCACGAAGAGATTTATGCCCTTATGGAAGAAAAGAAGCCTCCGGAAACTAAGATCATGGATTTTACTCCCCACAAGCCTAAACTTTCTCATTCTATTGAAATTTCAAATTCTCTTAAGAACTTCCATGATTTTATTGAAAAAAATTTATTCGGTGATTGTAGGAAAAAAGTTGCAAGAGGGCATCAACACTTGTCAATGCCCGAATTCTTACCGGGGGGTGTGGTGGAAGTTCAAAATGCATATAAAGCCCCATGAAAGAAGTGAAACAAGTGAAAAGGGTCATTCCTTGTGAAGAACGCATTCGGAGAACAATTGCTTGAGCTATTTAACAAGAAGGAAAATGCTCTTGTGGTTGAACGGGAGAGCATAAAGCACTACTTCAAGAAGAAACCTATGATAGTGCCTAAGGACTATTCAAGACCACCATGAGCTAAAGACTATAGTCCGGCTTGAAGACGTTAAACTTAGCGCTAGATGGGAGGTAACCCATCATTATCTTTATTGCTTTATTTCTTGTTTTCAATAAGAATTGTGGATTTGATTTTGTTTTGCAATTTTGGTATGTAGGTTGATTGTGCTCGTAAGAAAAATGTGTATTGAAGATACGGGAAGTGCTTGATTTGAAGTGTGTAGGTACGTCATACCACTTTTTGCAAACTTAACTAGAAACTCTTGTTTCAATTTAAGTTTGGGGGGATATGGCGTGGTGTGACATACTTTTTCTTGAAGGCATATACTTTTCATGTTTTTGGGCTAATTTTAAAATTTTTCTCATGAGTTTTTGTTTGATTTTGGTACGTTTGGTCGTGTTGAAGTGTATGATAGTCCATATTTTTAATGATATTGTTGAGCTAATATTTTTGATGAGTTGTTGAGCATGAATGAAGTGTAGTGGAAGCACGAATTGAGCCCGGAGATCAAGTTGAGATTCGTTGTGTATTCAATCCGGAAGCTAGTGCTAACCATTTCCACTACCAAATGCCTATTGAGGGAGTTTACTCTATACTCTACCACTTCTAGTTGCTTGACATGAATTTATTTTATTTGGATTGGTGTGATTAGCATGTTGCTTCATGTTTTATGTTTTTTGGGATGTTTACTTTTGTAATTTAGGATTTCCTTTTCAATCAAAGATGGGGATGTTTGTGAGCCTAATTGATCATGGATGATATGGATGTGTGCTTCATTGTCTATTGATGGATGAAATTTGTATTTTTACTTGTTATGTGTTTTTGGTTGTTTCTTGTTTGTTGTGTCTTTATTTTATATTTTGTGTATTTTTATTCTTGTCTAGGGTTGTTTGGTGGTTTATTTTTGGAATATTGTGAGTCATTTTTTAATGTGAGTGGTGACATGTTGTGGTGATAAGTGATGACAAATTATGATTAAAAATCTCTACACTTTCGAATTGTAATATGTTTTATTTAACTTGTTCAATTTTGAGATGAATGTGGTGTAATAAGTTCCTTAAGGTCCAATGCATAAGCTTGTGAGAATTTGAGCCTCAACCGTGCATACATGGTATTTCTTCATGAGTGGATTGGTTGTGTTTGATAAGCTAGAACTTGCTCAAGGACTATAGGAACGAGTCCGATTTGTGGAGATTAGTAACATGATCTAAGGCCATCCTTGTCATTTATAGTCATTGCCAAATGTTTTCCTACTATGAACATCATCCCTAGTCAACTACTTTGAGCCTTTAAGCCTATTTATTGTGATATAAGCACATTACAAGCCTTAATGCCCCACATGAACCTTATATATACCCCTTGTGTGAGTGATTGAGGAGATGGTAACTAGAAATGTTTGATGAGATAATAAAAGAAGAAATGAAATGGTAAACAAGCAAGAAAAATGATGAAAAGAGCAAAAATAAGAATGCACATTCAACCTTAGAAACAAGAGACAGAGCAAAGCAACAACAATATGCTCAAGTACTTAAAAGTCCAAAGAAGGAAGCATGAATCAAAAGAAGCTCAATCTAAGGAAAGTTAATGATTAGTGCTTGTGATTACCAAAGTTGAGAAAGGAAGAAAGACAAGTGAAGGTATGGAAGAAAGTAGCTACCTCTTCGAGTACTTGCACTTGATTAGTCACTATTACCTATATTTTTCCTACCTTACCAAAGAGCCTATCATTACATCCTTAATGAAAGACCTTATTGATCATTGATTGAAACTTTGGTGGTTTGTAAATGTAGTCCATAAGCAAGTTTATAGCAAGTCGAGCCAATCGGTTGATGAGTATTGATTTACCCCACTTCATAGAGTGTTGAGTGAAATTGATAATCTATGTGAGGCTTGGACTAAAAAGGGACTATATTACACTTTATTCTCTTTTGATTGAACTTGACTATATTACACTTTATTCTCTTTTGATTGAACTTGTTAATTTTTCATGTTATAAGTTTAACGTTGTAGGATGACTTAGCATAATTTGTGGTTCTTATTGCTATTGATGTATTATTGCTTATGTTCGTTTAGTCTTTTCCTAGGTGAAAAATCACTCCCCTTGGTCTATCATTTTCGTTGTTCGGGGATGCACAATACTTTAAGTTTGTGGGTGTAATGAGTGATATTTTCACCTAAATTTTAGTATCTTTTTATATGTGTTTTCGTAGTATTTCATCCGTATTTCATTTATATTTTGGTGGTATTTTGTGTTTTAATGGAAATGTATGAGAATGAGCTTAAACGTATAATTTTCAGTAAAAATAGATTCTAGACGCGAAAAGGAAGACGTGGGAAAAATGGATCTCAATTCCGAGTTGAAACGAGCAAGAAATGAATAATAGAAGAAACACGGGCTGAAGGAGAAACACAGCCATGTTTGGCCATGTTACAGAAGAAACACCGGCTGATGGAAAAACACGGCCATGTTTGGCCGTGTTATAGAAGAAACACGACCTCATTTAGGCCGTGTGAGATGGCATGGCCATGTTCCTGAAGAATTCATAATTTTTACACAAAAAGACTCATTTCCCACTTAAGCCCATGATCCAAATTTTGCCCTAATTTCTTTGATCCTCCACCATTATAAATACTCTCATTTCCAAATTTTGAGGGAGAAGGGTTTCACTTGGACACACACATCACACATCATTTCCTCCATTTCATACCATCATCTTCATCCATTCACCATCCATCTATCTACACTTGATCCCCTCCATCAAATCCACCATCCAAGTTATCAAGGAAGCAAGGGAGAGTGAAGATTACAAGAAGAAGAAGGAGAAACTCCATTGAAGGACTTCAAAGGGGGAATCTAATTCTAATTTTTGTGAACTTCTTTATAGTTTTGTCATGGGATTTATAGATACAATTGTCTATATTGTTTTCTCTAAGACTATGATAGGCTAATCTCCTTTGTGAGATTAGTCCCATGATTGTGTTTGATAATTTAGTTTTTATGCAATTGGATTTTAATCTTGAATGGGCTTTGTGTTTTTTCTATCATTGATTGTGAATTGCTTGATGTATATGTATGATTTGTGTGATTAATTGTCATGGGCATGTGATTAGATTGAGATCAATTATGTGTTTAGGATAGTTTATTGAATCATTTCATCATACACTTCATGTGCATTAATTTAGATGAGATAGAGATATCCTTCTAGATTTAGAACCCTTTGATAGAACATTTGATTAGCTTAATCGAGAGATTGGTTAATTAGGTGAGGAGACTAAAACCATTAGTAAATTCATAGTACCTTAAAATGGAATATTGCCTATGATTTAGTACCTCATTAGGGAACTCGTGGAGTAATTAGTACCTAGTGGGAGGTGTTTGCTTTGGTCACGATCCTATGTGCTTTTGGAAGCCTTATTGAGGGCCTATATCCTATCCATCTCGAGAGAGAGTTTAGGTAGAATTAGTGATCGCTCCTATGCCATGTCCATGAGAGATTAGAATTAATTGCATAATTACTTTGTTATCTATGTCATGATTGTTGCTAATCTCATCCTTGCATCATTTGGAATCATTTATTCTTGCATGCATTTTATCATTTATTTTCATTAGTTTTAGTGCGTTCATTTTCACGCTTATCCTCCATCCCATTCCGCCGTCCTTATAAAATCACGATAAACTTGAGATCGCTTAAACTCTAGCACGTTCCTCCCTTTGGTTCGATAAATTCTTTAATTGGTCATCCCAATTATATACGACCAATCAGATACATCTAGATTTTCCATCTAGATAATTCTATGAACCACATCACCATTTTTTCAAGCATAGACTTCTAGAATTTTCTTTATTTGATGGATCATTTAGATTATTCTTAGTCTACATAGTTGATGGTGAACTTCAAAACAAAATTCAACTTCAACATTTACCTTTAAAACCATTGCGATGTGGAAACAATTATAGTTATTAAAATATTTCATTAATGACACTTTGGAACTTGCACATTGAAAGTGTTATTCAGATTTTTTATTAACAATAGTAATAAATTATCATAATCTAATATAAATTTTTTTGTTATAATTATTAATTATTATCCAATCAAAATTTGCTAAATGAAAATTACGCATTTAACTTTTAAACTTACAGGACATTTGTATTATATTTATTATAATATATTTTAAATTATTATATTACATACTCCCTCCGTCGGTTTCAAATAGACTCATTTTCATCTTACTCGTGGATTAAGAAGTATTATTATTTAATGTATAGTGAGTAGTTGTATTAATGAGTGTATGAGCACTATGGACGGAGGTACACTGGGGCTAGGGGGCACTGGGCCGCCCTCAAATTTTATTAAAAAAATCAAGAGTATTTTAGTAATTTCACAATTAATTAATTAATTAATTTTTATAATATATACTCCCTCCGTCCCGTTTCAAACTTTATATTTCCTTTTTGCACGTAGATTAAGGAATGTAGTATTGTAATGTGTAGTGAGATGAGAGAAATAATATTTTAATGTAAAATGGGTAGCTGTATAGTGTGATTTGTGGGCCCATGGAGAGAGAAATAATTAATTTGTGTGGGTTCCATTTACTAAAAAGAGAAATATAAAGATTGAAATGGGACGCCCAAATTGGAAATATGTAAAGATTGAAATGAGATGGAGGGAGTATATATTATAGCCCAAACATAATTAACTACATTTGGCCCATTAAAAAATATATATTATAGCCAAATAATAAATATAGCCCAAACATAATAAATATTTATTATGGCCCAATAATTTTAAATAAAAAAAATACACATATATTATCTGTTTAACTCTATATGAATTTTCTGCAGAATTCATGACACAACATCAACACCACACCACTACCTCTCTCTCCCTCTCTTCACCATTCGGCTGCTCCAACCTCTTTTTTTTATTTTCATTCCCAACTCCTAATCAAAGTCTCAAAATATAAGGTAAATTCTTCTATAATAATTTAAATTCTATTAATATTTTACAAATTTTTTCCCCAATTTATTTTAGTTGGTGCCATAATATCAATTTCCAATACCTTTTTTAATTTAAATGTAATTCTTTTATTTATAAGTATCAAACTTCTTGAATCCTAAGTGTAAATGAGAATTATTATATGATTTGTATTTTACTCAATTTATGATTTTAGGGTTAGAATTAAATTATAGTTAATAGTAGTTTGAACTTAGAGATTAGATATGTGTTGAGTTTAGGGTTTGATTTAAATATAATTAATATCAAGTTATAACTACTGACATGTTTTGAGTATTTATAGTTCTATAATTTTTATTTGATTTATATATTATACTTAATACTTTAAATTTTACTTTATCTTCCATAGATCATGGAACGTTATTATAAAAAAAACAAAAAATATTCTGGAGACATCATCTTCATCAGTCCATACCCCTGCTCCTGCTGTTCAACTTCAAGTTTCCCAACAATCATCAAGTCAAGATAATAATATTGAAGTTGATTTGGAAAATCTTTCAAGTGATCCAGGACTACGACCTAATATAAGGAGTTATCCACCCAATTTAATTGAATAGGTTCATAGATCTTATTTATTAAAAGGTTCATGTCAACCGTGTAAACATAATTTTCCTCAAACATTAGATGGAAAATAAAAAACGCAAATTTGTTTTATCTTGGTTTGATGATTTTATTTTCAGTGATTGGTTGGAGTATAGCATTGCAAAAGATGCAGTATTTTGTTTATATTGTTATCTATTCTCTAAGAGTTGTGGTGAAAGTGGGCATGATGCTTTTGTATCTGAAGGGTTTAATTCTTGGCGTAAAAAAGAAAGAGTGAAAGATCATATTGGGGGTCGTAATAGCGATCATGACACATGTAGAAAGGCTTGTAATGATTTGATGAATCAAAGTCAGCACATTGAAGTGTCTTTTTCTAAGGTATCAAAACAATCAAGGATCGATTATCATTGTAGATTAAATGCATCAATTATTTATTTGTGTTATCTCATTACACAAGGATTGACTTTTTGAGGAAATGATGAATCCAAAAAATCATTTAATCAAGGAAATTTTATCGAGCTCTGAAAGTTATTGCCTCATGTAATGAAGAAATCAATAAGGTTGTGTTGCATAATGCTCCTGATAATCTCAAGCATACATCTCCTGATATTCAAAGAGATATCATAAGCGCAGCCGCATTTGAGACAACTAATGCCATCATTAAGGATTTGGATAATGATTTGTTCTCGATATTAGTTGATGAATGTCGGGATGTATCAGTAAAGGAGCAAATGGGAGTTGTTATATATTATGTGAATGCAAATAATGTGTTATTGAACGTTTCCTTGGTCTTGTCCATGTTAATGATACAATTTCAGCTTCACTTGAGAAAAGTATTGAATCATTGTTTTCCTCACATGACTTGAGTATTTCTAGTTTGAAAGGCCAAGGTTATGATGGGGCTAGCAATATGAGAGGAGAAATTAATGGATTAAAAAGTTTGCTACTAAGTAAGAATTCTACTACTTACTATATTCATTGTTTTGCTAATCAACTCCAATTGACACTTGTTGTTGTTGCAAAAAAAATACAAGCGTTGGTTCTTTTTACAATAGTGTTACACGTATGTGTAATACTATTGGGGGTTCTTGTAAGCGTAGAGATATTCTTCGAGAGAAATAAATGGAAAAGATCATTGAAGAGATTGCAAATGATGAAATTAAGACTGGAAGAGGATTGAATCAAGAAATGACATTAAAATGACCTGGAGATACTCGTTGGAGCTCCTATTATGGTACTCTTATAAAATTATTGCATTTATTTTCTTCAGTTGTTGATGTGCTTGAGTTGATTGAGGAAAATGGCAACGATGATTCACAAAGAGCTGATGCTATTGATTTGCTATAGATTGTGAATCAATTTGAGTTTGTCTTTGTCTTACATCTAATGAGGATAATTTTGGGAATCACACATGAACTATCCCAAGTTCTGCAAATAAAGGATCAAGACATTGTTAATGCAATGAATCTTGTAAAAGCATCAAAAGCTCATTTACAAGCAATGAGAGATTATGGTTGGGAGACTTTGTTAAATGAAATTTTAGATTTTCGCAGCAAACACAATATACTTCTACCAAACATGGAAGATCTCTATGCCCCTCAAGGAAGATCAAGATGTAGAATAGAAAAAGTGACCAATCTTCATCATTACTGATTGTCGTTATTTTCACCTAGATTTTAGTGCCTTTTTGAGTGTATTTTGCGTATTGTTTTATCCGTATTTTTGTGTATTTTGGTGGTGTTATGTATTTTCATAGGAATGTGTGAGAATGATCTTAAACATACATATAACAGGTGAAAATGGAGTAAAAATGAAGAAGGAAGATCAAACAAAGAAGAAGAAACAAAGGTGCAAGAACACGGCCGGCCGTGCTGGCAACACGGCTCGTGTTGCAGCAAAACGGCCCGTGTGCCAGACACGGGCCTGTCCAGAATGGTCGTGCGGCGGCATCTATTTATCCAACACGACCACCATTTGGTCGTGTTGTGGAGCACGACCCGTGTTCAGAGCACGACCCGTGTACAAGACACGGGCCTGTAAGCGGAGGCCGTGCGGCGACGTCTAGGCATTCAACACGGCCACCATTTGGCCGTGCGACGCAGAACGACTCGTGTGCCGCATGCCCTGACACGACACGACCCGTGCTACGTGACACGACTCGTGTCGGTACCAGAACAGGATATTTTTTTACAATTCTTCTAGAAGGTCTCCATGGGGTATAAATACCAATCCATTCAACATTTTAAGGGGGATCCGAAATTCTACTGTTCCCACACACCTCACACACCATTCCTTTGATTTCACACCATATTCTCCATCCCATTCATCCATTTTTGAGATCTACATCATCTCTCCATAATTTCCTCCATCCAAATCAAGTGAAGAAGCAAGGAAGCTTGGGTGATCACCAAAGGAAGAAGGGAGATTCAATTGGATCCATTTCCAAGGGAGTTTTCATTCCAATTTTGTGTTAATCTTTAGTTTATCATGATTTGTAAGAATTATAATGTCTATGTTATGGATCTTATGAAGATTGTAGGCTAATCTCCCTTGTGAGATTAGCAACATGAAGGTTGTTGGTTAATTTGTGGATCTATGTAATTAAATTCATATGTTGATGGGGATATTTGATTTTCTATCATTGGTGCTTATATATCTTGAGATCTATGATGTTTTGTGTGTTTGATTGTTCTAATTATATGATTAGATTGAGAAATCAATTATGTGCTTAGGATAGTCAAGTGAATCATTTCATCAAACACCTCATGTGCATTATAGATGGTAAAGTGATTGAGAAGTCCTTTATTATTTAGAACCCTTTGATGGAACATGTGATTAGTTAGATTGAGAAGTCAATTGATTATATGAAGGGATTCTATAATTGAACTTAGTACCTAGTTGGAATAGTTTAATTTAGAACCAACCTTTGAGCTATTTTGAGATTGTGCAAATGATCTACATCCTATTCATTTCGAGAGGAAGTTTAGGTGGTATAAGTGTTGGCCCTTAGTCTTAACCCTTGATACATATGAGTTTAATGCATGAATCCATAAGTTACCACTTCAATAGTGTTGTTAATCTCACTTCTACTTAATTTGGAAAACCACTCATTCATCATTTTTATCTTGTCATTGGATTATTGTTTGTCTACTTTCATTTAATTACTTGTTACCCAAACCATCCATCTATGATTCGTCTCTATAAAATCGTGATAAACGTGATATCGCTTAAGTGCTAGTATCGACCTCCCTGTGGTTCGATAAATTCTTGAATTGGTCAACCCGACTACAAGTTATGGCTAATCAAATGGCGCCGTTGCCGGGGAGGTAACGGTTGCTAGTAGCTTAAAGAAGGAACGTTTAAAGCGATCTTACTAGAGACATTTATTTTCTTGTATTTATTACTTGTATTTGCTTTGTGAAAATTTGTTCTAATTTTTCTTGTCTTGAAGGTGTATGCAAACGAGGTCAAAAGGGAAGCAAGTCGAACCAATTGATCTAGAGCTTGAAAACACCTTGAGGAGAAAGAGAAGAGAGAACAAAACCAAAAATAGTAATTCAATGGAGAATTTTCAAGGAGACAATCGTGTTGGGATAGAGCATGATGGGGAAGGAGGACACAATATGAACGTGCATGACAACGCACATCAATTCAATGAGAATCCTCCTCAACAAGCCTATCAAAATCATGGAGCTATAAACAATCAAGCTTATATTCAACAACTGGTGCAACAAGCGATGATTCAACAAGGTTTTCAACAACCTTATCCTCCTCAACAACAAGCTTATGTGCCACCACCTCCACCTCCGGTTCAACATGGAGTTCAAAATGATCAAAGAGTGATACGGGACTTCTTCATGCCAAGGGCAATTCCACAAATGATGGGACCACCAATTCATGCTAACAATTTTGAGTTTAAAATGGGCTTGATTTCATTGGTGAGAGAGCAACAGTTTGGTGGAGCTCCGAATGAAGATCCTAACGCTCATCTAGCTCAGTTTGTGGAGATTGCCAACACAGTAAAGATGAACGGAGTGAGTGAGGATTGCATAAAGATGAGGTTATTCCCATTTTCTTTGAGGGATAGAGCAAGAACATGGCTCACCACTCTTACTCCCGGTACGTGCAACACTTGGGATGAGCTAGCGCAAATGTTTTTGAACAAATACTTTCCACCTTCTAAGACGCTTCAAATGAAGAGCTTGATCACACAATTCAAGCAAATGCCTCAAGAGAGTTTTTATGAAGCGTGGGAAAGATTCAAAGAAATGCTACGCAAGTGTCCACAACATGGCTTCCCGGAGAATCAACAAGTTGGATTTTTCTATCAAGGACTTGTGAACGGACAAAGAGTGCTTGTTGATGCCTCGGCAGGAGGATCCGTACTAGGTGTAACTCCGGAAAGGGCTATTCGAATTTTTGATGAGATTGCTACAAATGTTTATCAATGGCCATCGGAGAGAGTTAGTGGAAGCTATGGTTTTGAAAGCTATGATAAAGGACAACAGTTTAGTGTGAAGAGTGTAAGTGTTGAACCAAGTATGCTAAGCATGGAAAAGATAGTGACGGAAGTTGTTAAACAAATGAGCTTGAATCAAAGTATGAACAATCAAGGAGTGAATATGGTTGAGGGGCTACAAGTCGAGCAAGGTGTGCTACCTCCGAATGCTGTGAATGGTGAACAATGGACCAACTCTATGCCCCGTGTTGAGGATGTGTCTTATATGCAAGGAAGAAATTATCAAGGTAATTATCAAAACAATTACCAAGGTAATTTCAATCAAAATCAAGGAAGTTATCCACAAAGGCAAGGGGGATTCAACGCTCAAAGTAGTGGAAGTTCACATTCACAACATCAACCAAGGCAAGGAGGGTTCACTAGCCAAGGAAGCGGAAGTTCTTATCCACAACAACCAAGGAGGCAAGATAATTTTTCTTATGCAAACCCAAGTAATGCGATTGCTTATCCTCCAGGGTATCATCCGGGAGCTAAAGCGCCAAATAATGAAGGGAAGGCGACTACCGAAGAACTTCTTGAGAAATTGATTGCTTCCAACAAAAATCAAGAGGAAGTAATTGAAAGAAAATTCAAGGCTTTTGAGGAAGTAAATGAAAGACGATTCAAAGCCATTGAGGAAAACAGTGATAGAAAACTCAAAGCCTTGGAGTATTCATTTAGTCAAATGGCGAGCTCAATGAGTGCTAATGAGAAAGGAAAATTTCCTTCCACTACCGTTGTGAACCCAAAGGAACAATGTTTATTTGTTGAAATGGAAGAGGAAAGCAAGGTTGTTGAAGAAATGAAAGAGATAAGTAAGAAAGAAGAGAAGGGGCCTAAATGGATACCTAAGTGGAAGAGGGTGCAAGAGGAAAAGAAAGTTGAGGAGAAGGTCAAGGAAGAAGAGTATAAGCGTGACTATTGGGGTATTCCGATCACTCCATTTCCTATTCCCTATCCACAAATGTTTGTAAAGGAAGAGAAGAAAAAGGAGTTTGAGGAGTATGTGAAAGAGCTCAAGAAGAAATACGAGGAGAAAAAGAAAGAGGATCAACCCGAAACAAGTGAGTCGATGCTAAAAGGAGGGCCTACAAAAGTTGGTGATCCGGGGAAGTTCATAATCCCTTGTGATTTTGAAAAGAAAGGGACTCTTGATGCATTGTGTGACTTGGGGGCAAGCGTTAACGTGATGTCTCATGCCACGTTCAAAGACCTTGCAATTGGAAAGCTAAAGCCTACTACTATCCGTCTTGAAGTTGTCAATGGTGAGGTTGTGAAGCCACTAGGGATTGTTGAAGACGTGGAGGTAAAGGTGAAAGGGCTAGCTTTCCCGGTCGACTTCATGATTTTGGAAGTGAAGGCGGACCCCAAAGTTTCACTCATTTTGGGAAGGCCATTTCTAGCTACGGGAAGAGCAAGAATTGATGTTGGTAGAGAAGAGTTATCCTTGAGCTCAAAAGGAAAGAGTGTCACGTTCATGTGTAAGAAGGAAAAAGGAGCCAAGTCTCACTTAAAGCCTCCGGATGATTTCGATGATCATGATTCTCTTCTCTTTGACAATTTAAATTCATTTCTTCATGATTATATGAAATTGTCAAATGCTAACTTGTCTTCTTGTGATGTTGATAGAAAGAAAGCTCCGAACCTCGATTGGAAACTTGACAAAGGAGAAAGAGGAAGTCCATTAGATTCACTTCTTGATGACGACTTGATGCTCGTGAGCAAGAATGGAGAAGTTGAATTAGTGGACAAGAAGAAGGCCAAGCTAATGTTCAAAGTGAGGATGCGAGGAGAAAGTGGGATGGACCATTCGTTGGTCCAATGATCGTGAAATTCCGTCCGGCTTGAAGACGTTAAACTTAGCGCTAAATGGGAGGCAACCCATTCTTTTATTATTTTGATGCTTTTTGTTGATTTTGGTCTTGTAGGTGGATTGTGCTTGTGAGAAAAATGCATGTTGAAGAAAGGAGAAGTGCTTCATGGATTTGAGTAAAAATGTCACCATTTGTTGCAAACTTAATTTTCGACTCTTGTCTTGAGTCAAGTTTGGGGGGGAAAGTGCATGGTGAACATAGCTTGAGTCATGTGGATGCGTTTACTTCTCCACAAGAAGATCATCAATGAAAACTACAAGGGTAAGTCCCACCACTTTTTGCAAACTTAATTCTCACCTCTTAGTTCGATTTAAGTTTGGGGGGAGAGTGCGTGGTGTGACTCGCCACCACTTAAGTGTGTTTGATATGATGATATATTGATGATGATAGGTCTTCTTGTAAAATTCACCCAATTTTAAAATTTTTCTCATGAGTTTTGGTTGGATTTTGGTATGATTGGTTGTGTTGAAGTGCATGTGAATCCATATTTTTAATGCAATTGTGGAGCTAATGGTGTTGTATGAGTTTTGAGTATGAATGAAGGGTATTGGAAGCACGAATGGAGCTTGGAGCGAACGCTTTCCTTACCAAATGCTTATTGAGGGAGTACTCTATACCTTATCACTTCTAATTGATTTTGATTTGAATTGAATGGATTAGCATGTTACTTCATGTGTTATGTTTTTGGGATGTTATTTTCGTAATTTAGGATTTCCTTTTTCATTAAGGATTGAGATGATTTTTGTTGTGTATTGACTATGGATGGGGTGAGTTTTCTTTGTATCTTTTCTTTTATTGTATCTTGGTGTTTTTGCTTTTGTCGTTTTGTTGTTTCTTTGGTTTATTTGTGTTTGTGTGTTGTTTTTTTTTTTATTTTTTTTCGTGTTAGGGTTTGATTTGGTGGTTTGTTTGGGAGGTTGTGAGTCGTTTTGAATATGAGTGATGATGCATTATGGTGATAAGTGAGGTCGAATTATGATTAAGGAACTCTACGCTTTCGAATTGTGATATGTTTTATTTAACTAATTCAATTAAAAAGAATGAATAAGTTGTAATAAGTCCTTTTAAGTCGAGCATAAACCTGTGAGAATTTGAGCCTCGACCATGTATACATGGTACCTTTTCATGAGTGGATCGGTTGAGTTTTGATAAACTAAATACTTGCTCAAAGACTTTAGGAATGAATCCGATTAATGGAGATCGATGAAATGATTTAAGGCCATCCTTGTCATGTATAGCCATTGCCAAATATTTCCTTACCTTTAAAAATCATCCCTAGTCAACCACTTTGAGCCTATAAGCCTATTTATTGTGAAGATAGCACATTACAAGCTTTAATTACCCACATGAGCTTAAGATATATACCTTGAGTGTGAGTAATAAAGAAGATGGTGGCTAAAAAGGTGTGATGAGATAACAAAAGAGAAAGAGGAAATGGTAAATAAGTAAGGAAAAGGATGAAAAGAGCATAAGAAAGAATGGACATGCAATTTCAAAACAAGAAAATGAGCAAGCAACAATAATATGCTCAAGTACTTAAGAGTCAAAGAAAAGAGGCATGAATCTAGAAGAAGCTTGTTGAGAGTGGAATTTCACGCATTTTATGTGTGCACATTACACCATTTTGCTTAGGAAATTGATCGTTTTTGCATGGAATTGTGTATGTTTAAGTATTTACACGATTTTAAGGCTATTAAGGTGTTTTTGTGAGTTTCGAAGGCAGGAAACAGGGTAAAATAGGGCAGGATCGGAAGAGGAGCAAAACAGACCCGGAACGGCCCAGCTCGGGAGCAGCTCGGCGAGCCGCTCGAGCCGAGCTGGGTGCCGAGCGGCGGTAAACAGCGCCGAGTGGGGTCCCACTTGGACCCCAGTGACGTGGCAAGTTCGAGGGCAGGCCGCTCGGCCGGGTCAGGACCCAGCTCGAGCCGAGCGGCTAGCCGAGCGGCCCAGTTCTGGCCCAGACGACGCCTGTTCGATTCAGCAACGTATATATATGTGTATTTCGTCATTCAGACGCAAGATTCGTCGCGAAAACAGCCCTGCATCCATCTTAGAAACAATTAGGGAGATCGAGACGTCAATCGGAGAGAGCCCAGCCATAAACCATCATCAATCCACACTCCTATCACACCCATATCAGATTATAATCTGATTTCATCCTCCATCCAATTCCACAAGGGTTCCAAGTGCTAATCGAGGGAGAATCAAGCAATTGAAGAGACGGAGAAGGAACGTGAGATTGCTCCTACACTAGGGTTTCACAATTCTTATCTATTCCTTTCTATTACTTTGATTATTGTTATGAATTGCTTAGCCATGAGGATTGCTTGTAATCTCATGGGCTAATTTCCTATACAGTTCTAGGGTTTGATGGATTGATTTAATTGATTTGGGGATTTAGACCAAAGATTGGGATTTTATGCAGTTGAGCTTTTGATTTTACTTATTTTACTAAGACATGCTTTTCTGCTTCGTAACGTCTTCATAATACATTCATGACATCCGCTATAATGCTTGGATTATTGTGTTAGCTTGTGTGCGTTCATGATTGGTATTGTCTATCTGTTAGGGATTAGAGTAGCTCCGCTATAAGCACTTTAATTTCATGAACTGGTTAATCAAATACTTGATTTGTTTAGTGGAACAATGCAATTAGACAATCAAGTAGGAAGTGAATAGAACCTTGTAGTAATTCCAGAAAATATCTTGTTAGTCAGGCTTACCAACCGGAGGTATTGTTGCTTGCTTTGATTAGTATCTAGGAATAAGGCTTGGTAATATTTGCGCACCTTAAGATTTAAACCAGATTAGACTGTTAGCTTTGAATCGAATCATATTCGGTGGGATAACAGGGATATGTGGTGTATTTTCAGTGAAACTGCAGGAATGAACAATCGTAAGTCTAATAACCCAAATTAATTGGTCAATACCTGATACTTTAGAACTGTTCGTCATCTCTTGGTTAGAACTTGCTTTTATTTTTATTGCTTTTAATAATTCAGCAATTTATTATTTGCGTATTTTAGTTAATTAATTCACTTCAAATCACTTGGAAATTTGGTTACATAATTCTGATTAATTAGTAATTCATAGTAAAATAAATAATTAGCTGTCTCAGTGGGATCGATAATTTAACTTGGGAACTTGCTGCTACAATTGATATCCTTACACTTGAGGATTAAATTATAGTGCGCAGAAAAAGCCTATCAAGTTTTTGGCGCTGTTGTGCCGGGGACAGTTTTAATTGTTTATTTTTCTTTTATTACTTATTTAATTAGAATATTTTGTTGAGATTTAATTTTGTTTTACTTGAATTTTTCTTGAGTTGCAATTATGGGAGATAGAACTGATGAGGATGACATCGTCATCCGAGATACATTCAAGTCCACCAATCTAGGAGGATCAGGCGTAGTTGGAGCAATTCAGGCGAATGAAGCGAATGACATAAGGCCAGCCCTGATTAATATGGTGGAGAGAAATCCCTTCGCCGGAGGTGTTTTTGATGAGCCCTATGGCCATCTTAAGCGTTTCAACAGCTACATGGATACAGTGAAAGCTGCGGATGCTACTAATGATAGATGGAAGATGAGGCTTTTTCAGTTTTCATTGGTTGATAAGGCAAGGGAGTGGTATGATAAGCTGAAGGGAGATAGCTGCTCGAATTGGACTGAGTTGCAGCAATTATTCGTGGATCGATTTATGCCACCAGGTAAGGTTCTTTTATTGAAACAGGAGATCAATCAATTCAAGCAGAGAAGAGATGAGTCGTTTGGAGAGGCTTGGGAAAGGTTTACTGATGCGTTGAGGAGATGCCCTCAGCATGGATTCAAAAAGTCTCAACTCATCAGTGTCTTCTATAATGGCCTTGACAACGAATCGAGAGTGTTGGTTGATGCTTCTGCTGGAGGAACAATTTTTGGCAAGACATCCAATGCAGTAGAGAAATTGTTTGATGATATCTCTTTGAACTCAAGGGATTGGCCATCTGAGAGGATCCGAGGGAGTTATATACTTGGTAAAGTTGCAAAGGTTGAAGAGAAATTTTCTGAAGCTGATAAGAATGATAAGGTTGTCGCTCAATTGGAACAGATGAATAAGAACCTGATTACTCTGATATCAGGTAATAATGGGGGAGGCAACCGAGGGTCTGCTAGTGATGATGTAGTGATGAACCTTCAAGAGGTCGAGGATGCTAATTGGGCTATGGGGCAGAGTCTTCAAGGTTCGAGAGCTCCTCAAAATTGGCAAGGAAATAGGTACCCTCAAGGTAATTCGAACCAGAGGAATATCCAAGGGGGAGGTCCTAATAATCAAGGAGGCAATTGGCAGAATCAGAGGCATGAGAACTTATCTTATTCAAATCCGAATAATGCAGTTCCATATCCTCCTAATTTTGATCCTGGTGCTAAGACTGAAGAAGGGAAGTCCAGTATTGATGATGTGTTGGCCAGGTATATGAAGAAGACTGATGGAGATATTGACAAGATTAATAATTGCATTGTTCTCATGGATTCAAATATGACAAAGCAACATGAAGAAGTGAACAAGCAGTTGAAGAGTTTGTCATATAACATAGGGCAGATCTCCACTACAGTAAATCAGCAGCAAGTGCAGTTGCAGAAAGGGAAGTTTCCCTCGGATACGGAAATAAACCCGAAGGAGACTGCAAATGCGATCACTTTGAGGTCCGGGAAGCAATATAAAGGTACAACACTAATGCAGGATGTAACAGAACTTGTACAGCATGAAGCAGAACAGAAGCAGAACGAAGCAGGGGCGGAGCAGAACGGAAAAGACGCCGCTCGGCCATCCGCTCGGGCCGAGCCATCTGCCGAGCGGACTCAATCGCCGCCGAGCGGCCCACCAGCCGGTTCAGAAGGTCCCTTCGGTTCAGTTGGAACCCTGCTCGGCTCAGTTTGTCCATTGCTCGGCTCGAGCGAGCCGACGAGCTGTCCTCCGGGGTTTCCTGCTTGTCCGAATTCTGTACAGAGTCAATCTGATCTGGAAATTTCTGATAAAAAGTGGCAGAGAGCGAAGAAACTGAGAGAAGCGGAACAGGTATTCGAGAAAGATAGTTTGGGACTACCGATCACAAAAGTACCAATTCCTTTCCCTCAGAAATTTTTATCGAAGAGCCTTGATGAGAAGTTTCGTAAGTTCGCTGATGTTATGAGGGATGTCCAAGTCACTATTCCTTTCTCGGAAGCATTGGAAGAGATGCCACATTATTCAAGGTTCATCAAGGAACTTATCTCCAGAAAGAGGAAGCTTAACAGTGTGGAGACAGTGAATTTGACAGAGAACTGCAGCTCCATTATTCAGAAAAAGCTTCCAGAAAAATTGAAGGATCCAGGGAGCTTCATCATTCCCTTTGAGATTGGAAAAGGGCCATCTAGGAGAGCACTGTGTGATTTAGGAGCCAGTATAAATTTGATGTCTTTATCAGTGTTCAAGAAGCTTAGTCTGGGGGAGTTGAAATCTGCATCTGTGGCCTTACAGTTAGCAGATAGATCATTGACATACCCTGAGGGAGTTGTAGAAGATGTTCTTGTAAAGGTATCGACTTTGACTTTTCCTGTGGATTTCCTTGTACTTGACATGGAGGATGAAAAGGATGGTGCGCCTCTGATCTTGGGGCGTCCATTCCTTGCAACTGGAAGGGCTCTTATTGATGTGTTCAAAGGAGAGTTGAGGCTTAGGGCTGATGATAAGGAGATTGTCTTTTCTTTGAATAAGGAGATGCAGTGGCCCACGGATCAGCAGCAGTGCAAGTCTGTGGATGTAGTGGACACAAAGCATGATGAGAACTTTACTCTTTCTGATGCAGAGTTTGAGAATTTGTCTAACGATGAATGTATTGACTATCTTGAGAAGTTACTTGCATTAGGTGATGCAAGGGATGAACAGATAAGAAAGACCACTGCTGACATAGTGAATCAGAATAAGAAGTCCACTGTTAAAGAGGAGATGCAGCCTGCTGCTAAGGAAGAGAAGCATGAGAGCCAAAGAGTTGAAGTGGTAGAGGAGATCGCAGGACCAGGCGTATCTCTTACTTTTCCTACTACTAACTCTAATGTGATATTTGATAATCTTTTGGTTGCAGGAACGATGGATGATCCATATTTGAAGCCTCCGAACATACCTCCCGATTTTTTTTCTTATATTGGTGTTATAATTTCTAACTTGTTTGATCCTTGTTTTGCTACACAGGGTGAGCCTACAACAGAATGGAAGATTGACAAGAAGGAACCAAGCCCGTCATGGGAGGAAAAGAATTTAAAGAGTCCTGTTTCAGTGACAAAGAAAGGTAAGGTGGTTGGAGTAGAGAATAAGAGAGGGAAGAAGTACTTGAAAGTAAGGATGCGAAAAGACTGTCCTCCGATCCAGTAGTTAAAAAGAGGTATCCGTCGTGACTCTTCGACGTTAAACATGAGCGCTTGTTGGGGGCTGTCCCTCCCGTTTTAATTGCTTTTATATGTCTGTGTTGGTGTAGGAGTTTTATTAGGTATTGCTTGACTGCGGTATATACTTCTTTGCAAACTTAGTTTCTTACTTCGTTTAATCTAAGTTTGGGGGGAGGTTACGTACATACCTTGTCTTGTAGTACCGAAGTAAAATTTTTGCATTGTGTTGTTGCTTGGAGAGTCGATTTTTTGCGGATTCTTAATATTTTTGATTTATTTGAGAATATTGAGGGTTCGATTTTTTGCGATTTTTCAGGTTTCGTGTTTTGTGGTGTTTATTGTTTGTTTTGTGTTAATCCTAGTGTCGGTGTAGTCGATTTATGGTTCTCTAGGATGATTTTTCTGATTTTTCTTGGCACTTGATTATATGTGTGATTGTTGAGAAGCAGTTTGAGATTGTGCTTTGATATTGAGATACTTGAAATTTGATTATGTGCAAGGATGATTAGCTATGTAGCTTGATTAGGATTGCTCGTTCATTCGTATAGCCATGTGAGATTTTGAGCCTTTTAAAATCATGAGAAATTTCATGATTCAGTTTATTCTTGTGAGTGTCGTTCATACACACGTATTCTAGAACTTGGCTTTTTTATCTTGCTTGAAGCTACGTGTTTGACTAGACAATAGGAAATGATCTTAGGCCATCTTTGTTTTTTATTAGTCACTAGCCATAATTATTATCCTACCAATTGAAATTATCCGTAGTCAACCCTTTTGAGCCTAAAAGCCTTATATGTTGGAAGCCTACGTGATTAGCCAATTGATCCCTTTTGCTAGCCTTTAAAAATCCCTACCTAGTAGAGAGTTGAAGGAGTCAATTTGGTGTCTTGTGAAGAAACATAAAAGGAGAATAAGTTGGAAGTGATGAAATTTGTTGAAGAGAGTGGTTAAATTGTTGCATAAAGGGGTAGTGCCCGAAACTGGTACCCCATGAAAAGGGTAGTGCCTGAAACTGGTACCCTTATTTAGAAAAAAAAAGAAAAGAGGGAAGAAGAAAAAGAAATTTCAAGTAAGGATGTGGTGTTCAAAAGTGAAGGAGGAATCAAATTGCAAGAAGCATTGAAGAGCGTTGAAGAAGAAAGAAGAAAGTTAAACTGTTTGTTGAAAAGCTGTAAATCTTCTTTGATTCTCTACTAGTGATTGAGTCACCTTATCCATATACTCCCTACCTTTACCAAAGAGCCAACAGTACAACCTAATGCAAGACCTTTGTGATCCTATTGTCGAAATTATTCCTTTAGTCGAGAGTTGAGATGATTGCCAAGCTTATGGTTACGCGTGTGTTTGGATTGATTATGAGTGAAAACACCATACCCTAAAGTGTATATCTCGCACTTGAGTGTTGAGCGTAAATACTACCCGTGAGAATGGGTGAATGAGCATTCCGAAAAGGTGAATTAGTTGATTTGAATTGTATGTTTTTAAATGGATGGTTATCTTGTATCCAAAGTATGATATTTAAATTGCTATATTGTCTTGAATGTTTTCTGCTGTGAAATTTCCTCTCAGTTAATCTATTGGTTTTTGATGTTGTTGCCTCGGGACGAGCAACAGGTAAGTTTGGGGGTTTGTTGAGAGTGGAATTTCACGCATTTTATGTGTGCACATTACACCATTTTGCTTAGGAAATTGATCGTTTTTTCATGGAATTGTGTATGTTTAAGTATTTACACGATTTTAAGGCTATTAAGGTGTTTTTGTGAGTTTCGAAGGCAGGAAACAGGGTAAAACAGGGCAGGATCGGAAGAGGAGCAAAACAGACCCGGAACGGCCCAGCTCGGGAGCAGCTCGGCGAGCCGCTCGAGCCGAGCTGGGTGCCGAGCGGCGGTAAACAGCGCCGAGTGGGGTCCCACTTGGACCCCAGTGACGTGGCAAGTTCGAGGGCAGGCCGCTCGGCCGGGTCAGGACCCAGCTCGAGCCGAGCGGCTAGCCGAGCGGCCCAGTTCTGGCCCAGACGACGCCTGTTCGATTCAGCAACGTATATATATGTGTATTTCGTCATTCAGACGCAAGATTCGTCGCGAAAACAGCCCTGCATCCATCTTAGAAACAATTAGGGAGATCGAGACGTCAATCGGAGAGAGCCCAGCCATAAACCATCATCAATCCACACTCCTATCACACCCATATCAGATTATAATCTGATTTCATCCTCCATCCAATTCCACAAGGGTTCCAAGTGCTAATCGAGGGAGAATCAAGCAATTGAAGAGACGGAGAAGGAACGTGAGATTGCTCCTACACTAGGGTTTCACAATTCTTATCTATTCCTTTCTATTACTTTGATTATTGTTATGAATTGCTTAGCCATGAGGATTGCTTGTAATCTCATTGGCTAATTTCCTATACAGTTCTAGGGTTTGATGGATTGATTTAATTGATTTGGGGATTTAGACCAAAGATTGGGATTTTATGCAGTTGAGCTTTTGATTTTACTTATTTTACTAAGACATGCTTTTCTGCTTCGTAACGTCTTCATAATACATTCATGACATCCGCTATAATGCTTGGATTATTGTGTTAGCTTGTGTGCGTTCATGATTGGTATTGTCTATCTGTTAGGGATTAGAGTAGCTCCGCTATAAGCACTTTAATTTCATGAACTGGTTAATCAAATACTTGATTTGTTTAGTGGAACAATGCAATTAGACAATCAAGTAGGAAGTGAATAGAACCTTGTAGTAATTCCAGAAAATATCTTGTTAGTCAGGCTTACCAACCGGAGGTATTGTTGCTTGCTTTGATTAGTATCTAGGAATAAGGCTTGGTAATATTTGCGCACCTTAAGATTTAAACCAGATTAGACTGTTAGCTTTGAATCGAATCATATTCGGTGGGATAACAGGGATATGTGGTGTATTTTCAGTGAAACTGCAGGAATGAACAATCGTAAGTCTAATAACCCAAATTAATTGGTCAATACCTGATACCTTAGAACTGTTCGTCATCTCTTGGTTAGAACTTGCTTTTATTTTTATTGCTTTTAATAATTCAGCAATTTATTATTTGCGTATTTTAGTTAATTAATTCACTTCAAATCACTTGGAAATTTGGTTACATAATTCTGATTAATTAGTAATTCATAGTAAAATAAATAATTAGCTGTCTCAGTGGGATCGATAATTTAACTTGGGAACTTGCTGCTACAATTGATATCCTTACACTTGAGGATTAAATTATAGTGCGCAGAAAAAGCCTATCAAAGCTCAAAAATCCAAGAAAGTGATGATTAGTGCTTATGATCAATAAAGAAAAGAAAGGAAGAAAAAGAATGTGAAGGGATGGAAGAAACTAGCTACCTCTTCGATTACTTACACTCGTTTAGTCACTTTTACCTATATTCTTCCTACCCTACCAAAAAGCCTATCATTACGTCCTTAATTAAAGACCTTTTTGATCATTGATTAAATTTTTGGTGGTTTGTGAATAGAGTCTACGAGCAAGTGTATGGTGAGTCGAGCCAATTGATTGATGAGTGTTGATTTACCTTATTTAAAGAGTGTCGAGTGAAATTGATAAACTTATGTGAGGCTTAGACTAAAAGGACTATATTGCTCTTTATTCTCTTTTGATTGAACTTGTTAATTTCTCTTATCATGAATCTAATGTTGTAGGTTAGCTTAGCATGATTTGAAATTCTTGTTGCTAATGATGTGTTCTTACTTGTATTCGTTTAGTCTTTTTACTAGGTGAAAACTTCTCCCTCAGTCTATCATTTTCATTGTTCGGGGACGAACAATACTTCAAGTTTGGGGGTGTGATTGTCGTTATTTTCACCTAGATTTTAGTGCCTTTTTGAGTGTATTTTGCGTATTGTTTTATCCGTATTTTTGTCTATTTTGGTGGTGTTATGTATTTTCATAGGAATGTGTGAGAATGATCTTAAACATACATATAACAGGTGAAAATGGAGTAAAAATGAAGAAGGAAGATCAAACAAAGAAGAAGAAACAAAGGTGCAAGAACACGGCCGGCCGTGCTGGCAACACGGCTCGTGTTGCAGCAAAACGGCCCGTGTGCCAGACACGGGCCTGTCCAGAATGGTCGTGCGGCGGCATCTATTTATCCAACACGACCACCATTTGGTCGTGTTGTGGAGCACGACCCGTGTTCAGAGCACGACCCGTGTACAAGACACGGGCCTGTAAGCGGAGGCCATGCGGCGACGTCTAGGCATTCAACACGGCCACCATTTGGCCGTGCGACGCAGAACGACTCGTGTGCCGCATGCCCTGACACGACACGACCCGTGCTACGTGACACGACTCGTGTCGGCACCAGAACAGGATATTTTTTTACAATTCTTCTAGAAGGTCTCCATGGGGTATAAATACCAATCCATTCAACATTTTAAGGGGGATCCGAAATTCTACTGTTCCCACACACCTCACACACCATTCCTTTGATTTCACACCATATTCTCCATCCCATTCATCCATTTTTGAGATCTACATCATCTCTCCATAATTTTCTCCATCCAAATCAAGTGAAGAAGCAAGGAAGCTTGGGTGATCACCAAAGGAAGAAGGGAGATTCAATTGGATCCATTTCCAAGGGAGTTTTCATTCCAATTTTGTGTTAATCTTTAGTTTATCATGATTTGTAAGAATTATAATGTCTATGTTATGGATCTTATGAAGATTGTAGGCTAATCTCCCTTGTGAGATTAGCAACATGAAGGTTGTTGGTTAATTTGTGGATCTATGTAATTAAATTCATATGTTGATGGGGATATTTGATTTTCTATCATTGGTGCTTATATATCTTGAGATCTATGATGTTTTGTGTGTTTGATTGTTCTAATTATATGATTAGATTGAGAAATCAATTATGTGCTTAGGATAGTCAAGTGAATCATTTCATCAAACACCTCATGTGCATTATAGATGGTAAAGTGATTGAGAAGTCCTTTATTATTTAGAACCCTTTGATGGAACATGTGATTAGTTAGATTGAGAAGTCAATTGATTATATGAAGGGATTCTATAATTGAACTTAGTACCTAGTTGGAATAGTTTAATTTAGAACCAACCTTTGAGCTATTTTGAGATTGTGCAAATGATCTACATCCTATTCATTTCGAGAGGAAGTTTAGGTGGTATAAGTGTTGGCCCTTAGTCTTAACCCTTGATACATATGAGTTTAATGCATGAATCCATAAGTTACCACTTCAATAGTGTTGTTAATCTCACTTCTACTTAATTTGGAAAACCACTCATTCATCATTTTTATCTTGTCATTGGATTATTGTTTGTCTACTTTCATTTAATTACTTGTTACCCAAACCATCCATCTATGATTCGTCTCTATAAAATCGTGATAAACGTGATATCGCTTAAGTGCTAGTATCGACCTCCCTGTGGTTCGATAAATTCTTGAATTGGTCAACCCGACTACAAGTTATGGCTAATCAATTACCAAGTTGAGTTATTTTATTCAGTGATTGACATGCGAACATCAGAGCTAAATTCTCGTTTTGATGAAGTGAACACCGAGTTGCTTTTGTGTATGGCATATTTTGATCCTAGAGACTCATTTGCTATATTTGATAAAAAAAACTTCTTCGTCTATCAGAATTTTATCTATCTGATTTTTCTACAATTGATTTATACGAACTTGATAGTCAACTTGAGAACTTTATTTTTGATATCCGTTTGGATGAGAACTTCTCTGAAGTAAATGGAATAGGAGAACTTGCTCAGAAGATGGTCACCACAAGAAAGCATATGGTGTTTCCATTAGTTTTTTTGTTAATTAAATTATCATTGATCTTACCAGTTGCTACTGCTATGGTGGAAAGAGCTTTTTTGGCAATGAAAATCATTAAGAGTTCGCTTCGCAATCTGATGAGCGATAAACTAATGAATGATTGTCTAATATCTTACATTGAAAAGGATATGTTTCAAAATGTTAGCAATGAAGCTATTATGCTTCGATTTCAAAATATGAAGAATAGGAGGAAAATTTTGTAGTTATGTTTAATTTTTTTATGTTTTCGTGTTAAGATGTAATCGAATTATTTAATTTAGTTATGAAATTATTTTTTATTTTTTATTTTAGCTTTATTTTAAAGTTTTTGAATATTATGTGCAAATGGCAGGTGTTATATATTTTATTTTTGAAATTTAAACATGGTATTCTAATTAATTGAGCTCCCCTTATCGGAAATCCTGGCTCCGTCCCTGATGAGCATCATATTTTAATTGTATTAGTGTGTATGGGTCCCATGTGTGTAAAAAGAGAAATAAGATTCTTAGAGTAGGACACCCAAAATTGAAAAATAAGTCTCTTTTAAGAGGACGAAGGGAGTATTAAATTTAACATTACCATGCAACTTAGGGCTTTGATACCATTATGAAAATGTAAACCATTACAATGCAACCTGGAGCTTTGATACCATTTTGAAGATAGATACCATTTTGGTATCTATTTCTACGTCGGGTTGTGCCTCTTGTCTATCGGGATAGAAGCAGTCGACGCAGTTATTCAGGCATTTTTCAGTTCCCAAATTCATCGTGAGCATGACACCAAGAAATATTGATGGGAACTAGGAATTTGTTTACTGGCTTACATTTGTACAAATATTGGTGGGAACTAGGAATTAGTATACTGGCTTACATTTATACAGCTAGCTGCAACTAACTAAAGTTAGGTATGTTTGTATTATATTAAACATTATGATATGTATTAGTATATTTATTTTTGTTTAGGGAGAAATTTACATAGGTATAGAGAAATTATCATAGCACGCATTCCTCGTCCAACCAACTGGGGCATGCTAATCATTTTATAGGTGGCCTACGGAGTTTGTGCATTAGGCACATCGAAGATATCCACCTTATTTGCTATACAGAGCACACAACTGCACTTATTTATGAGAAGCATTAAAGTTTCCCCAATCCTTATATTTAGTATAGCTTGCATAGTAGTTTTAAGCTTAGTTGTAGGATTAGATCATATTATATTTCCTCATTTAGCTGCAATAATGGGTGGTATAAACATGTTAAGATTTGGACTTGGTATGATACTCACCACTCTAGCCATGCTTACGATGGGAAAATTGCAATCCGCAATTGAAAGAAAAGAAAATAGCATCTTTTAGATCAGTTGGATTATGCCAAAGGAGATATTTATCAAATTAGAGGATTACTTAGTTCAAGAAAGAATACTCAATTATTTTAGTGAGAATGTACGTCATTCCACGACATTTGCGGCTGCGGGATTTCAGCGTAGCGCAATTATTGTGGGAAATTTATCTAACTATTTGTTAGTTAGTGGTGGTCCTAAGGAGGGGTGAAGAGGGCAATCGCCCTGTGCCTATAAAATGAGGGGCAAAACCTTGATCAGCGTCCCATTATTAAAGTTGTTTATTTTAAAAGTAAAAGAGTAGATCTAATGTACGACACTTATACACTAATAACATGATCCATATTTAAAAAAGGATCAACTATATAATCCTAAATTATCAAAATGAGTCACTCCAAATCTACATGTTCGCCTTTTCCAATCTCTCTCTTCCTCTCTCTTCTCTCCCAAGCCTTTTTCTCTCTCTTTTCTCTTCTAATTTGTCGATATAGAATTCTCTTCTCTTTATTCTGTCCTAACATCTGCCTCCTCTCTCCCGTCAGATCTTCACTGCCTCGCTTCATCCATTGTCTCCTCCCTCACTCCGTCAAATCTCAGGTTTCTCACCTTTCTCACACCACCGTCTCACGTAGGGTTGTAAATAAATCAAATAATTTGTATTCGATTCGATATTCGAATTTGAATATTGATATTCAAATTCGATTACAAATTCGAACAATTATTTTGATTCGATTAATATTCGAATCGAATATGATATATAAGATATTCGATTCGAATATTCGCGAATATATTCGAATAATTATATATTATTAATATATTAATGATATATTATTATTAATAAATTATTTTATAAATAAAAATATATTTTTTTTTATTCAATATATTTAAATAAGAATTAAAATACAAGTACTATTTATTATATATATATATATATATATATATATATATATATATATATATATATATATATATATATATATATATATATATATATATATATAAATACATATATATTATCTAATTTATTATACTCTCTTAAATAAGGAATAGAAAATATATTTTTTAGTTTCTTTTTATATATCATGATGAATTTTATAATTATAATTTTTAGTATTTTCATAGTAGAATAGTAATCAGTGAATTTTTTTAATTAAAATTAATTAATAGTACAAGAAATTAAAGAAACATGTTATAAAATAAATATTTTTATTTATAATAAAAATTAAATACTATTTTTTTAAAGTAAAATATAAATTTATAATTTCGAATCGAATTCGAATATTAATTTCGAATGATCAAATTCGAATACTCGAATATGTTCGAATAGTTATTTTATTACATTCGAATCGAATACGAATCTGATTTCGAATTTGATTAATAATCGAATATGAATATTCAAATATTTGATGGACATTTTCTCAACACACAATATTAATCCCCAAGTGTTAAGGATGCTATTGTAGCTATGATAAGCGACCAAGTGTTTATCGAACCCAAAGGACGTATTATTATCAATTTAATTATATTCTAACTTATTAAGACTATTATGGCAAAATAGTTGTGTGATTAAGTAACCAATAACTAAATAATTAAAAGATCAATTAAAATAAATAAACAGTAGAGATTGAACGAAAGCGAATAAGTGAGAAATTAGGTAGTCCTTCGGGCCATCTAGTTTTACTCATTAATTTCCCTTCCTTGTATCAATGTCCGACTCTACCTTGTGGAGTATAGACGCATCACTAAGCCATGCAAATCTACTCTATAGACACAAGTAAATAAGCGTGTGACACGTGTGAATATCCTTGGAGCAAGAGATATAATTCACCTCCCTTTCTAGGTACTATCAGTATCAATTATATCCCGTGCACTTAGTACTCTAACCCGATATGATCTCCCTTTATAGGTACTATGACGATGTATTCTTTGTCCTACTTATTAACTCAAATCATATTCAATTAACAAGTATTTATATAAGATAGTTCTAATGAGACATCGGAGTTCCCTCACTTAGAATCATAACATGTAATCCTGCTCAGCAGTGAATGCACTTAATCAATAATCAAGATATGTATTCAGACTCTACATAAAAATTAATGATGCACAAAACAACTTTGAGTATGAATTAAAAATACATAGTCTTATATAAAATAAACAACAAGTAGTATTGTACGGAGTATACACACGGAAGTTCAATTAACTCATAAAACCTTCATAAACCATAGAACTACCGAAGCGGTTCTAGCCCATAATTTATCGAAGAACAATCATGGTAGTTGGATAGATCACACCCATAGTCTTGAAAATTACAAGATAAATAAGATGCGAAGTAAACCCTAGATGCGGGTACCATCGCGTCTCTCTTCGTCTTAAATCTTCACTTGATTCTCACTTGATTCGACAGACGAATCTCTCTCCATAACTCCGTGAATGGTGATAGGGTTTCGGATGTTGTGTAGAATGAATGTGGTGACTGGTGAACTCCTTTTCCCTTGCGTAGGGTCTTCCTTTTATACTTGCGAGCTCTCCTTATGGGCCTAGGATGGGCTTTTTGAGCAAAAACATGCATTGAACGTGTAAAAATACAGATCTGGACGTGTCCAGCACATCAGTTCGACCAAGATCCCTGGTCGAACCGATCAAGGCTGGTCGAATGGCAGGTTGAATCGACCTATACATCACTGGCAGGTAGCCGATTCAACTTGAATGGCAGGTCGAATCGAAAGCCTTGTGGTCGAACTGTATCTGTGAAAACTTATGCTTCTGGTTCGACCATGATTCAACCACTATGCTTGGTCGAACCACAGTATCGTGGTCGAACCACACTTCTGTCGCCTCTCTTCACCTGGTTTGACTATGGATGCTAGTCGAACCATTTTGTTGTTGATCGAACCATATCCCTGCTGGTCGAATCGGGTGCCTACAACACCCTTTCTCCAGTTTTGATCACTTTTATCCCGTTTTCCTTTGAAAATTCTCTCAAACGAACTCTAACACACCTGATTCATGACTTTTCACTATACAACTCGATTTATTTAACTTAAGATCAAATCAGACATCATTATCACATGAATCAGAGCTCAAAACACGTGAATTTACACACTCATCAAATTCCCAAACTTACATGTTGCTCATTCCGAGGCAACGAAATCAAACCATAGGAGTAAGTATAAATTTCACAAATCCATCTAGTCAAATACAAGTCATACCTACACATGCAATTCTATCAACTTAAAACAAGTATCACTCGCATCATATATTTCATTCACGCAAAACATCACTCAATTATAATACAATTCGGAGTACTAAGTCATCTAGCTCACAGGATAAGTGTTTACTCTCGCACTCAAGTGTAAAAGATGTACACTTTAATGGGTTAGTATTTTTATACGCTCAATTTCAATTCATACTCCGGCGTAACCATAAGTTTGGCAAGGGTCTCAAAAATCAACTTATAATCACTTCATTACTAGGATCACAAAGGACTTGCTTTTGGGTTGTAACGTTGACTCTTTGGTAAAGGTAGGAAAATATAGATAAAGTGACTAATTCACTAGTAGAGAATTGCCTTGGAATTTTGCTTTTCAACAAACAACTTCATCTTCTCCATCTTATTCTCATAATCTTTGCGATTCAACTTTTCCTTCTTCACGTTAGCATCAACATCTTTATTTCTCCTTCCTTCAAGGTACAAGGGTACCAATTTCGGGCACTACCCTTCTAAGTAGTCAGGATTCCGATTTCAGGCACTACCCCTAAACAAGATTTAACCATATTTTTTTCTCCATATCGCTCAACCAATCTTTTTCTTCCTTCTTCAAATTCAAGTTAGCATTTATTCACCTCACTCTCTACTAATGAATAGGGTATTCAACACGGCACAAGTAAAGGATAAATAAAGGCTTTTTATCAAGGTTTGCCAAAGAAAAAGCTTTTAAAGGCTCAAAAGGGCTTCTAATGATTCATTTCAATATATGGGAAGGTAAAATTTGGCTAAGTGACTCAAATAAACAATAATGGCCTAAGATCATGTCCTAATAACTAATCAATCATAAGTCTCACACAAGACTCTAAGCCAAATTTTAGAATACAGTCATATGAACGATTCTCACAAGAATAAACTATCATACATAGATGTAGGATGATTTCATAAGGCTCAAATTCTCACATGGGTAAATAGAATCCTAAGCACTCCTCAAAGCATATAATCAAGATCAATTTCGCAATGAACTCCATATATTTAACAAGTAGTACATGCTTCTCATCAATAAAATCAACACATGCAAAATACGAATTCAACATACTTAGTAAAGAACCCAACATATCAATCCAAATCAAGAATCACCAACCAATCCAACCTCAAGTATCAAATATTAATATACGTACATGCCACTCACACTAAAAATACCCATCCTGTAAAGAGAAAAAAAGAAGAAAGATGAGATGAAGTAGACAAAGAGAAAACCTGGCACAACCTACTCCTCTGGAGTATCATCCTCATCATCACTCATCTCCATGCACCAACGATCAAAATCTATGTGGAGATTATTTAGCTTCCTATCAATCTCACGTTCATCGGCTTGCATCTTTCCCAATCTCTTATCCATCTCCACGTAATTAGCATGCAGCGCGTTGTATCTCATATCAAGTGCAGCATAGCCAGTGGTAAGCAAGCCCAGCTGGCAGTTCGTCTCTTTCTGCTCGTTGTTCAGGTTGGTAAGATGCTCATTTATCAACCTAAACTGCTCCCTAAAATACTCGTCAGGGTCGCCCCAATACTGCTGATGTGGCACTGCTGGAATTGGTGGTGGTGACATCTTATACTGCTGTGGAATATCCATCTCAGGATGGACCTACTCCTCTCCATGCTGCTACTGTTGTGGCTCGAACTGCCCTCGCTGCCCTTTATCGACAATCTTCTGTAGCTCCTGGTGCATCCCGACAGCGTACATCTGAGCCATGGTCCTCCAATCACCTCTCCTCACGCACGTTATAGATATAGCTTCATGCGCCAATGTGTTCATCAACATATTACCATCATTCCGGATCGTAGTCAGACTTCTCATATCGTATGGAAACATGAAACAAAAGGGCTTAGAACCCCTCGTGTAAAACAAATCTCCATCCTGATAATAAGCAAATCCAACTTTACACATGCACTTATGACTAGGTACGGATCCTCCGAGATGGGCGTAATGCCAGTGAAATCCATGTGGTATGACTCAGCTAAAGGAGTAAGCAATCCTCCAATATTCACTCTCTTAAACGTGGAACTCCGGAATCTGTAAAGCTGTTGAATCAGATATGACCCCAAATTGAACCTTACTCCATTCAACAAATACCAGAGAGCATACAACTCTCCTCTAGACACGTAACTTCCCTCTGATCGGGCAAACAGTGTGTTGCCTAAAACTCTATCCATATATCGAATAACAGGATTCTGAATCAAAGAAGCACGAGCATCCTTGGTCCTGAAATCCATATCCTCTCCGGAAATCACTCTCCAAAAATTATTTGCATTGAAATACCCATTCTCGTTCCTAGAGATCCCCCTCGGAGTTTCAAACAACATGTTGAAATGCTCAGCTGTCAATGTTGTCTTCTCGCCTCCCAGCTAGAAAGAACACTCGTAAGGAAGGGAACTAAAATCCTTCTTGACAGTGATTGAGCACAGAACCTCCGCAGTAACATGAAAATACGTCGGCCTCTTAAGCTCCATGAAATGGCGTATACCCACTTGATCAAACATCCACATGATATCCTCACGAATATGCATTGTTAACATTGCCCCATCATCTTGGTACCACGTTCGAGCAATCTTATCAGATATATCATCCCAGCGATCCTTTATCTCCTCCCAATTTTCCATTCAAATCTTAAAATCCCTAGGTAGTCTCTCCTTAAGCCTTAACTTCTTTGTAACTTCGTCCTCACGAGATGGCCTATCTTGTCTTTTCTTAGATCGAACTTCAGTCTCCTTTCCTTTTTCTACAAAACAATACTTCAACACCAAACGAATACAAGAAAAAAAAAACTAAATCTAGTTCAAAAACTAACTATACATGAAACTCTACTCAAGACTTCAAGTTTTCATGCATAATCAACTTCAAACAAGCATGCTTCTAACTTCATCATGAATTCAACAATCAAAACATTCACATTCTAATTCAATTCCACTTCAAATCCAATTCTTTAATAGGAACTATCAACAATTTCATCAAACACATCACTTCCTTAAGCATGCCTCTATCAAATTCCATAATTCAAATCAAAATTCAACATGCTTCACTTCACTTCTCAAATTACTCATCAATTTCACGTAAACATCAAGGTCTAGCAATAAATCAATAATTAAAATCGGACCCATCACTTATTCATACGAGATTTCAAACAACAATTCAATTTACACCATGAATTCCTATAAAAACTAGTTCAATCAACTTACCCACTTAAAATCAAGCAATAGAACTTCAATCCTAGGGTAATAGAGTCAAGAGAACATACTTTTCGATCCAGCCTTGGCTATTATGAACTAAGTACAATAAATCCCCAAATTGAATGAAGAACCCTAGTTTCACAACTAAAACACTCCAATTTCGTGAGAATTCAAGTATGGAAGGATGGAAAGTGGTTTAATTAGAGTAGAATAAAGTGAAATCAAAGTTTGGAAGAGAGGATTTTTGGTTCGGGTGGATTCGGGTGAGGGTGGTGTGCAAGGTGTTCGAAACAGAGGCGAAAAATGAGTTAAAAAGGCTACTTACCTGCACGATTCGACCTGAAGCAGGTGGTCGAACCACCTTGTCGTGGTCGAATCGGGCTTCTGGATAACTTTCCGCATTTGGTTCGACCCAAACCATGGGTCAAACCAGGGTATCATGGTCGAACTGGCCTATTACAAACTTTTAGGTGGCTGGTTCGACCCGAACCCATGGTCGAATCACACCATGCTTGGTCGAATCGACCTGTACCAATTTTTCTGATTGTTAATTCGACCTCCTCCTTTGGTCAAATGTCTGGTCGAACCATATCATGTTTGGTCGAATTGACCTGTAATGAACTTTCTAATCCATGGTTCGACTTGGACTGCTTGGTTCAACCTATCTCCATGGTCGAATCGAGCCCCTATTCCTTCGAAATCTACTATTTTTCGTTCCCTGCAAACTTCAAGCTAAAAAATGATCATTAGGTACCAAAACAATGCAAAACTCAGCAAGAGAACCACTATTAAGACTCATAAATCATGTGCATATACTCCGCGTACGACACAATAAATAAAACACCATTAAACATTAGGCAAATTATAAAAAATCAACACGTCAAAATCGGTTAAAGTTTCAATATACCGCAAAAAATCAACTCCCCTAACAAACATTACAAAAAAAAGATTATACTCTCAGTGCTACGATGAGGTAAGTACATCACACCCCCCAAACTTAGTAGAAACTATAGTCGAAACTAAGTTTGCAAGAAGATATAATTTTCGATAAGTAAGTACGTCAAATATAAAAATTTCTTGCTCACACTAAAGAAATAAAATAATAAAACATGAGGGAAAGCCCCCAACAGGCGCTCTTGTTTAACGTCAGAGAGGCACGACGGTATCAATTCACTGCAAGGTATCCTTAAAGACGATGCAAGCATCATCCGACGACTTATAATGCTTCAATTGATGCCCATTCGCCGCTATGATATCTCCGTCTTTGTTCATGATTTCAAAACTCCCCCCTCCACAGGCTCTATGGATAATAAACGGTCCCGTCCACTTAGATTTTAATTTTCCTGCAAAAAGCTTCAAATGAGAGTTAAAGAGTAATACCTCATCACCTTACTTGAATTCCTTGTAAGTGATCTTCGAATCATGTCATTTCTCCATTCTTTCCTTGTAGATCACCGAATTCTTGTAAGCTTGATTTCTGAACTTGTCTAGATGATTGATTTGAGTCAACCTCAACTCTTTTTGATCCTTAAGACACAAGTTCAAACTTCTTAATGCCCAAAAAGCTTTATGTTGAATCTCTACGTGTAAGTGGCAAGGCTTCCTGATGAGTGATATTTTTACCTAGATTTTAGTGTCTTTTTATATATATTTTCGTATTATTTTATCCGTATTTAGGTGTATTTTGGTTGTATTTTGTGTTTTTATAGAAATGTGTGATAATGAGTTTAAACGTATGATTTTCAGGTAAAAAGAGATTCTAGATGCGAAAAAGAAGATGTAGGAAAAAACGAATCTCAATTGGGAGTTGAAACAAGGGAGAACAAGTTGAAACAAAATATGAAAAATAGGGGCATGCACCAACACGGGCCGTGTGCGGAACACGGCCCTATAAGAGGTGGCCGTGTTCCATCACCCATAACACCTACACGGCCACCCTGTGCCCGTGTTGCAGCACACGGGCCGTGTTGCGCAACATGGCCCTGTAAGCCTTGGCCGTGCTCCGTCATCAAAAATGCCAACACGGCCATCCTGTGGCCGTGTTGCAACATACGACCCGTGTTACTGAAAAATCTGTAAAAAAATCAGAATCCTTCTAGAAGCTTCCTAAGGAGTATAAATACCCAATACTTCAATATTTGAGAAGAGATCCGAAATTCAGAGCCTACATACACACATCACACACCATTTTCTCTATTTTACACTATCATCTTCATCCATTCTTCATCCTTTCCATCTACCATCATCCAACCATCAAAGTTATCATCTAATTGAGAAAAAGAATAAAGGAAGAGAGGAGAATTGCAAGGGAAGGAAGGAGATCACCATTGAAGCACTTAAAGGGAGTTTTCATCCATACTTTATAGTGAAACCTTATTGTTTATCATGTTTTGTAAGTATTTTAATGTCTATGTTAATTTTCTTTTGATTCTGGTAGGCTAATCTCCCTTGTGAGATTAGCAACATGAGAGTTGTTGGATAATTTTAGGATTTATGTATTAAAATTCATATGTTGAATGGGTTAATTGATTTTCTATCATTGATGCTTTAGATCTTGATATTTATGATGATTTGTGTGGTTTGTTGTTTTAAACATGTGATTAGATTGAGAAGTCAATTTCATATTTAGGATAATTGATTGAAACATTTTATCATACACCTCATGTACATTATAGATTTTAAATAGATAGAGATGTCCTTTAGGATTTAGAACCCTTTGATAGGACATTCGATTGGTTTGATCGAGAGGTTAATTAATCGTGTGAAGGGACTCTCATTTCAAGCTTAGTACCTAGTTGAAATTGTTTGTGTGAGAACCAACCTATTGAGCTATTTGAGATTCATATCCTATCCATCTCAAGAGGGAGCTTAGGTGAACTTAGTGTTGGCCCTTAGTCTTATACCCATGATCATATGAATTTGATGCATTTATCCTATGATTTCTACTTCTTAATTGTTATTAATCTCACTTTTACTTAATTTGGAAAATCACCCTTCATCTATCTATCTTGTTTGTTGATCATTGCTTGCTTGCTTGCTTTGATTGATTTTATTTGTTTGTTTGATCAACCTATCCATTGATGATTCGTCTCTATAAAATTACAAGAAATGTGAGATCGCTTAAGCACTAGTGCCTTCCTCCCTGTGGTTCAATAAATTCTTGAATTGGTCAATCCGACTACAAGTTATGACTAATTACTTCCCATAGACAATTTGATAAGGGGACATGTCAAGCACAGTCTTGTACACAGTTCGGAACCCCCACAAAACATCATCGAACTTCATAGCCCAATCCTTCCTATTAGTTCCGACTACTTTCTCCAGAATTTGCTTCACTTATCGGTTGGAGACCTCGACTTGCCCATTAGCTTGAGGATGATAGGGTGTAGTAACCCTATGCTTCACAACGTAATCCTTGAGCACTCTTTCAAGAAGCTTATTGACGAAGTGAGAACCTCCATCACTTACAAATGCTTTAGGTACTCTATAGCGGGCAAAGATATTTTTCTTCAAGAAAGACAACACGATCTTTGAATCATTCATGCAGGTAGGAATGACCTCCACCCACTTAGAAACATAATCCACCACTAGAAGGATGTAGAGAAATCCATTAGATGGGGGAAACAGCCCCACAAAATTGATCCCTCATACATCGAAGATCTCAACAACAATGCTCGGCTGAAGTGGCATCTCATCTCTTCTACTTATATTTCCCATCCTTTGACATCTATCGCATGTCGCTACATAGGATTCACAGTCTTTAAACAAAGTAGGCCAATAAAGACCAGATTGAAGTACCTTAGCTACTGTCTTTTGGGCTCCGAAATGCCCCCGTTAGATTGTGCATGGCAAAAATCAAGAACACACTCCATCTCCATCTCCATCTCGGGCACACACCTATGGACGATAGAATCTGTACAGATCTTGTAGACGAATGGATCATACCATATGAAAGTCTCAACATCCCTTTTGAACTTTGCAAGTTGGTACCTATTGAGATCTCTTAGAATTTCTCCTACGGCAATGTAGTTGACATAGTCCGCATACCATGGATCCACTTATTGAGCAACTACTACACAAGCTCTTTCCGCTCCATCCACAAAAACCGTCATGATCTTCTCATCAGGGAACATCTCCTCTATGTATTCGAATGAGTCATCACAATGCTCCCTTGTCTCTAACCTTGATAGGTGATCCGCCAACACATTCTCCGTTCATTTCTTATCTCGGATCTCCATATCAAATTCCTGCAGAAGAAGGATCCATCTAATGATCCTTGGCTTCGCTTCCTTCTTCTCCATCAAGTATCGGATCGCAGAATGATCCGTGTACATGATGGTCTTCATGCCAACTAAATACTGTCGAAACTTATTGAATGCATGCACAACAGCTAGAAACTCCTTCTCAGTGACAGTATAGTTCTTTTATGCTGCATCAAAAGTCTTACTCACATAGTAAATGGTGAAGAACTTCTTCTCATTCATCTGCCCAAGCACCACTCCAAGTGCTTGATCACTTGCATCACACATAAGTACAAACGGTTGAGTCCAATCCGGTGTGATCAAGATAGGTGCAGTAATAAGTGCCTCCTTCAAAACTTGAAAAGTTGTTAGACATTCTTCATCAAAAATAAAAGGAACATCCTTTTTAAGTAAGTGAGACAACGGTTTAGAGTATTTTGTGAAGTCTTTGATAAATCTCCTATAAAATCTTACGTGTCCAAGGAAGGACCGCACTTTCTTTTCATTAGTAGGTGGTGGAAGCTTCTCAATCGCCACCACCTTTGCTCTATCAACCTGCAATCCCTTAGCCGAAATATGATGCCCAAGAACAATCTCATCTCTCACCATGAAGTGGCACTTCTCCCAATTCAAGACAAGATTAGTTTCTTGACATCTCTTTAAAACAGTAGATAGGTTAGATAAATAAATATCAAATGAGGAACCAAACACAGAAAAATCATCCATAAAAACCTCCATAATTTTCTCTATCAACCCATCAAATATATCACTACAGGAAATCATACCTTTTGTGATGAAAATTTTTGCGATGCTAGAATTTCATCATATTTAATTACTCAAAAGTGATGAGATTTACTTTCGTCACTAAAATTTATCTTTTAGCGACATAATTTGTGGTTGTCATTATTTATAAAAATTTTTTCGTCACTAATTAGTCTATTTCATGACGAAATTTATAAATCCGTTATAATCTTATTAAAAGATAAGTATTTTCTAAGAACACGAGTGTTAAATTTTTTTGTGACAATTTTATAGAAATTGGTGACGAAACTTACCGTCATTAATAAAATATATTTTTATAACGATTATAAATTTGTCATGAAATTTTTTTAACAATTTGTGACATCAGGTATATTTAGGGGTGGACGAAAATACCAAAATATCAGTATATCGCATTTATCGTATCATAAAATAACGAATTTATCGAAAATTTCAGCATACCAAAAAATTCGGTACGGTATGATACCGTACTGAATTTTTTGGTATGGTATCGGTAAGCTATTTTTGAAAATTGGTATTTTAGTATATACCAAAATACCGATAATATATCGGTATTTCGGTATATTCCGGTATACCGGTATATTAATTAAATTAATAATGATTATATAATTATTTTAAAATAAAATTTTAACTTTAATTTTTTAAGCCAACAGTATTTTGAAGAAAAAAAAGAAATTTAGAATAAACTAAATTTACTAACTAATAAAATTTTGATTTACGAATTGAAAGAAGTAAAGAAACAGAGTCAGAACTCAAAACCCTAACCCACCTCCCATGCCCCGCCACCATCTCTCTCTATACTTTTTATTTTCTTTTTTAACACCACACCAATCACTCGAATCTCCGATCAACGGCCAAATTCTCTAAAGCAGCCCACCTCTCTACTCCATTGCTAACCTCTGCCCCCACCGCATTTCGACTTCAGCACCAATTCTTTCTCTTTCTCCTTTGTAACACCGCCGACGCCGCACTTCAAAATTCAATCGATCGGATATCTAATCAATGGCCTAGATTCTTCACTTTTAGTCCCGCCCCGCCGCTAAGGTCCTCTCTTCTCCATTCTGCATTCTGCAGTCTGCACTTTAGTTTATTTTCTGTAAAAAAATCAGTATTTTCATTGTATGGTTTTTGCCTTTGTTCGAGCACTGCATTTGGAGAAAGTTGGAACAGATGTGTATTAGCGATTGATTTTTTTTACGGTATACATTGTGGTATTTTGATAAAATACGGTATTAATTGTTAGTATATCGAAAATTCGATATACCAAAAATTTCGGTACGACATCGGTATGTATTTTTAATACCAAAAATTTCAGTACTGTATACGGTATGCTTAAATATTTTTGGTATACCGTACCGTCCAGCCCTATGTATATTATCATAAGTATCTAACTATAATGACAATAAATAAAAATCGTTACAATTTTTAATAGAAGAGGAGCAATATTATAATGCAACACATGATTTTTTTTCGTAATTTGTCTAGCAAATGATACAAATTTAAGTTTTTTTTTTTGATAACCAAATATATTGTTATCCAAATTTACTTCTTTACTAATTATTACATTCCATGACAACATTAATAACAATGTCGCGATTAATATAATTTAAAATAAATAAAAAATAGAAGGGTAATATTTTAACTATAAATTATGGAAAATTAGAAAGCAAATAAGACTTTATTAAAATAATATTATGATGATTAAATGAAATATCAAATATACAATAATCATGATTTAAAAATTTTTGACAAATATTCATGATTTGGAAATCTAGATGTTTTAGCAAAACCAAATTTGATTTCTAAACCAGTTGTGTCCAGATAAAGACATTACAATAATATGTTGAATCTGAAATTTTGCGTGCTCTAGCAATTACATGTTAGCAGCAGCAGAACAGAACTGCTAGGAGAAATCATTGGTGGCCAGAATCGTCCCCGAGCAGATGCACAAAAATAACAGAAAACCTAACATATAAGGAATCACCACGCAAATATGCAGCATACAGCAGAAAACCAACAACAACAAAATAACAACCTCTCAAAAAAATCCCAAAAAATCCTCCGGAATCAAAGTACAATGAATCAACAAAAAACAAGGCAGAACAAACCAAAGTATTGAAATAAGTACCAAGGACAAAACAACAATAACTAGCCACTGAGCACACAAATTAAGCAAGTTAGACTAGCATAGAAGAAAAATCAAATAATTAACAAAGAAACCAAGACCAAACAAAAACAACAAGAAAACCCTGTGCTCAACTGGACTAAAACAGAAAAAATTATCTAGCAACTATTAAAACAAAGTAAAAATAGTCTATGAAAAATAATGTCCAATAACAACCAAATCAATCTAGATTTAAAAACAGAGAATACAAATACAGTAATTATCAAGGCAATTCCCAACCTGTAAAAATTAGAAAGCAGCAGCATCAACCATGGTAAAACCCATGATCAGCAGAATCCGATAGAGTAATACATGTAGCCAAAATTTCTAAAAATCTTATCCTCCAAGCTGCATTGGATATAAGAATTTCAAAGTAGTAGCAAATTTATGTAGTTGATTGATACTTGATGCTAGGGTGCGGAAGCTGCCCTTAGTAGTCTAGGTATCCATCCTATATAAGTCAGATAAAACCAAGAACCAAAACTTAATAACCAATTCCAAAGATTCTTGTCGAGGCTATGATAGCATACAACAACAAACCACAACAGAACTACATCAAAACTCCACAGCAGAATAAACACATAGCCAAACCAATAAGTATCAGAACAACATATATACATCAACAACAAATTAGAAAATAATAAAAATTCAGCTGATAATCAGTAGAACGAACTCAAATTTTTTCCAACAATGGCAAAATAAGCATAAATTCCAGCAAAAATAGAAAGGGAAAACAGCAGCAGCCAAAACCAAGAACAGCATCAACAACAAATACTGGGATGCTTCAGGGCATAAACGAAATCAGCATGGATTCAGTTAAAGTAAGAATAAATCAATTATCTATCATAAACACTCAAGAATGCTCCATAAAAAGATACGAAGCTAATGATACCTTAAAGCATGCACAATAATATATCAAAGTCACACATTAGAAAGAATTCCAACAAATCTTTTAATTTTAGGTTTAGAAGGAAAAAAAAAGGCAAGTATATATAACTTCAATTATGAATTCTGAAAATAACGCATCTTAATGGAAGACTTAGTTTTTTTGTTTTTTTTTCACAATAGTATGAACCATTGTGAAAATGTACCAATACAACCTAGCTCCATAAAAGATTACTCCAATTATGACAACCAAATTCCAATCAACACTAATTTATATGTTGAAAAGATAATGCTGGAAATGTGTAGTACTTAGAGAAGTATTACGACATCTATAAGAAAACAAGGTGCATAGTTTAAAACGAAGTAAAACAGGCTTACCTCAGAGATCTCCCCAGAAAGAACCAGGACAAAAACTTGAAGGGATTCCAAAGTTTCTATGTTATTTTTTTTCCTCCTTGATTTTATCCTCCAGTGGGCCAAATTCATTGCCATAAGGAGCTCAGCATAGGGAATAGCTATATATGGGATCAATTTCCCATATATCCTTTTGTTCATTATACCAGATGTTAATTATCTCGATACCGAAGAATATGTTCCTGCGTTCAACATTTCTGAATTCAGATACAAGGATAATGTAATGGAACGAACAGATATTGGCATACATATTGGAGCTAAACTTCTGCAGTGAAATTAGAGAAGAACATAGTATCTCATATCTCATATAAGATTGTAAGTTTTGATAACTTGGCTGCCAAACCAAATTATTTTTTTCATCTATATCACGCCAGAGTTTATCTCTTACTTTAGAAGAATCCCAATTTATTTGGTTGATATCAGCACCTACAAAGCATAAAATATAATCACATGCAACCAATGTGTAAGATGGAGAAGATTGCAGCAATCTTATAAACATAAATATAGAAACTTAAGAGGTAATAACATTTTAATAAAATATATTACTCCATTTGATTTGGTGAAAAATATCACTATTCAAGTGAATTATTTTAAGAATTGTTCATTGTATAAACAATAGAGTTTATTGTGTACTTAGGTGCATAAGGTTTTCAAAAATTGAGAATATATTTTATTCTAAAGGTTATTAATTTTAATTAATAAAGATATTATTTTTTTAATGAAATAATAAATTGAAAAGATACTCTTTTGTGAGACGAGTTTTTGTGAGACGGGTCGATCAATTATTAAAGTATGCTTGTTATTTAGGTAAATCCTCACTTACACATTAAAATGACATAAAGTTAAAATATATCATACTTAATTTCTAAAAAAACAAATACTATAAATTTACTAAATTCAACTAATCCTAAATTCAATTTTTTTTCTACTTATATACTCAAAACAAGCACCACTAAATCATAGGAGTTTTTATTTTGTATACTCATAAAATGTATTTCTCCCCCTGTCACACACTTATTTTCGTACTTTTTGTTTTCGTTCGTCTCACATAGGGATGGCAATGAGACGGATATTTTTGGGTACTTGGTCTACTCGAACCCTAATGAGTATGGTACGGGTAGTTGTAAATGGATTTAGGATGGGTACAAGTAGTTGTAAGAAATACCATTAGGGTTTGGGACGAGTACGGGTAATGCCTCAAAACCCGCGAGTACCCCGATTATATATATTTTTTTAATAAAATTTAATATATATTATATAAATTATATATAATAAGATATTTTATATATTTAATAAATAGTCATACGTTTTATTTAATCATATTTATTAAATATTTATTTAAAATAATAGAATTTATATTATATTTATAGGTTATTCTGAGGTGCACCTGGGCCTAGATTTTAAAGGCTAAAAACATAAGTTGATGTGTAGTTATATATTTAAAATTTTAATTATTTAATATAATTAATGGTTGAGATTGAATTATTGTTTAATCCAACGACAGATATTGTTCAGGTGCACCGTGTCACAGGTGCACCCAAGTTAAACTCTATATTTATTGTATATTTGATTAATAATAATGTAATTATTATTATTATTTTTATTTAGACAATAAAAAATATAAATATATATAAAATAAATGAATATTAAATGGGTACGGGTACCCACGGGTATTGATAAACGGGAATGGGACGGGTACGGATAAATTCGGGACGGATGGAGTAATATTTATTATTAAAGTTTAGAATATTTAAATGAATAATTATGTTTATAATTTTTAAATGGGGGAGTTTATGATATGAAGATTTAAGATTTGATAAATATAATTAAAATAATAAATAAAAGATTTATTTAAAATATAAAAAGTTGTTTTAAATTGGTGGATAAAACTGGCGTGAATTTCCCTTCCAAAACAGTTTGAAGAATTGTTTTAAGTTGATGAAAAAGTGGCGGTCACTTTCCCTCCCTCAATGAATTGAAGAACTGCAACTGAGAGCGAAAGAAATGGGGGTTTTCATTTCGATCCTTTAATATTTGGGATCCTTTTATTGAAGAATTATAACAGAGGGAGAGACGAGGGTTTTTCTTTCTCCTTTTTCTTCTATTTGATCCTCCACCTTCACGTTGCCCTACCACCTCCTCCTTCTCATGTCGCCTCCGCCTCCACCTCCCTCTAGGTCCCTTCTCGGATGTTATCAGGTGTTCTCTTTAAGATCCTGGAGTATTAATTTTATAAACATTTAAAGTGTGTCCTGCTCATGTTTTCCCTTTTCAGATCCAATAACTTATATATTGAACGGAGAGTGGTTCCTATATTAATCTCTATATGCAAAGGTATATGTCAATTGGAAGCTTCAATATTCTTATTTCAATCTTTTCTTGGAATAAAGATAGATATGTCTGAATAAAGTAGAGTGGGAATAGAGGTTCATTCTTCTTATTATGTTAATAGACTGACCTATACTTGTACTTTTGAATGAACCACAATGTATTTTCTTGAAATTGTTTTTCGTGAAACAAGATTATTTATTTATTTATTTATTCAGTAGCATTTTCCCAAGTTACATAGTTTGATATCAGCCATATTAATTCTCCAGGATTAAAGTAATAAGAAAGAAAGGCTTTATTCTTTTACATAAGTTATATCAATTCCATAATGATCAATGTTTGATGATTACTAGAGTGTGATTTTCTCATGATAAATTAAATGCACCTCACTTGTTCACAAATAGTCTTGTGTAAAATCTGCATAATTATGAGCACATTTCATCTTATTTATTTATTATTATTTTAACTTTATTGTACTATATTCATTTTCGAATGTAGCTTGAGCACCATTACTTCAGTTTACACCTAATGAAAGAAAATTTCACAATTGTTTGTGTATATAATTGAAAATGCTTGTAATTTTTCTCCATCATTATCTCTTAAGATACTCATGTCACTGTAGGCAAATCACTTTGCATCTTCTATTTGTACTCCAAAGAAGTGCTCTTATCAAATCTAGCCATGTTTTTTTATGATTTAGATGGAGATGGAAGAGAGAAAGTGATGAATTTTGAAGTGAATTGAGATTACCCGGTATCCTTAATTAGTGTAGTAATATATTGTTTAATGTAGCATAATAATTTATTGAAGTGAATTAAGTTAATTGCTAGTGTAATTGTGGTTGTCCTTACTTCATGCACTTGTTATTTGTTACATGAAGGCTTTATTATGTCGGTTTAAATCTTTGGAATTCTTTTCAGATTGCCTTTGAGACCTTACATCTACTTTGAGTTTTGTTAAAGATCTAAGTAATTGGTTTACACTGCTAGCATCAATTTTTATAGTGATTTGAAGTAAGAGCTTGTTTTTATACTCTGTGTTTGACGTTGCTATTTTTATAGTTAGAAATAAGTTGAAAAAGAGTAAAAAGAACATCAATTATAAAGTTCCTCCTAGAATGACTTAAAGGTTATTCCTTTCAGTGTATAATTATGTGTATGTTGTGTAGTATATAGATTTCCATCAATATTGTGTCTACTAAACTAGGTCTCTAGTGGATGTTATTGTCCGTATGGCAACTTGAAGACACTTTCCAGTTTTCATAGGGTTGACCAGCCGAGTTTGGTATATTTCACTGACATTTAACAAGCAATGTGTTTCTTTACCCTACTTTAGTCCAACTTGAATTGGAGCATTACAAATATGATGTGTGAAAAGAACTGCATTAATTTATTGCTGAAAATAATAATTAGAAGCTTTCCCCAGTAAACATTTATCATTTTTTATGAAAAGATATGTCATGTTGGATAAGTTCTGAGATTTCATGATTTCATCTCTTGTTATTTCAGATTATCATTGCAGCTATCTTAAAAAAATATTGGGGAAGGACATATCGGCCTTGTCACTTCTAGAGATATCCCTGAGTTGCTTCAGGTACCCAATGTATAATTGTTTAACTATTCCACACCTTGTTTATATACGAATATGTATGTATAGTTTATCTTTGATATAATTGTCTCTATGACTATAATGGTGGCTACAGTATTGTAGACTTGTGTTCCTATTACTTCATGGATGCATGTTGCGACCTTTTTCTACCTCTTTTAGCTCCCATCTTTCTTTTATAGGATTGTTTCCTCTCTCTCCGTTGTTTTCTATATTAATGTATATTTCAGAAATTATATGATGGTTGGGTTATTTATATAGTATTACATTCATGGGAGGGGCCTTCTATGTGAACTCAGGTTCTTATTATTATAACAAATTAAATTGAGTTTTCAATTTAATAAATCATTTATTCTCAATTGATGTTCATAAGAGTTGAGTTGAAGTCAATTTTTTGTCCTTTGATAGTTACATGGAAACAACACCAAAATATAATAGGATCATAGTTTTGCTTTCTTGTCCCGAACATTATTACTAATGTTTGAATGATGTATTTGATCACATAGAGTGTGTTTTACTTGAAATAGACTAAACTATTTAATTAAAAGTTTCACTTGATTTGTGTATTAGTTTTAAGACAAAGTTAGTATGATTAGTTTCATGTGGTACAATCTTTTTATTTATGATAACTCATTTTGTAGCAAGTCTCAAATTAAAGGTTATCTAAGTAGTGTAGAAGAAGTGTTTTACTATGCATGAATAAATTTACTTCATCGGACTTGGTGGTATTTTAATATTTACTGCTCCACATTGTTGAAAGAGAGTTCTTTCGGAAGAGATGTGCACCCTATAAATGAGATGGGTTTATTATGTGGCATGATAATTCTTTTGGTTGTTTGACGATTTGATCTTACTGGTGCTCTCTACATTTTTCCTTTTTAGTTGCTTTCCTGTTCTTTCAAGTAGTCATTTAGATTTTAAGATTGATTTCTAAACTTTTTGTTACAGATAAGCTTATTTTCTGGCAAAGTAGCACCAAGTAATTACATGATTTTCCGTAAGAGCAATACCTCTATGATGGTGAGAGTGTTGAGCTGCAGCTGGAGCACAAGGTAATTATACTACTATCCTTTCCTTAAATTGTATTTGCATATATACATATTATCAAGTTTCATGTTGAAATATAAACTAACCTAGAGGTGCACACCATTGGCTCATCTCTATCGAGGGGAAGTAAACTCACTACTAAGCAATTTTTAGCTCTGTCCTCCAGTTTGTAAAAAGTTATTAATTTTTTTGCTTCTCAGGAGATCAGTGATGCAACACCAAATCCCTATCAACCTGTCTCAAATACACATATTTCACCGAAGTAAAAGTTAGTTGTTTGAATCAATAATTTTTTCTTTTTGTTACAATATTAGAAATATGACAGTGGGAGGATTTTCTCAATTTCTGTCTTTCAGTATGGAATAATTATATCATGAAAATATTAAGACATTATTTAAATCTTAAATGTAATACTCCATTTATACTCAATAGATGACCAGTAACACATTGTTCTTGTTGCTCTGGGAATCAATAACACACTCCATTTATAATCATACTATTTATAAAGTAAATAAAAATTTCCTAGCATCTATCGAGGAAATCTAGAAATTAGAAAGTGTAGGGAAATTCTAGGTTGCGAAAAAATGGCGACTGTATCACATTCCTTTATATTTTTTTCTTTTTCAGAATATGTTATTTGATATGGAGTATGAAAATCTCAATTGAACTTTTTAATGTTTTTGCTGGAAATGTCATTGTTGCATCACATTGAATTATATTTCTCATCATGAGAATGTACACAAAATGTTGCAACTCTCTGATGTGTCCGTTCGATCTCTATTTTATTATCAACAAATATATTTAATGATTTAAGTGGTTGCCTAGAATGATTTCCTAACTTTTAATTAAATATCTACCATGTGTCTTGAATCAATTTGAGTTGATGATTACTTGTGCATTTTCAGGTGAAACAAAGAGAGGATGAGATTCAAGGTTGCTCTACTATTTGATGTATTACAGATGTTAGGTTCATATATTGCTCATGCAACTAATTTTAGTTGCTTGTACCTAGACTAGACACAACCATATTTCTTACTTAGGGGATGTTTTTTATGATACCTTATAATTTGGATGTGATGTATTTTGTACAATTAAACTTTGAATATATTTACTGTTTTCATGAGTAAAAGTAACTCAAATTGTCATTAAATATTTGTTCTTAATTTAATATTTTAAAATAAATAAATTTGTCTATAAATATATTCATTTCATGACAATTGTTGTCACTAAACTATTAGTCTAATGAACATATATTTTTTTAAAGAAATATTAATTTATAATGCTATAAAATATTACGTCATCAAAGGATCAATTAATGACATGACGAATATAATTTGGCATCATATGTTATTAACACTGACAAAAATTTTCGTCACTGTATTTTAGTTTTCTAATGACAAATTTTCATATCGTCACTAATAATATATATTCACAATGAAATAAGTTGTCACAATATCCAAACATTTTAATGACAATAAATATTTTGTCTTCATATCTTACTCTTTAATGACAAATTATGTCATCATTCTAAAAGGCTTTTATATTATCATCATTGTTTAAACTTTTTGTGACGAAATACTTTAGAGATGACAAAAGAGTTTATTTAAATGTGACGATAAAAGTATCATAAATAATTGATGAGATTGGCTACATAGAGAAAATCGTCATGGTAATCTAACTTTTTGATGACAATAAAATGCTAACGTCATGTTAAATTCAACAATTAGTAACGAAATAACACATTTCACAACAAAAATGAGATGAAAATTGTGATGATATAATCGTCACTTTAGATTAAAATATATGGTGACAACAAGTGCTTTCGTCATCAAAATATAACATTTGGTGACGAATTCAAATATCATCTCACTTACCTAATACGACGCACACACTGTGACGATCGTTGCGACGCCCAAATATCGTTATTAAAAATTTTATGCGACGAAATATTTAATTTTCATGACGAATTTTATCATCGCCATTTATCGAATTTCTTGTAGTATATGACCATCATGCATCGCTGAAAAGTAACATGTGTATTACACAATCCAAAAGACATCTTTCTAAAGGCAAAAGTTCTATAAGGACAAGTAAAAGTAGTCTTTTTCTGATCCTCGGATGCAATCATGATTTGATTATATCCCGAGTACCCGTCTAAGAAATAATAAAACTCATACCCTGCAAGACGATCATGCATTTGATCCATGAAAGGAAGAGGGAAGTGGTCTTTGCATGTATTCTCAATCAGTTTCATGTAGTTAGTACACACACACCATCCCGTAGGAATCCTAGTGGCTAGAGTCTCTCCATCATCGGCTTTCACTATAGTCATGCCCCTCTTTTTAGCTACAACATGCAATGGACTCACATGGGGACTGTCACTAATTGGATAAATAATTCCTGCATCTAGCCATGTTAGGATTTGCTTCCTAATCACTTCTTGAATAGCGGGATTTATCCTCCGCTGATTCTGAATGCTACTCTTGGCTTCATCTAACAATCTTATCCTATGCATGCAATATGATGGACTAATACCTTTCAAATCATCAAGAGATCAACTAATTTCAGACTTATACTTCCTAAGCACATCTAATAACTCATCGAGTTGATCATCAGTTAGAGAAGAAGATACAATTACCAGGTATGTTTCATTGTCACCTAGATAATCATACTTCAAGTGCTCCGGTAGTGGTTTCAACTCCTCTTTCTTCTCTTCTTTTAATGTGCTTTCTCTATCCAACGGTAAGTACTACCTAGTCCACTTCACCCCTTCAAACTTGGTCCTTCGTGATTCATACCTGTCATCACCCAAAGCAAGTAGATTTTCAAGAAATTCAATACATACCTCATCGGAGAGCTCATCTAGCTCTGTGGTGGAAAAAGTAAGAGACTCCGCTAAGCATGCCTCCAATGGATCCTTTGAAAGGATCAAAGACATGTCTTCCTTCACGATCTCCTCCACCACATCAATGCTGTGACACTACGTCTCCATTGGCACCTTCATTGCTTTATCAAGGTTGAACAAAACCTCTTCTTTATCCATGTGCAACCTTAGCTCCCCTTTTTGAACATCAATCATAGCTCCAGCAGTGGCAAGGAATGGTCTCCCTAAGATGAGGGGAACATTATCCTTGTCATCTTCCATCTCAAGCACAAGAGAATCCACAGGAAAGACTAGTTTCTCCACTTTTACGAGAACATCTTCGATTACTCCCTTCAAAAAAGTCATAGATCTATCAGCCAATTGTAGAGCAACCATTGTGGGAGTTAACTTTCTCAAACCGAGCCTTTGAAAAATTGACAATGGCATCAAATTGATGCTTGTCCCTAGATCGCACAAGGGTCATCGTGTCGGCCCCTTTCCAATCTCACATAAAATAGTGAAGCTTTCCAGATCCTTTAACTTAGCTGGCGGCTTCCTCTGAATGATCGAGCTGCAGTTCTCAGGCAAATTAACAGTTTCAATTCCATTCAAGCTTCTCTTCTTCAAAAGTATGGCTTTTAGAAAGCGGGCGTAGTATGGCATCTCCAAGAGTGCTTCAGAGAAAGGAATGCTCAATCTTATCTTGTTTATGATATCTGAAAACTTTTTGAACTTTTCTTCCAATCCCTTCTTTACTAATTTAAAAGTAAACAGAGGAGGTATCTTAGTCTTGGGAATCCCCCATTCATCACCTTCAACCTTCACCGCTTTATCCTTCTCGGCTCTCAATCTCTTTTCTCTTTCTCATTTCTTTTCTGCTATATGCTCAATATTCTGCTCTTTGGATTGTACTGGAGTGGCATCAACATCAAGTAAATCATTTGAAGTGAAAAATGGAGCCGAACGAGACAGTTCGACCATGGTTAGGCCAGGGATGTTGGTCGAACCAGGTGTGTAATGGTCGAATCGTGCTTTAGAAAGTATTCTCTCCCCGGACAGGCTGGTTCGACCCTGGTTCGACCAACAAGGTTGGTCGAACCATGATGGTTGTGGTCGAACCGTGCTTCGACCCTGGTTCGACCAACATGGTTGGTCGAATCATCCCGGTCTTGGTCGAATCGCATTTCAGATAAAATAGGGTATCGCGGATAGGTTAGTTCGACCACGGTTCAACCAATAGGGTTGGTCGAACCAAGCTGATCGTGGTTGAACTGACTAGCTGGAACTACCTAAATCATTTCCGGTGTCATCAATCCTTCATACTGAATTCCAGACCTCAACGTGATGGCGTTGCACTGCTTCGGGTTTGCTATACTTTGAGTTGGGAACTTTCCCTTCTCAACGGTTTGTGTCAATTGGTTAAATTCCCAGTCATCTACCCCATCAACAATATTAAGTCCTTCATCTGCTTAGATATATCCTCATGATTTGCATCAATATTTGCCTCAAGCTTCGCCTCTAGGCGATCCACTCTTGCATCATTCCTTGCCATGTACCTATTCACCGTATCCTCAAAACCAGTTTTCCTTCTTCAATTTTAGCACCCGGATCAACACCAACGGGAGGTTGTACTGCTGTATTAGGATTGCTCCATGAAAACTCTGGCCTCCTTGGTTGTTGATAATTACCAGGGGGACTACGATTATTGTAGTTTCCTTGATAATTCCGGTTTCTTTAATTTTGAAACCTCATTCCTTGAATACTTTGACCCATGACATAGTTCGCCTCTTCCAATTCCTCTTGGCTAGCTCTTTCATTATAAACATCCTGCTGAGACTCAAGTAACTTGTTGATACTAACCAAACTAGAGACGATCTCATCTTCTCTACTTGACTTTACTATCGTGTGCTCAACCTGCGCTACTTTTCCAAGGACATGAGTGCCTCTCACTCTATCAGTTAGCCAATCTCTTGAATTCATCGAAATATCATAAAAGAGCTATTCGGCCTCTACGGATGACTTTGTAAGTAATGCTCCATTAGAAGAAGCATAAAGTAACACTCGAGAATCGCAGTCCAATCCATTGTAGAAAATACTGATGTACTGAGCTTTAGAAAGTACATGCTGTGGACACTTTCGAAGCATGTCTTTGAATCTATCCCAAGCCTCATGAAACTTCTCATTATCACCGATAGCAAATTGATTGATTTCTTGTTTCATCTTAAAAACCTTTGAAGGTGGCATGTATCGCTCTAAGAATTTCAATTTTAATTTCTCCCAGGTATCACATTCAGCAGCATTTAGAGTATCGTACCAATCTCTCGCCCTTTCAGTAAGCGAGAACTTAAACAAGATGATCTTCCTCGCATCTTCATGAGTTCCTGCATCCTTTTGTGTACTTGCATAACCTAGGAACTTATTCCGAATATTGTTGAGGATCTTCAAAGGTTCCCCAAGAGAAGGGACTCCTTTCAATCATGCTGATCAGAGCATGGTGAAGATGAAAATCAGCTCCGGCCCCTCTTACTCCTAACAGCCCTGCATTGCCTCCTCCGTTGTTCTTAAAGACTTCAGCATGGCAAGATTATCTACATTCGCAGCCATGTTGACTGTTTCTGCTTCCACGTGAACGTCGGTTGCAGCTTCAGTAGCTTGCGAGTTCAACTCGTCAACTTCAACTCCTAAATTAAAAGCCTCCGTTGGTTCCACGTTCTTATTCTTCTTCTTCTTCTTCCTTGACGATGCTCCGATCTCCGAATTATAAGGTTCTAAATTTTCTACCTTTGATCTAGTGAGCAAACACCTAAGAAAAATAAGTGTTAGAAAACAAAGAAAAGAATAAAATAGTCTCAATTAAACTAGAAATAATAAACTAATAATTAATGACGTCCCCAGCAACGGTGCCAAGAACTTGATGGATGTTTTCTCAACACACAATATTAATCCCCAAGTGTTAAGGATGCTATTGTAGCTTTAATAAGCGTCCAAGTGTTTATCGAACCCAAAGGACGTATTATTATCAATTTAATTATATTCCAACTTATTAAGACTATTATGGCAAAATAGTTGTGTGATTAAGTAACCAATAACTAAATAATGAAAAGAATAATTAAAATAAATAAACAGTAGAGATTGAACGAAAGTGAATAAGTGAGAAATTAGGTAGTCCTTCGGGCCATCCAGTTTTACTCATTAATTTTCCTTCCGTATATCAATGTCCGATTCTGCCTTGTGGAGTATGGACGTATCACTAAGCTATGCAAATCTACTCTATAGACATAAGTAAATAAGCGTGTGACTGATGAGTGTGTTAATTCACGAATCTTGTGCCTGGATTTGTGTTATTATGGAGTGTTTGAAGGTTGAAATCGGTTGTAAACCAATATATATTGTGAAAAGGCATGAATCAGGTGTTGTTGGAGCTATTTGAGTGGTTTTTCGAAGGAAATCAGAGTGGAAGTGTTGAAACTGAAGAAAGGAAGTCGAAGCCATCCGATTGGGCGAAGCAGGAGTGCGATTTGACCTGAATGAGATCAATTCGACTAGCCTTTCAGGTTGAATTGGCAGCATAATATGTACAGAAGGTGGATTCGACCACGACAGGGGAATTCTACCTGGGCATCAGGTCGAATCGAGGTCGAATCAATTGGCGGAGATGCCGATTCGACCTCGTCACTTCGATTCGATCAGGGCAGTTGGTCGAATCGAGCACTTGGGACTTACAGTGTGTTGATTCGACCAGCAATTCGACTTGTGATGGTCAATTCGACCTATTGCTGAAGTCGAATTGAGGCTCGGGAACTTACCATATCCGTGTTTTTACACCGTCAATGTGTGTGATCACTTAAAAGTCCATTCAAAGCCTAGGAGACGTGATTACAAGTATAAAAGAAGGCTTGTGCAACACCACCAATGAACGACTTGATCAAGAAGACGTGGAGACATAGAGTTGAGAGGAGATCGATCATCCATCCTCCGGAGGGGCTGTGACAGAGTTTCGCTGGAGATTCAAGTAAGATCGGTCCAACTAACCATGATTGTTCTTAGATCAATCATGGGCTAGAGACGCTTCGGTAGTTCTAGGGTTATGAAGGTTTCATGAGTTAATTTATCTTTCGTGTGTAAAGTCCGTACAACACTACTTGTAGTTTATTTTATATAAGATTGTGCATTTTTAATCCATACTCACAGTCGTTTTGTGCATCGATAATTGTTGTATAGAGGCTGAATACATAACTTAGTTATTAGTTGAGTGAGTTCACTGCTGAACAGGGTTTTATGTTATAATTCTAAGTGAAAGGATTCTGAAGTCTTATTAGAATTATCTTATATGAATACTTGTTAATTGAATCATATTCGGGTTAATAAGTAGGATAAAGAGTATAACTTTATAGTACCTATAAAGGAAGATCAAATCGGGTTAGAGTACTAAGTGCACGGGAAATAATTGATACTGATAATACCTAGAAAGGGGGGTGAATTATATCTCTTGCTCCGAGGATATTCACGTGTCATAAGCATATTTACTTGTGTCTATAGAGTGAATTTGCATGGTTTAGTGATGCATCCATAAACCACAAGGCAGAGTCAGACACCATCATATGGAAGATGAATTAATAAGTGGAACCGGATTACCTAAAGAACTACCTACTATCTTACTTGATCACAACTCACTCATCTCTTCTTCTTGTTATCTTTACTTATTATTTTAATTATTATTCGTTACTTAATCTCAATATTACACCATTATAATTTTCAACATAGTCATAATTTACTAGAATATAATTAAATTGATATTTATCCGTCCCTTGGGTTCGATATATAACTTGGTCACCTTCGAAACTACGATTGATATCCTTCATACTTGAGGATTAATTGTGTGTTGAGAAAACGCTTATCAGTGACACGTGTGAATATCCTTGGAGCAAGAGATATAATTCACCCCCCTTTCTAGGTACTATCAGTATCAATTATTTCCTATGCACTTAGTACTCTAACTCGATATGATCTCCCTTTATAGGTACTATGACGTTATACTCTTTGTCCTACTTATTAACTAAAATCATATTCAATTAACAAGTATTTATATAAGATAGTTCTAACGAGACTTCGGAGTTCCCTCACTTAGAATCATAACATGTAATCCTGCTCAGCAGTGAACGCACTCAATCAATAATCAAGATATATATTCAGACTATACATAACAATTAATGATGCACAAAACAACTCTGAGTATGAATTAAAAACGCATAGTCTTATATAAAATAAACCACAAGTAGTGTTGTACGGAGTATACACACGGAAGTTCAATTAACTCATAAAACCTTCATAAACCCTAGAACTACCGAAGTGGTTCTAGCCCATGATTGATCGAAGAACAATCATGATAGTTGGATAGATCTTACCGATAGTCTTGAAAATTATAAGATAAATTAAGATGTGAAATAAACTCTAGATGCGGGCCCCATCGCGTCTCTCTCCGTCTTGAATCTTCACTTGGTTCTCACTTGATTCGACAGATGAATCTCTCTCCACAGCTCCGTGGATGGTGGTAGGGTTTCAGATGTTGTGTAGAATGAAGGTGGTGAATGGTGAACTCCTTTTCCATTGCGTAGGGTCTTTCTTTTATACTTGCGAGCTCTCCTTATGGACCTAGGATGGATTTTTTGAGCGAAAACACACATTGAAAGTGTAAAAATACCGATCCAGACGTGTCCAGCACATCAGTTCGACCAAGACCCCTGGTCAAATCGCAGGTCGAATCGACCTGTACATCACTGGTAGGTAGCCGGTTCGACTCGAATGGCAGGTCGAATCGGAAGCCTCGTGGTCGAACTGTATCTGTGAAAACTTATGCTTCTGGTTCGACCATGATTTGATCACTATGCTTGGTCGAAGCACAGGGTCGTGGTCGAACCATACTTCTGTCGCCTCCTTCACCTGGTTCGACCATGGATGCTGGTTGAACCACTTTGTTGCTGGTCGAACCACATCCCTACTGGTCGAACCGGGTGCCTACAACACCCTTTCTCCGGTTCCGATCACTATTATCCCATTTTCCTTCGAAAATCCACTCAAACGGACTCAAACACACATGATTCATGACTTTTCACTATACAAATCGATTTATCTTAACTTAAGATCAAATCAGACATCATTATCACACGAATTAGAGGTCAAAATACGTGAATTTACACACTCATCAATATTTAATCAAATACCTTAATATTCGATTTGATTCGTTTACAACCCTAGTCTCGCCTCTTCTCTCCTAATCCATCGGTCCATCTTCTCCTCTTCTTGCGCCGCCTTCAACCTGTTAGATCTTCTCTGCCTCGCTCCGTCCGCCGTCTCCTCTCTCACTTCGCCAAATCTCAGGTTTCTCACCTCACTCACACCGCTGTCTCGCTCCTTTTGTAGTCTTCTCCATCACTCTGTCGGCCTCGCTCCATACGCTGTCTTCTTCTTCAATCCATCATATATCTACCCGTCTCTACTTCTCCATTTTCTCAGACAATTTGATTTATATCATTCAAATATGAAATTGAGAACAATTCAGAGATTAACATATACTCCTCATTTAGTCCTCCGTCTCATCTACCTAGCTCCGCCATATATCAGTATCGATTATAAATATTGGTTGGTGTAAAATTGGTGTATTAAAATTAAGGGCAGAATCAGGGATTAGGTTTTGCCATTGATTGGGGGTGGAGGAACCAACCAGGCTGCTGTTTGGTGGAACCAGTGAAGGAATCAAACGAGGTTGCTGTGAGGGTGAATAAATTGCTTGGGTGGAAGAATTTTTTATTGTTGGTGTTATTTTGGGAGTGGATTGAATGTATATTGTATCCTCTTTAATTAATTAATGTATATATTCATATTCATAAAAGTATTCTTTATATTAAATAAATGTAAAATTAAAAATGAGTAAATATATCAATATGAAATATTTATGTAGACTCATATTGTACGAGTAAAAATGAGTAAATATTTTCATATTGTATTAGTTTAATTAACTATAGCATGTAGTATTTGTTTACATAAATGTATTTTATTCTAAATAAATGTAAAATTAAAAATAATGTATGTATTAATAAAAAAAATTATTATGAAAAATGTAGTATATACATTAGTAAGTCACAATCATCTTAATTTTTACCTTTTACCGAACATGAAGATCTTCATAAATTGGATAAATGAAGAAGAATCAATTAATTACCATCTTTCAAACACACCGAGCCACTGAAATTATAAAAATAAGAATATAAACATTTCTGAATAACCATGTGTAGAATCAGATCCACTCATCAGTGTGGATTCACCACTAGAGAGATGCAGCCATCAAATTTTTTGGAAGATCTCAATTCGGTGCTTGAACAGATTGGAAGATGTGCGTGAAAAAATCTGGAAGAATCTGTACATGGTGTTGGTATTGCAGATCTAAATTGGTTGTCTGCTACAACACGTGAGATGGACTTGTTGGCGAAACTACAACGGAGATGCGGAGATGTGGAGAGGATAGGCGGAGGCGGAGGCGGAGATGAGTAAATTAGACGGAGAGAAGATGTTAGAGAGAGATGAGCAGATTAGGTGGAGAGAGAGAGAGTTAAATGATCCATTGGTTGGGTTTGACCCGATTGGACCTTAACCATTCATGTACAATATTATTTGTCAAAAGTAAAATATGTTTATTGATGGTTAAAACATATTTGTAGTTAATTATATTATAATATTCTAAAATCATACTTTAATATGCTATATTTATCCTATTTAAGAATACATATTTTAACTATCAATAATCATTTTTACCTATATAACAAACATACTTTAATACGTCTCATACCCTGTCTTATCTATGTATCGTATTATAAGATACTTCGTATATCCCTTATTAATATCATAATCTCACAATACATTTTAAGTTTCCATTTTATCATTCAATTTCAACTCTTACAACTTACATACTCCCTCTGTCCGCTAATAAGGTATCTATTTTGCCATTTTAATCGTCCACTACTAAGGTACTCCCTCCGTCCCATTCTAAGAGGATATTTTTTTCATTTTGGTCGTCTCACCTAAAGGGTCTCATTTCCTTTTTTATACACATGGGACCCACACACCCCATCTAATACAATTAAAATATGGGGTCCACACTCCATCTAATACAACTATCCCCTAATAATAATACTCCTTAATCTACGTACAAAAAACAAAATACCCTCTTTTGACTGGACGGAGGGAGTATTCATTTTTCCTTTTTAATAAAAGGGCCACATACATACCAACCACTCAATACTAATACAACTATCCACTTTATATAAAATAATAATACTTCTTAATTCACGTGCAAAAAGCAAATAAATACCTTACGGATAGACGGGTAGTATTTATTATTTATTAATATCAAACCACTCTAAAAAATTAATTAATAGAGACAATTAAAAGAAATAAATCTTACAATAATTTTTTTTATAAAAAAAAAAAAGAATTCACTTAAAACGTACTCCCTCCGTCCCAACTTCAACTTCATACTTTTCATTTTAGTCCGTTCCAAATTCAACTTCACACATTCATAAAAGGAAAAAACAACAAACTAATATCCCTCTAACATACTTTAATTTTAATTTTGCCATCACCTTTTTAAGATACATAACATACTTTATCATTTATTTATCACCCAAAAATACCATAATACCCTCATAAGTAAGTAAAAAGTAACTTTTCTTAACCTACGTATCTACAGTAAACGTGAACTTGAATTTGGGATGGAGGGAGTATCTTTTTCTTCTTCATTTAATTTTTAACTTAAGGGGCCGTTTGGTATTTTAAATGAAATGTAAATGGTAATGGGAATAATAGTATAAAAGAATGGCAATAGGTATGATGTTTATGAGTGTGTTGTTTAGTTGATAGTAGGAATCACTATCATAGTGTTAGATTTTGTTTGGTTCATGTAGAAATGGAATAAATTATATTATATTTTAAGTTTTTTTCAAATTAAAACATTATTTTTATAATTTATATTATGTTTTAATTATTATTAAATAATGTTTAAAATTAAAAAATAAAATAAAATTATCTTACCTCTCACTTGTTGAGGGGAATGATACCCAAAGTAGCCAAAAAGTGGAGAAATGGTCATTCCACACTTTTGAGATATCAAACTACTTTTCAAAGGAATCAAAGTGACGAAACAAACATCACAACTCTATTCCATTCCCATTCCATCATCTCAAACCTCTAAAACAAAAAGTCCCTAAATGAATTTACATTTTCTTGTGCGATAGTATATAAAATAGTAATACTAATAATTTAAAATTTTGATTTAGTTTTCGGTATGAATTTTTAAATAAAAAATATAATTGAAGTTTTAAAAATTCAATCTCAAAATTCAAACAAATTTAAAAAGCAAGTCTTAGACTATCTCACGATTATACTATTTTTATGATTTTGTAATTAATTATCGCTTCCGGTATAAAATGTTATTATTATCACTTTCGAAATAAAATATTATCACTTTTTATTTATTTATACTATAAATTGTTCATTAAATAAATCATCACTACACTATTATATCACTTTTCATCGATTGATTATTACTCTTTATTAATAATATAATATAATGTTACTGTCTCATATACGATTATGTGAGACATTCTCACATAACTCTTTGCCCTTAAAAAAAATTCAAACCAAATTAAAGTATTTAAATTTGGTTTGTTCGTTTAATCCAAATTTTGATTTCCAGTGGTAGCTCATTGTTTTCTTCAAAACAAGACCACATATTTCTTTTTTTTGATAACCCTGGATAAACCAGCCTAGGAAAATCCTAGCTGACCGGCTCCACGAAGTGGCTTCGGGGATTCGAACACGGGTCTCCCCCCGTTTTGGTCCCTTTCTACCACTCCGCCATCCCCTAGGGGACTAGACCACATATTTCATTCAGCGTGATTAATGTGCGCAAACGATGATCACAGCTGTCCCAGTTAATACACGTGATTAGCACGTGGTAACATCGCATCTTGTTTCCTTCTACTCCTGTCTGGCTCTGCTAACTTCTTCCCGCACCGTAGACCTTCGCATCAACGCCGTCGCCTGCAACCACCGCGCCTTCGCCGGCAACGGATCCCTCCCCCACCTTTTCACCAACTAAAGAGAAGCAACAAAATCAGCCCAAGGTCCACGCCATCTATCACCCTCTAACTGCATCACCCAATTTACCACAAATCCTTGTAATTTTAGGTGCTCTCGAGAAAGAACACTCAAATAAGAAGTTCTAGTTGAGAGAAAACGAAAGAATAATGATGGGCTCTGAGAATCAGGGCTATGGAGAAGCCCATCTCTACGCACAGAGAGAGCAAATGTCGTCCATAATTCTCACCGACGAACCCTCGCCGCCTTCCAACGGTTCAAAATCATTTCTGGACGACCCCCTCTCTTCTTCTTCTCAATTCGTTGAAATCCCCACTGACGACACTGATCCTCTGCACTCTCCTCCACTGAAACAATCCCAAAGTCCTAACCATAACTCAATTAATTCATTTCTCGAGCCCCCTTCATATGCAGAAGCCGTTTTCCGATCTTTCGATCTAGACTCTATTGATTCTGCTGATATCGACAGCCACGACCAGTCTCCATTGGCGTCCTCCTCGTCATTCCTCAGAGTCTCTGTTTCGGATCCACAGAGGGAGCTGGAGCAATCGGGGTCTCTGGTCCCAGGCAGCGGTTATTATTTCTCTTACTTGATTACCACTTTTACGAACATACCCGAGTTCAGTGGGACAGAATTTAATGTCAGGAGAAGATTCAAGGATGTGGTTGCGTTGTCAGATAGGTTAGCAGAGAGTTATCGTGGATTTTTTATTCCGATGAGGCCTGATAAGAGCGTGGTTGAGAGTCAGGTTATGCAGACGATTGAATTCGTTGAGCAAAGGCGTTTAGCTTTGGAAAAGTATTTGAGACGGCTGGCGGCGCACCAGGTGTTACGAGGTAGTGAGGAATTACGATTGTTTTTGGTGGCTGAGGGGAAAATGCCGCTGCTTAGAACAAGTGATTTTGCTTCAAGAATGATTGGCGGGAAGAGTGTGGATGGTGGGGCAGCAGATTTGCCTGAGGTGGCGCAACCTGCTAAGGGTGGGATGGATCTGTTGAGGATGTTCAAGGAATTGAAGCAGTCCGTCACGAATGATTGGAGTGGATCAAGGCCCCCAATTGTGGAGGATGATAAGGAGTTTTTGGAAAGGAAAGAAAAGTTACAGGATCTCGAGCAGCAGCTGATCAATGTGTCTCAGCAGGTTAATATCTGGGTCATTGTTCGATTATGTTTCAGTTGTATGAGTGTGTGAGGTTTTATAGCTTATCCACAGTTTTCCCTCTGCATTGTGTGATGTATAAGGCTATAAGCTATTATTTTAAAATTATGAAATATGAATGTTTAGCCTTGCATTGACTGAGAAATATTTTAAATATCAATGTGTTAGATTAATGGATATCCAGATTTTGTTTAGCTTCAAGTGTTAGTCAATGAGACTGCTCAGGATTAGCTTTGGAATTGGTTGAGAGAGAACTATTTGCCTGTAAAATAGCTTTGTTTATGAATATAGTTCCTATCAAAGTCTTAAATCTGAATCTTATTGATAGGGGTGCAGCTGCCACTATCTTGGACTTGATGGTACTGGTTTTGATCTCTTAGTGTTTATTTGCATTTTAGAGTGTTACAGTTAATTTTTTTAACCTATTAAGTCATGATACACCTAAAGTTTTATGATCATAAATGCTGTTGATTTTCCTTTTTGGTTTAAGAAACCTAATATATTCGGCATTGTATGTTTATGGATTTACTTTTCAAAATTATTAGGAGATGCCTATGTACCATGCCTCCTTCACAAAAGTCAAAATTTCTCTGCAATGAGAGCCACTCGATTGCATGGAGTTATTTACTTATCAAATATCTAGGTATTATTCTGCATATACCTTGTATTCGACATTTTATGGAACTTCTTGTACAATTTAATTTGTATTTCTGTTACGCACATCATCATCTGAATGTCATGTCCAGGAATTCCTGAATGTTATCACTCCTATAGTCCTAAACTAATATATTATTTGCCATGTACCTCAAGAATATATATAGTTTTACTTTTAATATAAGAAAAATGATCTTTTTAGCACAGATTTAAATTGCAAATCAGTTATTGCATTCAAGTTGTCCTTTTGGAATATATCAAGAAAATTGGGAAAAACAATGACAGTTTGAGTAAATAAAATTGCACCGTAGCTTGTTTTATGATTCCCATTGTGACTCTTTTGCATTAAATTTAATTTAAATTGAATTGGAATGTCCTTCTGCAATTGACTTCCTTTGTATGTATAAGAAAACTATGAAATTATGGAAGGTATTTGTTCTGTAGATTTCTTTCTCAATTTTGGTGAAATGTAACTATACTCCTTGGTATGTTCAGGCTGAATCATTGGTTAAAGCCCAGCAAGACATGGGGGAAACGATGGGCCAACTGGGGCTGGATTTTGTCAAACTAACCAAGTTTGAAACAGAGGAAGCTGTTCATGATTCCCAAAGAGCTCGTGCTGCAGACATGAAAAATGTTGCTACAGCTGCAGTAAAAGCTAGTAGATTATACAGGGAATTGAATGCTCAAACCGTCAAACATTTGGTAATCATTTGGATATTTTCTTGCCATCTTGGGATCTCATTAAATGGAATTCTAAGTTTTTATTCTTGTGAGTTTGCAGTTTATATGCTGGTGTCTGTTACAATAATTATGCTTCCTACATTATGTGAAATTTCGAAGTTCCAATTCATTTAATATCCTCTCTTATAGATGTCTAATCTATCTAAATCTTTAATTTAATACAGGATAAGCTTCATGAATATCTTGGAGTTATGCTTGCTGTCAACAATGCATTTTCGGACAGATCAAGTGCCTTCCTGACTGTGCAAACTCTTTTATCAGACCTATCATCACTAAACTCAAGAATAGAAAAGCTTGAAGCTGCTTCATCAAAGATATTTGGTGGAGATAGATCGAGAATTCGGAAAATAGAAGAGTTGCGAGAATCTGTGAGAGTGACTGAGAATGCTAAAAATTGTGCAAGCAAAGAATACGAAAGAATAAAGGTGGGATCTCTAACCTTGTAGTAAAAAGAAATTAAATATAATTAATAGTTATACCCATGCTGTTGCTTCTAATTTCTTCCAATATTATTAAATATACATTTCATTACATGCATCACATTCAACATCTTTTTCTTATGTAAAATTTGTTTTTCATGTACATCTCTGGAATAAATGTTGCTGCTCTTCCATTGCATAAAATTAAGTTATTCATTTGCATGAAATCTATTGGAAAACTGCTTTGTTGTTTTTTGTGGTCCAACTCTTTTGAGTGTAGAAAACGAAAGGAGACATTATTTCTTTAAATGATACTCCCTTCTTTCATTCTGAATTTTATGTTATTCCAGTGGCAAACTTAATTGCTTGAGTTCTCTTTGTTGAATTAAAAAAAGGTCATGTTAGTAACTTGAATTTTCACAGTTATCAAATGAGACTACTTCTCATCTAAATATTTCTGGGAGTAAAAGAGATACTGATTTAGGTTGTTGGAGATTAATATTATAAGTATTTGGGAGGAATGAGGAATCTTATGCCTTGACCAGACGGGATAATTCTCTTTAGTACTCAAACAACTTGAAAATGAACTGTTTAGCAAAACTATCTGAAATCTGCTATTTCTGAAGCTGATTATTAGCAGCATGCACTATGATGGCTAGGACTATGTGTTAAGGGTATGGTTAAATCAGAGTCCAGAGAAACTGTTTAATTAATATACTTATCTAACGGTCAATAACTTATGTAAAGAGCAACAGTGATTTTAGGGCGGGCTGGAATTAATAATGGGATAACATTATAAGTAGTTCTTCCTACCAAACGACCTTAAAAGGACATATAATGTTTTTATATGAATTTATACAGCTTACCAAACGCTCTAATAGTCCAGTGAAATTATGAAATTTGTTAGACCTTATCTTGTACCTTTTTGAACATATTCCAAATTCCAAGCTATATTGGATTCCTGCTGCAACTGCAAGTTTGTTCCTGTACTTCCTATGATCAATCTATAGGATCCACTGTTTATGCTGTGTTACTCTAAGTACTTGCTTTTGATGTTTTACTTTTATGGAACGAGTTGAACAAACTTGGCTTAAGAGTTGTGGATGGGAAGGGAAAAAGATGAATGTGATGTATAGGCAGTTACTTGTCTGTCCTTCAACTTATTTTTTGTCTACCTTATTTGAAAGAAGTAATGTTTGTGAATAATGTTGCAACTTGCAGTTTACTGTGCGCTTAAATTGATTAGTCAGGAGCTGGATTTTTATTGTCTTTTTGTTTGATAATTATGTGGACCTGAAATGTACTTATCTCTGCATAGGTAAAGTGTTTTCCAATTATATGGACCTGAAAATTTTATTGTCTTTACTGTGATAGGTAGTGTTTTCCAATTGGCACCAATGGCATTGGAATTGGTTTTGCTAACACTTTCCCAGATAGTGAATATATTTGTGTAAACATGATTAAAATCCACAATTTTATTCAGGTTTGTACATTTGATTATGTTTTCAGTCTATCTAAGGTAAGGTTTATCATATGTGGGATGACTAGGTAGATTAATTTTATGATTTCAAACATAATCAACCTATCCACCTACCTGAAAAGTTTGAAATCCTAGAACTGAGGCCTTATGGATTAAGTTCTACTGGCATTCCCTCTGTGCCTTCTGATTAAAATTCCTCAGGATGATGATGGTGTGGATAGGACAAACCTGTCTCTTTTGGTCATTTGATGGTCATCCAGGTGGATTTGACAGTCTGGAAATACTTGATTGTCAATCATTTAGTCATTGAGTACCGTCTCGCTATATCTGGACTCCTACTTCCCAGTTCCCATCTGGCGCTCTAAAGATAGTCTTTATTTTATTTTATTTTTTTTATTTTGACAAACTTGCAATAGCTTCATTTAGTTGAAGATGTCTCAAATCCTTTTTCTTTGTTATATATTTCACAATGCATGTTCTTTTTGTCTGCCAATAGTTCCTTGAGTTCCACATATTAAGGTTTTGAGAGTTCATCAAATAACTCTCTTTAGCACTTTGTGATTATCATTTTTCATTTTGCATTATATGTAATAGGAAACATTGATTGAGATGCCCCAAAAATGGGAAATGGGACATCAAAATACTTTTAACATTCAGCAATGACATATTCAAAAATCTATCTTTATCTTTCAATGATTAATCACTGTTATTATTGAAGTGCAGCGAATTAATTTCTTAGCATATATAAACGAATTTAGTATTCATCTAATTATTCCCAAATGATATGCAGGAAAACAATAGAAATGAGCTTGAGAGACTGGACAAAGAGAGGCATGATGATTTTGTGAACATGCTGAAAGGGTTCATTGTTAACCAGGTATTCATCCATTTCTTCCTATTGTTGGGCTGGTTGAAGCTTTTAGTGTGTTTATGTATCTAATTGATAACTTTGTCTTTTATAATGAAAAGATTATCATTGTTAGAAGTAATCAAAGTGGGCCTCTCTAGCACCACCCAAGGTGTTCCTCTTGAACCTGATCTAATATATATTTTTTTTTAATACCTGAGCTTGATACCGAAACAAGTAGGAAAAATGATCCGAGTATTCTTCATGATTTAGGGAGAAAAAGATAATTTAATATTACACATAGGAAATAAAAATACATGGACATAAAACTGAAGAACAAAGGGAGAACAATGTGAAACTGACTTAATAACTGAAGAAACACGGCATTGAAAGTTAGATAAATACTTGGTTGAACAGTGACAGTATGAGCAGGTTATACAGTGAATAAGGCTGTCAGAATCAGTTGACAGAAGTTGGATTTGATTGGGCAACTGAAGTCTAGAGGCAGACTAGTACTTTCTTCTTTTCTTCAAGTTTCTTGCATAACCTCTTGTTGGGTCTAGAGTGTTATTCCATGCATTTTATATTTATCATCTTTTTTTAAGTGTAATGTGTTGCAAAATGTTAAAATTAATTTGGAATTATACGAAGGCCCAGAGAGGTGCATGACTGACAAATAGTCTCACCTCCAGCTTGTAAAAGGCTCAGAGAACCTATAGCCACATGCCTCTTACCTCAGGCTTGCATCTAACAACTAATTTTAGCTGGTATTCTCATGTTAATACATTGTAGAAATGATTAATCTCTTGCTTTTTTTTGTTTACAGCGCTTCTTCGATGCTAGTAATGATTTTTAAGAAGATATGTTTAAATTTTCAACAAATGAAATTTATCTCAACTCCTATACAAGCTTCAGCGGTAATGTGATACATACTATATAACTCAATGCCTTTATTCTCTTTAAAATTTAATATCAAGACTCAAAAATATTCTCATTCATAACAAGTTTTGAAAACCATCTTATTTGCTCCCACATCTCAGGGGCTGTTTGGTTAGGGTATTAGAAGTGGGAAATGAGAATAGAGTTGTAATTATTTTCATTGATAATGCTTGGTAGATTATATTCGAGTGTCAATTAGTTAAACATTCCCTTGTTGGGTTTTGGGTTTTCACTATATATATTGACTTGGACAATTTGACTGTAATTGAAGAGATTTGGGTCGATCGAGGCAAGAGTTACCTTTTCTCTTTAAGACGAAATTTCCCTGCCCTAGTACTAAAGGTTCTATAGAAATTATCGTTTAAAATGACTTGCATCTTGTGATAGTAGCACTACAAATTGCAAGAAACAAAGAACCACAAAGTATATTTTGAATTCACTCTTAGATTAGGATCTAAATAGTAAGTGTGAAGAAATATTTGGGACGAATGGAGTAAATTTTTAAGTGTTTTATGTGTGTTAGGTGAGGATGACAAATTAAACATTAAAATGTATTTTGATGTTACTCGGTTACTATATTGAGTTGACTTTTCCTTATTTGGGGTTAGAAGAGTTTTATGGAACAAATAAATAAGAAAAGTATGAGGGTTCTTTGGTAGGAAGTATATAGTATATATATATTTGTATTTTTTTGTTTTCTTTGGATTGATACAACATTTCACAAGGTAAAATTTATCACCAAGAGACAGCTTTTTCAACCAAAAGGTTCTTCTTTAGAAAAGATGTACTAATTTTTCATAAATATTTGAAACTTTTCACCGTTTGCAACATTTCACTCTTTAAACAGAGCTACATTTTATTGTCACATACTTGTAACTCTTTACTATTTTAAGATTACATTGAAGAGCTTTAGAATAATGCACCTCTTCATTAAAAATACTTTTCAAATTTATATCTCATTATAATTAATGCTCCCACCATCATTGTAGTTATATAGTTTAAGAAAAAATATTTTTTGACTTACTCTATTGACTTTTGGAGGGTAATAGTCTTTTTTGGTAAAAATAAATTATAAAGTATGTTATGTGTGTTAGGCTAGGGTGACAATTTTGAAATTAAGATGTATTTTGGTTATATGATTGATGTGATGTTTCTATTTTTGGGTGTTACAAATTATTATAATATGGATGTAAACGGAAAGTTAATATAATCATGGGATGGAGGGAGTAGTATTTATCAATGCTAATGCAGCTAATTTTTAATTAATTTATCTTTAATAAATTTTGAGAAAAACAATTTAAATAATCTACATTATATGAGGACTAATATTGTTAATTTAATCAAATGATAATCATAAAAATATAACTGAAGTAACCTGGAATATTTTTGAGCCAAAGTCTTCCTTTAATATTCTCTCTTAATAGAATTTTATAGTCAAATCAATCGTATACTGGGGTGATGATTTTTAATTTCGTTGCGGGAAAGTCCACTGTGCACCCAGGCGCACAGATCTAGGTCTGTGCACCCATATCAAATTTTATAACCTTTAATATTGAATGATGTGCCCTTTAACATAAAAACTAATGCCCTTGACTTTCTGAAAAAAAATAATTAATTTTTTAGTCAAACATTAATTCTATTCATATTTCAACAAACTTTTTCTATGAAAAAGTAATAAATACGCTTATTAATTAGTGTATATCCTTTAAAACAAAATTTTATACCCTTGAACACCTTGTGCTCGGGTGCACAAGGTAATTTTGGTTTCGGTATAATATATTGACTAAAACAATTTGACTATAAATATGGGAAGAGATTCGAATTTGAGTTGTGGTAAGAGTTAAGACTATTTTCTTTAAGATGAAATTGCCTTGCTTTAGTGTTGACAGTAATGTTCTACTATCATTGCATGGATAAATGATCATGATTAGTCACAGAAGCTCATTCCATGCATCACTACTAAAATTCTTAAGGACGTGTTTTGATTGAAGGATTTCAAAATGCACTCGAAGGCTGTAGTAAATGTACTTATGATTGTAGAAAGTGTTTTATTTTAAAGTTCTTCATTTTAAACAGTTTTTGTTGAATTTGGTTGGGTTACAAATCTGCTCTAATTTCGGTTGAATTGAAAATCAAATCATGCTTTATAATTCCCTCAAATCAAACACAATTTAATTCAATAGTAGTGTTCATGATTAGGAGGTCAAAATCCTTCAAAGTTTCATTTACTCTGTTTGTTTAGTTCCTTTAAGGATATCAATCAGCTGGGTATTTTACAGAATTAGTTAGAAAAATAACTTGTATTTGGAGAAATCTTGGCTGAGTAGAAAAAAACTTGACAACATCACCAACCGTCTCTTTAAAATTTAGAGAGTAATTTTGTTAGATAGAGAGCATTGTTAATTTTAGATTATCAAAATTTTATATTTCTCCAACGAACTTTTTATTTTTTACTTTATGTTCTAATTGCATGTTTTCTCTTAAAAAGAAAAATGTTTAAATATTTGATACCATTAAATTATAACGGCTGATTTTACCTCTCCAAATTTAGAATCATTCCTTGAATTTAAATGCTAAATTGAAGTGTTGGAAGTCATTTTTAAGAAATTACTCTTCAAAATAAAGAGCATGTCTCGTATAAAGAAGCTCATGGGAATATTTTTTCCATCGCACTAAGAAAGGGGTTTTGGTTATCCTTTATAAATTTCCAGGCTTGAATTCCATTCGAGATGTTTACCTGCATTCTCATATAATGATTATGACAGGCTGGATATGCAGAGAAGATGGCGAAGGTTTGGGAGTTGGTTGCTGAAGAAACTAGTGGATATGCCCCAAAATGATTGGTGAAGGGAAGATCAGGTTGTAAATACTTACTTTCGTTGTAGCTTTCCTCAACATTTTCACCCACTCTCCACCCATATCATTTGGACTATAAATGCATGTAGCTGAAAGACCATACAATTGGTGAGCTGTTGTTCATCTGAAGTTAGTAATGCAATGAATACTTGACCCGTCTTCTATTCCTGTAATTTCCTTAAAGAAAAAAGAAACAATTATGTTTGTTACTTGTCTTGTGTATTTGTTGATTTTTTTTTATCGGACAAAGTTAATAGTTAGTTCACCAAGTCTCCATACACCCTTATTTCTTCAAACCTCCTAATAACTCGTGTATTTGTTGATTACTTAATGTTTATTTGCTTGTATGCTGTTGCATAGCTCGCTCTATGGGGATTCTCATGCCTTGGAAAGCCTACACAACATTTGTTTATTATTTTTTTTTTTTGTTGTCTTGTCCACAGTTAAAATCTAGAAGGATGACCAAAACTTTGAATAACAATTGTTTGCTTGATGAGTAACATCAAAAAGATGTACTCCCTTTGACCCAACCGAACTATTATGTTTGCTTTTTTTTTTTTTGCAAGAATAATAAGGAATAATGTATTTCAATGTGTTGTGCATAGATTTTAGTTGTACTTTTATTTTTTTCACCTAATTGTAATTTAAATTGATGGTGAATTATTTAATGGGGTTGACTATTCGTACTCTGAAAATACTAATTGTATCCAATTTACTAAATATACCTTAATATTTTACTTATATATATATAAATATTGCTAAACACACCCCAATGAAGACTATTATATCCTCTTCTCTTTTATCTTTATTTTTCTCATAAACAAGAAAAAAAAATTCTATCTCAATTCTCAAATTACACTACATGAACCATCTATACTTCTAAAACAATCAGAACAATATTAATATGAGTTTTTTTTATTATCAAAATTTTGTTCCCATCAAAAATTCTAAAACAAGTAATAGAACAAGCTGCAAGAATTGAAAGAGAGAAGGAAAAAAAACCATAATCCCTACAATTTACTTACTGTTATCCTAAAAGGAGACAAACTTTGTATTTCCAACTAATGAAACTCATCGAACAAGTCAAGAAATCAAAATCTCAAAAAGTCGTCATCTTTGAATTTCTTTCTTTTCTATATGTTTGGTATTGGTTGAAAGATGATGATGATAAAATTAAGGCAGTTTGCTATACATGCTTTTGATTCTGAGATCCATAAAAAATCAATCAATTTCTGCAAAACAAACACCTGCGTTTTTTAAGTACAATACAATTAACTATTTCTTGATATAGCTGGTCGGATTTTATTTCTGCACTTTCCAACTGGTTGATCAAGCTCCTCAGGGCATCCAGCTTATCGGAAACCGACACACTGCCGCCAATGTGGGTGATCCTATGGTGGCGCTGTTCTGGTTTCTAGAGTCTTTCGGTTGGCTGGAGTGGTTTTCTTCCCACGGAGGCCATAGAAATAGGGATAGGTAAACAAGGATTTATTTTCAATTCATTTTAATCATATAATTTATAGAGGTATTTATGTCTTATTATAAAAGGATATTTTAGTCCTTAAAATAAATAGAGTATGTTAAGTAATTTCGGAGGTGTGAATAGTCGTCCCCTGTTTAATAATATACAACTTTTAGAGTTATTTTTTTAGGTGCAGGGCCCATTTAAGTTGAACATTCAAAATGATAAATATATAAATTTTATAGTGGGAAGTATACACATAAAGAATCCATTGCTTGTCTATGGACTAATCATTTGCACGAAATTCTCGATCCATTACTTCTTGTTATAAAAATTCCCAAAGACATGTGAAATCCATTTTATTCTGTTTTTACTTTGAGTTCATTCATTCTAATAAAAAGTTGTGAACCCGGTCTTTTCTTGATTATTCCAATTTTAACATGTCTGTGCACTTAGGTGTGATTTGGGTGAGACCGTGTCACACCCCAAATTCTATAATTTTATTATTTTTAAAAAGATTAATTATGTTTTAATAAAATGTCTTACTCTCTCCAGTAATATGTTACTTTTAAATTTTAAAGGAAAACAGTCAAATACTCCAATTAGTAAATACAAAAGAAGGATTAACAAATACTAAAAAAAAAGACAGATCTCCCAAGAAATGAACCGATGACTTTTTATTTCTAAATTTCAAACATTAAAACCTGTTAGTTAATCATCTTATCAAGACATACAAATAAGAGAGTTCTACTTAAACTTGGACTCTTCTAACAACCCCAATTTCCCCCAGGTTTATAAATAAGAATTAACCCTAAGAAAATGCATTATGTATACTAATTCAAATTGGTCATTTCATGACAGCTAGACACGTTTTCATCTTCTTTTTATTAACTCAAAACTATGATCCACTTAGGTAGACAACTTACAGTTTACTTCTAGTGCAGACATCCTAATTTGCAAAACTCATTAAATACTAAACACCACATGTTATAATTTAAATAGAGTAAAATATATCCAATAAACAACAAGACCCTACCACACTTCTTTGCGCATACGACTCACAACACACAACAAAAGATTTTGCAAATTCACGTCCACAAAGACAATTTATTTCAAACCATTACTTCAGCATTAACAGTATTACGCATAAAAACATATAAGGTGAGACAAAATCCCAACAATTTTTGAACGTGCAGGCTTTATAATTTATTAATTTATTATTCCCTTCTTTGGCAAACACACACCCGCCACTAGTATGCTACCGCCACACTAACCTGAAAAGAGAGATAGTTTTGGGGGCCGGTGAACAACCACGGCTCAGAGGAAACAACACACTACTACCTTTTAAAAAAACCCATGTATGAAAGAAAATAAATACTTACAACTTAATTTCATCATATTTGTAAGGCACCTTGCGGTCCAATACCCGTAACATATAATTGATAAGACATTGCGATTCAATACCCATACACATAAATTTAGTATGGTACTATGCAGTCCAATACCCAGGTTTTCATGATTCAAGTTCCATACATCATGCTCATGGGAGATATCATAAATAAATTCATTCTAACACACAGTGCAAGAATTTAAAAAGCATCAGTTTTAAATCCTCACCTTCAACAACTTAAGAATAGAAACTGGATCACTAGTCTCCTTGACTCGCACTTCCTTCGAAACATAGCGTACAGATACGAGAAAACGAGTTCAATATTACGCTACTATCATACTTGTAAATTTATAAGGTTTAAACTACTAACGGACTGTATAAAAGTAGATATAAGCTCTAAATTGATTTTCGGCAAAAGATGGAAGATTTGGGACAAGTAAAGAGGAATGTCTTGGGGAAAAATCAGGCATAGGATTGAAATTCATATAACTGGGTAGCGTTTACGTAGGAGACGAGGGAGAATTGAATGAGGCTTACGTTTTAGATTCTTCTCCGAATGGCTGTTGCTGCTTATTTTGTGCGAGGAGTAGAAGAGGATGATCTAAGGTAGTATTTAAACACTATTGTGACAAAAGATTGTAATGGACGGTTTAATGTGATCATTCACCTTCATGGATAATTGATTGAGGGAGGATTTCATGATGCAGGGTAATAATGATTCTGTAACGACGATGAAACAACCGATGAGAGATTTACTCCGTCATTGAGTGTTGAAGGAATTTGAATTGTCGGGGAATGCCGTAAGGTCATGGGCCTTAGGAAAAATTTTTAGTCAAATGACCATGTTTTTGGGCTTTAAAGAATTGGGCCCAAAATAATAGTAGATGGAAATCCGGCCCTACTAATAAAATGTTCGACACTAAAATTCTAGCATAATGAAATCTTACTCATGAAGAAGAAAGCGTAACATGCTTGTAGCTCATCTTCTCGTTCCTAAGTAGCATCTTCTTTAGTGTGTCGACTCCATTGATCTTTAATGAGTGGCACATCTTTATTTCAATTCCTTTGAACCTTTCGTTCTAAAATTTTCTCGGGTTCTTCTTCATAGGTTAAACCTTTGCCAAGTTTTAGTGTTGAGAAGCTCACCACGTAACTTGGGTCATGAACATATTTCCTTAGCATTGATATATGGAAGATGTTGTGAACTGAGGATAACTCGGGCGGCAGGAATAAGCGGTATGCCAAATCTCCAACTCGTTTAAGAATTTCGAATGGTCCCACGAAAGGGGCCTGAGCTTTCTTTTCTCCCGAATCGTATAACACCCTTCGTGGGTGCAACCTTTAGGAAAACATGCTATCCAGATTCGAACTGTAAATCTCTCCTTCTATTATCGACATAAGACTTCTGTGTATCTTGACCAGATTTGATTCTTTCTCGTATGATCTTGATTTTGTCAACAACTTCTTCTACTAGTTTTGAGCCTAAGACAACCCTCTCACCCACTTCGTCCCAATATAGTGGTGATCTACACTTTCTCCCATTCAGGGCTTCATACGGAGCTATTTTGACAGTGGCTTAATAGCTATTGTTGTAGGCGAACTCGACTAAAGGTAGAAATTTTTTCCATGCGTCATCTAGGTCGAGTGTTCAGGCTCTTAGCATGTCTTCCAATATCTAAATAGTTCTTTCTGATTTTCCATTGATTTGCGGGTGATAAGTCGTGCTGAAATTCACTTAGTTCCCATGGCCTTGTGTAAGTTTTCTCAAAACCTTGACGTGAAGCTTGTATCTCTATCCGACACTATAGAAACTGGACGCCATGAAATTTTACTATTTCGTGGATATACAATTGGGCAAACTTTTTCATCTTGAAAGTCATCTTTACTGGAAGAAAATGAACTTACTTAGTTAGCCGATCAACAATTACTAAGATGACATGGTTTACTCTGATTGACCTTGGCAATCCTACCACAAAATCCATGGTAATTTATTCCCATAAACACTCAGGAATCTCAAGTTGCTTCAGTTTCTTAGCTGGTCCATGGCTTTGACTTGTTAGTGTTGGATTGTATACTAAAAGTCTAACTTTAGTATGAACAATATTTTAACAATCTATTTGAAATGAGAATTAATGATCAAATGATTGCGTCTTATAATTTATTTATATGTACGATGCAATAGTCCACTTACTTTATACTGTAGATAATATATTATGCGACAACACGAGGAAGATCATATTATCAGTTTCCTCATAAAACATAAACAAATGCTCACAACCGAGATAGACGGGGACTCTCTATCGGGATGGTTGTAGTGTGATTTGGTATTAGTTTGTCTTGACTATTGAATCACATTAGTGCACTTTGTGTGTATTGAGTAGGACCGCTTGAGATCGTTCGACTTATACTGACTTATAGGAGAACTTGGTCTCAGTTATTATGGATATTCGTGCTCTTAATCCCTATACAATAATCTCAATACGTAAGGCAGTATGTATTTCTTTGATTCATCAATGGGTGAGATTTACATGTAATTAAATCAACAAACTCGGTGAGTTGGAAATAGTACTGCCTCTATGGTGTGTTGTTGATTGTAGAAGGATTCTGTGTCCTATTTAGGTTGATGATGTCCCCTTGAGGAGCTCATAAGGATTATCATGTAAACCCTACAGGAGGATTTATTCTGGCATGATAATGAGGTTGAGTGGTACAACTCTCGGATGATATATTAATTAATGGAGTTGTCAGTAACTTAATTAATTAATAGGCATTGTATATCTTAAACATGGGGAGACTAACGAGCTCATAATAAGAAGGAGCCCATAACGTAATTATGAGATTAGAACGGTAGTACAGTAATAATATTTTAGTGGTATATATTATTATTATTGGACTTAAGTATAAGCTTTGGGCTAAACTTGGATACTTAAGCCCAATGGAGGCCAAACTCTAATTTATCCTCCTGGTCTCTGCTGTAGCCCATATATAAGTCATCTCAGCTGTCCAGAAACCCTAACTGAACATGCCAAACACTGTGAGGAGGGTGAGGAAATAGGAGATTGAGAAAACCTCGAAGATCGTCACCCACACGACATCGAGATTGGACTTGGGAATACAGCAGAAGATCGGAAGGTTGTTTGCTGCTACTGTTTGTCAACTTCCACGATTATTATAAAATCTTGTGGAACTCTAAACTGTACATGTGATATATTTTTGGAAAGCCACTAAAGATAGGATCATTTTGGCGCATAGATCACTCAAATCCGAGATTGGATGAGAGAGTTATGCCCAAAATGGTGAGGCTGCACAGGCTGCCGGTGAGAATTCATCTTCTTCAATATACCCTGGTGAAAGGTAATACGTTTCTATGTTTTCTTACTTCTGCTGATTATAGAATCGTATGGAATCCTAACAGTTCATGTTAACTAAATGATTGAACGCCAACAGTTGGCAGGTCAAATATTTCTCTACATAGTATCCAATATCTCTGTTCATGCTTCTCCACCAAATTCCTCCTTCAAATCATGGTACATTTTCGTCCATCCTAGACGAGTCGTGTAGGGAGCTCCATGTGCTTCTCCTAAAATTCTTTCTCTTAACTCCTCGACCATCATAGCATATAGCCTTTTATTGTATGTCAACACCCCATCGTCATCCACCTTGAATCCATTGTCACTGCCTTCATTCACCTTCTTTTTCATTCTTTGCAAAAAGAAATCTTGTTCTTGTTCTTCCTTTATCTCTGTCCTCAACATTGATTGGATCTCCAATGCCGCAATGCCTGCAGTCGAGCTAGAAGGTGGTGTCACCAATTAGATCCACAACTTGGTGAATTCTTTGATAAACTATTCTTGTTCGGTAAATATGCCATTAATCTCTACATTTGTCTTCCGCTCAATGCGTCAGCCACCAAGTTGGCTTTGTCTGGGTGGTACTTGATCGTGCAATCATAGTCTTTCACCAACTCTAACAACCTCTGTTGTCTTATGTTGAGCTCCTTTTGAGTGAAGAGATACTTAAAACTCTTGTGATCTGTGAAAATCACACACTTCCCTCCATATAGGTTGTGCTGCCTGATCTTTAAAGCATGAACCACGACTGCTAATTCTAAGTCATGAGTAGGGTAGTTCACCTCATGTGGTCTGAGCTGTCTAGATGCATACGCGACAACCTTTCCATGATGCTTCAACACACACCCAAGACCTTGTTTCGATGCATCACTATAGACAGTAAATTCTTTCGTAGGATCGGGTATCGTTAAGACCAGCGATGATGTCAGGTTGTTCTTTAACTTTTGGAAACTTGCTTCACATTCTTTAGACCAAACAAACTTTTATCTCTTTCGAGTCAAACGCATCATAGGGCCGGCTATCTTTGAGAACACTTTAATAAATCTTCTGTAGTAACCTGTGAGACCTAGAAAACTTTGAACTTCTTGTACATTCGACGATGTCTTCCATTGGTTTACTGCTTCAATTGTAGTTGGATCCACTTCGATTCCTCGTGCAATCACCATGTGTCTGCGGAAGGTAACTTGACTCAACCAAAACTAACACTTTTTGAAATTTGCATACAATTTCTCCTTACGAAGATTCTCAAGAACCATTCTCAAATGTTATTCATGCTGAATTTTGTCCTTAGAGTATACTAAAATGTCATCAATAAAAACTAGGACAAATTGATCAAGGTACGGATGGAACACCCGATTCATCAGCTCCATGAATACTGCAGGTGCATTGCTTAAACCAAAAGGCATCACAACAAACTTGTAATGCCCGTAACATGTTCTAAAAGCTGTCTTTGAAATGTCAGACTTCTTCACTCTCAATTGGTGATATCCGGACCTCAAATCAATCTTAAAAAAATGCTAGCCCCCTCGAGTTGATCAAATAAGTCTTCAATTCTGGGTAGAGGATACTTGTTCTTCATCATCAAACGATCGACTCAATACACATTGTCACATCTCGAAATTCCATATATATAGTTATAAAATTTTAACTATTTAGGACATGACTAAATATTAATTTTATCAAAAAAATTAATTCTTTAAAGTATTGGAAGCTTAAAGGTATATATAATATATATATAAAGTGAAAATAAACTATATGAAATTCAATGATCATATTATTCAAAATAAAAATTCATTCTTTATCCAATCAATAGAATTTATAAAGTAAGAGATTTAATTTTCTAAAATGTAATTATATGAAATTAAACTTGTTTAGTTATTATATTTCTATACCAATATGCAATTACCACTCATCGCCTCTCTTTACGTTCCATCTCTTAAACATGAAATGTGTTGGATTGTATACTAAAAGTTTAGTTTTTTGTATGAACAATGTTATAACAATTTATTTGAAATGAGAATCAATAATCAAATGATTGCATCTTATAATTTATTTATATGTCCGATGCAACAGTCCACTTACTTTATACTGTAGATAATAATTGAGCGACAACACACGGAAGATCATATTATCAGTTTTCTTATAAAGTATAAACAAATGCTCACAACCGAGATAGACGGGAACTCTCTATCGGGATGGTTATAGTATGATTTGGTATTAGTTTGTCTTGACTATAGAATCACATTAGTGCACTCTTGTGTATTGAGCAGGACCGCTTGAGATCGTTCGATTTATACTGACTATATAGGAGAACTTGATCTCATTTATTATGAATGTTTTATGCTCTTAATCCCTATACAATAACCTCGACGCTTAAGGCAGTATGTATTTCTTTGATTCATCAATGGGTGAGATTTACATGTAATTAAATCAATAAACTCAGTGAGTTGGGAAATAGTGATGTCTCTATGGTGTGCTGTTGATTGTAGAAGAAATCCGTATCCGAAATAGGTTGATGATGTCCTCTTGAGGAGCTCATAAGGATTATCATGCAAAGCCTGCTGGTGGATTTATTCCGGCATGATAATGAGGTTGAGTGGTACTACTCTCGGATGAGATATTAATTAATGGAGTTATCAGTAACTTAATTAATTAATGGACATTGTATATCTTAAATATGGGGAGACTAACGGGCTCATAATAAGAAGGAGCCCATAACGTAATATGGGATTAGAATGGTAGTGCAGTAATATATTTTAATGGTATATATTATTATTGGACTTAAGTATAAGCTTTAGGCTAAACTTGGATACTTAAGCCCAATGGAGGCCCAACTCTAATTTCTCCTCCTGGTCCCTACTGTAGCCCATATATAAGTCATCTTAGCTAGTGTTCTGAAAATATTAGGTTGACGAATGAAATTAATGGGTAAAACATTCTCTTGTAAATATTCAGGTTTGTATACGTCCACACTAACGTGGCATGCAGACTTACGGTGCTTGAGATGTCGGTGAATTTTATTTTTATATTATTTTGAGGGAATCAATATAAATGAATAAATTTGAAGATTTGATCGGTGTATTTATTTATGATTCTCTGAATTTCAAATGGTCTTATCTCGCTTATTGTTTACTAAAAGAAATCATATTTACTGATCTAAAATTAGATGATTAGAAATGAATCCTGGTTTTGATTCTTACTGCTTAGGAAAATATAAATGTGTTCTCACTATTGATGCCTTCTAGTGCCTATTAAAGTCTCTAGTGGAGAGGTGAGAGGTTCATAGAAATATGATGGTCTCATGAGACTCTTCAGATACTTGCGTAAGTTAGAAAGGCCAGAGATCATGGATAAGTTAATGAGTGAATTGTGAATGCTTGGAGTAAGAAGTTGATAGGGAAACCTAGATCAATTTATTCTTCATAATTTGCCTGGATGTTTTGAGCAAGTTCTATCTGAAATACGAGAAGTTATATATGGTGAAAAACTTTTGACAAAATATGTGGCGAATGAAATCAATTTTCATCAAGATATGAACAAGGTTAGTATCTCATTCACTAATTGTTGAAGCATGATTAGTGATGACATCTACTGACACGTTGTGTGTAGATACCGGAATCACTAAAAGCATGTAACTAAGTAATGATGAGATTAATAAGTACATGGGTAAGCTACAAGAGTAGTGGCTGTTGCAGTGAGAGTTGCTTATTTATCTTATGCTAGGAATAAACAAATGATTATGTGAAATTGTCTTTACGTATATTTTCATAGAAAGAATTTGATTTAAGTTTCTATGCATTTACGGATGGATACTCTATTGCATTTAATGACTTGGTCATTATAATGAAGGATGGAGCTATAATCTGTTATGATACGTTGGTGACAATTTGTAAACTCTTAAATCATGGTTCTCTCATTATGCAACAAACAGTAATTAATAATGTATCTTCTAATCTTAGTAAGAGAAAGGAACCTTCGGAGATGAACTAAATATACTTTTGGCATCTAAGATAAGATCAATTTTACTTGAGTAGGATTCAAAGATTGATAGTCGATGGACCATTGGGTTTATCTGAAGCGGAAACTATCTGACTTGTGAGTATTGCTTGGAAGTAAAATGATTAAAGGCCTTTCAAGTCAAAGGGGTTTAGAGCCAAAGATATGTTGGAAATGGTTTATACTGATTTAAGCGGTCCTAAGATTATCCCTGCGAGAGGTGGTCATTACAATTTAATTGTGATGGTGAGTATCTCTTAGGATAGTTTAGGAGCTATTTATTAGAGGATGAGATTAAATCTCAAGTTATCTACACCGGGCATACCCCAGCTGAATGATGTGGCGAAAAGAAGGAATATGACTCTTATGGAAATAGTTAGATAGATGATGAATTATTTGAAATTACTAAATTCATTTTATGGGTATGCCCTAGAAACAGCATGTCAAATGATGTTTGTCTGTTTGTGGGATATCCTAGAAAAATGAAGGGTGGTTTATTTATTAATCCAAAAAGGTCAAAGGGTGATTGTTAACACGAATACTAGTTTTTTGGAAAAGGACTATGTAATAAATCACAAACCAATGTATAAGTTGTTCTATAGGAAGTGAGAGGGAAAACACATAGTATAGTACCAATTGTACAAGATGAAATACTACAAGTAAACTGCATCGCGTATCACATCTAATACACAATTGCATGTAGTGCCTTGTCGTAGTGGGAGGGTTGTTTTACAACCCGATAGATTTATGTTTTGGAAAAGTCTTGAGACTTGTTCCCTAGTAAACATGAAATTGACCCACGGCTATGACGAAATACTATAAGATAGAAATGCAGAATCTAAGCAAAGTGCAATGATTTATGAAATAGAATCTAGGGATTTTAAATTAGATCTGAGAGCTTGTAGGACCACTATAAGGTGTAAAAGCCGTTGGAAGTGGTCATGCAAAATAAAAGAGGATCATACGGTAAGGTAAAAACCTTGGAAGGAAAGCTTGTTGCGAAAAAGGTATACTCAGAAAGAAAGGATTCGATTATGAGGGAACATGTTTGCCGGTAGCTGTGCCTAAGTCGATCCAGACTCTTTTATTTGTTGTTGTTCATATTGAATATGAGGTACAACAAATAGATGTCAAGATAGCTTTCATGATTGGAAGTCTTGAAGAAAACGTCTATGTGAAGCAACCAGAGTGATTCATTGTAAAGAGCTAAGAGCATTTTTTGTGTAAGCTTAAAGGTGTCCATCGATAGACTAAAGCAAGCTTCAAGATCATGAAACATCCGTTTTGATAAGAAAATCCAGGCATATGGATTTATTCAATGCGTGGATGTATCTTGTGTATTGAAAAGAGTGACAGAAACGTGGTGGTATTTCTTGTATTGTACATAGATAATATATTGCTCATTGGAGACAGTGAAAGAGTATTATCGGGCGTATGGGTATGGTTGATAAAGTAGTATGAAATGAAGGACTTAAGAGAAGCAAAATATATCCTTGCGATCATGGTGATCACAAGATAGGATGTTATGCTTATCTCAAGCTTCATAAATGATACAATCCTTACACATTTTAGCATGTGACTTTATCTAAGAAAATGTGTCTTATGATACAAAAGAAGATAAAGGAGATGAAGGCGATTCCTTATGCTTCGGCGAATAAGGAAGCTTAATCTAAAGAATGCTATGCACGAGAATGGATATCTGTTTTGCTGAAGGCATGGTCAGTAAGTATCAAGGTAACCAGAAACAAGAATGATGAACTGTGGTAAGACATATACTTATATACCTGAAAAGGACCAGAAATTATATGTGGACTTACCGAACAGATTCACTGCTTCTTATGGGTTACATAGATTCAAATTTTCAAATCAGATAGTGACGATAGTAAATCCACCTCAAAGGTTATGTATTTAATTTTAGGAAGTAGGTCATAAATTATATAGAAATATATTTCGGACTCCACCATGGAAAGATGATAAATTGGAGCCTCTGAGGCAGCCAAAGTATTTATATGACTCTAGAAACTTCATGATGGACTTCGAAGTGTTTCTAAGTTTGCCCAAGATTATCACAATTTATTGTGATAATAGTGGTGCAGTTGCAAACTTGAAGGGATCACGAGCCCATAAGACAATTAAACATATGGAGCGCGAGTACCACCTGTTACGAGAAATTATATGATGAGGAAAATATTGTTGTCGCCTAGATTGCATCGAATGATAACCTAATAAATCCTTTTACAAGGACTTTAAAGCGAAAGCTTTTGATGGTTGTGTAGTGGGAGTGAGAATCAGATGTATGGTAGAAGACATGATAGCATAGTCTTTTAGTACTAGTGGGAGATTGTTGGATTGTATAATAAAAGTCTAGCTTTTTGTATGAACAATGTTATAACAATTTATTTGAAATGAGAATCAATAATCAAATGTTTGCATCTTATAATTTATTTATATGTCCGATGCAATAGTACACTTACTTTATATTGTAGATAATATGTTGTGCGACAACACGCGAAAGATCATATTATCAGTTTTCTTATAAAGTATAAACAAATGCTCACAACCGAGATAGACGGGAACTCTCTATCGGGATAGTTATAGTATGATTTGGTATTCGTTTATCTTGACTATAGAATCACATTAGTGCACCCTTGTGTATTGAGCAGGACCGGTTGAGATCGTTCGATTTATACTGACTATATAGGAGAACTTGATCTCAGTTATTATGGATATTCGTGCTCTTAATCCCTATACAATAACCTCGACATGTTAGGCAATATGTTTTTTTTTATTCATCAATGAGTGAGATTTACATGTAATTAAATCAATAAACTAGGTGAGTTGGGAAATAGTGCTGTCTCTACGGTGTGCTGTTGATTGTGAAGGAATCCGTGTCCGATATAGGTTGATGATGTCCCCTTGAGGAGCTCATAAAGATTATCATGTAAACCCTGTTGGTGGATTTATTCTGGCATGATATTGAGATTGAGTGGTACTACTCTCGGATGAGATATTAATTAATGGAGTTGTCAGTAACTTAATTAATTAATGGGCATTGTATATCTTAAATATGGGGAGACTAACGGGCTCATAATAAGAAGGAGCCCATAACGTAATTATAAGATTAGAAAGGTAGTGCAATAATAATATTTTAGTGGTATATATTATTATTATTGGACTTAAGTATAAGCTTTGGGCTAAGCTTGAATACTTAAGCCCAATGGAGTCCCAACTCTAATTTCTCCTCCTGATCCTTGCTGTAGCCCATATATAAGTCATCTCAACTGTCCGAAAACCCTAATTGAATCACGCCTAACACTATGAGGAGGGTGAGGAAACATCAGATTTAAAGGATATTGAGGATCGTCGCCCACATGATGTTAATATTGGACTTGGGAATACAGCAGAAGATCAAGAGGTTGTTTGCTGCTGCTGTTTGTTAATTTTCACAATTTTTATAAAATCGTGTGAAACTTAGAACTGAACGTCTGATATACCATTGGAAAGCCACTGAAGGGTGGATCGTTTTGGCGTTTAGATCACTCAAATCGGAGTTCAGATGAGAGAGTTATGCCCAAAACGGTGAGGCTACGCAGGCTGCCGGCGAGAATCTTTCTTCTTCAACATACCCTGGTGAAAGGTAATACGTTTCTATGTTTTTTTGCTTTCGCTGAATATAGGATCGTATGGAACCCTAACGGTTCATGTTAACCAAATGATCGAATGCCAACAAAATGATCATGAAGTGATGGGATGAGCAAAACGATAAGCTCAGTGGGATAATATACTTGCCAGAATTAAATACCACATGCAACATCAATTAAGTAAAATAAATTATGTAAAAGTAAATAAATGTGGATAACTAATTTACCAATTATTCAAGTAATAAATATCTCGTTTATAAAGGTCATGAGACATATCCTCGTTTATAAAGGTCAGGAGACCTATTTGTATATTTTTGAACTCAAAGATACCACGAATAGCAGTTAATAAAGACAAGTAATAATCTCTCCACCTGGAATGAATGTCGTGGATGCATATGGATGCAATTGATTTTACTTTAATCCTTGTAATGTTTGTCATCTAACATGAAAGAAACTACTTTTAGATATATCATTAATGTCGTTTAGATTTTAAATAAATAAAATAGAATAATTTGAGTTTTAAATAAAATAAAAGTGATTATGATTAGATGTATTTTATAATTTTGAAATAGCACAAATTGAAAAAGGAAGAAAATAAAAGTACTAATAGAATGTTAAACATACACGAACATTAATATTTATATTTATAAATAGTAGAATAATATTAAAAGCAACATGAAAATTTATGTACACAAACTATACTTACATTAATACAACATATTTAAATTTCATTAAGTTTTAAGATGTATAACTATATGTTTCATATTTTTAACTGAAACTATTGAAGCTAAAATTTCTGTCACATTGTGATAAAACTCAAGTATCTTAAAATATATAAGTTTAAATAACTTAAGAATAATATATATTATAATAAATATATCAATATAATATATCCAAAAATCATAATTTTTGGAGATCAATAGATAAGATTTTCATATTTTTAGAAGATACATTAAGATTTTCATGAAACAAATTTTGAAGTTATATAAAGTTAATTATAAATAATTTATATTTAATATTGACATGAAATTTTTATATAATATCTTACATCATATATTATTGTTGTAATATTATTTGTACGTGGCCATTATTTCGCTCTTTGGCTCCTCTCTCTTTTATCTTGATTACATCTTTCCATCTTCTTCATTGCTTTAGACATTTATTGCTTTTCTTCTTTAGTTATTTTTCAACACGTTATCAACATGATGATCTAATTGGAGATTATTTTTAGATCTTACATTATTTACTCAAAAGTTGAAGATTTGTTGTTGACTCAAGAACGGGAGACCTCCTTGAATATTATGACATTGCCTTAAGAAATAATCGTGTATGTATTTCTTGAAAGGTAACTCCTTAATTATACTTTCATGACATGAATGGTTCAAATTATATGCATTACCATTTTTAAAAAAAAATATATGATTAAAAATTATGATTGATTTACGTGAATTTTAACATAGATATGTTATGAGTGTGCAAGTCTTCCAAACCCAAAACATAAGATTTGTGATATTTGGATTTTTTTGGAAAATACTGTGATATAAGAAATTTGGATTTTTTTTGAAAAATATTGTGACACAAAATTTGTCGATGATATTTGAATTTTTTTTAAGATACTATGATATAAGATTTGTCAATGATATTTGGATTTTTTTTTGACAATATTGTAACATTAATTTAATTAGAATATCAGAATGTATGCTATTAAGTTATAAAAAGTAATCTTGTATGTTGATTTTTACTTTGAAAATGGCTTGTTCTCATTGGAACTGGTTTGCGGCTCTTCATATTATTTTGATTAACACTTGTGACAGTTTTACCGATCTGCTCTTTTATTAAATTGAAAATTTATATTGCATATTTTGAAATTATCAGATTATGATAATATGTTTATCTGCAACTGTGCTTGAGTAGCTAGAGTTGCAAATTAATATTTTATTTATTATTATTCAAATTGGAGCTAACAAATAAGGAAAATTTCAATGGGATGAACATCAGATTATGAAAACATGAAAACATGCAAATTTTTATGGGATCAATTTTTTTCTCACACTGGTTGTGATACATATGTTCGTTATGTTTAAGTAATGTGACAAATAATTCCTTAAGTTATTCTATTAAATAGAAAACAAAATTTTTTTTACTAGAGAAGATGAGATACTTAAGATTTCAAAGATATGCGTTCATAATATTCTTTTTAGTTTTATATGAAATAGTTTCATATTAAAAATTTTGGAAAATTTCCAAGGCCTCAAGGATAACCGTTTTATATAATCTTTTAATGACATGGAAAACGTTATAATATAAAGAAAAAAAATTACATACAGAAAAAGACCCAGAAGGCAAAATTACTCAAATTATGTAATAATAATAATGAATAAATATTAATATTCTTAATAATGTGCTTTATAATGTTTAAAGTATTTTTTAATAATAATTTGACAAATTCTATTTTTATTGTAGTTCATTGAATATGTCTAACATCACTAAGAAGGAATTCATCGAGCTCGCCCTAAATGGCAACAACTATTTAACATGAGTCCTAGATGCGAAAATGCACATAGCTGCTTGTAATTTAAGTGACACTGTCATTCCAAATGCTAATTCTACTCCTGCCCAGAGGGCAAGATCACTCATATTCATTCGTTATCATTTTAAACAAAGATTTTAAAAAATAAATACCTAATCGAAAAAGATCCTCTTATCTTACGACAATCCCTAAAGGATCACTTTGATAAGAAAATTGTGATAATTCTCCCTCAAGCTCAATATGACTGGCTGAATTTAAGATTCCAAAATTTTAAATCAGTTACGGAATACAATTCCACTCTACATCGTATGTCTCGTAGTTGAATCTTTGTAAGCAGACAATTACTGAAATTAAATTTATTGAAAAGACTCTTTCCACCTTCCATGCTAGCAACCTCGTGCTCCATCAGCAGTGCAAAGCCAAAAATTATATTAAGCACTTAGAGCTTATTTCTGCATTATTGGTAGCAGAAAAGCATACTAGTTGTTAATGAAAAATCATAATGCTAAACTAGTTGGTTCAAAACCTGTGCATGAAGCACGTGGCATATTCCATAAGAATCGACGTGAAGGGATAGATGAAGAGCAAGAGATAATGTTCGAGGAAATTCACATTGGGCTCATCAAAGTGGTAGAGGAAACTAAAGTTGGCCTCAACGAGGTGGCCGAGGCAATTCAAGTTTGCCACATCAATGTGGTCGAGGTCGAGGCAAAGGATTTAACGGTATTGATAGGGTTCAGGATAGTAGAATGACTCAAAACAATACTCATGAATAAATTCCAAATTCCACTCGATAAACATCATACCAAAATAAGATTTTGTGGATACCATGGTCACTGGTCTCGCACTTGTAGAATACCAAAACACTTAGTTGAAGCATATCAAAGAATGCAAAAGGACAAAAAAGGAAAGGCCATCAGTGGTGAATCATATCATACAAAGTGCCTGAAGCAAACAAAGATTTTGACCAAGATAATGATGACCTCTTGGGACTCGAGCTCGAGGATTATGAAGATCAAATGTTATCTTGTTTTCATGTTACTTATGTTTCTTATGTCAGAAAATTTATTTTATTATGTATTTCATGGATTCTAGTTATTTTTTTAACTCTATATATTTACTAAACTAACTGTTTACTTATTTGTGATGATGTTATATGTTGTGATGAAATTATGTTTAATTTTTTTTTCGTGCTTATTTTGTATATCTTATTAAATTGAATGTTTCAGTAATCAACCTATGGAGAACGAGGATACTTTATGTCTAGTAGAAAGTGCTACTACCCATACAATATTTAAAGACATAATTTTTTTTCCAAACTTTAACTGAGAAAAAAGGGAGTTTTACTACTATTGCAAATAATAATATTTTAATAATGGGCTCCGGTAGAGCTTCAATTATACTACCGATGGGTGATGGGCGTTTTCTCAACACACAATTAATCCCCAAGTATGAAGGATATCAATTGTAGTTTCGAAGGTGACCAAGTTAAATATCGAATCCACGGGACGGATAAATATCAATTTAATTACGTTCTAGTAGATTATGACTATTTTGAATTAAACAGTTGGTTTATAAATTAAGTAACAATTTGAATAGCTAATAAATAACAAGAGCAAGTAAATAATAGTTGTGATCAATTAAGATGATAGATAGTTCGTCAGGCCATCCAGTTTCCTTTGTTAATTCGTACTTTCGTGTGTCGATGTCCGACTCTGCCTTGTGGTTTATGGATGCATCACTAGACCATGCGAATCTATTCTATAGACACAAATAGATAAGCTTTTGACACGTGTGAGTATCCTCAGAGCAAGACGTATACTCCACCCCCCTTTCTAGGTACTATCATAATCAATTATTTCCCGTGCACTTAGTATTCTAACCCGATTTGATCTCTCTTTTTAGGTACTATAAAGTCATACTCTTTATCCTACTTTTCAACCCGAATTCAATTCAATTAACAAACATTCATATAAGACAGTTCTAATAAGACTTCGGAATCCCTTCACTTAGAATTATAACAATAAACCCTGCTCAATAGTGAACGCACTCAATCAATAACCATGTTATGTATTCAGACTATACACAACGATTAATGATGCACAAAACAACTATGATTATGGATTTGAAAAATACAATCTTCTATAAAATAAACCACAAGTAGTGTTGTACGGAGTATACACACGAAATACAAATTAACTCATGAAACCTTCATAGCCCTAGAACTACCGAAGTGGCTCTAGCCCATGATTGATCTAAGAACAATCATGGTTAGATGGACCAATCTTACTTGAATCTCCAGCTGAATCTCTGTCACAGCCCTCCGGATGGATCACTAATCTCTTTTCTTCACTCCTCTCTTGTATCACGATGTCTCTCTCTTCTCGACTGCATGAGCCTTCTTTTATACTTGTAATCACGTCTCTAGGGCTTGGAATGGGCTTTTCAAGTGATCTCACGCGTTTTGGCCTTGAAAATCTGGATAAGGTAAGTTTCCGCATTTTGGTTCGACCTCGTCAACAGGTCGAACCACTGGCCAACAAGTCGAATCCCAGGTCGAACCCTGTTACTGGACACATTCTGCGTTTGGTTCGACCTCTTGCACAGGTCGAACCACTCAGGTCTTGGTTGAACTCCAGGTCGAACCACGCTACTGGACAATTTCAGCTCCTGGTTTGATCAACTGTCAGGTTGAACCCCCAACGTCGTGGTCGAACCCATCTTCTCGCGAACTGGTTCGACCATGGTTCGACCTGATCAAACAGGTCGAACCCCTTGAGTCGTGGTCGAACCCATCTTCTGCTGTTCCGCAATGCTGGTTCGACCTGTAGGAGAGGTCGAACCCTTCTCCATTAGGTCGAACCCTACTCTTTCCTTGGCGGTTCGCGTGGTCTCGACTTCGTCTCTTCGATTCTTGGCACTTCCACTCTATTTTTGTTATGAAAATCACTTAAATAGCTCCACTAACGCCTGATTCATGCTAATTCATAATATATATAGGTTTTCCACCTATTTCCACCTCAAAACTCTCCAAAACTAGCACAAAACATGGTGCTAAACTTGTGAATTTACACACTCATCAAATCCCCAAACTTACATGTTGCTCGTCCCGAGGAAACCAAATCAAACCACAGGAGTCGTGTATAATTCACCAAGATCAAGTACAACACATATCACACATGCAACTTCATTCAATCAAACAAGTATTAATTGCTTCATATATATCACTCATGCAAAATCAATCCAATCACACACCATTCGGAGTACTAAGTAATTTCGCTCACAAGATAAGTATTTATTCTCTTCCACTCAAGTGCGTGAGGCACTGTATAGGTTAATATAAACACTCATATCAATCCATATTCACGCGTAACCATAAGCTTGACAAAGGTCTCAAAAATCAACTTATAATCGACTCTTCACTAGGATCACAAAGGACTTATTTTTGGGTTATAATGTTGGCTCTTTGGAAAAAGGTAGGAAAATTTGGACTTAGTGACTTAAGACACTAGTAGAGAGTTACCTTGGAGGTTCTCGATTTCTTCTTCTTACAGCAAGTTCTCCTCCAATGTCGTCTCTTGAACTTGTAAAATTCCTGAATTTCCTTCTTTTCATGGCATCAACATCATCTTCTTAAACAATTCGGGTACCGGTTTTAGGCATTACCCTTCTCGTATATATAGACCATCAGCTGCTAAGCTACATGCAACACGTATAAACAATCGGGGTACCAGTTTCGGGCACTACCCCTAAACAAGATTTGACCATATTCTTTTCATCCAACCATGTTCTATCCTCCTTTTCTTCTTGCAACACTTACTCACCTCCACTCTCTCTACCAATGAATAGGTTAATCAAAGCTTAAGTAAAGGTTTATAAGGTTATTTACTTCGGCTACCAAAGAAAAGGCTTTTAACGGCTCAACAGGACATCCAAAGATAAATACGATCATTAGGAAGGATAAATTTGGCTAAGTAGCTTAATCACAAAATAATGGCCTAAGATCATGTCCTAGCAATTTATCAATCATAAGTCTCACACAAGACTCCAAGCCAAGTTCTAGAATACGTTCATATGAATGATCCTCTCAAGAATAAAATAATCATGATCAAGAATGATTAAAAAGCTCAAATCCTCACATAGGTAATCCTAGTACTCCTCATAGCACATAATTAAGATCAATTCCACAAGAACTCAATATACTTATCAACTAAACATGCTTTTCATCAATAAAAATTAACACATGAACATATGAATGCACAAAATCAATAAGCTTGTACCCAATCAATCATACAAGATATCACTTATACATTCCACTCACGCATGAATCACACCCCATCCTAAAGATAAAATGAAAAAAATAATGGAATCAAGATGAATCGGAGGAAACCAAAGAAAACTTGAAAAACTACTCCTCCGGAGCATCATCACCCTCATCATCATCATCCTCATCATCAAGCCTCCGCTCCACAATCCGGTGTAGATCACCGATGTGCCTATCCAAATAATCAACTCGATCACCCAACCTACCAACTTTCTCATTCAAGGCTGTATACTTCTCATTCAGTGTAGCATAGTTGGCGTTGGCGAGTGCGAGCTGCCGGTTTGTCTCCTGCTGGCTAGCAACAATTGCGACCAGTTGCTCCTGAATAAGGCGGAGCTGCTCCGTGTATCAATCGGGACAGCCCGCTGCTGACGCGGTGCTGGCTCATGCTGAGGTGCGTCGGGCTGCTCTTCTTCCGGAATCTCCATCTCTGGCTGCTCATCGTCCCAATGCTCGACCTCGGGCTGCTGTGGCCACTGAAGTGGCTGGTGCGGTGGCGAATGGTACTCTCCCTGTTCCACAATTTGCTGTAGCTCCTCCAACCTACCTTCGGCACACAACCTAGCCATGACTCTCCAATCCCCATTGGTCTTCACAGTCACGGACAGAGCAGTGTGTCCTAGGGAGTTCATCAACAAGTTCCTCGCCTCCCGGACAGTGGTCATGTTGCTCATGTCAAAGGGAAACATAAAGTCGAATGGCTTTGGTCCTCTCATGAAGAACCAATCACCATCTCTAAAGTGTGCGAATCCTCCCTTTACACATGTGAGCATCACCAAGTCGGGCTCTCCTCTAACATGTGTAATGCCGGTGAAGTCCATATTGTAGTGCTCAGCTATAATCGTCAGTAACCCTCCAATGTTCACCTTCTGAAATCCAATGGTCCTGAATCGATACAGCTGCGCGATGAAATATGTTCCCACATTGAACTTCACCCTATTAATCATACACCATAGGGCATAAAGCTCTCCTCTAGACACACAGCCACCCTCCGAACGAGCAAACAATGTATTTCCGAGCACTCGATCCATATATTTCAACATGGGATTCTTGATCGAGGTCGCACGAGCCTGCCTAATCTTATAATCTCTGATCTCCCCAGTTATCTCCCTCCAAAACCTATTAGCGTTGAAGTGTCCATTCTCCACTCGATAAATCTCTAGAGGCGTCTGAAAAAGCTGATTAAAATCCTCAGCCGTCCATCTCCTTCGGACTCCTCCTAACTGAAATGAGCACTGATACGGGTAGCCAAGTGGGTCCTTATCCATCTCAAATGAGCAAACTACCTCCGCTGTAACGTGGAAGTAAGTCGGCTTCTTCAACTCCATAAATTTGTGGATCCCCACTCGATCGAACAACATCGTCGTATCATCCCTAATGCTCATAAGTATCATGGCCTCATCATCTTGGTATCTTGTCTGAGCTATCTTGTCTGAGACTTCTTCCCACTTTTTTTAATCTCGTCCCAGTTTTGCATTTGAATTTTAAAGTTTTCGGGTAAACGCTCTTGTATCCTCAGTTTTCTCGTCACTGTGTCCACATTCGAAGGCCTGTCTTGCCTCTTCTTCGATCTTGCTTCATCCACCTTGCCCTTCCCTTTATTCGATCCTTGTCCATTTTCTAAAAACAACTATTTCAACACAACTAACAAGACAAGAATACAAGTATATGACTAGCATATCCTATACTCTACTCAAGACTTCAAGCATCCATGCTTAATCAACTCAACTATCATCTCAACACCACTTGCTCATCCATCATGCTCAAAACATCATCAACCACACTCTCTTCAATCTTCAAATCATCAACAACAAGCATGCATCAACCAATTCAAGCCATTCAACATAAATTTCAACAATTGAACTTCATGAACAACTCAAACTATCAACAATTCAAACCTAGTTAACATGCTCATTCCTCTAGATGCATCATATCCTTGATCAATCCATATAAAAAATCAAGTTCTATCCATAATCAAGCAATCTCAAACCAATAAACATGAATTCGTATGGATCAACTCATAAATATCAATTATCACCATGAATTTCAACCAAAATTAATATCAATCAACTTACCCACAACAAATTTCTTGCAATAAACTTCAATCCTAAGGTAATTGAGTTGAAAGAACGTACCTTTCATCTTGCCCATGGTTAAAAATCGATAATTTGCACACAACACTAAAAAACGCGACTGAAGCCCTAATTCGCGACAAAAATTGCCCAAATCCGCGCCCAATTCAAGAATTAAGAGTGTAATGTGGTGTAATCGGTGCAAAATCAAGTGTAACTGACGAATTTGTGCAAGGGTGTTACGGTTCAGGGAAGGCTCGAGGTTTGGCGAACAAAAATATGATCGAACCCTTCTAAAAACTCAACTTAAAATGCTTACCTGACGGGCTTCGACCTCGGGTTTGACCTGCAGAACAGGTCGAACCTCGAGTGACGAGGTCGAACCTACCTTCTGGACAATTTCTCCTCGTGGTTCGACCTGGGTTCGACCTTCTAAACAGGTCGAACCATTGGTGTCGTGGTCGAACCTATCACCTGAAAAACAGAGTGCTCTGAACGGACTGGTTCGACCTTAGGTTCGACCTTCTGATCAGGTCGAACCATAACGGCTCAGGTCGAACCACTCTACTATAAGATTTAAGTCCCGGGTTCGACCTTGGTTTAACCTGTTAAACAGGTCGAACCTAGAATGATCAGGTCGAACCTCCTCACTGGATGATTTTCTTCGTCGGTTCGACTTCCTCTGCTTGGTTCGACCTCCTGGCACTGATCGAACCTCTCACGGCTTTGGCGAACCACCCTTTTAAGCTTCAAAACTGAGTGTTCTTCAATCCCTATACACTTCAAACTTCAATACGAATCATTAGGTACCAACTAGAGCACAACTTCATCCAAAATTTGTTCCACAAAATATCATTCATGAGTAACTCCATAAAAGAAAACACAACCAAAACCCACTAACATTAGGCAAGTTGTAAAAAATCATCACATCAAAATCGATTAAAATTTTAATATGGCGTAAAAACCAACTCCCCTAACAAACATCACAAAGAAAAGATTATACTATCGGTGCTTATCAAGGTAAGTACATCACACCCTCCCCAAACTTAGTAAAAACAATAGTTGAAACTAAGTTTGTAAAGAGATGTAATTGCCGATAAGTAAGCACTTCAAACATAAAAATTTCTTACTCACACAAATAAAATAAAGCATTAAAACAGGAGGAAAAGCCCCCAACAGACACTCATGTTTAACATCGGAGAGTCACGACGGTACCAAATCAGATCAAAGTATCCACAAAGATGACACCAACATCATCCGGCGACCTATAATGCTTCAAGCGATGTCCATTCGCCGTAAAAATGTCTCCATCCTTGTCAATAAGCTCAAAACTCCCCCTCCTAAGACTAGGACTGGACGGTACGGTATACCGAAAATATTTGAGCATACCGTATACCGTACTGAAATTTTCGGTATTGAAATATGTATACCGATACCGTACTGAATCTTTCGGTATACCAAAATTTCGGTATGATAATAAGCAATACCGTCTCTTACCGAATACCGAAATATCTCTTCAGTTTGATATACCAGTTCATACCAATTCATACCGAAAATGTATAAAAAATTAAAAAGTACTTTTGCTATTACATTCCAACAAAACACATACAATTCAAAAATCAAAATCTCAAAACTAGCATTAATGACTTGGAATTGAGGCCTAAAATAAAAATTTAACATCACGATTAAGAATTGGATCTAAACTATGAAGAGAAGATCTACACATTTTAACTTTTAGAATGACTGTGCAAGTTCTTTGTCTTTGAATTTCTCTTTAATATGACTGACCTTGAATGGAGAATAGAAAGTCAGCGGCAGGGGAGGCGGAGGGGGGGAAGAGCTATCGACGGGGCGAGAGCAAGAATGGAGAATAAAGGGACCAAAGGATTAGCAATGGGGTAATAGAAAGAGGGTGAGGTGTGTCAAAGTTAAATCTGAGTTGTGTGTGAACGGAAAATCAGAAGGGTGCGTTGTTGTGAAGAAGAAAGTGGAGATGAGAGGGTAAGAGGGTTGGGGAGGGGGGGAGGGGGAGACAGGGCGGCTAGGGTTCTGGCAATTGGTTGGGTAATAATGGAGTAAACTGTATATACTCCACAGTTAAAAAATTAAAATAATTTAATTTATATATAATTATATATAATAATGATTATTATTAATTTAATTAATAATTAATAATTTGGTATACCGGCATATACCGAAATATCGATATATTATCGGTATTTTGGTATATACCGAAATACCAATTTTATAAAAATATCATACCGGTACCGAACCGAAAAATTCAGTACGGTATCATACCGTACTGAATTTTTCGGTATGCTGAAATTTTCGGTAAAATCGTTATTTTACGGTACAATAAATGCGGTATACTAATTTTTTGGTATTTTCGTCCACCCCTACCTAAGACTCGATGAATCATGAACGGTCCCATCCACTTCGATTTCAACTTGCCTGCAAAAAGCTTTAAACGAGAGTTAAAAAGTAATACCTCATCTCCTTGCTTGAACTCCTTGTACGAGATCTTTGAATCATGCCACCTCTTAATCCTCTTCTTATAGATCTCTGAATTATTGTACGCACGACTCCGAAACTCATCCAAAAGATTGATGTGAGCAATCCTCAACTCCTTCACTTCTTTGAGAGTCAAGTTCAAGCTACGCAAAGCCCAAAACGCTTTGTGTTGAATTTCTACAGGTAAGTGGCACGGCTTCCCATAGACAATCTGATATGGTGACATATCTAACACCGTCTTGTACGTGGTTCGGAACCCCCATACGACATCATCGAGCTTCAAGGCCCAATCCTTTCTATTGGTTCCGACCACCTTCTTCAAAATCTATTTGACTTGACGGTTAGAGACATCCGCTTGCCCATTCGCTTGAGGATGATAGGGTGTAGTGACCCTATGCTTAACACCATACCCTTTAAGCACCTTCTCAAGAAATTTATTTACGAAATGCGTACCTCCATCACTAACAAGTGCTCTAGGGACTCCAAAACGGGCAAAGATATGCTTCTTCAAGAAAGATATAACAGTTTTCGAGTCATTCAAGCGAGTAGGAATCGCTTCCACCCACTTAGAAACATGGCTAAATATAGTGTGCACCCGGGCGCACACGAAGCTTCGTGAGCACCCACGTACAAATATAAGCAAAAACTTATACAATTATGAGTAACAATGTATACAATTTAATCGTTAATTTTTTAATAAAAAATTGAGTGTAAAAAAATGTACAATTATTAAAATACATATATACACTATTGAATAAAAAGTTATACACACATGAATGCTTGTTTTTTTAATAAAAAACTTTGTGTGAAAAAAGTATACAAATATTACAAAACACGTATACAAAAGAGAATAACATGTATACAAAATAGAATAAAAAGTTATACAAATATGGGTACAAGGGTACACCCGGGTGCACCTAATATACACTCTAGAAACATAATCCACCGCAAGTAGAATGTAGAGAAATCTATTCGATGGGGGAAAAGGCCCCATAAAATCGATACCCCACACATCAAAAATCTCGACCACTATGCTTGGCTAAAGCGGCATCTCGTCTCTCCTACTGATGTTCCCCATGCGTTGACATCTATCGCAAGACGCCACATAGGTCTCACAATCCTTGAACAAGGTAGGCCAATAATGAGCGGACTGAAGTACCTTGGCTGCTGTCTTGTAAGCGCCGAAGTGTCCTCCATTAGGTTGTGCATGGCAAAACTCGAGAACACTCTCCATCTCCATCTCGAGCACACACCTACGGATGATAGAATTTATGCAAATTTTATATACAAACGGATCATACCATATGAAAGTCTCAACATCCCTTTTGAATTTAGCAAGTTGATATCGATTGAGATCCCTTGGAATTTCTCCCACAGCAATATAATTCACATAATCCGCATACCATGGATCAACTCCCTGCGCAGCAACCACACACGCTCGCTCAGCCCCTTCAACAAACACGGCTATGATCTTTTCATCCGGGAATATTTCCTCAATATACTCGAAAGAATTATCACAATGTTCCCTAGTCTCCAACCTCGAAAGATGATCCGCAAGCACATTATCAGAACCTTTCTTATCCCGGATCTCCATGTCAAACTCTTGAAGTAGAAGAATCCACCTTATGATCATAGGCTTCGTCTCCTTCTTTTTCATCAAGTACCGAATCGCAGAATGATCCGTGTACACTATAGTCTTCATGCCAACCAAATACTGACGAAACTTATCGAATGCGTACACAACAGCCAAAAACTCCTTTTTAGTCACCGTGTAATTTTTTTTTGTGCCGCATCGAAAGTCTTACTTGCGTAGTAAATGGCGCAGAACTTCTTTTCTTTCAGCTGCCCAAGCACCACCCCAAGTGCTACATCACTTACATCACATATTAGTACAAACGGTTGAGTCCAATCCGGTGTGATCAAGATAGGTGCAGTGATAAGCGCCTCCTTTAAAACTTGAAAAGCTGTTAGACATTCATCATCAAACACAAAAGGAACATCTTTTTCAAGTAAGTGAGATAAGGGCTTAGAGTATTTTGAGAAGTCTTTTATGAATCTCCTGTAAAAACCGGCGTATCCAAGGAAAGACCGCACTCCTCTTTCATTGGTCGGTGGTGGAAGCTTCTCAATCGCCACCACTTTAGCACGATCTACCTGCAACCCTTTGGCAGAAACATGATGCCCAAGAACAATCCCATCCTTCACCATGAAGTGGCACTTCTCCCAATTCAAGACAAGATTAGTCACTTGGCATCTCTTCAAAACAGTAGCTAGGTTAGACAAACAAATATCAAAGGAGGAACCAAAAATAGAAAAATCATCCATGAACACCTCCATGATCTTCTCTATCAACCCATCGAATATTGCCATCATGCATCTCTGAAAAGTAGCAGGCGCATTACATAACCCAAATGGCATTTTCCGAAAAGCAAAGGTCCCGTAGGGGCAAGTAAAAGTGGTCTTTTCTTGATCCTCGGGGGCAATCATAATTTGGTTGTACCCCGAGTACCCATCCAAAAAACAATAAAACTCATACCCTGCAAGACGATCTAACATTTGATCCATGAAAGAAAGAGGAAAATGATCCTTACACGTGTTCTCATTCAACTTCCTATAATCAACACATGTACGCCATCCCATAGGAATCCTTGTGGCTATCGCTTCTCCATCCTCAGCTTTTACTACAGTCATACCCCCCTTTTTAGCAACTACATGCAATGGACTCACATGGGGACTATCACTAATAAGATATATGATTCCGGCATCCAACCACGTAAGGATTTGCTTCCTAATTACCTCTTGAATTGCGGGATTAACCCTCCGCTGATTCTGAACACTTGCCTTCGGCTCATCTAACAATCTTATCCTATGCATACAATACGAAGGACTAATTCCTTTCAAATCCTCAAGAGACCAACCAATCGCAGATTTATACTTCCTAAGAATATTCAATAACTCCTCAAGTTGATCATCATCAAGAGAAGAAGATATAATTACCGGATATTTTTCATTGTCGCCAAGAAAGGCGTACTTCAAGTGTTCCGGCAAAAGTTTCAACTCCTCTTTCCTCACTTCCATCGGAGAGCTCTCGTTTCTAACGGCAAGTACTTCCTAGTCCACTTGGCTTCTTCCATCATAGCTCTTTCCGATTCAAACCTGTCATCACCCAAAGCAAGTAAGTTTTCAAGAAATTCAATACATACCTCGTTTGAGAGTCTGTCAAGCTCCGTAGTGGGATAAGTAAGAGACTCCATCAAACATGTTTCGAGAGGATCCTTTGACAAGATCAGAGACATATCCTCTTTCACAATCTCCTCCACCACGTCAATACTATAACACTGCGACTCCATGGGCATCTTCATTGCTTTGTCCAAGTTGAAAAGAACTTCTTCTTTATCTATCCGCAATCTAAGCTCTCCTTTCTGAACATCAATCATAGCTCCAGCAGTCGCAAGGAAAGGTCTCCCCAAGATTAAAGGGATATTATCCTTGTCTTCTTCCATCTCTAGCACAAGAAAGTCCACAGGAAAGACTAGCTTTTCCACTTTAACGAGGACGTCTTCGATTATACCCTTTGGAAAAGTCATCGACCTGTCCGCCAATTGGAGAACCACTGTTGTAGGAGTAAGCTGCCCCAAACCAAGCCTCTGAAATATGGACAAAGGCATCAAATTGATGCTTGCCCCTAGATCACACAAAGCTTGCCGTGCCGGCCCCTTTCCGATTTCACATAGAATAGTGAAGCTCCCTGGATCCTTCATCTTTTGCGGCAGCTTCTTTTGGATGATTGAGCTGCAATTCTCAGATAAATTCACCGTTTCAATTCCGGTTAAGCTCCGCTTCTTTAATAATATGTCCTTTAGAAATCGGGCATAGTACGGCATCTCCATGATTGCCTCTGAGAAAGGAATGCTCAAGCTTATTTTGTTCATTATCTCTGAAAACTTCTTGAACTTCTCTTCCAATCCCTTCTTCACAAGCTTGTAAGGAAACGACGGAGGTATCTTTGTTTTGGGAATCCCCCATTCATCACGATCAACCTTCTCCGCTTTCTCCTTTTCAGCTCTCAAACGCTTGGCTCTCTTCCACTTTTTCTCAGCTATTATCTCAGTACTTTGTTCATTCCGAACCACTGGAGTAGCATCAACATCATCGAGAGTGTTCGGAGTGGCAAAAGGCATTTTCTGGTGGGGTTCGACTAGGGTTCGACCTTTGGAACAGGTCGAACCATGTACGTACTGGTCGAACCTTGCTTCTGGACAATGGCTCTCTTTTTGAATTTGAGGTTCGACCTGGGTTCGACCTGTGGGACAGGTCGAACCATGGGTACCTAGGTCGAACTAGCCTACTGTACTTCTTCCACCATCAGGTTCGACCAAGGTTCGACCTGTTTGATAGGTCGAACCATTACTGTCATGGTCGAACCGTTGCTGTGACAAAACAGAGTGCTCCAAGTGGTGCGGTTCGACCTGGGTTCGACCTGTTAGATAGGTCGAACCAAGGTTGGTTTGGTCAAACTGGTGTTCTGGAAAAATAGAGTGCTCCGAGTTGTTTGGCTCGACCAAGGTTCGACCTATAGGCCAAGTTAAACCATCTGTAGTTTGGTCGAACCTATGCTGCAATCTCTCCTGATCGTGTCCAGTGTGTTGGTTCGACCTCCCCTGTATGGTTCGACCTTCAATGTTCATCGAACCAGGGTCGAACCTGGCCCTAGACATATCCAAATTTGATTCTGGCCTCATAGGTCCCTCGTATTGCGTACCCGACCTCAATGTGATGGCATTGCAGGACCTTGGATTCTCAATACTTTGAGACGGGAACTTCCCTTTCTCAAGAGTTTGAGTAAGCTTGTTAACATTCCCTGCCATCTTCCCCATCAGCAATGTAAGGTCTTTTACCTGCTTAGATATAACCTCATGGTTTGCATCTATTTTCTTTTCAAGTTTGGCCTCAAGGCGGTTCACTCTTTCATCATTCTTGGTCATATACCTGTTCACAGTATCCTCAAGACCTGGTTTCCCTTCTTCCACCTTAGCACCCGGATCAACACCCATCGGAGGTTGAATTGCATTATTCGGATTGCTCCACGAGAATTCCGGCCTCCTAGGCTATTGATAACCACCTGGGAGACCACAATTATTAAAGTTTCCTCGATAGTTCTCTTGGTAATTCCGGTTTCCTTGGTCTGGATACCTAGTCCCTCGAATACTCTGACCCATGGCATAGTGTGCCTCTTCCAACTCCTCTTGGATTGGTCCCTCATTCTTTAACTCCTGCTGCATGATTGGTACGCGCTGAGATAATTCGCTGATTTGCTTCTGTTGGGATTCAAGTTGCTTGTTGATATTGGACAAGCTAGAGACGATCTCATCCTCTCTACTTATTTTAACCATTGCTTGTTCAACCTTAGCTACCTTACCAAGGACATAAGTACCTCTAACTTGATCAGTTGGCCAATCCCTCGAATTCATCAAAATATCTTCAAACAACTTCTCGGCCTCTACGGATGACTTTGTAAGCAATGCTCCATTAGAAGAAGCATCCAATAACACTCGTGAATCACAGTCCAATCCATTGTAGAATATACTGATATATTGAGCTTTAGATAGCCCATGTTGAGGACACTTCCTAAGCATGTCCTTGAATCTATCCCATGCTTCGTGAAAATTTTCTCCTCCACTCATAGCGAATTGGTTAATGTCTTGCTTCATTTTAAACACCTTTGAAGGTGGCATGTACCTCTCCAAGAACCTTAACTTCAGTTGCTCCCAAGTGGTGCACTCAGCTGCGTTGATAGTGTCGTACCAATCTCTCGCCTTTTCAGTAAGCGAGAATTTGAACAAGAGGATCTTCCTAGCATCTTCATGTTCTCCTGCGTCTTTTTGAGTACTTGCGTAGCCCAAGAACTTATTCAGATGCTGCTGCGGATCCTCGAAAGACCCTCCTGAAAAGGAGTTCCTTTCTATCATGCTAATAAGAGCGGGATGAAGATTGAACGCTGAATTAGTTCCCCTTGCTCCTAGAAGCCCAAAATTTCCAGCCCCATTGTTTCTGAATACCTCTCGGATGGCTAGATTATCCGGATTCACTGCCATGTTGACTGTCTCTACTCCCAAATTAACTTCAGTTGTAGCTTCAATCGTTTGCAAAATTTGCTCGTCAACTTCAACTCCAAAATTCAGAGCTTCAGTTGGATCAATAGTCTTTGCCTTGCTCTTCTTCTTCTTCTTCTTTCTTGACGACGCTCCGATTTCAGGATTATAGGGTTCAAGTTCACCTTTCTTTGATCTCATGAGCATACACCTAAAAAGAACTAGAATTAAAACAGCAAAACAAGTTAAATAGCCCTAACAAACTAGAAATAACAAAAAGATATTTTAAGCCGTCCCGGTAATGGCGCCAAAAACTTGATGGGCGTTTTCTCAACACACAATTAATCCCCAAGTATAAAGGATATCAATTGTAGTTTCGAAGGTGACCAAGTTAAATATCGAATCCACGGGACGGATAAATATCAATTTAATTACGTTCTAGTAGATTATGACTATTTTGAATTAAACAGTTGGTTTATAAATTAAGTAATAATTTGAATAGCTAATAAATAACAAGAGCAAGTAAATAATAGTTGTGATCAATTAAGATGATAGGTAGTTCGTCAGGCCATCCAGTTTCCTTTGTTAATTCGTACTTTCGTGTGTCGATGTCCGACTCTACCTTGTGGTTTATGGACGCATCACTAGACCATGCGAATCTATTCTATAGACACAAATAGATAAGCTTTTGACACGTGTGAGTATCCTCAGAGCAAGACGTATACTCCACCTCCCTTTCTAGGTACTATCATAATCAATTATTTCACGTGCACTTAGTACTCTAACCCGATTTGATCTCCCTTTTTAGGTACTATAAAGTCATACTCTTTATCCTACTTGTCAACCCGAATTCAATTCAATTAACAAACATTCATATAAGACAGTTCTAATAAGACTTCGGAATCCCTTCACTTAGAATTATAACAATAAACCCTGCTCAACAGTGAACGCACTCAATCAATAACCATGTTATGTATTCAGACTCTACACAACGATTAATGATGCACAAAACAACTATGAGTATGGATTTAAAAAACACAATCTTATATAAAATAAACCACAAGTAGTGTTGTACGGAGTATACACACGAAATACAAATTAACTCATGAAACCTTCATAACCCTAGAACTACCGAAGTGGCTCTAGCCCATGATTGATCTAAGAACAATCATAGTTAGATGGACCAATCTTACTTGAATCTCCAGCTGAATCTCTGTCACAGCCCTCCGGATGGATCACAAATCTCTTTTCTTCACTCCTCTCTTGTATCACGATGTCTCTCTCTCTTCTCGACTGCATGAGCCTTCTTTTATACTTGTAATCACGTCTCTAGGGCTTGGAATGGGCTTTTCAAGTGATCTCACGCATTTTGGCCTCAAAAATTCGGATAAGGTAAGTTTCCACGTTTTGGTTTGACCTCGTCAACAGGTCGAACTATTGGCCAACAAGTCGAACCCCAGGTCGAACCCTGTTACTGGACACATTCTGCATTTGGTTTGACCTCTTGCACAGGTCAAACCACTTAGGTCTTGGTCGAACCCCAGGTCGAACCACGCTACTGGACAATTTCCGCTCCTGGTTCGACCAACTATCAGGTTGAACCCCCAACGTCGTGGTCGAACCCATCTTCTCGCGAACTGGTTCGACCATGGTTCGACCTAATCAAACAGGTCGAACCCCTTGAGTCGTGGTCGAACCCATCTTCTGTTGTTCCGCAATGCTGGTTCGACCTGTAGGAGAGGTCGAAACCTCCTCCTTTAGGTCGAACCCTACTTTTTCCTTGGCAGTTCGCGTGGTCTCGGCTTCGTCTCTTCGATTCTTGGCACTTCCACTCTGTTTTTGCTATGAAAACTACTTAAATAGCTCCACTAACACCTGATTCATGCTAATTCACAATATATATAGGTTTTCCACCTATTTCCACCTCAAAACTCTCCAAAACTAGCACAAAACATGGTGCTAAACTTGTGAATTTACACACTCATCAATGGGTACGACACTAATTATTAAAGAAGCACTCTTATATCCACAATCAAAATGTACACTTCTTAGTTTTAAGGATATTAAAGCAAATGATGTTCATATTGAAACTGAAAAGGAAAACAATATTAAATATCTCTTAATGACTCGGTTGAATGGATGTCAAAAACAAGTTATAGAAAAGCTTCCTTCTTACTCCTCAGGGTTGTATTACACATATATCAAACCACATAATGATTATGTTGCAATGAGCTTAAAATTTAAGGACCCAAATTCTTTTAAATTGTGGCATGACTGCTTGGGTCATCCAAGGCAAACTATGATGCGTCGAATAATTACTAATTCTTTAGGAAAAAATATACAAAGTAAAAATATCCTTCTCCAACTGAATTTATTTGTGAAGCTTACGTGAAAGGAAAACTCATAATTAAACCTTCTCGAACAAAAATTGGAATTGAATCTCTTATTTTTCTACAAAGAATTCAAGGAGATATATGTGGACATATTCATCCCTTTTCAGGGCCATTTCGATATTTAATTGTTCTTATTGATGCTTCTACACGGTGGACATATGTGTTTTTATTATCCACTCGAAACAATACTTTTGCAAAATTTATTGCTAAAATTATTGAATTGCAAGCCCAATTTCATGATTATCCAATTAAGTCTGTAAGAATGGACAATGTAAGCGAATTCACATCAAAAGCATTTGATGAATATTGTATGTCATTGGGCATTACAGTAGAGCATCCACTTCCGAAGATCCACACTCAAAATGGTCTAGCTAAATCACTAATTAAACATATCAAATTGATCGCTAGACCAATACTACAAAATTTTAATTTGCCCATCTCTTGTTGGGGACATGCAATTTTACATGCTACTTCTTTAATTCAGATGCGACCTACTGCATATATGTTGATTATTCTCCCCTACAACTAGTTCATGGTAAAGAACCTAATATTTCCCATTTGCGAACTTTCGGTTGTGCAGTTTATATTCCTATCTCACCACCAAAGTGTACTTCAATGGGCCCCTAAAGAAAATTAAGTATATATGTTGATTATAATTTTCTATCTATTCTTAAATACCTAGAGCCCATGACAGTGAATCAATTTATTGCTCGATATGCTGACTGCACATTTGATGAACATTATTTCCTGGCATTAGGGGGAGATAAAAGCATAAATTCAAAAGAATGCTGATAAATTGCATGGAATGAAAACAATCTTCAACATTTAGATACATACACTAGTCAAACTGAACTAGAAGCTCAAAGGATTATTAATTTGCAAGGTTTAGCAAATAAATTACCAGATGCATTTATTGATCATAAAAGAGTGACAAAGTCCCATATACTTGCTGTTAATGCACCACCAAGTGGAAGTTCCCTAGGACTAGAAAATTCAACTGATGCTTGATTAGCCATAACTTGTAGTCGGGTTGACCAATTCAAGAATTTATCGAACCACAGGGAGGTCGATGCTAGCACTTAAGCGATATCACGTTTATCACGATTTTATAGAGACGAATCATAGATGGATTGTTTGGGTAACAAGTAATTAAATGAAAGTAGACAAACAATATCCAATGACAAGATAAAAATGATGAATGAGTGGTTTTCCAAATTAAGTAGAAGTGAGATTAACAACACTAATGAAGTGGTAACTTATGGATTCATGCATTAAACTCATATGTATCAAGGGTTAAGACTAAGGGCCAACACTTATACCACCTAAACTTCCTCTCGAAATGAATAGGATGTAGATCATTTGCACAATCTCAAAATAGCTCAAAGGTTGGTTCTAAATTAAACTATTCCAACTAGGTACTAAGTTCAATTATAGAATCCCTTCATATAATCAATTGACTTCTCAATCTAACTAATCACATGTTCCATCAAAGGGTTCTAAATAATAAAGGACTTCTCAATCACTTTACCATCTATAATGCACATGAGGTGTTTGATGAAATGATTCACTTGACTATCCTAAGCACATCATTGATTTCTCAATCTAATCATATAATTAGAACAATCAAACACACAAAACATCATAGATCTCAAGATATATAAGCACCAATGATAGAAAATCAAATATCCCCATCAACATATGAATTTAATTACATAGATCCACAAATTAACCAACAACCTTCATGTTGCTAATCTCACAAGGGAGATTAGCCTACAATCTTCATAAGATCCATAACATAGACATTATAATTCTTACAAATCATGATAAACTAAAGGATTAACACAAAATTGGAATGAAAACTCCCTTGGAAATGGATCCAATTGAATCTCCCTTCTTCCTTTGGTGATCACCCAAGCTTCCTTGCTTCTTCACTTGATTTGGATTGAGGAAATTATGGAGAGATGATGTAGATCTCAAAAATGGATGAATGGGATGGAGAATGTGGTGTGAAATCAAAGGAATGGTGTGTGAGGTGTGTGTGAACAGTAGAATTTCGGATCTCCTTTAAAATGTTGAATGGATTGGTATTTATACCCATGGAGACCTTCTAGAAGAATTGTAAAAAATATCCTGTTCTGGTGCCGACACGAGTCGTGCTACGTAGCACGGGTCGTGTCGTGTCAGGGCATGCGGTACACGAGTCGTTCTGCGTCGCACGGCCAAAGGGTGGCCATGTTGAATGCCTAGACGTCGCCGCACGGCCTCCGCTTACAGGCCCGTGTCTTGTACACGGGTCGTGCTCCGCAACACGGGTCGTGCGCCACAACACGGCCAAGTGGTGGTCGTGTTGGATAAATAGATGCCGCCGCACGACCATTCTGGACAGGCCCGTGTCTGGCACACGGGCCGTTTTGCTGCAACACGAGCCGTGTTCTTGCACCTTTGTTTCTTCTTCTTTGTTTGATTTTCCTTCTTCATTTTTACTCCATTTTCACCTGTTATATGTATGTTTAAGATCATTCTCACACATTCCTATGAAAATACATAACACCACCAAAATACACGAAAATACGGATAAAACAATACGCAAAATACACTAAAAAAGGCACTAAAATCTAGGTGAAAATAACGACAATCACACCCCCAAACTTGAAGTATTGTTCGTCCCCGAACAATGAAAATGATAGACTGAGGGAGAAGCTTTCACCTAGTAAAAAGACTAAACGAATACAAGTAAGAACACATCATTAGCAACAAGAATTTCAAATCATGCTAAGCTAACCTACAACATTAGATTCATGATAAGAGAAATTAACAAGTTCAATCAAAAGAGAATAAAGAGCAATATAGTCCTTTTAGTCTAAGCCTCACATAAGTTTATCAATTTCCCTCGACACTCTTTAAATAAGGTAAATCAACACTCATCAATCAATTGGCTCGACTCACCATACACTTGCTCGTAGACTCTATTCACAAACCACCAAAAATTTAATCAATGATCAAAAAGGTCTTTAATTAAGGATGTAATGATAGGCTCTTTGGTAGGGTAGGAAGAATATAGGTAAAAGTGACTAAATGAGTGTAAGTAATAGAAGAGGTAGCTACTTTCTTCCATCCCTTCACATTCTTTTTCTTCCTTTCTTTTCTTTATTGATCATAAGCACTAATCATCACTTTCTTGGATTTTTGAGCTTCTTATAGATTCATGCTTCTTTTCTTTGACTCTTAAGTACTTGAGCATATTATTGTTGCTTGCTCATTTTCTTGTTTTGAAATTGCATGTCCATTCTTTCTTATGCTCTTTTCATCCTTTTTCTTACTTATTTACCATTTCCTCTTTCTCTTTTGTTATCTCATCACACCTTTCTAGCCACCATCTTCTTTATTACTCACACTAAAGGTATATATCTTAGGCTCATGTGGGTAGTTAAAGCTTGTAATGTGCTATCTTCACAATAAATAGGCTTATAGGCTCAAAGTGGTTTACTAGGGATGATTTTTAAAGGTAAGGAAATATTTGGCAATGGCTATACATGACAAGGATGGCCTTAAATCATTTCATCGATCTCCATTAATCGGATTCATTCCTAAAGTCTTTGAGCAAGTATTTAGTTTATCAAAACTCAACCGATCCACTCATGAAAAGGTACCATGTATACATGGTCGAGGCTCAAATTCTCACAAGTTTATGCTCGACTTAAAAGGACTTATTACAACTTATTCATTCTTTTAATTGAATTAGTTAAATAAAACATATCACAATTCGAAAGCGTAGAGTTCCTTAATCATAATTCGACCTCACTTATCACCATAATGCATCATCACTCATATTCAAAACGACTCACAACCTCCCAAACAAACCACCAAATCAAACCTAAACACGAAAAAACCAAAGAAACAACAAAACGACAAAAGCAAAAACACAAAGACAACAATAAAAGAAAAGATACAAAGAAAATTCACCCCATCCATAGTCAATACATAACAAAACTCATCTCAATCCTTAATTGAAAGAAAAGTACGAAATTAAACATCCCAAAACAAAACAATATGAAGTCTCAAATCCAACACAAATTAAATAACTATAGAAGATGAACTAATGAAGTGTCGAACACCAAAAGTACTCCCTTAGTTATCCGGAGGCGGAGGGGGTTAATTATGCCATGATCCCCAAGGAGTATAAGCACGAGGTGTGGTAGGGAATTGGAAATTAAACATCCTTGTGATCATCTCTTCCATGTTGTTCGAGCGTGATCGTGTATTCTCTTCATAGTACTCCCTACGACGCTGCCCTTCATGGATCTCCCTTATCATTGCACCCTGCCTCTGCTGCTCCTCTCGAAACTCTCTCATCTCATCTCCAAGCGCCTGCTGCGTCTGCCTGATCTCCATGAGTTCGTTCTCCAGAAGATTCCATCTTGCATTCCCCTCTCTTGGTCCATCTCCTTCCTCTTGTTCTTCTTCTTCTTGCTCAAATGCTGGAGGCTCTGGTGCATGCTCTTCAAATTCCACCTGATGATGTTGCTCTTCCTCCCCTACATCCATGTCCATCGGCTCAGCTCTCAAATTCCTTAGCTCAGGATTCTCATCCACTCTCATCTGCTGGAGCACTGCTTCCACTCCATCTCTATTCTCTCGGTAGAAAGCTCTCACGACTGCGGAGTGGTTAGGACTCGCCATTGCTAAATTCTGATGCTTTCTTCGTCCTTGCAGTGTGGTGAGCTCAGGAGCAGGTAGAGGGAATGGAGCTCCCTTATCTTGCTTCAAGCAATACATATTTCCTATGAATGATAGGAACTCCATCCTTATGAGTTGATTGTACGTGAGCCCTTCACTAATCATCGAGTGTTGCATCCCTCTAAGGTCGATGCCTAACCCTTGAGCAATCATTGTCACCATTCCTCCAATCATAATCCCTCTAGTGTTCTCTCTCTTCGCCACTCTCTCTGCATGCTGAACGAAATGAGCTGCAATGTTCACTGTGAACTCTTTGAATATACTGTACATGATGTACAACTGCTTTTCCCCAACAGATCCACTCTCGAACCGACCCAGAATAGTATTTGATACTATCTTCTCAAGGTACCTCATGACTGGGTTCCTTATGGCTGTCCCTTTTGACGAACTTGGAATGTACTCTGGAGGCTCAGTCCCATCCTCAACCAATTTTCTCCACCACGTTTGTTGATTGAAACCCCCTTGTGGTAAGAAGTTCTGATGGCCTCTCATGATTGGGCACCCAAAAAATCTATTCAGCTCATTCACAGGTATCTTCTCCCACATCTCATTGTTTAACTGAAATGTGATAGCAATAGGAAACTTGTTCCTATCTCTGTGAACCTCCAAGGTGCTCATGAACTCGGCTGTAAGGTGGAGATAAGTGGGAGGTCTCTTATCGAAAAACTCCTCCATTTCCACTCGACGGAATAGAGTCCTCAGATCACCTTCTATTCCAAGGCCTTCCATGGTTGCTTGATCTTGGAATCGAGTTGCCCTAATCTTTGGGATTATGTACTCCCATCTCAATGCGTACTTCTCCCATTCCATGAACTCTACTCCAAAATTCTCAGGGTGTTGGTCTTTCATTAGCAGTTTGGCATCAAGGTTGGACAGTTCCATATCTGACTCAATGAAAATGAAGTCCTCATTGCGTTTCCTCACTCTTCTTTCAGCCATCTACAATGTCCAACATAATTCAAATTAGTTTCAAGTTAACTCAAAACAAAATGTCTCATGTTGATTAGAATTATCACTAGTTATTCAACTAAGTGTTAATCTTAGCACATATTCAAGCACAATAAACATTTTGTTTCAAAGACTTAACATTTCGATCCAATCAACTTAACACAAAGTTATTTCAAAAATTTCATTCAATCACTCACTTTCAACATCCTAATCCTCTCATTCTTTCATAACATTTCACTTTTTCAATGTGCACAATTCAATTCAATAATGCTTCATGTAAAAACTTTGAATTCTAATTTGAATTTTCATTTAGGCATTTCATCAAACACTTGGCATGCACCTATTTCACAATTCAATTCAACAAGTCTTAGCTATGCTTTCATGCTCAATTCATCAATACCTAAACTAATTCACATCAATACAATCATCATAGAAGCATTATTAATCAATTTAACAATTACATGCCCTAAATTAATCATCCTAAAACAATTATCCCCAAATTCATCCTTCATGAACCCTAAATCTAATCAAAATTTAATCAATCCAACAATTAAATATGCAAATTCATGTTTCACTATCCTAGACATGCTTTATACATTCCATCATTCAAAACCCATACATGAATTTCGCCATTCATACCTCGAATTGAGAATTAGGGCACAAGAAGACATACCTTGAATTCTATTGAACAAAATGTAGGGGATTGTTGTTTATGCTTTGAAGTTCACCTTCTACACTCACAATCTTACCACTCTTTGGTGTTTAGAGGATGATGGGTGGAGTTTCGACTGAAAATTCACGGTGGAATGAGTTTTTGGCCTTCGAGCTGTGTTCAGAATCTGCCTTTTAAAATGCTGCTTCAGACCCGACACGAGTCGTGTCACGCAACACGGCCATAAGGTGCCCGTGTTGCGTGTTCTGGTGCTCCCGCACGGCCAAAGTGTACAGGGTCGTGTCGGCTACACGACTCGAGTCTCGCGCTTGGACACGACCCGTGTCACACAACACGACCAAATCCTGCTCGTGTTGGACTAACTGATGTCGCCGCACGGCCAAAGCTAACAGGGCCGTGTCGGCGACACGAGGCGTGTCACTACTCCCTTGAATCTTCCACTTTTCATCTTCAACTCTTGTCTTTCCTTGTTTCCATGCTTCCAAAACTCCCTATTCATGCTCACACTTCATCAACATCATTAGTTCAATCATAATATCAACACAAAAGGACTATCCACTTCAACACCACCAAAACGAATCAAAACTAAACCGAACTTATGAGAAAATTTCAAATTTGGCTCAAAAACACACGAATGCATGTCAACATATAATATAATATATCGTATCACATCATATCCCCCCAAACTTGAATTGAAACAATAGTTTCAAAGAAAGTTTGCAAAAAGTGGTACGATATACCGTTCACATCAATGACACACACTTAGAATGTTTTAAAAAAAAAACTTCTCCTCATAAGCACAATCCACCTACGAAACCAAAAGAAAACAAAATAAGAAAAGAAATATATACAAACCTAAACTACTAAAAGGATACGGATCTCAAGAAGAAAAGGTGTCAACATATACCAACTCCCTTTGAGAGGGAGAATGGTAATGCTTAACCCTATGACCATTGACAATAAAAGAATTCCCATCCGATCCCTCAAGCATTAAAGATCCATTTTCTCTAACTTCAATCACCTCGTATGGACCGGTCCATTTTGAACGAAGCTTTCAGGGAAACAGTTTCAATCTCGAATTGAACAAAAGTACTCTATCCCCCGGTATAAACTCCTTTGCTTTGATTCTTTCATCATGCCATCGTTTCAGCTTCTCCTTGACAATTTGTGAGTTTGAATATGCTTCCTCACGAAATTCCTCAAGCTCAATCAATTGAAGGCATCTTTTCTTTCCCGATTCTTTCTCCTCAAGATTTAACTTCCTCAATGCCCATAAAGCCTTGTGTTCTATTTCAACCGGAAGATGACATGCTTTCCCATAGACAAGTTTATACGGAGACAAACCAAGAGTGGTCTTGTACGCCGTTCGATAAGCCCAAAGCGCATCATCTAGCTTAGAAGACCAATCCTTTCTATTCCCCTTTACTGTCTTCTCAAGTACAAGCTTTACTTGCCTATTTGATACCTCCGCCAAACCATTTGTTTGCGGATGATAAGGTGTTGACACCTTGTGCTTCACTCCATAGCTTCTCAAAAGCTTTTCAATGATCTTGTTTATGAAATGAGTCCCTTGATCACTAATGATTGCCTTTGGTACTCCAAACCTTGCAAAAATGTTCTTCTTCAAGAAAGCTTTGACAATTAGAGCATCATTTGTTCTTGTAGGAATTGCTTCTACCCATTTAGACACATAGTCTACCGCAAGCAAAATGTAAAGAAAACCATTGGAAGACGGAAATGGGCCCATGAAGTCCATTCCCCAAATGTCAAACACTTCAACTTCAAAGATGTTCTTCATAGGCATCTCATCTCTTTGTCCAATACTTCCAATTCTTTGGCATCTATCACACTCCATGACGTATTCTTTGCAATCCTTGAACAATGTTGGCCAAAACAATCCCGACTGTAAGATCTTAGCTCCCGTCTTTTGAAACCCAAAGTGTCCTCCACATGGTAAACTATGGCACATCTCCATGACACTTAGTTTTTCTTCCTCCGGAATACACCTCCGTATGATACCATCCGGACAATGCTTAAACAACAAAGGATCATCCCAAAAATATTCTTTAACATCATGGTAGAACTTTTTCCTTTTTGACTCGGTGAGATGGTCCGGCTTGATACCACACGCTAAGTAATTTACCAAATCCGCGTACCACGGTCTTCCGGTCTCACACAAAGTGTACATCCGATGAAAATCCACTTGAAGTATCTCTTCATCCGGGAACATATCATTTATGAGCTCCATGGTTCCTTTTTCATCAACATTCTCCAATCGTGACAAGTGGTCTGCTATGACATTTTCGACTCCCTTCTTATCACGTATCTCAATATCAAACTCCTGCAACAAAAGAACCCAACGAATTAGTCTTGGTTTGGCATCCTTTTTACTCATCAAATACCTAATGGCAGCATGATCCGTATAGACAATGGTTTTCGTGCCAACTAAGTATGGACGAAATTTTTCAAAAGCATAGACTACGGAAAGAAACTCCTTTTCCGTTGTGGTGTAATTCTTTTGATTTGCATTGAACGTCTTTGATGCATAATAGATAGCTCAAAATTTCTTCTCTCGCACTTGTCCAAGCACTACTCCCAAAGCACTATCACTTGCATCACAATGGAGTTCAAAGGGCTTGCTCCAATCGGGAGAGACAAGGATTGGTGAAGAAATCAAAGCTTCCTTTAACACCCTAAAAGCATCAAGACATTCATCATTAAATTCAAATGGAGTATCTTTCTCAAGCAATTTACACAAAGGTTTGGCAATATTAGAAAAATTCTTTATAAAACGTCGATAGAAACCGGCGTGACCAAGAAACGATCTAACCCCTTTTTCGTTTTTAGGAGGGGGAAGATGTTCAATGGCTACAACCTTCGCTCTATCAACTCTCAAACCTTTTTCGGAGATATGATGACCAAGTACGATACCCTCTTGAACCATACAGTGACATTTTTCCCAATTCAAGACGAGGTTCGTATCTTGACATCGCTGCAAGACCATGGACAAATTAGTTAAGCATATATCAAATGAAGATCCAAACACGGAGAAATCATCCATAAAAACTTCCATCACATTTTCAATCAATCCTCCAAAAATAGCCATCATACAACGTTGAAAGGTGGCGGGCACATTGCATAACCCAAAAGGCAATTTATAGAACGCGAATGTGCCATACGGACAAGTAAAAGTTGTTTTCTCTTGATCCTCGGGGGCTATCATGATTTGGTTATAACCCAAGTAACCATCTAGAAAACAATAATACTTGTATCCCGCCAACCTATCAAGCATTTGATCAATAAAAGGCAAAGGGAAATGATCCTTATGAGTATTGTCATTAAGTTTTCTATAATCACAACAAACTCTCCACCCCGTTTTCACCCTTGTTGCAAGTTCTTCATCAAATTCCGTTTTAACAATGGTTAACCCTCCTTTCTTAGCCACAACATGTAAAGGACTAACATGAGGACTATCACTAATGGCATAAACAATTTTAGCATCCAACCATTTTAAAACTTCTTTTCTAACAACTTCTTGCATAATAGGATTCAAACGTCTTTGAGGTTGTACACATGATTTGTTCTCATCAATCAACCTTATGTGATGCATGCAAATTGTGGGACTAATTCCCTTCAAATCATCCAAACTCCACCCTATAGCACTCTTATGATCTCTAAGTACTCTCAACAATTTATCAAGTTCTAAAGGAGAAAGGGATGATGATACAATTACCGGAAATGTCTTCTCGTCCCCCAAATATGCATACCTAAGGTGATCGGGTAGAGGCTTCAATTCTTCCTTTCCTTTATCAACCTTTGACTCTTCAATCTCCATCTCTAATGGAAGATATTCCCTCTTTCCATAGTATGCCAACTTTGCTTCATCCTCTTGCATTTCCCTACAAGCATTCAATTCATGTAAACAATCATTAATATCTTCATCTTCTAAACAATGAACAGAATGATTAGAATTTAAAGATAAAGTAAGAGAATGGCTTATGCTCATTTCAAGAGGATCTTTAGCTAAGATGAATGGTAGGTTCTCTTCAACAACTTCATCAATCATGTCGATCCTTCTACATTCTTCTTTCTCATTTGGATATCTCATAGCACTCTTCAACGAGAAAACCACCTCTTCCTCATTTACTCTCAACTTCAACTCCCCTTTTTGTACATCAATTAAAGCTCTTCCCGTTGCTAAAAATGGACGCCCCAATATCAATGGAACATTTGCATCCTCGTCCATATCAAGCACTACAAAATCAACCGGGAATATAAACTTTCCAACCTTGACTAACACATCCTCCACTATTCCTCTAGGGTAGGTTAAAGACCTATCCGCTAATTGCAATGTAACGGATGTAGGTTTCACTTCCCCTATACCAAGTTTCTTGAAAATGGACATAGGCATCAAGTTAATACTTGCCCCAAGATCACAAAGAGCTTTATGAACCTCACTCTTGCCCATTTCACATGTAATAACAAAACTCCCCGGATCTTTGAGCTTTGGAGGCAACTTCCTTTGAATTATTGCACTACACTCCTCCGTCAAGTTGACGGTCTCATTCTCTATCAAGCTCCTCTTCCTTGACATGATGTCCTTCAAAAACTTCGCATAGTGAGGCATTTGTTTCAAAGCATCCGCAAAGGGTATATTAATGTGGATTTTCTTGAAAATTTCTAAAAACTTTGCAAACTTTTCATCCAAGCCTTTCTTCAAAAATCGATGTGGAAAAGGAATAGGTACTTGTGTTTTTAGAATTCCCCAACTATCCCTTTCCACTTCAATTTCCTCCTCTTTCTTTTTCATCGCCTTGGTTCTTTCCCATTTCTTTTCAACAACCTTGTTATCAATCAATTTCGGTTCCTCATTCAATTTATCTTCAACTTCACTTTCAACATCGATTTCTTCTTCAACCAAGGTTTTCTCCATTTCCTTCTCTTCCACCTTATCATCTTCTAATGGCATAGATGGTCCCTCATAATTTGTTCCACTTCTCAAGGTAATTGCCTTGCATTGTTCCTTTGGGTTCACAATGGTAGTGGAAGGAAATTTTCCTTTCTCATTAGCACTCATTGAGCTCGCCATTTGACTAAATGAATACTCCAAGGCTTTTAATCGTCTATCATTTACTTCCTCAAAAGCCTTGAATTTTCTTTCAATCATTTCCTCTTGATTTTTGTTGGAAGCAATCAATTTTTCAATAAGTTCGTCGGTAGTCGCCTTCCCTTCATTATTTGGCGCTTTAGCTCCCGGATGATACCCCGGAGGATAAGCAACCGCATTATTTGGGTTTGCATATGAAAAATTATCTTGCCTCCTTGGTTGTTGTGGATAAGAACTTCCGCTTCCTTGGCTAGTGAACCCTCCTTGCCTTGGTTGATGTTGTGAATGTGAACTTCCACTACTTTGAGCATTGAATCCCCCTTGCCTTTGTGGATAACTTCCTTGATTTTGATTGAAATTACCTTGGTAATTGTTTTGATAATTACCTTGATAATTTCTTCCTTGCATATAAGACACATCCTCAACGCGTGGCATAGAGTTGGTCCATTGTTCACCATTCACAGCATTCGGAGGTAGCACACCTTGCTCGACTTGTAGCCCCTCAACCATATTCATTCCTTGATTGTTCATACTTTGATTCAAGCTCATTTGTTTAACAACTTCCGCCACTATCTTTTCCATGCTTGGCATACTTGGTTCAATACTTACACTCTTCACACTAAACTGTTGTCCTTTATCATAGCTTTCAAAACCATAGCTGCCACTAACTCTCTCCGATGGCCATTGATAAACATTTGTAGCAATCTCATCAAAAATTCGAATAGCCCTTTCTGGAGTTACACCTAGTACGGATCCTCCTGCCGAGGCATCAACAAGCACTCTTTGTCCGTTCACAAGTCCTTGATAGAAAAATCCAACTTGTTGATTCTCCGGGAAACCATGTTGTGGACACTTGCGTAGCATTTCTTTGAACCTTTCCCACGCTTCATAAAAGCTCTCTTGAGGCATTTGCTTGAATTGCGTGATCAAGCTCTTCATTTGAAGCGTCTTTGACGGTGGGAAGTACTTGTTTAAAAACAATTGTGCTAGCTCGTCCCAAGTGTTGCACGTACCGGGAGTAATGGTGGAGAGCCATGTTCTTGCTCTATCCCTCAAGGAAAATGGGAATAACCTCATCTTTATGCAATCCTCGCTCACTCCATTCATCTTTACTGTGTTGGCAATCTCCACAAACTGAGCTAGATGAGCGTTAGGATCTTCATTCGGAGCTCCACCAAACTGTTGCTCTCTCACCAATGAAATCAAGCCCATTTTAAACTCAAAATTATTGGCATGAATTGGTGGTCCCATCATTTGTGGAAGTGCCCTCGGCATGAAGAAATCCCGGATCACCTTTGATCATTTTGAACTCCATGTTGAACCGGAGGTGGAGGTGGTGGCACATAAGCTTGTTGTTGAGGAGGATAAGGTTGTTGAAAACCTTGTTGAATCATCGCTTGTTGCACAAGTTGTTGAATATAAGCTTGATTGTTTATAGCTCCATGATTTTGATAGGCTTGTTGAGGAGGATTCTCATTGAATTGATGTGCGTTGTCATGCACGTTCATATTGTGTCCTCCTTCCCCATCATGCTCTATCCCAACACGATTGTCACCTTGAAAATTCTCCATTGAATTACTATTTTTGGTTTTGTTCTCTCTTCTCTTTCTTCTCAAAGTGTTTTCAAGCTCTAGATCAATTGGTTCGACTTGCTTCCCTTTTGATCTCGTTTGCATACACCTTCAAGACAAGAGAGATTAGAACAAATTTTCACAAAGCAAAAACAAGTAATAAATACAAGAAAATAAATGTCTCTAGTAAGATCGCTTTAAACGTTCCTTCTTTATGCTGCTAGCAACCGTTACCTCCCCGACAACGGCGCCATTTGATTAGCCATAACTTGTAGTCGGGTTGACCAATTCAAGAATTTATCGAACCACAGGGAGGTCGATGCTAGCACTTAAGCGATATCACGTTTATCACGATTTTATAGAGACGAATCATAGATGGATTGTTTGGGTAACAAGTAATTAAATGAAAGTAGACAAACAATAATCCAATGACAAGATAAAAATGATGAATGAGTGGTTTTCCAAATTAAGTAGAAGTGAGATTAACAACACTAATGAAGTGGTAACTTATGGATTCATGCATTAAACTCATATGTATCAAGGGTTAAGACTAAGGGCCAACACTTATACCACCTAAACTTCCTCTCGAAATGAATAGGATGTAGATCATTTGCACAATCTCAAAATAGCTCAAAGGTTGGTTCTAAATTAAACTATTCCAACTAGGTACTAAGTTCAATTATAGAATCCCTTCATATAATCAATTGACTTCTCAATCTAACTAATCACATGTTCCATCAAAGGGTTCTAAATAATAAAGGACTTCTCAATCACTTTACCATCTATAATGCACATGAGGTGTTTGATGAAATGATTCACTTGACTATCCTAAGCACATCATTGATTTCTCAATCTAATCATATAATTAGAACAATCAAACACACAAAACATCATAGATCTCAAGATATATAAGCACCAATGATAGAAAATCAAATATCCCCATCAACATATGAATTTAATTACATAGATCCACAAATTAACCAACAACCTTCATGTTGCTAATCTCACAAGGGAGATTAGCCTACAATCTTCATAAGATCCATAACATAGACATTATAATTCTTACAAATCATGATAAACTAAAGGATTAACACAAAATTGGAATGAAAACTCCCTTGGAAATGGATCCAATTGAATCTCCCTTCTTCCTTTGGTGATCACCCAAGCTTCCTTGCTTCTTCACTTGATTTGGATTGAGGAAATTATGGAGAGATGATGTAGATCTCAAAAATGGATGAATGGGATGGAGAATGTGGTGTGAAATCAAAGGAATGGTGTGTGAGGTGTGTGTGAACAGTAGAATTTCGGATCTCCTTTAAAATGTTGAATGGATTGGTATTTATACCCCATGGAGACCTTCTAGAAGAATTGTAAAAAATATCCTGTTCTGGTGCCGACACGAGTCGTGCTACGTAGCACGGGTCGTGTCGTGTCAGGGCATGCGGCACACGAGTCGTTCTGCGTCGCACGGCCAAAGGGTGGCCATGTTGAATGCCTAGACGTCGCCGCACGGCCTCCGCTTACAGGCCCGTGTCTTGTACACGGGTCGTGCTCCGCAACACGGGTCGTGCGCCACAACACGGCCAAGTGGTGGTCGTGTTGGATAAATAGATGCCGCCGCACGACCATTCTGGACAGGCCCGTGTCTGGCACACGGGCCGTTTTGCTGCAACACGAGCCGTATTGACAGCACGGCCAGCCGTGTTCTTGCACCTTTGTTTCTTCTTCTTTGTTTGATCTTCCTTCTTCATTTTTACTCCATTTTCACCTGTTATATGTATGTTAAAATCATTCTCACACATTCCTATGAAAATACATAACACCACCAAAATACACGAAAATACGGATAAAACAATACGCAAAATACACTAAAAAAGGCACTAAAATCTAGGTGAAAATAACGACAATCAATGCTTCTCAACTCTATTAAGAGTGAAATAAGCGTGTTTGATTGTCCAATTTAACACCTTATTGATGAGAATTGTTGTTATATATTAGTACAAGTGTCTTACATTCAATATATATAAGAAAAAGTGCACTTGAGGTGTTTTATTGTGTTTTAGGTGGAAAAAGGGATCAAAAGTGCCAAGTTGGAGAAAAGGTGCAATTTGTGCAAGGATGCTCTGAAACGCACGTCCAACTTGTGTAATTTTTTGTATTCTTGTGGAACTCTGAATTGGAAGTGCAATATATGGTTGGAAAGCCACAGAAGAGAGGGTCGTTTTGACATAAAAAAATACCCCAATCGGATTTCAAACGAGAGTTATGATCAAAGTGGTGACGTCGTACATGCTGTGCCGAATAGAATGGCTGTGCCACTTTACGTGACTTTTTATACTTTCAAAAGTTGGATTTTCTATGAGTTCTTTATATGGATAGAAAGACAAGGAAGAGAGAATCGCGTGAGTGTAAGGATTACTCAAATCGGAGGTCGGATGTAGAAGTTATGCGCGAAACGGTGAGACGACGCAAGCTTGTTTGACCAGTGAGAGTCCGTTCGACCAGAATTATCTTGGTCGAACAAAGGAAGGAAGGTCGAACAAAATGTGCAAAATCATATAGGGAGCTTGTTTGACTTCCGTTCGACTTGGAGGCCTTGTTTGACTTCTGAAGGCTTGGTCGTACGGAATATCGCTGATGCTATTTTTGGTAGTTTCGGGTTCTTTTACCAAATTTGGTGTATGTCTCAAGTAAAAGCCCATCCAAGGTTCGTGAGGAGCACTTTTCAAGTATAAAAAGAGCTTTATAGCACATCATATTTTAGAAATTAATCATATTGGATTGGAGAGAGGCCACAACAATACTATACCCCACAAGGGGGGATCACCCCCCAACCATCATCCACATCATTTTCTCCATCCATCCATCACTTTGAAGATTCGTTTGTGGAATCAAGAGGAGAACCAAGAGGAGGATCAAGATAGAGAAGGACCCGACGATTCTCGCATCTAGGGTTTATTTTATTTCCTAATTTATCTTGTAATTTTACAGATATCTGGGTGATGAGTGATATTTTCACCTAGATTTTAGTATCTTTTTATGTGAGTTTTCGTAAATTTTTATCCGTATTTTATGTGTTATTTGGTTGTGTTTTATGTTTTTATAGAAATGTGTGTGAATGAGCTTAAACCTATAATTTTCACTTTTTATTTGATGCTAGATATGATAAGGAAGACGTAGGAAAAAGCGAATCTCAATTCAGAGTTGAAACGAGGGAGAACGAGCCAAAACAGTGAAGAAATACAGAAGGCAGCACCAACACGGGCCGTGTAGCCAACACGGCCCTGTAAGAGGTGGCCGTGCGGCGACACCAGTTCGTTCAACACGGGCACCTTAAGGCCGCGTCCAGTCGCACGAGTCGTGTTGGCAGCACGAGTCGTGTCATCAACACGGCCCTGTAAGAAAAGGCCGTGCGGGAGCATCAGTTCACACGACGCGGCCACCTTATGGCCGTGTGGCAGAGCACGACTCGTGCTGTGTAAAATCCTGGAAAAAAAATCTGAATCCTTCTAGAAGCCTTCCAAGGGGTATAAATACCCAATACTTCAATATGTGAAAAGAGATCCGAATTTCAGCCCTTCCCCACACACATCACACACCATTTCTTCTATTTTACACCATCATCTTCATCCATTTACCATCCATTGGATCTACAATCATCCTACCATCAAAATCATCATCCAATTGAAGAAAAGAAGCAAGGAAGAGAGGAAAATAACAAGGGAAGGAAGGAAATCACCATTGAAGTGACATCAAGGGAGTTTCCATTCATTTCTTGTATTAAACCTCATAGTTTCATCATGTTTTGTAAGGATATTAATGTCTATGTTTATTTCCTTCTTAATATGGTAGGCTAATCTCCCTTGTGAGATTAACAACATGATAGTTGTTGGATAGTTTTGGGGATTTGTGTATTTAAGTTCATATGTTGATTGGATCTATGATTTTCTACCATTAATTATTAATTGCTTGAATTGTATTGATGATTTGTGTGTTTAGTTGTTCTAGATATGTGATTAGATTGAGAAATCAATTATATGCTTAGGATAATTAAGTGAATCATTTCATCAAACACTTCATGTGTATTATAGATTGTGAAGAGATTGAGAAGTCCTTCATAGTTTAGAACCCTTTGGTAGGACATGTGATTGGTTTGATCGAGAGATTGATTAATTGTGTGAAGGGACACTCATTTAAGCTTAGTACCTAGTTGGAATTATTTAAGTGAGAACTAATCCATTGAGCTATTTGATATTCATATCCTATCCATCTCGAGAGGGAGTTTAGGTGATCTTAGTGTTGGCCCTTAGTCTTCAATCCATGATACATATGAATTTGATTCATAATTCCTAGAATTACCACTTCTTGTTTGTTGTTAATCTCACTTTTAATCAATTTGGTAAACCACTTTCCATCATCATCTTGTTGATTGATCATTACTTACTTTGATCACTTGTCATTTAATTGTTTGCAACCAATCCCATTGATGATTCGTCTCTATAAAATTACAACAAACGTGAGATCGCTTAAGCACTAGTGCCTACCTCCCTTGGGTTCGATAATTTCTTGAATTGGTCATTCTCCACTAAACTATGGCTAATCACTGGGTAAGATCTATCCAACACACATGATTGTTCTTCGTAACATTATGGGCTAGAGTCTTTTTGGTAGAACTAGGGTTGTGAAGGTTTTTACGAATTAATTGATCTTTTGTGTGTAAACTTCGTACAACACTACTTTTGGATTTATTTTATATATATGATGTGCTTTCATAATCCATATTCACGGTCGTTTTGTGCATCTTTAATTAGTATATAGAGTCTGAATATATATCTTGGTTGTAGATTGAGTGCGTTCACTACTGCACATGATTCCATATTATGATTCTAAGTGAGGGGACTCCAAAACTTCATTAGAACTATCATATATGAATACTTGTTAATTGAATTGAATTCGAGTTATTAAGTAGGATAAAGAGGATAATTTTATAGTACCTATAAAGGGAGATCATATCGGGTTAGAGTACTAATTGGTCAGGGAAATAATTGATACTGATAGTACCTAGAAAGGGGGGGTTCAATTATATCTCTTGCTCCGAGGTTATTCACACGTGTTACACGCATATTTACTTGTGTCTATAGATTAGATATGCATGGTTTAGTGATGCGTCCATATTTCATAAGGCAGAGTCGGACATCAACACACAGAAGAAAAATTATTGAGTGAAACTGGATTTTCCTAGAGCTACTTATTCTCTCTCTTTAGTCACTTTCGTAATTCTTCTAGTGTTTACTTTATTTTATTTGTTATTTTAATTAATTGTTATGTAGTTAATAATTTCATACTTCAAACTTAATTGTCTTTCGTCTTAATTAATTAGTAAATAATTAAATTGATAATACGCCGTTCTTTGGGTTCGATAATCACTTGGTCGCTTGCTTAAGCTGCAACTGATATCCTTAATACTTGGGGATTAATTTTGCGTGCAAAGAAAATGCGCATCAAGTTCTACTCCATAAGTATGGGAGACCTATTGGTGCAAAAGATAAGAATGCGAGTAAATCCAAAATTAATAATGAAACACAATCAATCTTACAATCTCATAATGAAAAATCTCCAAAAGAGAATTGTCTTGAAGACAAAAGCCCTAGTCAATTTGCACGTGCATCAAAATACTCATACCACTGGGGATGCGAAAAACCAAATTTAGAGCTTTTAGGAAATAACAAAAATTTGGTTGATATAAATATAGAAGTTGCCATAAATTTTATAAACATGGAAAAAATTTATGACAGAAATATCATAGTTGTCGACAACATATTTGCATCTACTGTTGCAAATACTCATACCACTGTGTATGTTCTGTTCTGTCGTGCTGGACGATGAAGTCACATGTTCTGCCTCTTTTTTCTGCACTCTTTGTTCCACGTTGGACGAAGGAGTGTGATGAGCAGTCAGATGGATTGGGCTCTGGATATTCAACGGGATGAAATTTTCTCCACGTGAAGTGTAGCAACGCATGGGCCACAATTCAATTTCTAATGCTTGATACATGGGCCCCAATTATTATAATTGTAATATTCTTGAGAGGTTTCATGGGCCCACCACACTCTAATTCATGGCATGAATCAACACGCCCTCAACATTGATAAATTCTTCACCTTTTTTCTCGTATACATGCTTTCAAGTTCCACTTCATATATTTTATTAATTTCATTTCAAAATAGGTCTAAAATCTGTAAAATCTCATTAATACCCGTGAAGTTATAAAAATATGAAAATAAGAAATAAACTCCACAAATAAGGTTAAAATAATACAATAATCATATGAAAACGGCCTATGAAATGCGCAAAATTTCGTGTTGATCAAACTCCCTAAACATAAATTGTTGCTCGTCTTGAGGCTGTTGCCTATAGGATTATATACTAAAAGCCTAGTTTTAGTATGAATAATGTTTTAACAATATTTGAAATGAGAATCATATGATCAAATGATTGCGTCTTATAATTTATTTATATGTTCGATGCAATAGTCCACTTACTTTATACTGTAGATAATATGTTGTGCGACAATATGCGGAAGATCATATTATCAGTTTTCTTATAAAGTATAAATAGATGCTCACAACCGAGATAGACGGACAATCTCTATCGGGATGGTTGTAGTGTAATTTGGTATTAGTTTATTTTGACTATAAAATCACATTAGTACACTTTGTGTGTATTGAGTAGGACCGCTTGAGATCGTTCAACTTATACTGACTATATAGGAGAACTTGATATCAGCTATTATGGATGTTCGTGCTCTTAATCCCTATACAATAACCACGATACGTAAGGCATGATGTATTTATTTGATTCATCAATGGGTGAGATTTACATGTAATTAAATCAACAAACTCATTGAGTTGGGAAATAATGTTGTCTCTATGGTGTGCTGTTGATTGTAAAAGGAATCCGTGTCCTATTTAGGTTGATGATGTCCCCTTGAGGAGCTCATAAGGATTATCATGTAAACCCTGCAGGTGGATTTATTCCGGCATGTTAATGAGATTGAGTGGTACTACTCTCGGATTAGATATTAATTAATGGAGTTGTCAGTAACTTAATTAATTAATGGGCATTGTATATCTTAAACATGGGGAGACTAACGGGCTCTGTTTTGCTATTTTTGTAGCACTCACAAGCAAGAATACTCGATCGTTGTAGTAGTATATCCCAAGAAAAATTATCAATCCACAAAGGAGTTATGTTTGGACTAGCAAAATACGTGAGCTCATGTTCATGTCGTTTTTGTAAAGATGATCGGTGGGGTTTTGAGATGATTAACAACTAAAGCAAGTAGCAAGTAAATAAGAGAGCGAATAGGAGAAATGACAAGTAAAAATGAATAACAAGTAAAGAAAATGGGTGTTAAAGTTCAAGTATGGAAAAAACATGGGATTAGAAACATCCAATCACACTCGATTCATATTATCATGCAAAAGGAATTCAACTCAATTGATGTAGACTAAGGGTGATCACGATTGTATTCTAAGCTCCCTTTCGGGTTACAAAGGTTGTTGATCCATTTTAGACTCCCAAAAGCACTTAAGATCAAAGCCCAACATTAACCCCTTCCATCTAGGTACTAGTTAGAGTAAACTCTCCCTTTTTGTGTAATAAGACCAACGAATGGATTGGTTCCCCTCATCGAATTCAAATATCCTTTTGGTCAAACCCAAACTCGATGTCTAATCATGCCTATCTAATACTATAGAGGGTCGTTTCCGTCTCACTCCAAGCAATACATACATGAACATTATGATAGCATTTAATCACCATAAATCAATTCATTGATCAACAATCCATTAAACCAATAATCAATTATGAATAACAAACCATGCCATCACAACATCAAGACAATTAAACTCCATGAATAGAAATCAACATCAATTAAATCAAAAACCAATTTAATTCACATGATAATACAAATCTAATATGCTTTTCATGTTCCTAATCCCACTAGAGGGATTAGCCTAACATGATAAAAGTAACAAAACACATAAATGATTCATTACAAATACCCATAGTCTTAGATCCAAAAGAAAATCAAAAGAGATGTGAATCTTCCCTAGCAATTTCTTGTAGAGAATCTTCAATACTCATGGATCTTCTTCTCTAGCTATTGATTTATTGAGATCTCTCACACCCAATGGAAAAAATGAAGTTTTGATGGAGAATAATGGAGATGATGAAGATGGATCAAGATGGATGAAGGTGGATGGAGATTATGGTGTGAAATTGAAGGAAAGGTTTGTGATGTGTGTGTAGAGGATGGGATTTCGGATCTTCTCCCTCAAAGTGTTGAAATGGGGTCTATTTATACCCCATGTGGGCCTTCTAGAAGATTCCAGCATTTTCTGCATTTTTGCACCAACACGGCTCGAGCTCCGCCGCATGCCCCGTGTTCTAACATAGCGCACGAGTCGTGTTCCGCACTCGGTCACAGGGGTGGCTTAGTTGTGTAATCCGACGTCCTAACACGGCTTTCTGGACAGGTCCGTGCGTGGTGCACGGGCCGTGTGTCTGTACTGGGCACGGGTCGTGTTCTGCACTCGGCCACAGGCGTGGCCGAGTTGGTGTTTCGAGTGTTAGCGCACGGCCATTCTGACAGGGTCGTGCGCTGCACATGGCCCGTGTTGTGCTGCTTCCGTTTTTGCCCGTTCTCCCTCGTTTCAACTCCGAATTTAGATCCGCTTTTTCCTATACCTTCCTTATCATATCTAGCATCCAATAAAAACACAAAACACAACCAAATAACATACAAATACGGATAAAATAATATGAAAATATATATAAAAAGACACTAAAATCTAGGTGAAAATAGCGCCAATCAGGCTCATAATAAGAAGGAGCCCATAATGTAATTATGGGATTAGAACGGTAGTGCAATAATAATATTTTGGGATTAGAACGGTAGTGCAATAATAATATTTTAGTGTTATATATTATTATTATTGGACTTAAGTATAAGTTTTGGGCTAAACCTGGATACTTAAGCCCAATGGAGGCCCGACTCTAATTTATCCTCTTGATCCCTGCTGTAGCCCATATATAATTCATCTCAACTGTCCGAAAATCCTAAACACTAAACCCTCCGATGCCCACATCTCAGCTGTCCGAAAACCCTCGAGCAGCAGATTGAGAAGATCTTGAGGATCGTCGCCCACACGACATCAAGATTGGACTTGGGAATACAGCAGAAGATCGTAAGGTTGTTTGCTGCTGCTGTTTGTCAACTTCCATAATTTTTTTAAAATCGTGTGGAATTCCAAACTATTCATGTGATACATCGTTGGAAAGCCATAAAAAATAGAATCGTTTTGGCATATAGATCACTCAAATCAGAGATCGGATGAGAGAGTTATGCCCAAAACGGTGAGGCTGCGCATGCTGCCAGCGAAATTCATGTTATTCTTCAACATACCCTGGTGAAAGGTAATACGTTTCTATGTTTCTTGCTTCTGCTGATTTAGAAATGCATGGAACCTTAACGGTTCACATCGGTGAAAAGTTCCCTTATGACTTTTCTTTTACTGCTCTCTACAAAAGTAAAGTGAAAGAAGCCCGCATACCCACTCTTCTTTCCCCCTATCGCTAGGGGCCTCGCCTTGTTCTTTGAATTTCTAAAAAAGGCTACATTCGATCCGTTAATTCCGAACCAAATGATCGAATGCCAACAGAGGCAACGAAAAGAATAAAAGAAAAATAAGATGTGTCACATGATTATATTGGCTTCAGAAAATTTTTAGAAAAATAAATTCAAACCAATCAAGCAGACAAGAAAGTCATACATCACAGAAAATCACTACTAACTAGATTTATGCCTTGGTACATAGAAATTCATTAGGATAAGTAATTCACTCAACTCTCTAGTGTTATAGGCTTTAAATCTCACATCATGATTTAATTTTGGTGTTTAACCATAGGCTTGCCTATTATCTTAACTCTCCTTTCATTTGTAGCTAGCAAAATTATGAACCAAAAAGGGCTTTGTATTTGGTTGCAATGTTGGATCCTTGGTTAAGGTAGGAAATATATGGACAATGTGACTCAAATAATAGAGAAATCAAGATAGAGATTTTCTTTTATATTCAAGACTCTAAACATTTCAAAGCATCTCCAACTTGAACTCTTCTTATTCTTTCAGTATATATAATTTTCATTCCTTCTCCATCTTCGAGCATAACAATTCACGAGGTATCAGTTTCGGGTACTACTCAACAAATTTTTTATTCAGCTCTTCATGGCCTTCTAATTTTTTTCTTTTTTTATCACATGGCCTTCATCACTTTTTCAGCTCCAAATATTTTTCACCCTTTCCAAGCTTTAAAAGACTCAATAACACACTTTGGCAGCATTTAATTCTCCACTAAATATAGGAATTTTAAAGGCTTAATTAAGATATCAAAGTGGCTAATTCTCATAGGTTACCAAAGAAATAAGACTTTTATGCTCAAAATGGCTAACTACGGATAATATTATTTGGTAGGAAATTCTTTGGCTAAGTTACTCATAAAATCAAGGATGGCCTTAAATCATTTCCATAATCTACTAAACTATTTTGGAATATTCAAGGAGACTCAGGACAAGTTCTAGAAACACGTCACAATTAATCAAGAGACTCTCAAGAATAAAACAATCATGTATCAAGATGTTCATGATTTTCAATAGGCTCAAAACTCAAATATCCAACATCAAACATCCCATTACCAGTCAAAAATAAGAAAATCTCATAATTCTATCACATAATTAACAAACAAAACCTCTGATCTCTAGGGTACTCACACAACAAGATACAATAAATAAATTTTATCCCCAGTGCACATGAGACAAGGTAAGAACATCACTCCCCCCAAAATTATTTCGAACAAAGTTTGAAAAGGATGTGATTGCCTTAAGAGAGTCATGCAATGATGATAAAATTTCTAACACACAACACGAAATAAAATAAACTGAAAGCTATTAAAATGGTAGGGTAGCCCCCAACAACCGCTCATTTTTAATGTTATTGAGTACGATGTAATGTTAATCAATTCAAGTGATCAAGAAAAGAAGTTCCCTTTGTGGTGTTAGCTTGTAGTGCCTCGTACAATGACCCTTAGCTATAAGATTTCTTCTTTCTTGTTTTTTCCACGCATAATTCTCCATTTCATGGAACTCCTTGTAGCTAATCTTATTTTCATGCCACTTTTTTATCTTAACTTTGTAGATCCTCGAATTCCCATAAGCTCTCCCTTTAAGCTCGTCTTTCTTTAGCGGTACGTGTTACTGCTTCTACCTTATTTGCTCTAGTCTCGCCACTTCCTCCTTGGTATCCCTACACTCATTAACATTACGTAAGCACTTAAGAGACTCAACATAAAGCTTATTAGACATATTATCTAAATCAGTAGTGGGAAAAGTGAGAAATTCACTTATGCATGTGTAACACCCCACTAATTTAACTAATTAATTAAACAAAATTAAATAAAAAGAAAAGGCTTTACTAAATAAAATAATGTAGGAATATTAGTAACCCTTCAATTCCTACTAAAATGTCACAATTTAGGAGCTTGTGAGACCTTTCATATTTCCTCACATGTGAGCTTAACACACAAGCTACCCATGATCTACAATTAAACTCCACAACCCATGATCTACCATTAATATAGGGTAATTATTAGATAACATTTATGTTTTTAGTGCTAAAACTTTCACTAGCTCACAAACCCCTATATAAATCCCAAGCCCCAAACTCATTACTCACACCACCACATTTCACTCAAGAATCCTACAAGTTCTCAAGAGTTAGGCAAGTTCTCAAAGAGGTTCTCAAGTAAGTTATTTTATCAAGACTAAGGTGTGGGAATTTCTATGTGTTTTCCTATATGAATATGCATGTTTGTCAATGTTCATGACATGAATCTATAAATGCATACATGAAATCAAGTATTATACTTAATTGTACCATGGAAATTAGCCAGGGTCCCTTTGGTAATGTTTGGTTTGGGATTATGTGGGGTTTGAAAATCATGAATAGTGTGTTCTATGTTTGTTTTGGGTTTTAAGTAGGGTGGGTTTTAACTTTATGTCAAATCAATGTATTAATTTATTTAAAAAGTTAAATGAGAGAGGAGAGATAAAGAGAGAAAATGTATTAATTGAGGAGAGATAATGTAGTAGGTATATATAGGGGTGGTTTTTAAAATTTGGATGTGGGTTTTGAAATCCAAAACCTGAGTTTGAAACCCAGAAACAAACATTGCCTTAAGGGCCAGGATTGTATGAAGATCCCTAAGGTAGACTGGCCGTGCTCATGATATTATCGATCGATCAAGAAACTTAAAACTATTTTATGTCAAGTTGATGTATACATGATGTTGATGCATATCATTATTTATATTTGAATATGCATATGGTTCCCCACTTAGCAAGTTGGAATGCTCACCCCAAACATTGAATATTTTCAAATTATGAAGGTTGATGCAAGGCTTGGTGGGAGGTGTACTTGGCTTGGGCAACCACACCTCAATTGCTATGGATTCTATTTTTAAGTTTATGCATTATTAACTCATGTTCCTCTATTTAACTAGAGGCAAAAAAACTATATTTTTATCATGAACTACTTTTTAGTACTCTTTTTATCAATTATGAAGTTCGCCTTATTTATTTATGTGACCTAATTTCCTATTTTTAAATTAATTAACACCCTAGTTTTAATACAAATATCTTTATAAAAAATTGGGATGTTACAACATGTCTCCAAATGATCCTTAGACGGGATAAAAGGCATGTTTTCATCAACGATCTCCTCCACCACGTCTACATTCTTGCACTCTTGTGTTTTTCCTAGCCACTTAATTGCTTTTTCAATGATAAAACAACATCTTCATCATTCACCCTAATTAAGTTTCAATTCTCCTTTCTAAACATCAATTAAGGTGCCTCTAGTAGCAAGGAATGCTCTTCCCAAAATAAGAGGCTCGTTATCTTTGTCATCCTCTATATCAAGCACAAAAAAGTTCACGAGAAAGATGAATTTAAAGACTTTCACCAACACGTCCTCTGTTATCCCCTTGGGCTAAGTCAGAGATTGATCAGCTAACTGAAGCACCACGGATGTTGGCTTCAACTCCCCCAAACCTAACTTCTGAACATGGTGTAGGGCATTAGATTGATGCTGGCTCCAAGATCACATAAGGCCCTCTGCCTATTTCACACAGTATGGTGAAGCTTTCTGGATCTTTAAGGTAGGTAGGTATCTTTCTGTGAATGATAGAGCGCAGCTTTCCATGAGATTCACCGTCTCTACCCCAGTCAAGCTCCTTTTCTTAGACATGATGTCCTTGATGAATCGAGCATAGTAAGACATCTACTTCAAAACCTCTGCGAAGGGGATATTAATCTGAATTTTCTTGAAAATTTCAAAGAACCTTTTGTACTTCTCATCCAATCCCTTCTTGAGTTGACGCTGAGGGAATGGAAAGGGTATTTTTGTTTTAGGTATCCCCAAGCTGTCTATCTCCACTTCCTTTTGTTTAAGCTTTTCTTCCCTCAATCTCTTTACCTTTTACCATTTTTTAAGGAATTTACTTCTCAATTTTAATTTAGGATAAAGCTAAAGTTTCTAAAGTCACCGCATCACAACTCGACTCCAACGCGACTCGAGTTGGGTCACTGTCAAGTCGAGTTGGCTCATTGTTGTCTTCTATATCCTCTATTTTGTCTATTGGCATTTTTGGGCCTTCATACTACTTTCCAGACCTCAATGTGATGGCTTTACACTCTTTTGGGTTTATTTATGTTGTAGAGGGAAATTTCCCCTTTTCTTGTTGTGAACTGACAGTAGAAGTCAACTGGCCAATTGAATGCTCTAACCCTTAAAGTTGCTTAGACATTGAGTTCATTCCCATGATCATTCCTTCCCAACTTGCTAATTCTTGAGTCATGAGCCTTATGAGTTACTTCATTACTCACCATGTACTGTTTAACCAAATCCTCAAAATCTGATTTTTCTTCCTCAGTCTTTGCTCCATGATCAAAGTTGGCTGGAAACCTAACTGTATTATTTGGATTTGAATATGAGAGATTCTCATGTTTTCTTTGTCCTTGCCAATTTTCACCTCCACCTTGATTGTTTTGATTGCCGCATTGATTCTAGTAGTTACCCCCTTAGTAATTCCTATAGTTGGAATTTCTTGGATGGTTGCCCCTTACCAATTTCCACCTTGGTTATTAGGCGGCCCTATGTTTCCTTGTAAGCTTTGACCCATTGCCCAATTAGCATCCTCAACTTCTTGCAAGTTCATCACAACTCCATCACTGTCACTTCCTTGACTGCTTCCCCCACTATAGAGATTACTCAAGTAATTACTGATCACAGCCAGCTGAGAAGTCACCTTTTCAAGTTTATCATTCTCGGCCACCTTCTCTTCTACTTGCACAACTCTACCAAGCGCATAAGTTCCTCGAACTCTATCTGCAGTCCAGTCCCTTGAGTTCATTGATATGTCATCGAAAAGCTTCTCAACGTCTCTAGAGCTCTTCCCAAAGATAGTTCTACCAGTAGATGCATCTACTAATACTCTCAAATCATTATCCAGACCATCATAGAAAACACTGATAAGTTGAGACTTCTTGAGGCCATGCTGTGGATATCTTCTTAAAGCTTCTCTGAATCTCTCCCACGCCTCATAGAATGTCTCATCTCTTCGCCGCTTAAAATGGTTTATCTCTTGCTTTAGAGCCATCACTTTTGATGGTGGCATGAAGCATTCAATGAAAAGCTGTTGGAGCTCATTCTAGTTGCTGCAACTCCCTTACGCCAGTGTATCATACCACTCTCTTGCCTTATCAGCCAAGGAAAACTGAAACAAATTCATCTTCCAAGTATCATCATTGGCATCCGACACTTTAACTGTTTTGACATAGCTGTTATAACGTTTCAAATGACCATAAGGTTCATAAAAAACTCCAGCCGCAAAGGGTTCCTTTCCACCATAGAGATCAGGACTAGTCTGATATTATTTGTTTCACTGACACCTCCAACTACGCCTGTCCCTTCCAGATTGGTGCAACTGAAAGTCTCGCAGATTATGATGTCATCCTCATCTGGTTACCTTACGTTTGCCATAACTACTATTTCAAGTTCCTCTTCTTCAACTTCCGGCAAGTTTAAGTTTTCAACCTCTTCTTCCAATCCTAACACTGTAGACTGCTCTAGTAACTCTATCTTATCTTTCTTTTTCTGAGCTTTTGCAGTCTTAGGAGTTGTGTTAGGAACTCTTCCTTCTCCCTTTCTTCACCTTGCGGATGCTTCGATTTCAAGACCAAATTTGAGGAGTGGAAGTCCTTTCTTTGATCTCGTATGTATACACCTGCGAAGAAGAATATAAATTTAAGAGAAAATTTCACTAACACAAAAATTGTCTTAAATAATCTAGCAAATAAAAGAAAAATAAACAATTACACCGTCCCCAGCAACACCGCCAATAACTTATTGCGCGTTTTATATGCACTCAATTAAAATCCCCAAGTACAAGGATATCTATTGTAGCATCAAGCAACCAAGTTTATTTATCGAATTCTAGGGACGGTAAACTATTTATTTCTGAAATCACTAGAAAATTAATACATGTAACTAAAAATTAATTTTTTGTAAATTTTTAACAACTAATGAAGACTTAAAAATTAAATACTAATTAATGAATAAAAATATTAAGGATTCAAGTAAGGAGAAAATAGTAGCTCTAGGGATTCCAGATTAAATCTATTAATCTAATACTATGACATTCGGATTTAATTATGTAGAGGTTATGGAAGAATCACCAAAGTTTACAAATTCACTTAATTGGTCTAAGCAAACTTGTAATTATTCTGGTTTATCCCCTAAGGCTCTAGGCTAATACCCCATATTTCTCTTTCTAGGTAATTGCAATATTATTTCTCTTCCTCGTCAGGTAGTAGAAATTAATATGTGTTCCCTTTTTAGGTACTACATGTTTATTACCTAATTTCCTGAATATTACTAACATGACAAATCATCAATTCATCATATAATCCATGCATAATAAATTTAGTAATCAGGTCAATTACCTCAACTTATACCAAATAACGAATTAATTTAACTGCGCGCACAAGTCATAATTATTTCAAGAATTGATCAATAACAGAAAACAATCATAAACGTTACACATATTAAATTAAATAGTCTCAAATAAATTCATGGAAAAGTGAATAAACATTCTACAGTTTTAAAAATTCCAAAAAAATCAAGTATTAAATTACATCAATTTATTCCTTCATGGAGTGACGACAACTTCCATGGGTATAAGAATGATCTTACCACAATTCATAATAACTAGAAAGAAATCGAGTTTAATATGAAAAACCCTAGAATGAAGAATCATGTCCACTTTTCTCTCCGTCTCTTCCAATTGTTACGAATCTCCTCCTTGAATCCACACCTGGATAATGGATCGAATGAAGGGGTGGAATAGCATATGATAGGTAGGGTGGAATGGTGGGTTGCATGTGTGTTCTGTTTCGTCGAGATGGACGATGAAGTCACACATTCTGCCTCTTTTTTCGGCTCTCTCTGGTCCACGCTGGACGATAGAATGTGATGGGCTGTCAAATGGATTATGCTCTAGATGATCAATGGGCTGAAATTTCTCCATGTGAAGTGTAGTAATTCATGGGCCACAATTCAATTTCTAATCTTTGATACATGGGCCCCAATTATTTTAATTGTAATATTCTTGAGAGGTCACATGGGCCCACCACACTCTAATTCACGGCATGAATCTCACACCCTCAACATTGATAAATTCTTCACCTTTTTGCACGCATACATTCTTTCAAGTTCCTCTTTGTATATTTTATTAATTTCATTCTAAATAGTTCTAAAATCTACAAAATCTCATTAATACCCGTGAAGTCATGAAAATATGGAAATAAGAAATAAACTCCACAAATATGGTTAAAATAATGCAATAATCATATGGAAACAACCTGTGAAAAGCACAAATTTTCGTGCTAATCAAGAGATTTACTCTCTCATTGAGGGTCATAGGAATTTGAATTATTGGGGAATGCCGTAAGGTCATGGGCCTTAGGAAAATTTTAGTCAAATGACAACGTTTTTGGGCTTTAAAGAATTGAGCCCAAAATAATAGTAAATGGAAATTGACGTGTAATTTTCTTTATGTTATAGACCATATCATGGATCTTAATTGGTGAGACGGATTATCCATTGATTCGATTAAGTATATTTTAAAAGCTTACAAATAAAATGTTAAACATAAGAGGAATTATTGAGTTCGAGTTTGTAGGGTTTTTACTTCCTTTTGATATTGTTGTAATTGATCTATTCCTTTTTCTATATATATGTATATCTTGTAGAAAAATTAATTATTTAACTTATGTAATGATGATTTCTACTGTGTTCTTGTTATTGAAATGTTACTTGTGTTAACTTAGATTACACAAACACTCTTATAAACTCGGTTTACATAACTTATTACGTGAACCCTGATTTTTTCTCACCTTATGCCCTCCCCTTCCAATCCTATTATACCCCATGTATTGCTAGGGCTTTAAATTAAAAGGAAAAAATAGGGTTTACACCATAAACCCAGTTTACAAGAGACTAACTCCTTAGATTATTGATGTACGATGAGTAGAATAAAGAGGCATTCACTACAAAAAAAAATTAGCAACCGAATTTACCAATGGAATTCAATCTGTTGGTAATTAAAAATGGATTAGCAACAAAAATGATACTTTTGTTTTAGCAACGGAATACCAATAGATTTATTCTCTATTTTACCAACAGAATTAAATTTTCATTGCTTAAAATTTACCAAGCACTACTTTACCAAGGGATTCCGTTGTTAATTCGTTGGTAAACCACTTTAGCAATGAAATTAAGGCATTATGGCAACCTTAAGTTTGAGACCCAGTGGGACAGTATATGAGTTTAACTTCAAGAGCTTTAGATTGAAAGAAAGTTTATTAAATAAAAACCCCATACATTCCATTGGTATCATGAATCTTGCTAGGTTTAAGTAAAACCAAGTTTTGTGGAGATTCTATAGAGAATGTTATTCGACTTAGAAATCCATATCTAGAAACCATTCTACAAATATGTTTGTAATCATTGACAACTCCCTCAATATGTATACCGTATGTAGCTGAAGACTACCACTCTCAAAGTATTCATACAATGCTTATAAAGCTCTAAAATTTCTATACATTCTGTTTATGGATCATAGTAGAAAGAAGTTAATAATTATAAATGTGTTAATCGCATATAAAACCACGAACTTTTCTCGTATTGCAAATTAATCCTGACTTTTTGTGAAATAGCAAAAAAGGACCTAACTTTTAAGGTGTGTGCAATTCGAACCCAACGGGTAGATGATGGTTGCCTGTTGCATGCGTTTTGCAATAATGCTTAAAGTTGGGGGGCTTTTTGTAATTTTTCAAAGGTGAGGATTGATGAGAGTGATAATTCACGTATTTTGAGTTCCAATTTGTATGAAAATTGAGTAAGGTTTGTTCTAAAATCAAGGCAAATCGGGATGTTTAATGAAAATCTATGAATCAGATGCTACTGAGGCTATTTGAGCATATTTATACAGGAAAACAGGTTAGAAGTGCTTAGAATTGGAAAATAAGTTTTTCAAGGTGTAGCTCGACCAAAGAAGAGTAGCTCGACCAAGAGTAATTTGGTCGAGCTACACAGAGACATTTCGGGTTACAGAGGTACGGTTCGACCAAGAAAGGGTAGCTCAACCAAGAAAAATTTGATCGAGCTATACTGCAGGAAAGTCGAGCTGGGCGTGAAGACAGAGTTTCAGTTTATAGACACGCAGCTTGACCATAGGTCGACCAAGGAGGTCCAGCTCGACCAAAACTATTATGGTCGAGTTGGGACATGTCAGTGCTGAAATGTTGAGATTTCACCACCTGTGCATGTATTTTCGTATTTTCCACGAAAAAGCCCAGAAAAGGTCCATAAGGAGAGTTTACAAGTATATAAGGGGATGCAGATCACATTAAGAAGAGAGTTAAATTCCACATCCATTCGACACCACATCCAAACCCTAACTCCATCTGCAGGAGCTGTAGAGAGAGATTTATGCAGCGAATCAATTAGAACCAAGTGAAGATTCAAGATGGAGCGAGAAGCGACGGAGCCCACATCTAGCATTTATTTCGCATCTTAATCTTTCTTGTAATTTTCAAGACCATGGGTAAGATCTATCCAATCACCATAAACGTACTTCAAAGCGTCATGGGCTAAAACCGCTTTGATAGTTCTAGGGTTTATGAAGGTTTTACTAGTTAATTGAACTTCCGTGTATATACTCTATACAACACTACTTGTGGTTTATTTTATATAAGACTATGCATTTTTAATCCATATTCAGAGTTGTTTTGTGCATCATTAACTGTTATATAGAGTCTGAATATATATCTTGGTTATTAATTGAGCACGTTCACTGCTGAACAAGATTTTATGTTATGATTCTAAGTGAGGGGACTCCGAAATTTTATTAGAACTATCTTATATGAATACTTGTTAATTAAATTGGATTTGAGTTAGTAAGTAGGATAAAGAGGATAATTTCATAGTACCTATAGTGGAAGATCATATCGGGTTAGAGTACTTAGTGCACGTGAAATAATTGATATTGATAGTACCTAGAAAGGGGGGTGAAATTATGTTCTTACTCCGAGGTAATTCACACGTGTTACACGCTTGTCTACTTATGTCTATAGAGTGGATTTGCATGGTATATTGATGCATCCATATTCCAAAACCCCAAGTATGAAGGATGCGATTGTAGCTTTGATAAGCGACCAAGTTATATTATTGAACCCAAATGAAGGATGATTATCAATTTATTATTAACTAAATTAATTAAAACTATGGTTTGGCAAATTACTTTGGAAATTATTATTAATCTAATAGACACAATAATTAAATAGCAATTAAAATAGAAAACAGTAGAGAATAATCGAGAGTTGAACAAGTGAGAAGATAGGTAGCTCTTCGGGCCATCCAATTTCACTCATTAATTTCCCTTCCGTATCTTTCGAATCCAACTCAATTAATAAGTATTCATATAAGATAGTTCTAATGAAGTTTCGGAGTCCCCTCACTTAGAATCATAACATGGGATCATACTCAGCAGAGAACGCACTCAATCAATAACCAAGATATGTATTCAGACTCTACATAACAGTTAATGATGCACAAAATAACTCTGAGTATGAATTAAAAATGCATAGTCTTATATAAAATAAATCCACAAGTAGTGTTGTACGGAGTATACACAGAAAGTTCAATTAATTCATAAAAATATTTAAAACCCTAGATCTACCAAAAAGGTTCTAGCCCATGATGTTACGAAGAACAATCATGGGTGTTAGATAGATCTTACCCATATGTCCGGAAAATACAAGATAAATTAAAAAATAAATAAAACCCTAGATGCAGGAGTCGTCGCGTCCTTCTCCGTCTTGAATCCTCCTCTTGGTTCTCCTCTTGATTCCACAGACGAATCTTCAAAGTGATGGATGGATGGAGAAAAGGATGTGGATGATGGTTGGGGGTGATCCCCCCTTGTGGGGTGGTGTAGGATGGATGTGTTGTGGTCTCTTTCTCACATGAATAATGATGTAAAATATATATAGGTGTGAGAAGAGAATTAAATAAGGAAATAAAAGATATGGGTGAATCATGGAGATTATGTGATAAGGAGATTAATTGTGCTCCAATAAATAGGTAATTTTCGAAAATTTTCAAAAATTTTTTGAAATTCTCACTGGTAGCTGCGCGACTTCACGATTTGGAGCATAATTTCCTCTTCCAAACTCTGATTTTAGTGATTCTTGTGCTCACACGATCCTCTTTTCCTTGGATTTCTATCCATATGAAGATCTCACCAAAAGTCCAACATTTGAATATGTTACAAGTCATGTAAACTGGAACAGTCGTGCTGAGTAGAAACAGCTTGCGCGACATCACCATTTCGATCATAACTTTCTCGTTTGGACTCCAATTAAGGTGTTTATTACGCCAAAACGACCCACTCTTCTATGAATTTCCAACACTATATCACACTTTTAGTTTAGATCTCCACATAAATATAAAAAAATTACACAAGTTGGACGTGCGTTTTTCAGCATTCTTGCACAAGTTACACATTTTCTCCAACTTTGCATTTATGATCATTTTTCCACCTAAAACACAATAAAACACCTCAAACGCATATTTTTCTCATATATATTGAATATAAGATACTTGTTCTAGTATATGACAATAATTTTCATTAAAAATGTGTTAAATTGGACACTAAAACACGCTTATTTTCACTTTCATCAGTCAACACAAAACATATATTTTTATATATTAAGTTCTTATATTATCATATTTAAATTATTACATAAAAAGCATAATATTAAGAAATCATAATTAAACATAAAACTATTATTTTAATATTAATTTATTATATAAATATTTATATATTTTCTATTATTTAAAATTATATTATTATGAATTAAATATAAATTAAATTCTATTATTTTAAATAAATAAATAAATAAATAAATATATATATATATATATATATATATATATATATATATATATATATATATATATATATATATATATATATATATATATATATATATATATATATATATATGGGGTACCGCGGATATTGAGGTATTATCCGTACCCGATCCAAACCCTAATGAGATTTTCACAGCTATCTGTATCCATCCCAAACCTGTTTACAACTATCCATACACCCGCCCACTCTATTAAGATTTTGATAGAACGGGTACTTGAAAATGCCCTCTCATTACCATCTCTAACTATTATCGTTTAATAAATTAAATTAATAAATATATTTAATAATTTGAAATTATTGTATAATTAAGGATAAATTATTAAATATATTAAAATAAATATAAAATAAAAAATTAATGATAAAAATTTATAAAATTAATAATATTAAACTAAGATTTATTTTTTCATGAAATTTCTTATTTAAAATTTTATAATTAACTAAATTTATTAAACTTAAAAATTCTAAGGATAAATAGATTAAATATATTAAATAATTTCTTACTCTTCTAAAAAAATTTTATTTATTAATATATTTTATTAAAGAATATTTTATAATAAAGAAATTATTTTTAAATTTAAGAATCTATTTCTCCAATGATATATTATTGGTAATATGGATGTCAAATTAAAGAACATAAAAAGACAATTGATTTGATATAATTTTTATATAAATCCGATTTAAAAATAAAAAGTTAAAAACACTTAAAATTTTAGGTAAATTTTTAAATAAGATAAAGAAAAATGAAATATTTTGATTGGTTGTTTAAAATAAAGTAACTACATTATCTTCTCTCCTAAGTAAGTTTATTATAAAAAAAATTAAAAAACTATAAAAATGACACATCATGCCTAAATTGCTCCCATGATGCCACATAATAAAATCAAAAACCTCATTTAGTTTATAGTATATGTATATTAGTTAGCAATTCACAAATGTATATAGTTTTATTAGTAAATGCATTACTATTTTTATTTAAGTTTATTATTTTTTAATGATATAAAAATATAAAATACAAAGTGAATGAATATATTGATAAAGAAAAAATTATATATATAATATCTAATCAATTAAACTATTATTATTGTGTCACTTTTTTCTGTACTAAGAGAGTGTTGCTATGAACTAGTGTCTTATCTTTTACTTTTATTATTATATGTTAAAAAGTTTAATCTTTAGGTTCTAATAATGCTGCTATCTAGCTATTGTAGTTTGTATCGTCACTCTGTGAGAGACTTCCTTATCCTGACAATAATAAGTAGAAATCCACTCTCTGGTCGGCACGTAGATGCTCGATCTTGACATTTTTCTTGTTAGCAAATGTTTTCTTCTATTTCATTTCTATTCAGAAGGACTTAGGTGGATTCTCGAAAGGTAGTTTAGAAGTATAGTTCGCTTGAAGGCAGAATGGAAGCCAGAACGACTAGAACCTCCACTGAAACCTTAGGAAAGGCAGAAGCAATGAAAGAGGCTGGAACTAAGAGATGGTGGAGTGCTCTTGCGATCAAGGAGGATACTTCAAAATAGAATCCGGCAAAGAGTTGATCGGCAAGGGAAAAATATAATTTAATACAAACATGTAAGGAAAATAGGTAATGTGGTGTAATTAAGAGTAATACAGATATTTTTAAAATATATATTGTAATTATATAATAATAGGGTGTGTATTTAATAAAAAGGGGTGTGTATTTAGTGGAACCCTTAATTTTATTCTATAATAAAATTTTCAATTCTAATTTCATAACAACCAAACAAGGACCTTTAAAATTATTTAATTGAGTTAATGGATGATCCGTCTCACATTAGAAGATCCGTGAGACGGTCTCACCCAAGTATTTTTTATTAAATTAATTTTAATAAAATTACTATATTTAATACAAAAATTTTTTATTATGACACACTAGAATAAGACCGGCTTTTTTTTCAAATTGATAGAACTGGATCGTACACGCCATATATTCTAATATGGATCAAACCCATTTGTCTGCGCAATTTCCTCTTTCAATCTTTGTTCTTAATCTAACGCTCTCTCCTCTTATCATATCCTAATGGAGAGTCGAGGCCGCACCGACGTCCATGAGAGGTCCATGCCACCCACCACCAAAAAAAATCAAGCGCTACAGCCTACCGTTGATTCGCCACTATTGTAGATCTGTTCTCTTGCCGAAGTCGCAAATCCGCAGCCATGGGTTTCATCTCAGTCGAGACCGTCACTGCGTTTCCCATCCGCCAGAGAGAGCCACATGTTGCCTTAAGCCAACTGGAAAATTCCCACCACGTTGCCGCCGTCGATTGGGAATTAAGGGTGGAATCCCAACGAATAGAAGAGTAGAGGGAAGGTTTGTGTAAAGAGATGGACATCAATAATCAATAAAGTAGAAGGGGGTGTTGGTTCAACAGTATTTGAATCCGATGTACTTTGGTATATCTCTAATTAGTGATTTATTGGAGGGACAAGTGGGGATTGAATATAACTGGCTTGAGCCAAAGATATCTGTGAAGGATTCTTTAAACTGGAAATTTTGTTGCTACAGTTTACGTTAATTGTAAATTTTATAATATTTATAGGTTGATTAATGTTAGAGAAATGTCTGCTTTTTCTCATCAAGATCTATCGAAAATGATTTTATTTTTTATTTTTTTGATCCAGGCAAGGTATGTATGTTGGAAGAGATAAGGGGTTGTTGGGTCATAAGGACGAAGAAAGGGTTGTATTAGAAGTGGCAAATGGATTCTTTAATTGGACAATGAGGATTATATCAACTTGTTTGTCAAGAAGGACCATCATTCGCAGGAGCAAGCGAGGCTTCGTGTACATGTTGAAGATGATGGAAGTCTGTAAAGCTCAAGGCTTCGTGTACGGTATCATCTCAGAGAAAAGAAAGCCCATCACCGGTGCATCTGATAATCTTCGTGTGGTGGAAGGAGAAAGTGAGGTTTGATCGCAACTGCCCGACTGAGATAGCCAAGTATCAGGTAGAGCATTCATTTCCTGTGAAGGTTGAGGAGTCTCATGTTGTGATGTCCACTCCTCATACACTTCAGGAGCTTCAGGACACTACACTTGGCTCGCTGTTATCGGCTTTGATGCAGCACTGCAATCCTCCCCAGTGCTGTTATCGGCTTTGATACAGCACTGCAATCCTCCCCAGCGGCGTTTCCATTTGGAGAAAGGCGTGCCTCCACCGTGGTGGCTGCCTAAGGATCAAGGGCCTCCTCCGTATAAGAAGCTCCATGATTTGAAGAAGGCATGGAAAGTTAGTGTTCTCACTGCTGTGATAAAACACATGTCTCCTGACATTGACAAGATCAGGAAGCTTGTGAGGCAATCCAAATGCCTTCAGAATAAGATGACAGCCATGGTTTACTTGAGCAACTGTGGTTGTGGTGGGAGATGAGTCGGGCAATGTAGGAGTGGACGTTGGTAAAGCGAAGGCTACTCTTTTAAGGCATTTCAGAACTGTATTAATTTAATCTTAAATTTTATTGTTTATTTTATTATTTACTTATTAGGTTGCTCTTTTTTGTTAATTAGTTTACTCTTTATAATTAATTAGGTTATCATATTTAATTCATTATGTTACTTTTTTATTAATTAGGTGACTCTTTAGAATGAATTAGGATACCATGAACATGTTTATTTATTACTCTTTATATTTATTTGTTTAAACACTATATATTGATAAGTTTAGTCAACATTTTTTAGGTTGCGACTTTTTTATTAATTGAGTTACTCTTTATAATGAATTGAATTACTACAAACCAGCTTTTGGATTATTCTTTATGTTGATTTGTTTATATATTGTGGTTTGGTCAATATTTTTTTGTGTATTGTTTTATATTAATTTTGTTACTCTACAATAAATTAGGTTACTATGAACAAGCTTTTGGATTACTCTTTATGTTGATTTCTTTATTTTTTTTTAGGTTAGTCTTTTTTATTAATTGGGTTACTCTTTATTATAAATTAGGTTATCCTTTAAAATGAGGCTCTGATTTTCAGTAAATAAAGTGAAGAATTAAATTGTACCCAATTTGTTAGGTGATTTTTTTATTTTTATTTTAGGTTACTCTTTTATATTAATTGGATTACTTTTTATAATAAATTAGATTACACTTTAAAATAAGATTCTAATTTTCTATAAATGAAGTGAAGAATTAAGTTGTACTCAATTTGTATGGTGGTTTCTTTATGTTTCTTTTATGTTATTTTTATTTTTATTAATTGAGTTACTCTTTAAAATGAGGTTCTAATTTTTTGAAAATGAAGTGAAGAATTAAATTGTTTTCAATTTGTAAGATGATAAATCACGCTTTAAAATTAATTAGATTATTTTTTACAATTAATTGCATTACTTTTTTAAATTAATTGATACACTATTTGATTAAATTTCTGAAAAAAAGCTAATTAGGTTTCTGAAAATAAGCTATGTGAATAATTAAAAGTAGAAATCATTATGGTTTAATAATACACAACCTAGGTCCATGTCACCCTTCCACTCCCACTTTCAAACAGGTGTTAAATTTTTATTTAAGTAAATAAAATGAAAAAGATATTGTGGGCCCTTACATTTTTTACTGAATATCAGAGAATACATAATGCTTGAATGGTTCGTTCTCATCCTCGAAGAAGCTGCTTGATGCGCCTAAGTAATAAGGATATCAATTATAGCTTAAGCAAGCGACCAAATTAAATATCGAACCTAAAGGACAGTGTATTATCAATTTAATTATTTACTAAATTAATTAAGACGAAAGACAATAAATGTTGAAATAATTATATCTACTAAACAATTAATTAAAATAACAATTAAAATAAATTAAGCACACTAGAAGAATACGAAAGTGAATCAAGTTGGAGAATAGGTAGCTCTAGGGTAATCTGGTTTCACTTATTAATTTCCCTTTCGTGTATCAATTTCCGACTTTGCCTTGTGTAATATGGACGCATCACTAAGCCATGCAAATCTATTCTATAGACACAAGTAAATATGCGTGTAACAAGTGTAAATAACCTTGGAACAAGAGATATAATTTTACCCCCTTTCTAGGTACTATCAGTATCAATTATTTCCCCCTAAGATTGGTACTCTAACCCGATATGATCTCCCTTTATAGGTATTATAAAATTAATCTCTTTATCCTGCTTATTAACCCGAATTCAATTCAATTAATAAACATTCATATATGACAGTTCTAATGAAGCTTCGGAGTCCCCTCACTTAGAATCATAACATGGAATTCTGTTCAGCAGTGAACGCGCTCAATCAACAACCAAGATATGTATTCACACTCTATATAACAGTTGAAGATGCACAAAATGACTGTGAATATGAATTAAAAATGTATAATCATATATAAAATAATTTCACAAGTAGTGTTGTACGGAGTATACACACGAAAGTTCAATTAATTCATAAAAATCTTCAAAATCCTAGATCTACAAAAAAGGCTCTAGCTCATGGTGTTGCGAAGAACACTCATGGGGGTTGGATAGATCTTACTCATATATCTTGGAAAATTACAAGATAAATTAGAAAACAAATAAAACCCAAGAAGCGGGAGTCGTCGCGTCTTTCTCCGTCTTGAATCCTCCTCTTGGTTCTCCTCTTTATTCAACAAACGAATCTTCATAGTGATGGATGGATGGAAGAAATGATGTGAATGATGGTTGGGGGTGATCCCCCTTGTGGGGTGGTGTAGAACGATTGTCGCCTTCTCACATGAATGATAATGTAAAATATATATAGGTGTGAGAAGGGAATGAAATAAGGAAATAAAAGATATGGGTGAAGCATGGAGGTTTATGTGATAAGGAGATTAATTGTGCTCCAAGAAATAGGGAATTTGTGATAATTTTTGAAAATTTTCGAAAATTCTCGCCGGCAGCTGCGCGACTTCACGATTTTGAGCATAACTTCTTCGTCCGAACTTCGATTTGAGTAATTCTTGCGCCAAAATGATCTTTTATTCTGTGGCTTTTAAACTATGTATCAAAAATAATATAAATTGAGCGTCATTTTTCAATATTCCTCAAATTTTGCACTTTTGATCATTTTTCCAGCTAAAACACAATAAAACACCTCAATTGCATCTTTTTTTCAAATATATTGAATATAAGACATTTGTTTTAATATATAACAACAATTTTCATAAAAAAATTATAAATTAGATACTAAAAGATGTTTATTTTCACTCTCATAACTGATGCCGATCATTCACTCTCTTAGCCAAAAGTTGGCATCTCTCCCTGTCTCTGATGAGAGTGAAAATAAGCGTGTTTGAGTGTCCAATTTAATACTTTTTTAATGAAAATTATTGTTATATATTAGCCTAAATATCTTATATTCAATATATGTGAGAAAAAGTACATTTGAGGTGTTTTACTGTGTTTTAGGTGGAAAAAGGATTAAAAGTGCAAAGTTAGAGTAATGCTGAAAAATGCACACTCAACTTTCATAATTTTTTGTATTTTTGTGGAGCTCAAAACTAGTGGTGTGATACATAGTTGGAAAGCCACAGAAGATATGATCGTTTTGGCGTAAGAATCGCTCAAATCGGAGTTTGTACAAAAAAATTATGCTCAGAATCGTGAGGTCGCACAGCTGCCAGCAAGAATTTTTGAAAATTAGCCCATAATTCTTATTTCTTGAAGCACAATTAATCTCCTTATCATATAATTCTCCATGATTCACCCATATCTTTTATTTTTTTATTTCATTCCCTTCTCACATCTATATATATTTTACATCATTATTCATGTGAGAGGACTACAACACAATCATCCTACTTCCTTTCCTCCATACATCCCTCACTTTGAAGATTTGTCTGTAGAATCAAGAAGAGAATCAAGAGGAGGATTCAAGATAGAAAAGGACGCGATGACTCCCACATCTAGGGTTTTATTCGTTTCCTAATGAATCTTCTTTCGTTTTGGCTCGTTCTCCCTCATTTCAACCCCGAATTGAGATCTGCTTTATTCCACATCTTCCTTTTCGCGTCTAGAATATATTTTTACCTGAAAATTATATTTTTAAGCTCATTCTCACACATTTCCATAAAAACACAAAACACAACCAAATAATACACAAATACGGATAAAATAACATGAAAACACATATAAAAATACACTAAAATCTAGGTGAAAATATCACTCATCATGTATCTCAAAATCATCATCTTCCCCCCTTGCTCCTATCAACATGTTGTCAATCCCATTGTACTTGAAAATTTCACGTATGGCAATATTATCTGGATTCTGCCTTGCTCTGGCCATGTTTAGCTCAGTGTGTTGTTTCTTTCTTTCTTTACTCTCATTTTCCTAGTGCACAAGTACCTCAGAAAAATTTAAGGTTAGATAGAAATAAATAATTACAAATAAAAGCCTTAATCAAACTAGAAATAATAAAATCAATCATAACAGCCGTCCCTGACAACGGCACCAAAAACTTGATGAGTGTTTTCTTTACATGCAAAATTAATCCCCAAGTATTAAGGATATCAATTGCAGCTTAGCAAGCGACTAAGTTAAATATCTAACCCAAAGGACGGCGTATTATCAATTAAATTTTAATCTAATAACTAATATGCTGAAAATTAAATAACAATTAAAATAAAATAACACTGAAAGAATACTAAAGTGTCTCAAGAATGAAGAATAGGTAGCTCTAGGGTAATCCAGTTTTACTACTTAATTTTCCTCTTAAGTGCAGGCCGACTCTGCCTTGTGAACTATGGACACATCACTAAAAATGCAAATGCAAATCTACTTTATAGATACAAGTAAATATATACGTAACACGTGTGAATAACCTCGGAGCAAGAGACGTAATTTCACCCTCTTTCTAGGTACTATCAGCATCAATTATTTCCCACGTCTGGAATCTAACCCGATATGATCTCCCTTTATAGGTACTATAAAATTACCCTCTTTATCCAGCTTATCAACCCGAGTTCAATTCAATTAATAAACATTCATATATGAAAGTTCTAATGAAGCTTCGGAGTCCCTTCACTTAGAATCATAATATAAAACCCTGTTCAGCAGTGAATGCGCTCAATCAACAACCAAGATATATATTTAGACTCTATATAACAGTTGAAGATGCACAAAATGACCATGAATACGAGTGAAAAATATGCAATTATATATAAAATAAATCAACAAGTAGTGGTGTACGGAGGACACACAAAAGAGTTTTATTAATTCTTAAAATCTTCAAAATCCTAGATCTACCAAAACAGTTCTACCCTATGATGTTGCGAAGAACAAGCGTGGGGGTTGGATAGATATTACCTGCAGCACTAACACGACCAGTGTGCATGAACACGGCTAGCCATGTGCAGAACACGCCCCTATAAGCCAAGGCCGTGCGCCAGCATCTGAAACACCTGTAAGCCATGGTCGTGTGCGGCACACGAGCTGTGTGCATACACACGAGCCGTGTCTGTGCAAATTCTGGGAAAAATCAGCAAGTCTTCTACTAGCTCCCAAGGGGTATAAATACTCATTATTTCAATATTTGAGAGAATTTCGAAGGGTTTCAGCTGAGCACACACATCATACACCATTTCCTATATTTTACACCATCCATTTCATCCATTCTTCATCCATATCATCTACCTTCATCCCACCATCCAAGTAGTTAGAGAAGCAAGGGGGAGTGGAGATTGCAAGAAGAGGAAGAGAAGCACCATTGAAGCTATTCAAGGGAGTTTTAATTCTAATTTTTGTAAACTTCTTTGTAGTTCAATCATGGTTTTGGAGAATCAATTGTCTATATTGCTTTCTTTGAGACTATGAGAGGCTAATCTCCTTTGTGAGATTAACAATATGAATTGTGTTGGATAATTTTGGGTATTTTACAATTGAATAATTATGTTGATTGGGTTTATTGATTTTCTATCATTGATGCTCTAGATCTTGATGTTTATGATGATTTATGTGGTGTTTATTTTAAACGTGTGATTAGATTGAGAAGTCAATTATATGTTTAAGATAGTTCATTGAATCATTTCATCATACACCTCATGTGCATTATAGATCTTAAAGAGATAGAGATGTCATTTAGGATTTAGAACCCTTTGATAGAACATTTGATTGGTTAGATCGAGAGGTCGATTGATCGTGTGATGGGACTCTCCAATTGAACTTAGTACCTAGTTGGAATTGTTTGATTGAGAACCAACCTTAGAGCTATTTTGAGACCTTATTTAGGATCTACATCCTATCCATCTCGAGAGGGAGTTTAGGTGGAATTAGTGTTGGCCCTTAGTTATTAACCCATGAATATGAATTTATTGCACGATACCTAGATTTTCCATGCTTTAAGTATTGCTAGTCTCATTCTCTATCTACTTGGCTCATTCATCCATCTTCCATTCATCTATCCCATTGTTTATCTTGTCATTTAATTTTTTAATTGTCATTTCTTGATTAATCCTTTCCCTTTATGATCATCTCTATAAAACTATGACAAACACGAGAACGCTTAAACTCTAGTACCTTCCTCACTATGGTTGATAAATTCTTTAATTGGTCATTTCGACTACAAAATGGCTAATCAATACATCCCGCTCTTATTAACGTGGTGGAGAAGAATCCCTTTTCTGGGAGTTCCTTTGAAGATCCATACCAGCATCTCAAAAAATTCCTTGGTTATGCAAACACTCAGAAAGATGCTGGACCTAATGATAATGCTAGGTGTATCGCCCTATTCAAGTTCTCTTTGATTGGTAGGGTGGAAGCTTGGTATGAGACTCTTGATGGAACAGACTGTACTACATCGGACCAAATGCAGTTGAAGTTCTTGGAGAGATATATGCCACCTTCAAAGGTCTTCAGAATGAGGCAAGAGATCACTCAATTTGTTATGAATCAGGGTGAGAAATTCCATGAGGCGTGGGAAAGGTTTAAAGATATGCTCAGGAGGTGCCCACAGCATGAGATATCTAAGGCTCAGTACGTAAGTACCTTTTACTATGGATTAGATTGTGAGTCGCGTATTCTTATTGATGCATCATCAAGTAGAGCGTTGTTATCTAAAACAGCAATAGAAGCAGAAAATTTATTTGAAGACATCTCTATGAATTCACGTTGCTGGCCTACGGAAAGAGTAAGAGGATCATATGTACTAGGTAAGGTAGCGCAGGTTGAACGTCAAGTGGTGAAGCCGAATAGGGATGATGAGATCATCTCTAGACTAGCTAATATCAACAGGCTACGAGAATCCCAACAGAAGAAGATTACAGAGTTGACACGAAGGGGACCTAGTATGCAGTACCAAGAAGTGAAGAGTGTTGAAGATACCTTCAATCGATACATGGCTAAGAATGATGCAAGAGTGGATAGACTTGAGGCTACTATGAATTCTACCCATACAGACTTATCTAAGTTGCTAAATGACCTAACTTTATTGATGCGGCAAATGGCCTAGAGACTGAATCAATTGACGCAAACGTTAGAGAAAGAAAAGTTCCCGTCTCAAGGCATAATGAACGCAAAAGAGTGCAAAGCCATCACGTTGAGGTCCAAAATGCAGTATGAGGGACCGATAATGCCAGCAGCAAATTTGGAAGCTTCAGGGAGCCAGTTCGACCCTGGTTTGACCAAGGTCCTTGGTCGAACCACCTCTAACAACTCGAACCAGGCACCTGGGCACCCTCTGGAGCTTGCTGATGGCCAGTTCGACCATTATAGACCTGGTTCGACCAACCCTCTAGCTTGAACCATGGTCGAACCAGCTCCTAAGATAGTGGAACGGAAAGCCATGGAAGAAAGGATCATTTTTGCGTGAGAATCACCTCAATCGGAGATCGGATGCGAAAGTTATGCTCAAAACTGTGAGACTGCGCAGTCATGCCCAGAAGGTCCGTTTGACCAGCCGTTCGAGTCGAACGATCAAATTAAGAAGATGCTCATGGAGACTCAATCATGCAAGAGTATAGATGTGGTTTCTAACTTGTTTAATCTTGATTTTAATAGGACAGATGATTCTAAATTTGAGTGGAAGATTGACAAAGAGGTGTCTAGACAGCTATGGAAGGAAGGAAATTCCAAGGATCATATACTTGTGACCAAGAAAGGTGAGGTACTGAGTGTAGACAAGAAAAGGAAAAGGAAGTATTTGAAGGTGAGAATGCGAGAAGACTGCTCTTTGATACAGTAGTTTATAAAGCATTATACTGTCGTGACTCTCCGACGTTAAACATGAGTGCCTGTTGGGGGATTGTCCCTTCCTTTTTATTACTTTCGTATTTCTTTTGTGTGAGTGAGGAGTTATTATATTTGAAGTGCTCACGCTTTGAAAATTACATCTCTTTTCAAACTTAATTTCGACTTACGTTTTTACTAAGTTTGGGAGAGTGTAATGTACTTACCTCATCTTTTGAGCACCAAGAGTATAATTTTTCCTTTCGTTGGTTGTTTGTTTGTTAGGGGGTTGATTTTTTGCTGTATTTTAATACTTTAACCGGTGTTGGTATGTCAATTTTTTACAACTTACCTAATGTTTAGTATGTTGTTTTTTGTGTGTTTCCTAGTGTTAAGTGGTCGAGTTTTTAATTTTTATCTTTTTAATTTTTCTTGTGTCTCCTATTTTATTATTGATGAATTATGTGATGATGAGTGTGTTTGAGCTTTGATGATAGAAAAAGGTAAAAGCGGATGAAAGACGAGTTCTACACTGAGGCTTTGACCAGATCGAGTTGAACAACACGAGGAGCTCGTGATCATTTTGAAGGATGTAAATCAGGTGCCCTCGTTTTATTATTCTAATTTTAATGTGTGCTCTCAATTCTAGGAGTTGAAGGATTGAGTTTATATTTTTGGTGATCCATATGAGCTTATATTTTTAAATTGAAATTCATATGCTTTTGGAATTGATGAAGGAAGTGTACTTGAGTTATATTGTGGTATGAAGTTCTATGTGTACTTGTGAGATATTGCTTGCCATGAATGGTGCTCTGTTACTTGTTAAAGACTCATGTGAGATTTTGAGCCTCGTTGATCATGTTACATATTCACATGATATTTCTTTTCTAGTGAGTATCATTCTTGTGCGTGTATTCAAGAACTTGCCTTTTGTCTTACTTGAAACTATATGCGTGTTAGATGATGGGAGATTATCTAAGGCCATCCTTGAATTTATAAGTTACTTAGCCAAATAATTCTTATTCGTAGTTTGCCCCATTGAGCCTAAAAACTTCATTCTTTGGTAGCCTACGAGAAATAGCCACTTTGAGCTTCTGATTTTTTTAGCCTTGATTCTATCATGATGAGAATTAATGGCTTTTCAAAGTGTGTTGATGGAGTTTGATAACAGCTTGGGAAAGAATGAAATTGGTGTTGAAATAGTGATTGAGCTTGAAAATGTATCTAAGGAAAATCATGGAATAGTGCTTAAATCTAGTACTTCATTGAATAAAACACCCTAGGGTAATGCTTAAATCTAGTATCCTATAGAGGATGCGAGAGGTAGTACCCAAAACTAGTACCTCAAGAAAAAAAGAAGGAAAATATTGTTGTGCTTGAAAGAGAAAAGTGAAAGAGTTGAGGAGGATGTTGTACTTAATTGAAGTGATGAGGAAGAATGAAAGATCGAGAGAGAGTGCACACTTGATTGATCCGAGTTTTGAGTCACATTATTCATATATTTCCTACCTTAACCAAAGAGCCAACATTACATCCAAAAGAAAAGTCCTTTTTTATCCCATTGTCGAATCATACTTTTATTGGTAGAGAGTTTGAAACTTTTGGCAAGCTTATCATTACGCATGCACTTGAATTGAATTTGAGCGTAAACACCATAATCCATAAGTGTACATCATTTACACTTAAGTGCGAGTCATATATACTTCCTGTGAGAACATGTTAATGGAGCATTTGAATTGGTGGTTCGTCTTAACTTGTATGCTATGAATTGATTATTTCACGTAATGACAGTTGCATGACCTATGTTGAGGACAATTGTATTATGAATAGGGTATGAGTCATAGCCCTTCTTGTTTCCCCGCTAATTTTTTTACTCTCTCTCTTTATTTTTATTTTGTTGCCTCGAGACAAGAAACGGATAAGTTTGGAGAATTGATGAGAGTGAAAATAAGCATTTTTGAGTATCCAATTTAATACCTTTTTGATAGAAATTATTGTTATATATTAGCACAAATGTCTTATATTCAATATATGTGAGAAATATGTGCATTTGAGGTGTTTTATTGTGTTTTAGATGAAAAAAAGATTAAAAGTGCAAAGTTATAGGAATGCTAAAAAATGCACGCTCAATTTTCATAATTTTTCTGTATTTTTGTGGAGTTCAAAACTGGTAGTGTGTTACATGGTTAGAAAGCCACGGAAGATAGGATCGTTTTGGTGCAAGAATTGCTCAAATCGGAGTTTATACGAAAAAGTTAAGCTCAGAATCGTGAGGTCGCGCAGCTGCCGGCGAGAATTTTTGAGAATTTCCGAAAATTTCCAAAAATTAGCCCATAATTCATATTTCTTGAAGCACAATTAATCTCCTTATCACATATCCTCCATGATTCACCCATATCTTTTATTTCCTTATTTTATTCCCTTTTCGCATCTATATATTTTACATCATTATTCATGTGAGAGGACCGTAATACAATCATCCTATACCCCACAAGGGGGATCACCCCCAACCATCATCCACATCCTTCCCTCCATCCATCCATCGCTTTGAAGATTTGTCTGTGGAATCAAGAGGAGGATTCAAGACGGAAAAGGACGCGACGACTCCTGTATCTAGGATTTTATTCGTTTCCTAATTTATCTTGTATTTTTCAGACATATAGGTAAGATCTATCCAACCCACATGATTATTCTTTACAACATCATGGGATAGAACCGTTTTGGTAGATCTACAACACTACTTGTGGATTTATTTTATATATGATTGCACGTTTTTAACTCATATTCACGGTCATTTTGTGCATCTTCAATTGTTATATAGAGTTTGAATATATATCTTGGTTGTTAATTGAGTGCGTTCACTGCTGAACAGGGTTTTCTGTTATGATTCTAAGTGAGGGGACTCCAAAGATTCATTAGAACTGTCTTATATGAATATTTATTAATTGAATTGAATTCGGGTTAATAAGCAGGATAAAGAGGATAATTTTATAGTACCTATAAAGGGAGATCGTATCGGGTTAGATTCCAAACATGGAAAATAATTGATGCTGATAGTACCTAGAAAGGGGGGGTGAAATTACATCTCTTACTACGAGGTTATTCATATGTGTTACACGCATATTTACTTGTGTCTATATAGTAGATTTGCATGGTTTAGTGATACGTCCATAGTCCACAAGGCAGAGTCGCCTGCACTTGAGAGGGAGGTTAAGTAGTAAAACTGGATTACCCTAGAGCTACCTATTCTCCATTCTTGAGACACTTTTGTATTCTTCCAGTGTTATTTTGTTTTAATTGTTATTTAATTTTCAGCATATTAGTTATTAGATTAAAATCCTCAATCTTTATTGTCACTTGTCTTAATTAATTTATTTAATAATTTAATTGATAATACGCCGTCCTTTGAGTTCGATATTTAACTTGATCGCTTACTAAGTTGCAATTGATATCCTTAATACTTGGGATTATTTTGCGTGCAAAGAAAAGTTCATCAGTCTCCACCCAAAACGAGTACCCCAATCCCATTTCATCTCTCCCCCAATTTCATTTCATAATAATACAAGCCACAAATCATGACATACAACCCACAGATTTGTTGCTGCCTGTCCCCGTCACACTACCGCTCACCAAGGCCACCCATTATCAGAGCACCGCCATGTCGGCAGCATCTAATTTCTCCACCTTAGATGACTCTCTCTCCTCGAGGGGCTTTAATTTCCACCACACCACCAAGAACCTCAACCTAGACCATCTCAATTTCGTGTTCGCGATGGTGAATTTCTGCCGGCGAGACCCGAAAAAGATTTAAATAGCTCTGGAGCACACAAGGACACACTGCTGTGGGGGAGTACGAGAAAACGAAGAGACTGGTGGCGATTGCTAAAACCCCAAGCTGATTCCGGCGATTGGTGGTTGTCGGCGCTGATATCTAGCGAATGGCATAGAGTGAACTCCGGCAACAGTGACAATAGTGCGGCTAATTGAGGTTATTCTCAGAAGAAGGTGGATTTGCAATTTATGGAGAAGAAACAACGACGTTGAGAGAGAAATGCTCTCCCAAAATTGAAAAGCAGAAATGGGAAAGAGAGAGCGATTTATGGAGGAAGAAGCAACGATCTTGAGGGAAAAAATCTCTCCTAAAATTAGAAAGAAGAAATGGGAAAGAGAGAGATTTAGATCCAATTAAGATCCACTATGTGTTTGGAAGAAAGAAGATCCGCGAATTAAATATTTACCCATTTAGCTTAAAAGGATCCGGTTCTAAATTTTAATTTATAGGACTGTTCCATCCTAGTCTCTCATTTATTATTATTTATTATCATAAATAAAATTTTAATTTAAAATTTTTAAAATTAATTGTTGAACTATAAATTTGAAAATCTTTTATAAATTCATAATACATCACTTTGATTCAAATAAATTAATTTAAAATTAATAAAATTTAAAATTCATTTATTTTCAAATTTATTAGATTTCAAATATTTCAAATGAAATACAATCTAAAAGTTGATCTAAGCATTGTCATGCGTGCATAACTCCCCTAAACCTTCTAAGTTAGTTTGAAGCATCACCTTGCTGATGTATTCTACTAATCACCCTATCAACTGGTATGCTCTGCTGACAACTGACGTTGATGTTATTTTCTTAGGAAAATATTAGAATGTAGGGTTCAATTAAAGTATGACCACTATAATCAACTCCCCTAGCCTTTTTAAGTCAATTTGAAGCATCATAGTCAATGGTAAAATTAAGTCATATTCTATGATCTCCCCGCTGATATGTTTGCATCCACATTGATTGTCATTTTTTTAGTTTAAACCAAAATATATTCAATTTTTACCAATATGAGTGATTGAGTTTAAACCAAACTGATACGGCTAGTTCACTGCCATGAACCCAATTCATTTGCAAAAGTAGTAAATAAAAGTATATATATTTAATATAATATAATTATTTACGTATTAAGAAGAATAAAATATATTTTTTAAAATTAGTTTAAACTAAAATATTAATGTGGATGTCATTTAGTTTAATTGAAAAATGTGAAGAAGTGAGGTGGAGGAGAGAGAGTGGATTTAAACTAATTGAAAAATGTGAAGAAGTGAGGTGGAGGAGAGAGCGTGTGTTTAAACCACAATCCCAATATAGATGCTCTAATATATTTACTAAGGCCTTCTCCAATGGCAAAATAAAAAAGCAGATTTTTTAGGTGCCACGTTAGCGCCATCTCAAAAGTAAAAAATCCTACCTCCAAAATAAAAACTCCTCCCCAACAATAAAACCAAAAAGTAGGTTTTTTTGGTAGGACCCATCTCAATTTCATTTTATTCTTATTTAATTTATCAACTATATCTATCTAATTTCCAAATAAATTATAAATAATTATATATTCCAATTATTTAAATTTTATAAAATAAAAAAAATATTATTCATTTTTTTGAATTACATAAAACATAAAAACACAAATTAAAAAGACACATTAAAATATAAAAGTAAAACTTCCGAAAGTAACAAAGTAAATTTCGATCCGACCAATTTAATGTGTAGATAATTATCCGGATTGGGTCTAAACATGCTTAATTAAATCTTGTTGAAGCTGGAAATATTTCTGTTATCTCGTAGTTGAACACCTCTCCTGATGTAGTCATTGAATGATCTAGTTGATCCTTGACTTACTTGTGGAGGCAGAATGGCCACATTTGGATCGTCGAACCAATTGATCGCTGCATTTTCTTCATTTTCAATTATCATGTTATGCAATATAATGCAAGTTAATATTATATCCTTCAAGTTATTCTTGTACCAGAAACGAGTTGGACCACTAACCATTGCCCAACGAGCTTGAAGCACTCAAAAAGCTCATTCGACATCCTTCCTTACAGCCTCTTGCAGTTGTTTGAAATGCTGCCTCTTTGGATCTTGAGGACAAGGAAAGCTTTTCACAAAAGTAGCCCATTCTGGATAAATTCCATCAGTAAGATAATATCATTGTATATATTGCTTACCATTGATTGTGAAATTAACAGATGGAACGCGTCCTTGCAGAGTATCCATAAATAATGAAGATTGGTTGAAAAATTTTATGTCGTTGTTGGATCCTACTACTCCAAAGTAGGCATGCCATATCCATAAATCTGCAGAGGCAACCGCTTCGAGCATGATTGTTGGAACGCCATGGTCACCGCGTGTGAATTGGCCTTTCCAAGCTTGATGCGCGTTTTCTTTGCACGCAAAATTAATCCCCAAGTATTAAAGATATCAATTGCAGCTTAAGCAAACGACCAAGTTAAATATCGAACCAAAGGACGACGTATTATAAATTTAATTATTTACTAAATTATTTAAGACGAAAGACAATAAAAGTTGTTGAAATAATTATATCAACTAAACAATTAATTAAAATAACAATTAAAAAAATAAGCACTAGAATAATACAAAAGTGAATCAAGTATGGAGAATAGGTAGCCTAGGGTAATCCGGTATCATTCATTGATTTTCCTTTCATGTATCAATATTCGAATCTGCCTTATGAAATATGGACGCATCACTAAGCCATACAAATATACTCTATAGACACAAGTAAATATGTGTGTAACACGTGTGAATAACCTTGGAGCAAGAGATATAATTTAACCCCCCTTTCTAGGTACTATTAGTATCAATTATTTTCCCTAGGATTGGTACTCTAACCCGATATGAGCTCCCTTTATAGGTTCTATGAAATTAACCTCTTTATCCTGCTTATTAACCCGAATTAAATTCAATTAATAAACATTCATATATGACAATTCTAATGAAGCTTCGGAGTTCCCTCACTTAAAATCATAACATGGAATCATGTTCAGCAGTGAACGCGCTCAAACAACAACCAATATATATATTTAGACTCTATATAACAGTTAATGATGCATAAAACAACTCTGAATATGGATTAAAAATGCATAGTCATATATAAAATAAACCACAAGTAGTGTTGTACGGAGTATACACACGAAAGTTCAATTAATTCATAAAATCTTCAAAATCCTAGATCTACCAAAAAGACTCTAGCTCATAGTGTTGCGAAGAACACTCATGGGGATTGGATAGATCTTACCCATATATCTTGAAAATTACAAGATAAATTAGGAAACAAATAAAACCCTAGATGCGTAAGTCCTCCCTTGTGGATGATGGATAGATAGATGAAATGATGTGGATGATGGTTGGGGTGATCCCCCCTTGTGGGGTGGTGTAGGATAATTGTCGCCTCTCACATGAATGATGATGTAAAATATATACTCCCTCCGTCCCAGGCTAAGAGGGTCATTTTTTCATTTTGGCCGTCCCACCCAAAGAGTCCCATTTCCTTTTTTACACATATGAAACCCACATCCCTCTCTAATACAATTACATATTGGGACCCACACTCCTACTAATACAACTGCCCTCTACACATTAAATAATAATACTCCTTAATCTATGTACCAAAAAGCAAATGTCCCTCTTAATGAGAGACGGAGGGAGTATATATGTGTGAGAAGGGAATGAAATAAGGAAATAAAAGATATGGGTGAATCACGAAAGATTATTTGATAAGGAGATTAATTTTGCTCCAAGAAATAGGAAATTTGGGCTAATTTTCGGAAATTTTCAGAAATTCTCGGAAATTCTCGCCAACAGCTGTGCGACCGCACGATTTTAAGCATAACTTCCTTGTCCGAATTTTGATTTAAGCAATTATTGCGCTCACGCGATCCTCTCTTCCTTTTATTTCTATCCATATAAAGAACTCACAAAAAAGTCTAATATGAAGGGCACGAGTCGTGCTGAGTAGGAACACCTTGCGCGACATTACCGTTTTGATCATAACTCCCTTATCCGAACTCCAATTGACGCGTTTTTTGAACCAAAATGAGCATCTCTTTCGTAGCTTTCCAATATTGTATCACATGCCCAATTTGGACTTCTATAAAAATACTAAAAATTTCACAAGTTGGATATGTGTTTTTCAACATTCTTGCACAAGTTACATATTTTCTCAAACTTTGCACTTTTGAACCTTTTTCCGCCTATAACACAATAAAATACCTCAAATGCATCTTTTTCTCACATATATCGAATATAAGAAACTTATGCTAATATATAACAACAATTTCCATAAAAAAAGATGTTAAATTGGATACTAAATACGCTTATTTTCACTCTCATCAATCTCCCAAACTTACCCGTTGCTTATCCCAAGACAACAAAATAAAAATAAAGAGACAGAGAGTAAGAAAATTAGTAGAGAAATTAGGACTATGACCAATACCCTCTTCAAAATACAATTATCCTCAACTTAGGTCATGCAACTCTCATTACATATAATAATCAATTCATAGCATACAAGATAAGACAATCACCACCAATTCAAATGATCCATTGACATGTTCTCACGGGAAGTATATATTACTCACACTCAAGTGTAAAAGATGTACATTTATGGGTTAAGGTTTATACGCTCAGATTCAATTCAAGTGTATGCGTAACCATAAGCTTGCCAAATATCTCAAACTCTCCACCACTAAAAAGTATGACTCGATAATGGGATAAAAAAGGCTTTTCATTTGGATGTAATGTTAGCTCTTTTGTTAAGGTAGGAAATATATGGATAAGTGACTCAAAACTCGGATCAATCAAGTCGCGATCCATCGTAATCTTTTGTTCTTTTTACTCACTTCAACTAAGCAACACATCCTCCTCAACTCTTTCATTTTTTGTTTTTTCAAGTACTACATTTTTTCCTTCTCTTTTTTTTTCTTTTTTCTTGAGGTACCAGTTTTGGGCACTACCTCTCGCATCCTCCATAGGGTATTAGATTTAGGCACTACCCTAAGGTGTTTGATTCAATAGAGTACTAGATTTAACCACTATTCCATGATTTTCCTTAGATGCATTTTAAAGTTCAATCATTACTTCAACACCAATTTCATTTCTTCCCAAACTGTTATCAAACTCTATCAACACACTTTGAAAAGCTATTGATTCTCTTCATGATGGATAATTAAGGCTAAAAAAATTCAGACGCTCAAAGTGGTTATTTCTCGTATGCTGCCAAAGAATAAGATTTTTAGGCTCAACAGGGCTAACTACGGATAAATATCATTCGATATAGAATTATTTGGCTTAGTGATTTATAAATTCAAAGACGACCTTAAATCATCTTCCATCATCTAACACACATGTAGTTTCAAGTAAGACAAGAGGCATGTTCTAGAATATATACACAAGAACGATACTCACTAGAAAAGAAATATCTTGTGATTATATACATGATCAACAAGGCTCAAAATCTCACATGGGGTTTTAACAAGTAATAGTGCACCTTTCATGATAAGCAATATTCCACAAGTACACATAGAACTTCATACCACAATATAATTCAAGTACACTTCCTTCATCAATTTCAAAAGCATATGAATTTTAGGCACTGTTTAAAAATGTAAGCTCACATGTATCAAAACCATAAACTCAATCCTTCCACTCTGATGAATTAAAAGCACACATAAAAATTAGAATAAGGAAACGAGTGCACCTGATTATTTTCTCCTATGAAATAAGCACGAGCTCTTCAAGTTATTCAACTCTATCATGTCAAGCCTCAGCATAAAACTCGTCTTGCCACTCTTTTACCTTTTTCTATCATTAAAACTCAAACACACTTCATCATCATATATTTCATCAATAATAAAATAGGAGACACCACAAAAACCGAAATGATGAATAATTAAGAACTCGACCACTAACACTAAGAAACACACAAAAATAACACACAAAACATTAGGTAAGTTGTAAAAAATCGACATACCAACACCGATTAAAATATTAATATGCCGCAAAAAATCAACCACCTAACAAACAAACAATTAACAAAAGGAAAAATTATACCGTTAGTGCTCATAAAACGAGGTAAGTACCCTCGGTGCTCATAAGACGAGGTTAGTACATCACATCCCCCAAATTTAGTAAAAACGTAAGTCGAAAACTAAGTTTGAAAAGAGATGTAATTGCCGAAGTATGAGCACCTCAAATATAATAACTCCTCACTCACACAAAAGAAACACGAAAGAAATAAAATGGAAGGGCGCGCCCCCAGCAAGCGCTCATGTTTAACATCGGAGAGTCACGATGGTATGAAACCTTTTAAACTACTGGATCATAGGGTGGTCTTCTCGCATCCTCACCTTCAAATACTTCATTTCTCTCTTCTTGTCTACACTCAGCACCTCACCTTTCTTGGTCACAAAAATATGATCCTTGGAATTTCCTTCCGCACATGGCTGTCTAGACTTTTCCTTGTCAATCTTTCACACAAATTCAGAATCATCTTTCTTAGAAAAATCAAGATTAAACAAGTTAGAAACTACATCTATGCACTTGCATGAATGAATCTCCATGGGCATGTTTATTTATTTCAATCTCTTCGCTCATTCCCACTTCTTCTCAATTACAAGTTCAGTATTCTAATCATATGATAGTTCTGGAGTATTTTGAACAACAGGTGTAGCTTCTTGTATGGAAATGGGAGTCGATAGGTGTTGCTTGACCAGAATGGTTTGGTCGAGCAAGGTAAAACTGGTCGAGCAAGGTCCTTATAATCAAAATATGACTATTCGGTGCAATAGGTAACCGCTCAACCAGAATGGTCTTGTCGAGCGACTTCAATTTGGTCGAGCAAGGTCCTTGTAACTGGATCATGATTTTTCGGCTCAACAATGTATTGTTTGATCATTTCTCGACCAAAAAGTTTGGTCGAGCGGTGGTCGAGAAGGGAACAAAAAACAGAGCATCGTTTCTCTGTTCCGAGACGTGTTGCTCAATGATTGACGATATTTTCACCTAAATTTTTTTACCTTATTATATCTGTTTTCATATTATTTTATCAATATTTATGTGTATTTTTGTTATGTTTTGTGTTATTATTGAAATGTGTGAGAATGAGCTTAAACGTATGAAAAATAGGTGAAAATGGAGTAAAAATGGAGTCGGGAGTCAAAACGAAAGAAGATGAACAGGGGCAGCGCCAATGCCTACACAACCAGTATGCATGCACACAAGCCATGTTCGTGCGGCACCTACACGACCAGTGTGCGAAACACGACCCTGTAAGCTAGGCTGTGCGCTAGCACCTGAAACACATACACGGCCATGGCATGGCGTGTGCTTGCACACGAGCCGTGTACATGAACATAGGCCGTGTCCGTGCAGAAATTTGAGAAAATATCAGCAACCATCTAGAAGCTCCCAAGGGGTATAAATATCCCCAATTTCAATATTTGAGCATATAATTCATAGGGTTTCCACTGTTCACCTAGATCACACATCATTTCCTCCATTTTACACCATCATCTTCATCCATTCTTCATCTATATCATCTACCTTCATCCCACCATTAAAATCATCATCCAAGTGAGGAAAAGAAGCAAGGAAGAGAGAAGAATTGCAAGGAGAGGAAAGAGATCACAATTGGAATCATCCAAGGGAGTTTTCATCCAAACTTTGAATTGAACCTTATTGTTTATCTTGGGTTGTAAGGATTTAAATGTCTATGTTGATTTTCTTATGAATATGGTAGGCTAATCTCCCTTGTGAGATTAGCAACATGAAAGTTGTTGAATAATTTTGGGATTTATGTATTTAAATTCATATGTTGATTGGGTTTATTGATTTTCTATCATTGATGCTTTAGATCTTGATGATTATGATGATTTGTATGTTTTTGTTGTTTTAACCATGTGATCAGATTGAGAAATCAATTATGTGTTTAGGACAATTAAGTGAATCATTTTATCATACACCTCATGTGCATTATAAGTTTTAAAGAGATAGAGATGTCCTTTACGATTTAGAATCCTTTGATAAAATATTCGATTTGTTAAATCGAGAGTTTAATTGATCGTGTGTAGGGACTCTCCAATTGAACTTAGTACCAAGTTGGAATTAGTTGATTGAGAACCAACCTTAGAGCTTTTTTGAGACCTTATTAAGGATATACATCCTATCCATCTCGAGAGGGAGTTTAGGTGGAATTCGTGTTGGCCCTTAGTTATTAACCCATGACACATATGAGTTTGATGCATTGATCATAGAATTTCCACTTCCTAAGTGTTGTTAATCTCACTTTTACTTAACTTGGAAAACCACTCTTCATTTATCTATCTTGTTTATTTGATCATTACTTGTTTTGATTATTTTTATTTACTTATTTGAACATCCAATCCATTGATTTTTCGTCTCTATAAAATTACAAGAAACGTGAGATCGCTTAAGCTCTAGTATCTACCTCCCTTGCATTTGATTAATTTTTAATTGGTCATCCCGACTACAAAATAGCTAATCAAATGGCGTTGTTTCCAGGGAGGTAACGGTTGCTAGTAGTTTGACGAAGGATTGTTCAGAGTGGTCTTAATAAGGATATTTTTTTAATTTTTGCATCTTATATTTGCTTTAGAAAATTTTATTCAAAATTTTCTTTTTCTTATAGGTGCATACCTTGAGAAGAAAGAAGAAGGTGAACAAGCCCAAAAATATGAGCTACATGTATATCATTCGAGATATGGTGAATAGAAGTGCTCCTCCCATTGGGAACACACAAGGAGATGGGAGAAATTTTAAAAGATTTCAAATGCTAAATTTTGAGCCAAACTTGCAACTAGATTTTGGAGTACAAGTTCCTAATATGCAATTCCAACAAGGTTATGAAGATTTTGGAGTTCCTCATAATATGCATCAACAAGTATACCCTCAAGTTATGGAAGAAGTTTTACAAGAAAATTTTTCTAGAAATCAAGGAGATCAACCACAACTATGGGGAGATTTTCAAGACTCCAACACCTCTTATTATAATCAAAATGACTACAAAGAAAGGCTTAGAGAAGAGTTGTTTGAAAATATTATAGCACGCATTGAACATGAGAGGCAGTCTAATGAAGCGTGGATGGATCGAATCAAAAATTGGTGTGAAATGGTGACAAGTGTAATCGTAGCATTTGGTGCTAGGTTGAATTCAATTGAGCACCAAGTTAGCCAAGTTGTGTCCACCGTGGAGAGACTTCAAGAAGAAAACAACAATCCTTCTACTTTCGGAATAAAGAACGATTGCATGACCATTAATGATAGAAAAGAGGATAGTTTGGAGGTTGATGAGGTTATGAAGGAGAAGAGAGAAAGAGTTTCTATGTGGGTGTAAGCCAAAGAGTTGAAAGAAGAGTTGAAGGGAGAATTCAACAGATATGTCGAGTCTCTTGAAGTGATAGGTAAGAAAGTAAAGCTTCGAAATCAAGAAGAGATTCATGCACTTATGGAAGAAAAGAAATCTATGGAAACTAAGATCATTGATTCTACTCCCCACAACCCAAAAATTTTTCATTCTCTTGAACTTTCAAATTCTCTTAAGAATTTTCATGATTTCATTAATAAAAATTTATTTGGTGATTGTAGGAAAAAGGTTGCAAGAGGGCATCAACAATTGTCTACGCCCGAATTCTTACCAGGGGATGTGGTTGAAGTTCAAAATTCATACGGACCCCGATGGAAGAAGTGGAACAAGTGGAATGGGTCATTCCTTGTAAAGAACGCCTTTGAGACCAATTGCTTGAGCTATTTAACAAGAAGGAAAATGTTCTTGTGGTTGAACTTGAGAGCACAAGGCACTACTTCAAGAAGAAACCTATGATAGTGCCTAAGGACTATTCTAGACCACCATGAGCTCGATAATCTTATCCGGCTTGAAGACATTAAACTTAGTGCTAGATGATAGGCAACCCATCATTATCTTTATTGCTTTATTTCTTGTTTTCAATAAGGATTGTGGATTTGATTTTGTTTTACAATTTTTTGACATGTAGATTGATTGTGCTTGTGAGGAAAATACGTATTGGAGATACGAGGAGTGCTTGATTTGAAGTGTGAAAGTAAGTACACCACTTTTTGCAAACTTAATTCTCAACTCTTGTTTCGATTTAAGTTTGGGGGAATGTTGCATGGTGTAACATACATATTTGTTAGTAAGGATATACTTCTCGTATTTTTGGGGTAACTAAAAAATTTTTATAATGAGTTTGGTATCATTTTGGTCCGATTAGTGATGATTGAAGTGCATATTAGTCTATATTCTTATTGCAATTATTGAGCTAATTGTTTTGATGAGTTGTTGAGCATAAATAAAGTAGTGTAGTGGAAGCACGAATTGAGCCCGGAGATCAAGTCGAGATTCATTATGCATGCAAACCGAAAGCCCGTGCCAACCTTTTCCACTACCAATTGCCTTTCTAAGGGAGTTCACTTTACATCTCATCACTTCTATATGCTTAACATGACTTGATTGATTTGGATTCTTGTTGATTAGCATGCTACTTTATGTGTTATGTTTGTGGAAGGTTTACTTTCTTAATTTAGGATTTTGATTTTCAATCAAAGATGGGGATGTTCGTGAGCTTACTTGACCATTGATGTTATGAATATGTGCTTTAAATTCTAATTTTGTCTGGATTTTTTATTTTTGCATGTTATTTGTTTTTGTAGTGTTTCTTGTTTGGTGAGTCTTTATTTTATGTTTTGTGTGTATTTTTATTTTTGTCTAGGGGGGTTTGATAGTTTTTTTGGGATGTCGTAAATTATTTTTTAATGTGAGTGATGACATGTTGCGGTGATAAGTGATGATAAATTATGATTAAGAATCTCTATGCTTTGAAATAGTGACATGTTTTACTTAACTTGTTCAATTTTGAGATGAATATGGTGTAATAAGTTCCTCAAGGTCCGAGCATAAACTTGTAAATATTTGAGCCTCAACCGTATAAACATGGTATTTTTTCATGAGTGGATTGGTTGTGCTTAATAAACTAGAACTTGTTCAAAGACTATGGGAACGAGCCTAATTAGTGGAGATTGGTGATATGATCTAAGGCCATCCTTGTGATTTATAGTCATTGCCAAATATTTTTCTACCATTAACATCACCCCTAGTCAACCACTTTGAGCCTTAAAGCCTATTTATTGTCATATAAGCACATTACAATCCTTGATTACCCACGTAAACCTTATATATTTACCCTTTTGTGTAAGTAATTGAGGAGGTGGTGATTGGCAAGGATTGATGAGTTATTGTGCAAAATAAGAAAGGAAATAGTAAACAAGCAAGAAAAAGGATATAAAGAGCACAAGCAAGAATGCACATGCAACCTTAAAACAAGAAAAAGGAGAAAAGCAACAACAAGATGCTCAAGCAAACAAAAGCCAAAGAAAGGAAGCATGAATCAAAAGAAACTCGAAAATCTAAGGAAAGTTGATGATTAGTGCTTGTGATTAACAAAGATAAGAAAGGAAGAAAGAGAAGTGAAGAAGTTGAGGAAGTTAATCATCTCTTCAATTACTTACACTTGATTAGTCATTATTACCCATATTCTTCCTACCCTAACCAAAGAGTCTATCATTACATCCTTAATTAAAGACCTTTTTTTATCACTAATAGAAACTTTGGTGGTTTGTGAATGTAGTCCATGAGCAAGCTTATAGCGAGTCGAGCCAATCGATTAATGAGTGCTGAGTTTTTTGCATGTTATGAGTTTAATGTTGTAGGATGACTTAGCATAGTTGGTAGTTCTTATTGCTATTGATGTGCTATTGCTTATGTTCGTTAGGTCATTTCCTAGGTGAAAATCTTTCCTCATGGTTTGTCATTTTTATTGCTCGGAGACGAGCAACACTTTAAATTTGGGGGTGTGATTGGCGATATTTTCACCTAAATTTTGTGCCTTTTTATATCTATTTGTGTATTATTTTATTCGTATTTACATGTATTTTGGTTGTGTTTTTATTGAAATGTGTGAGAATGAGTTAAACGTATGAAAAACAGGTGAAAACAGAGTCGGTAGTAGAAATGAAAGAAGAAGAACAGGAGCAGCACCTACACGACCAGTGTGCATGCACACGAGCCATGTTCGTACAACACCTACACGACCAGTACGCAGAATGATGAGATTGAAAATAAGCGTGTTTGAGTGTCCAATTTAACATCTTTTGATGGGAATTGTGTTATATATTGGCACAAGTATCTTATATTTTATATATGTGAGAAAAAGGTGCGTTTGAGGTGTTTTATGGTGTTTTAGGTGGAAAAAGGATCAAAAGTGCAAAGTTGGAGAAGAGGTGTAACTTGTGCAAGAATGTTGGAAAACGCATGTCCAACTTGTATAATTTTTCTGTGTTCGTGTGGTGCTGTGATACATGGTTGGAAAACCACAAAAGAGAGGGTTGTTTTGGCGTAAGAAACACCTCAATTGGAATCCAAACGAGAAAGTTATGATCAAAATAGTGACGTCGCGCAAGCTGTTCCTGCTCAGCATAGTTGTGCCAATTTGCATGACTTTTTATATATTCAAATGCTAGATTTTTTATGATTTCTTTATATGGATATAAAGTCAAGGAATAGAGGATCGCGTGAGCGAAAGAATCACTAAAATTGGAGTTTGAATGTGGAAGTTATACGTGAAATGGTGAGACTGCGCAAGCTGGTTCGACCTCACTGATCTGGTTCGACCACTAGTTTGACATGAACCAGAAACTTAAAAGTTTGTTACAGTGTAGTTTGACCTCGATGACATGGTTCGACCATCCATGAAGGTCGAACCATGGTCGAATCAAATGCCTCCAGTGCATGTATTTTTGTGTTTTCCAAGAAAAAAGCTCATCCAGGGTCCATAAGGAGATACAAGTATAAAAGGAGATGTAGATCACACCAAAAAGAAAGAGACCACAACACAATCCTACACCCCACAATCCCCCCAACCATCATCCACTTTCTTTCCTCCATCCATCCATCACCTTGAAGATTCATTTGCTGAATCAAGAGGAGAACCAAGAGGAGGATTCAAGACAGAGAAGGACGTGACGACTCCCACATCTAGGGTATTTATTCGTTTTCTAATTTATCTTGTATTTTTCAGACATATGGGTAAGATCTATCCAACCCCCATGATTGTTCTTCGCAATATCATGGGCTAGAACCATTTTGTTAGATCTAGGATTTTGAAGTTTTTTATGAATTAATTGAACTTTTGTGTGTATACTCCGTACAACACTACTTGTGGATTTATTTTATATAAGACTATGCATTTTTAATTCATACCCAGAGTTGTATTGTGCATCATTAACTGTTATGTAGAGTCTGAATACATATCTTGGTTATTGATTGAGTACGTTTACTACTGAGCAGGATTCCATGTTATGATTTTAAGTGAGGGGACTCCGAAGCTTCATTAGAATTATTTTATATGAATACTTTTTAATTGAATTGGATTCGGGTTATTAAGTATGATAAAGAGGGTAATTTTACAGTATCTATAAAGGGAGATCATATCGGATTAGAGTACCAATTGGACAGGAAAATAATTGATACTGATAGTACCTAGAAAGGGGGTGAAGTTATATCTCTTGTTCCAAGGTTATTCACACGTATAACACGCATATTTACTTGTGTCTATAGAGTAGATTTGCATGGCTTAGTGATGTGTCCATATTCCATAAGGCAGAGTCAGACATTGATATACGAAAGAAAAATTAATGAGTGAAACTGGATTATCCTAGAGCTACCTATTCTCCTACTTGATCCACTTTCGTAATCTTCTAGTGATATTTTATTTTATCTGTTATTTAATAATTCTGCTTAGTAGTTTAATAAATAAATCTCAACCTTATTGCCTTGTCTTAATTAATTTAGTGAATAATTAAATTGATAATACGTCATCCTTTGGGTTCGATATTTAACTTGGTCGCTTGCCTAAGCTGCAATTGATATCCTTAATACTTGGGGATTAATTTTGCATGCAAAGAAAACTCGCATCAAGTTCTTGGCGCCGTTGTTGGGGACGACTGTTATTATTAGTTTATTATTTCTAGTTTGATTAAGACTTCTATTTGTGATTATTTATTTCTATCTAACCTTAAATTTTTCTGAGGTAATTGTGCACTAGGAAAAGGAGAGGAAGGAAAGAAGGAATAACACATTGAGCTAAACATGGCTGGAGCAAGGTAGAATCCGGATAATATTGCCATACGTGAAATTTTCAAGAACTATGGCATTGGCAACATGTGGTTGATAGGAGCAAGGGGGGAAGATGATGATTTTGAGATACATCCCGCTCTTATTAACATGGTAGAGAAGAATCCCTTTTCTAGAGATTGTTTTGAAGATCCATACCAGCATCTTCGAAGATTTCTTGGTTATGCAAACACTCAAAAGGGTTTTGGAGCTAATGATTATACTAGGCGGATCGCCCTATTCAAGTTCTCTTTAATTGATAGAGTAGAAGATTGGTATGAAACTCTTGATGCCACAGATTGTACTACATGGGACCAACTGTAGCAGAAGTTCTTGGAGAGATACATGCCAACCTCGAGGATCTTAAGAATGAAGCAAGACATCACCCAATTTGTTATGAATCAGGGTGAGAAATTCCATGAGGCGTGGGATAGATTTAAAGATATGCTCAGGAGTTGTCCACAACATGGGATGTCTAAGGCTCAGTACATAAGTATCTTCTACTATGGATTGGATTGTGAGTCGCGTGTTCTTATTTATGCATCATCAGGAGGAGCGTTGTTATCTAAGACAGCACTTGAAGCAGAAAAGTTATTTGAAGATATCTCTATGAATTCACGTGACTGGCCTATAGAAAAGGTAAGAGGATCTTATGTACTTGGCAAGGTGGAGCAGGTTGAATATCAAGTGGTGAAGCTGAATAGGAATGATGAAATCGTCTCTAGTTAAGCCAACATCAACAAGCTACTAGAGTCCCAGAAGAGGTAGTTACAGAGTTGTATTCATACCCAGAGTTGTATTGTGCATCATTAACTGTTATGTAGAGTTTGAATACATATCTTGGTTATTGATTGAGTGCGTTCACTGCTGAGCAGGATTCCATGTTATGATTCTAAGTGAGGGTACTCCGAAGCTTCATTAGAACTATCTTATATGAATAATTTTTAATTGAATTGGATTCGGGTTATTAGGTAGGATAAAGTGGGTAATTTTATATTACATATAAAGGGAGATCATATAGGGTTAGAGTACTAATTGGCCAAGAAAATAAGTGATACTGATAGTACCTAGAAAGGGGGGTGAAGTTATATCTCTTGCTCAAAGGTTATTGACACGTGTTACACGCGTATTTACTTGTGTCTATAGAGTAGATTTGTGTGGCTTAGTGATGCGTCCATATTCCACAAGGTAGATTCGGACATTGATACACGAAAGGCAAATTAATGAGTGAAACTGGATTATCCTAGAGCTACCTATTATCCTACTTGATCCACTTTCGTATTCTTCTAGTGATATTTTATTTTATCTGTTATTTAATAATTCTGCTTAGTAGTTTAATAAATAAATTCCAACCTTATTGTCCTGTCTTAATTAATTTAGTGAATAATTAAATTAATAATACGCCGTCCTTTGGGTTCGATATTTAACTTGGTTGCTTGCCTAAGCTACAATTGATATCCTTAATACTTGGGGATTAATTTTGCGTGCAAAGAAAATGCGCATCATGAAACACTGCCCTATAAGCTAGACCGTGCTCTAGCACCTGAAACACCCACACGTCCATGGCATGGCCGTGTGCTTGCACACGAGCCGTGTGCATACACACGGGTCGTGTCCGTGCCAAAATTTGAGAAAATATCAGCAAACATCTAGAAGATCCCAAGGGGTATACATACCCCCAATTTCAATATTTGAGCATATAATTCGTAGGGTATCCACTGTTCACCTAGATTACACACCATTTCCTCCATTTTACACCATCATCTTCATCCATTCTTCAACCATATCATCTACCTTCATCCCACCATTAAAATCATCATCAAAGTGAGGAAAAGAAGCAAGGAAGAGAGGAGAATAGTAAGGAGAGGAAGGAGATCACCATTGGAATTATCCAAGGGAGTTTTCATCCAAACTTTATATTGAACCTTATTGTTTATCGTGGTTTTTAAGGATTTAAATGTCTATGTTGATTAATTCCTTATGATTATGATGTTGGATTGTATACTAAAAGTCTAGCTTTTTTATGAAGAATGTTTTAACAATATTTAAAATGAGAATCATGTGATCAAACATTTTGCATAATTGTTTATGAATTATTGCAAAAGTCTATTTACTTTATACTGTAAATAATGTGGTGTGCGGCGTCATACGAAAGATCATATTATCGGCAACTTATAAAGTATAAACAGATGTTCACAACCAAAATAGACGGGGACTATCTATCAGTATCGTTGTAGTGTGATTTGGCATTAGTTTATCTTGACTATAAAATTACACTAGTGCACTTTGTGTGTATTGAGCAGGATCACGGTGAGATCGTTCGGTTTATACTGACTATATAATAGAACTAGATCTTAGTTATTATGGATGTTCGTACTCTTAATCCCTATACAATAACCTCGACACGTAAGCCAGTATTTATTTCTTTGACATCAGTGGGTGAGATTTAATTGTTAAATCAATATGCTTGGTGAGTTGGGAGATGGTGTTGTCTCTATGGTGTGATATTCATTGTAAAAGGAATATGTGTCCTAACGGAATTGGTTGATGATGTCCCCTTGAGGAGCTCGTAATGATTATCATGTAAACCCTGCAGGTTGATTTATTCTGGCATGATAATAAGGTTGAGTGGTACCACTCTCGGTAAATATATTAATTAATGGAGTTGTCAGTAAGTTAATTAATTATAGGCATTGAATCTTCAACACGGGGAGATTAACGGGCTCATAATAAGAAGGAACCCATAACGTAATTTGGGATGAAGGTGGCAGTGCAATAATATTTCTTTAGTGGACTGATTTATTATTATTAGACTTAAGTATAAGTTTTGGGATAAACTTGGATGCTTAAGCCCAATGGAAGGCCCAACCCTAATTTCTCCTCCTGGTCCTTGTTGTAGCCTATAAATAGCCAATCTTAGCAGTCCGGATATCTAATCAAACACGTCAATACTGTGAGAGAGAGAAATTGACTACAGATTGAGTTCGTCTTGGAGATTGTTGCCCACACAATGCCAAGACGTGGCTTAGGAATACAACAGAAGATCGAAAGGTCATTTTGCTGCTGTTGTTTGTCAACTTTCACAATTTTTCTTTATTTGTGTGGAACTCAAAGCTGCATGTGGTATACCATTGGAAAGTCACGGAAGAGAGGATCGTTTTGGCACATAAATTACTCAAATCGGAGATTGGATGAGGAAGTTATGCCCAAAATCGTGAGGCTGCGCATGCTGCCGGCGAGAATTCCTTTTTTCAACATACCCTGATGAAAGGTAATTCAATTTATTTTTCTTGCTTCCGCTGTTTTAGAATCGTATGGAATCCTAACTGTTCACGTTAACCAAATAATCAAACGCCAACATATGGTAGGCTAATCTCCCTTGTGAGATTAGCAACATTAAAGTTGTTGGATAATTTTGGGATTTATGTATTTAAATTCATATATTGATTGGGTTTATTGATTTTCTATCATTGATGCTTTAGATCTTGATGTTTATGATGATTTGTGTGTTTTGTTATTTTAATCATGTGATTAGATTGAGAAATCAATTACTCCCTCCGTCCCCCGAAGTACTTCACGTATTATTGTGCGTGGAGTTTAAGAAAAAATTATTATTTTATGTATAAAGTAAGAAAGAGAATAAGTATTTTAATTAATTTAATGAAAAGGGTGTGTAAAGTCATTGGAATGTATGAAAATGTGAGTATTATGTTGGGATGTGTGTAAAAAGTAGGTATTATTATAGTGTATTTTTTATATTTTTAGTAAAAGTAAAGTGTGAAATACTTTGTGGGACGGATGAAAAGGAAAGTGTGAAATACTTTTGGGGACGGAGGGAGTATGTGTTTAGGACAATTAAGTAAATCATTTTATCATACACCTCATGTGCATTATAAGTTTTAAAGAGATAGAGATGTCCTTTAGGATTTAGAACCCTTTGATAGAACATTCGATTTGTTAGATCGAGAGATCAATTGATCGTGGGAGGGGACTCTCCAATTGAACTTAGTACCCTAGTTGGAATTGTTTGATTGAGAACCAACCTTAGAGCTATTTTGAGACCTTATTAAGGATCTACATCCTATCTATCTCGAGAGGGAGTTTAGGTGGAGTTCGTGTTGGCCCTTAGTTATTAACCCATGACACATATGAGTTTGATGCATTGATCATAGAATTTTCACTTCCTTAGTGTTGTTAATCTCACTTTGGCTTAACTTGGAAAATCACTCTTCATTTATCTATCTTGTTTGTTTGATCATTACTTTTGCCTACTGATGAGAGTGAAAATAAGCGTGCTTTAATATCCAATTTAACACCTTTTTGATTTACATTGTAGTCTTATATGAGGACAAATGTCTTATATTCGATATATGTGATAATTATGTGCACTTGAGGTGTTTTGTTGTGTTTTAGGTGGAAAAAGGATGAAAAGTGCAAAGTTGGAGAAAAGGTGCAATTTGTGCAAGAATGCTGAAAACGCACGTCCAACTTTCATAATTATTCTGTGTTCGTGTGGAGCTCAAAACTAATGTTGTGATACATGGTTGGAAAGCTACTGAAGCGAGGGTCATTTTTGCGTAAAGAACATCCCATTCGAAGGCCGAACGAGGAAGTTATGAGCAAAGTGGTGACGCCGCGAGCTGTGCCGAATAGAACAGATGTTCTAGTTTCCATGGCTTGTTACAGATTCAATTCTTTGAGTTTTTGTGAGTTCTTTATATGGATAGAAAGCCCAGGAAGAGAGGATCGCGTGAGCATAAAAATCACTCAATCCGGAGGTCGGATGTGAAAGTTATATGCAAAACGGCGAAACTGCGCAAATCGGTTCGACCTAGGTTCGACCTGAGACATTCTGGTTCGACCTGTTGGGTTGGTCGAACCAAGCACCTGGGGCTTCCAGTAGGGTGGTTCGACCTGTGCTTAGTGGTTCGACCTGTTTGCTGAGGTCGAACCGATGTGCGGGAACTTACCATATCCGTATTTTCGAGGCCTAAACGCTTGTGATCACTTGAAAAGTCCATTCCAAGCTTAGGAGACGTGATTACAAGTATAAAAGGAGGTCTAGGAAGCCACAAAAGAGGAGAACACAATACAAGAGAGGAGAAGAAAGGCCACAACCATACAACACCCTACAAGGGGGGATCACCCCCCATCCATCATCCACTTCCTTTTCTTCATCTATCCATCACTTTGAAGATTCATTTGTGGAATCAAGAGGAGAACCAAGAGGAGGATTCAAGATAGAGAAGGACATGAAGACGCCATATCTAGGGTTTATTCGTTTCCTAATTTATCTTGTATTTTCCGGACATTCGGGTAAGATCTATCCAACCCCCATGTGTGTTTCCTACAACACCATGGGCTAGAGCCTTTTTGGTAGATCTAGGAGTTTTAATGGTTTTATGAATTAATTGATCTTCTCTGTGTAAACTCCGTACAACACTACTTAGGGATTTATTTTATATATGATTGTGCTTTCTTAATCCATATTCACGGTCGTTTTGTGCATCTTCAATTGGTATATAGAGTCTGAATATATATTTTGGTTGTAGATTGAGTGCGTTCACCGCTGAACAGGATTCCATGTTATGATTCTAAGTGAGGGGACTCCGTAGCTTCATTAGAACTATCATATATAAATACTTATTAATTGAATTGAATTCGGATTATTAAGTAGGATAAAGAGGATAACTTTATAGTACCTATAAAGGGAGATCATATCGGGTTAGAGTACCAATCCTAGGGGGAAATAATTGATACTGATAGTACCTATAAAGGGGGTGAAACTATATCTCTTACTCCGAGGTTATTCACACGTGTTACACGCATATTTACTTGTGTCTATAGAGTAGATTTGTATGGCTTAGTGATGCGTCCATATTATATTTATGAATATTAGCATGAGTGAGAATATCAACACGCTCAGACCCCGCCCGGCTAGTTCCTCCACAAACAACCACCTCACCTATAAACCTGAAACCTCCCGGCCTGGATCTAGGGGAGCTGTTGTGGAAAGAGTCGGTACCAGGTCAAACTTCGGGAGAAGAGGTCCGACTCTGTATAGAGACCGGATGCAGGAAGAGTTCATAAAAAACACTACAGAGTTCTTCTTCACCAACTTCCCAGATAACTTCGGCTCGAAAGAGCTATGGTGGGTCTTCAAAAAGTATGGATGCATCCGAGATGTCTATATACCTGGAAAAAGGAGCAAGCAAGGAAGAAGATTTGGCTTTGCGAGGTTTGCGAACGGGGACAACATGGAGACGCTTGAAAAGAAGTTAGATTCTATATGGATTGGTTCGTTTAAACAAAGAGTTAACCGACCACGCTTTGCAATTCCCTCTACAAAGAGACCAGGGTTTGCGATACAAGAACAGAGGCCAAAACCCGCAAAGAAAGAGCCTAGTTTGATCCACCCAAACTTGGGCCAACCCTCTACAATGAGACATACGGCGGAGACGGACGTTGACCTTTCTATTGAGGCTCTAGATTCAGACATCAAGTGGGCGGAAAGTTGCTATGTGGGCAATTTGGTCACCGGAACTTGTGCGGAGGAAGTCCAAAAGGAATTATTCGTAGGGGGCTACTATAACATTAAGGTGTTGGAACTTGATGGGAGCAGGGTCCTGTTGTATGATTTAAGCTCTGGAAGTTTGGTAAACCTTCGGACCGAAGATAAAAACTGGTCCGGAAAATCCTTTTCTATGATTGAGCCATGGCATTCTCAAGTTCTTAGCCCATGGAGAGCTACTTGGCTCGAAATAGGAGGTGTTCCGTTGCATGCTTGGAGGGAAGATGTATTCCTGAAGATCGGAAATCTCATGGGGGAGGCAATAATGGTCGATCAAAATACAATAGGAAGAGTTCGAGTTGATGTCGAATTTGTTCTAGTGAAGATAGAAACTACAAATTGTATCCTATCCTCTAAAAAGATTAAGATTGGTGATACATCCTTCCATATTAGGATAAGAGAAGTTGGGGCTCGTCTTCATTCCACCCCCAAAAATGATTATGCGTTCGATTCCAAGGTCCCTAGCGATTCAGAATCGCCTGCTGATTCAGACGATTCTGCAGAATCGTTTCAAGTAGATTTCCAAGAGGGGAACACGCGTGGAGTGCAGCAGGAGCAAAACCTTTTGTCGGGAACATCAAAAGGGGTAGACAACCTCGAAGTTGAGCATCTGGGAGAAGAGGAAGATGGCAGACCACTTTTGAGTAAGCCTGTATCCAATGGCGTAAACTCCAAGGATGAGCACGTTGATGAAGGGCAGGGAGAGGAGATTTCAAACTTGGTGTGTGGGCCACATATTGAAATATTGGGCCATAACTCCAATGTAAGTGGACCACAAAGTGTTACATTGGGCCTTCTGAATAAACAGCCCAACACTGTAGAAAATTACAAAGAGTTCGCAAGAAATGTCAACTTTGATCTAGAAGTAGAGGAGGGGCCCAATACAGAGAAGATTATATCAACTCTAGAACACCTCGATAATTACGAGGAGAATGATCTCTCACAAGCTGGAAAGAGAGAACCCAAAAATTCTTTGAGGATGTGCGAAGGAGAACTTTTTCTGAGCGAGAGCCAAGCTCTAAGATCACGCAGAAAGCAAAGGATGAAACACAAAAAAATGGTGGAGATCCTCAGGAGGGATGGCATCTACGAAGATTTGGAGGTAGAGGTAAATTCCGGGAGATCCAAGATCAAGAAAAAGGGTAATTCTTCTGCTGGAAATACCAAAGCTACAACCATCAGTCTGAGCCAAGATTTATCTTCTGAATCTGCGCCCGGTGACTCAGGAATTGCAAACTGCAACAGATTATTTTGGTCAAAAAAATCCAGAGAGGAGGCAGAAAAGGTTTTAGAAGTTGGAGAACTCATGGGTCTCGGCATTGAGGGTGATAGGGAGGAGGCAATTAACAAACTAATTGCTATGGATCTAAGAGATAGAAGTGGCTACTTGGAAAATTCAGGTAAGGATACTAAGGGGGTGGCCAATGAACATTTATTATGAATATTTTATCCATTAACGTTAGGGGCTTGGGAGGGATCCATAAAGTGAAAGAGATCAGAGATATTATCAGTAAGGAAGAAGCAGATTTTGTGTGCATACAGGAAACTAAAGTTGATCTATTCAGTAAGGAGCAAGTGGCTAGGCTGTGGAAAGGGGAGGAGTTTGATTGGGCTTTTAAAGGTTCACGAGGGAGGGCCGGAGGATTACTTTGCACCTGGAAACAAGATAAATTCAGCATGGATTGTTGTCTAGATATTAATCAAGCTCTGCAAGTTAAGGGGAAGTGGATAGAGAGAAACATGGATTGTTCTGTCATCAATGTATACTTACCATGTTCAAGACAATTGAGATCAGAGATTTTTGAAGAATGGAAGGGGCTTTTTTGGGACCATGAAGAAGAGATTATCTGCTTTGTTGGCGATTTCAACACCGTCAGAAAGCCGTCCGAAAGAAGAGGACAGGGACAGATCACCACGACATCTGAGTGCAATTCTTTTGAGGATTTTGTATCTGTATGTGGGCTCCAGGAACTCAATCTAAATGGCCGTAAATTCACTTGGTTTAAGGATGATGGCACAGCCGCTTCTAGATTGGATAGGGTGTTTTTAAACAGCTCAGGAATGGCAAACTGGTCAGACTCTTCCTTATGGGCACTTCCGAGGACGATTTCAGATCATTGCCCATTAATAGTGAGAAATAGAAAGGTCGATTGGGGTCCAAAACCATTCAAAGTAAAGAACAGTTGGCTTATGCATAAGGATTTTGACAAGTTTTTCAAAGAGAAATGGACGGGGTACAGTATCTGTGGCCATGCTGGGTTTAAAGCCAAAGAAAAACTGAAGATGATCAAAAAGGATTTGAAATGTTGGGGCAAACGTCTGGATATTGAGATGCACATGGCAGCTGAGAGGGCCAAGGCACGAATTGAAGAAATTGACAAAATCAATGAATCTCTAGTGCTCCCTCATCATCTTGCAATGGAAAGAAGAGGGTGCTTGGATGACATCAAGCAAGCCAAAATCGCTGAAGCAACTCTAGCTTTCCAACGGGCGAGAAATCGGTGGATTAAAGAAGGGGAAGAAAACTCTAAATTCTTCCACGCAGTGGTAAACTCATATAGGAAAAATAGAGAGATCAACGGAATTTTTATAGAAGATAGATGGATTGAAGGTGTGGACAACACTAAGAAAGGCATTCATGAATATTTCAGCAAGATGTTCACGATGGAGACTCGATCCTTTAAATTTACAGCAAAGGATATGGGAGTTAAGAGGCTGAATCAAGATGACAAGGCATGGCTCGATAGTAAGATCACACATGACGAAATCCGCACGGCAGTTTGGCAGTGCGGCAGCGAAAAGAGCCCAGGGCCTGATGGAATTAACTTCAAGGTTATTAAACAGGAATGGGACACTATAAAGGGGGATATTTGCGACTTTGTTTTTGAGTTCGAAAGTAGCGGGCAGATTGTCAAAGGATTGAACGCCTCTTTCATCTCTTTGGTTCCTAAGAAAAACAATCCCCTAAAAATTGAAGAGTACCGCCCCATCTCGTTAATTGGATGCCTCTATAAGATCATGGCAAAGGTCCTAGCCAACCGTTTGAGTACAGTCATGGATGATATTATATCACAGGAACAGTCGGCCTTCATCAGTGGTAGACAGCTGGTGGACAGCGTGGTGGTGCTAAACGAAGCTATTGACGAGATTAAGAAGTGCAAGAAAGAAGCAGCCATATTCAAAGTAGATTTCTCTAAGGCATATGACTCGGTTGATTGGAGTTTTATCGACTTGGTGCTAGATAAGATGAACTTCAGTAACAAGTGGATGAGATGGGTCCAAGAATGTTTGAAATCAGCCTCAGTCTCAGTCTTGGTGAACGGAAGCCCGACAAGTGAATTATTTCCAAGCAAAGGTTTGAGACAAGGGGACCCCCTGTCACCCTTTCTCTTCCTGGTGGTGGCGGAAGGTATAAGAAGCTTCGTTGGCAGAGCGAGAGAGAGCCATCTATATACCCCTTTGAAAATTGGGAAAGACTTCATCGATTTGGATATCCTACAGTATGCTGATGATATGGTTTTCTTTAATGATGGCAGTAGAGGAAGCCTTTATTCCTTGAAAGCTATTTTGAGATGGGTGGAGTTAGCATCGGGGTTGAAGATCAATTTCTTCAAAAGTGAGATATTTTTGTTCAACAAAGATAACAGAGCTTCCACTTATGCCACTCAAATACTCAACTGCAAAATCGGGTACGTGCCATTTAAATATCTTGGTATTCTTGTTGGGACAGGGACAAAAAATAGGAAAATTTGGGAACCTGTGTTTGAAAAACTCCAAAAAAAACTAAGTATTTGGAAATCAAAGTGTTTATCGATTGCGGGGCGAGCTACTCTTATCAACGCTGTTCTTAACGCCATTCCCACTTTTCTACTAGCCTTTTACTATGCCCCAGCACATATTTTAAAATCCTTAACCAACATCCAAAGAAGATTTCTGTGGGGAGTGGGTGCTGAGAGAGATAAAATTAAATGGGTGAGCTGGGAAAATGTGTGCACTACCAAGGAGTATGGAGGGCTGGGGATCAAAGATATTAGGTGTCTTAACTTGTCACTTCTTGGCAAATGGGTTTGGCGGTTTCATACATCTCCTAATCAATTCTGGCATAAAATCCTTACGTCTAAGTATGGGGACTTGGCTAGGGTGTGGGACAGGGAGAATGATGGTAGCGGAGGGAGAAGAGGAAGGGGTAATTGGTCGAGGTGGTTCCAGGATCTATTTAGAATTACAAAGGGTTATAGAGGGGATTGGGTGAGGGAGAACTTGGTGAGAAAATTGGGCAGTGGAGAGGAGATAGGTTTCTGGAGTGACTCGTGGTGTGGAGACAAGCCTCTAGTTAAGGCTTTTTCGCGACTATTTTTGTTGTCAAATGAAAAAGGAAAAACGGTGAGGGAGATGGGAAAGTGGGATAATGATGGGATGTGGCAGTGGAATATCACATGGAGGCGTAATCTATATGAATGGGAACACAACTCATTATCTGATCTTATGATGATCTTGAGTAGGTATTCACCTGGGGCCTACACGAAGGACTTATGGGTGTGGAAGCTTGAGAGCAATGGCATCTATTCAGTTAAATCAGCATGCGGAGCAAGTTATGGAGATGCAACGCCCCAGGAAAGGTCAAATTACTTGCATGGAGAATCTTTAAAGGAAGAACCTCTACAAAAGTTAATCTGGCTAGACGAGGAGTGAATGTTGGAGACGATAAATGTCCATTATGCAACGATGCTGAGGAAACTGAGGAACACCTCTTTTTCGGATGTAAGGTGACATATCCCTTATGGTCTTTGCTTAGGAAATGGCTTGGGATTCATTCAGCGGGGAACATTATACCTATCCTCCACTTTGAAGCGCACGCAGGATCTAAGTTGAGAGGCATGAAGGCTACTAATTGGAATACCCTGTGGCTTGGAGTTATATGGAGCATTTGGAAATGGCGAAACGGTGCGATTTTCGAAGGGAAGAACGGACAATTGGAAGACATCTTTGAGCTGCTCATGCTTAGAACCTGGAAGTGGATTAGGATTAAGGGTGGGCTTAGAACACACTATTCTCTCAACGATTGGATTTTCAATCCTATAGTTTGCCTTACGACAAGTTGTTAGCGTTATTTAATTTCTTGTAAGGGTTGAGTACCCCTTGTAGTCAAATTCATTGGCTGCTTTCTAAAAAAAAAGTGATGCGTCCATATTCCACAAGGCAGAGTCGGACATCAACACATAAAAGGGAGATTAATGAGTGAAACTGGATTATCCTAGAGCTACCTATTCTCCTACTTGATCCACCTACGTATTCTTCGAGTGATAGTTTATTTTATTAGTTATTTAATTTAGTATTTTAGTTATAATCAAACATCAAACTCTTATTGCTTTGTCTTAATTAATTTAGATAATAATTTAATTGATAATACGCCGTCCCTTGGGTTCGATATTCACTTGGTCACCTTTCGAAACTACAATTGATATCCTTCATACTTAGGGATTAATTGTGTGTTAAGAAAACGCTCATCAAGTTCTTGGCGCCGTTGCCGGGGATGGCTGTTATTATTAGTTTGTTATTTCTAGTTTGATTAAGATTTTTTTTTCTTTTATTTGTGATTATTTATTTTCTATCTAACCTTGAATTTTTCTGAGGTACTTGTGCACTAGGAAAAGGAAAGAAAGGAAAAGAAGGAATAACACACTGAGCTAAACATGGCCGGAGCAAGGCAGAATCCGGATAATGTTGTCATACGTGAAATTTTCACGAACTATGGAATTGGTAACATGGGGTTGATAGGAGCAAGGGGGGAAGATGATGATTTTGAGATATATCCCGCTCTTATTAACATGGTAGAGAAGAATCCCTTTTCTGGAGGTTGTTTTGAAGATCCATATCAACATCTCCAAAGATTTCTTGGTTATGCAAACACTCAAAAAGGAGCTGGAGCTAATGATAATGCTAGGCGGATCGCCTTATTCAAGTTCTCTTTGATTAATAAGGCGGAAGCTTGGTATGAGACTCTTGATGCCACAGATTGCACTACATGGGACCAACTGCAGCAGAAGTTCTTGGAGAGATACATGCCACCCTCAAGGATCTTAAGGATGAGGCAAGAGATCACCCGATTTGTTATGAATCAGGGTGAGAAATTTGATGAGGCGTGGGATAGGTTTAAAGACATGCTCAGGAGGTGTCCACAGCATGGAATGTCTAAGGCTGAATACATAAACATCTTCTACTATGGATTGGATTGTGAGTCGCGTATTTTTATTGATGCATCATCAGGAGGAGCGCTGTTATCAAAGACAGCACTTGAAGCGGAAAAGTTATTTGAAGACATCTCTATGAATTCACGTGACTAGCCAATAGAGAGAGATAGAGGATCATATGTACTTGGCGAGGTAGCGCAGGTTGAACATCAAGTGGTGAAGCCGGATAGGGATGATGAGATCATCTCTAGTCTAGCTAACATCATCAAGCTACTAGAGTTCCAGCAGAGGCAGATCACAGAGTTGACACAAAGGGGGCCTAATATGAAGCAGCAAGAAGTGAAGAGTGATGAAGATACCTTCCATCGATACATGGCTGAGAATGATGCAAGGATTGATCATTGTTAAGGGTTTTCTCAACACACAAATTAATCCTCAAGTATAAGGATATCAATTGTAGTCGCGAAGATGACCACGTTACAATATCGAACCCACGGGACGGATAAATATTAATTTTGTTATCTTCTAGTATATTTTAGACTATGTTGGTAATTGTAAAGGTTTAATGGATAATAACTTCTAATCGAAATAACAAAAGAAATAGCAAGAGTAGAGAAAAGTGAGTTGTGATCAATAAGAATGATAGGTAGTTCGTCGGGTCATCCAGTTTCACTAGCAATTCGTATTTTCATGTGATGGTGTCCGACTTTGCCCTGTGGTTTGTGGACGCATCACTAGACCATGCAAGTTTACTCTATAGACACAAGTAAATATGCGCTTGACACGTGTGAATAACATCGGAGCAAGAGATATGCTTCACCCCCCTTTCTAGGTACTATCATAATCAATTATCTTCTACATATAGAATCTAACCCGATTTGATCTCCCTTTTTAGGTACTATAAAGTTATACTCTTCATCCTATTCATCAACCCGAATTCAATTCAATTCATGAATATTCATATAAGACAGTTCTAATAATACTTCGGAATCCCTTCACTTAGAATTATAACAATAAACCCTGCTCAGTAGTGAACGCACTCAATCAATAACCATGCTATGTATTCAGACTCTACACAACGATCATTGATGCACAAAACGACTATGAGTATGGATTAAATATGCAATCTTATATAAAACAAACCACAGGTAGTGTTGTACGGAGTTTTACACACGAAACACGAATTACATCATGAAACTTTCATATCCCTAGAACTACCAAGGTGGTTCTAGCCCATGATTGATCTAGGAACAATCATGGTTAGATTGATCATTCTTACTTGAACCTTCAGCGAACCTCTGTTACAGCCCTCCGGATGGATCACCACCTCTACTCTTGTCTCTCCTACGATTGACGATCAAAAGCTCCCTTTTATTCTTTGTATGAGCCTTCTTTTATACTTGTAATCACGTCTCTAGGGCTTGGAATGGGCTTTCTAAGTGATCTCACGCGTTTCGGCCTCGAAAATCCGGATAAGGTAAGTTCTCGCACACAGGTTCGACCACGTCAAGTAGGTCGAACCCCTAGCCACAGGTCGAACCCCAGGTCGAACCTCGCTACTGGAAGAATTCTGCACAGGTTCGACCTTCTAGACAGGTCGAACCATTTAGGCCTTGGTCGAACCCCAGGTCAAACCTCAGCACTGGACAACTCCCGCTCCCAATTCGACCAACTGGCAAGTCGAACCCAAACGTCGTGGTCGAATCCTCCTTCTTACAAATTGGTTCGACCATGGTTCGACCTGATGGCCAGGTCGAACCAGCCGAGTCATGGTCGAATCAATCTCTGTACGTCCAGCAACGTTGGTTCGACCTGCTGGAGAGGTCGAACCCTCCTCCAGCCAGGTCGAACCCACCTACTTCTTGGGCGGTTCGCGTGGCTTCGACTCTGTCTCTTTGATTCTTGGCTCTTTCACTCCGTTTTTGCTAAGAAAACACTCAAATAGCTCCACTAACACCTGATTCATGCTAATTCACAATATATATAGGTTTTCCACCTATTTTCATATCAAAACTCTCCAAAACTAGCACAAAACATAGCGCCAAACTTGTGAATTTACACACTCATCAAACCCCCAAACTTACATGTTGCTCGTCCCGAGGCAACCAATTTAAACCACAAGAGTCGTGTATAATTCAACAAGATCAAGTACAACACATATTACACATGCCACTTTATTGAATCAAACAAGAATTACTTGCATCAAATATGTCACTTATGTAAAATCAATCCAATCACACACCATTCGGAGTACTAAGTAATCTCACTGACAAGATAAGTCTTTACTCTCTTTCGCTCGTGCGTGAGGCACTATAGGCTAGTATAAACACTCATATCAATTCATATTCACGCGTAACCATAAGCTTGGCAAAGTTCTCAAAAATCAACTCACATTAGATTAATACTAGGATCACAAAGGACTTGTTTCTAGGTTGTAATGTTGGCTCTTTGGAAAGGGTAGGAAAATTTGGTCATAGTAACTTAATACACTAGTAGAGAGTTACCTTGGAGGTTCTTGATTTCTCATTCGGCTTCATATTCTCCTCCAATTCTTCTCTTGCACTTGCAATTATCAATTTTCCTTCTCTTCCTTGCATCAACATCATTCTTCTTTTAATTGCTCGGGTACCAGTTATAGGCACTACCCTTCTCGAACATTGTTCGGCTGTTTCTTAAAAACTTCAAGCCCCATGTATTAGCAATTCGGGGTACCAATTTCAGGCACTATCCCTAACAAGATTTAACCATGCACTTTTCTTACTGAAACTCATTCCATCTTCCCTTTGTTTCTTCCACACTTATTCACCTTATTCTCTCTACCAATGAATATGGTATTTTCAAAGCTCAAATAAGGTAATTAAGGCTCTTATATTTGGCTTGCCAAAGAAAAAGCTTTTAAAAGGCTCAAACAGGGCTACCGAAAAGGTAAAATTTGGCTAAGTGACTCAATTAATAAAAAAATGGCCTAAGATCATATCCTAATATTTCATCAATTGTAAGTTTAACACAAGACTCCAAGCCAAGTTCTAGAATACGTTCATACGAATGATTCTCTCAAGAATAAACTATCATGATTAATCATGATAAAGGCTCAAATCCTCACATAGGTAATCAATTCCTAATACTCCTCATAGCACATAATCAAAATCAATTCCTCATGAATTCCATATACTTAACAAATTATTCATGCTCTTTCCAAATGAAAATAAACACGTAAACATATGAATGCACAGAATCAATAACCCATATACAGAGCAACGATACAAGATCAACTATATCAAGTACATGCCACTCACACATGAATCACACCCCAATCTGTAAAAATAAAAAGAAGAATGGGAGATAAGATGAATCGGAGAAGCCAAAAGAAAACCTGAAACTACTCCCTAGGAGCATCATCATCCTCATCATCATCGTCATCCTCATCCATTCTATTTTTCACAGCTCGGCACAGACTGGTAATGTGCTTATCCATCATATCCACTCGACTACTCACTCTACCAATACGCTCATCCAAGGCAGAGTACCTTTCGTTCAGCGTGGCGTAGTTGGAATTAGGGAGCACGAGTTGCCTATTCGTCTCTTGCTGTGCAGCTACCACCGCGATCAGCTGCTCATGAATCAAGCGAAGCTGCTCCCGAGTACCTGGAACTGCTCGCCGCTGCTGTGGTCCCGGAGCATGCTGAGGCGCATCATGCTGCTCTCCTTCCTGAATCTCCATCTCCGGCTGCTCATCTACCTGATCCTCCTCTTCAGACTGCTGTGGCTGAGGTGGACGGAACTCTCCTCGATCAACGATCTGCTGTAACTCAGCCATCCTCCCCTCAGCACACATCTGTGCTACCGCTCTCCAATCACCACCCGACTTCGCTGCCATGGATAAAGCGGTGTGTCCAAGAGAATTCATTAGCTTATTCCTTGCTTCCCGAATAGTTGTCAAGTTGCTCACGTCGAAGGGGAACATAAATTCGAAAGGCTTGAGACCTCTCGTGAAAAACCAATCTCCATTTCTAAAATGGGCAAACCCTCCCTTCGCGCACGTGCTCATAATCAAATCGGGTTCTCCTTCTACTGGTGTAATGCCGGTGAGGTCCAAGTTATAATGCTCAGCTATAATGATCAATAACCCTCCAATATTCACCTTTTGAAAACCAATGGTCTTGAATCGATTCAGCTGCGCAATAAAATAAGCTCCAACGTTGAACTTCACTCCATTCAGCATACACCACAGGGCATATAGCTCTCCTCTAGACACAATACTCCCCTCCGAGCGGGCGAACAACGTGTTTCTCAGGACGCGGTCCATGTACCTCAAGACAGGGTTCTTTATTGCGGAAGCACGAGCCTGTCTGGTCTTATAATCACGAATCTCCCCAGTGATCTCCCTCCAAAACCGCTTTACACTGAATGCAGCATTTTCTAAACGAGGGATCTCCAAAGGCGTCTCAAATAGCTCGTTGAAATCCTCAGACGTCCATCTCCTACTCACTCCACCAAGCTGAAATGTACACCGATAGGGGTATCCAAGCGGGTCCTTCTCCATCTCAAACGAGCAAACTACTTCCGCTGTAACATGGAAGTACGTCGGCCTCTTCAACTCCATGAATCTTCGGATCCCTACTTTATCAAACATCCAAAATATATCATCCCCTATTCTCTTTATCCTCATCGCTTCATCATCTTGGTATCGAGTGCGAGCTATCTTGTCTGAAACTTCTTCCCACTTCTCTTTAATCTCATCCCAACCTTGCATCCTAATCTTGAAGTTATCAGGTAAACGGTCTTGTAGCCTCAGTTTTCTTGTCACTTTGTCCAAATTTGAAGGCCTTTCATGCCTCTTCTTTGATCTCTCCTCCTCTGCCTTTCCTTTTCCTTTACTTGATACTTGTCCCTTTCCTGAAAACAAATACTTCAATCCAACCAACAAGACAAGAAAGCAAGTATTGTACTAGCACATCACATACTCTACTTAAGACTTCAAGCATCAATGCATATTCATACAAACTATCATCTCAACACCACTTGCTTATTCAACATTCTCAAAACATCTTCAATTACACCTTCTTTAATCATCAAAACATAACCAACAAGCATGCATTAAGCAATTCAAGCAATTCAATCAAAAATTCAACATGTTTCCCTCAATGAACTACTTCAATTTCATCAATTTCAAACCAAATCAACATGCTCATTCTATGGTATGCTTTATATCCTTGATCAATCCACATAAAAATCCAAGTTCTATCAATAATCAATCAACCACGAACCAAGAAACAAGAATTCATATGAAACCAATCAAAATATCAACATTCACCATGAAATTCAACCATACTCAACATCAATCCTCTCATTCACATCAAATTTCTTACCTAAACCTTCAATCCTAGAGTAATTGAGTTGGAAAAAACATACCTTGTGACTTGCCCATGGTGAACAACCGATCGAGAACACAAAACAACCAAAAAATGCGATTTCAGCCCTAACTCGCGATGAAATCCGCCCAAATCCGCGACCGAATTTCAAGGTGTAATGTTATGTAATCGGTGTGAAATCAAGTGTAATTGAAGAATTTGTGCAAGGGTGTAGAGGTTCGAAGAGGGTTCGAGGTTTGGTGTTTCGAAAAAGTGATCGAACCCCTCTGAAAAATCGAACTTAAATCGCGTACCTGGCTTGGTTCGACCTCGGGTTCGACCACCTGAACTGGTCGAACCATGGATGGCGAGGTCAAACCTCTCTTCTGGACAAACGATCTTCTTGGTTCGACCAGGGGTTCGACTTGCTAAACAGGTCGAACCTTTCTTGAATTGGTCGAACCCCTCTTCTGGAAAACAGAGTGCTTCCGACTGACAGGTTCGACCATAGGTTCGACCACCTGATCAGGTCGAACCTTTCTTGAATTGGTCGAACCTCCTCTCTGGACAACTTTCAACGCCGGTTTGACTTCCTCTGCTTTTGTTCGACCTCTGGCTCTGGTCGAACCACTCCTAGACTTGGTCGAACCTTCCTCCTGATTTCCAAAACTGAGTGTTCTTCATGCACTACATACTTCAAACTTCAACACAACTTCATTAGGTACAATCTAGAGCACAACTTCAGAAATTGTTCCACATAATATCATTCATGAGTATCTCCGTAAAAGAAAACACAACCAAAAACCACTGAACATTAGGCAAGTTGTAAAAAATCGTCACATCAAAATCGATTAAAATTTCAATATGGCCGCAAAAACCAACTCCCCTAACAAACAATACAAAGAAAAGATTATACTCTTAATGCTTCAATGAGGTGATAACATCACACCCCCCCAAACTTAGTAAAAACGTAAGTCGAAACTAAGTTTGAAAAGAGATGTAATTGCCGATTAGTAAGCATCTTAAATATAAAAATTTCTTACTCACACAAAAGAAATAAAGTAATAAAACGGAAGAGTAAGCTCTCAACAAGCGCTCATGTTTAACGTCGTAGAGTCACGACGGTACCAAATCAGAACAAGGTATCATCAAAAATGACACACGCATCATCCGGCGACCTATAATGCTTCAATCGATGCCCATTCGCCATGATAACGTCTCCATCTTTGTCAATAAGCTCATAACTCCCCCCTCCTAAGGCTCGATGAATCATGAACGGTCCCGTCCACTTAGACTTCAACTTGCCTGTAAAAAGCTTCAAACGAGAGTTAAAAAGTAGTACCTCATCTCCTTGATTGAACTCCTTATATGAAATTTTAGAATCATGCCACCTCTTCATTCTTTCCTTATAAATCTCCGAATTCTTGAAAGCACGACTCCTAAACTCATCCAATTGATTCATGTGAGTTATCCTCAACTCCTTTACATCCTTAAGGGTCAAGTTCAAGCGACGCAAAGCCCAAAATGCTTTGTGTTGAATTTCTACAGGTAAGTGGCACGGCTTCCCATAGACAATTTGATACGGTGACATATCTAACATCGTCTTGTAAGCGGTCCGGAACCTCCATAACACATCATCAAGCTTCATAGCCCAATCCTTTCTATTAGTTCCTACCACTTTCTCCAGAATCTGCTTTACTTGACGGTTGGAGACCTCTGCCTGCCCATTCGCTTGTGGATGATAGGGTGTAGTAACCCTATGCTTAACACCATAATCCTTAAGCACCTTCTCCAGAAATTTATTGACGAAGTGGGAACCTCCATCACTAACTAATGCTCTCAGAACTCCATAACGGGCAAAAATATATTTCTTTAGGAAAGATAAAATAACTTTCGAATCATTAACATGAGTAGGAATTGCTTCCACCCACTTCGAAACATAATCCACCGCAAGAAGAATGTAGAGAAACCCATTCAACGGGGGAAAAGGCCCCATAAAATCGATCCCCCATACATCAAATATCTCCACGACTATGCTAGGCTGCAATGGCATCTCATCTCTCCTACCTATATTACCCATGCGCTGACATCTATCGCAAGACGCCACATAGCTCTCACTATCTTTAAACAAAGTAGGCCAATAAAGAGCGGATTGAAGTACCTTAGCTGCAGTCTTTTGCGCTCCGAAATGCCCCCCATTCGGTTGTGCATGGCAGAACTCCAGCACACTTTCCATTTCCATCTTGGGTACACATCTTCGGACAATAGAATCTGTACAAATCTTATAAACAAAAGGATCATACCATATAAATGTCTCAACTTCCCTACGAAATTTCGCAAGTAGATATCAGTTGAGATCCCTTGGAATTTCACCAATGACAATGTAATTTACATAATCCGCGTACCATGGATCCATACCTTGCGCTGCAACCACACATGCTCGCTCGGTGCCTTCAACAGCCACAGCCATGATCTTCTCATCAGGGAACATCTCTTCAATATACTCGAAAGAATTATCACAATGCTCCCTAGTCTCCAACCTTGACAAGTGATCTGCCAACACATTTTCTGTTCCTTTCTTATCCCGAATCTCCAAGTCAAACTCCTGCAGTAGTAGAATCCATCTTATGATCCTAGGCTTCGTCTCCTTCTTCTCCATCAAATAACGAATCGCTGAGTGATCCGTATACACAATCGTCTTCATGCCAACCAAATACTGACGAAACTTATCGAATGCATACACAACAGCCAAAAACTCCTTTTCAGTCACCGTGTAATTCTTCTGTGCCGCATCGAAAGTCTTACTCGCGTAGTAAATGGCGCAGAACTTCTTCTCCCTTAGCTGCCCAAGCACCACACCCAATGCTACATCACTTGCATCACACATAAGTACAAACGGTTGAGTCCAATCCGGTGTGATCAAGATAGGGGCAGTAATAAGCGCCTCCTTCAAAACTTGAAAAGCTGTTAGACACTCATCATTAAAAACAAAAGGAATATCCTTTTCAAGTAAATGAGATAAGGGCTTAGAGTATTTTGAGAAGTCTTTAATGAATCTCCTGTAAAAACCGGCGTGTCCAAGGAAGGACCGCACTCCTCTTTCATTGGTCGGTGGTGGAAGCTTCTCAATTGCCACCACTTTAGCACGGTCTACCTGTAATCCCATGGCGGAAACATGATGCCCAAGAACAATCCCATCCTTCACCATGAAATGACACTTCTCCCAATTCAAGGCAAGATTAGTTTCTTGACACCTCTTCAAAACAACAGCAAGGTTAGACAAACACATATCAAAAGAAGAACCAAAGACTGAAAAATCGTCCATGAATACTTCCATGATCTTCTCTATCAAACCATCAAAAATCGCCATCATGCATCTCTGAAAAGTAGCAGGCGCATTACACAATCCAAACGGCATCTTCCTAAAAGCAAAAGTCCCGTAGGGGCAAGTAAAAGTGGTCTTTTCTTGATCCTCGGGAGCAATCATGATTTGATTATACCCCGAGTATCCATCCAAGAAACAATAAAACTCATACCCTGCAAGACGATCCAACATTTGATCCATAAACGGAAGAGGGAAATGGTCCTTACACGTGTTCTCATTTAATTTCCTGTAATCCACACATGTACGCCATCCCGTAGGAATTCTCGTGGCGATAGCTTCTCCATCCTCAGCTTTCACTACAGTCATGCCCCCCTTCTTAGCAACTACATGCAATGGACTCACATGGGGACTATCACTAATAGGATATATAATTCCAGCATCCAACCACGTAAGAATTTGCTTCCTTATCACCTCTTGAATTGCGGGATTCACCTACGCTGATTCTGAACACTAGCCTTGGCTTCATCCAACAACCTAATCCAATGCATACAATACGAAGGACTAATACCTTTCAAATCATCAAGTGACCACCCTATTGCAGACTTGTACTTCCTCAAGACATCTAATAACTCCTCAAGTTGATCATCATTAAGGGAAGAAGATACAATTACCGGATATTGTGTATTATCTCCAAGAAAAGCATACTTTAAGTGGTCCGGCAATGGTTTCAACTCCTCTTTTCTTTTCTCCACTGGAGTGTTTTCGTTATCCAAAGGCAAGTACTTCCTGGTCCATTTGACTTCTTCCACTTTATTTCTTTCCAAAGCAAACCTGTCATCACCCAAAGCAAGTAAGTTTTCAAGAAATTCAATACATACCTCGTTAGAAAGTCCGTCAAGCTCCGTAGTGGGATAAGTAAGAGACTCCATCAAACATGTCTCAAGAGGATCCTTTGACAAGATCAGAGACATATCCTCCTTCACAATCTCCTCCACCACGTCAATACTATAACATTGGGACTCCATTGGCATCTTCATTGCTTTGTGCAAGTTGAAAAGTACTTCTTCTTTGTCCATTCTCAACTTCAGTTCTCCCTTCCGAACATCTATCATAGCTCCAGCTGTAGCAAGGAATGGCCTCCCCAAGATTAAAGGAACATTATCCTTGTCATCATCCATTTCTAATATAAGGAAATCCACAGGAAAGACTAGCTTCTCCACCTTTACTAGAACATCTTCAACTATACCTTTCGGAAATGTCATGGATCTATCTGCCAATTGGAGATCAACAGTTATCGGGGTCATCTCCCCCAAACCAAGCTTCTGAAAGATGGACAACGGCATCAAATTGATGCTTGCCCCTAGATCGCACAAAGCTCGCCGTGCTGGCCCCTTCCCGATCTCACATAGAATAGTAAAGCTCCCCGGATCTTTCATCTTTGGTGGCAACTTCTTTTGAATAATTGAGCTACAATTCTCAGATAAGTTTACCGTCTCCACTCCGGTTAAGCTTCGCTTCTTCATCAATATGTCTTTAAGGAATCGAGAATAATATGGCATCTCCATGATTGCCTCTGAAAAAGGGATGTTCAAGCTTATCTTGTTCATTATCTCTGAAAACTTCTTGAACTTTTCTTCCAACCCCTTCTTCACTAGCTTGTAGGGAAACGGTGGAGGTATCTTTGTTTTGGGAATCCCCCATTCATCACGATCAACCTTTTCCGCTTTCTCCTTTTCGGCTCTTAATCGCTTAGCTCTTTTCCATTTTTTCTCAGCTATTATGTCTGTACTTTGCTCATTCCGTACCACTGGAGTTGCATCAACATCAAAAGGAACAACAGGTGCATCAAACAAAACATCTCGGCGAGGTTCGACTGGGGTTCGACCATGCTGAGAGGTCGAACCAGGACTGTATTGGTCGAACCTCTCTTCTGGAAGACTGATCTCATTCCGCTCCGGAGGTTTGACTTGGGTTCGACCAGCATTAGAGGTCGAACCACTGCCCCTTTGGTCGAACCGCTTCACTGTATAATCTCCATCCTTCGGTTCGACCTGGGTTCGACCTGAAGAGTTGGTCGAACCCTTTTGATCGTGGTCGAACCGTTCCTGCGTCAAAATAGAGTGCTCTGGCCGATGAGGTTCGACCTGGGTTCGACCTGAAAAGTTGGTCGAACCCTCTGCGTGTTGGTCGAACCGTTCCTGCGTCAAAATAGAGTGCTCTGGCCGATGAGGTTCGACCTGGGTTCGACCTGAAAAGTTGGTCGAACCCTCTGCGTGTTGGTCGAACCGAGGCTTAGAAAATTCTAACTTTGATTCCGGCCTCATCGGTCCCTCGTACTGCGTTCCAGACCTCAGTGTGATGGCATTATACGACTTCGGATTCTCTATACTCTGAGACGGAAACTTCCCTTTTCCTACAGTTTGAGTCAATGTGTTTACATTCTCTTCAATTGTACCCATCAACAATGTGAGATCTTTCACTTGAGTGGACAAATCTCTGTGGTGATCATCAATCTTTTTCTCAAGCTTTGCCTCAAGGCGGTTCACTCTTTCATCATTCTTTACCATGTATCTGTTCACAGTATCCTCGAAACCAGGCTTCCCTTCTTCCACCTTTTCTCCCGGATCAACACCCATCGGAAGTTACACGGCATTGTTCGTATTGCTCCATGAAAATTCAGGCCTCCTTGGTTGCTGTTGATAACTACCAGATGGACCACGATTATTAAAGTTCCCTCGATAGTTCCCTTGGTAGTTCCGGTTTCCTTGATTTGGATACCTCGTTCCTTGAATACTTTGACCCATGGCATAATTTGCTTCCTCCAATTCGTCTTGGATGGTTCCATTATTCATCATCTCTTGCTGCATGATTGGCACTCGTTGGGATATCTCGCTGATCTGCTTCTGTTGAGACTTAAGTAGCTTGTTGATATTGGACAAGCTCGAAACGATTTCATCCTCTCTCTTAGTTTTCACCATTGCTTGTTCAACCTGAGCTACCTTTCCAAGAACATACGTACCTCTAACTCTATCAGTAGGCCAATCCCTCGAATTCATCGATATGTCTTCAAACAATCTCTCGGCCTCAACGGATGACTTTGTAAGCAATGCTCCATTAGAAGAAGCATCAAGTAGCACTCTTGATTCACAATCCAATCCGTTATAGAATATACTGATATATTGGGCTTTAGATAACCCATGTTGAGGACACTTCCTAAGCATGTCCTTGAATCTATCCCACGCTTCATGAAATTTCTCACCTCCACTGATAGCAAATTGGTTAATATCTTGCTTCATCTTAAACACCTTCGAAGGTGGCATATACCTCTCCAAGAACCTTAACTTCAATTGCTCCCACGTGGTGCACTCAGCTGCATTAATAGTATCGTACCAATCCCTCGCCTTTTCAGTAAGCGAGAATTTGAACAAAAGGATCTTCCTAGCATCTTCATGTTCTTCTACGTCTTTTTGAGTACTTGCATAGCCCAAGAACTTGTTCAGATGCTGCTGCGGATCCTCGAAAGACCCTCCTGAAAAGGAGTTTCTTTCTATCATGCTAATAAGAGCGGGATGAAGATCGAACGCTGTGTTAGTTCCCCTTGCTCCTAAAAGCTCATAATTTCCAGCCCCATTATTTCTGAAAACCTCTCGGATGGCTAGATTATCCGGATTCGCTGCCATGTTGACTGTTTCTACCTCCAAATTAACTTCAGTTGTAGCCTCAATCGCTTGCGAAATCTGCTCGTCAACCTCAACTCCAAAATTCAGAGCTTCAGTTGGGTCTATTGTCTTTGCCTTGCTCTTCTTCTTCTTCTTCTTTCTTGATGATGCTCCAATCTCAGGATTATACGGTTCAAGATTACCTTTCTTTGATCTTGTGAGCATACACCTAAAACGAATAAGAAAGAAAACAACAAAACAAGGTAAATAGTCCTAATAAACTAGAAATAATACAAAAAAAATAGTTTACGCCGTCCCCGGCAACGGCGCCAAGAACTTGTTAAGGGTTTTCTCAACACACAAATTAATCCTCAAGTATAAGGATATCAATTGTAGTCACGAAGATGACCAAGTTACAATATCGAACCCACGGGACGGATAAATATCAATTTTGTTATCTTCTAGTATATTTTAGACTATGTTGGTAATTGTAAAGGTTTAATGGATAATAACTTCTAATCGAAATAACAAAAAAAATAGCAAGAGTAGAGAAAAGTGAGTTGTGATCAATAAGAATGATAGGTAGTTCGTCGGGTCATCCAGTTTCACTAGCAATTCGTATTTTCATGTGATGGTGTCCGACTCTACCCTGTGGTTTGTGGACGCATCACTAGACCATGCAAGTTTACTCTATAGACACAATTAAATATGCGCTTGACACGTGTGAATAACATCGGAGCAAGAGATACCCTTTCTAGGTACTATCATAATCAATTATCTTCTACGTCTAGAATCTAACCCGATTTGATCTCCCTTTTTAGGTACTATAAAGTTATACTCTTCATCCTATTCATCAACCCGAATTCAATTCAATTCATGAATATTCATATAAGACAGTTCTAATAATACTTCGGAATCCCTTCACTTAGAATTATAACAATAAACCCTGCTCAGTAGTGAACGCACTCAATCAATAACCATGTTATGTATTCAGACTCTACACAACGATCATTGATGCACAAAACGACTATGAGTATGGATTAAATATGCAATCTTATATAAAACAAACCAAGGTAGTGTTGTACGGAGTTTTACACACGAAACACGAATTACATCATGAAACTTTCATATCCCTAGAACTACCAAGGTGGTTCTAGCCCATGATTGATCTAGGAACAATCATGGTTAGATTGATCATTCTTACTTGAACCTTCAGCGAACCTCTGTTACAGCCCTCTGGATGGATCACCACATCTACTCTTGTCTCTCCTACGATTGACGATCAAAAGCTCCCTTTATTCTCTGTATGAGCCTCCTTTTATACTTGTAATCACGTCTCTAGGGCTTGGAATGGGCTTTCTAAGTGATCTCACGCGTTTCGGCCTCAAAAATCCGGATAAGGTAAGTTCTCGCACACAGGTTCGACCACGTCAAGCAGGTCGAACCCCTAGGCACAGGTCGAACCCCAGGTCGAACCTCGCTACTGGAAGAATTCTGCACAGGTTCGACCTTCTAGACAGGTCGAACCACTTAGGCCTTGGTCGAACCCCAGGTCGAACCTCAGCACTGGACAACTCCCACTCCCGATTCGACCAACTAGCAAGTCGAACCCAAACATCGTGGTCGAATCCTCCTTCTTACAAATTGGTTCGACCATGGTTCGACCTGATGGCCAGGTCGAACCAGCCGAGTCGTGGTCGAATCAATCTCTGTACGTCCAGCAACGTTGGTTCGACCTGCTGGAGAGGTCGAACCCTCCTCTAGCCAGGTCGAACCCACCTACTTCTTGGGCGGTTCACGTGGCTTCGACTCCATCTCTTCGATTCTTGGCTCTTTCACTCCGTTTTTGCTAAGAAAATACTCAAATAGCTCCACTAACACCTGATTCATGCTAATTCACAATATATATAGGTTTTTCACCGATTTCCATATCAAAACTCTCCAAAACTAGCACAAAACATAACGCCAAACTTGTGAATTTACACACTCATCAATCATCTTGAGGATACCATGAATGTTGATCGTGCAGATTTGTCTAAGCAGTTGAAGGACCTTACCTTGATTATGGGGCAGATGACCACGAACGTGAATCAATTAACACAAAAATTGGAGAATAAAGCCATCACGTTAAGGTTTGGAATGCAGTACGAAGGACCGATGAGGCCGAAATCAAAAACGGACATATCTAGGCAGCGATTCGACCAACCAGCCTCTGGTTCGACCTGGCCTACAGGTCGAACCATGGTCGAACCTCATCATGCAGTGCACTCAGTTTTTAAAAATCCTCGGTTCGACCAAAACCCAGAGGATTCGACCTGGAATACAGGTCGAACCATGGTCGAACCTCTTCATCCGGAGTGCTCTATTTTATCGTAGCAACGGTTCGACCACGACCGTAATTGTTCAACTAACCCAGCAGGTCGAACCCAGGTCGAACCGGAGGATATAAACTATACAGTGAGGCAGTTCGACCTAGGGGGCAGTGATTCGACCTCTAACACTGGTCGAACCCAGGTCGAACCTCAATTTCAAAAAAAGAGCCGTTGTCCAGAAGGCAGGTTCGACCAGTACGTGCCTGGTTAGACCTGTTCCACAGGTCGAACCCTGGTCAAACCCATCCAGAAGCTGCCCGTTTCTGTGCCGAATGCTCCGCATGATGTTGATGTTACTCCAGTACCATTACATGAGCAGAATACTGAGCTTACAATGGAGAAGAAGTGGGAAGAATCAAAGAGATTGAGAGCCAAGAAGGATAAAGCGAAGGAGGTTGAACGTGATGAATGAGGAAGTCCAAAGACCAAGATACCTCCTCCGTTTCCTTCGAGATTGGCCGAGAAGGGATTGAAAGAAAAGTTCAAGAGGTTTCACGATGTCATGAGCAAAGTAAGCTTGAACATTCCTTTCTCTGAACCAATCATGGAGATGTCATACTATGTCTGATTCCTCAAGAATATTATATCAAAGAAGAGACGCTTGAACGGAGTAGAGACGGTGAACCTATCAGAGAATTGCAGCTCGATCCTTCAAAGGAAGCTACCTGCAAAGTTAAAGGTTCCGGGAAGCTTCACCATTCTTTGTGACATTGGAAAAGGGTCGGCACATAAAGCCTTGTGTGATTTGGGGGCAAGCGTTAACTTGATGCCTTTGTCCATATTTAAAAGGCTTGGTTTGGGGGAGTTAACTCACACGAATATTGCTCTTCAATTGGCGGATAGATCCATGACTTGTCCAAAGGGTTTAATTGAAGATGTTTTAGTGAGAGTGGATAAGTTAGTTTTTCCCGTGGATTTTCTTGTACTTGACATGGAAGATGATAAGGGTGATATTCCCCTTATTTTGGGACGACCGTTCCTTGCCACAGCTGGAGCTATGATAGATGTTAAGGAAGGAAAGCTTAGACTGCGAATGGATAATGAAGATGTGGTTTTCTCTCTTGATCATGCAATGAAGATGTCCATGGAGACTCAATCATGCAAGAGCATTGATATGGTTTCTAACTTGTTTAATCTTGATTTTTCTAAGATAGGTGATTCTGAATTTAAGTGGAAGATTGACGAGGAGGAGTCTAGGCAGCCATGGGAGGAAGGAAATTTCAATGATCATATTTTTGTGACCAAGAAAGATGAGGTGTTGAGTGTAGACAAGAAGAGGGAAAAAAGTATTTGAAGGTGAGGATGCAAGAAGACCATCCTCTACCGTCGTGACTCTACGACGTTAAACATGAGCGCCTGTTGGGGGCTTGCCCTTCCATTTTATTGCTTTATTTCTTTCGTGTGAGTAAGAAATTTTTATATTTAAGGTGCTTATTATTCGGCAATTACATCTTTGCAAACTTAGTTTCAACTTACGTTTTTACTAAGTTTGGGGGGTGTGATGTTCTTACCTCATTGAAGCACCAAGAGTATAATCTTTTCTTTGTAATGTTTGCTAGGGGAGTTGATTTTTTGCGGTATGTTGAAACTTTAATCGGTTTTGATGTGTCGATTTTTTACAATTTGCCTAGTGTTCTATGGTGTTTCTAGTGTGTGGAGTCGATTAGATAGTCAATTGATTCTTTCTTATAGTTCTCCTATTTTATTATTATTGATGAATCTTGTGATGATGAGTGGGTTTGAGCTTTGATGATAGAAAAGGGTAACTAGGTAGCAAGACGAGTTCTACATTGAAGCTTTGACTCGAGGAGCTCGTGCGTACGTTGAAGAAAAATCAGGTGCCCTCGTTTCTTTTTTCTAATTTTTATATGTGCTTTTAATTCATGGAGTGAATGATTGTGTTTATGGTGGTGATCCATGTGAGCTTATATTGTTAAAATTGTCTTTGAAATTCATATACTCTTGAAATTGATGAAGGAAGTGTACTTGAGTTATATTGTGGTATGAAGTTCTATGTGTACTTGTGGGATATTACCTACCATGAAAAGTGCTCTGTTACTTGTTAAAAACCCATGTGAGATTTTGAGCCTCGTTGATCAGATACATAATCACATGATATTTCTTTTCTGGTGAGTATCGTTCTTGTGTGTGTATTCTAGAACTTGCCTCTTGTCTTACTTGAGACTACATGTTATGTTAGATAATGGGAAATGATCTAAGGCCATCCTTGAATTTATGAGTCACTTAGCCAAATAATTTCCTACCAAATAATTTTATATCAGTAGTTAGCCCCGTTGAGCCTAAAAGTCTTATTTCTTTGGCAACCTACGAAGATAGACACTTTGATATCCTTTTTGAGCCTTAAATTCCTATATTTAGTGGATAATTAAATGCTGTCAAAGTGTGTGAAGTTGATTTTGATGGAGTTTGGAAGGAATAAAATATTTGGAGCTGTACAAGTGATTATGAGCTTAAAAATAAGTTGCTTAGGGGTAGTGCCCAAAATTGGTACCCCGAGATGTTAGAGGTAGTGCCCGAAACTTGTACCTCAAGAAAGGAAAAAGGGAAAGAAAAGAAAGAAAAAATGTTGAGCTTGGAGGAAAAGGAGAGAAAAGAAAATTAGATGAGCATGAAGCTGGATAGCCTTGAAGTGTAAAAATCTGCAGTACAAAAGATCTTTGATTTTAATTCTCTACTAATTGAGTTACATTATCCATATATTTCCTACCCTTACCAAAGAGCCAACATTACATCCAAAAGAAAAGTCTTTTTTGATCCTATTGTCGAATTATACTTTTAGTGGTGGAGAGTTTGAGACTTTTGGCAAGCTTATGGTTACGCATGCACTTGAATTGAATCTGAGCGTAAACACCTTAACCCATAAGTGTACATCTTTTACACTTGAGTGTGAGTGATATATACTCCCCGTGAGGACATGTCAATGGAGCATTTGAATTGGTGGTGATTGTCTTAACTTGTATGCTTTGAATTGATTATTACACATGATAAGAGTTACATGACCTAAGTTGATGACAATTGTATTTTAAATGGGGTATTGATTATAGTCCTTGTTTCCCCGCTAATTTTCTTACTCTTTCTCTTTATCTTTATTTTGTTGCCTCGGGACGAGCAACGGGTAAGTTTGGGGGTTTGATGAGAGTGAAAATAAGCGTGTTTTAATATCCAATTTAACATCTTTTTGATTGATATTGTAGTCTTATATGAGCACAAATGTCTTATATTCGATATATGTGAGAATTATGTGCACTTGAGGTGTTTTGTTGTGTTTTAGGTGGAAAAAGGATGAAAAGTGCAAAGTTGGAGAAAAGGTGCAATTTGTGCAAGAATGCTGAAAACGCACGTACAAATTTTATAATTATTCTGTATTCGTGTGGAGCTCAAAACTGATGTTGTGATATATGGTTGGGAAGCTACTGAAGATAGGGTCGTTTTGGCATAAAGAACATCCCATTCGGAGGCCGAACGAGAAAGTTATGAGCAAAGTGGTGACGCCGCGCGAGCTGTGCCGAATAGAACAGATGTTCTATTTCCATGGCTTATTACAGATTCAATTCTTTGAATTTTTATGAGTTCTTTATATGGATAAAAAGCCCAGGAAGAGGGGATCGCGTGAGCATAAAAATCACTCAATTCGGAGGTCGGATGTGAAAGTTATACGCAAAATGGCGAAACTGCGCAAATCAGTTCGACCTAGGTTCGACCTGAGACATTCTGGTTCGACCTGTTGGGTTGGCCGAACCAAGCACCTGGGGCTTCCAGTAGGGCGGTTCGACCTGTGGTTCGACCTGTGCTTAGTGGTTCGACCTGTTTGCTGAGGTCGAACCGATGTGCGGGAACTTACCATATCCGTATTTTCGAGGCCTAAACGCGTGTGATCACTTGAAAAGCCCATTCCAAGCCTAGGAGACGTGATTACAAGTATAAAAGGAGGTCTAGGAAGCCACAAAAGAGGATAACACAATACAAGAGAGGAGAAGAAAGGCCACAACCATACAACACCCCACAAGGGGGGGATCACCCCCCATCCATCATCCACTTCCTTTCCTTCATCTATCCATCACTTTGAAGATTCGTTTGTGGAATCAAGAGGAGAACCAAGAGGCGGATTCAAGATGGAGAAGGACATGAAGATGCCATATCTAGGGTTTATTCGTTTTCTAATTTATCTTATATTTTCCGGACATCCGGGTAAGATCTATCCAACCCCCATGTGTGTTTCCTACAACACCATGGGCTAGAGCCTTTTTGGTAGATCTAGGAGTTTTGATGGTTTTATGAATTAATTGATCTTCTCTGTGTAAACTCCATACAACACTACTTGTGGATTTATTTTATATATGATTGTGCTTTCTTAATCCATATTCACGGTCATTTTGTGCATCTTCAATTGGTATATAGAGTCTGAATATATATCTTGGTTGTAGATTGAGTGCGTTCACCGCTGAACAGGATTCTATGTTATGATTCTAAGTGAGGGGACTCCGAATCTTCATTAGAACTATCATATATGAATACTTATTAATTGAATTGAATTCGGATTATTAAGTAGGATAAAGAGGATAACTTTATAGTACCTATAAAGGGAGATCATATCGGGTTAGAGTACCAATCCTATGGGGAAATAATTGATACTGATAGTACCTAGAAAGGGGGTGAAATTATATCTCTTGCTCCGAGGTAATTCACACGTGTTACACGCATATTTACTTGTGTCTATAGAGTAGATTTGTATGGCTTAGTGATGCGTCCATATTCCACAAGGCAGAGTCGGACATCAACACATAAAAGGGAGATTAATGAGTGAAACTGGATTATCCTAGAGCTACCTATTCTCCTACTTGATCCACCTACGTATTCTTCGAGTGATAGTTTATTTTATTTGTTATTTAATTTAGTATTTTAGTTATAATCAAACATCAAACTCTTATTGCTTTGTCTTAATTAATTTAGATAATAATTTAATTGATAATACGCCATCCCTTGGGTTCGATATTCACTTGGTCACCTTTCGAAACTACAATTGATATCCTTCATACTTGGGGATTAATTGTGTGTTGAGAAAACGCTCATCACCTACCTCCCTTGGATTCGATAAATTCTTTAATTGGTCATCCCGACTACAAAATAGCTAATCACTCGATCGTGGCTCGACTAAGAGGTTTGGTTGAGTTGCGGTCGAGTGAGGACATTCCATCTCCATTTTCGCCCACCGGCATCATCAGACCTTCGTACTGCATTCCGACCTTAACGTGATGGCTTTGCACTCTTTCGGGTTCGTTATGCCTTGAGATGGGAATATTTTCTTTTCCAACATCTGCGTCAGCTGATTCACACTCGTGGCCATCTGACCCATTATCAAGGTAAGGTCCTTCATTTGCTTAGACAAATTGGAATGAGTAGAATTCATAGTAGCCTCAAGTCTATCCACTCTTGCATCATTCCTAACCATGTATCGATTGAAGATATCTTCAACACTCTTCACTTCTTGCTGTTGTATATGAGGCCCCCTTGGCCAACTCTGTAATCTGCCTTTGCTGGGACTCTAGTAGCAGCTTGTTGATGTTAGCTATACTAGAGACGATCTCATCATCCCTAATCGAATTCACCACTTGATGTTCAACCTGAGCCACCTTACCAAGTACATAAGATCCTCTTACTATTTCCGTAGGCCAGTAACGTGAATTCATAGAGATATCTTCAAATAACTTTTCTGCTTCTATTGTTATTTTTAAATAACAGCACTCCTCCTGATGATACATCAATAAAAACACGCGACTCACAATCTAATCCATAGTAGAAGATGCTTATGTACTCAGTCTTAGACATCCCATGCTGTGGGCACCGCCTAAGCATATCTTTGAAACTATCCCATGCCTCATGAAATTTCTCACCATGATTCATAACAAATTGGGTGATGTCTTGTTGCATTGTAAATACCTTAGAGGGTGGCATGTATCTCTCTAAGAACTTCTGCTGCAGTTGGTCCCATGTAGTACAGTCCGTGGCATCAACAGTTTCATACAAATCTTCGGCCCTACCAATCAAAGAGAACTTGAATAGGGCGATCTACCTAGCATTATCATGTGCTCCAGTACCCTTCTGGGTGTTTTCATATCCAAGGAATCTTCTGAGATGCTGATATGGATCTTCGAAGCAACCTCTAGAAAATGGATTCTTCTCCACCATATTGTTAAGAGAGGGATGTATCTCAAAATCATCATCTTCCCCCCTTACTTCTATCAACCTCATGTTACCAATACCATTGTTTGTGAAAATTTCACGTATGGCAATATTATCTAAATTCTGCCTTGCTCCGGCCATGTCTATCACAGTGTGTTATTATTTCATTTCTTTCCTCTCTTTTTCATAGTGCACAAGTATCTCAGAAAAGTCAAGGATAGAAATAAATAATCACAAATAAAATTCTTAATCAAATTAGAAATAAAAAAATCAATAATAACTACCGTCCCCGGCAACGGCGCCAAGATCTTGATGCGTGTTTTCTTCACACGCAAAATTAATCCCCAAGTATTAAGAATATTAATTGCAGCTTAAACAAGCGACCAAGTTAAATATCGAACCCAAAGGACGGTGTATTATAAATTTAGTTATTTACTAAATTAATTAAGATGAAAGGCAACCAAAGTTATTGAAATAATTATATCTACTAAACAATTAGTTAAAATAAAAATTAAAATAAGTTAAGCACTAGAAGAATATGAAAGTGAATCAAGTATGGAGAATAGGTAGCCCTAGGGTAATCTGGTATTACTCATTAATTTCCCTTTCGTGTATAAATGTCCGACTCTGCCTTGTAAAATATGAATGCATCAATAAGCCATGCAAATCTACTCTATAGACACAAGTAAATATGCATGTAGTACGTGTGAATAACTTTGGAGCAAAAGATATAATTTCACCCCCCTTTTCTAGGTACTATCAGTATCTATTATTTTTCTGGCCAATTGGTACTCTAACCCGATATGATCACCCCCCCTTTCAAGATATATATTTAGACTCTATATAACAGTTAATGATGCACAAAATAACTCTGAATATGGATTAAAAATGCATAGTCATATATAAAATAAACCACAAGTAGTGTTGTACGGAGTATATACACGAAAAGGCTCTAGCTCACTGTGTAGCAAAGAATACTCATGGGAGTTGGATAGATCTTACCCATATGTCTTGGAAAATTACAAGAAAAATTAGAAAACGAATAAAACCGTAGATGCGGGAGTCGTCGCGTCCTTCTCCTTCTTGAATCCCCATCTTGGTTCTTCTCTTGATTCAACAAATGAATCTTCACAGTGATGGATGGATAGAGGAAAGGATGTGGATGATAGTTGGGGGGTGATCCCCTTGTGGGGTGGTGTAGGATGATTGTCGCCTCTTACATAAATGATGATGTAAAATATATATGTGTGAAAACGGAATGAAATAAGAAAATAAAATATATGGGTGAATCATGAAAGATTATATGATAAGGAGATTAATTTTGCTCCAAGAAATAGGAAATTTGGGCTAATTTTCGGAAATTCTCGCCGACAGCTGCGCGACCTCATGATTTTGAGCATAACTTCCTCGTCTGAACTCCGATTTAATCGATTCTTGCGCTCAAGCAATTCTCTATTCCTTAAATCTCTATCCATATAAAGAACTCACAAAAAAGTCCAATATTTGAAGGGCACGAGTCATGCAAATGTGGCATAAGTCGTGCTGAGTAGGAACAGCTTGCCCGACGTCACCGTTTTGATCATAACTCTCTCATCTGAACTCCGATTGAGGTGTTCTTTGAACCAAAATGATCATCTCTTCCGTAACTTTCCAACAGTATATCACATGCCCAATTTGGACTTCTAAAAAATACAAAAAAATACACCAGTTGGACGTGTGTTTTTCAGCATTCTTGCACAAGTTACACCTTTTCTCCAACTTTGCACTTTTGATCCGTTTCCCACCTATAACACAATAAAATACCTCAAACACACCTTTTTCACATATATTAAATATAAGATACTTGTACTAATATATAATAACAATTTCCATCAAAAGATTTTAAATTGGACACTAAAACACGTTTATTTTCACTCTCATCAAAGCTGTCAGACAGTTCCTCCATTCCCAATGCATGCAATCAAGGCTTCCCAGCATTCCAGGAAATTCGTGTCTTTTATCGTGTATTTGTAATAATTTTTGACAATCTAGAGCATTAGACTTTCCAAATAGTATCCGCCAAAAAGTTCGATCACACACCGACAAAAATTAAAGAGACATTCTACAGCAGTTGTTTTGGCAACATGTAGATACACATCCCAATGGTCTGCAGGTCCACCATATGCCAATTAGCGAATGGATACCGTGCACTTTAGTAGTGGAGAGAACCCTTTTTTCCTAGTTGCATCTACCCTCCACCGAAAATACTCATCGTGGGACTCTAGTGAATCAACTATACACAAGAATAACTCTCTCTACATTCAAAAATGATGATGAAATATCTCACTTCCGTATATCGGATCTTCAGAGAAGTAGTCACAGTAGAATCATGCGTGCACCGCTTCACGATTTCGGTCCACATACGTTCTTCGCTTTCTGGCACCGTCAGCAGAAGACCCAGCACCGTCACGTAACTCTTTTTTTAAGTACTAATATTATTTCTTTCTCTATCGTGTTATCAAACATGTACTCAAGACAACTATCATTTTCAGAAGAAGAAGAAGAAGACATGTTTGAGAGAAGGAAATAAATGGAATGATAAAGAGTTTCTAGGAGTGTATTGTTCTCAGGTAGGAGTTCCAACAATCCGATTACATCGTTTAAATAGAGTAGAGTTCCACAACAGCTAGTTTTACAATGGTTAGTTTATAACGGCTATTTTCTAATGGCTAGTTTCACAACGGATAGTTTCACAATGGCTAGTTTTCAAAACGAAAAGAAATACATTGATGAGTTTTTATACGAAACGAAATACATTAACTAACATTACAATGCTTAGAAGAGTTAATTTATATATCTTTAAAGAGTAATTTTTATGTATTAAATAGTAATAGGGTTCACGTGTGAATACGGTTCACACAATTGTTTGCCTTATATAATTATACTATATTATTTTTATTTAATTAAAAAGTAATTATAAAAATATTTTTAATTTATCTTATTATATTATATAAGTATGTAATTTTGTTTCTAAATACCATTATTTTCATTTTCTAAAATGAAAGTAGAATTTTAAATTTTTATATATAAATACAGACATATATTATAAAAAATTAATATTATCAATCATGCGTTTTTCATAATTAACAATATATTCTTATACTAGTGATAAAATTTATGACCTCCTGTACTACATCTAGGAGGTTGTCTTTGTCGAGTGCTTCGCCGTCTGTTTATTTCTTTGGTATCATGTTGGATTGCATTCTCATGATCATCTGAAACAGAAGATGATGTCTCGTGTACTCGAGCTTGCCAACCAAAATCAAAATCATAAGGTATCACTGATAAGTCACGCCATGGTGGATGATCATTATCTGTTTGCAAAAGAGAAGTGAATGATGGCCAATATGGAGCATTATTCTGCAAGTCAACATCTATCATTTCCGGTTGAGGGGTATAGTAATTAGGCATTGAATGCTCTGTGATAAATAATAAAATAATACATTGTTAAAAACTATAAATACTTTAACTAATTAATTTAATGAAACAATTAGTTAATTTTATAAATTTCATACCATTATGCCTGTAAGGCACGTATGAAGAAGATCTAGGCATCTCAAATTCAACTGAAGTATCACGGGGAGGTATATACTGAGGCTCATCTTGTGGTACACTATTACGCCTTCTTCGACTACTAGGAATATCATCTTGTGAACTTTCATTTTTTTTGTTGATTTCTAGATGTTGAAGGCCCGGCGGTATTACAATGTACATTAGTCCGTCTTCTCTAACTTGTGGTTGCCTCGTCCATATTTGTTTCATTCTCTTCTTGTGGATTTACCAGATATGGAGATTTATGTACTAGTAATCTCCCAATTTTGAACAAGCTCGATACTAGTACAATGCAATTTCTCAAATGAGTCTCTATTTTCAAATGTTGCATCTGTGCTACAAATCCTGAGTCGCTCCATCGACATAATCTAGCAAGAAGGGTGAGAGACAAACATAAATAATCGTGAAATGGTTTACATTAAAAAATATAAATTATACCACTCCATCATGTGCAGCTGTCTCTGGTGGTTGGAATCCAGACTTGTTTGGGTAAGATGGAGGGATATTAAAAGTCATGTGATCATATGATAACACTGCATGTATCATCTGGCAACAGTACGTCGTACTTTAATTGGTTTTTTAAATCTTCTAGTGGTTTTCGTTGATTCCAATATGTGATCCAGTGGTTATGGTACTATCTCCAATAAACCTCACACGTCCTCTAGGATCTATATTATGCAAGGTGACATAAGATTCAACTATATCATCAGGAATCGATTGTATCATCCCAAATTGCCTCAAAACTCTATTTGGATGATGTATCTCCACGATTGCTATATTGATAAGAGGACATTCTGACATCCGTTTCAATGTGAGATATCTATCACCAAGGGGTGCTATATCGGGATCCGTCATATTATAAGGTTGCCATATAAACTGCAAATTTGAAAATGAACTTTTTATATATATTTTGCAATTAAAAAAAAGATAAAAGAATAGCGTATATTGTTATTTAACTCCACCTCTAACAAACGATCAAACATGTCTCTATACGAACACACAGAATGAATTGGACTATGAGTAAAATTATTATGTTGTATCCATCTATAAAACACAAAACAATTCAAACGAGTTAGAAATTAATAAAATATAAACATTAATGTCATTGGAAAAATTTTACCTCGCACCATAGGGTGCAGGACCTAAGTCACAACCATTTACACCATAAAGTGAGCCAGATATAAGTATATTATCAACGTTATCTGACATTATGATTCTAATTCTTGACCATGCCCAAATATGTAGTAAAAATTCATTATTCAGTTAAATGTACTATTTAGTAGTAAGTATATAGATACAATTTAAATATGATTATTATACCTATAAAAGGACCAATGGTCCACTAATAACATTCTTTTGGCAATTTGCTGCTGAACAAAGCTCATGGTATAAGTACGCTAATGATGCACTCCCCCAACTAAAATGTCCAGCATCTGTAACATTCTCAATCAGTTGCATATACAATATCGAGACACTACACCATGTGAAGTCGGGCATTATAAGGCTGCCCAAGAATATAAGTGTACACCCACGAACATATTGATCTACAATTATTTGTTAAGTATAATTGGAGATTTGACCAATACTTTGTAGATGATTTTTTACTGTTGATATCTTAATTTCTGTCTTAGTTCTCATTTCAGTTTCTGTGGGCACGAAGCCTAACATCCTACCACAATATAGTCTCCATTCTTCCTTAGTAAGAGTAGGAACAGAACACACAACTGGGTCACCCTCTATAGGTAAGCCCCAAATAATTGCTATATCTTACAATGTGACAGTCGCTTCCCCTACAGGAAAGTGGAATATATGTGTTTCTGGGCACCATCTCTCGATTAAGGCAGTGATGAGGTGTTGGTTAAAAACCTTAATTGTAATATCATAATGTGACACTAATCAATATCATATTAGCTTAATTGTAATATCATAACGTGACACTACATTGGAATAGAAGACATTTTATAAAAATGTCTTGAAACACTAATATTATTTTTAACAACCTTAACGTGACACTAATCTATATCATATTAGCTTGATTTTCTAGTAGTAATGCAATAAACCCTAAAATTAAAAATTGATATTATTGTGAGATTACATGTGAACTCAACATATATATGAATTAGATGATAAATATAACAAAATAACATAATAAATACTAATGAAGCAAATAATGACGTATTAGACATTATTTAAAAACTAAAAGATAATAATTTACCTTAGAATAACCAGGATAGATTGTGTATAACGAGATGCTAATAGTCGTCTTGAAACACCACCGAAACGTTAATAATCACTTCATAAATAAAATATTGAAGAAAATTTTATTTTTTAAAAAAAGAAAGAAAATTAAGAGAACATATTTCATGAGGCATGGATTGTTGTCATAATGTGTATAAAGCAGAGGGTGGTTCTTCTTCATATATAGGAGATTCAAACTCCATTATTGGAGGTGAAAAAAAAAGTGATGTAAGAAATTTGGATGGTAGTAGTGGTGGAATAGTATAATGCAGGAGTGTTGTGATTTTTTATGAATATTTGGATGCATATGGTGTGAGATTCTCTGACGAGAGATCCAACAGCATGATGAAGGGATGGATTATTCAAGAGTTGCCCTTGGGTAAGGCAACTTTACTATTACAAGTCAAAAGTTATCTGAAATTCACTATTGAAAGTTACCTCTACTATGGACAACTTCACTATCAAAGGTTCTTCAACATGGCACGTAAGCAAAAGTTGCCTCTGCAAAAGGCAACTTCCCTATTGAAAAAAGGTGCCTCTTCAAAGTTGCCTCTACAAGGGGCAACTTTGCTTATTTGATTAAAGCCCCATGCAATTATAATATTTGGTTAGAATTTTTTGAAAACTACAATATTTTATTAAAAAAGCCAATACGCTAAGAAAGTCTGCATATATAAGATTGATAGTAAAATGAAGGTGTGTCTATATATAAGGTGTGTATAAACACCTTATAAAAAAAGTATGTATGCACATTCTTATACACGAGTGTATATAAAAGTGCTTAAGTGCATTTTATTACACGCTTGATTATACACGCATAGTTTATAAATGAGTGTATGTGAGAAAGCGTGTGTATATATGATTGATATTAAAAATATGAGTATGTATAAAAAGGTGTGTATACACATTCTTATACATGCTTGATTATGTTATGTACAAGTGCTTGTACGCGCTAAAATTCTTAATAATAAAATAATCAGAGTATAGGTGTGTATAAGAAGTTATGTATATAAAATGTGTGTTTGATTATACAGGGATAATTTATACGTGAGTGTGTATAGAAGATTTGTATATATAATATTAATAGTAAAAAGAAGGTATGTCTATATATAAGAAGGTGTCTATAAACACCTTATATAAAAGGTGTGTATGCACATTATTAGGTATGTGTATAAACACCTTATATAAAAGGTGTGTATAAACACCTTATATAATTTATCCCTGCATAAAATGTGTGTGTAAAAGGTGTGTATGCACTAAGAAAGAAGACCTTAATAATTTAAAAAAAAGAGTGGAATGAACAGCGAATTAAAAAAGATTAAAATAAAAATTAAAGGGTGGGAGCAGCACGGGCCCCATGCCATGCGTGCGTAAGGGCCACACGCTCTTTTGTTTCACCGTGATTCATACCCTCCGTTCTTTCACTCTCTCCAATTTTAAAAAACTTGGGTAGAGGGCAAAAAACCCAATAAAAAAACCTCTACCTCTCCCAATGCAAATAACCTGTTATTTATATTTTTTGCTTTTGCCAACTCAGCAAAAAATCTACCGTTGGGGAAGGCCTAAGAAAACTTGTTTTTCTTTCAAAACCATTTTTGTTCAAAATTCTGGTAAAAAGAAAGAAAAAAAAACTAAAATGCATCTTATTGAATGATATTGATTTTTTTTTTCACTTGAATTTGATAGAATTTTGCATTGGCACTTTCCAATACTACTTTGTGTGTTTGCTCTTTAGAACCAAATTCAGAATATAAGATGTACTTGTGGAAAACTACTTTTTAAATGACTACAAATGCAAAAAAAAATTAAGGACCTGCTTGGTACAGCATAATAGAACTCCTTAATGTAATGGGAAGGTAATGACTCCCATTATCTTTGCTTGTTTAATTTTATTTGTCATTAATGGGAATAAAAATAAGTTAATTAACTTCTCATTCCAAAACAAAACTCTGCGCACTCTTCCACTAGATGAATGTGAAATGATAATGAACAATCTTCTCTTTAGTACTAACAAAAATTGAAGAATTGACTCCAGATTTTGAAGAACACAAGCAGGTATTCTAATTTCTCAACAAAATGTCCGATCGAATTTGGTAGCTTCTTCTAATCTTCGCCATCTCCCTGAATCGAAGAAACCCATTTCCGTAAACTGATCCCAATCTTCGATTCTCATTCTTTCCCTCTAATATAGTTCCTGTTTCAGTTCCCCGCTTACACTCTGCAAGTATTTGCTGTATAATGGCTGTTTCAATTCCTCTATAACTAGTATGACTATGCTGTAATTTTCTGGAGGTAGTTTACGATTATACGTTTTTGTTAGGGTATAGGATGATGTGCTTATTGATCTCATGTGCTTAGAAATGCACACACACATATTGAACTATATATGTGCATTAATTCTCTTGATTTATTGCCCTGCACTCACAGCCTTTTTAATTCCCAGCTCCACCTTTCATCACTCAAGATAGAGAGAGTTGAGAGTGAGAGTGAGAGGGTTTTTTTTTTAAGAGTAATTAATGGAGGTCATTTTTTTAGTTTGCTTTGTTGTTGGATTGTTTTTGGGTTATTAAAAGGTGTTTTGTTTTGGGGTTATTAAAAGATGTCTTTTGCAGAGATGAGCTATTATTTTACCCACTGTTGTAGTGTGTTCTCTCTATATATCTCTAAGGAATGAAATTGGCACTGTTGAAGGTAGGAGGTAGGTTAATCTTGTCCAAATGATTCTGAATCTTGGCAAGTCTCAAGCTGCTAATTTAAGATTAATCTTTCTAAATCAATAAAATTAATTAATGTGTTCTTCATGATGATGGCTTGATCTTCTCTCTTGAATCTTGAAATATTTTTCAAATTACTACTTTCTGTTAGTGAAAGGAGAGCTTTACAGTGGGTTCAATTCTAATTGGGTTTTCAGAGCTGAAGTGATGTACTTGTGCTTCACTTGTCATTATCCAGCGGTTTTAGTTATTAATTTAACTTCTTCTCCAATTCATTTAACTTGTTAGTTGGAGTGGAGGTGGAAAATGGAGGAGGGAAAGAATTAGCTGGAGGGGTTGTGAAAGATGGTGGCGTGGTGGCGGCGGGAGGGGTATTTCTGGGGGCGGTGGGTGGTGGGAAACATGGGTAGGGGCACTCTTGAGAGGTTGTTGTTTGAAGAATGGTGGAGAGGAAAATTAGCATAGCTAGAGAGAAGGCTTTGGAGGTAATTTGAAGGCATATTGTTGAATTGTTTTTGGAAGAAAGAGATGTGAAAGAGTAGAAGAGAAGAGTAGAGGGCAGAGTGGGAGTGAGTGCTAAAACTTGTGTAGAGGGGATGGGGTCTGCCTAGTCTATTTTAAGACCTCACAATATGAGGGAAGAATAAACAACATTGGTCAGAAAAGAAAAGTTGGGTGTTAGTAAAATGTTTACAAGATATGGCAGTTGATCCCCTGTGGAAAACAGATGGGAGTTTCAAGAACAACTATATGAATGAGATAAGAAAGATTTTGATAAAAAAAATATATACAATTGCACAAAAAAATGTGAATAACATTGATTCTAGAATCAAGTTTTTGAAGGGCAAATTCCATGCTATCAATGCTATGTGTAGGGAAAGTGGTTGTACTTGGGATGATGTTAACAAGAAGATAAAATGTGAACGCACGTGGTATGTTGATTGGACCAAGGTACGTTAAATGATCATATTTGTTACTTAAACTTTGTATTTTGAATCTTATGTTTGCGTTGTTATTTTTATTCTTATTTCTTCTAGAAACACAAAGATGCTAGAGGACTATATAATATATCATTTCCTTATCAATCGGACTTGGAGATTGTATATGGAAATGATGGAGCAACAGGACTTGGTGTAGAAGATCCTGTAGTTACTGCACAGAATGTGATCAATGTTGATTTGGATACTTCTATTACTAATGAAAGTGACACCGATGACAATGAATGTGGAGTTGATTCAACATCCGAACAGTCAAAATCTATTTCTTCTGGTTCTAAGAAAAGAAAGAAATATTCATCTAGTGAAGTTAAGAAGATTTTAAAGAAGGCAAAAAAAGCTTCCTCAATGCAAAAGCCTGAATCTGTCAAAGTACTAAGTGGTCAAGTTGAGGGATTTATAAACAACTTCAATTCACACTTCGAGGTAATGTCAGATTGGGTGCAAGGTAGATCTTCAAAGGTGCCTCAAGTTCTTGAGGAGTTGACTAAGCATGGATTTAGTGGAAAATATAAATTTAAAGCTGCTCAAGCTATTTGCGAGGACGTGGTGAAGGTTGAATTGCTCTTCAGTTTGGACCCCTCTGAAGTGAATGATTATATATGCGGTTTTTATAATTGTAGTCTTTGATGCGGTTTTGAGAAAATGTTTAAACAATCTGTTCCATTGTCTAATGACTGTGTGATTTTGAATTATCATGTAAGTATACTTAAATCACTTGCACCTTTTGTTTTAAAAGCATGTTGAGATTATGTTTGAAGTTTTTCATTAATGAAATTTATGAAGTAATTCACATATATTTTGTTTCTCCAGTATTACATAGATTTGTGTTGCTTCGATTCTTGTATTTGTTGATGCAGGTTATGAAATCATAGTGATCAAGAATTTGAAATGAGATGTTTCTCCCATTTTCTTTTACAAAGTTCATTTTCTTCCAATGTTAATATTTTGTATTAGTTTTTAAAAATTAATTTGATGTGTAGGCAAATATTGTTATTGGGAGTTTGATTTATTATTATTTATTATGTTGATTAAATTAGAGAAGTAACAAAATAAAAAAAAAAAAATCAAAATTGATTACCATTGCTATATTTTTAAGTGAACCAAGCATCATCTATCACATTGATTCCCATTACATGATTTTGATCCAAGCACTCACAATACAATCACCATTTTCATTACCATTGAAGTTTCAATCACTTTCATTGCCATTACCCTTCTAATATTTGAACCAAGCCCTAAATTGATACAAAATCTACCTCAAAGTTAGCAGTTAATCAAGTGCACAAAATGGCATTTTAAAATACTTGTGATCACTTTCCTAAAGAAATTGCAAATCTTTGAACCAGGTCAGAGAGGGAGAGGATGGAATTGAGATGGATTAACATCCACTTATGCCCTTTTGTTGCAAAAACATTCCAACCCAACTAAAAATTTACAAAAAAGAGAAACAACAACAATGTAATAATAATGTAAGATATATCACTCCAAGAATGAAAGAATAGTAGAACAAGTAGTCTCTACCACCTAAAACTCAATTTAACTCCTCTCTCTAACATCAATCACCAGGTGAAGGAACCGGGCTGGTCGATGCAGTTTCGGGCCTGATCTCTTCCATCTGCTGCAGAATTTGATGGGCCTCGGGCCGGGCTGACGGGGACGGATCGACACAATGCAAGGCCAATTTCAGCGTATTCAGCAGCTCATCACCAATCACGGAAGCATCCCTCATCAACTCCAAATCAAACACTTCATTAGTCCACTCCTCCTTCACAATGGAAGCCACCCACTGAGGCAGATCCGTGCCGTTCATTGCCTCACCGGGCGACTTCCCGGTGAGAAGCTCAAGTAGAATCACCCCAAGACTGTACACGTCAGTCTTGGTGGTGGCTTTCTTGAGCTTCGAGAGCTCAGGCGCTCTATAACCCAGAGCGCCCGCGGTTGCAATTACGTTCGCGTTTGCAGCCGCCGTCATCAAACGGGATAGCCCATAGTCGGCTATCTTTGCATTGGTGTGCTCATCAAGAAGAGCATTGCTGGATGTTAGATTTCCATGGATGATGTTGGCATTGTTGTGAAGGTAGAGAAGCCCTCTTGTCATCCCTTTTGCAATCTTCATCCTTGTTGCCCAATCAATTGGTGTATCAGGGGACCTAGCTGCAAATCAAATAACCAACAAACATCATCATTCTTCCCTCAAAAAGATTTCAACTTTTTTTTTTCTTTCTTTTTTCAAAATTAAAGATTACCATGAAGAAAAGTGGCAAGACTCCCTTTAGGCATGTAGTCGAAAACGAGCAATTTTTCTCCCTTTGGGCCTAAATAATAAGCTCTAAGAGCAAGAAGATTAGGGTGTCTAATCTTGCCAAGTGCATTAACTTCAGTCTCAAATTCTTTCTGAGTTTTGGTTATTTTCTCTCTCAATCTCTTCACTGCAACTTGGATGCCATCTTCCATGGTGGCTTTGTACACTGTTCCATAAGTGCTTTTCCCCATAATTTCTGCAGTGGCACAAAGAAGATCATCTGCACTGAATACCAACGGCCCATCAAAGTGCACCAGCTTCCCACCCGTCTCTCCGCCTGCTTCCACTTCTCCGGCCGTCGCTGGGCCACCCTTCGTTGCGGCCGCCGCAGCGGTCTTGCGGCGGCCTTCTTCGGTAGCTTCCCTCGCCGTTTTTCTTTTCCGGATCAAGTAACAGAGCAGAATGCAACAAATAATAAGTAGGATTATTAACAGAGCTCCTGCTGCAATTAGAATGTTGTCTTTAGTACTCAGTTTTCGACTTTTTTTCTTAGGGGGTGGTGGTGGTGGGGGTGATGGGGAGGGGGGTATAGGACATGGGGTTGCAGCACTGTATCCACAGAGCTGAAGATTGCCCACAAAGGCACTGGAATCGAACTTTCTAGAAAGATTTTGGGGTACAGGACCAGAGAGGTTGTTGTAGGAGAGATTGAAAGAAGCAAGATTTGGCAAATCACCAAAAGAGGCTGGAATTTCACCACTGAAACTATTGTAAGAAAGATCAACAACTGATAAATTCTTCAAATTAAAAAGACTTTTGGGCAAAACCCCATGGAAAGAATTATGATCAAGAGTCAAAGATTGAAGATGAAACACAACCCTCCCATTACCCCCCCAAGAATCAGGAACATCCCCAGAAAGATTGTTGTGCTCAAGAGAGAGAAACATGAGAGAATCAGACTGTGTTAAACTGACTGGAATAGAACCAGAGAGAGCATTGTAACTAACATTAACCCTGCACAACTTAGTGCAATTCACAAGAGTGGTGGGAATTTCCCCCGACAAAGAATTGTTCCCAAGGTCAAGTGTTTGAAGAAGTGGGCACAAACCAAGAGAGAGAGGAATGGAACCAGACAACCTATTATTGAACAACTGGACACCTCTAAGATTGGGCAAGAATCCCAGTGAATTAGGGATAGAACCAGCTATGAAATTGTCATGAAGGCTGAGTTTTCTGAGAGCTTGAAATTGGCCAATTTTCTCAGTGATTCTTCCACCTAACCCTCTCCATGGTAGCTGGATCACTATAACTTGGCCCTGTGCGCATTTAATGCCCATCCAACTACCAGAGCAAGCTCCATAGCCGCTGTCATTCCAGCTTCTCAAGAACCCATTTGGATCGATTAGTTCGTGTTTGAATGCTTGGAGAGCTTGATAGTTTGCTTCTGTCACGATTACGCCGTCCCATGAACCGCCTGAAACCGGTCCGATTACGAACAATATTAATGTCTGAAAAATCAAGAAAATTTGGGGAGAAATCAAAGGCTTCCACTTCTCCTTCTTTCTATTGGAAACGTGGTTTTCTTGAAATGGGCACGTGTAGGGTACCTCCATGGAAATGAAATGCAAGGAAAAGGAGAGAGAGAGAAAGGGTGTTATTTGGTACTAGCAAGAAACCATGGCTGTGAGTAGGGAGGGAGGGATAAGCAAGAGTGAGAAACTGTATCGTTTTGAGTTTTTGTAGCCAAGCGGTTCAGTTTAGTGCGGTTCCTGTGAGGAGACACGTGAGTATAGAGAGAGAGAGAAAGAGAGAGAGAGAGGTGGGGGGGGGGCGGGGGGGAGGGGGGGTATATGGGGGGAATCTAAATGGGGTTGTTTTTTGGGGAAGCATGAGAAGTGTCAGGAGGTCAGCTGTGTCGCATAGATGAATCTGAAGGCCTCTTTATCTCTCTCCTCATCACTGTATCCAGCCCCCAAAATGCAACGGCTAGTTTTTATTTGCATGTAATTTTGGACACATGTCTAGGGTTTTAGAAACTTGGGGGTGTTTGATTTATTAAATTGAATTTAATATTGATATTATTACTATTTTATTACCAGATGAGGCTCCTTCTACTCCCGCTCGCAGCTCCAACGGCTATCTTTTTCATGTGGGCCCAGTCAACTCTCGGTCTGCTTTCATGGCCCCACCTTTCAATTTTGAGATGACAACAACAACCTTTGAGGGTTTTAGGTCGTTGTTGTGCTGTGGAAGCCGTTGACGTGGTCATACGAAAGGTCTCTTTGGTCAATGCGAGTCTTGTTATCCTTAATATTTGATGTGCAAAAATTCAAAATCACTATTCCATACCGTCATTACTAGAAAATAAAAAATTGCTCATTTACTTTTAAAGAAAATAATTTCTGCCCTTCCAGTGTAATTTGATGAAAACACCAGTGACGTTTATTTCCAGTCTTGAAACTCAGGTCTTGATTTCGCTGCCTCTGGAAAGCCTAGTCCTCTTTCTCAACTCGAGTCTTGGAATAGGGGTGAGTTTTCACCGAGCTGGTCACTTGAGCCACATGCTCCATCGCTTGTGCAGACCCCGTTAATTCCTTTGAGTCGACATAGCTCCATGTATATCTTCTTTGGAGCTAGATATTTCCCTATTAATATGGCATTTTTAAACTTGTATGACTTGAAACAAATTTTATAGTAAGAAAAAAAATTTAGAAATTTCTCCCATTGATAAATCCTGTTTTTAATCATTAGCAATAAATTTTGTTTTTAATTATCTTGTATGACTTGAAATGAGAAACAAATTTTATAGTAAGTTTTAAAATGAAAAAAAAAAACATAAAAATTGGGTCATAATTTGAGGAAAAAAATAAAATTTAAATCTTAAATTTAAACTTTCATAAAATCGAATTTTAAAATGAGACTTAAATTAAAAAATTGAGTTTATGTATAAAATTCTTCCCAAAATAATACCTGAATCAAGGTAGGATCATTCACAATAAAACAATCAAGTAGGATCATTAGCAATAAAACATTATCTGCTATAAATTGCCTCCGCCAGAAAAATATATTATTCTCTCCACTTCTCATCAGAATATACTCCCTCCATCCCGGCCAAACTGCACCGTTTGACTGCATAAAGCTTTCACAAAGGCTACAGTAGTGCAATATGCGTGGGGTGGAGGAGTATTCGTTTTTTTTTAATGCACAAGTTTCGTTTTAACTCATTCTTTGTATACCTTTTTTAAAAAAAAGACTAAAAGTCAAAACAATTAGAGAGAGACTACAGTGCAACCGGTCCTACCAATATTTGGTGGAATCAGATCTTACATTTCAGCAGATGGATTAAAATGGGGAAATCTGGGCTTTCTCAAGAAGATCCCCAAATTGAATCGTTGACCCCGCGCGTCAGCCATCGTCGTCTTTCCTTCCGACAAGCGCTCCTACTCCGACTCCTTCCCCTCTATGCTTCGACCATGATGGAACCAAATCTCACATCTTTGAATAGGATTAAAATGGGGAAATTTGGGCTTTCTCAAGAAGATTCCCAAATTAAATCGCTGATCCCGGACGGTGGTGCTGAATTGCCCATTTTTTGTTGCACAAGCCACCACTGATGCTAGTGGAAACTTTGTTGTCACTGGTTCTGTGGGGCTTGCGAATGCAATCATATGCCGAATCACGATAACTCTTCCGCTCACCGGCGCCCCTGCCGCCTCGTTCCTTCTCCTCGCCACTCCCGCCAGCGGCGCTCTCACCTCCCTCATTCAAATCACCTCCATTAATGGAATCTTCCTCAGAAATACTATTACAGCAACTACCTTACGTTTTATAAGAACCTAATCGCCATGATGGATGATTAAGTGGTATGGTGCGGGTGATTCTTCTCCACTATATTGCACCGCCACTGTGTGTGAATAAAACTACAGGCAATCATGTCTGCCTGATCATTATGTTATTACAAATGCATATATACTCTTTTTAGATTTGTAATTCAATAGTATATATACTCTTTTTAGATTTGTACACTACTACAAATTTGTGGAAAGACATCATTGAATAGACATCAGTTTTGAGTAAAATGTGATGTCTTTTTATGAAGAACCGATGTCTTTTCAATAATCGATGTCTATCAGCAAAAAAATACGCTGATAGACATCGGTTTTAATTCAAAATGCGCTGATAGACATCGGTTTTAACTAACCGATGTCTATCAAGTGATGCCTATTCTCAACTTAAAAAAAACACGCTGATAGACATCGGTGGACTAAACCGATGTCTTTTATATGATGTATATTCTTTGATAGACATCGGTTTCACTAACCGATGTCTATTATGTGATGTAATTCAAAATTTTAATTTTAAATTTTTTTGCGAGATAGAGGTTCGAACCTGACCATATGCTTCACCATTTAAGTTTTCAAGCCATTTTTACCAAATCATATCTTACTAAAATTTTGAAAAAGAAATACATATCTAATTAAATTTAAACCTTAGAATTCTTCTTTTCCCTCTAACCCATTTAACCCTAACGCGCCTGCAGAAACACACTTCTCATTCTTCTCTTTTTTCGCCGATGTTGTATACAAGCCCTAGAATTATCGTTTCTCTTCGAAACTCCCCTTACCGATGCAGCCCTTACCACTAATATTCATTCTTCTCATCCTTCTCATTGTCTTCGTCGCTGCCCTTACCGACTCTGCCGCTCCAGCAAAGTTTCTGCTCTTCCTCACCGTCAAGAAGTTTTCGCCACTACTCCAGCAAAGGTTATGCTTGTTGCCTTTTATTGTACTAGTTATTCTTTTTGTTTTTAATTAATTACATTTTAGTTGTTTAATGTTGCTGAGGGATAATCAATTGTATTTATTTATGAAATGGTATACATATATTAATAGTTTAACTGATGAAGAATTATATGTGTGTGTATATATATATGGAGATGACGAATATGTGTCTAGAACTAGGTCAATGAAGCTGCTTTCATGAATACAGGGGTGAGCCTTTCTTCCTCCCTCCACCTTTTTTTTGTGGTTTTCCTGGTGGTAAATGGTTTTACTGGTCAAATTTTCTCACTATGTTAATGAATTTGTCTTTTTTAATCTATGATGACAATTAGTGGAATTGACTACCTTTGTATGTATTATTCTTTTTGCAAGGTTAAGTGTAGGTGTCGACTAGTTAGATGTATGATACATTACATCCTCAAATTAATTCATTTACGTGCCCATAAGAAAATAACGTCTTCTAGTTCTGGACACATTGTATACTGAAATATATATGGAAAATAGAACAAATATGGGAGGAAACAAAATTATTTTAATTATTTCGTATAATTTTTCAATTTAGGAATTTTCCAAATTGGATTGAAATCAATATATAAACTTTCTTTCTTAAATTAAGTGTAAGATTTGATATCAATTCTCCAATCGTATATTAAATGGTTTTTGAATTAGGAAAGTATAGTTGACATGTCATATAATATGATATGCAATATGCATAATTACGAAATGTTTGGATCATTATATAGTTGAGGGTGAAATCTTTGAAAATCACATGCTCAAACTCAGTGGGAAGAAAGAAAAATTTTGAAAGCCGTAATTTTTTCTTTTATTTATTTATTTATTCATTTTTGCACACACTAATAAAAAATGCTTGCCTGCGTTGCTTTTTTAGGGAAGGAAAGGGAAAGGGTTCTAATTATTATAAAAATATTATATTTGTTAACCGAGTGTGAGGGCTTTCAACTTTGACACTTTGACCCCGTTTTTATTTCCGTCCCTGTGGAAAATTTGTTCTTTTTCTTTTTATTATTATTATTATAAAAAGAAATCCTTATTTATTTATTTATATTTCTCCAATCAACTTATCATGGAATTGTTGACTTTATCACTTCAAGTGATTGTACTATACTGATGATTAGAATCGTACGTCATTTTGAAACCTTATATCTAATTTTAAAATGTGGCATAAGTCATTTGGTACTCTTAACTTAAGTTAGTTGTGAGTAAAAATTTCAATGAGTAGTGCGTAAAATTTCAATGAGTAGTTGTGCTTTACACATCCCATTTTACTCCTTTTTAGTACAGTCTATGTTTTCTCTCTTTACATATCGTATGTGTTATGTGAGATTGAATTATTTTCATTGAAATGCAGCCAAACGATATCAAAGACATAACTTGTGTCGAATGAGATGAGTCATTGAGCTATCTCGTTTGCAAGAGGTATCAAAGCTTGGACTCAAAATTAGAAGCTGAGATTGAGGTGAGTGTGTCTATCTATAACAAGAATTGGGAGTTGGTATCACGACCCCATTTTTTTATTTGTTTCAATGCGAACTGGTCACTGTTCCTCATCCAAAATTAGTATCCCCTATTTATAATAGAAATTGGGGGTGATAAACCCACACCCCAAACTCTATCTATTTAATAGTAAGTTGTTATTTATAGTAACTTACTATTTATAATAGGTAAGATTTATTATTATTAAATGTATTGATATTAAAAAAGTAGAAGTATTAAAGACTCCATATAGAAACCATGCAATAAGCTAGATGCGTCACATATAAGTATGATTATTATAAATTATAGATAATTTAAAATATCATGATTAGAATGCAACAGTGATATTTTTTTATTACCTAGTTGTGTGTTTAGTAGAAATGACGTCGCTTTTGTAACTATTATATGTGTAGGATGTGAGATTTTTTGTATCATCGTTTATAGTAATTTTTTATATGGTATCGTTTTCTTACATATCGCTTTTTTATATTTCTTTTATAGTAAGGCTTATGGAATGACCTTAGACATTGCTAACTACATGTGATATAAGATATTTTTTGGTAATATTGATACTTCTTATATGCTTGGTTAAGTAGGGTTACTATATATCAACAAAATGGACAAAACATGGATGCATAAAGATCGACTATCAGTTGAATACAGTAAAGGGGTTGAATATTTCTTGCAGTTTGCAAATGATAATGTCGATTCTAATGTCATATCATGCCCTTGTTCAAAGTGTGGAAATCTTAGGAGAGGTGAGATAGAGCACGTCAGGGCACATTTGATAACTAATGGTATGGATATGACATACAAAATATGGATATGGCATGGTGAACGAAGTTCTAATATGTTTCCAAGAAATGATAGTGAAGACGTTGATCAGGGTGAACATGTGTACTATCCTGATGAACCCCTTGATGACATGGTGCATGATGCCTCTGATGAAAATATGAATCCAGATAAACTCAAGGAACTACTTGAGGATGCAGAAAAGCCTTTATACCCTGGATGCACAAAGTTCACCAAGCTGTCGACAATTGTGAAACTATACAACTTGAAGGCAAGATATAGTTGGAGTGATAGTAGTATGAACGAATTGCTTAAATTGTTTGGAGAGATGCTCCCTGTTAGTAATTAATTGCCTCTAAATTTGTACGAAGCAAAGAAGAGCTTGGCAGCATTGGGGATGAATTACGAGAAAATTCATGCGTGCCCCAACGATTGCATCCTATATCGGAAAGAGTATGCAGATCATTCTAGCTGTCCTACTTGTGGGGATTCAAGGTGGAAGATGGCTAAGAATGGAGAGGGTAAAAAAAAGTGCCAGAGAAAGTGTTGTGGTACTTCCCACCTATTCCAAGATTTCAAAGAATGTTCCGCAACAAGAATGTGTCGAGACAACTTATCTGGCATGCTGAAGAGAGAGTTAGCGATGGTTCCCTTTGTCATCCTGCAGACTCACCAAATTGGAAAGTCATTGATCGTAAATGGCCAGAATTTGGCAAAGGAAAAAGAAATCTTAGATTGGCTCTGTCAACAGATGGGATCAATCCTCATGGGAATATGTCATCAAAATACAGTTGTTGGCCAGTTAAACTAATCACATACAATTTGCATCCAGAGTTGTTTATGAAGAGAAAATTTATGATGCTAACTCTTTTGATTTCTGGCCCTAAGCAACCTGGTAATGACATTGATGTTTATTTGGCCCCTTTGACCGAGGATCTACAACGCTTATGCTTGTGCCTCCGTCAAGAGAGTATGTTGAATGCAAAGAAGGTGATGATTTCGATGAAGGACAAATACACAGTCCAGGTTTTTCCAATGGAATACCACCAACAAATCCCATAATTGCAGATGAAGATGAACCATCTTGCATGCGTGAAGATTGTGAGGGAATTTGGATCGATAATCCAAAAGCTTAAATGTTTAGACTTGTACACAGATGCAACGTATGTTATAACGTTTACATTGACCATTTTTTTCAGTGTGTTAATTATGTTTATTTTATTTTGATCATTCGTTTTTATTTTTCATTGATGTTTGTCATTACGATTATGTTTTTTTAATATTTGGTGTTTCACTTTCTAACTTTAGGTATGGCTGGTCGTAAGAGTAAAATACCACGGCTAGACTCTGACAATGAAGAAACAAAAAATATTGATGAGCAAGAAGAGGTAATTGGAGAGGACACCCTACCATCAAGCTCAATAAGCAGACAAACAACAAAAGGAAACAAAAGAGGTCCAACACACATGCACATCTTAGCTGTGGAGAGAACTAGTGGCATAAAGAAAAATATTGAATTCAATCGTAATGGATTACCAGTTGGAAATAATGCGAAAGAAATGCAAAGTTACATTGGCGTTCTAGCGAGAGAGAAGGTCAAGATTACATATGATAATTGGAAGATAGTACCACTGGATTTGAAAGAAAAAATATGGGCTTCGATCAATGTACGTTAAAGGTTATGTTATAGTTACTTGTATCTACTATATATCTCATGATGTTTTAATTATTATGGATTGTAGTTGAATTTCAATGTTGACCCTTGCTGGAAAATTGGGTGTTTGAAATCTGCTGGTACCAAGTGGAGACAATTCAAAACAATGCTGACTACACAACATATTTATGGAGCTAGTGCAAGTGAGAGGATAAAACCACCAAATGATTATCCTCATATTACCCCATCTGATTGGAGCGAGTTTGTGATTACTCGCTTATCTGAGAATTTTAAGGTACGTATACTCAATATAACAATGTTTATATATTTTTCATTATTCATTGTTTAAGTTAGCTAATCTTTAGTATTTGATTGATTCTTCAGAGTGTAAGCAATGACCATAAAACAATTCAGAAACAAAACAAATATCCCCATAGATTGGCACGCAAAATTTATGCAAACTATGCACAAGAAAATGTATAGTGCCAATCTCTAGCCACTCTACCAATGTCTTCGTATTGTTAGTATTTAATTACGATGAATTACTTTCAACTAAGAATAATTGATTTATTCCATGTAGCCCTCAAAGTTGAGTGGGAATATGGAGATAGATAGAGCTACCGTCTGGATTGAGAGTCGGAAAAATAAAAAAGGAGAAGTTGAAGGAGAAGACCTCAATAAAAAAGTGAATAAAATTGTAAGTAAACCTTCTAAAACTCGTGTATGACATCATTATGCCAATTAATATTGTAAATGAGATTACTAGTCCAAGAAAAATAGATGGAAAGACTGAACATATATCAAATGTGTGTTGATATATTGTTCTGATCTTTTGTATTATAGAATGAGTGCATAGAAGTTATGAAGAGTGGAACCCAACAATTTTATGGAATAAAGGATGGTATCGTTCCATGACCTGTTTTACACATATTCAAGCTCATTTACACAATTCTATAAGTTCGTACCACTTTCCTCAAAACAACAATAACTCCACCAAACTTAACACAAATACGGATAAAAACATCCGAAAATACACACATAAAGACACTAAAACCTAGGTGAAAATGACGACAATCAACCCCCCAAACTTAAAGTGTTGTTCGTCCTCGAACAACTAAAAATGATAAACAAGAGGAGAAATTTTCACCTAGAGAACATCTAACGAACATAAACCACAACGCATCACAAGTAATAAGGACTTCAAAATCAAGTTAAGTATCCCTACATAATCAAACTTATAACATGAAAGATTAACGAGTTCAATCTCAAGCATGACAAAAGAGTAATCAAATCCCTTTCAATCCAAGCCTTTCATAGGATATCAAATTCACTCAACACTCTTTGAAGTAAGGTTTTGATCAACACTCATCAACCGGTTAAAATCGACTCACCATAGGCTTGCTCATGGACTATGTTCACAAGCCACCTTAGTTTTAATAAGTGATCAAAAAGGTCTTTATCTTTGGATGTAATGTTTAGACTCTTTGGTAAGGTAGGAAACTTTGGATAATAGTGACTTTTCAAGTGTGGTTGATCGAAGAGATGATTCCTTTCTTCAACGTCCTCACTTTCATGCTTCCTTTCTTTTCTACTTTAATCACAAGCACTAAGCATCATCATTCCTTGGATTTCTTGAGCTTCTTTTTTTTTTTTTTAAATGGCATACTTCTTGTCTTTGACTTTTGTATTCCTTGAGCATATTTTTCTATTTTGCTCATTTTTCACTTTTGTTGAAGTTGCACTTGCTTTTATATTGAGCTCTTTCATCCTTTTCTTGACTCACCTTTCTTTCCATATACATTTGCACATTTTTCCACATCTTCCCTTTTGTAAACCATCATCATCCTCAATTACCCACACATAGGTTATATATATAAGGTTTAAATGGGTTTTCAAGGCTTGTAATGTGCTTATATCACAAGAAATAGGCTTAAAGGTTCAAAGTGGCTTACTAGGGATAATGTTTTAGGTAAGGAAATTTTATGGCTATGACTTTATTCAACAAGGATGGTCTAAGATCATTTCACAAATTTCAACCATTCCGGCTTCGTTCCTATAGTCCAAGAGCAAGTTCTAGTTTGTCTAAATTCAACCGGTCCTCTCTTCAATAATTAACCATGGAGGCACGGTTGAGGCTCAACTCTCACAAGCTTTTGCTTGGACCAAAAGAAACTCAATTAACCTTCATACTTCTCAAAATTGAACAAATTATGTAATCCATGTCACAATTTTAACAAGTAGAAACCATTAACTTGCTTGCCATCACCTATCACAAACAATGCATCATAGCTCATATTCAAAAACATTACTCAACTCCTTCCCAAAACATACCACCAAAACCACACCTATACAAGAATTAAAATAACAACAAACATCACCTACTAATCAAGGGACCAACAAACAATACAAACATATAACATGCATAAATCAAATCATCCATCAAAAGAAAATAAAACACATCAACTCAAACCCATAACGATAAAGATCAATCTCCCATCGCATCCAAACAATAAAAAAAACTGAAAATAGCAAAAAAACTGAAAATAAAATCCCAAAGTAAAACCTCCCAAAAACCAACAATTTAAGTACAATCCAATCAAATTCTAACAAATCAAATCAAATGTCTAAGCAATAATACTTCCAAAATTCTAAATAATAGCTAGATGAATGGACAAAAGTGCCAAGCACTCAAAATACTCCCTCATTGTTCCGGAGGCGGAGGAGGTGGACGATAGGTGTTCCATGGAATGTAGGCTCGAGGGTTCGCAGGAAACTGGAAGTTGAACATCATGGTCATCATCTCCTCCATGTTGTTGGAGTGCACCCTTGATTGTTCTTCATAGTACTCCCTCCTTCGTTGTCCAGCTCTCAACTCTTCAATGTGTCTTCCTTGCTCTTGCTGGACTTCGCGAATCTCCCTGATCTAAGTCCCATATGTCTGCTGCACATGCCTCATGTCACGTACCTCATCCATCATATAGTTCCACCTTTCATCTCCTTGGCCCGGTGCAACTGGTGGCGGTGCCTCTTCCTCAAATAGTGGTGGATCAGGGCCTTGCTCCTCAAACTCAATCTACTCCGGTTGCTCTCCTTGCTCATCACCCTCCATGGGCACTTGCTCGGCCCTCAAATTGGCTAGCTCTTCATTTTCTTCAACTCTAACCTGCGTCAGAACCTGTTCCATTTCATCCCTGTTTCTTCTATAAAATGCCTTGACAACTCTGGAATGGTTCACACTTCCCATAGCCAAATTTGCAAGCCTTCTCCTTGTATAAACTGCAGTGAGCTCCGGCATTGGCAACGGAAATGGAGCTCCCTTCTCCTGCCTTAAACAGTATTGATTTCCTACCATGGTCAAAAATTCCATCCTCATCAGCTGTGTGTAATTCAACCCTTCACTAACCATACGATTCTCCATCCCTGCGAAGTTAACTCCCATTCCTTGAGCTATCATTGTAATCATCCCTCCTAGCATTAACCCTTGAGAACTCTGCCTCTTTGCAACTCTCTCCGCATGTTGCACAAAATGTGCTGCAACATTAAGCGGTAACTCTTTATACATACAATACATTATGTAGAGCTGCTTTTCTCCAACTGAGCCTCCTTCAAACCTTCCCAATATAGTGTTGGAGACGATCTTCTCTAAGTACCTCATTACAGGATTCCGGATGGCCGTCCCCTTTGAAGCACTAGGGATGTACCCTGCTCTCTCAGTTCCATCATTCACAAGGCTTGACCACCATTCCTGTTGGTTGAAAGTTCCTCCGGCATAAAAGCTCTGATGGAATTCGCATGGCGGGCACCCAAAACACTCATTCAAAAATGCCAATGGAACTTTTTCCCTCAACACATTATCTAGCTGAAAAGTCACCCACAGTGGATACCCATTCCTATCTTTCTTCACTTGTAAAGTGCTCATGAATTCCGCAGTGAGATGATAGTAGGTTGGAGGCCTCTTATCGAAGAAAGCTTCCATCTGAGAGAAGCAAAATAACTTCCTCAGATCTTCCTCTATACCTAGTCCCCTCATCGTCTCCGTGTCTTGGAAACGAGTAGCCTTGATCTTCGGAGCTAGAACTTGCCAGCGAAGCACAAACTTTCCCCAATAATCCTCGAACTCAACTCCAAATTCTTGTGGATGAATTCCTTCAATAACCAACTGGGCATCCAAGTTAGATAACTCCTCAGGGTCGGTTATCACAATGAAATCCTCGGTCCTAGGGCGAACTCTCCTCTCAGCCATCTACAATATACAAACAATATACAACTTATCAAATATATTCACACTTAACAACTTATCACCATTCATCACAACTATCAACAATTATAACCAATTTCTACTCATGATCACACATATGAATCCTCACTTCAATTATCTTAAAATGCTATTCACATTTGACCATCAATTTCCAACGAATTCCTCTCTTAGACATTTCATCGAACACTTGGTATGCACAAAATTTAAACATCCTCTCAACATACAATTTGCATATCCTCATGCCCAAATCCTCAATATCTAAAGTTAATCTCTTACAAATAAACATCATACTCATGTAATTCATCAATTGGCACAACACAATTATTCACACTCATAATTCTCACACAATTCCCAAATTATTCCTCATGAACCCTATTTCAACTTTTTCAAAATAAAAAAAATTCCACAGTTCATAATGACACACATGCGTGAATATCATCAATCAAGCATGAAAACATCATAAAAATAAAGCCCATATATCAATTCAATCAATTCATATCAAAATGTTCAAGTTAGGGTTCAAGAATTTCATACCTTTCACCAATTGGATGTGGAGATGTGAATTTGGTGTGAACACTTACAATCTCTACTCACACTCTTTCAACACTAACCTTGGTGGAGTTTCGTGTGCTTGAATCGTGTGAATTGGGTGAAGGGGTGCGTATGGAATGTGTACGGAGCAGCCCTTTTAAAAAAAACTGGAACAAGCCCTACACGGCCCGTGTTACGCAGCACGGCCTCAAGTGAGGCCGTGCAGCGTGTTCTGATCCCATTACACGGCCACCTGTTACAGGGCCATGTACGGAACACGGCCCGTGTACCGTTTCTCCTGCACGGCTCGAGCTGCGTAACTCGGCCATCATCCTGGCCGTGTAGCATATTCTGAGCTCGCTACACGGCTAACTGCTACAGGGCCGTGAACGGCGCACGGCCCGTGTAGCAGTTTGCCCTGTTCTCCATTTTTCTTGCTTCACTCCATCCTTGCCCTGTTTTTCACTCTTCACATACCCTATTCATGCTTAAACACTACTCAATGTTATCCATGCTACACTCATAATCAAGAATGGATCGAAATGTACTCAAAACACCACCAAACACACCAAAACTATCCTAACTCATGAGAAACATATTCAAAATTGTTCAAAAATGACCATTTTGCAAAGATGATATATATACACAAGATAACACAATCAATTGAACAAAGTATAGATCACACCACACACTCTCCCCCCAAACTTAAATCGAAACACGTTACGAATTAAGTTTGCAAAAGTGGTGAGACATACCTTATTCGTTTTCTCAATGCTCTTCATGAACTTCTCCACCTCTTATGCCTACTTTAAGCTCCAATTGATCAAGTGTGACCACCACGCAACCTCCCCCCAAACTTAAATTAACACAAGTGTTAAAATTTAAGTTTGTAAAGAGTGGTGAGGCATACAATCATCATTCCACCTTTAGCATCCGTGTCTTTTCTCTTATGCGTTTCTCATGAACTTAACCACCTTCATACCAAATCTACAAGAAAACTAAAAAAAAAATCTACACTAAACCACTACTCAAAAGAAGTTTAAGAAGAGAGAGTAACCACATACACCCTCTCCTTTTGAGAAGGAGATAGGTAATGCTTCACTCTATGACCATTTACCACAAATTCATTATTTGGGCCCTTTAACCTCAATGTATGTCCATTCAACACTTCAAGCACTTCATAGGGTCCCATCCATTTTGATTTAAGCTTTCCGGGAAACAACTTGAGCCTCGAATTGAATACAAGCACTTTATCCCCGAGAGCAAACGTCTTCTCCTTGACCTTAGCATCATGCCATCTCTTCATATTTTCCTTATGGATAATTGAGTTTTCAAATGCTCTTCCTCTAAACTCCTCCAACTCAACTAACTTCAACAACCTTGCTTGACCACTTTCCCCCTCGTCCATATTAAGACGTTTGATAGCCCATAATGCACGGTGTTCAAGCTCCACGGGGAGATGACAAGCTTTACCATAGACCAATTGATACGGTGAGACACCAAGAATGGTCTTAAAAGCCGTCCGATAAGCCCATAAAGCGTCGTCAAGCTTGTCCGACCAATCCTTCCTCCCTTCATTGATGGTCTTCTCCAAAACTAACTTGATTTGGCGGTTTGAGACCTCCGCCAAACCATTTGCTTGAGGGTGGTAAGGTGTAGCCACTCGATGTTTCACTCCATATCTTTTCAACAAACTCTCCATCAACTTGTTTACAAAGTGTGATCCTCCATCACTCACTAAAGCCCGTGGAACTCCAAACCTAGCAAAAATGTTCTTTTTCAAAAACCTTTGCACAATCAAAGCATCATTCGTCTTCGTGGGGATTGCCTCCACCCACTTGGACACATAATCCACAGCTAGCAAGATGTACACATATCCTTTAGACGAGGGAAATGGTCCCATAAAATCAATCCCCCATACATCAAAAATTTCTACGTCAATCCTTAAGGTCATGGGCATTTCATCTCTCTTGCCTATTCCCCCTATCCTTTGGCATCTATCACACTTTGCAACAAACTTCTTTGCATCCTTAAACAATGTTGGCCAATAGAAGCCCGATTGTAAAACCTTAGCCCCCGTCTTTTGATGAGCAAAGTGACCTCCACACAAAGACGAGTGACAAAGTTCAAGAATCCCCATAACTTCTTCTTCCGCTACACATCTCCTTATTACTCCATCATTGCAAATTTTAAACAAATACGGCTCATCCCAAAAATACTTCTTAACTTTCACATGAAACCTCTTTTCTTTGTACTCATTAAGCAACGTGGGCTTGATTCCACACACAAAGAAATTGACGTAATCGGCGTACCAAGGCGGCACATTCACCATGCGAGTACTCACTTGCTTGACCTCTAGTAGTAAAATGTCCTCATCCGGGAACTCATCCCCAATGGGCTTCAAATCTTCATTTGCACCTCCATTTTCTAACCTAGACAAATGGTCCGCAATCACATTCTCCACGCCCTTTTTATCCTTGATGACCACATCAAATTCCTGCAAAAGCAACACCCAACGAATTAAACGAGGTTTAGCATCTTTCTTACTCATGAGGTATTTTATAGCCGCGTGATCCGTGTAGACAATCGTTTGTGTTCCAACCAAGTATGGTCGAAACTTCTCAAAAGCATACACTACGGCTAAAAATTCCTTCTCCGTTGTGGTGTAGTTAATTTGGCACGAATTCAATGTCTTTGAGGCGTAATAGATTGCTCTAAACTTCTTTTCTCTCATTTGCCCCAACACCACTCCAATGGATTGATCGCTAGCATCACAATGAAGTTCAAATGGTAAACTCCAATCCGAGGTAACGAGGATCGGAGATGAAGTGAGAGCATCCTTAAGCACCTGAAATGACACACAACACTCATCATCAAAATTAAATGGACAATCTTTTTCAAGCAATTTACAAAGGGGTTTAGCAATTTTGGAAAAATCCTTAATGAAGCGTCTATAAAAGCCCGCATGTCCTAAGAACGATCTCACCCCCTTCTCACTAGTAGGAGGGGGTAGACGTTCTATGGCTATTACTTTAGCTCTATCCACTTTTAACCCATTCTTTGAAATATGATGTCTCAAGACTATCCCATCGGTCACCATAAAGTGGCATTTTTCCCAATTTAGCACAAGACTCGACTCTTCACACCTCTGCAACACAATCGTGAGATTAGTTAAGCAAATATCATAAGAAGGTCCATACACGGAAAAATCGTCCATAAACACCTCCATAATATTTTCAATTAAACCATCAAAGATTGCCATCATACAACGCTGAAAAGTGGCAGGGGCATTACATAAACCAAATGGCATCATTCTAAATGCAAATGTACCATAGGGACATGTGAACGTTGTCTTCTCTTGATCTTCCGGTGCAATCAATATTTGATTGTACCCGGAATAACCATCAAGAAAATAATAATACTCATGCCCCGCAAGACGATCCAACATTTGATCTATGAATGGCAATGGGAAATGATCTTTACGAGTATTCTCATTCAACTTACGATAATCAACACATACTCTTCAACCCGTGATAGTTCTAGTGGCAATTGTTTCATTTGTATCGGATCTAACAATTGTCATACCACCTTTCTTTGCCACTACATGTAGAGGACTTACATATTGACTATCACTAATTGGAAAGATTATTCCCGCATCAAGCCGTTTTAACACCTCTTTCCTTACCACTTCTTGTATTATAGGATTTAATCTACGTTGGTTTTGCACGCAAGACTTTTCATCATCAATCAAATGGATCTTATGCATGCACATAGATGGACTAATACCTTTCAAATCTTTAATGCTCCAACCAATAGATGACTTATGATCTCTTAAGACTCTTAGCAATTTTTCTACTTCTAAATCATTAAGGGAAGAGGATACAATTACCGGATACGTTTCATCTTTTTCCAAGTAAGCATACTTTAAGTGATCCGGCAATGGTTTCAACTCTACCTTCTTCTTCTCTTGCACTTCCAAAAATGGCTTTTCATCAAGTTTCTCCACCTTTACCTCCTTTGCTTCCTCTTTTGTGAGTGCCCTACAAGCATTTAAACCATGCAATTCGTCAATTATTTCATCATTTTTTACACCAAAAGAAGATTTAGCTTTTATAGATTCAAGAGAATAAGAGTGGCTTATGATGATTTCCAAAGGGTCCTTGGAGTGAAGGTGATACATATGCTCTTCAACCATGTCGTCAATAACCTCCACTCTTCCACATTCCTCCCTAGGATACCTCATAGCCTCACTTAAAGAAAATATGACTTCATCCTCATTCACCCTCAAAGTTAGCTCCCCTTTCTCCACATCTATCAATGCTTTCCCGGTGGCAAGAAACGGACGTCCAAGTATCAATGGGATACTATCATCTTCAGCCATATCTAGTACCACAAAATCAACGGGGAACACAAACTTGCCAACTTTGATCAAAACATCTTCCACTATTCCCTTGGGATGTGTCAACGACCGATCTGCTAATTGAAGTGTAACCAACGTCGGTTTGACCTTACCAATACCCAACTTTTTGAAGATTGATAAGGGCATTAAGTTAATGCTTGCCCCTAGATCACATAAAGCTTTGTAGTTCCTTTGCTCTCTCATCTCACAAGGAATAGTGAAACTCCCCGGATCTTTCAATTTAGGGGGAAGTTTCTTTTGCAAGATTGCACTACATTCCTCCGTAAGGTTCACCGTTTCGAACTCTCCCAAGCTTCTTTTCTTTGACAAGATATCCTTCAAAAATTTGGCGTAGTTGGGCATTTGAAGTAAGACCTCCGCAAAAGGCATATTCACATGTATCTTCTTCAACATTTCAACAAACTTGGCAAATTTCTCTTCTAATCCCTTTTTCAAGTATCTTTGTGGAAACGGGATTGCCATGGGCAACTTAGGAATCCCCCATTCATCCCTTTCAAACTTTTCCTCTCTCTCTTTCCGTTTTGCTTCTCTACATCTTTCTCATTTCTTTGGAGACTTTACTTTTTCTTCTTCAAGTGTAGGGGTACTTTCACCTTTTTCAACAATATCAACTTCTTTCTCTTTCCCTTCTTCACCCAAACTTTCCATAGGCTCAAGTTCACAATCCACCTCCTCTACTTCCGTTGGCATTGAAGGCCCTTCGTATTTTGTTCCACTACGAAGTTCAATCACCTTACATTGCTCCTTCGGATTAGTAATGGTTGTAGATGGAAACTTCCCTTGGTGATGAACATTACCCCTTTCACTTGCCATTTGACTAATGTGAGTCTCAATTGCTTTGAATCGATTCTCATTTACCTCATCTCTTTGCTTCACATATTCAAACTTTCTCTCATTCTCTTGTTTCTCTTGCTTCATAAACTCAAACATCTTTGTCATTTTATCCTCCAATGTAGACAATGTAGACTTTCCTTCATCATTTGGAGCCTTCTCCCCCGGATGAATGCCCGGTGGCAATGTGAGTGCATTACTTTGATTCCCATACGACAAATTCTCATATCTCCGGGGTTGATTGAAATTCCCTTGAAAATTACCTTGCCCCCAACCTCCTTGCCTTTGTGGATATCCTCCTCCATTATTCCCAAAATTCCCACCGTAATTTCCTTGGAAGTTCCTTCCTTGCATGAAGGCAACTTCCTCAAGTGTCATCTCCGATGGGCTCCAAGAATTAGAGGACATACCTTGTTGAGGTATAGAGGTAGGCATTTGACAACTTTGAGAAGATTGACCCATACTTGGTGTAGATACACCTTGTTGAAAATTAGGAAACACTTGTTGATTCATCAAAGGTGTTGACATCACATGCGGAGGATTAGCTAGCATTTGTTGATTCACCATTGGTGTAGATGTTGGAGTCACTTGCATACTAGCATTCATCCTTTTTAGTATCTCCGTGATTGCCTTGTCGGTTACATCTTCATTAGGCACCTCCACCTTTTTCACTTGTTGCAAGCACACTTCTTCCATCTTAGCAATCTTCTCTTTTTCATATAAGCCCGCAACTCTATCCATGGCCCATTATCTCGTATTCAATGCTATTTCTTCACATATGGCAATTGCTCTTTCCGGAGTTTGCCCCAAAATCAAACCTCCCGATGAAGCATCAACAAGCATCCTTTCACTTCCATTCAAACCGGCATAGAAAAATCCTACTTGTTGATCTTCGGGGAATCCGTGTTGTGGACATTTCCTTAGCATTTCTTTGAATCGGTCCCAAGCCTCACTAAAAGTTTCAAGAGGCATTTGCTTAAACTGCAATATTTGACCTTTGAGATGCAACATCTTCGATGGTGGGAAATACTTGCTCAAGAATCTTTGTGCCAACTCTCTCCATGTGTTGTAGGATCCCGGTGGTAAAGTATGATACCAAGCCTTACCTCTATCTCGTAATGAAAACGAGAAGAGCTTCAATTTAATAACATCCTCACTTACCCCATTTATCTTGACCGTGTTTGCTAACTCCGTAAATTGGGCTAAGTGAGCATTTGGATCCTCCATAGTACCACCACCAAATTGGTTTGCTTGCACCATGTTGATCAATCCCGTCTTGATCTCAAAATGATTAACATTCACCGGTGGTCCCACAACATAGTTTCCATATTGCGGTTGAAAGTGATCTCGGATGTTCATTCCCACTCCATTATTCCCATTTCTACGAGGTTGATTTTGCACCATCGGAGGATCATTCCTTGCTTCTTGTTGTGCCAACAAGTTTTGAATAATAGCTTGCAATTGTTGGTTTTGCAAGTGCATTTGTTGAGCATAAACTTGTGGCACATATTCTTGATTACCAAAACCTCCTCTAGCATTATCACCACCTTGAAAATTTCTCAAATTACCTTCTTCATCAACCATATTTGCATTATCCCTTACTTCTTCCATATTTTCTTCCGTTGGTTCCAACACTCCTCTTCTTTGTCTTCTTAAGGTAGCTTCTAATTCCAAATTCAAAGGTTCAATAGATTGAGACCTTGAACGAGTTTGCATGTACCTACAAGAATTCCAAAATTAGCTCTCCAAGTAACCAAGACAAGTAAACAACTATACAAATGAAAGAAATATCCTTATCAAGACTAATCAACTTCAAACTCGTTACAACCACAAGTTTAACATTTCCCCGGCAACGGCGCCATGATCTTAGTCGCATTTCTAGTGAAATGTCAAGAGTAAGTGTACTCTATCGCTGTTGTATACGCGTGACCAAGTGCAAAATTTATAGTATTGTCGTCCCAAGGAAAAAGGTAAACTCAAGTTGTATCCGGATTTTCCATTGATTTATGTTTTGTAAGGATGATCAAGATAAGGTTTTGATTTAAGAACTATGATTACTCTATCAATTAACTAATGAACTAGACAAACAACTAATTATAACAAATATCAATCAAATCAAGTAGCAAGATGAGATGGAATGGATGAAGTGTATCTAAAAAGAGAGCAAGGCTAGCAACATCATGGTCAAGGTCTTATGTAGACTTCACACTTACTCAAGCATTGATGACTTTCAAGTTATGAAACTAAGGGCAATCACAATTGTACCCCTAACCCCTATGGCCAAGGTGATTAGGTTCTCAACTCTTTTACAAGTTTAAATCTCCTAAGATTGTCTTACTCTCAATTCCCTCATGGGTACTATGATCATAAGTTGGTTCCCCTCACTAGTTCATCACTAATGTTCTATCATGAGGTTCTAAGCACTTGGAGGGAATGGCTTTCCTCCCCTCATACTAACCAAGTCACCTAATACAATCAATGATTCAATTAAACTACCACACATAATATTGGAATGGTCATCCTAACACTATGCATAGAGAATTTAACCACACACATCATGCATCAAATGAGAATAAGCATTCATGATAGAAAGTAATCATAACAATCAATTCATCAAGCTTTAATAGTGCAAAAATCTGCATATTTCCTAACCAATCATATTGCTAGCCTCACTTGAGGACTAGCCACAAATATTCATTGCAAATTGGCTACAATCCAATACAAGCTCCATATGAGCAATAAAATGAAGAGAGTAACAAAATAAAAGAGATTGAGCTTCCCCTTGAAGGTAGACTCCTTCTTCCTTGATCATGCCAAATTCTTCAAACAAATCTGATTTTCTCTTCTTAGATGATGGAATGAATGGATGTATGGATGGATTTATGAAGATCAAGGTGAATTGATGGATTTAGATGGTGTAGATGGCTTGTAGATCTAGTGTGTGAGGAAATGTGGTGTGGATTGTGTGTAACTGCTCTCAATCTGATATAATCTGTCTCTCTCCCTCTAATTTCGCACAAATCATGGTTTTATATCACTTATGAACCTTCTAGAAGCTTCCGGAAATTTCTGAAAATTACACAGGATTTTGCACATACACGGCCCGTACTGCAGTACACGGCCCATGTAGGGCACACCTACTTCGGAATTTTGTGCGTGCTTTTGGACACGGCTCGAGCTGCAATACACGGCCTTGATCATGGCCGTGTAGCACGTTCTGACGACAATACACGGCTTCTTCTTACAGGGCCGAGCTCCGCACACGGGGCGTGCAGCAGCACACGGCCCGTGCACCGGCGCACGGCCAAATCCCTGGGCGAGCAGCGTGCTCTGATGACATTACACGGCCAGCTGCTACAGGGCCGTGTTCCGCGCACGGCCCGTGCAGCTGCCTGGCCTATTCTTCGTCTCCCTTTCGCTCCCGACTCCGTTTTTGTCCGTTCCATGACCTGTTTTACACATATTCAAGCTCATTTACACAATTCTATAAGTTCGTACCACTTTCCTCAAAACAACAATAACTCCACCAAACTTAACACAAATACGGATAAAAACATCCGAAAATACACACATAAAGACACTAAAACCTAGGTGAAAATGACGACAATCAGGTATTCTTGCTAAAGCTTTTGAAAAAAGCGAACATGGCAGTCGAGTGAGGGGTGTTGGGGGTGACATTACCCCAACAACATGGTTTAATCTCCCTAAAGGCAAAAATGGTGACAAAGTAACAAATAGTCATATCATGGCACGCATAGAGAGACTAGAAGCTACTATTTACAAAACTCACGAACGGAGTGACATTGATGATAAAGGTAGTTGCTCAGTCAAGAGACCTACATCCACGGATACTGTTAAGAATATAAAGAATGATGAATTTGAAAAAGAAGTGAAGAAGGTAAATCTCGCCCATCATGCGAAGAGGACCATTGACGTTGTTGATGACGTACAAGAGATTGCGGATAATGAGTGGTTGGCTATTCATGATGAGAATGAATTAAAGGTATAACTCAATCTAATAGGTGCAGTCATTAATTTTAACATATTTGATTTTAATATGTTATCTAAGTTAACATGAGATCTTATTATAGGGAGGAAAAATTGTGGCATTGAGCTTGGAGTCATGCACAGATATTGCTGCTTACGGAACAATTGTAAAAGTTGATAGAGCAAGGGCTAATTGTATGCGAGTTGTAATTGACGAAGCCATTGATTCAAATGCAATTTTACCATTACCAACAAGTGAACGTCATAGTATTGGTGATGCAGTTGGATATGATGTCTCATGGCCAATTCACTTGATAAATTTACAAGTTCAGGTATTCTCTTATATCTAACAATATTAAAAATATATAAAACACATTTGACTAATCTTTCATTGTACATTTATTTTTATTTAACTTAGAAGCATGAAAAAAAGCTGAAGAAAGAGACGCGTATCCTTGATTTTGAATCAGTACCACCCACTCTGTATGTGTTGCATTGTTATGTCGTTAAGCCTACATCACGCATCATACAAATTAAGTTGAATCCAGATATTTTTGGCCATGATCAAATGTTGTTTGTTAACTTTGATGATGTTGAGCCATTTTGTCACTTGGAACCAATTTCTGGCACATGTATCATGGTTTACATATGGTAAGTAACATTAGCACTTATCAAAAGTTGAAGCTTCGGAACAAACTTGAACAAATCATATTTGTTAATCCAAGTAATGTAAGCCAAAATCACTCGACCATAACAGAGAAAAAAATGATGGATCAACACATTCAAGAGAGGGCACGTGCTCTGGTAGATAGATTGGTTGACACAACAACGTCAAATCAATTATGCATAGTGCCATGCAATGTGTAGTAAGTACATATTTAATTCATAGTGTTATAATCGTTAATAGCTATCAATTTTGCAATAACTTGTCGTGTGTTTATGTATAATAATCACTGGATTCTCACAATTATCTTTCCACACAAGGAAGAGGTGTGCTTATTAGATCCCTATTATAAAGGCAATCATGATGATACTTGGAAACAAGTTGTTGACTTGTATGTTATCGTTGCAACCCTCATGTTTTTCTAGTATAACTTTACATCATAATTATTCAAATGAATTCTACTGATTATTTTTATCATGCCTGAAGGGCTCTACGTTTGTTTAACGCTCGAAAAGGTATAAAAAAAAAGAAGAAAACAAATTATATGGAAAGTAATTAAGGTACAACAAGATATTGTTGATCACTTTAGTCTAATTTTACTTTAATTTAATTTGCTAATGTTACGTTTCTAATATAGGCTCCAAAGCAACCAGATGAATTCCAATGTGGTTTTTATGTATTGCAATAAATGAAACAAATACTTGAGTCTGATCAAACATTAGATATCGACTCGATTCAATCATTGGTAAGTCAAATTAATTTAATGATAAATTTACTATAAATGAATAATAAATGTTTGTTGGTGTTCGTATATTACAGTTCATGCAAGATACTTACACTTCTGATGAAATTGATGAAGTGCGAGCTGAATGGGCTAATTGTGTTCTGCCATACACTTCTAAGTAAAAGGTAATAAATGAGCATTCGTGTGTGTTCTTTGGTGTAGAAATTTTATATAAATGGTTATTAAGGTTATCACATGTGGATGATTTATTGAATGAAACTAGATAGATCAGAGAAGTCTTTTTAAAAATTACTTAACTTTCTCTGTTTATTTCCATAACATTTATGCAATCACTAAAAAATCAACATGTTCTTTCCATATTAGTGAGTTGGGTACTGCGACATAATTTTGTTTATCCTCTAATGTAGTCATGTTTTACCTTATCATTGGTTTATCCTTTTATGTTAGTCATGGTGTGGAATGTTAGATTTGAATTATTGTTTTGTGCTTAGTGTTTGTCGAGCCTGTGATTCCTTGCTTCTGTGTTTCCATGTTATATAGTTATCCTTCTTGTTATCTCTAGTAGCTTGTTATCTTGGTTCTTCATGGTTTTTTTGAATTTATGCTTACAAGATGTATTTGTACGGCAGGAGGTCGAGTCTCCAACAAATCCATGCATTACAATTTGTTCCAAGTATTTGTTCAAGTGGGGTTTTGATGATATTGCTGAGAGGAGATCCATGGTAATTTTAGGGTGGTTTTGTGTAGTAATTTTGGATGACTTTTTAGATGACTTGAACATGTTTTAGACATGTAAAACGTATTTGTAATGGGAATTGAGATGTGATTATTTGGATATGATTTAATGTATTTGGGATTAGATGATTTGAGCATGTAATATTTTTTTTTAGATTTGAAATTATTGTAATTGTTGTTAATCATATCACCTGATATCTTTAATTGAATAGTTGTTAAATGATGTCTTTTCTAGAAAAGACATCGGTGGAGTACCGATGTCGAATGGTTTGAGCCGATGTCTTTTCTAGAAAAGATATCGGTGGAAAACTGATGTCTAACGATTTAGAGCCGATGTCTTTTCCAGAAAAGACATCGGTGGAATACTGAAGTAAAATTGTTCGAGCCGATGTCTTTTTTAGAAAAGACATCGGTGGAAAACTGATGTCTGACGATCTCGAGCCGATGTCTTTTCTACAAACGACATCGCTGGAATACCAATGTCAAATGGTTCTAGCCGATGTTTTTTCTAGAAAAGACAACGGTGGAAAATCGATGTCTAACGATCTCGAACCGATGTCTTTTCTAGAAAAGACATCGGTGGAAAACCGATGTCTATCAGCGTGAATTTTGACATCATGGGATACAACATCACCTATTTGGTGAAATAGACATCGGTGCAGCACCGATGTCTATCAGCGTTTTTCTACTAGTGGTAATTCAATAGTTAGGTGTATTTAATCGGTTTATCTTTTAGTGACCCTCTTGGGATCTTGCTCAATACTATAGCATCAAAAACTGCATACTGTTTCTTGATCTCTGCCAATGCTTTCTCACCGTAATAATCCACCTTGTCCCTCTCTCCTTAATTGACTTTCTACACTTCAATTCTTCCTCTTAATTTTAATTAAGAATAGATCAGTATTACTAATATTCAAAGATCATTCATTCTGATCTTGTATTCATCTATAAATTTCGGTTTTTAATCATTGGGTGTTTTGGATTTATTATGGAATGAATTTTCTTGACCCCACTAAAAGTTGGAAATTATGAAGTATTTGCAAGAGAAGGCACGAGTGGAGTATAAAATTAACTCTTATAATAAGGTGTAATCTTATTTATTTCAAAGAGTGATCTAATCAATTTAATTAATTCCAAATAATAATTTATGACTTACAAATTGTATACAATTTAATTATTTGTCATACATCACTTATTTTCAGAATATTAAATTAAAATAGTAATCTAATTTATTATAAAGAGTAACACAGTTAATATGAAAGAGTAACTTAAGAGTAACTCAATTAATAAGAAAGAGAAACCTAAATAATATTAAAGAGCAACCTATGTTGACCAAATACTCAAATTAAATAGTAATTTAATCTTTTTTAAAAAAAAATCTTTATTAATTATAAAGAGTAATCCATTCAATAAGAAAGAGTAACCTAATTAATGCGAAAGAGTAACCTAAAAGATGTTGACCAAATGCTCAAATTAAATAGTAACTTAATCTTTAAAAAAAATAGAGTGAGACTCCTGTGCACCCGGGCGCGCGGAGCACATCTGCGCCTTTGCAATTTTCGTGCCTCTTTGCAATTTAAACCCCTAGCAATACATATGTTTAAATATATAATATAGAGGGGGAGAGTTGTGTTCAAATGGGGACACGGAGGGCACAGGAGTTTTTGCCAAAAAAAATATACTCCCTCAGTCTCATTTCAATCTTTACATATTTTCAATTTGGGCGTCTAATTTCAATCTTTACATTTTCCTTTTTGGTAGATGAGACCCACACAAATTAACTTTTTCTCTCTCCATAACCCCACACTTTACACTAATACACCTACTCACTTTAAATTAAAATATTATTTCTTTCACCTCACTACACTCTAAAATATTACATTCTTTAATCTACGTGCAAAAAATAAACGTAAAGTTTGAAACGGGATGGAGGAAGTATATTATTATAAAGAGTAACTCAATTAATAAAAAAGAGTAACCTAAGTTATTATAAAGAGTAACACAATTAATAGAAAAGAATAACCTAAAAGAAGTTAACCAAATAAAATAATATTTTATTTTCTGAAATCAAATATGAAATTAAAGAGTAACCTAAATTATTATAAAGAGTAACCCAATTAATAGAAAAGAATAGAAAAGAATAATCTAAAAGAAATTAACCAAATAGAACAATATTTTATTTTCCGTAAACTATCTATAAACTCTAATAACACGTGCATTATCCTAACTATTTTAAATGGCTAGGATGATATCATAAACTTGTAGAATATCCTAACATTCGTGATTCCTCTTTTATTCCTCCCCCAAACTTTATTGGGATCTATACTGAAGACTCCATTCCACTAACTATCTCACCCTTCTCCAGTTCTCCTTGATATAAAAATTATAAATAGGAGTAAGCTTCAACTAATACATCCCAATCCCATACACCATTGCCATTGAATTAACCCAATGTCAGGAATGAGAAGAAACGCAGTCGTTCCTTGGATCCCATCCCGACGAAGCTCTATTTCCGGCATCCAATTCATCCACTCCTTCAATCCCATCATCGCCCTAACAATTCCTCTACTTGTGAATTATCTGCAGCTCAAGAAGAGCGACCCCTTTTTAACCCATCCCACATCCATGCGCCTTGCTGTTTTCACCACTTTCGTCTTCTACGCCGCCTTCATCGCGCTCTTCCGATTCCGTCCGCCGCCCCGTCTGGAGACAATTTCCGTTCATTGCTTGGTGAAGCTCTCCAAGCTCTACCAATTTCACTCTCTCCTCATCGTCTCCGTTTTCCCCAAATCGCCGTCGGCTTCGTTCAAACGCGAGCCCAGCCACGCTGCTTGTCATCGAAGCCCCATCGTCCATCTCTGCTGCAGATCCAAGAAGCCATGGCCGCCGCCCTTCGTCGCTCAACCACCGAGATCGGCCGGAAATCTCAAACACCCACTACTGCAAGATCTTCGCTAGAAATCGTCGCAACACAAGCTTCTCTCTCTTGATTTCTCTCTCTTGCTATGTTGATTTCTTTGGAGGAAATCCATCAAGAGAGATGATTGATGGAGGAAATCCACCGCCCACACCGCAATCGCAGTCAGAAATAGCAAAAAATCTGTAGAGAGATTATTTGGTGGGGGGACGAAGGGAGCTGTCTATCAGTCTGTACAGTGAAAGAGAGAAAAAGGAAAGTATGTTGAATAATCCGTTTAACTTTTCAACCCATATATCTACTAAATGGGTCGGTTGTACCAATTTAAAAAAAAAATATTGGTCCATACAAATCTTTGTCAAACAATTATTTTAAAAAAATTATCTCTACATAATACACTTAACATAATTTATTATTTATTTAATACAAATAAATATCATAATATCCTAAAAATTATTATTTTCCTTAAAATGCCGCAATCTTTTAAGAAACGTAGAGAGTATTTTTATTTTTCTTATAAAATACTTGCAACCCAAGGAAATATAAACAATCTGCAATATTATTACTATTTCCATGAAATGATATCATAATATTACAAAAATGTTATTTATATTTTATACTACATTAAATTTAAGAGCAAAACTATTTTTCTATATTTTTTTAAATTTAATTTTAAAAATATAATTATAATTATACATACATAGTTTAGGACATATTTTACCGTTTGATTTTATTGTTTATCCTTAACGTTTAGGGTTAATTATATAAAGTTATAATTATAATTTTACTCTTATGATTTAGGGTATGTCTCACTCTTAGGATTTAGGGTATAATTATAATTTTAATTTTGTGATTTAGGGTATATTTTATCACTAATGGTTTAGAGTATATTTTACACCTCTGGTTTAGGATATAATTATAACTTCACACTTATGGTTTAGGGTATAATTTACCCATGGAGTTTAGAGTATAATTCATTCCTAACATTTAGAGTTTAGAGTATAATTGTAATTTTACCTTATAATTTAGGTATATTACACTCCTAAAATTTAGGTTAAGGATATAATTATAATTTTACCTTTGTATAAAGTATATTTTACCTCTAGAGATTAGGATTATGGTATAATGATCTTTTAAATATAATAAATTAAGAAAATTAAAAACAAAAAAACAAATAGCAACACTAATAGAGGAAGGGACAAATTAATTAAAAGGGAACCATATTACTAATTATTAGGGGAGCAGTAACACATATTCCAACAAAGTTGCTCTCTTAATTTAAATTATAACTAGTTTTGTCTCCACGAACGAACGACGCGAGTTCTATTATGTATGATCTCTTTATTTTAAAAATATATTTTTATATTTTATTATTAAATGTATATATATATTTGTATGTTTGTTTTTTCTTCTTACTTTACTATTAAATGTCTTTTCACAAAAATATTAAACTTATAATTAGTTATAAATTTAATTAATAATCAAGTATCTCTTTTTTTGTCTTTTAATTATGTTTTTATTAAATAATAAAACCAAATCATTAAAAGTAAAAATCAATTAATTTTTTTTGAATAACTCAATCAAATCATTATTAGTTGTAAATTAATTAATAATCGAGCCTCACTCTTTATTTTTCTTTTACTTTTATTTTTTTAATTGAATAACCCAACTAAAACATTTACATGTAAAAATATATTAAAAATTATTATCATTATTTATTATTTTAAATATTAATTGTAAGTTAATAATTAGAGGGGCCTAATAAAGAATTAGTTAAAATGTTAAATTACTTAATATAAAATATTAATGGTAAGATTAAAATTTTTAAAAATATTCACAATTTTTTATTATAATTAAAATAATAAATTTTCATTAAAAAATACATAAAATATTCTTATTAGATTAAATTAAATCGTTATAAAAATTACTTAAAATATAATATTAATTGTAAGATTATAAAATATTAATTATTTTAAATATTAAATTGCTTAAAATAAATTATTAATTGCACTATGAAGATTATTAATGAGAGAAATTAAACAAAATAATATTTAAAATATTAAATTACTTAAAATAAAATATTAATTTAAAGATTAATGTGAGAGCATCACATACACAATATTTTCAAGAACGAACATGGTGATGCACATACACAAAAATTTTTAAGAGAAGCGTGACGCTGTCACATACATAAATTAATAGTATTAATGATATTCTTAGTAGATTAGATTAAATTAAATCTTCATAAAAAATGACTTAAAATAAAATATTAATTGTAAGATTATAAATACTTTAAATATTAAATAACTAAAAATAAAATATTAATTGCATTAATAAGAATATTAAAATTAGAGATCATATAAAACAATATTTAAAATATTACATTACTTAAAATAAACATTAATTGCAGTATTAATGTGTGAGTGACACATACATAAATATTTTATGACGAACGTGGCGATGCCACAAACAAAATTTTTTTTAAGTAGCAACGTGGCACCGCCAGATACACAAATTCAAGATTTTAAATTTGACAAATACTTGTAAATTATTAGTATTAACTAGTTTTGTCTCCCGCGAACGACGCGGTTCTATTATGTGTTATATGTTTATTTTAAAAATATATTTTTAGTAATGTCCCCGTGCGATGCACGGTTATTGATATAAATATAAATATCTCTATTCTAATAAGTGATATTCTATTGAGAAATAAAATTGAGATTTTTTAAATTAAAAATATAATAAATAATGATATATATTTATTTTAAATTTTTGATATGATAGATTTTAAATTTATGTCAAATCAATGTATTACTAAATATATATATATATATATATATATATATATATATATATATATATATATATATATATATATATATATATATATATATATATGAGTGTATATTAGGTGCACCCGGGTGTACCCTTGCACCCATATTTGTATAACTTTTTATTCTATTTTGTATACATGTTATTCTCTTTTGTATACGTGTTTTGTAATATTTGTATACTTTTTTCACACTAAATTTTTCATTAAAAAAACAAGCATTCATATGTGTATAACTTTTTATTCAATAGTGTATACATGTATTTTAATAATTGTACATTTTTTTACACTCAATTTTTTATTAAAAAAATTAACAATTAAATTGTATACATTTTTACTCATAATTGTATATGTTTTTGCTTATATTTGTACGTGTGTGCACACGAAACTTCGTGTGCACCCGAGTGCACACTATATTTAGACACTATAAATAGACGAGATATAAATAGACAATGAATATTAAATAAATGAATAGATATTATAGAAGGTGAATATGTTGAGAGTTGTAAGACCACTTTTGATTTATATTATAAAAAATATTCATGAAATATCATTATTAATTTTTATTAATTGAGTATCACTTTTTATCTGTTTCACGTAAAAGCTTATTATGACGGTCTCACACAAGTTTTTGCCACGTTTTAATTATTTTCTTTATTTAAGAATACTGCTAAATTTGAATATATTATTATTGGTAAACACTTGTGTAAACCAAGTTTTCATCTATTATTTTTTAATACATAAAAAATTACTCTTTAAACACCTAAATTGTTATCTCTTCTAAATTAAAAAAAAATCACTCTTCAAATTGTTGTATATTCTGATTTATCATCACCCTTCAATAGTTTATAATTTATGATTTCCACATAAATTTAAAGATGATACTAAAAGTTTATTAATTGTTTGTGAGAGTTTCATTTATAAAAAAGAATTTAAATAAATAAAAATATATAATGTACATCCTTATTTGGAACTGAAAAGATATCAAATAACTATGTAGCATAAAAAGTTGATCAGATGCGATATTTTTGCGTGGTTTACTAATATAAAACCCACCGTGAATATTAATTTATTCTTTTACTTAATTACCTCAATATAATTTGAATTTGGCAAAAACTTGTGCGAGACCGTCTCACGGATTTCTTTACGTGAGACGGATCTCTTTTGACCCAACTAATTTTATAATGATCCGCAAAATTTTATATATTATATTAGCGCTAATCAGTATATACTAATTATCCTAATTTGTTTGTCACCATGCACTCATCTACTGGCGCAGATGTCTGGAGATAATGCCCTACTGGCGCAGATGTCCGGAGATAATGCCTGTTTGATGGGTTTTTTTTTTAAATAGTTTTTTATTAATTAAATAATTATTAAAACTTATTATTAATTAAAAATATAATATTTTAAATAAAAGTGATGCTTAATCAATTAAAGTGATATTCGTAATTTTGAATTAAGAAAAAGTGATGCTCATTTAATTAAATTAAAAATGATAAAATTTCTAATAAAAATCATATATATAATCAAATAAAAGTAATATTCGTATATTTGAATTATTTCAAAATTCGTCAAATAAATAAAAGTGATAACATTTTTAATAAAATAAGAAAAATCATGTTTATCTAATTAAATTATTTAGTAATAACGTTTTTAATAAAAAGTGGTGATAAGAAAAAATCATATTTATCTAATTAAATTATTTCGCGAATATTTGCATTAAAATAGAAAATGATACATAACTAATCATAAAAAAATGATAATAATTCAATTAAACTATTTTATCAATAATTCATATGACTAATAAAATGTGATAATTTTTTTAATAAAAAGTTATATCTAATCAAATATAGGTCCATCTGAATTATTTCAAAATTTCTAGAAAGAATAAAAAGCGATAATATTTATAATGAAAAGTGATACTTGTTCAAGAATAAGTGATATATGTTCAAACGAATAATATCGAATAATTCATATGAAGAATAAAAAATGATAATATTTTTAATAAAATGTTATACTCAATAAAGGTAAAGTGATAACTATATATTTATTCATTTTATATATGAATAAATTATAGAAAGAACAAATAGTGATAATATTTTAATAAAGAATGACTTCATATAAAAAAATACTTATTTAATTCAACTCGTTCACTAAAATAATATTAAATTAAATTTCATATTTAATATTTATATTTAGATTTTAATTGAATAAAATAAAATAAAATAAAATAAAAATAACTTATTATAAAAAGTAACTCAAGAAAAAAAATTAAAAAAAAATTAAGAAGCAAGTGGAGTGAATCATAGGATCATTAGCGATAAATGGATTAGGAGTTTAGGGAAGGGAGCGCCTTTTTTTTTTTTTTGTTAAAAATGTTAAGAGTGTTTTTTATCCATACTATAAATTGTTATATGAATAATAAGATAAATATTTTGTTTTTGATTGATTTTACATCTTGCTCTCATCTTATTGTCTCTGAGAGGAAAAGAAAAATATTGTAATATTACAATTCGTGCCTTTCGGAAGATCAATCAGATAATTATTATTTTCACATATCTGTGATCAAACACATGAGACTCTATCTCTAAAAATGATTAAATTAGCACAAAAAGCTTCTTAAACTCGGGAAGGTATCAATACACTCCCAATCATCAAAGAAAAACATTTCATCAATCAAGTACAAACAATAAAATGAGGTTTAATAGAAAGCAGAACTAATTTTAAAAATTAGAATCTCATGATACGTATATATCAAACGACCCTTTGATGGCACAAAATTACAATTCATAGTCCAACATTTATTTTTATGATAACCAAAATTCCTCAAGTAAAATTATGGAGTAAAAATACACATTGTAGTTTGTCTTTGACATAGGCCTTCTCACCTTTCATTCTAAATATTTTTCAAAAACAATAACAATCTTTGAGTAAGCAGGTATTAACCTTAAACAAAGTCATCAATCACCTAAACAAAATTAAATTTGCTTGTCTTCAAATAAATAGATAGATAGGGAATTGTTAAGAAATACTATTACATTGAATTTTTAACGCTTGATATTTGAGAACTATAGATCCATTATTTCTATAGATCCATTATGTGTACACTTTTATTTCTAATAGCAATCTACCTCATGATCAACCAAAGTGACCATCCGACTCAAAATAACTAAACAAATGCATAAAATAAAATAGAATAATACTATGGTTCAGTAAATACAGAAAATTGGAAGTAGAATATATTGATGAACTTTCAGTTGATCAAAAATCTCGACTCACCAACACAGCCCCAGTTTTGAGTGTTATCAAGAGAGAGAGAGAGAGGAGTTGTGTGGAGAAATCAAAGATGTGCAGAATTCCTTTCAAGGAGCCACATTCTTCCTCACCTCCTTCCCCATTTCTCCTACTATCAACTCCTTCGCCGATATCTCGATCTGTGCATAGAACTTCTTCCCCTGCTTCAAGCAAGCTATCCAACCAGATCCATGACGGTTTCTGGTGTTTCTTTATCTTCTGCCAAAAAAAAAAACGGTCCACAAGAGCGGATTCAATGTATCAACACATTTTGATTCGAACAAAAATTATGTACAAAAATTAATATAAGTATATTGTCGGTGTTTTTCCTCCCTAAGTGATAGGATTGTGCATATTACTTGGATATTACCGAATCCGTACCAAAGTCGAATCGAAAAAGTTCATAATCGAAGAAAATTCGTTGACTATTTGACATTCCAGAACCGAACTAAATCGAATTATTTTACGGTATGAACTTGGATATCACCTGTTAAACCATACTGAACCATACCAAAATCCGAACCCATCCATACCAAAGCGAAAAAACGAATACAAATATACTTTAAAATAAAATTTATACCCTATTAATGAAAAATAAATATTATATTCTACTTTCAATTAATATCTCCTAATATTTATATTTTTTAATAATTTATACTTCATATTATAAAATTTTGATAATCTCTTATAAATGCATAAATTCATAATCTATAAATTTATTTTCTTTAATTATATAATATGATAAGGATTAGTATACTTATTTTATTTTATTTACTTTAACTTTCGTGATTGTTTGTATATAATATTAGGTATACTGTTTAAAAAATATACATTTAGATTTAATATTTTAATTTATTTTAAATGTAATTGTGAAATCACTAATTATAAATTAATATTTACTTTTTTAAAAAATAAACATTAAACAAAAATTAATATATTTTTATAAATGCATATGTTTGATAAATCCGTTATACCGAATTGCAACGATCCGAACAGTACCAATCCATATACAACATAAAATTCATTTCGAATCTATTGAATAATAAAAAAAATCGTACAGTTATCGAACCAAAATTTGATACGATAATGGATTTTCTATTTACAAAAATATGTACCAAACTATCGTTTTTAAAAAATCCAAATCATTTCCCGTACTGAACAAGTGAGATAGTCTTCTTTATTTATTTAAGGTTTACATGAGGCTTTTTATTTAACTTTTTAATTGAATAATTTTATTTTTAAGTTTTATTTTACAATCAATTAACTATTAAATATTATTTATTTATATTTTAATTAAAAAAACAAATATATTTATGAAAATAAGAATAAATTTATTTAAACAATAAATGATATATTTATTTGATTGTTTATTAAATATGTAAAGTATTTATTTAATTGTTTATATATAAGGTAAATATGTTTTTCCTCTCCACTTTTTGTGACTCCTTAACTTAAGGTTTACACTGTGGCTTTTTTTTATTTTTCATAAAACAACTTTTTTTTTTTTAAATATTGTGAGATAAATTAAATTTTGAATATTTTTATTTTATTAATTTAAAAATAAGAAAATGAATAAAAATAATAATCAAATCATGTTTATAGACATAAAATTATTACGGATATTATATTTTTCAGAGAAATATGAATTAATTTTCTTCCAAATTTTCATAAGGTGTAGAATTTATGATATTCTATTAAAAAAGTGATGATATGTGCGTGAAAAATGAGTGATAAATTTGAAATTAAAGCAACTTTTAATATTATTAGATAAAGTGATATTTTCGTTTTGGGTTAATTGCAAAAAAAAAAAAAAAAATTCACAAACTTTACTTATATTGCAAATTAATCATCACATTTGAGAAATTGCAAAAAAAAAAAATTACCAACTTTAAGTATTGTTGCAAAATGCACAAAAAAAATAATATTAGTCATAAATTGGGTGCGTTTTGCAACAATACTTAAATGTAGTGATTTTTTTTTTCAATTTCTCAAAGGTAGGGATTAATTTGCAATAGGAGTAAAGTTTATGATTTTTTTTTTTTTGCAATTAACCCTTTCGTTTTTGGAGTGTGAATGATTTTTTGGGACAACCAATGAGGAAAGTGTAAAATATTTTTTGGTAAGGAGGGAGCAGTATTATTGCTTTATTTCAAATATTTATATCACTCCCTCTGTCCCATGCACACTTTTTATTTTTGAGGTGTTTTAAGTGTTTATGCATATTCCATTAATAGTAAAAATACAATATACATCTTACTTTAATTTGTTTTTACACTCTATTCATTATTTCCAATAATTTTATTTACCTTTTCTTTTTAATTACCAACTTACTCATATTCTTTTTACTACATTATTATTGTATATTAAAAATAAATTTTTAATCTCCGTGTTCGTTTAAACGGGCATAATTACATAAAACAGAGGGAGTACAATATATTGTATGGTAATTCATTTTTTTTTTTAAAAAAATATGTATAATAGAAATACATGTAGAATTTTTTTAAATATATTTATAGCAATATAAGAATATCTTTATGGTGATTCTACACATATTTCTGACGTTATGTATCCTTGTAAAATTTAAATAGAATCAATTTATAATTATGGCAGTTAAATATGCAATTAATTATTATAATAACTATTCTTGAAACATGAGTTGTTAAAATGAAAGAAATTAATCAATTAATTAAATTGGTGGAGGTTAGAAAAGTCTTTTTAATTAATTAAATACTTAATAAATACAATTGAGCCGGATTAAATTGATCCGTTTAGCAAAGTCCTTACATTATTTCTCAAAAAATGAAATAATCTTGATTATTGGGGAGTAATGGAATGTTACAACACGCATGGCATGGTAAATGGTGCAAATGGGCGGTGAGGCAGTGATTTTAGGAGAGAGAAACAAACATTCATTATTTTCAATACTTTTTAAACATTTCTATGCATCTTTTCAGGCCAATTGTCTAGCCTGCGTCAGTATTTGACATTCATCTCTTAAATAAATCAATATTTTATTAAATTAACTATATTTTAATATTTTCTATATATATGACGAAAATTTTCTAAAAATAGCACTATCGTGCTTTTATATATATATAGATATAGATAACTAAACCAAACCATTATAATATTTTTTTAAATAACTCAATCAAATCATTATTAGTTGTAAATTAATTAATAATAGAGCCTCACTCTTTTTTTCTTTTACTTTTATTTTTTTTAATTGAATAACCCAACTAAAACATTTACATGTAAAAATATATTAAAAATTATTATCATTATTTTTTATTTTAAATATTAATTGTAAGTTAATAATTAGAGGGACCTAATAAAATATTAGTTAAAATGTTAAATTACTTAATATAAAATATTAATTGTAAGATTAAATTTTTAAAAGTATTTAAATTTTTTTATTATAATTAAAATAATAATTTTTCATTAAAAAAATACATAAAATATTCTTATTAGATTAAATTAAATGATTATAAAAATGACTTAAAATATAATATTAATTGTAAGATTATAAAATATTAATTACTTTAAATATTAAATTACTTAAAATAAATTATTAATTATATTACGAAGATTATTAATTTAGAGATATTAATCAAAATAATATTTAAAATATTAATTTAAAGATTAATGTGAGAGCATCACATACACAATATTTCCAAGAACGAACATCGTGATGCCACATACACAAATTTTTTTAAGAGAAGCGTGACGCTGCCACATACACAAATTAATAGTATTAATGATATTCTTATTAGATTAAATTAAATTAAATTTTCATAAAAAATTAACTTAAAATAAAATATTCATTGTAAGATTATAAATACTTTAAATATTAAATAACTTAAAATAAAATATTAATTGCATTATTATTAAGAATATTAAAAGTAGAGATTATATAAAACAATATTTAATATATTACATTACTTAAAATAAAACATTAATTGTAGGATTAATGTGTGAGTGACACATTCACAAATATTTTTTAGGACGAACGTGGCGACGCCACATATACAAATTTTTTTTAGGAGCAACGTGGCGCCGCCACATACAAAAATCCAAGATTTATTTTTGACAAGTACTTGTAAATTAATAGTATTGATGATTAATCAAATCTTATATTTTATTTTGTTAAAATACCAAATATTTTTTTTCTCTTATTACCTTTGTCCCATAAACAAATTCACACTTTATATTTTTGACAATGACTAGGGTCGGAAGGGAGTACCAATTTTGAATTGTACAACCTCCTTCCTTTACCTTCAGTGTGAGTGTTATGATGTTTTAATGAAGGAGTATGAATTAATTAAGAAAGGTGGGGATCAAAAGGGTACCAATTAATTAGTATCCATGGTTGTACCCTAGTCACTTTCTATATTTTTATTCGTCCCACAAAAGAGTTCACATCATTAAATAAGAAAATAGACACAAATCAATAACTCCACAACACACTTTAATTTCAAAATTGCCACCCATTTACAACTCATATAACTTACTAAATATAATTTATTTATTACTTAAAAATACCAAACTATCCCTAAAAGTAAAGCAAAATACAACTTTTTGTTAAAATCCGCATTAACGCTTACGTTTGTTTTTGCACGTATACTAAGAGATAAAATATTTTAATGTATAGTGAAGTGAGAGAAATAATATTTAATGTAAAGTGGGTGGTTGTATTTGTTAGATTGTATACTAAAAGTCTAACTTTTGTTTGAACAATGTTTTAACAATTTATTTGAAATGAGAATCATATGATCAAACGTTTTGCATATTATAATTTATTTATATGTTATTGCAAAAGTCCACTTACTTTAATTGTAGATAATATATTGTGCGACAACATGCGGAAGATTATATTATTGATTTCCTTATAAAATATATACAGATGCTCACAATCGAGATAGACTGGGACAATCTATCGGGATGGATGTAGTGTGATTTGATATTAGTTTGTCTTGACTATAAAATCACATTAGTATGCTTTGGGTGTATTGAGTAGGACCGCTTGAGATTGTTCAACTTTTACTGACTATATAAAAGAACTTGATCTCTGTTATTAAGGATGTTCGTGCTCTTAATCCCTATACAATAACCTCGACACGTAAGCCAGTATATATCTCTTTGATTTATCAATGGGTGAGATTTAAATGTTAAATCAACAAACTCGGTGAGTTGGAAAATAGTGATGTCTCTATGGTGTGATGTTGATTGTAGAAGGAATCAGTGTCCTATTAAATAGGTTGATGATGTCCCCTTGAGGAGCTCATAAGGATTATCATGTAAATTTTGCAAGTGGATTAATTTCGGCATGATAATAAGATTGAGTGGTACTACTCTCGGATGAGATAACAATTAATGGAGTTGTCAGTAACTTAATTAATTAATGAGCATTGTATATCTTAAACATAGGGAGACTGTCGGGCTCATAATAAGAAGGAACCCATAACGTAATTTGTGATTAGAGTGGCAGTGCAGTAATAATATTTTAATGGACTATATTATTTTTATTGAACTTAAGTATAAGTTTTGGGCTAAACTTGGATACTTAAGCCCAATGGAGGCCCGACTCTAATTTCTCCTCCTGGTTCCTGCTGTAGCCTATAAATAAGTCATCTCAGCTGTCCAAAAACCCCAATTAGACACGCTTAATTGCAACTTGGATAGGGAGAACAACAGGTTGAGAGGATCTTGAAGATCGTCACCCACACGACGTCAAGATTGGACTTGGAAATACAGCAGAAGATAATACGTTTCTATGTTCTTGCTTCCACTAATTTAGAAATGCATGGAACCCTAACGGTTCATGTTAACTAAATGATTGAACACCAACAATTGGTATTAGAGCTTCAATTTTGTGGCTAAATGTGACACGTTAGGTTAGGGTTTATGTGTTAAACATAGATTATGATTTAGAAATTATGTTTCTTGTTGATTACTCTATGCGTTTGATGGCGGCGGAACACGACAGAGTACGACGGATGAAAGGCGGCGGCTGTCGAATGAGTGGCGCTGGACAGAGACACGAGTCATGCCACTGGATGGCACGAATCGTGCTAGCGAAAGGCGACACTGATGGCAAATGAAGGCTAAATAAGGTGCGACGTATGATAGAACATGCGACGGCACAAGTCGATAGATAACGTGGCATGAGTCGTGTCATGATATGGCGCGTGTCGTGCCAATAGTAGGGCATCGGCAGGTGCATCGGCATGTCTGAAACATACGGTGCTGACGGGCAGAGTTTTCGCATGCAGATGGCCCAGATGGCACGAGTCGTGCATGCGAGGACGACGAGGCGAGCGATAGTGGTGCTACTGGCGACAGCGTGTTGCGGCGATGAAGCGTGGTGATTCACCTCGGTACGCACGCGAGCACGACTGGCACATGCGAGCACTACTGAGGCTCGCGCATGAGTCATGCTACGTGGCTGCATGGCTGAGCGAGAACAGACGCATAGTGCAGGCGCGGAGCGACGGGCGGGCAGAAGCTGTCGGTACGATTGGCACATCTGTGCCGCACGAGTCATGCCAACCACTGGCACGGCTGCGAGTGATTTCCAGCATGCCAGAGGTGATGGGCACGAGCGGCGAACAGGGTCGGCACGAGTCAGGAGTGGCACAACTCGTGTAGGAGTGCGCACGAGTCGTACCGACGTGTCTGCAGGACAATAGTTTCATTTTTCTATTTGACGTGTGTTTTCCTATATTTTTCATCATGATATATAACTGTCATAATTTGATTTAATTATCCGAGTATTGTTATATATGATATGCATGTTCTATGTGATTTACTGTTTTAAATTATTGAATATAGAAGCATGCTAAAATACGTATTTTATTGATGGATATTATATGCATGTAAAAACCCTCCGTGTTAAATAACTAAGTGGGAGAGGGGATTGTAAATAATTCTTGGGGCCCCCATTATTGGTTTGTAAGTGATGTGAGTAAACTTGCGCGTTAGCTATAATGCTTTCCTCCACAACGGATGAGTTTATTCACGGATCACTAGTGCAAACTTCTTTATGATGATTGTAGGAAGTTATCTGAGCGCGTGTAGACTTCTCCAACTGTAAGGCATACAAGCTTGCGCAACGGATTTGGAATCAAATAATGGTGTACATGATAGGCATTTTCTCAACACACAATTTAATCCTCAAGTATGAAGGATATCAATCGTAGTTTCGAAGGTGACTAAGTTATATATCGAACCCAAGGGACGGATAAATATCAATTTAATTATGTTCTAGTAAATTATGACTATGTTGGTAATTATAATGGTTTTGATATTGAAATCGAGTAACAACTATTAATTGAAATAGCAAATAAAAATAATAAGAAGAAGAGATAGTAGGTTGTGATCAAGTAAGATAGTAGGTATTTCGTCAGGTAATCCAGTTCCACTTATTAATTCAACTTTCATGTGACAGTGTCCGACTCTGCCTTGTGGTTTATGGACGCATCACTAGACCATGCAAATTCACTCTATAGACACAAGTAAATATGCGTATGACACGTGTGAATATCCTCGGAGCAAGACATATACTTTATCCCCTTTTCTAGGTACTATCATAATCAATTATTTCCCGTGCACGTAGTACTCTAACCTGATTTGATCTCCCTTTATAGGTACTATAAAGTTATACTCTTTATCCTACTTATTAACCCGAATATGATTCAATTAACAAGTATTCATATAAGATAGTTCTAATAAGACTTCGGAATCCCTTCACTTAGAATTATAACATAAAACCCTACTCAGCAGTGAACGCACTCAACCAATAATCAAGTTATGTATTCAAACTCTACGCAACAATTATTGATGCACAAAACGACCGTGAGTATGGATTAAAAACGCGCAATCTTATATAAAATAAACCACAAGTAGTGTTGTACGGAGTTTACACACGAAAGACTAATTAACTCAAGAAACCTTCATAATCCTAGAACTACCGAAGCGGCTCTAGCCCATGATTGATCTAAGAATAATCATGGTTAGTTGGACCGATCTTACTTCAATCTCCAGCGAAACTCTGTCACAGCCCCTCCGGATGATGGACGATCGACTCTCCTCTCAACTCTACGTCTCCTTATCTTTTTGATCAAGTTGTCTTCTATAATGCTGCCTAAGCCTTCTTTTATACTTGTAATCACGCCTCCTGGGCTTGGCATGGGCTTTTTAAGTGATCACACGCATTGACGGTGTAAAAATACGGATATGGTAAGTTCCAAAGCATCGATTTGACCTCAGCAACAGGTCGAATTGACCATCACAAGTCAAATTGGAGGTCGAATCAACACACTGTAAGTCCCAGGTGCTCGATTTGACCAACTGTCTAGGTCGAATCGATATGACGAGGTTGAATTGGCATCTCTGCCAATCGATTCGACCTCGATTCGACCTAATGCCCAGGTTGAATCCCCCCTGTCGTGGTCGAATCCACCTTCTGTACATGTTGTGTTGCCAATTCGACCTGAAGGGCTGGTTGAATTGATCTCCTTCAGGTCGAATAGCACTCCTTCTATGCCCAATCGGATGGCTTCGACTTCCTTTCTTTAGTTTTCAACTCTTCCACTCTGATTTCCTTCGAAAAACCACTCAAATAGCTCCAACAACACCTGATTCATGCCTTTTCACAATATATCAGTTTACAACCGATTTCAACCTGCAAATACTCCATAATAGCACAAATCCAGGCACAAGATTCGTGAATTAACACACTCATCAAACCCCCAAACTTACATGTTGCTCGTCTCGAGGCAATGCAATCAAAAAAAGGAGTCGTGTATAATTCACGAACATCACCAAGTACAACACATATTACACATGCAATTTCATCAATTAAAGACAAGTATTTCCTGCATCATACATATCATTCATGCAAAACATCACTCAATCATATTACCATTTGGAGTACTAAGTCGTCAAGCTCACAAGATAAGTGTTTACTCTCTCACTCAAGTGTTAGTTGCACTGAACAGGTTAGTGTATACGCTCATACTCAATCCATACTCATGCGTAACCATAAGCTTGGCAAGGGTCTCAAAAATCAACTCACAATAAACTCATTACTAGGATCACAAAGGACTTATTTTTGGGTTGTAATGTTGGCTATTTGGAAAGGGTAGGAAAATTTAGATAAAATGACTCAAACACTAGTAGAGAGTTACCTTGGAGGTTCTTGCTTTCTTCATTCGGCTTCATATTCTCCTCCAATTTCTTCTCTTGCACTTGTAATTTTGAATTTCCTTCTATTCATTGCATCAACATTATTCTTCTTTTGATAACTCGGGTACCGATCGCAGGCACTACCCTTTTTAAATAGCAATCGGGGTACCAGTTTCAGGCACTATCCCTAAACAAGATTTAACCATACACTTCTTCTTCCTATCTCACTTAACCATCATTCTATCTTCCTTCTTCTCGCAATACTTATTCACCTCAACTTTCTACTAATGAATAGGGTATTCAACAAAGCTCAAGTAAAGGTTAAATAAGGCTCTTTTATTCAGCTTGCCAAAGAAAAAGCTTTTAAAGGCTCAAACGGGGCTACCAAAGGTATACATAATCAATGGGAAGGTAAAATTTGGCTAAGTAACTCAATTAATCAAGAATGGCCTAAGATCATGTCCTTGTATTTCACCAATTGTGAGTCTCACACAAGACTCCAAGCCAAGTTCTAGAATACATTCATATGAATGATTCTCTTAAGAATAAACTATCATGATCAAGCATGATTAAAAGGCTCAAATCCTCACATGGGTAAATAGAATCCTAAGCACTCCTCATAGCACATAATCAAGATCAATTTCACAAGAATTCTACATACTTATCAAATTATACATGCTCTCATCAACGAAAATTAACACATGAACATATGAATGTATAAAATCCATGAACCCATAACAAATCGATCATACAAGTATCTCTACAAATCACCGTTCATGCATCTCAATCTATCCTCACAATCACATCCAAGACGATCAAATATAACAATATATACATGCCACTCACGCAAGACACACCTATCCTGTAAAGAGAAAAAGAAGAATGGAGATGAGATGAATCAAAGAACACAAAAACCTGCAGCTCTACTCCTCAAGAGCATCATCATCCTCATCATCATCATCCTCACTCATATCGTCAAACCTCTACTCCACAATCTGGTGCAGATCACCGATGTGTCTATCCAACAAGTCCACACGATCACTCAGCTTATCAACCCGCTCATTCATGGCATTATACCGATCATTAAGCGTGGTATAGTTGGCATTAGCGAGCTCAAGCTGTCTATTGGTCTCCTGCTGATTTGCGCTGATCGTGGCCAAGTGCTCATTTAACAGGCAAAACTGCTCTCGAGTATAATCATCCGGACCAGCCCACTGCTGCTGTGGCACTGTCGGAATGGGGCAAGGCACCCTTTTGTGCTGCTCGGGGATATACATCTCCTGATGTCCTCGTCTCCATGCTGCTGTGGCGGTAGCGGCTGCTGTGGTGGTAGCTGCTGTGGCCGGAACTCTCTTTGATCAACAATCTGCTGCAACTCCTCAACCATACCGGCTGCACACATCCGGGCCACTGCCCTCCAATCTCCTCTCGTTCGAATAGTAACAGACAAGGTGGTGTGTCCCAATGAGCTCATCAACCTGTTTCTCTCCTCACGAACATTAGTCATGTCACTCACATCGAAGGGGAATATGAAATCGAAGGGCTTAGGTCCCCTCGTAAAAAACCAATCCCCATCTCAAAAGTGAGCAAACCCTACCCACACATAAGAGAACATAACCAAATCAGGCTCTCCACGAACAAATGTGATGCCGGTGAAGTCCATGTGATAATGCTCAGCCACGATTGTGAGCAATCCTCCAATGTTCACTTTCTGAAACCCATAGGTCCTAAACCGATTCAACTGATAGATAAAATACGAACCTACATTGAACTTCACCCCGTTCAACATGCACCATAGAGCATAGAGCTCTCCTCTCGACATGCAGCTTCCCTCAGAGCAGGCAAACAGCGTGTTGCTCAACACTCTATCCATGTATCGAAGCACCGAATTCTTGATCATCGAGGCACGAGCATCCTGCGTCTTATAATCGACATCCTCCCCAGAAATCTCTCGCCAAAATGTGTTGGCATTGAAAAATCCATTCTCCATCTGATCTATCTCTGTAGGAGTTTGAAACAACACGTTGAACTCCTCCGCAGACCATGTCCTCATTACTTCCCCGAGCTGAAAAGTACACTCATAAGGATACCCCATAGAATCCTTCTCCATCGTAATCGAGCACAGAACCTCAGCCATCACATGGAAATATGTCGACTTCTTAAGCTCCATAAAATGCCGAATCCCAACTTGATCAAACATCCGTAACATATCATCCCAGATCCTCATTGTGATCATTGCCTCCTCATCTTGGTACCTTGTTCTAGCAATCTTTTCCGACACCTCAGCCCACTTCTCTTTAATCTCATCCCACTCATTGATTTGGATTTTGAAGTTCGCAGGCAACCTATTCTTTAGCCTCAATTTCTTCATCACATTATCCACACGAGTAGGCTTATCCTGCCTTTTCTTATATCGAACCTCAACCTCCTTGCCCTTGTCTTTACCTTGACCTAAAAACAATACTTCAATAACAACCAACAAGGAAGACAAACCAAGTAATTGACTAGCATAGCATCCAACTCTACTCAAGACTTTAAGTTTCAATGCATAATCAACCAAGCCAAATTTGTTCAATTCACATCCAAACTCAATCCTCTTACAATTCACCATGATTTCAACACCAATTAATCAATCATAACCAACAACAAGCATGCATCAAGCAATTCAAGCAATTCAACATGAACAATCACCATGAACTACTTCAACTCAACAATTCTAGCCCATATCAACATGCTCATCAATCACACCCTCTAATCACTCAAAAATTCACATAAAACTCATGGTTCGAACATCAATTAAGCAATCAAACTGAATCAAACAAGTATTCATATGAAATTGTTCACAACATTCAACTATCACCATGAATTCTCAATAAAACCAAGTTTAATCAACTTACCCAACCAAAATAAACATATAGAACATCAATCCTAGGGTAATTGAGTTGAGAAAACATACCTTTTGTTCTTCCCATAGTTAAAAATCGACAAAGTGATTGAACTCCTCAAATTCACGCAAAAACCCAAGATTGCGACTAATTTTGTCCAAAACCGCGATGAATTGAAGCAATTAAAGGGTGGAGTATAGTGTAATCGGTGCGAAAATACAAAGGATTGAAGAATTTAGGCATGGGTTCTTCGATTAGGGATGAATTCGGGTGGAGATGGTGTGCAAAAGTGGTCCAATGATTCAAAATCAGGAATAAAAACTCACTTACCTGGCCCAATTCGACCTGCCTAAGAGGTCGAATTGAATCCATCATGGTCGAATCGACCTTCTGGACAACTTTCTCCTTCAATTCGACCTCGATGCGACTTGCTCCCCTGGTCGAATTGGAATGCCTCAGGTCAAATCCACACACTGTAAGATTTAGGTCCTCAATTCGACCTCAATTCGACCTGAGCTGCTGGTCAAATTGAAAGTCGTGGTCGAATTGGCTCACTTGGAAGATTTCATGCTCCAATTCGACCTTGATTCGACCTGGGCCTCTGGTCGAATTACCATGCCTCAGGTTGAATTGAGCTACTGGATAATTTTTGGCCCCCGATTTTACTTGAAAGCTTGGATTCGACCATGCCCCGTGGTCGAATTGGCTCCTTGATGCTCCAAAATCGAGTTTTCTTCATCCCCTACACACTTCAAGCTTAACAAACGAACATTAGATACCAAAATATAGCATAACTTCATTAAGAATCAATTCTAAAACATAACATTCATGAGTAACTCCGCAAATAATACAAAACACGGAACAAAACACCACTAAACATTAGGCAAATTGCAAAAAATCAACACATAAAAATCGGTTAAACTTTAAATATGCCACAAAAAATCTACTCCCCTAACAAACATTACAAAGAAAAGATTAGACTATCGGTGCTTATTGAGGTAAGTACATCACACCCCCCAAATTTAGTAGAAACTATAGTCGAAACTAAGTTTGCAAAGAGATGTAATTTCCGATAAGTAAGCACTTCAAATATAAAAATTTCTTACTCACACGAATGAATTAAAGCAATAAAACTGGAGAGAAAAGCCACCAACAGGCGCTCTTGTTTAACGTCGAAGAGTCACGACGGTACCTCTACTACTGGATCTGAGGACAATCCTCTCGCATTCTTACCTTCAAGTACTTCTTTCCTCTTTTGTTTTCCGCACCAATCATCTCACCCTTCTTTGTAACTAAAACAGAACGTTTTGAATTTCTTTCCTCCCATGACTGGCTTGATTCCTTCTTGTCAATCCTCCACTCAATTGTAGGCTCAACTTGCGTAGCAAAACAAGGATCAAACAAGTTAGAATTTTCAACACCAATATAAGAATAACAATCCGGAGGTATGTTTGGAGGCTTCGGATATGGATCATCCATCTTTCCTGCGACCAAAAGATTATCAAATATCACATTAAAGTTAGTAGTAAGAAAAGTAAGAGATACGCTTGGTCCTGTGATCTCCTCTACCACTTCAATTATCTTGCTCTCATGCTTCTCTTCCTTAGCAACAAGCTTCATTTCCTCCTTAACAATTGACTTCTGATTCATCATGTCAGCAGTGGTCTTCCTTATCTGTTCATCCCTGGCATCACCTAATGCAAGTAACTTCTCCAGATAGTTAATACATGCATCATTGGAGAGACCATCAAGCTCCGTAGTGAGAAAAGTAAGAGACTCCGCCAAACATATCTCAAGAGGATCTTTCGATAGAATCAAAGACATGTCTTCCTTCACAATCTCCTCCACCACATCAATACTATGACATTGTAACTCCATAGGCATCTTTATTGCTCTGTCAAGGTTGAATAGGACCTCTTCTTTATCCATTCGCAACCTAAGCTCCCCATTTTTAACATCAATCATGGCCCCAGCAGTAGCAATGAAAGGTCTCTCCAAGATAAGAGGGATATTATCCTTGTTATCTTCCATCTCAAGTACAAGAAAATCCACAGGAAAGACTAGTTTCTCTACTTTGACAAGAACGTCTTCAATGATACATTTAAAAACGTCATCGACCTGTCTGCCAATTATAGAGCAACTGTTGTAGGAGATAACTCTCCCAAACCAAGCCTTTGAAAGATAGACAATGGCATCAAATTAATGCTTGCCCCAAGATCGCACAAGGCTCGTCGTGCCGGCCCTTTTCCAATCTCACACAAGATAGTGAAGCTTTCCGGATCCTTCATTTTCTGTGGCTGCTTCCTTTGGATAATCAAGTTGTAATTTTTAGACAAGTTCACCATCTCAACTCCGTTCAAGCTTCTCTTTTTCAATAATATATCCTTAAGGAATCGGGCATAGTACGACATCTCCAATATTGCCTCAGAGAAAGGAATACTCAAGCTTATCTTATTGATGATATCTAAAAACTTCTTGAACTTCTCTTCCAATCCCTTCTTAACCAGCTTATAAGGAAACGACGAAGGTATCTTTGTTTTGGGATACCCCATTCATCACGCTCGACCTTCTCCGCTTTATCCTTTTCGGCTCCCAATCTTTTGGCTCTTTTTCACTTCTTCTCTGCTATGATCTCAGTATTTTTCTCATTCGGAACAAATGGAGTAATGTTCACATCATGAGGAGTGTTCGGTGAAGAAACATGTGCGTTACGGGGTGATTCAACCTCAATTCGACCAGGTGCTATGGTCGAATTGAGCACATACTGGTCGAATTGTGCACCTGGAACACGATTCTCACCCTCTATCTCCAATTCGTCCTGGATTCGACCAGAAGGTCTGGTCGAATTGAAGTCCCCTAAGTCGAATCGGCGTACTGTAAGATTTTTGCCCTCTGATTCGACCTCAATTTGACCTGACGGTCTGGTCGAATTGAACTGCTGCTGGTCGAATCGGGCTTCTGATAAAATAGAGTGCTCTGGAAGGGTGGATTCAACCTCAATTCGACCTGGCCCCCAGGTCGAATTAAATTAGTTTTGGTCGAATCGAGGCGCGGCGCTTCCAAATCACATCCAGGCATCTAATTCGACCTCTCCTATTGGATTTGACCTGTGATGTTGGTCGAATGGGGGTCGAATTGAGCCTTTGACGTGTCCAATTTCGATTTCGGCCTCATAGGTCTCTCATACTGTGTTCCAGACCTCAATGTGATGGTGTTGCAGGACTTTGGATTCTCAATACTTTGAGATGGAAGCTTCCCTTTCTCAATAGATTGAGTCAATATGTTCACATTTTCAGCCATCATCCCCATTAACAATGTAAGGTCCCTTACTTGTGTAGACAAATCCTTGTGATGATCATCAATTTTCTTCTCAAGCTTGGCCTCAAGACGATTCACTCTTTCATCATTCCTAGACATGTACATGTTCACCGTATCCTCGAAACCCAGCTTCCCTTCTTCCACTTTCGTACCCAGATCAACACCCATCGGAGCTTGAATTGCATTATTAGGATTGCTACATGAAAACTTCGGCCTCCTAGGCTGTTGATAACCACCCGGGAGACCACGATTGTTGTAGTTCCCTTGATAGTTCCGGTTTCCATGATTAGGGTACCTAGTTCCTTGAATACTTTGACCCATGGCGTAGTTTGCCTCTTCCAACTCCTCTTGGATTGTTCCATTATTCATTACTTCCTGCTGCATGATTGGTACGCGCTGAGATATATCGTTGATTTGCTTTTGTTGGGACTCAAGTAGCTTGTTGATACTCGACAATCTAGAGACGATCTCATCTTCTCTACTTGTTTTCACCATAGCATGTTCAACCTTAGCTACCTTTCCAAGGACGTAAGTGCCTCTCACTCTATCAGTTGGCCAATCTCTCGAGTTCATCGAAATATCTTCAAAAAGTTTCTCGGCCTCTACGGATGACTTAGTAAGCAATGCTCCATTAGAAGAAGCATCCAATAACACACGAGAATAACAGTCCAATCCATTGTAGAATATACTGATATATTGAGCTTTAGATAGCCCATGTTGTGGACACTTACGAAGCATGTCCTTGAATCTATCCCAAGCTTCATGAAACTTCTCTCCACCACCGATAGCAAATTGGTTAATGTCTTGCTTTATCTTAAACACCTTCAAAGGTGGCATGTATCTTTCGAACTTTAACTTCAATTGCTCTCAAGTAGTGCATTCAGCTGCGTTGATAGTGACATACCAATCTCTCGCCTTTTCAGTAAGCGAGAATTTAAACAAGAGGATCTTTCGAGCATCTTCATGTTCTCCTGCGTCTTTTTAAGTACTTGCATAGCCCAAGAACTTGTTTGGATGTTGCTGCGGATGCTCGAAAGTCCCTCCTGAAAAAGAGTTCCTTTCTAACATGCTAATAAGAGCGGGGTGAAGATCGAAGTCCGCATTAGCCCCCTTGCTTCTAGAAGCCCAAAGTGTCCAGCCCCGTTATTCTTGAAGACTTCACGGATGGCCAGATTATTCAGATTCGCTGCCATGTCGACTTCCTCTGCTGCTGCCTTTGGATCAACTACAGTATGAGTCGCTTTCGGGTTTGGTTCGTCCACTTCAACTCCAAAATTTAGAGCTGTAGTAGGTTCTACGTTCTTATTCTTAACCTTCTTCTTCTTTTTCTTCCTCGATGATGCTCCGATCTCAGGATTATATGGTACTAATTTACCTTGCTTCGATCTTGTAAGCATACACCTGAAAATATTAAGAGTTAGAACAACAAAACAAGAATTAAAATAGTCCTAATAAAACTAGAAATAACAAAAAGATATTTTAAGCCATCCCCGGCAACGGCGCCAGAAACTTGATAGGCGTTTTCTCAACACACAATTTAATCCTCAAGTATGAAGAATATCAATCGTAGTTTCAAAGGTGACCAAGTTATATATCGAACCCAAGAGACGGATAAATATCAATTTAATTATGTTCTAGTAAATTATGACTATGTTGGTAATTATAATAGCTTTGATATTGAAATCGAGTAACAACTATTAATTGAAATAGCAAATAAAGATAACAAGAAGAAAAGATAGTAGGTTGTGATCAAGTAAGATAGTAGGTAGTTCGTAATGTAATCCAGTTCCACTTATTAATTCATATTTCATGTGACGGTGTCCGAATCTGCCTTGTGGTTTATGGACGCATCACTAGACCATGCAAATTCACTCTATAGACACAATTAAATATGCGTATGACACGTGTGAATATCCTCGGAGCAAGACGTATACTTTACCACCCTTTCTAGGTACTATCATAATCAATTATTTTCCGTGCACTAAGTACTCTAACCCGATTTGATTTCCCTTTATAGGTACTATAAAATTATACTCTTTATCCTACTTATTAACCCGAATATGATTCAATTAACAAGTATTCATATAAGATAGTTCTAATAATACTTCGGAATCCCTTCACTTAGAATTATAACATAAAACCCTGCTCAGCAGTGAACGCACTCAACCAATAGTCAAGTTATGTATTCAGATTCTACACAACAATTATTGATGCACAAAACGACCGTGAGTATGGATTAAAAACGTGCAATCTTATATAAAATAAACCACAAGTAGTGTTGTATGGAGTTTACACATGTAAGACTAATTAACTCATGAAACCTTCATAACCCTAGAACTACCGAAGCGGCTCTAGCCCATGGTTGATCTAAGAACAATCATAGTTAGTTGGACCGATCTTACTTGAATCTCCAGCGGAACTCTGTCACAGCCCCTCCGAATGATGAACGATCGACTCTCCTCTCAACTCTATGTCTCCTTGTCTTCTTGATCAAGTTGTCTTCTATGATTCTGCCTAAGCCTTCTTTTATACTTGTAATCACGTCTCCTGGGCTTGGCATGGGCTTTTTAAGTGATCACACGCATTGATGGTGTAAAAATACGGATATGGTAAGTTCCTGAGCATCGATTCGACCTCAGCAACAGGTTGAATTGACAATCACAAGTCGAATCAGAGGTCGAATCAACATACTGTAAGTCCCAAGTGCTCGATTTGACAAACTGTCCAGGTCGAATCGACATGACGAGGTCAAATTGGCATCTCTGCCAATCGATTCGACCTCGATTTGACCTAATGCCCAGGTCAAATCCCCCTGTTGTGGTCGAATCCATCTTCTGTACATGTTGTGTTGCCAATTCGACCTGAAGAGCTGGTCGAATTGATCTCCTTTAGGTTGAATCGCACTCCTGCTACGCCCAATCGGATGGCTTCGACTTTCTTTCTTCAGTTTTCAACTCTTCCACTCCGATTTCCTTCGAAAAACTACTCAAATAGCTCCAACAATACCTGATTCATGCCTTTTCACAATATATATCGGTTTACAACCGATTTCAACCTGCAAACACTCCATAATAGCACAAATCCATGCGCAAGATTTGTGAATTAACACTCATCAGTACACTTAGGTGTAAATAATAAGTATCCTCCCCAATGGAGTCACTGCTATTATTTGCATGGCTAAAAAGGAACCGACTATTAATTATTTTTCATAAAGTTAGGTTGTCGAATAAAATTAATCGGTAAAACCTTCTCTTGTAAATGTTCAGGTTTGTATATGTCCACACTAATGTGGCATGCAGATTCACGGTGCTTGAGATATTGGTGAATTTTATTTTATATTATTTTGAGGGAATCAATATAAATTGAAAATTTTGAAGTATTTGATCTGTTTATTTATTTATGATTCTCAGGATTTTCAAATGGCACTCAATTCACTTTTTGTCATACTTAAAGAACACAAACTTACTGGCACAAATTATGTTGACTGGAAACGAAATATGGCCATTGTTTTAACTGCTGAAGATTATATCTTTGTACTCACTGAGGAGTGCCCTGTTACACCTACTGATGACTCTAGTGAAGAGGAAAGAGCTACTTATAATAGATGGGTTAAACCTGATAGGATGGTTAAGTGCTATATTTTGGCTTCTATGTCAAATGTGCTTCAGCATCAACATCAAGCTATGAACTCCGCCTATGATATGATGCTGAATCTTAAGAAACTTTTCAGACACCAGAGTCGTCCTGCTAGGTCACGGGGCATGGCTGTACTAATGAATACCAAAATGGTTGAGGGCTATCCCGGAAGTGAACATGTCTTTAGGATGATGGGCCAACTAAATGAGTTGGAGGTTCTTGGAGCTGAAATCGATGGGGAAACCCAAATTGATATCATACTCCAAACCTTGCCTAGGAGTTTTGAGCAGTTTCATCTGAACTACGGTATGAACAAATATTTGTACACGTTTACGGAACTTCTGACAGAACTTGTGGCGGTGGAAGAACTATTTCGTAGAGCTATTCAGGATCATGTTGCTGAAAATGCTGCTTATCCTAGGCTGAAAGGCGGTAGGAATAAGAAGAAGTAAGGAAACTCAGCACCGGTGAACCAAGTGATGGCAAAGGGTGGTATGGTCAAGAAGTCTAGAGGCAAGTGCTTCAAATGCAAGCAGCAGGGACACTACAAGGCACTGCCCTCTTCTGAAGGGGAACAAGAATGGTAAGTCTTATTTACTGGTTGTTGAATCGTGTTTAGTGGCTGTATCTGCTGACACTTGGTGTGTAGATACGGGAGCCACTGACCATGTTTGCAATTCTTTGCAGGGGTTCCACCAAACCCGACAGCTTAATTAGTGATGGGGAGATTACCATACTCATGGGGAATGCTACAAGAGTAGCGGCTGTTACAGTGGAAGACGTCTATTTATTTTTCAATAAGAATAAAACTATTATTTTGAGGAATTGTATTTATGTACCTCATTTTAGAAAGAATTTAATTTCGGTTTCTAAATTATTTATGGATGGATATTCTGTTTCTTTTAATGACAAGGTTGTTATAAGAAAAAATAGAATTATTATCTGTTATGGTGCATTGATAGATAATTTGTATACTCTTAATTCAATTTCTCCCACAGTGCAACAAATCGAATTGAATAATACATCTACCAATAAGAGAAAATAACCTTCGAAAATGAACCAATAATATCTTTGGCATCTAAGACTAGGTCATATTAACTTCAGTAGGATTCAAAGGTTGATAGCTGATGGACCTCTGAGTTCATTAATAGTGGAAAATTATCCAACTTGTGAATCCTGCTTGGAAGGAAAGATGACCAAAAGTCCTGTTAAGGCAAAGGGGTATAGAGCTAAGGATCTGTTGGAATTGGTTCATTCTGATTTATGTGGTCCTATGTCTATCCAAGCAAGAGGTGGTTATGAATATTTCATCACTTTCATTGACAATTATTCAAAATATGGATACATTTATTTGATGCGCCACAAGTCTGAGTGCTTTGATAAATTCAAAGAGTACAAGGCTGATGTGGAAAAGTAACTTGGAAAATGTGTCAAGACACTACGATCTGATCGTGGTGGCGAGTACCTCTTAGGAGAGTTTAGGAATTATTTATCAGAGGAAGGGATTGAATCCCAATTTTCTACGCCGAGCACACCCCATCAGAATGGTGTAGCGGAAAGAAGGAATAGGATCTTATGGAAATGGTAAGATCAATGATAATTTATTCGGAATTACCAAATTCATTTTGGGGATACGCCTTAGAAACAGCGGTTTACATCCTAAACTTAGTACCTTCTAAATCGATAGCTTCCACACCTATCGAACTGTGGACCAAGCAAAAGCCTAGTCTGAAACACTTTCGAATTTGGGGTGCTCCGGCACATGTATTGAAGGCAGATGCTGATAAGTTAGAATCGCGTACAGATGTTTATCTGTTTATAGGGTATCCTAAAGGAACGAAGGGTGGCTTGTTTTATAATCCCAAAGACCAAAAGGTGATTGTTAGGACGAACACTAGATTTTTGGAAGAGGATTATGTAATGAACCACAAATCTATGAGTAAAAATATTCTAGAAGAAGTAAGAGGGGAAACACCAAATATAATACCAATTGTACAAGAGGATATACCACAAGACACTGCACCGCATGTCACACATGATACATAATTGCCTGCGGAGCCTCGTCGTAGTAGGAGGATTGTGAGACAACCCGATAGATTCATGGAATTGGGAGAGTCGTCAGACTTGGTTCCTGGTGAACATGAAATCGACCCATGGAATTACAACGAAGCACTGCATGATAAAAATGCTCAATCATGGCAAAAAGTAATAAAATCTGAGAAAATCCATATATTCTAATCAAGTATGGGAGATTGTAGAACCATCCAATGGTGTAAAAGCTATTGGATGCAAGTGGGTCTACAAAAAAAGAGAGGATCTGACGGTAAGGTAGAAATCTTTAAAGCAAGGCTCATTGCGAAGGGATATACTCAGAAAGAGGGAATCGATTATGAGGAAACTTTCTCGCCCTTCACCATGCTCAAGTCAATCCGGATTCTTTTATCTGTTGCCGCTCATATGGACTATGAGATATGGCAAATGGATGTCAAGACAGCTTTCCTGAATGGAAGACTTGAGAAAAATATCTATATGAAGCAACCAGAGAGATTCATTGAAGAAGGGGAAGAGCATGTTGTGTGTAAGCTTAATAGGTTCATTTATGGATTGAAACAAGCTTTTAGATCATGGAACATCCGTTTTGATGAATTAATCTAGTCATATGGATTTATTCAATATCCGGATGAATCATGTCTGTACAAAAAGTGTGACGAAAACGTAGTGGTATTTCTTGTACTTTACATGGATGATATCCTGCTCATTGGAAATAATGCGAAGGTATTATCGGGCGTTAGGATATGGCTATTGATCGGTGTGAAATTCACCAAGATTTTAAGTGGATTTTTGTGGCTTTAATTCAATAATTAAGTATGTTTTTAATAAAAATATTATTAATTGCTTAATTAGTTTGAAAAAAGTATTTTGTTGATTTTTGCAGAAAATAGGGTGATTTTGATAAAAATGGATTCTACAAGTGAAGAGGAAGATGTGGGAGAAAACAGAGTTCGATTTGGAGTTGAAACGAGCAAGAACGGGCCAAAGAAAAAATTGCTATAAATCCCATTTTTTGTCCCATGAGCTAAATTATCCCACATTGATTACTTACCACAAATTTCTCTCAGTCTACTACTACATAAATCCACTTGTCCCACATTGAAAACTCACTTAAATTTCTCTCATCCTTACTACTATAAATACCCTCTTCTATGAAAGCCACCATTGAACAATTCTCCCCCCATTAAATTCAATTAAATTGATTTTATAAGGACGATGGAATGGAATGGAGGATAAGCGTGCAAATGAACGCACTTAAACTAATGCAAGAAATAAGATAAAAGCAAAGATAAATGATGGGTTCCAAATGGTGCAAGGATGAGATTAACAATAATCATGACATAAATAATAAAGTAATCATGCAATTAATTATAATCTATCATGGACATAGCATAGGAGCGATCACTAATTCCACCTACACTCTCTCTCGAGATGGATAGGATGTAAACCCTCAACAAGGCTCCCAAAAGCACATAGGATTGAGACCAAAATGAACACCTCCCAATAGGTACTAATTACTCTACGAGTTCCCTAATTAGGTACTAAATCATAGGCAATATTCCCTTTTAAGGTACTATGAATTCACTAATGGTTTGGGTCCCCTCATCTAATCAATCAATCTCTCGATCAAGCTAATCAAATGTTCTATCAAAGGGTTTTAAATCTAGAAGGATATCTCTATCTCATTCTAAATTAATGCATATGAAGTGTATGATGAAATGATTCAATGAACTATCCTAAACACATAATTAATTTCTCAATCTAATCACATGTCCATGACAATTAATCACACATATCATCATATACATCATGCAATCAACATTCAATGATAGAAATACACAAAACCCATTCAAGATTAAAATCAAATTGCATAAAAACTAAATTATCCAACACCAATCTTGGAACTAATCTCACAAAGGAGATTAGCCTATCATAGTCTTAGAGAAAACAACATAGACAATTGAATCTACAAATTCCATAATCAAACTATAAAGAAGTTCACAAAAATTAGAATTAGATTCCCCCTTTAAAGTCCTTCAATGGAGATCTCATTCTTCTTCTTGCAATCTTCACTCTCCCTTGCTTCCTTGATCACTTGGATGGTGAATTTGATGGAGAAGATCAAGTGTAGATGGATGGAATCAAGGATGGGTGAATGGGATGAAGGGTAGATGGAATGGAGAGGAAAATGTGTGAAAAATGGTGTGAATTAGGTTTAGATTGGATCCAGGAATGAAATCTACCAAATTTTTATGCCAAATGATGTATTTGTGGGCCTAGAACCTTTTGGAAGATGTACAGATCCAAAAACTGACTTTTGACCGAACACGGGTCGTGTTCGGTACACGGGTCGTGCTCGGTAGGGCATGCTCGGTACTCGGGTCGAGTAGGTGCAGCGCAGTCTCACCGTTTCGCACATAACTTCCACATCCAAAATTTGATTCAAGTGATTCTTATGCTTACGCGATCCTCTCTTCCTTGGCTTTCTATCCATATAAAAATCTGACAAAAATTCTAACATTTGAAAGTGTAACAAGTCATGCAAATTAGCACACCATTTTAATCATAACTTTCTCGTTTGGACTCCGAATTTTGCTCCATTTTTTCCTACGTCTTCCTTTTCGCGTCTAGAATCTATTTTTACCTGAAAAATCATACATTTAAGTTCATTTTCACACATTTCCATAAAAATACAAAACACAACCAAATAACACATAAATACGGATAAAATAATACGAAAATACATATAAAAAGACACTAAAATCTAGGTGAAAATATCACTCATCAGCTATCCAAGCAGTTTGAGATGAAGGGCTTAGAAGAAGCCGAGCACATTCTAGGGATCAAATTGATAAGGGATCGCAAGAAAAGAATATTTTGCTTGTCCCAAGATTCATACATTGATACTATCCTGGCTCATTTTAGCATGCAAGACTCCAAGAAAGGTTTCCTACCTTTCAGACATGGAATTCCTCTGTCTAAGGAAATGTGTCCAAAGACACAAAAAGAAATAGAGGAAATAAAGCTGGTTCCTTATGCTTCGGCAGTAGGAAGCCCTATGTATGAGACTTGATATCTGTTATGCCATGGACATGGTCAGTAGGTATCAAAGTAACCCAGGACAAGGGAATTGGACTGCGGTAAAGCATATTTTGAAGTACCTGCAAAGGACTAGGGATTATATGCTAATTTATCGGGCATATATTTTGTTGCCTTTGGGTTATACTGATTTAGATTTTTCGTCAGATAGAGATGCTAGTAAATCCACCTCGGGTTATGTGTTTACTCTTGGAGGAGGAACTATAATATGGAGGAGTGTAAAGCATAAATGCGTTGCGGACTCTACCATGGAAGCTGAATATGTAGCAACCTCTGAGGCAGGTAAAGTAGCAGTATGGCTCATGAACTTCTTAATGGATTTGGATGTGATTCCTGGTTTGCCCAAAGTAATCACAATTTATTGTGATAACAGTGGTGCATTAGTAAACTCGAAGGAACCACGAGCCTATAAGGCAAGTAAACACATTGAGCGCAAGATCCACCTAATATGAGACATCGTTAAAAGAGGGGAGGTCGTTGTCGCTAAGATCATTTAAGGATAATCTAGCCGATTCTTTTACTAAGAGCCTTCCAGAAAAAGCGTTTGATGGGCATGTACAAGAAATGGGGATTAGATGCGGGTCAGCAGATATGGCAGCGTAGTCTTTTAGTATAAGTGGGAGATTGTTAGATTGTATACTAAAAGTCTAGCTTTTGTATGAACAATGTTTTAACAATTTATTTGAAATGAGAATCATATGATCAAACGTTTTGCATATTATAATTTATTTATATGTTATTTCAAAAGTCCACTTACTTTATACTGCAGATAATATGTTGTGCGACAACACGCAGAAGATCATATTATCGGTTTCCTTATAAAATATAAATATATGCTCACAATCGAGATAGACGGGGACAATCTATCGGGATGGTTGTAGTGTGATTTGGTATTAGTTTGTCTTGACTATAAAATCACATTAGTATGCTTTGTGTGTATTGAGCAGGATCGCTTAAGATCGTTCGACTTTTACTGAATATATAGAAGAACTTGATCTCTGTTATTATGGATGTTCGTTCTCTTAATCCCTATACAATAACCTCAACGTGGAAGCCAGTATATATCTCTTTGATTCATCAATGGGTGAGATTTAAATGTTAAATCAACAAACTCAATGAGTTGGAAAATAGTGCTGTCTCTATGGTGTGCTGTTGATTATAAAAGGAATCTATGTCCTATTAAATAAGTTGATGATGTCGCCTTGAGGAGTTCATAAGGATTATCATGTAAATCTTGCAAGTGGATTAATTCTGGCATGATAATAAGGTTGAGCGGTACTACTCTCGGATGAGATATTAATTAATGGAGTTGTCAGTAACTTAATTAATTAATGAGCCTTGTATATTTTAAACATGGGGAGACTGTTGGACTCATAATAAGAAGGAGTCCATAACGTAATTTGGGATTGGAGCGGCAGTGCAGTAATAATATTTTAGTAGACTATATTATTATTATTGGACTTAAGTATAAGTTTTGGGCTAAACTTGGATACTTAAGCCCAATGGAGGCCCGACTCTAATTTCTCCTCCTAGTCCCTGCTGTAGCCTATAAATAAGTCATCTCAACTATCCGAAAACCTTAATTAGACATGCTTAATCGCGACTTGGATAGGGAGAACAACAGATTGAGAGGACCTTGAAGATAGTCGCCCACACGACGTCAAGATTGGACTTAGGAATACAACAGAAGATCAAGAGGTTGTTTTATGCAGCAGTTCTTCATCAACATATCCTGGTGAAAGGTAATATATTTCTATATTCTTGCTTCTACTGATTTAGAAACGCATGGAACCCTAACGGTTCATGTTAACCAAACGATTGAACGCCAACAATATTAGTATTGTGTGTGGGCTCTACATGAAATAGTTAATTATTTTGTGTGGGCCCAATTTGACAAAAAAGAAAATATAAACCTTAACTTGAGACAAATTAAAATGAAAAATATAAACCTTAGCGCAGGATTGAGGGAATACAAAATATAGATTTAATAGTCTCCGTGGCCGAAAATATTTGGGAGTATTAATAGTAGTAGACTAGTATAAATGAAGGGTAATGATTATGGTGTAAATCGAGTTTTACAATTGAACAATATTTTTACAAAATTACTTTTTGTTATAAGAAAATTGCTCTTTGAAAAATAATGTCTCTCCAGTCGAAACTCATGTTTTGTTATTTTGGTCTGACCCAGTATAAAGTGTGCATTTTCCTTTTTGGTATAAAAGGACCAACATAAATTAATTACTTATCTCTCTATGGGCCCACACATGACACTAGTACATATATCCACTTTACATTAAAATATTATTTCTCTCACTTTATTACACATTAAAATATTATAACCCTTAATCTATGTGTAAAATGGAAACACTCACGTTTCAATGGGACGGAGGGAGTATTTTTTTATTCAGAAGATTAATTAACGATTCATTTCTTTAAATAGGTTATGGGACGGAGGGAGTAATAGACGATAAATTAGCTAGGATTTACAATAATTTGATGTATAGTTTTTCAATTAAAAGAATAATAATTTATATTTTGGGTATTAATAAAAATGTTACTTTTAATAGTTCATTTTGGAAAAATATCACCCACTATTTTTTCGGAAATATACCACTTTTTATAAATCTTAGACATATTTAATCTTAATCTGTGACCTCTTATGCGACTATGCGTGCAACTCTATACACGACCATATATACGATTATATGTGCGACAATACATGCGACTAGATGTATTACCATTCACATATCATATTTACTAACATATACGACCACTGCACGCAACTATATATACGACTATGTATTAATTATGTAATGAAAATGGGCAAAAAAGTTAGAAAGTTGTATTCTTTAAAAAAATTGTGTTGATTGACATTTTTCCAAAATCAACTATCAAAAGTGACATTTTCACTATTTCTCCTTATATTTCTAAAGAGTAAATTTTCATATATTAAAGAGTAATATAAAAACAGAACTAATGTGGGACATTATTCACATAAATGTTTCGCATTTATTATTACATGTATCAAGCCTAGATGTCATTTTGAAATTATGTTATATATAGAGCAATAGTGCACGAAAAAATTATGTGACACGAGATACGTATTAAGTGATGAAAGTAGTGTGATATATATTTATATTTAATTATTGTGGAGGCGGAGTTTAAAGGAGGGCCATTTTCCTACTTCATAGGACGTTGTATAGTATGTGATCAAAATTTAAGACTGATCTCTCTTAACTCATATAATAGTGGGATTCGGTGAAATCAAATTACAGTTCTAAATGCCCACTTAATGATTGGCTGGCCCACCACCACTCAATCATCTCTTTGGAATTATTTTTTTCTCCATATTAAATTAGCTGATTTAATTTTAATTTAATATTTTTTACAATCCATAATAAAATGAGGGGAGTTTTGTGTGAGACTTCTCACACGGAATATTTTACTCCCTCCGTCTCACAAAAAATTGCACCCCCAATTCCGGAATGGAGATTAAAAAAATGATAACTTTTAGGGGTATAATATTTTTTTTACTAATAAATAAATGATAAAATATGTTAAGTAGATATGATTTTTTTGTAAATAAAGTGTATGGGGGAAGGGTGATTATTTTTTACTTTTTGATTTTTTTGGAAATGTGAAAACTTTTGTGGGACAGCCCAAAATGGAAAGTGTGTCATCTAAAATGAGATGGAGGGAGTATATTTTTATAATTAGTTATTATTTTTTTATTAAAAATGTTTTATTATATTTTATATTATTATTATTTATTTAAATTATAAATGTTTCATGAAATAATTTATTGCGCCATTATCGTTTTTTATCAATTAAGTGTCATTTTTTAAAAAAATATTATCACTTTTTATGCATTAAAAAGATAAGATCAACACAATTACACTATATTCTTATCTACATGAAAGAAATACTTATTCTTCAATAAAGGAAGTTTAAAATAGCGAAAGAAAGGAGTATTTTTGTAAAAATTGAGATTGTGTTTGAATGAAAGGATTTTAGGGGAATTTATAAATCCCTCCCTCAAATTTTTCTTTCAGGTTTGTGTGTAACTTGAAATTAATGGATTTATAAATTCAAAATTTTAAATCAATGAATTTCAAATCATGGATTTGATTTTGAATTTTTTAAGATGTTTTGGATGGATTTTCAAATCCTTACTCAAACCATGTAATTTGAAATCATTCCAAAACCATGTAATTTGAAATCCTTCCATCATGCAACTAATATATATATATATATATATATATATATATATATATATTCATTAAAAAAATATTTTTTATTTTTTATTTTAACTCCTACCACCATGCCTATCCCCACATTCCGCCACCACCAAAAAAAATTAATAAATTTTTAAATATTCCTATTTAAATAATAAAATTATTTTAAAATTTAAAAAATAATTATTGAATTATGAATTTGAAAATTTTTTCATAAATTTATAATTCAACCAAATAGTGAAATTCAAATGAATTGAATTAAAGTTTAAGTAATTTAAAATTCACTAATTTTCAAATTTATTAGATTTGAAATAACTCAATCTAAACCCAAACCGAAAATCTTCATTCATCAAGCTTTTCTCTCTCTATCTATGAAGAGAAAAAAGATGAAAATATAGTCAAGGATTAAACAAAATATAACAAATGTTATGAGTGTTATATCAGTCATGCCAAACGGGACGAAAGCCCAACACGTCGATTTGTCATAAGCAAGAGACCCAGTTACAGAGGAGCCCAAGAACAAATGGAAGAATAATCCTTGGATCGATCGAGGCCCAAAAGAGAGCCCAAAAGACATCAGCAGGGCAACCGAGAAGAGGCCCAAAAGACAAGTCCATAATTATGGTCAAAAAACCTGGAAGACGAAACTAGGAGCAGACCGAAGAGCAGGAAATCCACCAAGAGAATCAGTGGCTAAAACATCTCAGCAGGACATCTCGGCCATAATGCAAAGAGAGACATTCAGGGATTTGGAAGAGCAAGGTCACCTCAGAAACCCATCGGACCCGCAAGATAAGGTAACAGAACTACTAAGGGAATTGCCAGAGGCGACCGACTAAAGGAATAACGGTAAGGGGAGACATCCTAAACAACACTCTCAACTAGAGGACAACACACGACAGACTTGTTCTTCCTCATCCGCCAATAGGAAATAAGCAAAGGACAATAGGAAGCCTGCTCACCCTGCAAGTCGCTTGGCAGCCTCCTGCAATCTCCCCAAAGCAACTGGTAAAGCCATTGGTGTACCACCAACCTCTATTAATGACTGTTTGTCTTGGTTCAGGTGGCGACGTAGGATTGGTCGATCATTAGGGTTTATTGGAAATATAAATATATTTTCTAACAAGAGAGAAACATGTTACTCATTCTCATACTTGACAATACACTTGTAAAGGAGAGGATTTTTATGAGTGTTGTTCTTGAGGGAAGTAATAAAATCGGTTAAGGTCTTTGGTCGGATCCCATCTCTCAAATGATTATTGTGTTTATTGTGTTTATTGTGATCATTCTTAGTTCAGTTAAACAATCACATCTTTAGCCTTAATTTCAAAATTAACTAGCAAAGAACACACATCAATAGCTGGCGCCATCTGTGGGAATGCTACACTTTGTCGTTCTCACTCGATTTCTTGTTGAGAGATGGGTGATGAGAGTGAAAATAAGCGTGTTTTAATATCCAATTTAACATCTTTTTGATTGATATTGTAGTCTTATATTAGCACAATGGTCTTATATTCGACATATGTGAGAATTATGTGCACTTGAGGTGTTTTATTGTGTTTTAGGTGGAAAAAGGATCAAAAGAGCCAAGTTTGAGAAAAGGTGCAATTTGTGCAAGAATGTTGATAAACGCACGTCGAACTTGTATAATTATTCTGTATTGATGTGGAGCTCTGAACGGGAAGTGTGATACATGGTTGGAAAGCCACTGAAGAGAGGGTCGTTTTGGCGTAAAGAACATCCCATTCGGAGTCCCAACGAGGAAGTTATGAGCAAAGTGGTGACGCCGCGCGAGCTGTGCGAACAGAATTGTAGTGCTACTTTCCATGGCCTGTTACATATTCACCTCTTGAATTTCTTGTGATCTCTTTATATTGATAGAAATCCAAGGAAGAGAGGATCGCGTGAGCGCAAAAATCACTCAATTCGGAGGTCGGATGTGAAAGTTATACGCGAAACGGAGAGACTGCGCAAATCCAGTAGCAGGGTTCGACCTGTGGTTCGACCAAAGAGGAAGTGGTTCGACCTGTTTGACGAGGTCGAACCTACGTGCGGGAACTTACGTATTTTCGAGGCCAAAACGCGTGAGATCACTTGAAAAGCCCATTCCAAGCCCTAGAGACGTGATAACAAGTATAAAAGGAGGCTCATGCAGTCAAGAAAAACGTCACCAATCACCGAGGAGAGGCCACAACCATACAACACCCCACAAGGGGGGATCACCCCCCATCCATCATCCACTTCCTTTCCTCCATCCATCCATCACTTTGAAGATTCGTTTGTGGAATCAAAAGGAGAACCAAGAGGAGGATTCAAGATGGAGAAGGGCATGAAGACGCCATATCAAGGGTTTATTCGTTTTCTAATTTATCTTGTATTTTCCGGACATCCGGGTAAGATCTATCCAATACCCATGATTGTTCTTCGAAATATCATGGGCTAGAGCCTTTTTGGTAGATTTAGGAGTTTGAAGGTTTTATCTAGTTAATTGAACTTCCATGTATACACTCCGTACAACACTACTCGTGGTTTATTTTATATATGATTGTGCTTTCTTAATCCATATTCACGGTCGTTTTGTGCATCTTCAATTGGTATATAGAGTCTGAATATATATCTTGGTTGTAGATTGAGTGCGTTCACCGCTGAACAGGATTCCATGTTATGATTTTAAGTGAGGGGACTCCGAAGCTTCATTAGAACTATCATATATGAATACTTATTAATTGAATTGAATTCGGGTTAATAAGTAGGATAAAGAGGGTAATTTCATAGTACCTATAAAGGGAGATCATATCGGGTTAGAGTACCAATCCTAGGGGGAAATAATTGATACTGATAGTACCTAGAAAGGGGGTGAAATTATGTCTCTTGCTCCGAGGTTATTCACACGTGTTACACGCATGTTTACTTGTGTCTATAGAGTAGATATGCATGGTTTAGTGATGCGTCCATATTCCACAAGGCAGAGTCGGACATTGACACATGGAAGGAAAGTTAATGAGTAAAACTGGATTATCCTAGAGCTACCTATTCTCCTACTTGATCCACCTACGTATTCTTCGAGTGATAGTTTATTTTATTTGTTATTTAATTTAGTATTTTAGATATAATCAAACATCAAACTCTTATTGCTTTGTCTTAATTAATTTAGATAATAATTTAATTGATAATACGCCGTCCCTTGGGTTCGATATTCACTTGGTCACCTTTCGAAACTACAATTGATATCCTTCATACTTGGGGATTAATTTTGCGTGCAAAGAAAACGCTCATCAAGTTCTTGGCGCCGTTGCCGGGGATCGAACCCGGGTCACCCGCGTGACAGGCGGGAATACTTACCACTATACTACAAACCACAGGGCAGAGTCGGACACTATCATACGAAAATACGAATTGCTAGTGAAACTGGATGACCCAATGAACTACCTATCATTCTTATTGATCACAACTCACTTCTCTCTACTTTTGCTATTTCTTTTGTTAATTCGATTAGAAGTTACTATCCATTAAACCTTTACAATTACCAACATAGTCTAAAATATACTAGAAGATCACAAAATTGATATTTATCCGTCCCGTGGGTTCGATATTATAACTTGGTCATCTTCGCGACTACAATTGATATCCTTATACTTGAGGATTAATTTGTGTGTTGAGAAAACCCCATCAAGTTCTTGGCGCCGTTGCCGGGGACGGCTGCAATTATTAATTTTATTATTTCTAGTTTAATTAAGATATTTTTTTCTTTTATTTGTGATTATTTATTTCTATCTAACCTTGAATTTTTCCGAGTTACTTGTGTGCTTGAAAAAGGAGGGGAAGGAAAGGAGCGAATAACACACTGAGCTAAACATGGCCGGAGCAAGGCAGAATCCGGATAATGTTGCCATACGTGAAATTTTCACGAACTATGGAATTGGTAACATGGGGTTGATAGGAGCAAGGGGGGAAGATGATAATTTTGAGATACATCCCGCTCTTATTAACATGGTGGAAAAGAATCCCTTTTCTGGAGATTGGTTTGAAGATCCATATCAACATCTCCGAAGATTTCTTGGTTATGCAAACACTCAAAAGGGAGCTGGAGCTAATGATCATGCTAGACGGATTGCCCTATTCAAGTTCTCATTGATTGATAAGGCGAAAGCTTGGTATGACACTCTTGATGCAGCCGATTGCACTACATGGGACCAACTGCAGCAGAAGTTCTTGGAAAGATACATGCCACCCTCAAGGATCTTAAGAATGAAGCAAGAGATCACCCGATTTGTTATGAATCGGGGTGAGAAATTTTATGAGGCGTGGGATAGGTTTAAAGACATGCTCAGGAGGTGCCCACAGCATGGAATGTCTAAGGCTGACTACATAAGTATCTTCTATTATGGATTGGATTGTGAGTCGCGTATTTTTATTGATGCATCATCAGGAGGAGCGCTGTTATCAAAGACAGCACTTGAATCAGAAAAGTTGTTTGAAGACATCTCTATGAATTCACGTGACTGGCCAATAGAGAGAGATAGAGGATCATATGTACTTGGCGAGGTACCGCAGGTTGAACATCAAGTGGTGAAGCCGAATAGGGATGATGAGATCGTCTCTAGTCTAGCTAACATCAACAAGCTACTAGAGTCCCAGCAGAAGCAGATCACAGAGTTGACACTAAGGGGGCCTAGTATGAAGCAGCAAAAAGTGAAGAGTGTTGAAGATACCTTCCATCGATACATGGCTGAGAATGATGCAAGGATTGATCGTCTTGAGGATACCATGAATGTTGATCATGAAGATTTATCTAAGCAGATGAAGGAGCTTACCTTGATGATAGGACAGATGACCACGAACGTGAATCAATTGGCACAAAAATTAGAAGATAAAGCCATCACGTTAAGATCTGGAATGCAGTACGAGGGAATGACGAGGCCGAGATCAAATTTGGACATAGCTAATCCTCGGTTCGACCAACATCCAGAAGGTTCGACCTGGCATTCAGGTCGAACCATGGTCGAACCTCACCATGCGGAGCACTCTGTTTTTCCAGAACACCGGTTCGACCAAAACCCAGAGGGTTCGACCTGTTCTGCAGGTCGAACCATGGTCGAACCTCTTCATCCGGAGTGCTCTGTTTTGTCGCAGCAACGTTTCGACCACGACCGTAATGGTTCGACCAACCCAGCAGGTCGAACCCAGGTCGAACCGGAGGATATAAACTATACAGTGAGGCAGTTCGACCTAGGGGGCAGTGGTTCGACCTCTAACACTGGTCGAACCCTAGTCGAACCTCAAGAGCAGAAAGAGAGCAGTCTTCCAGGAGATAGGTTCGACCATTACGTACCTAGTTCGACCTCTCAAACAGGTCGAACCCAGGTCGAACCTCAAATTCAAAAAAAGAGTCGTTGTCTAGAAGGTAGGTTCGACCAGTACGTGCCTGGTTCGACCTGTTCCACAGGTCAAACCCTGGTCGAACCTATCCAGAAGTTGCCCGTTTCTACGCCGAATGCTCCGCATGATGTTGATGCTACTCCAGTACCATTACATGAGCAGAATACTGAGCTTACAATGGAGAAGAAGTGGGAAGAAGCAAAGAGATTGAGAGCCAAGAAGGATAAAGCGAAGGAGGTTGAACGTGATGAATGGGGAAGACCAAAGACCAAGATACCTCCTCCGTTTCCTTCGAGATTGGCCGAGAAGGGATTAGAAGAAAAGTTCAAGAGGTTTCACGATGTCATGAGCAAAGTAAGCTTGAACATTCCTTTCTCTGAAGCAATCATGGAGATGCCATACTATGCCCGATTCCTCAAGAATATTATATCAAAGAAGAGAAGCTTGAACGGAGTGGAGACGGTGAACCTATCAGAGAATTGCAGCTCGATCCTTCAAAGGAAGCTACCTGCAAAGTTAAAGGATCCGGGAAGCTTCACCATTCTTTGTGACATTGGAAAAGGGTCGGCACATAAAGCCTTGTGTGATTTGGGGGCAAGCGTTAACTTGATGCCTTTGTCCATATTTAAAAGGCTTGGTTTGGGGGATCTTAATCCCATGAATATTGCTCTTCAATTGGCGGATAGATCCATGACTTGTCCGAAGGGTTTAATTGAAGATATTTTAGTGAGAGTGGATAAGTTAGTTTTTCCCGTGGATTTTCTTGTATTTGACATGGACGATGATAAGGGTGATATTTCCCTTATTTTGGGACGACCGTTCCTTGCCACAGCTGGAGCTATGATAGATGTTAAGGAAGGAAAGCTTAGACTGCGAATGGATAATGAAGATGTGGTTTTCTCTCTTGATCATGCAATGAAGATGCCCATGGAGACTCAATCATGCAAGAGCATTGATATGGTTTCTAACTTGTTTAATCTTGATTTTTCTAAGACAGGTGATTCTGAATTTAAGTGGAAGATTGACAAGGGGGTGTCTAGACAGCCATGGGAGGAAGGTAATTCCAAGGATCATATTTTTGTGACCAAGAAAGGTGAGGTGTTGAGTGTAGACAAGAAGAGGGAAAGAAAGTATTTGAAGGTGAGGATGCGACAAGACGGTCCTCCGATCAAGTAGTCTACAAAGCGGTAATCCGTAGTGACTCTTCGACGTTAAACATGAGCGCCTGTTGGGGGCTTGTCCTTCTGTTTTAGTGCTTTATTTCTTTCGTGTGAGTAAGAAATTTTTATATTTAAGGTGCTTACTAATCGGCAATTACATCTCTTTTCAAACTTAGTTTCGACTTACGTTTTTACTAAGTTTGGGGGGGTGTGATGTACTTACCTCATTGAAGCACCAAGAATATAATCTTTTCTTTGTGATGTTTGCTAGGGGAATTGATTTTTTGCGGTATGTTGAAACTTTAATCGGTTCTGATGTGTCGATTTTTTGCAATTTGCCTAGTGTTCAGTGGAGTTTCTAGTGTGTGGAGTCGATTACATAGTGAATTAATTCTTTCTTATAGTTCTCCTATTTTATTATTGATGAATCTTGTGATGATGAGTTTGTTTGAGCTTTGATGATAGAAAAAGGTAAAAGAGTGGCAAGACGAGTTCTACATTGAAGCTTTGACTCGAGGAGCTCGTGCGTACGTTGAAGAAAAATCAGGTGCCCTCGTTTCCTTTTTCTAATTTTTATGTGTGCTTATAATTCATGGAGTGAAGGATTGAGTTTTTGGTGGTGATCCATATGAGCTTATATTTGAAATTCATATGCTCTTGAAATTGATGAAGGAAGTGTACTTGAGTTATATTGTGATATGAAGTTCTATGTGTACTTGTGGGATATTGCTTACCATGAAAAGTGCTCTGTTACTTGTTAAAAACTCATGTGAGATTTTGAGCCTCGTTGATCATGTACATAATCACATGATATTTCTTTCTGGTGAGTATCGTTCTTGTGCGTGTATTCTAGAACTTGCCTTGAGTCTCCTTGAATATTCAAGATTAGTCTAGCAGATTATGAAAATGATATTAGGCCATCTTTGATATTTAACCCATATTTTCCCATATACTTTACCTGAATTCATTAAATCCCTAGTCAGCCCATTTGAGCTTATTAAATCCATTATTTGATAGCCAATAAAGCTTAATTGAAGAGAGTGGTGATTTAAGGGATGATAAGGATAATGAAAAAAGAGTCTTAGGGATGAAAAAGAAATTCATGGAGTAGTGCTTAAATCTAGTACTTCATGCAAACAAATACCCTTGAGTAGTGCTTAAATCTAGTACCCTATGGAGGATGTGAGAGGTAGTGCCTGAAACTGGTACCTCGAAAGAGAAAGAAAAGAGAAAAAAAAAGGTGAAGAAAGGAGAATGATGGAGTTGAAGAGCAAGAAATTGTTGGAAAAAAAATATGTTGTGCTTGAAGGAGAAAGATGGAAGAGTATTGTGCTTAATTGTAGGGATGAGAAAGAATGAAAGATCGAGAGAGACTGCAGCTTGATTGATCCGAGTTTTGAGTCACTTATCCATATATTTCCCACCTATTCCAAAGAGCCTACATTACAACCTAATAAAAGACCTTTTTGATCCATGATTTACTAGCTACAAGTAAAAGGAGAGTTTGAGACTTTTGGCAAGCTTATGGTTACGCATGCACTTGAATTGAATCTGAGTGTAAACACCTTAACCCATAAGTGTACATCTTTTACACTTGAGTGTGAGTGATATATACTTCCCGTGAGAACATGTTGATGGAGCATTTGAATTGGTGGTGATTGTCTTAACTTGTATGCTTTGAATTGATTATTACATGTAATGAGAGTTGCATGACCTAAGTTGATGACGATTGTATTTTGAATGGGTATTGGTCATAGTCCTTGTTTCCCCGCTAATTTTCGTACTCTCTTTCTCTTTATCTTTATTTTGTTGCCTCGGGACGAGCAACGGGTAAGTTTGGGGGTTTGATGAGAGTGAAAATAAGCGTGTTTTAATATCCAATTTAAAACCTTTTTGATTGATATTCTTGTCATATATTAGCACAATGGTCTTATATTCGATATATATGAGAATAAGGTGCACTTGAGGTGTTTTGTTGTGTTTTAGGTGGAAAAAGGATGAAAAGAGCCAAGTTTGAGAAAAGGTGCAATTTGTGCAAGAATGCTGATAAACGCACGTCGAACTTGTGTAATTATTCTGTATTGATGTGGAGCTCTGAACGGGAAGTGTGATACATTTTTGGAAAGCCACTGAATAGAGGGTCGTTTTGGCGTAAAGAACATCCCATTTGGAGTGCGAACGAGGAAGTTATGAGCAAAGTGGTGACGCCGCGCGAGCTGTGCGAACAGAATTGCAGTGCTACTTTCCATGGCCTGTTACATATTCAATTCTTGGAGTTTTTGTAATTTCTTTATATGGATAGAAAGCCAAGGAAGAGAGGATCGCGTGAGCATAAAAATCATTCAATTCAGAGGTCGGATGTGAAATTTATACGCGAAACGGAGAGACTGCGCAAATCCAGTAGCAGGGTTCGACCTGTGGTTCGACCAAAGAGGGAGAGGTTCGACCTGTTTTACGAGGTCGAACCTACGTGCGGGAACTTACGTATTTTCGAGGCCAAAACGCGTGGGATCACTTGAAAAGCCCATTCCAAGCCCTAGAGACGTGATTACAAGTATAAAAGGAGGCTCATGCAGTCAAGGAAAACGTCACCAATCACCGAGGAGAGGCCACAACCATACAACACCCCACAAGGGGGGATCACCCCCCATCCATCATCCACTTCCTTTCCTCCATCCATCCATCACTTTGAAGATTCGTTTGTGGAATCAAGAGGAGAACCAAGAGGAAGATTCAAGATGGAGAAGGATGCGATGACGCCACATCTAGGGTTTATTCGTTTCCTAATTTATCTTGTATTTTCCGAACATCCGGGAAATATCTATCCAACACCCATGTGTGTTTCCTACAACACCATGGGCTAGAGCCTTTTTGGTAGAACTAGGGTTGTGAAGGTTTTATCTAGTTAATTGAACTTCCATGTGTATACTCCGTACAACACTACTTGTGGTTTATTTTATATATGATTGTGCTTTCTTAATCCATATTCACGGTCGTTTTGTGCATCTTCAATTGGTATATAGAGTCTGAATATATATGTTGGTTGTAGATTGAGTGCGTTCACCGCTGAACAGGATTCCATGTTATGATTCTAAGTGAGGGGACTCCGAAGCTTCATTAGAACTATCATATATGAATACTTATTAATTGAATTGAATTCGGGTTAATAAGTAGGATAAATAGGATAACTTCATAGTACCTATAAAGGGAGATCATATCGGGTTAGAGTACCAATCCTAGGGGGAAATAATTGATACTGATAGTACCTAGAAAGGGGGTGAAATTATGTCTCTTGCTCCGAGGTTATTCACACGTGTTACACGCATGTTTACTTGTGTCTATAGAGTAGATATGCATGGTTTAGTGATGCGTCCATATTCCACAAGGCAGAGTCGGACATTGACACATGGAAGAGAAGTTAAGTAGTGAAACTGGATTATCCTAGAGCTACCTATTCTCCTACTTGATCCACTTTCGTATTCTTCAAGTGATATTTATTTTATTTGTTATTTAATTTAGTATTTTAGTTATAATCAAACATCAAACTCTTATTGCTTTGTCTTAATTAATTTAGATAATAATTTAATTGATAATACGCCGTCCTTTGGGTTCGATATTCACTTGGTCGCTTGCTTAAGCTGCAATTGATATCCTTAATACTTGGGGATTAATTTTGCGTGTAAAGAAAACGCGCATCATTGATAGGAGTTTTCTCAACACACAAATTAATCCTCAAGTATAAGGATATCAATTGTAGTCGCGAAGATGACCAAGTTACAATATCGAACCCATGGGACGGATAAATATCAATTTTGTGATCTTCTAGTATATTTTAGACTATGTTGGTAATTGTAAAGGTTTAATAGATAATAACTTCTAATCGAATTAACAAAAGAAATAGCAAAAGTAGAGAGAAGTGAGTTGTGATCAATAAGAATGATAGGTAGTTCATTGGGTCATCCAGTTTCACTAGCAATTCGTATTTTCGTATGATGGTGTCCGACTCTGCCCTGTGGTTTGTGGACGCATCACTAGACCATGCAAGTTTACTCTATAGACACAAGTAAATATGCGCTTGACACGTGTGAATAACATCGGAGCAAGAGATATGCTTCACCCCCCTTTCTAGGTACTATCATAATCCATTATCTTCTACGTCTAGAATCTAACCCGATTTGATCTCCCTTTTTAGGTACTATAAAGTTATACTCTTCATCCTATTCATCAACCCGAATTCAATTCAATTCATGAATATTCATATAAGACAGTTCTAATAATACTTCGGAATCCCTTCACTTAGAATTATAACAATAAACCCTGCTCAGTAGTGAACGCACTCAATCAATAACCATGTTATGTATTCAGACTCTACACAACGATCATTGATGCACAAAACGACTATGAGTATGGATTAAATATGCAATCTTATATAAAACAAACCGCAGGTAGTGTTGTACAGAGTTTTACACACGAAACACGAATTACATCATGAAACTTTCATAACCCTAGAACTACCAAGGTGGTTCTAGCCCATGATTGATCTAGGAACAATCATGGTTAGATTAATCATTCTTACTTGAACCTTCAGCGAACCTCTGTCACAACCCTCCGAATGGATCACCACCTCTACTCTTATCTCTCCTACGATTGACGATCAAAAGCTCTCTTTATTCTCTGTATGAGCCTCCTTTTATACTTGTAATCACGTCTCTAGGGCTTGGAATGGGCTTTCTAAGTGATCTCACGCGTTTCGGCCTCGAAAATCCGGATAAGGTAAGTTCTCGCACACAGGTTCGACCACGTCAAGCAGGTCGAACCCCGAGCCACAGGTCGAACCCCAGGTCGAACCCCGCTACTGGAAGAATTCTGCACAGGTTTGACCTTCTGGACAGGTCGAACCACTTAGGTCTTGGTCGAACCCCAGGTCGAACCTCAGCACTGGACAACTCTTGCTCCCGATTCGACCAACGGGCAAGTCGAACCCCAACGTCGTGGTCGAATCCTCCTTCTTGCAAACTGGTTCGACCATGGTTCGACCTGATGGCCAGGTCGAACCAACTGAGTCGTGGTCGAACCCTTCTCTGTATTGTCCAGCAACGTTGGTTCGACCTGCTGGAGAGGTCGAACCCTCCTCCAGCCAGGTCAAACCCACCTACTTCTTGGGCGGTTCGCGTGGCTTCGACTCCGTCTCTTCGATTCTTGGCTCTTTCACTCCGTTTTTGCTAAGAAAACACTCAAATAGCTCCACTAACACCTGATTCATGCTATTTCACAATATATATAGGTTTTCCACCTATTTCCACATCAAAACTCTCCAAAACTAGCACAAAACATAGCGTCAAACTTATGAATTTACACACTCATCAAACCCCCAAACTTACATGTTGCTCGTCCCGAGGCAACCAATTTAAAACACAGGAGTCGTGTATAATTCAACAAGATCAAGTACAACACATATTACACATGCCACTTCATTGAATCAAACAAGAATTACTTGCATCAAATATGTCACTCATGTAAAATCAATCTAATCACACACCATTCGGAGCACTAAGTAATCTCACTGACAAGATAAGTCTTTACTCTCATTCACTCGTGCGTGAGGCACTATAGGCTAGTATAAACACTCATATCAATTCATATTCACGCGTAACCATAAGCTTGGCAAAGGTCTCAGAAATCAACTTACATTAGATTAACACTAGGATCACAAAGGACTTGTTTCTAGGTTGTAATGTTGGCTCTTTGGAAAGGGTAGGAAAATTTGGTCATAGTAACTTAATACACTAGTAGAGAGTTACCTTGGAGGTTCTTGATTTCTCATTCGGCTTCATATTCTCCTCCAATTCTTCTCTTGCACTTGCAATTATCAATTTTCCTTCTCTTCCTTGCATCAACATCATTCTTCTTTTAATTGCTCGGGTACCAGTTATAGGCACTACCCTTCTCGAACATCGTTCGGCTGTTTCTTAGAAACTTCAAGCCCCATGTATAAGCAATTCGGGGTACCAATTTCAGGCAATATCCCTAACAAGATTTAACCATGCATATTTCTTACCGAACCTCATTCCATCTTCCCTTTGTTTCTTCCACACTCATTCACCTTATTCTCTCTACCAATGGATAGGGTATTTTCAAAGCTCAAATAAGGTAATTAAAGCTCGTATATCTGGCTTGCCAAAGAAAAAGCTTTTAAAAGGCTCAAATAGGGCTACCAAAGATTTATAAGATCATTAGGAAAGGTGAAATTTGGCTAAGTGACTCAATTAATCAAAAATGGCCTAAGATCATATCCTAATATTTCATCAATTGTAAGTTTCACACAAGACTCCAAGCCAAGTTCTAGAATACGTTCATACGAATGATTCTTTCAAGAATAAACTATCATGATTAATCATGATGAAGGCTCAAATCCTCACATAGGTAATCAATTCCTAATACTCCTCATAGCACATAATCAAAATCAATTCCTCATGAATTCCATATACTTAACAAATTATTCATGCTCTTTCCAAATGAAAATAAACACGTAAACATATGAATGCACATAATCAACACCCATATACAGAGTAACGATACAAGATCAACTATATCAAGTACATTCCACTCACACATGAATCACACCCCAATCTGTAAAAATAAAAAGAAGAATGGGAGATAAGATGAATCGGAGAAACCAAAAGAAAACCTGAAACTACTCCTTAGGAGCATCATCATCCTCATCATCATCGTCATCCTCATCCATTCTATTTTCCACAGCTCGGCACAGACTGGTAATGTGTTTGTCCATCATATCCACTCGACTACTCACTCTACCAACACGCTCATCCAAGGCAGAATACCTTTCGTTCAGCGTGGCGTAGTTGGCGTTAGCGAGCGCGAGTTGCCTGTTCGTCTTTTGTTGTGCAGCTACCACCGCGATCAGCTGCTCATGAATCAAGCGAAGCTGCTCCCGAGTACCTGGAACTGCTCGCCGCTGCTGCGGTTCTGGAGCATGCTGAGGCGCATCATGCTGCTCTCCTTCCGGAATCTCCATCTCCGGCTGCTCCTCTACCTGATCCTCCTCTTCAGACTGCTGTGGCTGAGGTGGACGGAACTCTCATCGATCAACAATCTGCTGTAACTCAGCCATCCTTCCCTCAGCACACATCTGTGCTACCGCTCTCCAATCACCACCCGACTTCGCTGCCACGGATAAAGCGGTGTGTCCTAGAGAATTCATTAGTCTATTCCTTACTTCCCGAATAGTTGTCAAGTTGCTCACGTCGAAGGGGAACATAAATTCGAAAGGCTTGACACCTCTCGTAAAAAACCAATCTCCATTTCTAAAATGGGCAAACCCTCCCTTTGCGCACGTGCTCATAATCAAATCGGGTTCTCCTTCTACTGGTGTAATGCCGGTGAGGTCCAAGTTGTAATGCTCAGCCAAAATCGTCAATAACCCTCCAATATTCACCTTTTGAAAACCAATGGTCTTGAATCGATTCAGCTGCGCAATAAAATAGGCTCCAACGTTGAACTTCACTCCGTGCAACATACACCACAAGGCATATAACTCTCCTCTAGACACAACACTGCCCTCCGAGCGGGCGAACAACGTGTTGCTCAGGATGCGGTCCATGTACCTCAAGACAGGGTTCTTTATTGCGGAAGCACGAGCCTGTCTAGTCTTGTAATCACGAATCTCCCCCGTGATCTCCCTCCAAAATCGCTTTACACCGAATGCAGCACTTTCTAAATGAGGGATCTCCAAAGGTGTCTCAAACAGCTCGTTGAAATCCTCAGACGTCCATCTCCTACTCACTCCACCAAGCTGAAACGTACACTGATAGGGGTATCCAAGCGGGTCCTTCTCCATCTCAAACGAACAAACCACTTCCGCTGTAACATGGAAGTACGTCGGCCTCTTCAACTCCATGAATCTTCGGATCCCTACTTGATCAAACATCCAAAATATATCATCCCCTATTCTCATTATCCCCATCGCTTCATCATCTTGGTATCGAGTGCGAGCTATCTTGTCTGAAACTTCTTCCCACTTCTCTTTAATCTCATCCTAACCTTGCATCCTAATCTTGAAGTTATCAGGTAAACGGTCTTGTAGCCTCAGTTTTCTTGTCACTTTGTCCAAGTTTGAAGGCCTGTCATGCCTCTTCTTTGATCTCTCCTCCTCTGCTTTTCCTTTCCCTTTGCTTGATACTTGTCCCTTTCCTGAAAACAAATACTTCAATCCAACCAACAAGACAAGAAAGCAAGTATTGTACTAGCACATCACATACTCTACTCAAGACTTCAAGCATCAATGCATATTCATACGAACTATCATCTCAACACCACTTGCTTATTCAACATTTTCAAAACATCTTCAATTATACCTTCTTTAATCATCAAAACATAACCAACAAGCATGCATTAAGCAATTCAAGTAATTCAATCAAAAATTCAACATGCTTTTCTCCATAAACTACTTTAATTTTATCAATTTCAACCAAATCAACATGCTCATTCTATGGTATATTCTATATCCTTGATTAATTCACATAAAAATCCAAGTTCTATCAATAATCAATCAACCACAATCCAAGAAACAAGAATTCATATGAAACCAATCAAAATATCAATATTCACCATGAAATTCATCCATACTCAACATCAATTCTCTATTTCACATCAAATTGCTTACCTAAACCTTCAATCCTAGAGTAATTGAGTTGGAAAAAACTTACCTTGTGACTTGCCCATGGTGAAAAACCGATCGAAAACACAAAACACCCAAAAACGCGATTTCAGCCCTAACTCGCGACGAAATCCGCCCAAATCCGCGACCAAATCGATAATTCAAGGTGTAATGTTGTGTAATCGGTGCGAAATCAAGTGTAATTGAAGAATTTGTGCAAGGGTGTAGAGGTTCGAAGAGGGTTCGAGGTTTGATGTTTCGAAAAAGTGATCGAACCCCTTTGAAAATTCGAACTTAAAACGCGTACCTGGCTTGGTTCGACCTCGGGTTCGACCACCTGTACTGGTCGAACCATGGATGGCGAGGTCGAACCTCTCTTCTGGACAAACAATCTTCTTGGTTCGACCAGGGGTTCGACTTGCTAAACAGGTCGAACCTTTCTTGAATTGGTCGAACCCCTCTTCTGGAAAACAGAGTGCTTCCGACTGACAGGTTCGACCTTAGGTTCGACCTCATGATCAGGTCGAACCACTATAGCTTTGGTCGAACCTCCTCTCTGGACAACTTTCAACGCCGGTTCGACTTCCTCTGCTTTTGTTCGACCTCTGGCTCCGGTCGAACCACTGCTAGACTTGGTCGAACCTACCTCCTGATTTCCAAAACTGAGTGTTCTTCATTCACTACATACTTCAAACTTCAACACAACCTCATTAGGTATAATCTAGAGCACAACTTCAGAAATTGTTCCACATAATATCATTCATGAGTATCTCCGTATAAGAAAACACAACCAAAAACCACTGAACATTAGGCAAATTGTAAAAAATCGTCACATCAAAATCGATTAAAACTTCAACATGGCCGCAAAAACCAATTCCCCTAACAAACAATACAAAGAAAAGATTATACTCTTAATGCTTCAATGAGGTAATAACATCACACCCCCCCAAACTTAGTAAAAACGTAAGTCGAAACTAAGTTTGAAAAGAGATGTAATTGCCGATTGGTAAGCATCTTAAATACAAAAATTTCTCACTCACACGAAATAAATAAAGCAATAAAACGGAAGGGCAAGCCCCCAACAGGCTCTCATGTTTAACGTCGTAGAGTCACGACGGTACTAAATCAGAACAAGGTATCATCAAAAATGACACACGCATCATCCGGCGACCTATAATGCTTCAATCGATGCCCATTCGCCGTGATAACGTCACCATCTTTGTCAATAAGCTCATAACTCCCCCCTCCTAAGGCTCGATGAATCATGAATGGTCCCGTCCACTTAGACTTCAACTTGCCTGCAAAGAGCTTTAAACGAGAGTTAAAAAGTAGTACCTCATCTCCTTGCTTGAACTCCTTGTACGAAATTTTAGAATCATGCCACCTCTTCATTCTTTCCTTATAAATCTCTGAATTCTTGAAAGCACGACTCCTAAACTCATCCAATTGATTCATGTGAGTTAGCCTCAACTCCTTTACATCCCTAAGGGTCAAGTTCAAGCGACGCAAAGCCCAAAACGCTTTGTGTTGGATTTCTACGGGTAAGTGGCACGGCTTCCCATAGACAATTTGATACGGTGACATATCTAATACCATCTTGTAAGCGGTCCGGAACCCCCATAACACATCATCAAGCTTCATAGCCCAATCTTTTCTATTAGTTCCTACCACTTTCTCCAGAATCTGCTTTACTTGACGGTTGGAGACCTCCGCCTGCCCATTGGCTTGCGGATGATAGGGTGTAGTAACCCTATACCTAACACCATAATCCTTAAGCACCTTCTCCAGAAATTTATTGACGAAGTGAGAACCACCATCACTAACTAATGCTCTCGGAACTCCATAACGGGCAAAAATATGTTTCTTTAGGAAAGATAAAACAACTTTCGAATCATTAACACGAGTAGGAATTGCTTCCACCCACTTCGAAACATAATCCACCGCAAGAAGAATGTAGAGAAACCCATTCGACGGGGGAAAAGGTCCCATAAAATCGATCCCCCATACATCAAATATCTCCACGACTATGCTAGGCTGCAATGGCATCTCATCTCTTCTACCTATATTACCCATGCGCTGGCATCTATCGCAAGACGCCACATAGCTCTCACTATCTCTAAACAAAGTAGGCCAATAAAGAGCGGATTGAAGTACCTTAGCTGCAGTCTTTTGCGCTCTGAAATGCCCCCCATTCAGTTGTGCATGGCAGAACTCCAGCACACTTTCCATTTCCATCTCGGGTACACATCTTCGGACAATAGAATCTGTACAAATCTTATAAACAAACGGATCATACCATATAAATGTCTCAACATCCCTACGAAATTTCGCAAGTTGATATCGGTTGAGATCCCTTGGAATTTCACCAATGATAATGTAATTAACATAATCCGCGTACCATGGATCCATACCTTGCGCTGCAACCACACATGCTCGCTCGGCCCCTTCAACAGCCACAGCCATGATCTTCTCATCAGGGAACATCTCTTCAATATACTCGAAAGAATTATCACAATGCTCCCTAGTCTCCAACCTTGACAAGTGATCGGCCAACACATTTTCTGTTCCTTTCTTATCCCGAATCTCCAAGTCAAACTCCTGCAGTAGTAGAATCCATCTTATAATCCTAGGCTTTGTCTCCTTCTTCTCCATCAAATAACGAATCGCTGAGTGATCCGTATACACAATCGTCTTCATGCCAACCAAATACTGACGAAACTTATCGAATGCATACACAACAGCCAAAAACTCCTTTTTAGTTACCGTGTAATTCTTCTGTGCCGCATCGAAAGTCTTACTCGCGTAGTAAATGGCGCAGAACTTCTTCTCCCTTAGCTGCCCAAGCACCACACCCAATGCTACATCACTTGCATCACACATAAGTACAAACGGTTGCGTCCAGTCTGGTGTGATCAAGATAGGGGCAGTAATAAGCGCCTCCTTCAAAACTTGAAAAGCTGTTAAACACTCATCATTAAACACAAAAGGAATATCCTTTTCAAGTAAATGAGATAAGGGCTTAGAGTATTTTGAGAAGTCTTTAATGAATCTCCTGTAAAAACCGGCGTGTCCAAGTAAGGATCGCACTCCTCTTTCATTGGTCGGTGGTGGAAGCTTCTCAATTGCCACCACTTTAGCACGGTCTACCTGTAATCCCTTGGCGGAAACATAATGCCCAAGAACAATCCCATCTTTCACCATGAAATGGCACTTCTCCCAATTCAAGACAAGATTAGTTTCTTGACACCTTTTCAAAACAACAGCAAGGTTAGACAAACACATATCAAAAGAAGAACCAAAAACTGAAAAATCGTCCATGAATACTTCCATGATCTTCTCTATCAAACCATCAAAAATCGCCATCATGCATCTCTGAAAAGTAGCAGGCGCATTACACAATCCAAATGGCATTTTCCTAAAAGCAAAGGTCCCGTAGGGGCAAGTAAAAGTGGTCTTTTCTTGATCATCGGGAGCAATCATGATTTGATTATACCCCGAGTATCCATCCAAGAAACAATAGAACTCATACCCTGCAAGACGATCCAACATTTGATCCATAAATGGAAGAGGGAAGTGGTCCTTACACGTGTTCTCATTCAATTTCCTGTAATCCACACATGTACGCCATCCCGTAGGAATTCTCGTGGCTATCGCCTCTCCATCCTCAGCTTTCACTACAGTCATACCCCCCTTCTTAGCAACTACATGCAATGGACTCACATGGGGACTATCACTAATAGGATATATAATTCCAGCATCCAACCACGTAAGAATTTGCTTCCTTATCACCTCTTGAATTGCGGGATTCACCCTACGCTGATTCTGAACACTAGCTTTGGCTTCATCCAACAACCTAATCCGATGCATACAATACGAATGACTAATACCTTTCAAATCATCAAGTGACCACCCTATTGCAGACTGATACTTCCTCAAAACATCTAATAACTCCTCAAGTTGATCATCATTAAGAGAAGAAGATACAATTACCGGATATTGTGCATCATCACCAAGAAAAGCATACTTCAAGTGATCCGGCAATGATTTCAACTCCTCTTTTCTTTTCTCCACTGGAGTGTTTTCATTATCCAAAGGCAAGTACTTCCTGGTCCATTTGACTTCTTCCACTTTATTTCTCTCCAATGCAAACCTGTCATCACCCAAAGCAAGTAAGTTTTCAAGAAATTCAATACATACCTCGTTAGAAAGTCCGTCAAGCTCCGTAGTGGGATAAGTAAGAGATTCCATCAAACATGTCTCAAGAGGATCCTTTGACAAGATCAAAGACATATCCTCCTTCACAATCTCCTCCACCACGTCAATACTATAACATTGGGACTCCATTGGCATTTTCATTGCTTTGTCCAAGTTGAAAAGTACTTCTTCTTTGTCCATTCTCAACTTCAGTTCTCCTTTCCGAACATCTATCATAGCTCCAGCTGTAGCAAGGAATGGCCTCCCCAAGATTAAAGGAACATTATCCTTGTCATCATCCATTTCTAATACAAGGAAATCCACAGGAAAAACTAGCTTCTCCACCTTTACTAGAACATCTTCAACTATTCCTTTCGGAAACGTCATTGATCTATCTGCCAATTGGAGAGCAACAGCTGTCGGGGTCATCTCCCCCAAACCAAGCTTCTGAAAGATGGACAACGGCATCAAATTGATGCTTGCCCCAAGATCGCATAAAGCTCGCCGTGCTGGCCCCTTCCCGATCTCACAAAGAATAGTAAAGCTCCCCGGATCTTTCATCTTTGGTGGCAACTTCTTTTGAATAATTGAGCTACAATTCTCAGATAAGTTTATTGTTTCAACTCCGGTTAAGCTTTGCTTCTTCATCAATATGTCTTTAAGGAACCGAGCATAATATGGCATCTCCATGATTGCCTCTGAAAAAGGGATGTTCAAGCTTATCTTGTTCATTATCTCTGAAAACTTCTTGAACTTCTCTTCCAACCCCTTCTTCACTAGCTTGTAGGGAAACGGTGGAGGTATCTTTGTTTTGGGAATCCCCCATTCATCACGATCAACCTTTTCCGCTTTCTCCTTTTTGGCTCTTAATCGCTTAGCTCTTTCCCATTTTTTCTCAGCTATTATGTCTGTACTTTGCTCATTCCGTACCACTGGAGTTGCATCTACATCAAAAGGAACAATAGGTGCATCAAACAACACATCTCGGCGAGGTTCGACTGGGGTTCGACCAGGCTGAAAGGTCGAACCAGGACTGTATTGGTCGAACCTCTCTCCTGGAAGACTGATCTCATTCTGCTCCGGAGGTTCGACTTGGGTTCGACCAACATTAGAGGTCGAACCACTGCCCCTTTGGTCGAACCGCTTCACTGTATAATTTCCATCCTTCGGTTCGACCTGGGTTCGACCTGAAGAGTTGGTCGAACCTTCGTGATCGTGGTCGAATCGTTCCTGCGTCGAAACAGAGTGCTCTGGCCGATGAGGTTCGACCTGGGTTCGACCTGTAAAGTTGGTCGAACCCTCCGCGTGTTGGTCGAACCGCTCCTGCATCAAAACAGAGTGTTCTGGCCGATGAGGTTCGACCTGGGTTCGACCTGAAGAGTTGGTCGAACCCTCTGCGTGTTGGTCAAACCGCGGCTTAGAAAATTCCAACTTCGATTCCGGCCTCATCGGTCCCTCGTACTGCGTTCCTGATCTCAGTGTGATGGCATTACACGACTTTGGATTCTCTATACTCTGAGACGGAAACTTACCTTTTCCTACAGTTTGAGTCAATGTGTTCACATTCTCTGGAATTGTACCCATCAACAATGTGAGATCTTTCACTTGAGTGGACAAATCTCTGTGGTGATCATCAATCTTTTTCTCAAGCTTTGCCTCAAGGCGATTCATTCTTTCATCATTCTTTACCATATACCGGTTCACAGTATCCTCGAACCCAGGCTTTCCTTCTTCCACCTTTTCTCCCGGATCAACACCCATCGGAAGTTGCACTGCATTGTTCGTATTGCTCCATGAAAATTTAGGCCTCCTTGGTTGCTGTTGATAACTACCAGATGGACCACGATTATTCCAGTTCCCTCGATAGTTCCCTTGGTAGTTCCCTTGGTAGTTCCGGTTTCCTTGATTTGGGTACCTCGTTCCTTGGATACTTTGACCCATGGCATAATTTGCTTCCTCCAATTCGTCTTGGATGGTTCCATTATTCATCATCTCTTGCTGCAAGATTGGCACTCGTTGGGATATCTCGCTGATCTGCTTCTGTTGAGACTCAAGTAGCTTGTTGATATTAGACAAGCTCGAAACGATCTCATCCTCTCTCTTAGTCTTCACCATTGCTTGTTCAACCTGAGCTACCTTTCCAAGAACATACGTACCTCTAACTCTATCAGTGGGCCAATCCCTCGAATTCATTGATATGTCTTCAAACAATCTCTCGGCCTCAACGGATGACTTTGTAAGCAATGCTCCATTAGAAGAAGCATCAAGTAGCACTCTTGATTCACAGTCCAATCCGTTATAAAATATACTGATATATTGGGCTTTAGATAACCCATGTTGAGGACACTTCCTGAGCATGTCCTTGAATCTATCCCATGCTTCATGAAATTTCTCTCCCCCACTGATAGCAAATTGGTTAATATCTTGCTTCATCTTAAACACCTTCGAAGGTGGCATATACCTCTCCAAGAATCTTAACTTCAATTGCTCCCACGTGGTGCACTCAGCTGCATTAATAGTATCGTACCAATCCCTCGCCTTTTCAGTAAGCGAGAATTTGAACAAAAGGATCTTCCTAGCATCTTCATGTTCTCCTACGTCTTTTTGAGTACTTGCATACCCCAAGAACTTGTTCAGATGCTGCTGCGGATCCTCGAAAGACCCTCCTGAAAAGGAGTTCCTTTCTATCATGCTAATAAGAGCGGGATGAAGATCGAACACTGTGTTAGTTCCCCTTGCTCCTAAAAGCTCATAATTTCCAGCCCCATTATTTCTGAAAACCTCACGGATGGCTAGTTTATCCGGATTCGCTGCCATGTTGACTGTTACTACTTCCAAATTAACTTCAGTTGTAGCCTCAATCGCTTGCGAAATCTGCTCGTCAACCTCAACTCCAAAATTCAGAGCTTCAGTTGAGTCTATTGCCTTTGCCTTGCTCTTCTTCTTTTTCTTCTTTCTTGATGATGCTCCAATCTCAGGATTATACGGTTCAAGATTACCTTTCTTTGATCTTGTGAGCATACACCTAAAACGAATAAGAAAGAAAACAACAAAACAAGGTAAATAGTCCTAATAAACTAGAAATAATACAAAAAAAGATAGTTTATGCCGTCCCCGGCAACGGCGCCAAGAACTTGATAGGGGTTTTCTCAACACACAAATTAATCCTCAAGTATAAGGATATCAATTGTAGTCGCGAAGATGACCAAGTTACAATATCGAACCCACGGGACGGATAAATATCAATTTTGTGATCTTCTAGTATATTTTAGACTATGTTGGTAATTGTAAAGGTTTAATGGATAATAACTTCTAATCGAATTAACAAAAGAAATAGCAAAAGTAGAGAGAAGTGAGTTGTGATCAATAAGAATGATAGGTAGTTCATTGAGTCATCCAGTTTCACTAGCAATTCGTATTTTCGTATGATGGTGTCCGACTCTGCCCTGTGGTTTGTGGACGCATCACTAGACCATGCAAGTTTACTCTATAGACACAAGTAAATATGCGCTTGACACGTGTGAATAACATCGGAGCAAGAGATATGCTTCACCCCCCTTTCTAGGTACTATCATAATCCATTATCTTCTACGTCTATAATCTAACCCGATTTGATCTCCCTTTTTAGGTACTATAAAGTTATACTCTTCATCCTATTCATCAACCCGAATTCAATTCAATTCATGAATATTCATATAAGACAGTTCTAATAATACTTCGGAATCCCTTCACTTAGAATTATAACAATAAACCCTGCTCAGTAGTGAACGCACTCAATCAATAACCATGTTATGTATTCAGACTCTACACAACGATCATTGATGCACAAAACGACTATGAGTATGGATTAAATATGCAATCTTATATAAAACAAACCACAGGTAGTGTTGTACGGAGTTTTACACACGAAACACGAATTACATCATGAAACTTTCATAACCCTAGAACTACCAAGGTGGTTCTAGCCCATGATTGATCTAGGAATAATCATGGTTAGATTAATCATTCTTACTTGAACCTTCAGCGAACCTCTGTCACAGTCCTCCGAATGGATCACCACCTCTACTCTTATCTCTCCTACGATTGACGATCAAAAGCTCTCTTTATTCTCTATATGAGCCTCCTTTTATACTTGTAATCACGTCTCTAGGGCTTGGAATGGGCTTTCTAAGTGATCTCACGCGTTTCGGCCTCGAAAATCCGGATAAGGTAAGTTCTCGCACACAGGTTCGACCACGTCAAGCAGGTCGAACCCCGAGCCACAGGTCGAACCCCAGGTCAAACCCCGCTACTGGAAGAATTCTGCACAGGTTCGACCTTCTGGACAGGTCGAACCACTTAGGTCTTGGTCGAACCCCAGGTCGAACCTCAGCACTGGACAACTCTTGCTCCCGATTCGACCAACGGGCAAGTCGAACCCCAACGTCGTGGTCGAATCCTCCTTCTTGCAAACTGGTTCGACCATGGTTCGACCTGATGGCCAGGTCGAACCAACTGAGTCGTGGTCGAACCCTTCTCTGTATTGTCCAACAACGTTGGTTCGCCCTGCTGGAGAGGTCGAACCTTCCTCCAGCCAGGTCGAACCCACCTACTTCTTGGGCGGTTCGCGTGGCTTCGACTCCATCTCTTCGATTCTTGGCTCTTTCACTCCATTTTTGCTAAGAAAACACTCAAATAGCTCCACTAACACCTGATTCATGCTATTTCACAATATATATAGGTTTTCCACCTATTTTCACATCAAAACTCTCCAAAACTAGCACAAAACATAGCGCCAAACTTGTGAATTTACACACTCATCAAACCCCCAAACTTACATGTTGCTCGTCCCGAGGCAACCAATTTAAAACACAGGAGTCGTGTATAATTCAACAAGATCAAGTACAACACATATTACACATGCCACTTCATTGAATCAAACAAGAATTACTTGCATCAAATATGTCACTCATGTAAAATCAATCTAATCACACACCATTCGGAGCACTAAGTAATCTCACTGACAAGATAAGTCTTTACTCTCATTCACTCGTGCGTGGGGCACTATAGGCTAGTATAAACACTCATATCAATTCATATTCACGCGTAACCATAAGCTTGGCAAAGGTCTCAGAAATCAACTTACATTAGATTAACACTAGGATCACAAAGGACTTGTTTCTAGGTTGTAATGTTGGCTCTTTGGAAAGGGTAGGAAAATTTGGTCATAGTAACTTAATACACTAGTAGAGAGTTACCTTGGAGGTTCTTGATTTCTCATTCGGCTTCATATTCTCCTCCAATTCTTCTCTTGCACTTGCAATTATCAATTTTTCTTCTCTTCCTTGCATCAACATCATTCTTCTTTTAATTGCTCGGTACCAGTTATAGGCACTATCCTTCTCGAACATCGTACGGCTGTTATTATTGATTTTATGATTTCTAGTTGATTAAGATTTTTTTTTCTTTTATTTGTGATTATTTATTTCTATCTAACCTTGAATTTTTCCGAGTTACTTGTGCGCTTGAAAAAAGGAGAGGAAGGAAAAGAAGGAATAACACATTGAGCTAAACATGGCCGGAGCAAGGCAGAATCCGGATAATGTTGCCATACGTGAAATTTTCACGAACTTTGGGAATGTCAACATGGGGTTGATAGGAGCAAGGGGGGAAGATGATGATTTTGAGATAAATCCCGCTCTTATTAACATGGTGGAAAATAATCCCTTTTCTGGAGATTGGTTTGAAGATCCATATCAACATCTCCGAAGATTTCTTGGTTATGCAAACACTCAAAAAGGAGCTGGAGCTAATGATAATGCTAGGCGGATCGCCTTATTCAAGTTCTCATTGATTGATAAGGCGGAAGCTTGGTATGAGACTCTTGATGCCACAGATTGCACTACATGGGACCAACTGCAGCAGAAGTTCTTGGAAAGATACATGCCACCCTCAAGGATCTTAAGAATGAAGCAAGAGATCACCCGATTTGTTATGAATCAGGGTGAGAAATTTTATGAGGCTTGGGACAGATTTAAAGACATGCTCAGGAGGTGTCCACAGCATGGAATGCCGAAGGCTGAATACATAAGCATCTTCTACTATGGATTGGATTGTGAGTCGCGTATTTTTATTGATGCATTATCAGGAGGAGCGTTGTTATCTAAGACAGCACTTGAAGCAGAAAAGTTGTTTGAAGACATCTCTATGAATACACGTGACTGGCCAGTAGAGAGAGATAGAGGATCATATGCACTTGGCAAGGTGGCGCAGGTTGAACATCAAGTGGTGAAGCCGAATAGGGATGATGAGATCGTCTCTAGTCTAGCTAACATCAACAAGCTACTAGAGTTCTAGCAGAGGCAGATCACAGAGTTGACACAAAGGGGGCCTAGTATGAAGCAACACGAAGTGAAGAGTGATGAAGATACCTTCCATCGATACATAGCTAAGAATGATGCAAGGATTGATCATCTTGAGGATACCATGAATGTTTATCGTGCAGATTTGTCTAAGCAGTTGAAGGAGCTTACCTTGATGATGGGGCAGATGACCACGAACGTGAATCAATTGGCACAAAAATTGGATGATAAAGCCATCACGTTAAGGTCTGGAACGCATTACGAGGGAACGACGAGGCCGAGATCAAATTTGGACATAGCTAATCCTCGGTTCGACCAACATCCAGAAGGTTCGACCTGGCATTCAGGTCGAACCATGGTCAAACCTCACCATGCGGAGCACTCTGTTTTTCCAGAACACCGGTTCGACCAAAACCCAGAAGGTTCGACCTGTTCTGCAGGTCGAACCATGGTCGAACCTCTTCATCCGGAGTGCTCTGTTTTGTCGCAGCAACGGTTCGACCACGACCGTAATGGTTCGACCAACCCAGCAGGTCAAACCCAGGTCGAACCGGAGGATATAAACTATACAGTGAGGCAGTTCGACCTAGGGGCCAGTGGTTCGACCTCTAACACTGGTCGAACCCAGGTCGAACCTCAAATTCAAAAAAAGAGCCGTTGTCCAGAAGGTAGGTTCGACCAGTACGTGCCTGGTTCGACCTGTTCCACAGGTCGAACCCTTGTCGAACCCATCCAGAAGTTGCCCGTTTCTGTGCCGAATGCTCCGCATGATGTTGATGCTACTCCCATTCCATCCCAAGGACATAATACTGAGCTTACAATGGAGAAGAAGTGGGAAGAAGCAAAGAGATTGAGAGCCAAGAAGGATAAAGCGAAGGAGGTTGAACGTGATGAATGGGGAAGACCAAAGACCAAGATACCTCCTCCGTTTCCTTCGAGATTGGCCGAGAAGGGATTGGAAGAAAAGTTCAAGAGGTTTCACGATGTCATGAGCAAAGTAAGCTTGAACATTCCTTTCTCTGAAGCAATCATGGAGATGCCATACTATGTCCGATTCCTCAAGAATATTATATCAAAGAAGAGAAGCTTGAACGGAGTAGAGACGGTGAACCTATCAGAGAATTGCAGCTCAATCCTTCAAAGAAAGCTGCCTGCAAAGTTAAAGGATCCGGGAAGCTTCACTATTCTTTGTGACATTGGAAAAGGGTCGACACATAAAGCCTTGTGTGATTTGGGGGCAAGCGTTAACTTGATGCCTTTGTCCATATTTAAAAGGCTTGGTTTGGGGGAGTTAACTCCCACGAATATTGCTCTTCAATTGGCGGATAGATCCATGACTTGTCCGAAGGGTTTAATTGAAGATGTTTTAGTAAGAGTGGATAAATTAGTTTTTCCCGTGGATTTTCTTGTACTTGACATGGAAGATGATAAGGGTGACATTCCCCTTATTTTGGGACGACCGTTCCTTGCCACAGCTAGAGCTATGATCGATGTTAAGGAAGGAAAGCTTAGACTGCGAATGGATAATGAAGATGTGATTTTCTCTCTTGATCATGCAATGAAGATGCCCATGGAGACTCAATCGTGCAAGAGCATTGATATGGTTTCTAACTTGTTTAATCTTGATTTTTCTAAGATAGGTGATTCTGAATTTAAGTGGAAGGTTGACAAGGAGGAGTCTAGACAGCCATGGGAGGAAGAAAATTTCGATGATCATATTTTTGTGACCAAGAAAGGTGAGGTGTTGAGTGTAGACAAGAAGAGGGAAAGAAAGTATTTGAAGGTGAGGATGCGAGAAGACCGTCCTCTACCATCGTGACTCTACGACGTTAAACATGAGCGCCTGTTGGGGGCTTGCCCTTCCATTTTATTGCTTTATTTCTTTCGTGTGAGTAAGAAATTTTTATATTTAAGGTGCTTACTAATCGGCAATTACATCTCTTTTCAAACTTAGTTTCAACTTACGTTTTTACTAAGTTTGGGGGGGTGTGATGTACTTACCTCATTGAAGCACCAAGAGTATAATCTTTTCTTTGTGATGTTTGCTAGGGGAGTTGATTTTTTGCGGTATATTGAAACTTTAATCGATTTTGATATGTCGATTTTTTGCAATTTGCCTAGTGTTCAGTGGTGTTTCTAGTGTGTGGAGTCGATTACATAGTCAATTGATTCTTTCTTATAGTTCTCCTATTTTATTATTATTGATGAATCTTGTGATGATGAGTGGGTTTGAGCTTTGATGATAGAAAAGGTAACTAGGTGGCAAGACGAGTTCTACATTGAGGCATTGACTCGAGGAGCTCGTGCATACATGGAAGAAAAATCAGGTGTCCTCGTTCCCTATTTCTAATTTTTATTTGCTTTTAATTCATGGAGTGGAAGGATTAAGTTTAAGGTGGTGATCCATGTGAGCTTATATGTTTAAAATTGTCTTTGAAATCATATGCTCTTGAAATTGATGAAGGAAGTGTACTTGAGTTATATTGTGATATGAAGTTCTATGTGTACTTGTGGGATATTACCTACCATGAAAAGTGCTCTGTTACTTATTAAAAACCCATGTGAGATTTTGAGCCTCGTTGATCATGTACATAATCACATGATATTTCTTTCTGGTGAGTATCGTTCTTGTGTGTGTATTCTAGAACTTGCCTCTTGTCTTACTTGAAACTACATGTGTGATAGATAATGGGAGATAATTTTAGGCCATCTTTGAATTTATAAGTCACTTAGCCAAATAATTCCCTATACCATATGATTGTTTATCCGTAGTTAGCCCCGTTGAGCCTAAAAACCTCATTCTTTGGCAGCCTACGTAAAATAACCACTTTGAGCATCTTATTTTTTTGAGCCTTGATTGTCTTATTAGTGGAGAATTAATGGCTTTTCAAAGTGTGTTGATAGAGCTTGATGACGAACAGCTTGGGAAGGAATGAAATTGGTATTGAATTAGTGATGGATTTTGATAATGCATTTAAGGAGAAGCATGAAGTAGTGCTTAAATCTAGTACTCCATTGAATCAAATACCCTAGGGTAGTGCTTAAATCTAGTACCCTATGGAGGATGCGTGAGGTAGTGCCCGAAACTGGTACCTCAAGAGAAGAAGCAGAAAAAGAGAAGGAAAAAACGGATGAGCTTGAGAAAAGAAAAATAATTGTGCTTGAAGGTGAAGAAGGAATGAAAATCGTCTGCATTGAAAAGGAAGAGAGGATGAAAGTTGAAGTGATCAATCAGCTTTAGTTCTCCACTATTTGAGTCACATTGTCCATATATTTCCTACCTTAACCAAAGAGCCAACATTACATCCAAAAGAAAAATCCTTTTTGATCCCATTGTCGAATCATACTTTTAGTGGTGGAGAGTTGAGACAATAGGCAAGCTTATGGTTACGCATGCACTTGAATTGAATCTGAGCGTAAACACCTTAACCCATAAGTGTATATATTTTACACTTGAGTGCGAGTGATATATACTTTCCGTGAGAACATGTCAATGGAGCATTTGAATTGGTGGTGATTGTCTTAACTTGTATGCTTTGAATTGATTATTACATGTAATGAGAGTTGCATGACCTAAGTTGATGACGATTGTATTTTGAATGGGTATTGGTCATAGTCCTTGTTTCCCCGCTAATTTTCGTACTCTCTCTCTCTCTCTTTATTTTTATTTTGTTGCCTCGGGACGAGCAACGGGTAAGTTTGGGGGTTTGATGAGAGTGAAAATAAGCGTGTTTTAATATCCAATTTAACATCTTTTTGATTGATATTGTAGTCTTATATTAGCACAATGGTCTTATATTCGACATATGTGAGAATTATGTGCACTTGAGGTGTTTTATTGTGTTTTAGGTGGAAAAAGGATCAAAAGAGCCAAGTTTGAGAAAAGGTGCAATTTGTGCAAGAATGCTGATAAACGCAAGTCGAACTTGTATAATTATTCTGTATTGATGTGGAGCTCTGAACGGGAAGTGTGATATATGATTGGAAATCCACTGAAGAGAGGGTCGTTTTGGCGTAAAGAACATCCCATTCGGAGTCCAAACGAGGAAGTTATGAGCAAAGTGGTGACGCCGCGCGAGCTGTGCGAACAGAATTACAGTGCTACATTCCATGGCCTGTTACATATTTACCTCTTGAAGTTCTTGTGATTTCTTTATATGGATAGAAAGCCAAGGAAGAGAGGATCGCGTGAGCGCAAAAATCACTCAATTCGGAGGTCGGATGTGAAAGTTATACGCGAAACGGAGAGACTGCGCAAATCCAGTAGCAGGGTTCGACCTGTGGTTCGACCAAAGAGGAAGTGGTTCGACCTGTTTGACGAGGTCGAACCTACGTGCGGGAACTTACGTATTTTCGAGGCCAAAACGCGTGGGATCACTTGAAAAGCCCATTCCAAGCCTTAGAGACGTGATTACAAGTATAAAAGGAGGCTCATGCAGTCAAGAAAAACGTCACCAATCACCGAGGAGTAGAGATGTTAAACGGGCCAGCCCTAACCCATTAGGGCTGGCCCTAACGGGTTTCGGGCTAATCGGGCTTCGGGCTAAATCGGGTCTGTTTAAACGGGCTATGAAAAGGTGAACCTAACCCTAACCCTAACGGGCTACGGGTTAAACGGGCCGGGCTCGCGGGTTGTACGATAAAAAATATTTAAAAAATTATAAATTATAATTTATTATAAATAATATAAAAAATTCAAAATTAACTAATACATTATTTAAAATTTGAGAGAATTAAGATTAATACATGCAAAATATAGTTAAAAGATATAAATTAAAAGAATTTGTGATAATTAAATTAATCTTAATATATTTATTCAAGTATTATTTTATTTATTAGAGAAAATTTTGGGTTAGGTAAGAAAAAAGATGAGAAAGAGATGAAAATTAAAAGATGGTGAGTGTTTGTCCAACGATGGGTTGGGAGTAGGGTGGGATTGGGTGGTCGATATATAGATTATGGGTGTTAAAATTAATTAAACATAATAATAATAATAATTTCCAACCCTACGGGCCGGCCCGGTTAGCCCACGGGCCAACCCTATTAGCCCACGGGTTAATCGGTTCGGGCCAAAAAGCCCGGATGTTAAACGGGCTCAAAATTCTTGGCCCTAACCCTAATTTTTTTCGGGTTAATCGGTTCGGACCCACGGTTTACGGGCTTATTAACAACTCTACCGAGGAGAGGCCACAACCATACAACACCCCACAAGGGGGGGGTGCCCCCCATCCATCATCCATTTCCTTTCCTCCATCCATCCATCACTTTGAAGATTCGTTTGTGGAATCAAGAGGAGAACCAAGAGGAGGATTCAAGATGGAGAAGGGCATGAAGACGCCATATCAAGGATTTATTCGTTTCCTAATTTATCTTGTATTTTCCGGACATCCGGGTAAGATCTATCCAACACCCATGATTGTTCTTCGAAACATCATGGGCTAGAGCCTTTTTGGTAGATTTAGGAGTTTGAAGGTTTTATCTAGTTAATTGAACTTCCATGTATACACTCCGTACAACACTACTCGTGGTTTATTTTATATATGATTGTGCTTTCTTAATCCATATTCACGGTCGTTTTGTGCATCTTCAATTGGTATATAGAGTCTGAATATATATCTTGGTTGTAGATTGAGTGCGTTCACCGCTGAACAGGATTCCATGTTATGATTCTAAGTGAGGGGACTCCGAAGCTTCATTAGAACTATCATATATGAATACTTATTAATTGAATTGAATTCGGGTTAATAAGTAGGATAAAGAGGGTAATTTCATAGTACCTATAAAGGGAGATCATATCGGGTTAGAGTACCAATCCTAGGGGAAAATAATTGATACTGATAGTACCTAGAAAGGGGGTGAAATTATGTCTCTTGCTCCGAGGTTATTCACACGTGTTACACGCATGTTTACTTGTGTCTATAGAGTAGATATGCATGGTTTAGTGATGCGTCCATATTCCACAAGGCAGAGTCGGACATTGACACATGGAAGGGAAGTTAATGAGTAAAACTGGATTATCCTAAAGCTACCTATTCTCCTACTTGATCCACCTACGTATTCTTCGAGTGATAGTTTATTTTATTTGTTATTTAATTTAGTATTTTAGATATAATCAAACATCAAACTCTTATTGCTTTGTCTTAATTAATTTAGATAATAATTTAATTGATAATACGCCGTCCCTTGGGTTCGATATTCACTTGGTCACCTTTCGAAACTACAATTGATATCCTTCATATTTGGGGATTAATTGTGTGTTGAGAAAACGCTCATCAATGGGAGCAGGAGATTTTACAACCTCAAGAAATGAAGAAGTGGGAGAATGTTCCAAGGCCCAGCGAAACGTGATCAGAAGTGGATCCGGAGAAGTGAGGGTAACCACACCAGGAAGATCTATTCCCATCCCCACATTAGGGGATCCAGAGAAAACCAAGAAGATGAACAAAAAGATCAGGAGGGTTATCCATGAGTACACCATCGAAATTTCCCCGGTTCAATCGACGAGGTTGAGTTTTGGTGGCATTCCCAGGGAAAACCAGAGTAATTTGAGGAACGATCTGGAAAGGAGGAGAGAAGCGAGAAAAGATAAACGTACGGCGAATAGAGAAGGTGATGCTAGAGAAACCATCAACTTTATAAGAAAGAGGACTGCAAGGAGAGAAGAAAGTATGAATGAAACCCCATGGCCTGGGGCACACAGTGAATATTTCTGTCGACCGGAGATGGAGGCTCGGAGACAACCACGATCCAGAAGGAATCAAGACACGAGGTGTCCCCCCATCTAGGGAGATACCCGTGGAGGAGGAAGTCTGCTAGAATTGCCAGCAAAATTGATTGTCGTCATTTTCACCTAGATTTTAGTGTCTTTATTTGTAGATTTTTAGATATTTTTATACGTATTTATATAAATTTTGGTCTAGTTTCATGTTAATTAGGATAAGTGTGATATAGATTGATAAAAGTGTAGAAATGAGCTTAAATGTATGTAAAACAGGTAAAAAATGGAGCAAAATGGAGTCGGGAGCTAAAACGAAGAAGGAGAACAGGACATGCCTATACACGACCCGTGTTTAGGGCACGAGTCATGCTCGTGCACAAACATGAGCCATGTACAGAACACGGGCATGTAAATTGAGGTCGTGCGCCAGCATCTGAAACATTTTCACGCCCATGCCAAGACTGTGTGTTGTTACATAAGTCGTGTCCTATCAACATGCAGAATATGACGAACTGTGTGTACACAGCACGAGCCGTGTGCTACTACACGAGTCGTGTAGGTGCCGAATCTAGAATAAGTTGTGCACGTGTTCTAAAAGCTTCCAAGGGGTACAAATACCCAATTTGAGCGTGAATCAAAGAAGAGAGCCATTTTGGAGCAATTTCTAAGATCCAACACACACTACCTCACTATTTCTTCACACACAATCTCTCCTACATCCAAAATCCACCAAATTCATCCTTTTTACTACTTTCAATCCATAATTCACTCCATACATCCTTCACCATACTATCCTTAGAGAGATTTGAGGCTTATATGCTTGGAATGCTATTGGAGGAAAGAGATCAACCTTTATCTACAAGGGAAGAAATTCAACTTTCATTTTGTATTTCCTTTGATTTGAAGTTAGCAATGGAATTGTATGAACTTTATAAGGTTTGTAAGATGACTATTGTTGGCTAGACCTCTTGTGAGGCTAGCCACATGATGAATTGAGGTTAGTCTAGATTTGTGGGATTTTTAGTAGTTAATTGAATTAATGATGGATTTATTTATAAAAAATTGTGTATCATGATTCATTTTATTAATTGTGTGATTGATTTATCAATTAGTGATATGGTCATGCATGTTAGTGTGAGGGGAGGTAAGCCATACCCTTCTTATGCTTAGAACACTTATAAGAGGACATTTGAGTACTTGAATGAGAAGAACAAAACTTAGAATCATAGTACCTTCATGGGAATTGATAATAAGAACAATCTAAGGGGATTTAATCTTGTAAAAGGGATAAGAACATAGTCACCTTAGCCATAGGGATTAGGGGTACAATAGTGATTGCTTCTAGTCCATTGTTGATGATGTTTACTACTAAATTCTTACAAGTCTATATTGCTTCCTTAATTTTTATTGTGGTCAGTCTTACATTCCTTCTAAGATTTATTTCACTCATTCCATTCCACCTTGTCACATCATTGTTACTTGATAATCGTAGTTATTACTTACTTTATTCTAGTTAATTGCTTAGCATAATTATTAGTTTAAAACCAAAACCCAAATTCTATCACTTTTACAAAGCATAATTAAAGACAAATTCGGATACACCTTGATTTTACTTTTTTCTTGGGACGATATTCTATAAATTTTGTACTTGGTCACTACGGTTTACAACAACGATAGAGTTCTCTTACAATAAATCATTTTAACCTAGAAATGATGCTAAGAACAAAAATCCAAGGAGAGGGCTCCCACAATCTCGGGATATACTGATGGAAGAAGAAAGTCACAGGAGAACACCCTCCCTCTCACAGAGGAGGAATTATTATCCAAACCCATCACTACCTCCTATACCACCTGAGACTGGCCATAGGGACGTGGCGGAGGCTCGAAGCTGCAAGATCAGAGAGCTTATTCATCACCAACACACTACTCATAGACGAGTCAGGATTTCACACGGGAAAGTTTTTTTAGGCCAGAGCAATTCCGGTCGAGAAGTAGGAGGAATAGAAGACCAATCTCTCGAGGAGGAGCAAGAGAGACAAGAGGCTATTCGGAGGGTTGGTCGGAAATTCTGGGAGCTCCTCCAAATGCCCCAGCGTGGAACCCACAAGCTCAGGTGAATGACGAGGTAATCAGGCATCTGACCGACTTGGAAAGAAAAGTATCAGGAATGGGGGGAGCTCTCCAAAAAGCAGTGGCCCCATCACCTTTTCCAGTGGAAATCAGCGACGCTCTGAGACAACACGGAGTTAAATTTCCACCAAGTTTGGCCTTTGACTGTGATTACGATCCTTACTCCTATATTGAAAAATATTTGATGTGGATGAGAGCCCAATGTGCGAATGAGGTCACGCTATGCTGAATGTTTCCTCTGACTCTCGAAAACAAAGCTCGGGCATGGTTCTGGATGATCCCGGCATCATCCATTAGAAGTTGGGCAGAGTTGATGGAGGCATTCCTCATGCAAAATTCTTATTTAGGGGCCTCGAATGAGCAGAAGCATAAGCTTGCCAATATTCATCAGGGGTCCACGGAAAGCCTAAGGATTTTCTAAAAAGGTTCAACGAACAGAGATCCATGGGCGAAGTGATGGGAGACGAGGCATGCCTTATCACGGTGATGGGAGCACTCCATCCGAAAACCAGCCTATAGAAGGCTGTACAGCTAAAGCCACCCGCATCATACGCGGCTTTCACAGTCATGGCGAATGAGTATATTCAAGCCGAAGATATCCAAAAAATGGCAAAAAGGGCAAGCAATCAACGTACTTCGGCGGATCCAACAAAAAAGAAGGCAAGTGGTGGGGGAGTAAAGGAATACAAAGCATCTACAACGTTCAAACCATTCATGAAAGATACCGAGGTACAACATATGTACGAAGAGCTAAAGTTGGGTACCAACCTGAACGTGGCCAAAGTCTTTTACTATGTGAAAGATCAAAAGGTCCTTCGACCACCAAGACCTGTCTTGTGAACCTCGAAACTTACTAACCCTCGGAAGTATTACATGTATCATCAGACACATGGCCATAACACCGACCAATGTCGAGATCTGATAACAGAACTCTAGAAATTATTCAAACAGGGAAGACTAAGAGGGATGCTCCAAGCACCGAGGCCGAGGGTATATCGGAGAGACGCTAATCTTCCTCCTCTTTCGGGTAGACCAAGATCCCAGACAGAGGAAGGAATGGAGGAGCCATGCCTCTAACACCTCCGCCTCCAGGCAGACCGCCGATATTTGACAGGATAGAAAGACAAGGATCGAGGGACGACATACCTGGAGAAATACATATGATGGAGCCCACCAAGGAGATTCCCTATATCAGTACTTCACAAGCATTCACCACAGCCTCGAAAAGGATAAGAAAACCTGAGCTGAGGGACTTGGACCAACAAATTCCTCAAGTTTGGTCGTTAGCATAAAAAACAAGGGGAATATCAGAAGTCGATATTGTTTTTACAGAAATGAACTTCTACGGGGTAAGTACTCCACACTCAGATCATTTAGTTATTTCACTTATATTGTCTAGGGTGAAAGTGCATAGATGCTTAGTGGATACGGGGGCATATGCGAACATAATTTTCAAGAATGTATTCAAAAATTTAGGGGGAGAGAGTCACCACAAGGTGAGGCCTTGCGGTGATGAAATTAAAGGATTTGGTAATGCGTTAACCAGACTAGCTATGGAAGTAGATCTTTCGGTTCAGTTAGAGGGATCAGATGGAAAGGTCTGAATGCAAAAACAGATGACATTCAAAGTAGTAGATCAAGTTTCCATCTATAACTGCATCCTAGGACGCCCTTTAATTCATGCATTCGGGGCCATCCCATCCCATCCATGCATTCGGGGCATTTGTCACGATGGACGAAAGGGTGGCAACGGTGATAGAAAGTCAACGAAATGCAAGAGAATGCTTTTTTGTAGAAAAGTAGGAAGTTCTAACCTACCATGATGCAGACTACGAGATGTTGGCCTTTGAAGATATCATGAGAAATGAAGAGGAGGCTTAAATGCCCATGGAAGTGGGAAGAAGAGAACCGGATGTAGTCATGGAAATTAATGAGGGGGAACAAGAAAAAGGTCCAGAAGAAGGTGAAGCTCTGGGAGAAACCCAGCCAAATCCGATAGGGGAAGAGCCAAGAGAAAAAGAAGCAAATATCTTCAAGTCAATGGTAAATCTCATCATGCCAGATGAAGACTCGAGACTAAAAGTATGGGAAGGAGCTTCGGTGGCCGAAAAGACGGAGGTAGTCCAACTGGACCCAGAGAATGTCGAAATCAAAGTGAAAATCGAAACAGAGTGGGAGGAGGAGTTCAAGGCAAAGTTAATTCAGCTGTTGAAGGAGAACCTAGATGTCTTCACCTAGAACTCAAATGAAATGCCGGGAGTGCATCCCAAGCACGCTTGTCACAGATTGAATATCGATCCTGTCATCTCACCCTTTCACCAAAAGAAAAAAGTTCAGCCCTAAAACGAATGCGGCCATGGAATCAGAGGTTCACAAACTGTTGGCAAGCGAGAGGATCAGTGAATTCAATACAACATAAGGGTACAAAATCCAGTTATGGTTAAGAAAAAATCATAGAGATTACACATAGACTTCATAGATCTGAACAAGGCATGCCGAAAGGATAGCTATTCTCTCCCGTCAATTGATCAGATAGTATATGCCACTGTGGAGCACAAAATCATGAGCTTCATGGATGCATTCTCGGGATATCACCAGATTCCAATGCACCCAGACGATAAGGTAAACACAGCTTTCTTCGCAGGAAGCGGAGTCTATAAATGGAACAATATGCCATTCGGCCTGAGAAATATGGGGGCAACTTATCAGAGGCTAGTAAATAAAATGTTTGAGGGTGAGATTGGAAGGACAGTAGAGGTGTATGTGGATGATACAGTGGTAAAGAGTCTAAAGAAAATGGATCACTTTGATCACTTGAACTGGGTATTCGAGATATTCTGACATTATGGAATTAAGCTAAATCCAAAGAAATGCACCTTCGGAGTAAGCAAAGGGAGCTTTCTCAGATATCTAGTCAGCTCAAGAGGAATCGAAATGAATCTGGATAAGGTGGAGGCAATCATAAAGATGAAAGCCCCGAGACACATGAAGGAAATAAAAAATTTGGCTGGAAGACTAGCAGCTCTGAATAGATTCATATCAAAGGCATCGGACAAGTACAAACCATTCTTCGACGTCATAAAAAAGGCTAAGTTTGAATAGAATGAGGCATGTGGAAAAGTGTTTGACAAGATCAAGAGAGAGTTATCGGATCCCAAGGTTCTCTCTAAACTATCTCCAGGAGAAATATTACAGCTGTATCTAGTCGTCTCAGAAACAGCAATCAGTTCAGTACTGGTTAAAACAGAGTAAAAGAATAAAAAATTGGTATAATTTGTAAGCCAGTCTCTCCGAGATGTAGAACTCAGATACCCGATGATGGAAAAAGTAGCATTCGCCCTTGTAATGAACTCGAGAAAGTTGAGGCCATATTTCATGGAACACACCATAGAGGTACTCACTACATTCCCCTTAAGGCAAGTACTTCAGAGACAGGACGCAGCAGGAAGACTACTCAAATGGTCCGTGGAGCTAGGGCAATTCGATATTGTATACTTGCCAGGTTATGGCAGACTTCATAGTGGAACTAACCTTCCCAATGCCAATCAATGAAGGAAAAAAGAAACCATGGATCATGCATGTAGATGGATCTACTACAGCGTCGGCATCGGGAGCTGGGGTTATCATCCAAACCCCATTAGGAGAAACCTTCTTAACGGCGGTCAGGTTTGGTTCCAAGCCACCAATAATGAGGCCGAGTATGAAGCTTTGTTGAACGGATTAAGGATGGCATTGACCATGGGGGCTGATGAGTTGCTAGTATGCAGTGACTCTCAGCTGGTAGTGAATCAGGTACGTGGAGAATACGAGGCCAAAGATGATCAAATGAACCATTACAGAGGATTGGCAGCGGGTATGCTACAAAGGTTCAAGCAGGTATTCCTGAAATGCATTGATAGGAAGTATAACATGGGGGCAGATGCGTTAGCCAGACTGGCTACAGCATCAAATGCGGAAGACCTCAACAACATCAACATTGTGAAGTAAGAAAGGCCATCGGATACTAACGTTTGGGTCTTGAGCGACTAACCTTCCGAAGAGTCTAGGATGACTCCAATCAAAAAATACTTGGAAACCGGAGAAACTCCTTTGGACAAGGACAAGGCTCGTCAGATAAGTCTCAGATCGGCAAGGTATGTGCTGATCGAAGGAAAGTTATACAAAAGAGGGTATTCATCCCCGCTCCTGAAGTGCCTAAACCCGAATGAGGTAAATTACGTACTCGATGAAATACATGAGGGCATATGTGGGAATCACACTGGAGGAATCGTCGTAGCACACAAGGTGATTAGGCAGGGATACTTATGGCCGACACTAAAGATGGATGCTACCCAGCATGCGTGAGCCTGTCCAAGGTTAGCACCGATCATCAAAATGCCCTCAGAACAGTTGACTTCGGTGTTTAGCCCATGGCCTTTTGCCAAATGGGAAATTGATCTGATTAGCCCGTTACCTACAGGCAAGGGAGGAGTCAAGTTCGTGATAGTAGCCATAGACTATATCACAAAATGGGCAGAAGCGGAAGCTCTAGCAACCATCACGGAAGCCAGAGTGGAAAAATTTATCTGGGAAAACATTATATGCCATTTTGGGATACCCTACGCGATTGTCACGGACGATGGGAGACAGTTCGACAATGCAAGGATAAGAAAGTTCTGCGAAGAGTATACATAAAAAATGGTTTTCCACACCATATCACCTGCAATCAATGGTCAGGTGGAGGCAGTAAACAAGATAATCAAGCATACCCTAAAGGCAAGACTGAAAAAGTTAGATGGAAGCTGGCCGGAAGAATTATCGAGAGTATTGTGGTCATACAGAATGACCACAAGAACATCCACTGGTGAAACTCCTTTCTCAATAGCTTTCGGCACTGAGGCAGTCATCCCGGTAGAAATCGGAGAACCAAGCCTGAGGGTCGTGCTTCACAAAGGAAAATATAATGACGTAGCAATCCAAACAAAATTGGACCTGTTAGAAGAAAAGAGAATGGAGGCAGAAATGCACAATGCAACATACAAACAAAGAGCGGAGAGATTCTACAATTCAAGGGTGAAGATGTAGCAATTTAAAAGGGGCAACTTGATACTTCAGAAGGTGCTAGGCCCATCTGCACAAGGTAGCGGACATAATTGGGAAGGTCCATATCGAGTCAGAAGAATTTTGGAAAAGAGGGCAAACGAGCTAGAAGAAGTTGAAGGGAAGAAGGTGCCGCACCCTTGAAAATGTTCAACATCTGAAGAAGTACTATCAGTAAACTGGAAGGCCCGAGAAACGAGGTTGGTGGCACCACCTCTTTACGTTTTTAAATTAAGGCAATAAGCCATGCTTGAGAAAAATCAAGGCAATAGGCCAAATGAGAAATAGACATGATGAAGAAAATTGTATGAGGATCTATGTTATATGATTGTGAATATGTATTTCGTTAAACTTTGGTTTGGATAATTTATGGGAATACACATGGGATAAATGGGAACACTATTGGAAGGGTCATCATAACATAAACTACGGAAATAAAAGTATAAGGATACTAATGGTTAAAAGGAATCAAGGGAAAGGTTATGGGAGTGATATACCGAATGCTTCCTATCGGAACCGATAAGGGTATTAGCACGAACGGATAACATTAGGAAAAATATGAGGATACTTCCTATCGAAATCGATAAGGGTATCGGCATAAATGGGTAACATTACAAGAGTTAAAGAAAATAATTAATCTTTCTAACCTCGGGGAGTAAAGAAATAGAGGTATCAGAGACATACCCAGGAATTATAAGGAATTAGGACATCAGAACTGGTATCAGAATCAATAAAGGTAGAGCATCAGAACTCTTGGTAACTAATATGGTCGGATTGGGTTGAGGAGAAATCTCACTATCAGAACCCAGAGCGGGTGGTAATGGAATCAAAAGAGTTAAAATCTCAGAGTAGTGGATATTTAAACATTGGAAAATGGGGATATCGGTATTGCAAATGGAAAATAAGGATATCGGACAGGAATACAAAGTACACATGTCATCGGCTTGCTAAAACGCAAGTATACAATGGTGGATAGGCAGAAATCAACAAAACATCAACAACACAGTTTAACTAACCGAGAGATCAGCAAATCATCAAAATATAAGGACATAGAACATTATCCAGAACAAGTATCCAATAGAAACAGGAAAGGGGATAAGGAGAAATTCAGAATTCGAGATTACAGATCACCAAAATAAATAAAGTTTTCACCCTTACAGGGGAATCAAAATCTGGAAACGTAGAAACAACCTGCTAAAGCCTTGATGGAAAAGACATCATCCCTCTTGCGACTGCTAAAAGACTGAAAAATGCTGGCTATTTTATCTTCCATTTCTTTGAGTTATTCTTCAGTGCGGGCAGCTCGCTCTTCGGCGGATCTCGGATTGGCAACTCATCCTTCTAAAGCTTAACACGAGCTTCCATCTCCATCAACCTAGCTCTGGCTTCGGCAGCTTGGGTCTGAGCAACTTTTCTCGCGGCTTCTGCCTTAGCAAGGCAAATTCTAATCGAATCCAAGGTAGCTTGTTCCATCGCCAAATCAAAATCTAAATCCTCCATCTTTCCCTGCTGTTCCTCTAAATGCCTCATTTGATCATCCACTACGGAGGCAAGTTCAACGTTCTCAACGTCCAAAAAAGTCAACCTCTCTTCCAGGTCAAAGAGGAACCCTCGGAATGTTGAACTACCTGGGTGGCAAATGAGCGATACTGGTCCATAACCTGGATAGAAGTTGAAAGGATGGCTACGGCAGCTCCAGTCATGGTAGTTAAACCCAAGGAATTGTGGGAAAGCGAGTCGGGATCAATAGTCAGGGGAGCACGTCGGTTGAAAGGTTAGGCAACACCTTGGATGAAACCCAGCCCCTCAACTCATGAAGATCGGGCTCATCAGCCACCCATTTTCCTTGCTCACGGGCTCTTTCGGTAGCTAATCTTTCAATGTTCCCATTGGCAAGGATAGAATCTACTTGCTCAACAACACGGGGAAGGTTAGGATTGGCCGAGGCAACAACAGGAGCTGTCTGAGAGTCGGATTGGGGAGCACCAAAACTAGCATCTTTACCAGGGACAGCAGGAGGAGTGACACCTATAGTGGGACCAACCATCATGTCATAATCCTCTACCTCTGGATCATCCTCCATCTCAGGATCCTCCTCAGGATCCTCTTCTCCTCTAGAGTCATCAACTGGCGGATCTGCAGAAAAAGGATATTGTAGAGAATGGGGACATAATGAGGATAAAGAAACACGAACAGAAGCAATTATTTCCCTTATTTCTCTAGCAAGGAAGTCAAACTCACCATTAGAAGGGGATCGGCGAGGTGTAAAGCTAAGGCCAGGCTGGCAAGATGACTCGCCACGTTCATAAACCCCCCTTTGACGTTTTCCAAGCATTGAGGTCATTGCCGTGCCAGCAAAATCAGCAAAGAAAGAGAATCCGAGAGGAATATCAGTAGAATGACACAACCGTCCACGAAGAGAGGACAACAAACCCAAACTTTCACCATGAGCAAAACACGGAGGTAATTCTTCGGGAAGCTTAAAGTCACCGGAGCCGAGCGACAAGCAGTCCAGCTCACTGTCATAATCAGAAGAGGAAGAATGGGAACCATAAACAGAATCAGCATCATCATCGAAAAACTGGTACACATGCTCATGGCGAGTTAGAGACAAACGGGCGACGAAAATAGTCGAACCCACGAGGATTGTGCATTTTGGAGCTCATCTGAGAATAACAAAAGAGACACATGAAGTAGGGATGAAAGATTGAAGCAAAACACAGTAAATTAGAAGGGGAGAAATACCAGAGGTAGCCCGTCGACCCAACATTGACAAACTAGCAAAAACGAGAATCGGCTCTTATAAAAGTGGTAAAGCCTAATAGGAATCAGTTCCAGAGGACAAAGCTTCGTATATACATTGGAAACCAGCACTTAACTGCATAAGATCACAACGGGATGGGCCTACAAGAGCACAAGAGGTTAAAGAAACATAAAGGAATAACGCGGAGTAAGAGGATACAAGAATAGATAACACATTTGTTCAGGGGGAGAAAATGCTGCGGGAAGACTACGGTAACACCATTCACACGGGAGCGATAGTTGCCCCATAACTAGAACCAAGCATGCTCCCAACTCCTCCCAATAATGTCAGAGGCTGCAATGAAATGACGATTCTCATGAGGAAGCAGTTGATAAAACCCATCGATACGATCGCAGCACCATAATAAAAAAGATACTCTAATTTGAAGGGGTCCTGAAAGTATGGTCAAGCACGTGAAACAAATACATGGTAGATATTAGCCGCATCCAAGAGGAAGGCACTAGTTGCCCAATTGCCATATTCTACCATTGCAGCAACAAACCAATAGCAAGTGGAATAGGGAGCCGTAAACCGGCGAGAAAGAGGGAGTAGTAAAAAGCAGAGCACCCAAGTGGCGAATAAGAAATATGACAGTCATCACCCGAAGGGATAAAAGCAACACTGGGATTCCCATACATCTGATGGAGCTCCTCCAGACGCTCCAGAGAGAGTTGAGAAGACGGCACCCACTCAAGCCATTGGGCAATCTCATGGAGGTTTGCCTCCATATCACGATATTCCGATGAACAGAAATATAGTCCAGAGGGTTGAGGGGAAGGAGAGCACCACCATCTTCATCAGAGGGCGGCGATGCACCCCCAATGGTAGCCCAGACATGCTAGAGATACCCTCTCTGTCAGGCTGGGGAACGGAAGGTAGCTGACCACCAGAAGAAGAAGAGGTAGGTAGATCCCTCAAAATCACCCTTGGTCTACTCAGCAAACGATTTGAACTGCGAACTCCCCGCCGAGCTGGAAGCTCCGGGGTAGAATCAGAAGAATTCACTTCATGAACATCTGTTGGTGGAGGAGTACCATCACCGGCCATGGATAGAATTCTTAGAAAAATTAAGGCTTAGAGGAAAATGAGAGAATCGAATGAAGTTTCAAGAGTCACCGGAAAAGAAGAAAGAGAGCTAGAAGGGGGAAAATACAGAAATCAGTTAAAGATTTGAATTTTGAAAGAGAAAATCGAAAGATTTCTGATAAGAAGAGATCCACCCCACGTCATGACGGGACAGTGTAAGCTGGAAACGGCAAAAATCGAACGGCTGGAATTACAAGACCTTACAACTTCCAAGGAATGGGAAAGGTCCAGATTAGTCTACATGGCGCATCAATCAAGGATGTCCCTGAACCATGACAGGAATTGGCAGTTATGCAAAAGAAGGAAAGGAAATTTACCAAAATACCCAAAAGGTCAGTCAATTCCAAATTAAGTACTTCATACGGTCAACAGGACATACATCACTTGAAATTCAAAAACAAGTCTTACACGTTTGAGGGAAAAAGAAAAATACAAATAGTTTAAAGAAAGGCTAAAATAAATTATTACATCCCACTCTGGGTTATGGTCTAGGCAAAGTTTTACTCGGAAACTGGGAAGGCCTCAGAACTAGCGGCATCCGTAAACTTCAGATTCATGCCACTGGATGGCAAGTCCTCAAAAGTTGAAGTTAGAATAGCTTTGGAAGGCCCCAAAACAGAAGGGACGCCAGACACCTCGTGAATTGAGGAGTAGGAATAACTTCGGATGATATCGGAATGGAAAGATAATCGGTTGCTTTTGAGAGCTGAATGTCCGAGACAATGGCAATAGCTATTCTATCTGGCTCGTCCACAGCACCTAGAGAAACCTTCTCGGCAGAGAGCGGGAGAGCTTTACTTGTCAGATCAGCTTTAGAAAATTCAGGAACTTTAGAGTGAGGAACCGAATCTTGAGTTAATATCCCCGAAAGGTCATCCGGGAGACCTGCAGAAGAGTCCCAACCTTAGAATCGGCAGCAGCGACATCCAAAGCATCATCGGCAAAGGCTATGTCAGAATCTACTTCCACAACCTCATCGGAACTTTTTTCGGGGAGATCGACATCGGTGATAAAGTCAGAATACTCGCCGAGTATCCCCAGATCAAGTTGTCCTTTCAAAGTATGACCAGGAGGCATCTTCTCCTAACTGAGAGCTTTATGAAGGATGACACACATGCTATCTAAGGAAGTAGGATAAGGTTTTTCGCAAGAAGCTTTCACCATGGCAGCAGAGGAGGAACAAAAGTAATAAATTTAGTCTTGGGAACGATGACATCCTTATAATAAGAATTATCCTCTTGTGCTAGAGAAAGTTCCTCTCGAGTTCGACCAAGCTCTGCTATAGCCTCATCACGCTCATATCGAGCTTCGGCAGGGGATGTTTCGGCATCCCCAATCTTTTGTTTAAACGAAGCCTCAGAATTATTTTTCTCCTGGCGCAACTGCTCTGCATAAGCATCAGAAGACACCTGCAGGGCATATAGGCTATTCTAGAGCTGCGCTAACTTAACATCAAACTAGTTGCTCAAAATCTTAACCTCCTCCTGATGGTCGACCTCCATGGTGGTAATCCTCTCGGAAAGCACCTTATTCTGCAACAATAGGGTACTCTGCTTTTCCTCCGAGCTGGTCAGTAGACCATCATATCGAGCACGTAGAGCCTGGAAACTACCTTCAAGCTCAGCCCTCTTATCTTTTTCCACTCTCAACTCTCCTCGGGCCTGAGCCTCGGCTTTACAAGCTTCGGAGGCCTTCCGATCGTGAAGAGAAATTTTGTTGGAAAGCAGGGTAACTTCATCCTACAAGAAGGATTCATGCCTCTCCAAATCATAGAGATGATGCATGGCATTGGCAATATAAGCAGATTGCTGAACAAGATGGCCGGCAGCACATTGAAAGGATTCCCCGGGAGACATATTCCCAACACGAGCATGGAGCTCCTTAGTCCAACTCTTAAAAGGAAGAGCGGCAGCATGGGCCAAGTAAGAAGGAGCGTTAAAATCAAACAAAGGATCCTGAGAACGGATAAAAGTCTTGCCAGCCTCATCAAAATCATCAAATTTTTGAGAAAGTTTCTTGTCAACTATCGGGTTCACGGGAAGAAACGGAGTAGCCTCTTCCACTATGGGATGAGCAGGATGAACCATATCGACCAGCGCACCATAATAATCCCAAGATCGTAAAGGGAAATTCCCTTTGTAATAACGCCACACCTCCAAAGAGAAAGAAGCCCCATAGCGGGACAAGGAATTACGAGGAGCCAGATTATCCGTGAGATCCTCAAAAGGCATGCCTTGAAGCCTTGGATCAGGAATAGTCGAATGCTCAGTGGCTAAAGAGAAAGAAGCACCAGGGACATCGAAAGTCCAGATCGGTGATTTGGCAGGTGCATCAAGAGAAGGAGAAGAAGTGATATCACAAACTTCCAGAGTATGCAGAGGAGTTGGATCAGGCACATCGGAAGAATCAACACCCACATCACCGGCACCGTCATCTCAGATCTTTTTCAAAGGACGGGGGAGGAGAGCAGTACTATCATGGGTATCCTCATCAGAGCTCTCATCCTGTAGGCAATATTTCCTCTTAGAAATAACAGACTTAACAGCAGCCGCCTTCGAGCTACCCTTCTTAGACTTTGGGGCTCCTTTTTGGAATCTTCTTCAAGGTACCTGGGGCTTTCCCCAAAACTTTATCAACGTCCTGCCTGGGAGGAGCGGAATCAGAAGCATCACGGATCCTGATGGCACTTAGGGGCTACACAGCAAGAGGAGCTTCGAGGCTCTTCTTGGATGACACTTGAGAGACCTTCTGTTTGCCCTTATTAAGGGCAGTCCTTTTTCGAGCGAAAGGTAGAGTATCTGTTCTCTCGAAATCAGGTAAGAGATGATCTTCTTCCCCTAAGGAAGACAAAAGGAAAGGATGAGAGGAAAAGAATATAGGAGCATAAAAGGTAGCATCACCAAAGCATGAGATGACTTCGAATGTATAAGAAAACATCAGAAGCATTATCGGGCATGGCTATAGTATAAAAGACGAGACTAGTGTTAAGAAGGTTGGTGCAAGAGAGAACAGACTTATAATGCGATCTTTCTCGAGGAGTTCGCGGATACTCCGAAAAGCATCTTGAAATTCAGTAGGCAGACTTTCCAATTCACACCATTCGCTTACTGCACAAGATCAAAAGAAAAGGTTAATAAAAGAAAGAGAGCATAGCGAGATTGAAATACATACATGCACTGAGGTCGGGCCGAAAGAAGGAACTCCTGGGAAACACATCAGAGGCTTGAAGATTCTCAAAATAAAAAACACAAGGACCCCTCCATGGCCCACGAACCCAAATCCAATGGTCTTTCCACTTCTTTATGGAACTAGGCAAGGAAGCAACTAGATTGCTATGGCGAGGTTTCAGCTGTAATACCTCTTTGTCCGCACAATGGGGGTAAGCCGATATAAGAAATTAATTTCAGAAGTATCCAATAACTTGTAACCCGCCAAGTGAAAAAGAACCAAAGCCCCCATCAGAGCGGCCCAACCGTTAGGGGGCAATTGAGTAGGAGCTATACCCCAAAATTAGAGAATATCGCGAACATAAGGAAGCAAGGGGAACCGAACAACAAATTGCAACTGCAGCTCATACGCAAAAACCATATTGGAGGGAGCATAACACATGCGACCCTTAGAAGAAGGAAGAAGGAACTCAATATCATCCCCACACTAATACTTGAAAATGCGATAGTAGGGTTATTCTGCAACCATCGGTTATCAATGGTAGAGAGGAATTCTATGGCACAGAAGGAAACACTTGTATCCCACATAGGAAATTTTCCAAAACGGGCTAACAGGTCAGGACCCGCATCAACCACATTGGGATCGTGTTCCAAACTAAAATTCAACACAAACATCGCAATCTCCTGATCAAAAGCAGATTTAGAGGGAAGACGAGAACTCGAACCCCCTCCTCGTGAGGAAAGGAAGGCCCATCGCTTCCGAGTGAAGAGTCAGTAGATTGAGAAGGGGATTTTGTTTGGGAAATGAAGCCCTCGCGATTCATGATGGTGAGACTGCAGAAAGGGGAGAAGCAAAAAATAGAGGAATAGAAGAGAGGGAAACCCTAGACTACGGTGACGCGAAGAGCACGAAGAAACCAGAGAGAATAATTCAAAGAAAAGGCAAAAAGTGGAGGAGAGTAGTACCAGAGTAAGGAAGAGGAATCTACAACGCAAAAAGGAATCGCAATCGCCGGAAAAGAGGATAGAAGGAGAAAGGTACAGAGGAAGGCAAAAGAGAAAAGCAAACAGACACAAATTTTGAAATTTGAAATTTGAACACAAAAAAAGCAAAATACCAAAAACACCTCAATCTCACAGAAATATCGGAGACACCCAGAACCCGAAAAATGGAAATAACGGAGAGCATAAAAATGGAGTCGAATTGAAGGAAATACGAATCATACATATTGCAGCACGAGGGATATAACTTATGAAAAGTACATATCAATCCTAGATAATCTCAAAGTTATCAGATTATCCAGGCTCGAGGGGCTAATGTTATGGGTGTTATATCACCCATGCCAAACGGGCCGAAAGCCCAACACGTTGATTTGTCATGAGCAAGAGACCTAGTTACAGAGGAGCCCAAGAACAAATGGAAGAGTAATCCTTGGATCAATCGAGGCCTAAAAGAGAGCCTAAAAGACATCAATGGGGCAACCGAGAAGAGGCCCAAAATACAAGCTCATAATTATGGCCCAAAGAACCCGGAAGGACAAAACCAGGAGTGGGCCGAAGAGCGAGAAACCCACCAAGAGAATCAGTGGCCGAAATATCTCGATAGGACATCTCGGCCCTAATTCAGAGAGAGACATTTAGGGATTCGGAAGAGCAAGGTCACCTCGGAAACCCATCAGACCAAGCAAAGGACAACAGGAAGTCTACTCACCCTGCAAGTCGCATGGCAGCCTCCTGCAACCGCCCCAAAGCAATTGGTAAAGCCACTGGTGTACCACCCAACCTCCATTAATGACTGTTTGTCTTGGTCTAGGTGACGACATAGGATTGGTCGATCATTAGGGTTTATTGAAAATATAAATAGCTTCTCTAATAAGAGAGAAGCAAGTTACTCATTCTCATACTTGACATTACACTTGTAAAGGAGAGGATTTTTATGAGTGTTGATCTTGAGGAAAGTAACAAAATTGGTTAAGGTCTTTGGTCGGATCCCATCTCTCACATGTTTATTGTGTTTGTTGTGATCATTCTTAGTTCAGTTAAACAAACACATCTTTATCTTTAATCTCGAAATTAACTAGCTAAGAACACACATCAACACCAAAAAAATTAGAAGTAAATGGATCATAGTAAACTATTCTAGCAAAAGTGACAGGGTGCAAAGTAATGTCCTACTGTAATAACTCCGGATTTAAATTCTTCAACGCAAGTTTTATTTTTTTCAATCCTTTTAATAAAAGAACAACTAGTAGCAGCAAACCGAATGAAAGACATCGCCCCATGTTCTTCAGTTGTAAAAGGTAAATCGGCCGACACTATGAACTTTGTCTCTCTGTTTTGGAGGAGACCTTGCTGCCCCGACCAATAGATGATGTATTATTAAAGGCAAATAAAAAAAATAATAAAAAGGGGATAAAAAGTAAAGATGTTAAAGCTATGACCGAATCATAAAAAAGAAATCCAAACAAGCACTAATAAATTGAGAGAAGCATAAACTTTTAAAAAAAAAAGTATAAATGGAGAATAAAAATACACAAAATATTTTGAGGGTTCATTACTACCAAATATATTTTATATACTATTATTACTAATAGGTGCATTAGGCTATATTTATTACTAACACTCAAAAAAATTATTTTTTACAAATGGAATATTCCATTTGTAAAAGCTTCAATTTTATTATTAAATTAGTTTACTAACGGATTAACAACAATATTCGTTGGTAAATTTTTAGCGACGAAAATTTAATTCCGTTACTAATAATTTCGTTGGTAATTTATATAATATTTCCGTTGGTAAACGTTGATTAAATAAAGAATAATTCCGTTGCTAAAAGAAAAATAAAATTTTTGTTGCCAATCAATCAATTGGTAATTACCAATGTATTGAATCTCGTTGGTAAATTATATTGCTAAAAAAGAGTATTTTTTAGTGTAATTAATACATGAATGAGTGAAATGCCCTTCTTATTCTTAATGTGATTGTTTTCAATAATATTTTAAATTTGAAAACATATTTCATTCCCACATCTCTCTTAAAAATCCTTCAGGAAAGATAGAAAAGGAATATAATCTCTTGGTCCAGCGTAAGGTTTACATTTTCATTTTTGTTTGTCCAAAGTTCAAGTTGAATTCCCTATTCCACATTTCATATTTTATTGGTGATCATTAAGCCCTTGGGGCATGTGTTGAATTTTGGGTATTGATGATGACACGTGACAAGCATTTAATTTGTGAAATATGAGATGAAACACTATTGTGGAATATGTGATTCTATTTGGTGCGAAGTTAAGGTTTACATTTTTTTTCTCATGTGACACACATAAAATAATTATTTATTCTACATGTGGCCCACACATGATATTAATACAACCACCCACTACACATTAAATATTATATTTCTCAACCCTCTATATATTAAAATATTATATATCTTAATTTTCGTGCAAAAAGTAAATATAAACGTTAACGCGGGACGGAGGGTTCAAGTTGAATTTCCTATTCCACATTTGGTATTTTATTGGTGTTTCACAATATAAAAAACATATACCCTATAAATGATCATTAAACCCTTAGGGCATGTGTTGAATTTTGGGCATTGATGATGACATGTGGCAAGCATTTAATTTGCGGAATAGGAGATGAAACACCAATGTGAAATAGGTGATCCTATTTTGTCAAAAGTTAAGGTTTACATTTTTTTTTCTCATTTGACCGACAAAACAATTATTTATTCTACATGTGGCCCACACATGACACTAATACAGCCACCCACTACACATTAAATATTATATTTCTCAACCCTCTATATATTAAAATATTATATCTCTTAATTTTCGTGCAAAAAATAAATGTCAACGTTAACACGGAGCGGAGGGAGTATGAATTTGAAATCTCTTTAAAATATATACACTCTCTCCATCCCGTTTTAATAGTTACGTATCTTTGTACGTGTTAGTAATAAAATATATATTATGTATTTACTTAAAAAAATATTAGTATATATTTTCGTGCAAAAAGTAAATGTCAGCGTTAACGCGGGACGGAGGGTTCAAGTTGAATTCCCTATTCCACATTTGATATTTTATTGGTGTTTCACAATATAAAAAACATATACCCTATAAATGATCATTAAACCCTTGGGGCATGTGTTGAATTTTGAGTATGATGATGACACGTGGCAAGCATTTAATTTGTGTAATAGTAAATGAAACACCAATGTGGAATAGGTGATTCTATTTGGTCCAAAGTTAATGTTTACATTTTTTTTCTCAGTTGACCAACATAAAACAATTATTTATTCTACATATGGCACACACATGACACTAATACATCCACTCACTATATATTAAATATTATTATATTTCTCAATCTTCTATATATTAATATATTATATCTCTTAATTTTCGTGCAAAAAGTAAATGTCGATGTTAACTTTGGATGGAGGGAGTATGAATTTGAAATCTCTTTAAAATATATACTCTCTCCATTCCATTTTAATAGTTACGTATCTTTGTACGTGTTAGTAATAAAATATATACTCCCTCCGTCCCACAGTTTGACAGGGAAAGAGAGAGTATTATGTATCTACTTAAAAAAAATATTAATATATATCTTGTATTAAATAATTGTATAGCCCGAACCTGGAAACCCGACCTGTTTATGGCCCCGAGTCCAATTCCCTTAATGCCACCGCTTGGATTGCAGGCCATCGCCACAAGGACCAGCGCTAAGCAGCGACTGCTCTGTCCTATATAAACGGATTTTAATGCTGTTTCTTTCCGATGTGGGATGCTCAGAATCAGAATATATACAAATGATGATGTGAAAGTAATCGAATTTGTTGACAGAGATGATTCAAGGATCTCGCATTATTAATGTAGGATTATAGTTTAAGAAAGTGGAGTAATCTTGATTCTCCATTTGATTATCGAAATTACTGCACATTCTCTGTCTACACAGACGGATTTGGTTACGAACGGCTTTCAATTCTGATTCACGGAGCACAATCTGTTTGTCCAGAGATGACGCAGAACGGCGCAGCAACCTCCGACGGGGTTGATCGCCCACATGTTTGATTCATAATTCACAGATTCCATGGCGTTGTCTCTGCCCTTGTCGGCGATTTTTTGAGCAGATTGACGACGTTGTTGATGCCGTACAGCCGGTGTACAACGAGAAACTGCTGCGGCTTCTCCGCCGGGAAGTACGGCGCCACAAGGCAGTGCGGGTAGCACTTCCTCTGCTGGTGCTTGCAGGCGGCGCCAGCCATATAATACTTCACTTATTATGTGATGATACTGTAAGAATTTACGATTTAAGAATTTTATACTTTGAAACTTTATTATAAGTACAAAATGTGATTTTTCTTTATTTAATAAAATTTGTATAAACTTTTATACTTTGTTTAAATTAAATAATGACAGTCTCTAGTGAGATGGATTATTTATGAGATGGGTGTGAAACGGATTGACCCATCACTAAAGTATTCTTATTTTATAGATAAAGTATGTTTAATGGTTGTTAAAGTATGTTTATTCTTGATTATGTATTAAAGTATGATTTTAGTGTTTTATAATATGATTTATTATTAACATATTTTAACTACAACTTTATCTATATAGTATGATTTTAGTGTGTTATAATATGATTTATTATTAACATATTTTAACTACAAATAAACATACTTTATCTATATAATAATGATACTTTAGTATTGGGTCGACCCGTCTTACACCCATCTCACAAATAATTCATCTCACAAGAAAATTTCTTTAAAAAATAATGTACATAGTTACTTTAAGCGCAATAGAACTAAACATATTTATTGTAATTATCATAAAATAAAGAGTAAAATAGCGTATCTATTAAATTATGAGTGAGACTCCTGTGCACCCGGGCGCACGGAGCATATTCTCTGCGCTTTTGCAATTTCCATGACCCTTTGCAATTTAAACCCCTAGCAATATATATGTTTAAATAGAATTGGAGGGGGTTGTGTTCACATGGTGACACAGAATATTCTTCCGTGTCCCCGGGGGCGCAGGAGCTTTTGCCTTAAATTATTTAAAGTTGATGTTGAGAGTTACTTTATTTTTAGTGATACAAAATTACTATTCCCCCGTCCCACTTTATTTGCACCCTCACTTCGTCTTCGATACTGAGTTTAAGAAAAATGATAACTTTTAGGAGTATTATAGTACTCCCTCTGTCCCGGCGTAAGGGGGTAATTTGCTTTTTTGCATGTAGATTAAGGAGTATTATTATTTAATGTGTAGTGTGTAGTTGTATTAGTGGGAGTGTGAGTCCCATATTTATTTTAATTGTATTAGAGGGGGTGTGTGGGTCCCATGTGTGTAAAAAAGATAGGGGACTCTTTGGGTGGGACGACCAAAATGGTAAAATGGTCCCCTTAGCTTGGGACGGAGTGAGTTTTTTTTTTTATAAATGATAAAGTATGTTAGGGTGTTTTAGATAGAGGTGTTTTTTTGTAAATAAAATATATAAAGAATGATGATTGTTTTTACTTTTTACTTTTTTTAAGAAAATTATAATTTTTTTATGAAATAACCCAAAATAGTAAGTGTGTAATTTGAAAGAAAATAGAGGGAGTAATATTTTACACATCAACAAGGCATCATTCATGATCTAAATCAATTTAGTAAGAGTATGGAACAAAAGAATCGTTATAACTAATTATTTTATGAGTAGATCTAATTTACGTGTGTTAATATAGAACAAATTCATAATTACATAATGGGTCATGTATATAAGATAAAATGAGTCATTTCGCATCATTATCCCCTATACTTGTCTCTCTGTCTCTCTCCTCAACCTAATAAATCTATATTTATAAAATGGGATAAATAAGAAGTAATATTTTGAAGTACTCCCTCCGTCTATTTCCAATTTATCTGTTTGTTTTTTTTGCGTGGATTAAGAAGCATTATTATTTAATGTGTAGTAGGTAGTTGTATTAGTGGGGTATATAGGTCGCATATTTTAATTGTATTAGTGGGTGGGTGGGTCCCATGTATCTAAAAGTGGAAATGGATAGATTAAAAGTGGACGGCCGTAAATGGTAAAATTGATAGATTGACAGTGGACGGCCGTAAATTAATAAAAAATTATGTCTAATAAGTGAAAAGTGTAATAACTTTAGTATTAATAAGAAGTGATTACTAATAAAAACTAATAAAAATCTCACCGTGAGACGATCTCACAGAAGACTTCCTTTATCACAAATATACTCCGTTAGCGGTAATATTATTTATTTATGTAGTTATTGTTAATAATTCTTTGGCAAAAACTTGTGTGATAAAATATACTTAGAGAAATGAGTTTAGGTATGAATAATAAGTAATAACATTTTTAATAAAAAAATATATAACAGATTAATCATGAAAAGTGATGAATATTGTCCAATTAATTATTATTTCATAAATAATTTGTAGAATATTATATAAAAAGAGATGATATGTTTGCAAAATAATAGCTACTCATGAAAAAATAAAATAAAACAATATCATCACAAGACGATTTCTTAGAAAACTTGCTATACTTTATTATTTCATTATATTTCATTTTATTTTGTGAGGGAGGTTTATAATTAATGTAATACATCTGTCTAGTGTCCACCCGAGATTGGGCAAGTCTCAACCAACCACCACTCATTTGAGCCTAATACAGTTACTCATGTGAACAACATGGTGTCATTTATATTTGATTTCAAATATGAAGAAGAATCAATAATTCTCCAACAATATTGAGAGAAGTGAATGTTCTTAAATTGCAGCATTTAGTTGCATGTACACCACCTTGATTTTTTATTTGAAACTCATAAATATAAAAGATCAGCAAGCCAACTATTTAACGGCTAGTTATTTAGTAGTATTACAGTTACACCAGTTTAAAATTAGCAATTGGTGTAATATTTATTTCCCAATTGCAAAATATTACTTAATCAAATTAATAAATAATAATTACAGTAAGATTAAGGAGTGTTTGATTTAAATTCTATAATAATAATAATAATAATAATAATAATAATAATAATAATAATAATAATAATAATAATAATAATAATAATAATAATAATAATAATAAGAGTAGGTCTTGCGTGAGACAATTTTTCATTTTTTAAAATAGTTATTACTTTCGCTATAAAACGTTATCACTTTCGCTATAAAATGTTATCACTTTTTATTTATACTATAAATTGTTCATGAGATAGTATTATCACTTTTCATTAATTTATTATCACTTTCCTTTATAAAAAGTTATCACTTTCTGACCGTCTCACGTAAGCCCTTATGTGAGACGGTCTCATACAAGTCATTTCCTAATAATAATGAGGAGTATTATTGAATATTTAATATTCACTCAATCCCAAATTCATCTTCACGTTAATAAAAGTCACTTTTTACCTATTTTTAGGGATAATTTGGTATTTTGGGTAATATCTGTGTTAAAAATATGGTGACAAATTTGAAATTAAATCATGTGTTAGAGGAATATTTGTTAGTTATTATTATTATTATTATTTTTTAATGAAAGTGTGAAATTGAAATTGGGAAAAACCAAAATAGAAAGTGTGAAGTTAAAGTTGAAAGAGAGTGAGTGTGATTTATTGATGAATATTGGGGTAATAATTTGATCCATCATGAACATTGGCACATGAGATGATTAGAAGAGAGGTTAAGAGTAGTTATAATCAAGCTTGAGTACTGTATGACCGGTGCATGGAAGTTGGAGGCGCCGCGGTTAAGAACAAGTTATTATAACAGAAAATCAAGAAAATGGCAAAGTAAAAAAAAAACTGCTTCCGGTGCAAAGATCCGATCGATTTTTTTGGGTTGCTGAAATAATTTCGGACGATCTTCAGCAGTTTTTTTGTTGCATGATAGACTAACTTTGTAGTGAATATATGCACGATTATTGTGTTTCAAACCTAGCTCTAGATATTTAACTCACAAACCATACACATGATCACGGTACGGGATGTTCTGTGATATTTTGGTGTGGCATTTCCTGTAAATGACACGTGGCAGGGTAGAGAAATCCAATCCCTTGCTCCAAGGGTTGAAGCATTGACTTAGGTATAGTTGTCCTCCTCTTTCCTACGCAGTGGTGTAGGGGGATAAGGGGTACAACTGTACCCCAACCCCCCCCCCCCCCCCAACCCCCTACCCCCATTAAAAATATTTTTTTTGAAAAAAATTATATGAATTACTATTTTTATAAATTTATACTATAAATTTATGATAATAATGTGTTAAATTATTTTTTACAAATAAAAATTCAACAATGTTAACAATAATTATGATTTTAGAGTATTGATTTATTTATTACACGATTTTGAATATTAAATATTCCCTCCGTCCCTTTAATTATTTCACATTTTTCTTTTTATCCATCTCAACACTTATATACGTTTTTTAAAATGGTAGAAATGCATCTCAATAATACATACTTGAGAGGGACTAGGGTACAACTAGTTGTACCAATTGAATTGGTACAACCTTGGTCCCCACCATTCTTAATTAATTTCTGCTCCTTCATTAATGTTGTTTTTTATTTTATTTTATTTAAATGACCATTATACCCTAAACCCTAGAGATAAATTATACCCTAAACCAAAAGGGGTAAAATTACAATCATACCCTACCCTAAAACCTAGGGATAAATTATACCCTTAACCATAAGGGTAAAATTACAATTATACCATAAACCTTAAACCATAGGGATAAATTATACCCTAAACCACAAGGGTAAAATTACAATTATACCCTAAACCTTAAACCTTAGGGGATAAATTATACTCTAAACCACAAGGGTAAAATTACAATTATATCCCTAAAATTAAATTTAAAAAATGAAAAAAATAGTAACAGCAACAATTTAAAAAAAAAAAAAGAGGAAAATACACACCGAAGGTGAAGGAAGTAGGTTGTACCGGGGGTTGTACCAATTGGAGGTTGTACACAAGTCTTTGTCTACCTTACTTTTTACACATCTCAACAACTTTATACATAATTTTCATTAAATTATCTAAAATATTAATTTTTTATACACATTCTAGTAACTTTATATATTTTTAAACATAAAATTAATTTTTCTTAATTTCCACATAAAAAATATGTTTATTACTTATCGGGATGGAGGGAACAATATTTTTATAATTACATGTCATACCTCAGAAAAAAATTTCTGGATCCCCTACTGTTCCTACGTGTCAATCATCCAATGGAGTGACACAAGAGATATGTCATACCAAAATGGCACAGAAGATCACATTCAAAATTTTCACAGTCAATTAATTTCATAGCGTTCAATTCTAAAGTGTATTCTAGAGCTGTTTGGAGTGATTTCTTAGAGCTTGTATGTCATTGATCTACAAGATTACATCCAAAAGTCCAAGTGGACCGAATCACTCTAAATTCTAGTGTTGATCTCCGTTCTTTTTCAAACGAATATGATTGATGAAGGGGCGTAATGAATGAAAATAAGAGAATGACTGACTAACGAAAATATAAGCATCATTAATGAAATTAAGACTCCTCTATTCTCATTTCCCACCTCTACTTGGCAAACACCTCCTAGATTAAGTGAAGAAAATAAAAATAAAAATTGCTTATTAGATGTATATGAGGACAATTTTTATTAGAATTGATCAATCTATGCAAACATTTTAACTTCTACAACTTTCATTGGATTTCTTATTATATTTTTTTTATGTCATTCATTAAATAAATGACACATAGACGAGAGATAAAATTAAATTTTCCCTTAAAGTTTGTCGATAGTCGGGTTTTAATAGAAAATTAATTTGGTTGTAATTTAAATACCGAGCTAATCAAACATACTAATTGTATGAGAAGAGACCTTTATATGAGGGGGCGCACTATTCTGTGATGGTAGAGCTCTTTTATATAGTATGAGCTATCCAGAAAGCCCTATTGATGACCTACTAGTTTAGGAGGATGCAATGTTGTGCTTTCTTATATAATATATAAAGAGAGTATTTTATTTATTTCTTGAGGAAGCTAGAATAAGTGAAGTGTAGAAAGTGGGAAAGTGATTGATGAGTGTGTAGAGAGTATAACTGTAGAAATTGTTTGAATTCAGGGTCTATTTTTATCCACGGTTAAAAAATACATGATTTTATTTTTTATTTTTCAATTTAATTACGAACTATATTTTTTTATCAAAAAAATATGTGAATTTTTTTTCTTTTTCGATTTAATCACGGACTTTTTTTCATCAATTAAATACATGACCTTTTTATATTTTCTCAATTTAATCACAATTTTTTTCCTTTTCCAGTTAAATACATTTAAATTTTGTTTTACAGTTCAATTATAATTCTTATTTTAATAAAAATTATAACTAATTTAATTAATATTAATCAATACACATTAAATATTTAAAATATAATACATAAATAATTTATAATATTAAAAAAAATTATAAAACAATTCATATACTAAGTATATTTATAAATCTAATAAATTAGATAGTAAACAAACAATCAATATTCGTATATATGTGATAACAGGTTTTGATAAAATAATAATATTTATGAATAAATTGGTATATAAGCTATTAAAATTTTAATACGTTAAACTATTCATATATTGAGTATATTTATATACAACAATTTGTAATTAAATAATATTAATAAATAAATTTCTTATGATTTTTTAATATTAATTATATATATTATATGCATTTATAAGTAAATATTTATGTATTGATTTTTTTTTAAATTAAAGTTAATCATATATATTTTTATTTATATTAGAATTCGGATTAAATTGTTAAAAAAATATATGTATTTAATTAAAAAAGGAAAAAATTTGTAAAAAATAAATTGTTAAAATAACCCCACGCATACTCACACTCTCTTCAGCATTCTACTTCTAATAATTTGTCATGTAGCTAGAAGATTCTACCATAACAGTTGTCCACTCCATCTAATATTTGATTATCCAAATCTGCCGACATAATCTCCACTAGAGAATTCTAGATTTATTGAAGTAGGTGGTGATCTTCACATCCTATCACTCTCTTACATCCTTCTCCCGTTGCTTGGGCGCCTTTGTCTGTCCCTCCGACCATCTACACACACCCCGGGTAAGGATTCGAATACAAGTTCTCCTCTAGTCTTTGTATTTCCCCTGCTACTCTTGAATATGGAGCTCCGATTCTGTCCTTGGGCATGCTTCACCTCAGAGGTGAAGTGATTCCAAGAAATCGAGCTGTTGTCCAATGAATCAATGAGTCTAACAAAATTCAACTTGAATTGTACAATGTAGGAATGAGCATGTTGATCAGAGTATTGTTTGTTTGTTATCTATGATCAGTCTTACACCTGTTAGGATTTATCGTCCTTCTGAAGCCGTCGAACCTTCTGTGTCCCTGCCCTGCCCTGCCTTCGCCATGTTGCATCGTATGTATACGTGAAAGTATCGCTCTCTAAGGCTATGATGTAGTCTAAAGCAGCGAGGCGGTTCTGGTAAGGGTTCTCTAAAGCTATGATGTATCAACTTCTTTCATGAAAATTATGCAAATGAAAATTTTATACATATGTTCGGTCATACTGAGTGAACAGAGTATATTTATTCGGTGGAAGGAGCGTACAAATTGGAAGTGTTAAGTTGGAATAATCGAACATATTTTAATTATATAATTTTCATAGGGTTATTTATGTCTTTTTAATTAGAGATATTTTAATTATGGGGTATGTTTAGTAATTCTGGGTGCAAATAGCTGGCCCCTAAAAAAAGTTCATGATTAATTATTTAAAAATTTAGGATAAAGTGATGTATTTTAATGCAACTAGATATTTAAGACGTGCGCACGTCGTCGACACGTTTTATTTTGTAAATTAATATTATTATTATTATTATTTTATTATAAAAAATTAGATTTAAATATTTAAATATTATAAATCTAATTTCACAAAATTCATAAGTATCTTCTCCTTTTAATTCATAAACCAGGCAAAAAGACATTAATACATTTATATAAAATATATGAAAGATAAACATGATGAATAATAAATACTATATATCTTATATAAATAGAAGATCTAGATATTGATAAGCTGAATCATGAACTTGAATATATTAAAGTTAGAATGTTGTGCATAATTAACACAGAAGACATGTATGCTGTTGGATAAAACTTTACATTTGCCAAAAGTATAAATAATTAAATAATTAAATATTATTATATGAATTGATCAGGAACTACTTTCAGCAAAAGTAAAATACATGCATAGTAGAGAAATCCATCAAGGCATGGTTTTATAAATTAAAAACAATCAAGAAATGGCCAAAACTTATACACCAATTGAAAAGTTTCTTGAATTCTATTTCTCTATTAACTGTATCTAATGAAACTTGTCAATATATGGTTGAAGTAAGTATTATGGTGAAATTTAGATCATAGCAATAAATAAAATTTTAATTATCAAAGAGTTAAAGGATATTGAAGTTTAGATGAGTAAATAATAATATTATTGAAATAGTTATCTTTTAGTTGTTATAAAGAAGGGAGGTTAAGAGTTGGGTACTATCTTCTCATTTTATTTTATCACCCCGTTAAATAATCATAATTTCTCTTTTATTTTTTTATACTGCTGAGGTCTTTAGGATATGTTCATTTATTTAGTTCTGCCTTTTGACATTTAGCTCGTAAAAAAATTGTATCCTGTTAACAAAAATGATGATCGAGATTCGAGAATATAATTTATGAAAAGAAAAAATGAATACAATTTCTAATCAATTTACATAATTCAAGAGAAAGAATAGTACGTTTAAATTCTTTTAAATTTGGTATATATGATAAGAATCTTGATTAGTATAAAATTCAACATTTGGTATATATGATAAGAATCTTGATTAGTATAAAATTCAACAGTTGCTTTAAATCCTATAATACATCCAGGTGCTAATTTTTTTTTTTTATATAAAAAGTGCTGTTAAAAAAAGTCATAATCAATACATTAGTTATATTTAAATTATTCAGGTATCATATAAAACTTGTAGAACATGAATATAGAAAGGGAATAATCATTACTTAAAAAGAATACAACATTAGAGCAACTCCAAAAGACTGTAAACAGTCAACTTCTGTTGAGTAGTGACCTTCAAATGAATAAAGAAAATCTTAAGTCGTGACCTTCAAATCAATAGAAGAAATCTTCCATTGGTTGTTGAATGATACTATCATGAAAAAATTGAGTATTGTTAAAAATATAGTAATAAAAATAATAATCAAAATAAAATGATGATATATCAATTGTAGGGAAGAATAAATTAATTGATAATTTAGGTGATTTGGTTGATTGCATGTGAATATTTATACATGTAAAATAGACCTTTTAAATTCTTTTATCAATAAATGTATTGTATGTGATGAGGTGAATATTTATAATTGTGAATTAGACTTTATAAATTCTCACCTCAGTAAATATTATTTATATTTAATAGTATGTTATTAATTGAGTTAAGATTAAGATGTAAAAATAAAATATAAGTAATGATATAATTGAAAAAATATGTTTTTCAAGTGCTAGCCACTTTTAATATATTATTATTATTATATTAGGATAAAATTATTAATATAATCAATAAGATTAAAAAACTTATGACTTCATGAAAATTAATTATTGAAATAAATTATATGGAACATAAAAAGACATCACATTTATATTTCATAATTAATAATGTCACTTTTAATATATTATTAATATTAGTAATATAATAAATGAAGAGTAAAAATGTATTAAAGAAATATAAGCAAGGATAAAATGGGAAAAAATGTTAACACTTGCTAAGCCACTTTTAATATATTATATATATATATATATTATGATTAACCCTTTTAGTTAATATATACTTAATTTTCATTGTAAAGTATCCTAAATACTTGATCTCTTTGGAAGATCTAGCCCGGGAGATCGGATGACGCTTCCTGCCGACTTCCATTTTTGTATCCTTATTCACACACCACACATACCATTCTCTCTATTTCTCACCTTCTTCCCCAAACTTCATCTTCCAGCCATTTAATTCACTAAATTTCTATGTCATCCATTCCATTTGATTAAGCATCAATAATTTTCATGTTCCAGCCATTTAATTCAATAATTTTCATGTTCCATAAATATCAATAACTCATAACAATAACACTCTTTTAATACTACAAAAATATCATCACATTTTCGCACTTATTTGATCAATTTATACATTTTATTTTATTTAATTATCTAAAATATCTCATTCTCCCTTACATAATCATTTCAAAAAATTATTTTTCTTAAATTATATATATATATATATATATATATATATATATATATATATATATATATATATATATATATATATATGGAATGAAATACAAAATAACTTGCTAACATAAAGAACTTCAGCATGATTGGTACGATGGAATGGAATACACTAATTATTGGAAAAGAGATATGAAAGGAATGACAAAAAATAATTATTCTCATTATTAGTAATGATCAGGAATAACTCAGGTAATGATCATTAACTTAATTCAAATTTCACAATGGCAAAAACTTGTGTGCCCCGGGGGCACGCTGTGCGCCCATACAATTTAGTATTAAACTGTATACTCTTTAGTATAAAGACGTGTATCCTTTAATTTTTAAAAAAAATAAAAAATATTAATGAAAAGTGTATATCCTTTAGAACAAAATGTTGTACCATTATTAATTAAATTGTATACCCTTTAGAACAAAATGTTGTACCCTTACATATTTTGTGCACCTGGGGCACAAGAGACCAACTCTTTCACAATTTATATTTTATTTAAATTTTAAATTAATTCAAAATTAAATAAATTTAATATATATTAATAAAAAAATTATAAGTAAAATTAAAATAAAAATTTATAATATTTAAAATTAAAAAAAAATGTATGTAATTAAAAAAAATATTTATACAAATAAAATTAAATTTTATATTTAATATTACATATGTGTATTCAATTTACAAATAATATTAATTTGTAAAATTTAATAATATTTATTTAGAAAAAAGATTTAATTAAATATACAAATATTTATATTTTAAATTTCTTTCTTTTACTAAATTTTATTTTTCTTATATAATTTTTATTATAATGAGTATTAGATTATAAGAATATTTTATTTAAATTTTTTAATAATTTAATATTTTTATAAATAATTTAATGTTAAATTTTTTAATATGAAAATTTTATTTTAAATGAAAAAAATTAATTTATTTTTAATTTTGTAATTATACAAAAAGAGATGTGTTATAAATAAAAGAAACACTCTATTGTGAGACGGATTATTTGTGAGACGGATGTGAGATGGGTCGATCCATCATTAAAGTATGTTTGATGATTGTTAAAGTATGTTTTCTAAAGTATGTTTGATTATGTATTAAAGTATGATTTATCGTGTTATAATATGATTTATTATTAACATACTTTAACTACAAATAAGCATACTTTATATATCTATACAATAAGCATACTTTAATGATGGATCGACCCATCTCACATCCGTCTCACAAATGACCCGTCTTACAAGAGACTTTGTCTAAATAAAAATAAATTATTTATAATTATTAATGTATCTAATGCTATATCAAAAATAAAAATTAATATTTGATTCCATGAAGCATTAGAATAGGTAAAGCCATGAGGGTTGGGAGGAATCGTGATTTTCCATTTTAAGGAATATACACATTTTTTATGAAATCAGTATTTTCATTTGTAAAAATATACTAAACGTAGGAATAGGAATCAAATTAAGAATGTTGATTCCATTCCTAACTCATTATAGCATACCAATCATGCCATTAAAGGTATTTTCAAATAATTTTCAATGTCTATGACTAAGAATGTAAGAACATTTTTTTTTAATTGTTTCAAAATAATTATAAAGATTGTGGTAAAAACACCAATTATTTCCTAACCAATATAAAACCAAATTTTTTATAAGAATAATCATTAGGGAGAGAGAGAGCGCGCTTATGAAGTTTGGGGGGCTAGAGCCCCTCATCCTTACACAAGCATATATACGCCCCTATGTATATATGCATAAGTGAATACATGAAAGATGATAGAGAAAAGAAGAAATATTGATTGAGAGAATATAATTTATGGGCAAAGATTTGGGTGAGACTGCCTCACGGAATGACTTCTGTGAGAAGGATAAAAAGTGATACTCAATTGATAAAAAGTGATAATAGTACAATGAATTATTTCATGAACAATTTATAGTTAAAATAAAAAGTTACAAATTTTTTTAAGAAAAGTGATAATATTATTAATAAAAAGTGATTAAATAATTAAAAAAATATACAAAAATGGTCTCACAATGAGACGATCTCATGCAAGACTGCCCTATTTTTATAATAGGTAGGTGAGTGTAAGGTTAATTATGGATGGTTTCAAAATGTAGTTGTAAATATGAAAACTTATATATAATCTTTTAAATCCAAAACAAACATAATTATGATTGAATGATTCTCATTATCATTCCTTTTTTTTATTGGAAAATAAATATCATTACGATGCTGAAAACAGTCAGCATTGGATGATGATAAGATGAACTCTGGAGAAGAATTCCAAGAAAATACGCTAAAAACATTGTGTTTTGCAAAAAAAGCAAACTCATTAGCAACAAAATTAAATGCTTGACTAACCCAACAAAAAGAAACATATTGCAATTAAGACATGAGATTCCAAATATTACTTAAGATGGAGATAGCAACCACAGGATAATAAACTTCATTCAAGGCACAAAGTAGGACTATGGAAGCATCACTAATAAATAAAAGTACAGAGTACTTACGGGATATAGCCACCTCGATAGCAGGTCGGAGAGTGTGATAGGTGGTCAACACTTAAGTCAGCACACAGGACAAGACTAAAGGTCCATCCTATCGAAGCCGAAGTCTGCCGAAGCTGAAGTCCGACCAGCCAAGGTTCGTCCATTCAAGGTCCGAGGTCTTTCTGCCGAATCCAAAGTCAGTCCTGCCGAAGCCTATTGGAGTTAGAGTCCTCAGGAAGGCTGGTAGATGACCTGTCAAGTCAGATGTTGCCTCCTTATCAGACTTTTCCACTTCTCAATGTATAGCTACAGGTTTTCCCATCTCCCAAGCCTAGAGTATTTAATGTCTGTACGCTAAAAGTTAGGGCATTTATTGCTAGAATAGTAGGCTCACCTCACCTATGTAATAGGGGTTTATCTAACATAAATGGGGGGACGCATCTTCATCTTTACCTGCATCTTCATCCTTATCTTCATCATCAATGCTTACCTAGTGCACATTCTCCCCCACTACATACAAAACAAAAAAAACTGAAAGAAACAAACTCTCCACGTTAACTCCCACACACTTGGGAGGAATTTTTGTATTCTTTTCCTTCATGTTTTCTCTGCATATTATATTTGATTAGTTCGATTAAACCATATTACAGCCACATTAAATACTCACCCCATCCATTAAAATCGACTATCAACATTTGATGCTCGAGAAAGGGTACTTTGCAACTCCAAAAAAGTCATGGCGTCCAACTCTCACCAAGCAAGCTCAAGCTCAAAGACTTCCCAGTTTAAAGAAAATGAAGCAACTCACAGTAGGGGCCATACTAACAAAGTGGCCTTAACGAAATCACTAGATGAAGAAATGATGGCCTTGAAAATGAGGTTAGATGAGTTAGAAAAGAGACAAGGGTTTGGTGTGAGTGAACTTTATTTCAAGGGTTGGGTAGAACCCCATTGACACCAAACATCACCTCTCAACCGTATCAACCGGAGGCGAATTCCCACAAATTGGCACATATGAAGACAAATCAGACCCCATGGTATCTAAACAAGTTCACAGCGTGGATGACCGCCCATGGGAGCTCAGAAGCTACCAAGTGTCGACTGTTCCCGTTGACTCTAGGGGAACAACCTACACATATGTATAGCTTACTCTCCTCAGCCTCTATTGGTAGCTGGAAAGAACTCAAAAGACTCTTTCTATCTCAATTTGTCTACCTAGAGAAAAGCTCCAAGCTAAATCTAGCCAACATAAAACAAGGTCCTAAAGAATCCTTCCAAAGTTTTCTCAAAAGATTCAACGATCAGAAGGCAATAGGAGAAAAGATGAGTGCTGAGACATACACCGTGCTAGCTGCTGCCGTCCTACGGGCAGGGTCTGACATGTGGGTGGCCGTCCAATGAAACTTTCCATTATCTTACGAAGCATTCATGGTGATGGAACACAACTTCGTCCTAGTGGAATAAGCTTGGGATGGGGTTAGAGAGAATTGACCCACTTACGAATAAATATCCAACTCACAGGAAGGCGGATCTAATCCACCCAAAAGCAAATTTGACCGAGCAAACCAACTTGTGAGAAGATCCAACATGTCTGAAGGTAGATCTGACCTACCCATAGACAGATTCGACCGAGCAGACCATTTCATGGACAGATCCGATGTGTCCAAGAGGTAGAATCGGCCCACCGAAGGCAAATCTAACCTATTTGAAGGCAGAAACTCTCCAGACACTTAGTCCTACATGGACCCACAAAATGAGCCACCATGAGGATATTCGAGAGCGTGGAGACTCAAAAATCATCATAGGCCCAAAAGCCCCCGAACAACCAAAGTATGGACCCAAAGAAGCTGAGCTCGGGGGCTAAGGCCCAACAGCCAAGGGGAAAGCTCAAGAAGCCCTACTCAACCCTAATCATAGGTGCCGAAGCCCCCTAGCAGCCTAGGCATGGATCCAAATGGTTAAGCTCGGGAGCTAAGGCCCAATAGCTGAGGGGGTAAGCTCTACCAAACCTGAAGCATAGTCGCCAAAACCTCCCAAGCAGCAGAGAAAGGCTAAGCTCAGGGGATAAGGCCCAATTATTGAGGGGGTGAGCTCAAGAAGCCTTACTGAACCCCGGGCAAAGGCTCCAATAATAAAGGCAAAACCCAAAATATGCTCAAAGAGACTTTTGTTCGAGGCGTAAGCACAGATAGTTAAAGCACGAGCTCATGGATGCTCCCACATGAGGCTTGAACCTTATGAGGTTGAAACCAAAGAAATGCCTAGATGCAAGACCGAGCAGGCCCTTACATGAGGTTCAAATCTTACGAGCCTATCAAAAGATGAGCCACTACTCCCAGAAAGGCTATCGAGCCCCTAGCAGATTGCGAGCCCAAGTGTCTGAGCTCCATGATCCAAATGTCTAAAGATAAGTCAAGGGACAGTAGACCCTTTGATAAATCTCAAATAATTTAAGCCTTCATATATTTGGCAATAAAAGCACATTAACCATTATGCTTATCTCTGCAGCCTAAGGAGAAATCGTCTAAAAAGCCACCTCCTCCAATGTCGGAGACAATAATCAAGTTCCGGAGGGTCACAATATGAGCTAAGTCGGATCTGACTAACATAGACGACCACCAAGCCATAGCATAGGCCCGAGCAAAAACTAGTCTCAGAAAGATGCTCTACATTACGGAAGCCGGAGGGCTCACACTACCAAAATCGAATCCTCTTAATGAGCTATCACATAATCGAAGAGACCAAAAGATCTACCTACAAGATAATCGACCCGCCGATGAGTTTGTACTCTTTTACCCTACCTACTGTTTTCCTACTGAGTTTTTCATATGGAGATTTTTTAACGAGGCCAACAAAAGGTCATCTGTAGCCAATAGATCAATAACTTCTATATGAGGTTACTCTTTGCAATTCCACTACAAGCAGAAATCTCGGGGGCTAATGTGATAGGTGGTCCACACCTAAGTCACCACATAACACCAGGAAAAGGCTGAAGGTCCGTCCTGCCAAAGCCGAGGTTCGACTGATCGGTGTAATTTTCACCTAGATTTTAGTAGATTTTTATTATATATTTTTATGTGTTTTTATTCATTTTGTATATCATTCGGTGGTTTTATAAGAAGATATGGAGATTTGTGCTTTAAAATGATAAATGTGTGATTTTCATGATTAAGTCTACTAAATTACGCGATATTTGTAAATGTTTAGAGAATTGGTAGTTTGGTGTAATTTGTGTGATTTTCAGGTAAAAATGGATTCTAGACGTGGTAAGAAAGATGTGGGAAAAAACAGAGCTCAATTCGGAGTTGAAACGAGGGAGAACGAGCCAAAACAAAATGTTGAAAAATGCACGTCCAACTTATGTAATTTTTATGTATTCATGTAGAGCTCAAAAATGAGCGTGTGATATATGGTTGGAAAGCCACGGAAGAAAGGATCGTGTGAGCATAAGAATCACTTAAATCAGAATTTGAACGTGGAAGTTATGCATGAAACTGTGAGACTGCGCTGCACGCGCTGCACCTACACGACCCATGTGCCGAACTCGACCTGTGTTTGCGCCGAAGTCAGTTTTATAATATGTACGTGTTCTAGAAGCTTCCAGGGGATATTAAGACCTGTTTTGATGTGCCAAATACGAGAGAAATCATTTTGGATCAGTTCCACACACATTTTACATCACATTTTTACACACTAACTCTCTTCCATCCATCTCCATACCCTTTATCCATCCAATTCACTTGATCTCCTCAAATCCATCAATCAATCCATCCATCCACCAATCTAAGAAGGGAAATTCATCATTGGTTCAAGATTATAGCATAATCAAGGAGGAGAAAGTTCACCAACAAAGGGGAGCTAACTTACCTTTATTTTGTTATTTTCTTCATTATTTGGCTCAATTGGAGCAAGCCTTGGATTATGTTGAATTTGTAATGATATATAGTGGCTAGTCCTCATGTGAGGCTAGCAATATGATTGGTTAAGGATTATGTAGATTTTGCACACCACATATTTGATGAAATGATTGTTATGAATATTTTCTATCATGAATGCTTATTATCATTTTATATATGATTTGTGTGGTTAAACTCTCTATTCATAGTTTTAGGATGGTCATTCCAATATTATGCTTAGTGGTTTAATTAAATCATTGATTGCATGAGGTGACTTAGTTAGTGTGAGGGGAGGTAAGTCATACCCTTCTTATGCTTAGAATCTTATGATAGGACATTAGTGATGAACTAGTGAGGGGAACCAAACTTATGATAATAGTACCTTCATGGGAATTGAGAGTAAGAGACAATTCTAGGAGATTTAAACTTGTAAAAGAGTTGAGAACCTAGTTGCCTTGGCCAATAGGGATTAAGGGTACATACGTGATTGCCCTTAATATCATAACATGAAGACCATCAATGCATGTGTGTGTGTGAGTCTATATATACCTTATCTATGAATGTTGCTTGCCTAACATACTTCTTAGATTGTTCACCTTCATCCATAATTCATCTCATTTGTACATGTTCTATCTTTAATTGCTTTCCTAGTTGTTAGTTTTAGTGTTAATCATCCCCTCCTTATTGATAAGTCCTTCTAAAGTGAAACATCTTTCAAATACGGTTACCCACTTTCGCCCTTGGGTTCGATATTTCTAAATTTTGCACTTGGTCACTACGGTCTACTACGCAATAGAGTATGCTTGGTGCCGTTGCCGGGGAAAAAGCCTTCGGTGTAACGTGTTTGAATTTGTTAACTCTACTTAGAACATTTTTCTTATTTTTGCACTATATTTATTTTGGAAAATTTTGTTCTAACTTGTTCTTCTTGATAGGTACACCAACCTTGATAGAAGAGAAGAAGGAGCAACCAAAAATAGTAAATGAAGTGAAGTTGTAGAATTCACTTAAGAGATGATGAACATTGACCAATTTTACTATAATGGAGGAAATGGGGGATGGCAAAGTGCTTACAATGGAAATACATTCCAACCTAATCAAGCATACACTTATTCCGTTCCAAGTTCCAACAACCAAGTTCTTCCGGTTACTCCTTTATCCAAAAATAATGCCTTAATGGAGTTGCTTAGAAGATATGCTTATGGAAGTGATACAAGACTAAGTTTTCAATCGAGTCTTCCTAGTTATGGAGATTAATATCTTCAAAGTATGCCAACCTCTTATCTTACGGTGCAATAAGAGTGGATGATGCCTAGTTCTCAAGTAGATGATATGTTTTACATGCAAGGGAGCACTTTCCCAAGTATTTATCAAGGGAATTATCTCCAAAAACAAAGATGGTAATCACCGAGTGAAGAGATAAAATCACCCGTAGAAGGTAGAGTTGGAAAACTCATGGATATGTTGAATGAGATAATTGAATTTAGAAGAGAAATGAGTAAGGAAAATGAAAGGATATTTGAGGCCTTAGAACGTCGAATGAGTCAATGATAAGTGAACGGAACACTCTTTGCGAAATGGTGAATTTTGATGAAAAAATTGAAGAAGAGTTAGAGGTAGAAGAGTGTTCGGGGGATTATGAAGAAGACTCAAGAGAAGGTAAAAGAAAGCTTAGAGGGAAAAAGTGAGAGGAGTAAAGAGCCTAAGGAAAAAGAAAGTTTTGAGGAGGAAGAAATTATCTATGATTCTTATCTCTTTTTGATAAGGAAAATTTGAGTGAAGATGAAGAATCGAGAGAGGAGTATGAATTTGATGAAGTGGAACAAAGTCTAAAAGCACTTGAAGATGAGTTCGAGAGTGAAATGAGCATTTCTACACCTTTTAACTCTTCAAGTTGCATTGAATTTCAAAATATTGACTTTGTCTTACGTATTGATTCTTCTCATGCTTTAGGTACAAAAGAGAGCCTGAAGAAATGTTGGGAACATACTTGATAAAAAAGAATCAGTGGTGGTCGAGAAAAGAAAGGTTAATGGAATGCAAGCTCAAGCGAGTTGAGTTTTAAAAGTCAATCTCTAAGGATGTTACTATGGTCGTTACTTGCCACAATTGCCTAACAGAGGAAGAAGCACAGAGATTAAAATTTGATGGCAAGAATGAACGATATCCTTGGCCATTCCGATGAGTTCTCCATAAGCCATCCAGCTTGAAGACGTTAAATTTAGCGTTGGATGGGAGGCAACCCATCGGTTTATTGCTTTCATTTATTTACTTTGAGTTAGTTTTCTTGCATTTTTGGAATATAGGTTGACTGTGATCATTGAGAAGGATACATATTGGAGATACGAGAAGTGCTTGATTTGAAGTGTGAAAGTATGTCTCACCAATAGTTGCAAACTTAAATTTCAATTCTTGTTACAATTTAAGTTTGGGGGGATAGTGCATGGTGGACATACCTTGAATTGATGTGATGCATATACTTTCTCTACAAGAACCTCATTGTTGGAAATTACAAGGGTAAGTTCCACCACTTTTTGCAAACTTAATTCTCTACTTGTTTCGATTTAAGTTTGGGGGGAGAGTGCGTGGTGTGACTCACCACTTGAGTGTGCTTATTATGTTGATTCAGAGGTCTTCTTGTCTTCTTGTAAAATTGGGTAAATTTTAAAATTTTTCTCATGAGTATTGATTTGATTTTGGTTAGTTTGATTATGTTGAAGTGCATGCTAGTTCATTATTTGATAGTAATTGTTGAGCTAATGGTTTTGATGAGATTTTGAGCATATATGAGGTATATCGAAAGCATAAAAGCAGGGCAAAACAGGTCTCAGAGTTGAAAAAATTATCAAAAACATGTGGTAGGGCACGACCCGTGTGCAGTACACGGCCCTATAAGAAGTGGCTGTGTGCCAACATCTGAGGCGGCTACACGTCCAGGCTGAAGGCGAGTACAGCGCACGACCCGTGTAGTGCACAACAGCATGAGTCGTGTTCAGCGCACGGCCCTGTAAGAAGTGGCCGTGCTCTAGCACCTGAAACACCTACACACACATGCCGAGGTCATGTGTGGAACACGAGGCGTGTCGAGGGAGGAAGCACGAGTCGTGTAGCGAACACGAGTCGAGTGCAGTCCAGTTTCCAGAAAATTCCCAGCTCATCGTGCATGCAGCCTGATTGTTCGTGCTAGCCATTTTCACCTCCGGATGCCGTTTCAGGGAGTTCACTTTACTACTCATCATTTCCATATTCTTAGCATATACATGATTTTGAATTGAACTTGATTGGATTGGCATGCTACTTCATGTGTTATGTACTTGGGAGGTTTTACTTTATTTATTAATTTTTTCTATTTTTGAATAAGGTGGCAAAATCTTGAGCTTACATGTTATTGGATGATGAGGATATGTGCTTAAATTTCTTTTGACGGATGGAATTTTCGTTTTTGCATGTTATGTTTTTTTGTGTTGTTTCTAGCTTGGTGATTTTTTTCTTATGTGTTTTGTTTGAAATTTTATTCTTGTATAGTGTTGCTTGGTGGTATGTTTTGGGTTGTTATGAGTTGTTTTTGAATATGAGTGATGATATGTTGTTTATGATAAGTGATTTCGAACTATGTTGAGAATCTCTACTCTTTAAAATTGTGACATTGTCTATTTAACTTGTTCAATTTTGAGATAAATTGAGGTGTAATCGGTTCCTTAAGGTACGAGCAAAAGCTTGTGAGCATTTGAGCCTCAACCGTGCATCCATGGTTAATTTCTTCATGAGTGGATCGATTGAGCCTTGATAAACTAGAAGTTGCTCATTGACTACGGGAATGAGACCGAGGAGGTTATTGAGAAGATCTTAGGCCATCCATGTTATTTTATAGTAATTGCCATATATTTCCTTACCCTTATACATCATCCCTAGTTAGCCACTTTGAGCCTTTAAGCCTATTTCTTGTGATATAAGCAAATTACAAGCCATGATTACCCACTTAGGCCTTTTATATATGTATACCTTTTGTATGGGTGATTGAAGAGATGATGGTATGCAAGGTTTGATGTGAGAATTGTGCTAGAGAAGAAAGAAAATGGTAAACAAGCAAGAAAATGATGAAAAGAGCTCAAGCAAGTACACATGCAACCTTCAAAACAAGAAAAATGAGCAAAATCAACAAAAATATGCTCAAGGAAATCAAAAGTCAAAAGGAAGGTAGCATAAATCGAGATAAGCTCAAGAAATCTAAGGAATGATAATGATTAGTGCTTGTGATTAGAAAATAAAAGAAAGGAAGATAGAAATATGGAGAAGTTGAAGAAGTTGATCATCTCTTCAATTACTTACACTTATAAGTCACTCTTATCTATATTCTCCCTACCATTACCAAAGAGCCTATGATTACATCCAAATGTGAAAGTCCTTTTTGATCATTAGGTGAAGCCTTGGTGGCTTCTGAATGTAGTCCGTGAGCAAGCCTATGGTGCGTCGGGTTCAATCGGTTGATGAGTGTTGATATACCCTACTTCATAGAATGCTAAGTGTATTTTGATATCCGATGTGAGGCTTGGACCGGAAGGGACCTTATTACTCTTTATTCTCTTTAAATTGAACTTGTTAACTTTTCATGTCATGAGTTTAATGTTGTAGGGTAATTTGATATGATTTGTATTCCTTGTTACTTATGATGTGTTATTGCTCATGTTCTTTAGATCTTTCTCTAGGTGAAAATTTCCCCTCTCATTTTCTCAATTTCGTTGCTCGAGGACGAGCAACGCTTTAAGTTTGGGGGTTGATCGGTATCATTTTTACCGAGATTTTAGTGTCTTTTTATTATGTATTTTTGTGTATTTTTATTCATTTTATATATCATTTGGTGGTGTTATATGAATATATGGTGATTTGTTCTTTGAAATTATAAATATGTGATTTTCATGATTAAGTGCCTTAAATTGCGTGATATTTGTAAATGCTTAGAGAATTAGTAGTTTGGTGTAATTTATGAGATTTTTAGGTAAAAATGGATTCTAGACGCGTTAAGAAAGATGTGGGAAAAAATAGAGCTCAATTCGGAGTTGAAACGAGGGAGAACGAGCCAAAATAAAATGCTGAAAAATGCACGTCCAATTTGTGTAATTTTTATGTATTAATGTAGATCTCAAAACTAGACTTGTTATACATGGTTGGAAAGCCACAGAATCAAGGATCGTGAGAGAATAAGAATCACTCGAATCGAAATTCGGATGTGGAAGTTATGCGTAAAACGGTGAGACTGCGCTGCACGCGCTGTACCTACATACTCATGTGCCGAAATTGACCCGTGTTCGCGCCGAAGTCAGTTATATGATATGTACGTATTCCAGAAGCTCCCAGGGGTATTAACACCTATTTTGATGTGCCAAATATGAGAGAAATCATTTTGGATCAGTTCCACCCACATTTTACACAATATTTCACACACTAATTCCTTTCCATCCATCTCCATACCCTTCATCCATCCAATCCACTTGATCTCCTCAAATCTATCGATCAATCCATCCATCAACCAATCTAAGAAGAGGAATTCATCATTGGTTTAAGATTATAGCATGATCAAGGAGGAAAAAGTTCACCATCAAAGGGGAGCTGAGCTAACTTACCTTTATTTTGTTATTTTCTTTATTATTTGGCTCAATTGGAGCAAGCCTTAGATTATGTTGAATTTGTAATGATATATAGTGGCTAGTCCTCATGTGAGGCTAGCAATATGATTGGTTAGGGATTTTGTAGATTTTGCACACCACATTTTTGATGAAGTGATTGTTATGAATATTTTCTATCATGGATGCTTATTCTCATTTTATATGATTTGTGTGGTTAAACTCTCTATTCGTAGTTTTAGGATGGTCATTCCAATATTATGCTTAGTGGTTTAATTAAATCATTGATTGCATGAGGTGACTTAGTTAGTGTGAGGGGAGGTAAGCCATACCCTTCTTGTGCTGAGAACCTCATGATAGGACATTAGTGATGAACTAGTGAGGGGAACCAAACTTATGATCATAGTACCTTCATGGAAATTGAGTGTAAGAGACAATCCTAGGAGATTTAAACTTGTAAAAGAGTTGAGAACCTAGTTGCCTTGGCCATAGGGATTATGAGTACATACGTGATTGCCCTTAATATCATAACATGAAGACTATCAATGCATGTATGTGTTTGAGTCTATATATACCTTATCTATGAATGTTGCTTGTCATACATACTTTTTAGATTGTTTACCTTCATCTATAATTTATCTCATTTGTACATGTTATATCTTTAATTGCTTTCCTAGTTGTTAGTTTTAGTGTTACTCATCCCTTCCTTATTGATTAGTCCTTCTAGAATGAAACATGTTTCAAATATGGCTACCCACTTTCGCCCTTGGGTTCGATATTTTTAAATTTTATACTTGGTCGCTATGGTCTACTAAGCGATAGAGTACGCTTGCTCTAATCAATTGATTTTAAAATTGAAACCAAGTTCATGGCGCCATTGCTGGGGAGAAAGCCTTCGGTGTAACTTGTTTGAATGTGTAGCTCTACTTAGGAAATTTTTCTTATTTTTGCACTATATTTGTTTTGGAAATTTTTGTTCTAACTTGTTATACTTTATAGGTACACCAACCTTGAAAGAAGAGAAGGAGCAACCAAAAATAGTAAGTGAAATAAAGTTGTAGAAGGTCACTTAAGAGATGATGAGCATTACCAATTCTTCAATAATGGGGAAAATGGGGGATGGCAAAGTGCATACAATGGAAATACATTCCATCCTAATCAAGCATACACTTATTCCATTCCAAGTTCCAACAACCAAGTTCTTCCGGTTACTCCTTAATCCGAAAATAATGACTTAATGGAGTTGCTTATAAGATATGCTTATGGAAGTGATACAAGACAAAGTTTTCAACCGAGTCTTCCTAGTTATGGGAATCAATATCTTCAAAGTATGTCAACCTCTTATCCTACGATGCAACAGGAGTGGATGATGCCTAGTTCTCAATTAGATGATATGTTTTACATGCAAGGGAGTACTTTCCCAAGTGTTTATCAAGGGAATTATCTCTAAGAAAAAATATGGCAATCACTGAGTGAAGAGATAAAGCCACTTGTAGAAGATAGAGTTGGGAAACTCATGGATATGTTGAATGAGATGATTGAATTTAGAAGAGAAATGAGTAAGGAAAATGAAAGGAGATTTGAGGCCTTAGAACGTCGAATAAGTCAAATGATAAGTGAACGGAACACTCTTCGCGAAATGGAGAATTTTGATGAAAATATTGAAGAAGTGTTAGAGGTAGAAGAATGTTCGAGGGATTATGAAGAAGACTCTAGAGATGTTGAGCTTATTGAGGATAAGGAAGACAAGATGAAAGAAAGCTTAGAGGAGGAAAGTGAGAGGAGGAAAGTGAGAGGAGTAAAGAGACTAAGGAAGAAGAAAGTTTAGAGGAGAGAGAAATTATCTATGATTTCTTATCTCTTGTTGATAAGGAAATTTTGAGTGAAGATGAAGAATCGAGAGAGGAGTATGAATTTGATGAAGTGGAACAAGGTCTAAAAGCACTTGAAGATGAGTTCGAGAGTGAAATGAGCATTTCTACACCTTTTAACTCTTCAAGTTGCTTTGAATTTCAAAATATTATTTATATTGAATTTGTCTTACCTATTGATTCTTCTCAATGCTTTAGGTACAAAAGATAGCGTGAAGAAATATTGGGAACATACTTGATAAAAAAGAATAAGTGGTGGTCGAGAAAAAAAGGTTAATGGAATGTAAGCTCAAGAGAGTTGAGTTTTTTAAAGCTAATCTCGAAGGATGCTACTACGGTCGTTACTTGCCACAAATGCCTAATAGGGGAAGAAGTACAAAGATTAAAATTTGATGGCAATAATGAACGATATCCTTAGTCATTCCGATGAGTTCTCCATAAGCTGTCTGCCTTGAAGACGTTAAACTTAGCGCTGGATAGGAGGCAACCCATCGGTTTATTTCTTTCATTTATTTACTTTGAGTTAGTTTTTTTACATTTTTGGAATGTAGGTTGATTGTACTCATTGAGGAGAATACCAATTGGAGATACGAGAAGTGCTTGATTTGAAGTGTGAAAGTATGCCTCACCACTTGTTGCAAACTTAAATTTCAACTCTTGTTGCAATTTAAGTTTGGGGGGATAGTGCATGGTGGACATATCTTGTATTGTTGTGATGCATATACTTCTCTACAAGAAGCCCATTGTTGGAAACTACAAGGGTAAGTCCCACCACTTTTTGCAAACTTAATTCTCAACTTGTTTCGATTTAAGTTTGGCGGGAGAGTGCATGGTGTGACTCACCACTTGAGTGTGCTTATTATGTTGATTGAGAGGTCTTCTTGTCTTCTTGTAAAATTGAGTAAATTTTAAAATTTTCTCATGAATATTGGTTTGATTTTGGTTAGTTTGGTTGTATTGAAGTGTATGCTAGTTAATTATTTGATAGTAATTGTTGTGCTAATGGTTTTGATGAGATTTTGAGCATATATGAGGTGTATCGGAAGCATAAAAGCAGGGCAAAACACGGTTCAGAGTTGAAAAAAATGTCAAAAACATGTGGCAGGGCACGACTCTTGTGCAGCACACTACCCCGTAAGAAGTGGCTGTGTGCCAACATCTGAGGCAGCTACACGCCTAGGCTGAAAGCGAGTGCAGCGCACGACCCGTGTTGTGCACAACAGCACGAGTCATGTTCAGCGCACGGCCCTATAAGAAGTGGGCGTGAGCTAGCGCCTGAAACACCTACACGCCCATGCCGAGGTCATGCGCGGAACACGAGGCGTGTCGAGGGAGGAAGCACGAGCCGTGTAGCGAACACGTGTCGAGTGCAGTCCAATTTCTAGAAAATTCCCAGCTCGTCGTGCATGCAGCCTAATTGTTCGTGCTAGCCATTTTCACCTCCGGGTGCCGTTTCAGGGAGTTCACTTTACTACTCATCATTTCCATTTTCTTAGCATATACATGATTTTGAATTGAACTTGATTGGATTGGCATGTTACTCATGTGTTATATACTTGGGAGATTTACTTGCTTTATTAATTTTTTTAATTTTTGAATAAGGTGGCAAAATCTTGAGCTTACATGTTATTGGATGATGAGGATATGTGCTTAAATTTCTTTTGACGGTGGAATTTTCGTTTTTGCATGTAATGTGTTTTTGTATTGTTTCTTGCTTGGTTAGTCTTTTCTTATGTGTTTTGTTTGAATTTTTATTCTTGTATAGTGTTTCTTGGTAGTATGTTTTGGGTTGTTGTGAGTCGTTTTTGAATATGAGTGATGATATGTTGTTTGTGATAAGTAATGGCAAACTATGTTGAGAATCTCAACTCTTTAAAATTATGACATGTTCTATTTAACTTGTTCAATTTTTAGATAAATTGAGGTGTAATAGGTTCCTTAAGGTTCGAGCAAAAGCTTGTGAGCATTTGAGCCTCAACCGTGCATCCATGGTTAATTTTTTCATGAATGGATTGATTGAGCCTTGATATACTAGAACTTGCTCACGGACTACGGGAATGAGCCCGATTAGTGCAGGTTAGTGAGATGATCTTAGGCCATCCTTATTATTTTATAATAATAGCCATATATTTCCTTACCCTTATACATCATCCCTAGTTAGCCAAATTGTGCCTTTAAGCCTATTTTTTGTAATATAAGAACATTACTAGCCATGATTATCCACTTAAGCCTTTTATATATGTATACCTTTTGTGTGGGTGATTGAGGAGATGATGGTATGCAAGGTTTGATATAAGAATTGTGCTAGAGAAGAAAGTAAATGGTAAACAAGCAAGAAAATGATGAAAAGAGTTCAAGCAAGTACACATGCAACCTTCAAAACAAGAAAAATGAGCAAAATCAACAAAAATATGCTCAAGGAAATCAAAAGTCAAAAGGAAGGTAGCATAAATCAAGATAAGCTCAAGAAATCTAAGGAATGATAATAATTAGTGCTTGTGATTAGAAAAGAAAAGAAAGGAAGATAGAAACATGAAGAAGTTGATCATCTCTTCGATTACTTACACTTATAAGTCACTCTTATTCATATTCTCCCTACCATTACCAAAGAGCCAATCATTACATCCAAAAGTGAAAGTCCTTTTTTATCATTAGGTAAAGCCTTGATGGCTTCTGAATGTAGTCCATGAGCAAGCATATGGTGCATCTGGTTCAATCGGTTGATGAGTATTGCTATACTCTACTTCATTGAGTGTTGAGTGCATTTTGATATCCGATGTGAGGCTTGAACTGGAAGGGACTTTATTACTCTTTATTCTCTTTAAATTGAACTTGTTAATTTTTCATGTCATTAGTTTAATGTTGTAGGGTAATTTGATATGATTTGTAGTCCTTGTTACTTATGATGTGTTATTGCTCATGTTCTTTAGGTCTTTCTCTAGGTGAAAATTCTCCCTCTCATTTTCTCATTTTCGTTGCTCGAGTACGAGAAACACTTTAAGTTTTGGGGGTTGATCGGTGTCATTTTCACCTAAATTTTAGTATATTTTTATTATGTATTTTTGTGTGTTTTTATTCATTTTGTATATCATTTTATGGTGTTATATGAAGATATGGTGATTTGTGCTTTAAAATTATAAATGTGTGATTTTCAAGATTAAGTGCCTTAAATTGCGCGATATTTGTAAATGATTAGAGAATTAGTAGTTTGGTGTAATTTATGTGATTTTCAGGTAAAATGGATTCTAGACGTGGCAAGAAAGATGTGGGAAAAAATAGAGCTCAATTGGAGTTGAAACGAGGGAGAACGAGCCAAAACAAAATGCTGAAAAATGCACGTTCAACTTGTGTAATTATTATGTATTCATGTAGAGCACAAAACTAGACGTGTTATAAATGGTTGGAAATCCACGGAAGCGAGGATCGTGTGAGCATAAGAATCACTCAAATCGAAATTCAGACATGGAAGTTATGCATGAAACGTTGAGACTGCGCTGCACGCACTGTACCTACACGACCCATGTGCCAAACTCGACCTGTGTTCACGCCGAAGTCAATTTTATGATATGTACGTGTTCTAGAAGCTTCCAGGGGGTATTAAGACCTGTTTTGATGTGCCAAATATGAGAGGAATCATTTTGAATCAGTTCCACACACATTTTACACCATATTTTCACACACTAACTCCCTTCCATCCATCTCCATACCCTTCATCCATCCAATCCACTTGATCTCCTCAAATCCATCGATCAATCCATCCATCCATCAATCTAAGAAGGGGAATTCATCATTGGTTGAAGATTATAGCATGATCAAGGAGGAGAAAGTTCACCATCAAAGGGAAGCTAACTTACCTTTATTTTGTTATTTTCTTAATTATTTGGCTCAATTGGAGCAAGCATTGGATTATGTTGAATTTATAATGATATATAATGGCTAGTCCTCATGTAAGTCTAGCAATATGATTGGTTAGGGATTATGTAGATTTTGCACACCATATGTTTGATGAAATGATTGTTATGAATATTTTCTATCATGAATGCTTATTCTCATTTTATGTATGATTTGTGTGGTTAAACTCTCTATTCATAGTGTTAGGATGGTCATTCCAGTATTATGCTTAGTGGTTTAATTAAATCATTGATTGCATGAGGTGACTTAGTGTGAGGGGAGCTAAGCCATACCCTTCTTGTGCTTAGAACCTCATGATAAGACATTAGTGATGAACTAGTGAGGGGAACCAAACTTATGATCATAGTACTTTCATGGGAATTGAGAGTAAGAGACAATCCTAAAAGATTTAAACTTGTAAAAGAGTTTAGAACCTAGTTGCCTTGGCCATAGGGATTAGGGGTACATACGTGATTGCCTTTAATATCATAACATGAAGACCATCAATGCATGTCTGTGTGTGAGTCTATATATACCTTATCTATGAATGTTGCTTGCGTTACATACTTCTTAGATTGTTCACCTTCATCCATAATTCATCTCATTTGTACATGTTCTATCTTTAATTGCTTTCGTAGTTGTTAGTTTTAGTGTTACTCATCCCCTTCTTATTGATTAGTCCTTCTAGAGTGAAACATGTTTTAAATACGGCTACCCACTTTCGCCCTTGGGTTCAATATTTCTAAATTTTTCACTTGGTCACTACGGTCTACTACACGATAGAGTACACTTGCTCTAATCAATTGATACCAAAATTGAAACCAAGTTAATTACGCCGTTGCCGGGGAAAAAGCCTTCGGTGTAATGTGTTTGAATTTGTTAGCTCTACTTAGGACATTTTTCATATTTTTGCATTATATTTATTTTGGAAAATTTTGTTCTAACTTGTTCTTCTTGATAGATACACCAACCTTGATAGAAGAGAAGAAGGAGCAACCAAAAATAGTAAGTGAAGTGAAGTTGTAGAAGGTCACGTAAGAGATGATGAACATTGACCAATTCTACAATAATGGAGGAAATGGGGGATGGCAAAGTGCTTACAATGAAAATACATTCCAACCTAATCAAGCATACACTTATTCCGTTCCAAGTTCCAACAACCAAGTTCTTCCGGTTACTCCTTTATCCGAAAATAATGCATTAATGGAGTTGCTTAGAAAATATTCTTATGGAAGTGATACAAGACAAAGTTTTCAACCGAGTCTTCCTAGTTATGGGGATCAATATCTTCAATATATGCCAACCTCTTATCCTACGGTGCAACAAGAGTGGATGATGCCTAGTTCTCAAGTAGTTGATATGTTTTACATGCAAGTGAGTACTTTCCCAAGTGTTTATCAAGGGAATTATCTCCAAGAACAAAGATGACAATTACCAAGTGAAGAGATAAAGCCACCCATAGAAGATAGAGTTGGGAAACTCATGGATATGTTGAGTGAGATGATTGAATTTAGAAGAGAAATGAGTAAGGAAAATGAAAGGAGATTTGAGGCCTTAGAATGTCGAATGAGTCAAATGATAAGTGAACGGAACACTTTTCGCAAAATGGAGAATTTTGATGAAAAAATTGAAGAAGAGTTAGAGGTAGAAGAGTGTTCGGGAGAATATGAAGAAGACTCTAGAGATGTTGAGCTTATTGAGGATAAGGAATACAAGGTGAAAGAAAGCTTAGAGGAGGAAAGTGAGAGGAGTAAAGAGCCTAAGGAAGAAGAAAGTTTTGAGGAGGAAGAAATTATCTATGATTTCTTATCTCTTTTTGATAAGGAAAATTTGAGTGAAGATGAAGAATCGAGAGAGGAGTATGAATTTGATGAAGTGGAACAAGGTCTAAAAGCACTTGAAGATGAGTTCGAGAGTGAAATTAACATTTCTACACCTTTTAACTCTTTAATTTGCATTGAATTTTAAAATATTATTTATATTGACTTTGTCTTACCTATTGATTCTTCTCAATGCTTTAGGTACAAAAGAGAGCTTGAAGAAATATTGGGAACATGCTTGATAAAAAGAAATAAGTGGTGGTCGAGAAAAGAAAGGTTAATGGAATGTAAGCTCATGCGAGTTGAGTTTTTAAAACCAATCTCGAAGGATGCTTCTACGGTCGTTACTTTTCACAAATGCCTAATAGAAGAAGAAGCACAAAGATTAAAATTTGATGCTAAGAACGAACAATTTTCTTGGCCATTCCGATGAGTTCTCCATTAGCCGTCCGGCTCGAAGACGTTAAACTTAGTGCTAGATGGGAGGCAACCCATCGATTTATTGCTTTCATTTATTTACTTTGAGTTAGTTTTCTTGCATTTTTGGAATGTAGGTTGATTGTGCTCATTTAGGAGGATACATATTGGAGATACGAAAAGTGCTTGATTTGAAGTGTGAAAATATGTCTCAACACTTGTTGCAAACTTAAATTTCAATTGTTGTTGCAATTTAAGTTTGGGGGGATAGTGCGTGGTGGACATACCTTGAATTGTTGTGATGCATATACTTCTCTACAAGAAGCTCATTGTTGGAAACTACAAGGGTAAGTCCCACCACTTTTTGCAAACTTAATTCTCAACTTGTTTCGATTTAAGTTTGGGGGGAGTGTGTGGTGTGACTCACCACTTGAGTGTGCTTATTATGTTGATTGAGAGGTCTTCTTGTCTTTATGTAAAATTGGGTAAATTTTAAAATTTTTCTCATGAGTATTGGTTTGATTTTGGTTAGTTTGGTTGTGTTGAAGTGCATTCTAGTTCATTATTTGATAGTAATTGTTGTGTTAATGGTTTTGATGAGATTTTGAGCATATATGAGGTGTATTGGAAGCATAAAAGCAAGGCAAAACAGGGTTCGGAGTTGAAAAAATGTCCAAAATATTTGGTAGGGCACGACCCGTGTGCAGCACACGACCCAGTAAGAAGTGGCTGTGTGCTAACATCTGAGGCGGCTACACGCCCAGGCTGAAGGCGAGTACAGCGCACGACCCGTGTAGTACACAACAGCACGAGTCGTGTTCAGCGCACAACCCAGTAAGAAGTGGTCGTGCGCTAGCACCTAAACACACCTACACGCCCATGCCGAGGTCGTGTGCAGAACACGAGGCGTGTCGAGGGAGGAAGCACGAGCCACGTAGCGAACACGAGTCGAGTGCAGTCCAATTTCCAAAAAATTCCCAGCTCGTCGTGCATGCAGCCTGATTGTTCGTGCTAGCTATTTCCACCTCCGGGTGCCGTTTCAGGGAGTTCACTTTACTACTCATCATTTCTATTTTCTTAGCATATACATGATTTTGAATTGAACTTGATTGGATTGGCATGTTACTTCATGTGTTATGTACTTAGGAGGTTTACTTTATTTATTAATTTTTTTATTTTTGAATAAGGTGGCAAAATCTTGAGCTTACATGTTATTGGATGATGAGGATATGTGCTTAAATTTCTTTTGACGGATGGAATTTTCTTTTGCATGTTATGTATTTTTATGTTGTTTCTTGCTTGGTGAGTCTTTTCTTATGTGTTTTGTTTGAATTTTTATTCTTGTATGGTGTTGCTTGGTGGTATGTTTTGGGTTGTTGTGAGTCGTTTTTGAATATGAGTGATGATATGTTGTTTGTGATAAGTGAAGGCGAACTATGTTGAGAATATCTACTCTTTAAAATTGTGACATGTTCTATTTAACTTGTTCAATTTTGAGATGAATTGAGGTGTAATAGTTTCTAAAGGTCCGAGCAAAAGCTTGTGAGCATTTGAGCCTCAACCGTGCGTCCATGGTTAATTTCTTCATGACTTGATCGATTGAGCCTTGATAAACTAGAACTTGCTCATGGACTATGGGAATGAGCCCGATTGGTGGAGGTTAGTGAGATGATCTTAGGCCATCCTTGTTATTTTATAGTAATTGCCATATATTTTCTTACCCTTATACCTCATTTCTAGTTAGCCACTATGAGCTTTTAAGCCTATTTATTGTGATATAAGCACATTACAAGCCATGATTACCCACTTAAGCATTTTATATATATACCTTTTGTGTGGGATTGAGGAGATGATGGTATGCAAGGTTTGATGTGAGAATTGTGCTAGAGAAGAAAGAAAATGTTAAACAAGCAAGAAAAGGATAAAAAGAGCTCAAGAAAGTACATTTGCAACCTTCAAAACAAGAAAAATGAGCAAAATAAACAAAAATATGCTCAAGGAAATCAAAAGTCAAATGGAAGGTAGCATAAATCAAGATAAGCTCAAGAAATCTAAGCAATGATAATGATTAGTGCTTGTGATTAGAAAAGAAAAGAAATGAAGATAGAAACGTGAAGAAGTTGAAGAAGTTGATCATCTCTTCGATTGCTTACACTTATAAGTCACTCTTATCCACATTCTCCCTATCATTACCAAAGAGCCTATCATTACATCCAAAAGTGAAAGTCCTTTTTGATCATTAGGTGAAGCTTTGGTGGCTTGTGAATTAGTCCGTGAGCAAGCCTATGGTGCGTCGGGTTCAATCGGTTGATGAGTGTTGCTATACCATTCTTCATAGAGTGTTGAGTGCATTTTGATATCCGATGTGAGGCTTGGACCGGAAGGGACTTTATTACTCTTTATTCTCTTTAAATTGAACTTGTTAATTTTTCATGTCATGAGTTTAATGTTGTAGGGTAATTTGATATGATTTGTAATCCTTGTTACTTATGATATGTTATTGCTCATGTTCTTTAAGTCTTTCTCTAGGTGAAAATTTCCCTCTCGTTTTTTCATTTTCGTTGCTCGAGGACGAGCAACACTTTAAGTTTGGGGGGTTGATCGGTGTCATTTTCACCTAGATTTTAGTGTCTTTTTATTATGTATTTTTATGTGTTTTTATTCATTTTGTATAATATTTGGTGGTGTTATATGAAGATATGAAGATTTGTGCTTTGAAATGATAAATGTGTGATTTTTATGATTAAGTGCCTCAAATTGCGCGATATTTGTAAATGCTTAGAGAATTGGTTGTTTTGTGTAATTTGTGTGATTTTCAGGTAAAAATGGATTCTAGACGCGGTAAGAAAGATGTGGGAAAAAATGGAGCTCAATTGGAGTTGAAACGAGGGAGAATGAGCCAAAATAAAATGCTGAAAAATACACGTCCAACTTGTATAATTTTTATGTATTTGTGTAGAGCTCAAAACTGGATGTGTCATATATGGTTGAAAAGCCACGGAAGAGAGGATCGTGTGAGCACAAGAATTACTCAAATCGGAATTCGGTTGTGAAAGTTATGCATTCAACGGTGAGACTGTGATGCACGCGCTGCACCTACACGACCCATGTGCCGAACTCGACCCGTGTTCGCGTCAAAGTCAGTTTTATGATATGTACGTGTTCTTGAATCTTTCAGGGGGTATTAAGACCTGTTTTGATGTGCCAAATACGAGAGGAATCATTTTGGATCAGTTCCACATATATTTTACACCACATTTTCACACACTAACTCCCTACCATCCATCTCCATACCCTTCCTTCCAATCCACTTGATCTCCTCATTGGTTGAAGATTATAGCATGATCAAGGAGGAGAAAGTTTACCATCAAAGGGGAGCTAACTTACCTTTATTTTGTTATTTTCTTCATTATTTGGCTCTATTGGAGCAAGCCTTGGATTATGTTGAATTTGTAATGATATATAGTGGCTAGTCCTCATGTGAGGCTAGCAATATGATTGGTTAGGGATTATGTAGATTTTGCACACCACATGTTTGATGAAATAATTGTTATGAATATTTTTTATCATGAATGCTTATCCTCATTTTATGTATGATTTGTGTGGTTAAATTCTCTATTCATAGTTTTAGGATGGTCATTCCAATATTATGCTTAGTGGTTTAATTAAATCATTGATTGCATGAGCTGACTTAGTTAGTGTGAGGGGAGGTAAGTCATACCCTTCTTGTGCTTAGAACCTCATGATAGGACATTATTGATGAAATAGTGAGGAGAACCAACCTTATGATCATAGTACCTTCATGGGAATTGAGAGTAAGAGACAATCCTAGGAGATTTAAACTTGTAAAAGAGTTGAGAACCTAGTTGCCTTGGCCATAGGGATTAGGGGTACATACGTGATTGCCCTTAATATCATAACATGAAGACCATCAATGCATATGTGTGTGTGAGTCTATATATACCTTATCTATGAATGTTGTTTGCCTTACATACTTCTTAGATTGTTCACCTTCATCCATAATTCTCTCATTTGTACATGTTCTATCTTTAATTGCTTTCCTAGTTGTTAGTTTTAGTATTAATCATCCCTTCCTTATTGATTAGTCATTCTAGAGTGAAACATCTTTCAAATACGGTTATCCACTTTCGCCCTTGGGTTCGATATTTCTAAATTTTGCACTTGGTCACTATGATCTACTACGCGATAGATTACGCTTGCTCTAATCAATTGATACCAAAATTGAAACCAAGTTCACCAACCTGCCGAGGTCTGACCAGCCTAGGTCCGTCCTGCTGAAGCCAAAGTCTGACCAGCTGAGGTTTGTCCTGCCGAAGTCCGGCTTGTCAAGGTCTGACCAGGTGAAGGTCGTCCTGCTGAGGTCTAACCAGCCGAGGTTCTACCAATCGAGGTCCGTCCTACCGAAGTCCGACCAGCCGAGGTTCGTGTGATAACACTTTTAATAAAAGTGATACTTGTCATATGAAATGTAAAATCATTTCAATTGAACTATTTTATTAACAATTCGTGAGATAAATAAAAAGGTAATAAGAATTTTAATAAAAAATGATATAGTCAATATAAAGTAACAACCGTTCAATTAAAATATTCTATAAACAACTTATAAGATGAATAAAAAATGATAATTTATAGTACAAATGAAAAGTAATAATATTTTATAGTAAAATTAATAAAATTTTATAGCGAAAGTGATAACTAATTACGAAAACTTAAAATGATCTCACCGTGAGACAATCTTACACAAGACTTGCACATGGATTAATTGTTTAGCCATCTCACGAAATAGGATTCTTCAAACGATCTCACCAAAACTTCCTCTAAAATGTAATATTCTCCAATATAAAAGAGGACAACTATTTGTACCTCAAATCTACTAAACGAACCCCAATCATTAAATATACCCCACTAAAATTTCAATAAACATGCATCAATTACTACACATACCCTAATAATGACTAATTTACCCTTTTTAATTAGAAATAAAAATAACCTAAAAAGAAGTGTTGGAACAGAGAGAAAATCTGGCAACTCCATCACGTGACCAAATAAATGGGCGCCGCCGCCGCGGAGACCCGATGGTTTTCCTCCGGGAAAATAGATTTTTTCGTCCGTTAACTTTTACTCATTTTGAAATTAGTCCATTAACTTTTTCAATTTTGAAATTAGTCCGTTAATTTTATAACAATTTTAAAATTAGTCCATTAACTTCATAAAATTCAACATTTTGGTCCTTTGATCTGTTATGGCAGGTCATTTGAATATTTTCACTCCAATTAATTTATATCATATTTTTATTTAACCAATTTTATCTCACTTTTCATTTTTTACTTCCGTATACCAAACAAATAATATTAATCTCAATACTAAAGTGGAGCAAATTTAAATAAATATTGATACTTCCTCCATCCGCTCGAAAGATGGTCTTTTTTCCATTTTGGTCGTCCGTTTCAAAGAGGGTCACTTCATTTTTTACACAGATGGGAACCACACACACCCACTAATACAATTAAAATATGGGGTCCACACTCCCACTAATACAACTATCCACTACATATTAAATAACAATACTTCTTAATCAACGTGCACAAAAGCAAAATGTCCTCTTTCGGATGGACGGAAGGAGTATAATATAAATTCTTAGTGGGGGCTATTTTTTTTAAAAATAGTATATATATATATATATATTACATATTTTTTATTTTTATCTTTTAGAATAACCTGCTAATGACCTGTTGAAACGGACGATTTTGTTGAACTTGGTAAACATGATGGACCATTTTCAAAAATTTCAAATATAATGGACGATTTTCAAAATTTTGCAAATATAATAGACGATTTTCAAAAAGTGAAAAACTTATGGATTAAATTCAAAATTTGACAAAGTTAACGGATGAAAAAATCTATTTTCTCGTTTTTCTCCACGTTCAGCTCCCGGAGACGGAGGTATGGCAGCGGGCCCGATCCCGGCCTGCTGGCCGTCCTGTACTGCATGGAGGATTTGCTTCTGCTATCGGTGGTGTAAACAGGGCCCGATATGGAGGCAATGGGCGGTGGTGGAAAAGGTCAGTGACGGCAGCGGCGGCGGGGGGCAGTCATTTGGGGAGTCTGAAGAAGAAGTTGTGCCACCAGCGTTTCTTGGTTTTCTTGATTTTCCGGGAGGATTCGTCTCTGGAGATGGGCTTCTGTAGCTTGAAATGCAAATCCATGGATCTTGAGGATGAATCCCTCTTCTGCTTACGAGCTTCTTCCAGAACCTGCAAACACCATGAAAATGGAATCAAGAAATATAATTTTATTTTGGATGATTAATGGGGAAGAAGAAGGAGGACCTGAAAGTAGTCAATTAGAGGTTCGAATCATAATCAGAGAAGTGTTGAGGTTGAGAAATGGAGAAAATGGGGGGTTTTGATGGACATGGAGAAAATTTGCATACAGTTAGTCGCCCATGAATCTGAGTATCTGGATTATGATAAAGTTGGGGGAAATGGAATTGTCCATTTCTTAATTCGCTGATTTGAACGGTAGAGTAATTAGCAATGCAGTGGCCCTGGATTTTCAGAGGGTGGAACTAGGGCGGTGGGTGGATGGGAACTGCAATTGTGCCTCCAATGGAACCTGTACGCCGGTGAAACGTTGGATATCAATGTGGTGCATTTAGAACTCCTTTGTATAACCATTGTAATAACTAATTTTATTTTATTATTATATAAGGGTATTCACGTTTTTTTAAATAAATATATTTTAAATTCATAAATTAGTGGGGTCCATTTATTAAATTCGAGAGTGCAAATAGCCGCCCCCATATAAAAATTTATTTTCTTAATTTTACGGAAAAAATATTGTTTTTAATAAAATATTAATACTATACATATCATTTTCAATGAAAAATAATATCTTATTATATCCTTTATAATATAATATTATATCCCTTTCAATAAAAAAATAATATCTTATTAATTAAAGAATATTCTTTATAATATAATATTATACTCGTATCATCTTATAGACCCAGGTGCATAAGAGAACAACTCTTACTAAATCAATCTAACTGACTACGTGAGAGAATTCAACCTACAAGAGAGAGATACCATAGCGTTCCATCATCTTCGAATTATCAATGGAATTATCACTAACTCCAACTTTATATTTCATCTTGTATATTTTACTATTTAAGTATTTGACACATTTCATTACTAGATATAACATCACATTCCCTAATTTCATCTTGTATTTTACTATTTATTTAAGTAATTGACACATTTCATTACTAGAATAACATCACATGCCCTAAAGAGTCTATTGATAATTTGTAGGGTATAACTTTTTATGTCATAAAATAACAATGAAACATGAATTATCCTATCCTTGAATAATGTGTTGGAAGGGAGCGTTTAGGTAGAACACATTTCCATACAAATGTGATGCAGCAGACTAGTATTGAATGAGTCGAGAAATCTAAATTTGGTCATAAACTCCGTAGATCAAGTAAGAACATGCACATTGTCTTCTTCTAATAGCTCAATTGTTACAAAAACATAACATTCAGTTTCACAACTCCACTTATTGCTTGAGGACCTGCTTCCGTTTATCATTACTACATTCCCTGAGAAGAAGCAGAAGCTACTCAGTCCATAAAAAATACAAAAAACCTTTACAGCTTTCAAGGAGAATGAGCACGACACAAAAAGCAAAATAAGATCCGCAGTTGCGCTCATAAACCACGTTTGGCAGTTTCCTCAGCCCGAGTGAGCGCATCTGCTAAAACATCCAGTGTCCAGTCTTTCACATCTTCCTGTGGAATTGGAAGCACAAAACAAATTAAGCAGTTAGACACACACACACACATAAATAGTAGATACAGAGACGAACCAAGCAACAAGAAAAGAAATGTGTGAATGCAAAGTAACAATAAAAGTTTGGATCGTAATTTATTTCGTAGATCAACCAGTACGACCACTTATGCTTCGTATATACAATCAAAGTATTTAACAAAAACAAATTCATAGGAGCAGAAAACCACGACTCTATAATATACGGGTTTCACTTTGTATAAGCATTGTAAGAAGTTGAGTAAGCACATTCCAAACAAAATATGTAAGCACAGAAATCCAATGTCCAAACAATAGTAAATGTATCCAACATGACAGCAAAAATTAAAATCCAATAGTCCAGGTCTCCAAGACAATGATGTACATCAACTTTGAGCCAAAAAAACAATGTGACGCACAAACAAATAAGAAATAGAAATGTAAGTTCTTCCATCAGCAACCAACTCAAAGCACAAGAATGGAAAGGCAAACTAACTATAATTGCAAAGAAGATTAGAAATACACAAGGGACAATGTACTTCTATAGTAGAATGTGACAACTACCAAATATCGGATCTATGATAATGCACACAACTCAATATTGCCACTTGTCCCCACGGTGACATACTATGTTACATTTAGGATGACAAATGTTTGTAAGTGTGTGCGTGCAAGTGATGCTTTATAGTCACAAGACAACATCTGCATGTTTGTGGTGATAAATTACATATGGTTTGATAAATAAATAAACATATAATTGAGTGAGATGAAAAGGAGAGATTATAAGTTTCAGGAGGTGATCTGATCCTTGGGGGTGTCCCGACACTGCAAAATAAAGCATGAACTCAACAACTTTTGTGAACCTTATTGCAGAAATTGCTGGTGAAACACATAAATAGATGAAGTTTTATTTATAGAATTTAAATTGGTCATTGGCCTCGGTGTAATTCAAAATTGTTCTCCAAAAATAAAAAAATACATAAACAAATGAAACTAAATTACCGCGTGCAGTGGTTCCCCAGTCCTTATTTTAGCATTCGGACGAGCTAAAGAAGATTCAAATGGAGTCCTTGGTCGCAGATCTTTAATTTTATCCCATTCTTCACGAGAGAGCATCCTAACTGTTCCCTGACCCTCAGGAGCATTCTTTATCTTTCGCTCAAGCCTTTCCTGGGCAGTTGACTCATCAATCTGCAAGCAGAGAAATCCAAAAGCTTTTGAACTATTAGTATTACCAACTATCCAATAGTAGAACTTTTAAAAACCCCACACCGAATTTTAAAAAATATTTAAGAGCTGAAGTCTTAAGAATTGTAGTGCCAGGGAACTTCAAAACCTAAGTAAAATATAAGTTGTTTGTAAAGCAAGGAACAGTTTTCAGATTTGCCATGATTAACAACCACCCTTTATTGAGAATTGTTTGATGATCACAGTTTTAGTAGTATTTATATTGACCAATTCAAAGACAACAAATTAAGAAGATACCATCATCAGGATCTTAGCAAAAAGAGCAGTTCCCACAGCAGTGAGTATCAATGGCATGGTTGCTGTATCGAGCCATTTTAGTGATTCAGGAACATCAACATATAGTTGATCTTTTTTAAGGTTCTTTGTTTTTTTCTTCTTCTCAATCTCAGCAATTTTCCTCCTCAATGTGTCGCTTGGACCATCATATGACAATTTATGAACCTTCCTAGAAATCTGAGACATTGTCCGACGAACTCCATTCATGCTTACCAACGAAAGCTTATTTACCTTCTGATCCAGCAAAAGTTAAGGCGCCTCTTTCGTATCTGATTAAGATTGTACATGTTTACATTATCGATTATCAGAAAAAATGTTAAAACATGATTTTTTCGAATGATTTTGTCATTCACTACTAAGCCGAATGGTTTCATCACCGCTGAATTACTTCAACGAAGAGACCACCGCCTTGACATTACCATCATAAACCCAAGCAAGTTTCCCTATAAAAACTTAACGACAAATAAGAAAGGATATGATAAACCTGTATGGAGCAGTGGCGACTCCGTCGATACAAACCTGTAGACTGGTGGTGGTGAGCTATTCGGTAGCGCCGCCTTGAGGTTGAAGCCAGCAATGGGTCTTGGTTATGCGGAGTGTGTGTGGAAGGTTCCTGGTGAAATAAATGTCACACGGTCCTTCTGTTCCAACTTATAATGCCTAAATAATCTTTACCTATAAATGCAAAGTAAGTGTAAAATAAAGCAAAATTTCATAAATATCATAAATTAAACTTACCTTTACACATGGTTATTATTAAAAAAAAAGGTTAAATATCTCAAGAACTCATTCGTAATATTCAAGATCAATGCTAGCTATATATAGGAAATAAATATTTCACCCTAAACTAACTCTAAAGCATATTCGAGAGCCTAAATTTGCTGCAAAATTATAGCTAATATGATTTAAACAATAGTAGCACAGAAGCTGAAATGCTGAATCAAGTATTGAAAAACAAAATAAGTAGACAAAGAACGACATAGCAAATTACTTAATGAACATTTCTCTCACAATAAGAATTATGGAGAACATAATCGAAACCATCATCTTTAAAAATTAAACGCATAAAGCAACACTAATCAGAAGCAATGGAAAACCAGGTCGTACATATAAACTGTTAAAATGAGAGCTATAGTCCGACAAACCAAAGCACAGAAAAAGTGGCAATAAACGTGTCACCGTGATGATAAGGTCTCTTTTGCGATGCGTAGAATTAAATATAAACTTTCAACATATAAAAAGCCGACCTGCAACTACTGTAACCAAGTGTTCAAGAGATGCGCTGCATGGATGGTCAAATTTTTATCATACACAATTCCTTCATAAAATAGATAGACGGAAAATGATCTCTGAAGCACGAACACTGCAAGCACGCAACCTAGAGTTGTCACTGTTCTTATAGTAGCTACAATTCCCTGACTTCTATAAGAAAATAATTCATACATTTTCGATTGATTTTGAGTGGAAGAGGGTATACACATCTTGGTCTTGAAAACCCACAAACTAAACTACCAAAATATCCACATCTCATGGAGAACTATCCAAATTAATTAACCATGAACACTATTCAATTCTGATGTTGAATAGAAACATCAGCAAATAAATCCACACAAGTGAAATGATCTTAAAAAGTTTCTTCTCGCAGCTATTTCATTTAAACGAAAGCAATATATGTCTATAGAATTTGGTGGCCATATCTGTCTAGTGTTCATCCTGAGCCAGGATCATGTGAATCTACCAATCAGTCTATCTAAAAATGTGCAGGCAAATAGTTCTTAGAGAATTACATGAAATATACTCCAGGCGAATATATTAATCAGACTATATTAATGGGTAGATACTTGTGTGGGTATACATGTAATTCTCTATGATCAAAATAAAAAACAATTAACGTGTACTCTTCAGCGTGTTACAAAATATTGAGACAATACCAATACCATTCGAGCAGAAGTCATTAATAGATTACACGACGCATGTAATATTGAGACTCCATAGGAAGTGTCTAGCAAACACAGAGAGGGCGATCCGAGAGGTTGGAATTGATGAGCTCGCTATTAAATTAAGAGCTGAATCAAGAATTAAGGCAAGATTTTTAATAAACAAAATTTGAGGCAAGCTCCAACCAATTCTTCGTATATATGTTTTTGTTGGTCCACACTTTTAAAGATGCGGATAAATATCTTCACTAACAAAACAAGTGAAAATTATAATTCGAACACTGTTCAGCTCATCAATTTTTCCACTTCAAGAATTGATCTATTACAATAAAATAGCAGAAATAACGTTACTTGGGTGATATTCAAACAGTATATAAGATAGAATGCCTAATGATATACTCTCAAGATTAGATTCTAGCAATTCACAAATACACAAACTTTAATTAACAAATGGAGCCCGACGACGCGCGATAATCGAACGGAAACAGTGGGGAGGGCCCCTCCTGGAGGGCGTATTCAATTAGTAGCAAAGGTCAATAACAATAATATCGAAGTAATTTCAAATCATTTTATCGAATACATGGTGAGCAATACCAATCCAAATAGCCTCCAAAGAAGAAATACCCGACATATCCCAAACACGAAATTGCAAATAGTTACAAGTACAAGAAGGCTGTAAAGACATTAAATTAACATTGAGGTGGTATGGTGCATCCGATGAGGAGTGCAGGTAAAAAAAATCAAAGTACATGAGAATGGAGATGAAGAGGGAGAGGGAGAGGGTCCAAAATAGACTTACACTGATATGGAGAGGTGCGGGGAAGGGCGTCGAGCCGGCGACAGTAAGAAGTATATGGGGCGGCGCATCCGTTAAAGAGTTATGCAAAACAAGGGGAAGAGAAGAACCAAAGCGCAGGACAAGGGAGAAAAGACGGAGGAAGACTGGAAGAGGGAGGGAAGTGGGCTCAAATAATCCCGGTGGGCATCGGAGGGTTCACAGCTGATACACGTGGCCGCATCTCGGAGGGGGAGGGGGTGGGTAACCGGAAACATACCGGCCCATTTTGCAGAACTCACACCTTAGGAGTTTAGGGTCATTCTGGGGGTGCGCCCATTTTATTATAATAAGGGTAGTTATTAGTTTTTTTTTTAAATAAAATTAATTATATTATTTTATTTAATTATTAAAATTAAATTAAAATATAATCTAATCGTACAGTGTATCACAATTGGACTCCACACTTTATTATATTAGAGATAACAACGTGCTATTCACGTTACATAATACTTATTCTCTTCTACATTATTTATTTAAAGAAATAATTATTTTAATAGTTTTAATAATTTATTTATTTGATACTAATTTTTTATTTTTTTTAATAATAGTTACACCTACAACATTTGCATTTTATTTTCATGGTAACGAAATTTTAATATAAAGTAAATTTTAATTGTTTTTTATTAAATGATAAATATATTTTTGATAATTAATTAAGAAAAAGTGAAACGTCTTATCATGGGACATCGTTTAAGATGTTAACATCATTTTGTATTTTATATTTTATAATCATCATTTTTAAATGATTTACATTTAAGGATTAATTAATATTTTTTTAAAAAATAATACTCCATATGTAAGTTAATCTTAAATCATATTTGATTTTAGTTTTGATTATTTTTAAAGAACTAATTATTTAATTACTTGATTTTTATATTTATAATATATAACTCAGGTTAAAAAAATTATATATAAAGAAAACTAATAATTTGAAAAAAAAAATGTAATAAATTAATAATATTCTACTTTTACCTTTTATCTTAAACTTAATCTTAATCTTAATTTTAATTTTAATTTTAATATATTAGATTAGATGTGATTTGGGGTTGTAATTTTTTTCCCTCCTTTTCTCCTTATTTATTTTTTATTTACTAGTATTATTTTACCCTTAATCATAATATTATTATGACAATGAATCATGGGAATGAATTTATTGTAAGAGAGTAATGAAAATGATGAATGACATTGAAATAAATTTATTGTTGGTGTATACGGAATTAATAGCATACAATAACAATTAATAAGGAATAATTACTTATAGAGACACACTTTGTACCCTAATTAGTATAAGATACATTGATTTAAAATAATTACTCTTACATACAAAATATTAAAGTAAAATACCAAATATAACCCTAAACTCATATATTTTTAAACCACAAAATCTAAACCCTCACCCACCGCCGGACAACCACCGGACCGCCGCCGCCGGCTGGTCGTCGAAATTCCATCGGTCTGTCGCCGGAGCTTCGCCGGACCGCTGACCGGCTGCCGAAATTCTACCGGCCAGTCGCTGGACCACCGCCGGAGTTTTGCCGGACCACCCCACTTTTTTGCTGCACACGTTTTTTTTTTATTGCACACACTTATGCTGCATACGAACTTTTGCTGCACACAACATTTATGTATAGCACATTGTAGGGGTAATATTGAATATCACTATATATTTTTGTAATTAGTAGTAATATTTTTGTATGTTTGTATCTCATAATAATTAAGGATTTTTTTTATACCTAGTAATAATCCTCTCCATAATAATTATAATATACTCTTTCGTGTTCTACAATTCTACTATTTACTATAATAATATGTTATATATACGTATATTTTGTTTAATATAATAATGTTAACATTAAATTTCTATTAAAGAGATTGTGAAAACTATTTTTTATCTTTCCATTTCATTTCTACGTAAATATTCCTCCTTACTACATTCTTAATATAATTAACAATATAAAAAAAATCTAATTGTATTGATTAACTGTCTTTTCGTTTCTCATATATTTTGTTTAATTTATTATTTAATATGACTTTTACAAAACTAGGTATTGCGACCTCATTTCATGAGATGATAACCCGAATTTAAAATATCAACTATATGCAAGCATTTTTGTATGCGTAAATTATTTTGTTATCTTAAAATATTTTTTTTATTTAATTAAGTGTATATTTTCAAAACATATTTCTACATAAACCGTTTAATACAGATTACCCAGTGTAATATGTTATTAAGTGTATATCACGTATTCATATATTAAAATTTTTATACTACACGTTAACGTCTGTAAATCCGATTAACCGAGCAGTCTTCTCCTTGATAAGACAAATGGAGAATGCTTGCTCAAGCTACAGATCCATGGGATTCAAAGGAGATTGTTGCCATAGCATGTAAAATAATGTACTGTAAAATAATTATGAAAAGTAGAAATCATGTACTGTTGTTGCAAGAGAAATGAGATGCATGGATGGGTGGAAGGAAATGCACGATGATTATTTCTTACCAAGACCCAGAAGAACAATCTCATAGGGATTTTGGAGTATGAAATGTACCATAAATGATGATCTCAAGGCTGATCACATATTCTCCACGACCAGTTATTGATTGAGTCAACAATGATTTGCTCTATTGTTTTGCCAATAAAAAAACAAAAGATGTACTATATCGAAATTAAATCAATTTATAATTATAAAGGAGGGAAAAATTGAAAAATGAGAATGAGTGGTCGGTTGATTTATTGCTTACTATCATGGAGATGCATGTAATCTAGAAATAAGAATGCCTACAAATGGAAATCATGGTTGATCATCATGCATGTAATCAGTGGCGGACGCAGGATTTATGTTCAAGGGGCCGGGAATATACTTCATTTGTCTCACAACATAGTTCATTTTGCGATTTTATAGTGTTTTAGGCTAACAACACAGTTCATTTTTGGGGTTTTATAGTGTTTTAGGGAAATTATTTTATTTATTATTTTTATTGATTTTTTAGGGTATTCTTACGTTAAAAATAATCTTAATATGTAAATTATATTATGTGTTAGGTGTGAGTGATAATTTTAAAATTAAAATTTTATGAGATTATTGGATAAAGACGTAATTTTTCTTTTAAGAGAGTGAAAATAATGTTATAAAACAAAAGAATGAAGAAAATATAAAAGAATTATGCTATGCATATAGTAAATTATTACTATATTACTTATTATATTAATACAATTTACATATTTTTTTTATATAAAGAAAGATATAATATCAATTACTAAAGAGAAAAAATAAAATAAGAATTAAAATTATATATAAAAAATAGAAATAATTAATTATAATTATGATATAGTATAATTTAAATTATTTTGGATATAAAAGAGGAAAGAAAATATAAAAAATAAATAAATTGAAAATAGGAAACAAGAAGGCAAGGAGTAGAATCGAACCCTTGACCTCGAACACACTCGATGATGACCTCCACCACTTGACCACTTCAATATTTTATAATAAATACTACATTTATACTAAATATTTACAAAACTTCAGGGGCCCAATGCCCCCCTGGGCCCAGTGTGCGTCCGCCACTGCATGTAATCTAGAAATAAGAATGCCAAACTGCAAATGGAAGTCATGATCAATCGAAAAAGAATGGAAGATAATTATAGACAAGGAAGAAACTAAGTACCATGAACATTGTGCAGCAAGGAAGTGCAACGGAAATCAATAGATACCTACTGTAAATATCATGAGTCATGAGAGTAGATCAAATAAGATTATTCATTTCGTTTCTGTTATCACAACTAAAGACATGATAAATGGTTCTCACCTTCTCTTTATGACTTCCTTGAAATCAGTGTCAAGAGTTCAGACCATGGGTATTTGTTGAAGTTGAATTTGTGATTGTCCTTGTAATGATTTTGGTTTTCTTATTTCTCACATAGTCGGTTTGAAGAATCTACTCTTCGATGAGGATGACCCCTTCATTTGAACTGGATTTCACAAGATAGGCCGGATCTAAAAGTACGAATTAGTGGTCATTTGTAGCGAAACGATTTAACATTCGACAAAATGTAGATGGATGTGTTAATTATAGCGATGAGACCTCGTCAGAAATTAGTGTATCCCAAAGTTGCTTCTAGAAATAATACTCTTCAAAAGCACGCATAGTATATGCATCAAATGATGAGTGATGTGTGTTGAGTGATAAGAAGTAGTTGAATTAATGTTTTGATTGGTGGAGTTAACAATACCAGGAAAGTTCATATAGCAGAATCATTTCCAATACCTAGAAATTTGGTCTTAGAAAAACTATGCTGGTGGATGAGTGTGACTATAAGAACTTTCCCACCCTTTCTGGAATTTATTTCTTTTTTTTTTGGATACACGCATCCTATTTATGTCTACGTCTTATCTGCACAAGTGAAGTAGGAATTACAATGATGAGATCCATTGCTGAAGATGAAAAAATAAAAATAGGTATACTTTACTTTTTATTTTCCAAAGAAAATAGGTAGAACAATGAAAAAGATGTGGACTATAGCTAGCACAAATATGAAGACGTGAAGATATTGTAATGCTCTTGATGAAAACAATATTGCTTTACCCAGACAATCAACATATAACGAGCTGGACAAAATTGAAGCAAATCAGCCTGATAAAATTTACCTCTTTCTCACTGTGACCTGTAGTGTAAGAGTAGCAAGAAAACGTCGTAGCCCATCATGGTCTGATAATTCCAGGTGGCAAGATAGCAAGTTGCAAGTCAGATGGCTACAACTAATCACCTTTGGGTGACTAATCCAACTTTGAGATATCAAATCTGTAATGTTAAGAAATCTATTAAGAAAAAATTGTATGTAAATAAATATTATGTGAGAACTAAATTTTGTAGCAGTAGAGAGACCTTGCTATCTCTGCTACACAATTAATTTTCTCAACACATTAAAAATTGGATTAAAACTGAGACTCAGATAGTATTATCTCAAAAAATAGCATGTATTAGTACATGGAGAAACATTTAAAGTAGAATTCTACTAATGACCATTTCCTCTAAATCAGCTATTAGTTTTCCCATTCATATCAACAGTCAACTCTAGTTTGAAAGAATTGATAAATCATTTAGATTGTTTTCATACACACTCTAATAGTTTATAAAGTAAATACATTATTGTTTGAGAAAAGCAAAAATAACAAAAAAATAAGCTTGCAATATTCATTTCTCTGAGAGATACCTTCTGACCATGCGAACTCAAGGCAACAAATATTGGATACAGGCTGGAATTAGATACTGCGGGAGTGAGGACTGAACATGGATCGTTATAAGGTAATAATCACAACATATATTCAAAATACTAAATGCTTCACCAGCAAGCCCCGCCTCACAATTTCATCCTCACATATAATATGCAAACAAACAATGAACAACTGATGGATTGTCATTGAAACTGAGAGTCATTATATGTTCACACTATATATTGCAAAAAATACTTAAAATGGGCACCAACATGTATAACTTATAATTGCCACCTGATTGTTTTCAGGAGGGAATAAATGCCATGAAACAGTATCTAAATAACTTGAGGAATTTACTCCACATTTCACAATTAACCTGGTTTAAATATTAAAGAAAAAGTGCAGTTAAACCACACCCTTACTTATGGTAAGACACCAGCAAGATTTCCAGCGAGTCTATAATATTCTTATTTCAGAATTATCTAACCTCCACAATTTCCACATGCTACCTGAAAATGAATTAACCTACTTAGACAAGTAGGAGGTGTTAAGGATGTCTTCTAAGGAGCACATTCAGATGTAACAATTGACATTCTTCCCCAGCTCAATTCTACTTTAAACAAAGCATTGGGCAGAAAGGACTTTATGTAAACCTTCTTCTCATTTTGTCATAACATCGAGCTCTTTTATTTGGGAGGCTCATTGCCAGAATGGAAAAAAGGTGCAAAAAGGCGCGCACCTTAGGATTAGTGCCTTGACACCATGATTTCAAGGCGCATAAGTTATAGCCTTGGTCAAGGTGCGCCTTTAATAGCTATAATTGGCTATTTTTCAAGATTTTTGTTGGTTCCTCAGAAGAAAGATAATAGGAGAAATTTTTTTAATGACATTTAGGAGCTTAAGAAAGCCAATAAACAGATTGTTTAACCATTTGAGACAACGTATATGAAAACAGTGCATGTAAGGTAACAAACAACTCGGAGTTAGATAATAGACTTAATTAAAATAAGAGTTCATCTTATACCTATTTCCTCAATCTTTAGAAAATAATATATATATATATATATATATATATATATATATATATATATATATATATATATATATATATATCAACGACCACAAACTAAAGTCAAATTGGCCGATTTCAACATCTTAAATTTGAGTATAAATAAGTTTGTAGAACCTTTAAATTTTGACATTCGAGATTCACCTCACTTTCCACACCGTATGAATCACATGGCCACCTACATCAAAGGATAACTGTAGTTTTATACACACTGAGAACCCAAAAGGACATAATTAGATATATCTCACTACCAAATTAATAGTAGCTTGTATGTTATCATGTGACATTTTACTTTACCGAGTATTCTCTCTAAAAAACTATCTTTCTTCTTTCTATCCATGAATTCAGGAGCATGGATCACAAATAGTTTAGTAGAGGTGCAAGAATGGTCTCGATATATTCCATACCTATATAACTCGAGTCTTTGTCAGCCCCAGCCTTATATACTTATATAAAGATACATATACATATACATATATGTGTGTGTGTGTGTATGTGAACTCATAAAATAAGAAGTCTTAAGTGCTACCGCATATATTGTCTATGGACCTAATCTCAAAAACAAGCAGATTACTCCTCACGCCATTTCCAATTCCCACATCCGAAATACTAACTTTCTCAAACCTCAATAAATTTCAATCATAATCTTATTTTCTATCAGAAAAAATGACTTTTATTAAATATCATTAGGTATGAGATATTCCTCTTGAAAAATTAAAGCATATCCATCACTCGAAGGCTAAATCAAACTTCAAAGCACCTTGAGATATATTTTTGACTTGTTGGTTCGAAAACCTGAGATGTCTAAGGTGTATATTCTGGTTGGAGGTATTTCATCACTATGTAGCGCTTGGTCTTTTTACTTAGATTTATTATTGCTGCTCTGATGTGGAACTATAGGGGCACATTCTTGTATTTCTCACTTATTTGGTCAGCTATTAGTGTATTCCCCTATTATATATGAATATTATAAATTAGTATATCAATTACTTGTGGATGGAATGAATCATAGTTGAGTTGTTTACCTTTACCTCATCCTCGGCGATTTCTTGTCCTGACATACCCAAGAATATTTCAGTTTCGTTGTTCTACATAACAACGTCAAAAGTTGCTCTTATGTCATCATGGAACTCTGTTTTAAAGCTAATGCTGTTTATATCTATAATGTTATGGAGAAATTGTGTTGAAAGAATGTCATAAATTTTATTTAAAAGGCATAAGAGTTTCTTACATTGGTTCCCACATGGGAAAATGTTATTACAATATAGGCAAGTGAACTTGATACCATAATTTGCTCCACAAGATTTTTAACATTTTGGGCATACAAGATGATAAAATTGTTGTTATGGCTCTGATATTCTTAGTGCTGCTTTCACCCAAAATGATTTTACCTGCTAATGAAATATAAGTTAATTAATGGAAGTGTTTATGAGATTTAAAAAGAATGTGAGGTGTGTGCATGGTGTTCGTTTCACCTTTTCTAGCAAGAAGGAGATTTTAGTGATAGTTTTGATTTGAGACTGATGGGGTTGGTCATTGTTTTGGTGCTCCTTTGCATAAAGCCTTTATTCTATTATCATTTTGACATATTCTTTGTGTTCTTGCAACCTGGAATGATAGTAACAATTAATTTTACATAAATCAATGAAACCATAGGACACTAACAAATAAAAGGGAATATGAAAAACACAATAAGATAGCCACATCATATAGGATTAATCCTATTTATAATAGATGGTTACAAATCTCAGATAAAGAAGTAGCAAAATCAGAAATACTATAGTAATAATCATGCTTCAAAATATACTAATGAACACTTTATACAACAGCAGATCATAAGAGAAGAATAAGGTTGATGAACAAAAACAAACAAGAACAAATCACAAGTAACCTATAATATTTTCAAACCACACTAACTGATGAATTACACATATGGTGGAGGTATTATAATCCTTGTAAAACAAAACAGGTGAAATGCACTTAAATTCATGTGTAATAATATCTCATCTTACTAAAAATCAAATAATATCACCGAACAATGTGCCTGCTATCAATGTACTCCCTTCGTCTCACACTTATGTTCACACTTTACATTTTTGTCCGTCTCATACTTATCTTCACTACTCAAAAAATAAAACTTCACATTAACCAATAACCTCAAAAGTTATCCTAATTTCAAAAATACCACTCCAACCTAACACGCATAACATACTTTATAATTTATTTATTACATAAAAATATCACTATACCTTTAAAAATTCAATAAAGTTGGTCAAAAAATAACTTTTCTTAAACTCCTTATCTACAGTGTCGGCGAACATAAGTTTGGGACTGAGAAAGTAATATATAAGCACAACTCACGACACGTACGTAGAGAATAGGTGGTGAGTTACTCTCTCCATCCCCCACCACCTATCTCACAACAAAACATCCTCAAAATATAGAACCAACAAAACATCTCAAAATCATGAACCAAGAATTAGGAAACTAAATTTGCAAATCATCAGCTGTGTAAGCAATAAGTTTTGTACAAATTCTAGAAAAATATTTGGTATATTTGAAACTAAATGTTACTATAGCAGAGCAAGATTGACTGAAAAGATCCATTTAGTGTAAGATGAAATTAAATTTGAGAGGGAATTTTTAATACCATCGGTTTAACTCCTCTATTTTTGGTATTGGAGGATCAAACATAATAGTGCTATTTGGCACTGATCTACAAGATAAACCTGTATGAAGATAATGTTGTTAGATAATTATTTTTTTTAGTAGGAAGTTTAATTTTTGATTTTACCTAGGAAGTATTGATTGATAGGAGCATGGCTAAAATAATTGGCAATTTGTGTATGTTTTTGGTCAACTGTGCTCCTTCAGTTGGTAAGAACTCCTCCCACAGAGAAAGGATGATAGGCTTGCATCTGAGGGATAGTGTAAACTGTTAGTGTTATCATAGAAATTGTATTAATCTTTATATGTAGTTTGCTTACTCTTCATTGACAATAACAAAGTCCTGGATATTTCTTTTTTTTTTTTTTTGGACGGTACGCATTGAAAATGTGTGTATTACGCTACACAGCAAATCTGGAAAAGAAAAAACATAATATTCAGAAAATTGTAAAATAAAATATTATTGTATTGGAATAGTAATAGGGTTTGTAGTTTGCTTAGGTACTTAGCTAATTTTTATATCTGCAACGTTAGCAATTGGGGCAATTCTGCAAAAGTTGTGAGCTTATAAATATTCTTCAAAGGTATCATTTCTTCTTCTTTAGTTGCAGGTTTAAGGTACACTCTCCTTGATAGGATAATTTGGTGAGTGCTATCGGTGAATCGTGGGATGTTGATACCTATTTCTCTGACTGTGGTGTTTCCAAAGTAATATGTTTTTTGCAACTGTATCATGTCGTTTAGCTTCTCTATGTCCTTATAATAAATGATGCATTGAGTTGAATGGTTCTACATGTGTAGTAAAAAAGGTTAGAAATTTGGTATGCTAATTATTTTATTTGAAGGACATATTATATATTACCGTTCGTCAATAAAACATTTAGAGGCTGCCTATTTTTGGCCTTCTTTCAAGCAACTTGTTTGACTTTTTCATTTTCTGCTATGGCATCTGTTAGCCATTTCCTTTCCTAATGGTCATCTGTTTTGATCATCTCTTAATCAGCCTAGGCTTCCTCCCCTTCCCTTTTCTTATTTTCATTTACTTTGTAATAAACTATTACGTAGTTAAAAAATAATTGTTTTCAAAGTGACACCGAAGACAAACAATTATAAGATGATGCAAAATACTATAACTTTGTTGAAAACCGGAGATCTTATTGGAAAGTTAAATCTTGAATGCATGCAATGTGTAAGATTACATGCTTACTATGTTATTTTTATAGTATTAGTAGGCACACATCACAATCTATTTCGTATACTGATGCATTGTTTAAAAGCAGAGATCTTTTTCATAACTTATTTTGAGTGTATGCAATGGATTAGCTTTCATATTTACAATGCTATTTTACTATTTGAATAAACCCATAATACAATTCATACACAGTAAGTTTAAGTGATTTGGAGGTTAGGTGATATACTAAAACAATTCATTTCCTAGTTAATCTAATGAAATTGTCAAGCAACTCAATACTACTACCGTAATTGTCTATTACCTGAGCCTGTGATGCTGAAATTCTGGAGTATGTAGAGTAAGGTAACAGTGAGGAGTGGTGGAATACTTTTGAAGTAGCTCAATAATGGAGAAGACATGAAATATGGGATTAATTACTATTTAACATATAGTTGATGAGGTGTATTTTTTGTTGACAAGTGGATTGCATGCGTGTTGTAAGATTTGATTTAATTAATTTTACTTTTAGTGAAGAAATAATCTGATAAATTTTTGCATGGTTAGTGCTTTATTAGTTCTATTCATGAAATTGAATTTTTATAATATTTTAATTTTATAGCCATAATTAATCACTTGTGGTTGGGTTTGTCAAATCAGTGCCTAAGTCATAATATAAACTGTGGTTCACTTGTAAGTGTGGCAATTTGAAGATCATGGAGTTCATAAAAAATTAAATAGACCATTTAAATTATAATTTTAGATCTATGATGTATTACTGTTTTTTATATAATATTTTCTTTCATATGAAATCTTATAATTAAATAGTAAAAATAATTTGTATATCCTTGACATGTAACTCTTTAATATTGTTATGGATAATGTTAACATCATTATTTATGAACTCAATTAAGGAATACATTAATAATAAATTAACTAAGATTGTTAATCATAAGGTTACCTTGGTATTAACCATATTGGCCGTCGCTGTTGTTATGTAATCGTCAGTGTTGAACGGTTGTTTCACCATTCGGGCCATCGTTCTATTTGCCTTAGAGTTTCAATAAATTTACCTAAGCAATAAAAAAAATTAATATTTAAGACATTGTTCAATGATGAAGAAAATTATTGCTATAATGTGATTGATTATATAAGGTTACTTGTTTTTGCTTGGTCATTTACCTTAGGGATAATTTCATATTTAGTCCCGTAAGAATTGCTCAATATTAAAAAGGTCCCAAAACTGGCAGATTTAGTCCCACAGGAATTTTTTATCAAAATTTTTTAATAGTTGATGAAATATTCTGAACCATTAACAAGACCAAAATGAACTATGTCTATTTTGAAAGACAAAAAATGATATAAACCTGGTAGTTTATAATAATATAAGTTAATTTGGGATGAAATTTTCAAAAATTATGATTATAATATTCTTATGGGACCAAAAACCGCTAGCTATGGGACCAGTGTATTCCTATGGGATTATAATTGAACTGAAGGAATTCTTATGGGACTGATGAGATTGATAATTCACGTATTTTGAGCACCGATTTATGTGGAAATTGAGTACGATCTGGTTAACTATTAAGACAAATCGGGATGTTTATGGAAAATTCACGAGTCAGATGCTACTGAGGCTATTTGAGCATATTTGTACAGGAAAATAGGTCTTAAATGTTTGAAATTAGAAAACATGATTTTCGAGGTGATTTCTGAGGCTTGCTCGACCTAAAAAGGCTGTTCGACCAGGTTCAGACTGGTTGAACCATGGAGATAAGTCGAACGGAGGAGCTTTTAATGTACAGAGTGGTCATTAGACCAAGATGTTTCGTTTGACCAAACGAAGTCAAGTCGAACAATAGAGGTCAAGTTGAACGGTAAGCGTGAAATGGGTTTCAGCTTACAGGCATGTCGTTCGACCACTAGGTCCCGTTCAACTAATTCTATTCTGGTTGAACGACGACGTATTAGCTCTAAAAAGTTGGGATTCACCTCCAAGTGCGTGCATGTGCATGTTTTCAACGAAAAAGCACAGTAAAGGTACATGAGGAGAAGTAACAAGTATAAAAAGGGATGCCGATCACACCAAAAAGGGAAGTTAGATTCCACGTCCATCCTACACCACATCCAAACACTAACTCCATCTGCAGGAGCGGTAAAGAGAGATTCAAGCAGCGAATCAAGTGAGAACCAAGTGAAGATTCAAGACGGAGCGAGAAGCGACGACGCCCACATCTAAGGTTTACTTCGCAACTTAATCTATCTTATAATTTTCAAGACTATAGGAAAGTGTTGGCATTTGGATCTTTTGGTTAACATGAACCGTTAGGGTTCCATACAATTCTACTACAGCGAAAGCATAAGAGTAGAATTGTACTACCTTCTATAAGGGTTTGATGTAGAGGTTGAACGGTAGCTGCATGATCAAACGACCTTCCAATCTTCTATTATATTCCTAAGCCACGTCTTGACGTTGTGTGGGCAACGATCACCAAGACTAACTCAATCTATAGTTCTATCGAGTTTCACGATTTTAGGCATGTGTTACAATGTATCCGGACTGCTGAGATTGACTATTTATAGGCTACAACAGGGACCAGGAGGAGAATTTAGGGTTTGGGCCTCCCATTGGGCTTAAGCATCCAAGTTTAGCCCAAAACTTGTCCAATAATAATAAATCAGTCCACTAAAGAAATATAATTGCACTGCCACCCTAATCCCAAATTACGTTATGGGCTCCTTCTTATTATGAGCCCGTTAATCTCCCCATGTTTAAGATTCAATGCCCATTAATTAATTAAGTTACTGACAACTTCATTAATTAATATATTACAGAGAGTAGTACCACTCAACCTTATTATCATGCCGAAATAAATCCACCTGCAGGGTTTACATGATAATCATTATGAGCTCCTCAAAGGGACATCATCAACTAATTCAGTTAGGACACAGATTCCTTCTACAATCAACAGCACACCATATAGACAGTTCCCAACTCACCGAGCATATTGATTTATCTTTTAAATCTCACCCATTGTTGAATCAAAGAAATAAATACTGCCTTGCGTGTCGAGGTTATTGTATAGAGATTAAGAGTATGAACATCCATAATAATAGAGATCAAGTTCTATTATATAGTGAGTATAAACTGAACGATCTCAATGGCGGTCCTATTCAATACACACAAAGTGCACTAGTGTAATTTTATAGTCAAGACAGACTAATGCCAAATCACACTACAACCATACTGATAGAGAGTCCCCGTCTATCTCGGCTGTGAATATCTATTTATACTTTATAAGGAGCCAATAATATGATCTTACGTGTGACGCCGCACACCATATTATCTACAGTATAAAATAAATTGACTTTTGTAATAATATGATTGCAAATATTTGATCACATGATTCTCATTTCAAATATTGTCAAAAGATTGTTCATATAAAAAGCTAGAGTTTTAGTATACAATCCAACAGTAAGATCTATCCAATCACCATGAACTTTCTTCGAAGCGTTATGGGCTAGAACCACTTTAGTAGTTCTAGGGTTATGAAGGTTTCTATCTAGTCAATTGAACTTCCATGTGTATACTCCGTACAACACTACTTGTGGTTTATTTTATATAAGACAATGCTTTATTAATTCATACTCAGAGTCGTTTTGTGCATCATTAACTATTATGTAGAGTTTGAATACATATATTGATTATTGATTGAGTGTGTTCACTGCTGAGCAGGATTACATGTTATGATTCTAAGTGAGGGAACTCCGAAGCTTCATTAAAACTATCTTATATGAATACTTATTAATTGAATTGAATTCGAGTTAGTAAGTAGGATAAAAAGGATAATTATATAGTACCTATAAAGGGAGATCATATTGGGTTAGAGTACTAAGTGCACGGGAAATAATTGATACTGATAGTACCTAAAAAGGAGGGTGTAATTATATCTCTTGCTTCAAAGTGATTCATACGTGTTACACGCTTGTCTGCTTGTGTCTATAGAGTAGATTTGCATGGTTTAGTGATGCGTCCATATTCCACAAGTCAGAGTCAGACATTGGCATACGGAAGGGAGATTAATTAGTGAAACTGGATGGCCCGAAGAGCTACCTATCTTCTCACTTGAGCAACTCTCGTTTATTCTTTACTGTTATTTATTTTAATTGCTATTTCAATTAATTATTTATTTATTACTAGATCATCAAAACTTTATTGCCATATTAGTCTTAATAAGTTAGTTAATAATTAAATTGATAATAATACATCCCTTAGGTTCGATAATCACTTGGTCGCTTATCAAAGCTACAATAGAATCCTTAACACTTGGAGATTAATATTGTGTGTTGAGAAAAAATGCTCATCAAGTTCTTGGCCATTGCCGGGGATAACATTAATTATTAGTTTATTATTTCTAGTTTAATTGAGACTATTTTATTCTTATCTTTGTTTTCTAACGTTTATTTTTCTTAGGTGTATGCTCACTAGATCAAAGGTAGGAGATTTAAAACCTTATAATCTGGAGATTGGTGCATCATCGAGGAAGAAAAAAAAGAAGAACAAGAACAAGAACAAGAACATAGAACCAACTGTGGCTCTTAATTTAGGAGTTAAAGTTGACAAGCTGAACTCGCAAGCGACTAAAACTGCAACCGACGTTAACTTGGAAGCAGAAGCAGTCAACATGGCAGCGAATCTGGATAATCTTGCCATCCATGATGTCTTTAAGAATAACGGAGGAGGCAATGTGGGATTGTTAGGAGCAAGAGGGGCCGTAGCTGATTTTGATCTTCACCCTGCTCTGATTAGCATGATTGAAATGAGTCCCTTCTCTGGGGGAATCTTTGAAGATCCTCAACAACATCTGAATAAGTTCCTTGGTTATGCAAGTACACAAAAGGATGCAGGAACTCATGAAGATGCAAGGAGGATTATTTTGTTTAAGTTCTCGCTTAATAAAAAGGCGAGAGATTGTACGATACTCTTGATGCTGCTGAATGCACTACCTGGGAGCAATTAAAATTGAAATTCTTGGAGCGATACATGCCACCTTCAAAGGTGTTTAAGATGAAACAAGAAATCAATCAATTTGATATCAATGGTAATGAGAAGTTTCATGAGGCTTGGGACCGATTCAAGGACATGCTTCGAAAGTGTCCATAGCATGGGCTATCTAAAGCTCAATACATTAGTATTTTTTATAATGGATTGGACTGCGATTCTCGAGTTTTACTTGATGCTTCTTCTAATGGAGCATTGCTTACAAAGTCATCTAAGCCGAAAAGCTCTTTGAGGATATTTCGATGAATTCAAGAGATTGGCCAACTGATAGAGTGAGAGGCACTTATGTTCTTAGAAAAGTAACGCAGGTTGAGCACACTATGGTTAAGTCGAGTAGAGAAGATGAGATCATCTCTAGTTTGGCTGGTATCAACAAGTTACTTGAGTCTCAGCAAAAGCAGATAACTAATATAGCACAGTGAGTACCAATGATGCAGCAGGATGTTGGTTATGAAGGAACAAACTAAGAGGAATTGGAAGAAACGAATTACGCTATGGGTCAAAGTATTCAAGGAACAAGGTATCTGAATAATTAAGAAAACATGAATTACCAAGGAAACTACAACAATCGTGATCCCCCGGGTAACTATCAACAATAAAGGAGGCCAACATTTTCGTGGAGCAATCCAAATGCGGCGATGCAATTTCCTGTTGGTGTTAATCCTGGTACTAAGGCGAAAGAAGGAAAATCTAGTTTAGAGGATACGGTGAACCGATATGTGGCTAAGAATGATGCTAAGGTGGATCAATTGGAAGAAAAAATTGATTCAAATCATGAAGAATTGTCAAAGCAGACGAAAGAACTAACATTGTTGATGGGTCAGATGGCGGGGAGCGTAAACCAATTGACACAAACAATTGAGAAAGGAAAACTTCCATCTCAAAGTATTACGAACCCTAAGTCTTGTAATGCCATCACATTGAGGTTCGGGATGAAGTACGAAGGTTCGATTAAGCTGATGAGCAAAAATGATAAAAATAGAAGCACTGTTCGACCAGTACTATCTTGTTCGACCAGACCTGATAGTCGAACTAAGGTCGAATAGCTCTCAGAAAAATAAAGTTTCAATACTTTGTTTTCTTCCCCGCCATTCGACCAGATCACTCTGGTCAAACCCTGATCGAACAGGCACCTGTGGAGATGATAGATCGCGTTCAGATTACAGGGTCATCATTTGACTAGACTCATTCCATTTGACCACAATATTCTAGTCGAACTATGGTCAAACTGGTAGTGAACAGTCTGAAATCGACTTCAGAGACCTCTTTCGACCATACTCATTATGTTCAACCAGACCACTCTGGTCGAACTGTGGTCGAACAGTTTCATGCAACTCCCATTTCGATACTGAATGCTACACCCATTGTTTAGAACACTCCAGAGCCATCACAAGAGCAGAATACTAAGCTTATTATAGTAGAGATGAATTGGGAAAGAGCCAAGAGATTGAAAGCCGAGAAGGATAAAGCGAAGGAGGTTGAACATGATGAATGGGGAATCCCTAAGATAAAGATACCTCCTCCGTTTCCCTTTCGGATAGTAAAAAAGGATTGGAAGATAAGTTCAAGAGATTTCAAGATATAATGAACAAGATAAGCTTGAGCATTCATTTCTCCAAAGCAATCTTGGAGATGTCGTACTGTGCCCGATTTTTTAAAGATATCATATTGAAGAAGAGAAGCCTGAACGGAGTATAGATAGTAAATCTATAAAAAACTACAACTCGATCATTTAGAGAAAGCTGCCACAGAAGTTGAAGGATCAGGAGAGCTTCACTATTCTATGTGAAATTGGAAAGGGGCCGGCACGTAAAGCTTTATGTGATCTTGGAGCAAGCATCAACTTGATGCCCTTATCTATATTTAAGAAGCTAAGTTTGGGGGAGCTTGCTCCCATAACAGTGGCTCTATAATTGGCGGATAGTTCTATGACTTTTTCGAAGGGTGTGATAGAGGATGAACTTGTTAAAGTGGATAAGCTTGTCTTTCCTGTGAATTTTCTTGTGCTATAGATAGAAGATGACAAGTATAATGTCCCTCTTATATTGGGAAGGCTATTCCTTGCCACAGCTGGAGCTATGATTGATGTCCAAAAGGGGGAGCTTAGATTGAGATGGATAAAGATGAGGTTCTTTTCAACCTTGATAGGGCAATGAAGATGACAATGGAGACACAATGTCAAAGCATTGATGTGGTGGAGGAGATCGTGAAGGAAGATATGTCTTTGATACTGTCAAAGGATCCTTTGGAGACATGCTTGATGGAGTCTCTTACTTTTCCTACCACGGAGCTAGATAAGCTCTCTAATGAGGTATGTATTGAATTTCTTGAAAATTTACTTGCTTTGGGTGATGATAGGTATGAACCGAAAATAACCAAGCTTGAAGAAGTAAAATGGACTAGGAAATACCTCTCGTTGGATAGAGAAAGCACACCGAAAGAAGAAAAGAATGAGAGTTGAAAACACTACCGGAGCACTTGAAGTACACCTATCTAGGCGATAATGAAACTTATCCAGTAATTGTATCTTCTTCTCTTACTGATAATCAACTCGAAGAGTTGTTAGATGTGCTTAGAAAGTATAAGTGTTATTGGTTGGACTCTTGATGATTTGAAGGGTATTAGTCCATCGTATTGTTTGCATAAGATTAGGTTGCTAGATGAAGCCAAGAGTAGTATTCAGAATTAGTGGAGAGTTAATCCCACGATTCAAGAAGTGATTAGGAAGCAAATCCTAACGTGGTTAGATGCAGGAATTATTTATCCAATTAGTGATAGTCCCCATGTGAGTCCATTGCATGTTGTAGCTAAAAAGAGGGGCATGACTATTGTGAAAGCCAATGATGGCGAGACCTTAGCCACTAGGATTCCTATGGGATGGCATGTGTGTACGGATTACAGAAAACTGAATGAAAATACATGCAAAGACCATTTCCCTCTTCCTTTCGTGGATCAAATGCTTGACCGTTGATGGGCATTTTCTTAACACACAAAATTAATCCTCAAGTATAAGGATATCAATTATAGTTTCGATAGGTGACCAAGTGTTTATCATACCCAAGAGACGAATAATTATCAATTCAATTATATTCTAATTAACTAAGATTATGCGGCAAATTGGTTTTTATTTTGTTATGAAACTAAATAACATATAAGTAAAAATAGCAATGTAAATAAGCAAACAATCAATAAAACTCGGTTGTGATCAAGTAAGTAATATAGTAGTTCTTCAGGTCATCCAGTTTTACTCGTTAATTTCCTTTTCATATGTTGATGTCCGACTTGCCTTGTGGTTTATGGACACATCACTAAACCATGCAAGCGTACTCTATAGACACAAGTAAGCAAGCGTATGACACGTGTGAATATCCTCAGAGTAAGATGTATACTTTACCTCCCTTTCTATGTACTATCATAATCAATTATTTTCCGTGCACTTAGTACTCTAACCCAATTTGATCTCCCTTTTTAGGTACTATAAAGTTATACTCTTCATCCTACTTATTAACCCGAATACAATTCAATTAACAAGTATCTATATAAGATAGTTCTAATAAGACTTCGGAATCCCTTCACTTAGAATTATAATATGCAATCCTGCTCAGCGGTGAACACACTCAATCAATAACCAAGAGATGTATTCAGACTCTACATAACAGTTAAAGATGCACAAAATGACCGTGAGTATGAATTAAAAAGGCACAATCTTATATAGAATAAACCACAAGTAGTGTTGTACGGAGTATACACATGGAAATACAATTGACTCATAAAACTTTCATAACCCTAGAACTACCGGAGAGGTTCTAGCCCATGATTGATCTAGGAACAATCATGACTAATTGGTATGATCTTACTTGACTCGCCAGACGAACCTCTCCTCACGATTCCTTCAGATGATGGTAGGGCTTGGTGATGGATGGATGATGAATGTTCCTTTTCTCATGCAAAAGCTCTTCTTTTATACTTGTAAACTTTCCTTACGGGCCTTGGATGGCTTTTGAGCGAACACATGCAATGAAGGTGTAAAGATACGAATTTGGTAAGTTTCCATACGTTAGTTCGACCAAACAGGTTGGTCGTACTCTCCCAGGCAGGTCAAACTCCAGGTCGAATCCGCCTGTAACTCGGCCTCTGATTCTGGATTCGACCAGAGTCTTGGTCGAACTGGATACTTCCTGGTCGAACCGATACTGCTTCTATTTAGGCTTCGAGTTCGACCACGGTTCGACCAAGTGGTTTGATCGAACTCTCCTGTCGTGGTCGAACGGCACTTTTCCACGCTCAGTTCGACCAGCAGTGCTGGTCGAACTCCCTCCTTCTTGGTCGAATCCATCCCCTGCTTGGTCAAATTGCATGCGTGCTTCTTCCTCTTTCCAGATCCGATCACTTTCAACTCGTTTTTCATCGAAAATCAACTCAAATAACCTTGTAAATACCTGATTCGTGACTTTTCACCATGTATACCGATTCATATCAAATTACAACCATTTATCATACCATAAGTACACGAATCTAGGCTCGAAACTAGTGAATTTACGCACTCATCAAATCCCCAAACTTACATGTTACTCATCCCGAGACAACGTAATCAAAACATAGAGTAGTGTAAAGTTCACCAACTGCCTATATAATTCATACTCACACATGCAATTCATCAATCAAACACAAGTATTACTAGCATCATATGCATCATTCATGCAAAACATCACTCAATTAAAAAACCTTTTGGAGTACAAAATCATCTTGCTCACAAGATAAATATTTACTCTCACTCTCAAGTGTAAAAGATGTAAACTTTAACAGGTTAGTGTTTACGCTCATATTCAATCCATACTTCTGCGTAACCATAAGCTTGGCAAGGGTCTCAAAACTCAACTTATAATCAATTCCTTACTAGGATCACAAAGGACTTGCTTTTAGGTTGTAATGTTGGCTCTTTGGTAAAGGTAGGAGAATTTAGGTAAAGTGAAAATTCACTAGTAGAGAATTACCTTGGAGTTTTGCTCTTCGTCATACAGCTTCATCTGTTTCTCCATCTTCTTCTCATAAACTTCATAGTTTGAATTCTTCTTCTTTTCCTTAGCATCAACATCATCTTTTCTTCAATGAGCAAGGGTAACAATTTCGGGCACTACCCTTCTGAGCAGTTGGGGTACCAGTTTCAGGCACTACCCCTAAACAAGATTTAATCATACTTCCTTCTTTTTCATAATTCTCAACCAAACTTTTACCTTTCATGCTTTCAAGAACTTACACACCTCAACTCTATACTAATGAATAGGATATTCAACAGGGCTCAAGTAAAGGTTTAATAAGATTTTTTATCACAGCTTGCTAAAGAAAAAACTTTTTAAGGCTCAAAAGGGCTCACAATGATACATATATTAATAGGTAAGGTAAAATTTTGGCTAAGTGACTTGATTACACAATAATGGCCTAAGATCATGTCCTAGCAATTCCTCAATCATAAGTTTCACACAAGACGTCAAGCTAAGTTCTAGAATATAGTCATACGAACGATTCTCTCAAGAATAAATTATCACGAACTAGCATGATTTAAATGGCTCAAATCCTCACATGGGTAAATAGATTCCTAAGTACTCCTCAAAGTAAATAACCAAGATCAATTTCACAATAAATCCACACACTTATCAAGCATACATGCTTCTAATCAATAAAAATTAACACATGTAACATACGAATGCATCATACTAAACCAAGAACCCTCATAGCAATACAATCCATACAAGTATAACTACCCTCAAATAACAATCATCACCTCTCAATCTATCATCCAATCATTTCAATATACGTACATGCCACTCACACCACAAATACCCATCCTGTAAAGAGAAAAAGATAAGGGAGATGAGATGAAACAGACAAAGAACAAAAACCTGGTGCATCCTACTCCTCCGGAGCATCATCATCGCTCGTACCCTCTTCGTCATCACCGTTCATCTCCACACACAATCGATCCACATCTCTATGAAGAGCATTGAGATTCTTATCCATCATGCGCTCGTAAGCATACAACCTCTCCAATCTCTTATCCATCTCCACATAGTTATTCTACAGCGTGTTGTACTTTCCATCCAGTGCTGCTGCATTTGCCAATTTCAGCTGCTTATTCGTCTCCTGCTGGTTCGCATTCAGTGTAGCGAACTACTCATGAATTAACCTAAACTGCTCCTGCAAATAAGCATCCGGACCAGCCCACTGCTACTGTGGCACTGCTAGAATAGGTCATGGTGGCATCTCGTGCGGCTGTGGATCTCCTATCTCCGGATCCACCCGATCCTTTCCAAGCTCCTGCTGCTGTTGCTACTGCTGTGGCTGGAAACGTCCCTAGTCAACAATACTTTGAAGCTCCTCTATCATCCCCGCAGTCACCTTTTGTCAAGCAAGTGATGGAGAGAGCAGTGTGCTCGAGTGTGTTCATTGATGAGCTTTTTCTCAACACACAAAATAATCCCCAAGTATAAGGATATCAATTATAGTCTCGATAGGCGACCAAGCGATTATCGAACCCTAGGGACGTATTATTATCAATTCAATTATATTCTAGTCAACGAAGATTACGTTGGCAAATCTGATTTGATTTGATTAAGAAACTAAGTAACATATAATTGAGATAGCAAGATAAATAAACAAGCAAGAGTAGAAATTCGGTTGTGATCAAGTAAGTAATGGAGTAGTTCTTCAGGTAATCTAATTTTATTCTTTAATTTCCTTTCCATGTGTTGATGTCCGACTCTACCTTGTAGTTTATGGATGCATCACTAAACCATGCAAGCTTACTCTATAGACACAAGTAAGCAAGCATATGACACGTGTGAATATCCTTGGAGCAAGACGTATACTTCACCCCCCTTTCTAGGTACTATCATAATCAATTATTTCCCGTGCACTTAGTGCTCTAACCCGATTTGATCTCCCTTTCTAGGTACTATAAAGTAATACTCTTTATCCTACTTATTAACCTGAATATAATTCAATTAACAAGTATCTATATAAGATAGTTCTAATAAGACTTCGGAATCCCTTCACTTAGAATTATTACATATGATTCTGCTCAGCGATGAACGCACTCAATCAATAACCAAGAGATATATTCAGACTCTACATAACAGTTAATGATGCACAAAACGACCATGAGTATGAATTGAAAAAACACAATCTTATATAAAATAAACCACAAGTAGTGTTGTACGAAGTTTACACATAAAAATTCGATTAACTCATAAAACTTTCATAACCCTAGAACTACCAAGGTGGTTCTAGCCCATGATTGATCTAGGAATAATCATGGCTAATTGGTATGATCTTACTTGACTTGCCAGATGAACCTCTCTCACAACCCCTTCGGATGATGGTAGGGTTTGGTGGATGAAGGAAGATGTATGTTGTCTTGTGTTGTGTGTGTTCCTCTTGCGAGAGCTCTTCTTTTATACTCATAGGACCTTCTTATGGGCTTAGGATGGGCCTTTGCTTGAAGCACACATCAAATTTGGTAAAAGACATCCAGAATTACCGTAAATAGCATTAGCGACTCGCCGTTCGACCAAGGCATACTAGTCGAACAATGGTCGAACAAGGAGCTACTGGTCGAGCAAGCTCTCTGGACAATTTTAGCATTCTGTTTGACTAAACTGCTCTTCCTCGACCATATTGATGTTTGGTCGAGAAAGCCCTTCAAGTCGAACGAGCTCACTGTAAGTTTCGTCCACTTTGTTCGACTTCTTCTCATCTGCTCGACCAAGTCGATGTTGGTCGAGCAATACCTCCAAGTCGAGCTACTTCTCTGGATGGGTTTTGGCAATCTGCTTGACTTGCCACCCTCTATTCGACCATACTGATGTTGGTCGAACAGGCTATCTTGGTCGAACAACACTTTAATCTCACCTTCAAAATCGTGTCTTCCAATTTCGAGCCTTTTTCACCTGTTTCCCTATACAAATATATTCAAATAGCCCTTGTACCCTCTGATTCGTGACTTTTCCAAAAATGTACTGATTCATCTCAATAAAGACTAAATCGTACTCTATTTTCACACAAATCGGAGTCTAAAATATGTGAATTTACTCTCTCATCAAACTCCCAAACTTACATGTTGCTCTTCCCGAGGCAACGAAAATTAGACAAATAATCACAAGGTACAACTTATCTAAACATATGCAATTATATTAACTCAAAACATGTTACTATCATACCTTTCATTCACATATAAACATCAATCAGTCACAATACTTCTACGAGTGCTAAGTCATCTAGCTCACGGGTAAGTATTTACTCTCTCACTCAAGTGTAAAAGATATACACCTTATGGTTGATATCAACACTCAATTTCAGTTTATATACTCGCGTAACCATAAGCTTGACAAAGGTCTCAAAATTCCATTCATAATCGACTCAATACTAAGATCACAAGCTTCAAGGATGAAATGTTGGCTCTTTTGTTAAGGTGGAAGAATATAGATAATTGACTAACTTTACTAGTAAAGAGTTACCTTGGTATATTATTTTCAGTTGCTCCCTCTTTACTTCTTCGTCTCAACGATCACGTTCAACCATTCCTCCATCTTTACTTGAATCAACTTTTTTTCCGTAGTCACATGCCAATTTCGGTGTTCTTCAAGTATAAGGGTACTAGTTTCGGGCACTACCTTCCCTAGCATTCGGGATACCGATTTCAGGCACTATCCCTCACAAGATTTAACTTTTTGCTTCTCGAATTTTCTTTCACCAAATCTCTCCTTCTACTCCTCTTCAAGGTTTCCTCGAGCATTAGTCTACCTCCACTCGTAATTGGTGTTTAAGGCTCAAAAGGTAAATGGCTCAATTATCAAGGCTTGCCAAAGAAAAGCTTAAAGGCTCAAAAGGGCTTGCAAAGATAATTATATAGGATAAGCTAAATTTGGCTAAGTAACTTGATTAACAATAACGGCCTAAGTTCATTCCCTAGTACATATCAATTATAAATTTCACACAAGACTCTAGGTCAAGTTCTAGAATACAAGTATATAAACGACTCTCAAGAATGAACAATCATGCGTATAGCACAATCAAAAGGCTCAAATCCTCACAATGCTAATAGAATCCTAAGCACTCTTCAAATCATATAATCAACCTCAATTTCTTATGAATTACAAGTACAAATAGACATGCTCGCCATTAACAAATTATCATGCATCAACATAAGACCCATTCATATCTTGAATTTATCCCAAGCTCATAACATCCATCATCATCATTATCTAATATAGACCACCCACGCATGAATCATCATTACACCCAATCACTCAAGCCGGCACCTGTAAAGTAGAAAAGAGAATGGGAGATGAGAAGAATCAGAGAAGAAAAACCTAATGCTCATCACTCCTCTAGAGCATCATCATCATCCGAACCTCCCTCATCATCATTATCTCCCATCTTCAGCCGCATCTGGTCCACATCTCTATGCAAGGCACTGAGATTCCTATCCATCATGCGCCCATGATCCTTTAACTGCCTCAACTGTCCATCCATCTCAACATAACGCTTGTTGAGTGAAGCATAGTTAGCATTCGCAAGTGCCAGCTGTCTGTTTCTCTCCCCAATCACCAATCTTGATTCCAAAATCCCTTGGCATTTTCCTTTTATCCATCTTAATCTTTTTTACTATCTCCACTAATAGGGGTGACTTGTTTCCCTTCCTCTTTGAAGAAGAAGCAATCTCTTTCCGGATACGAAATGGTGCTCGAGAAAAGGATGACGGAAGTAGGTATGTCGAATGGAATGAAAAACTGCTCCTAGTCCCCGTTCGACCTTAAATAGAATTGTTAGGTATGGTCAAACAATGCCTCTAAGTCGAATGATCCAAATCTGACCTTTAAAATTGCCTAGCTCGACCTCCGTTTGACCTGATTTTCTTAGTTGAACAGCATCTGGAAGTCGAGCAATGTGTGTAGTCGAGCCCCTATTTTTCCCTAACCTGTTCGACTTCCGTTCGACCTTCATGACTTGGTCGGACAACTCGTGCTAAGTCGAATGATGTCTCTGGATAATTTTGACATTTTGCTCGATCTTCATTTGACTTAGATTCTTCCATCGAACAACATGGTCGAGGTCAAATAACCTTTCTGGACAACTTGTGCATTTTGCTCGACCTCCGTTCGACCTAATGCGAGTGGTCGAATAGGTGCTGGAAGTCGAGTAACTTGCCTCGTCGCGCCCCTTGTTCTTCTCTGTCTTGCTCGACCATTGTTCGATTCCAGCATCATGGTCGAGCTGGAAGGGTTTAGTCGAACAACCAATCTGGAAGATTTTTGCCATTTGCTCGACCATTAATCGATCAAAAAGCCATGTCGAATAGCTACTTTTAGGTCGAACAGACTCACAATCTTCCTAAATTTCGTACCCTTCACGTATCTCCCTGCAATATTCAACTCTAGGACAACATCAAGTATCAAGACATCCAAAAATTAAGCTAGAGAAACCATATAACATCAAGTGTAACTCCACAATCACACCAAAAACAACAACTCTCCATTTAACACTAGGCAAATTGCAAAAATTGATGCATCAAAACCAGCTAAAGTTTTAATATACCATAAAAAATCAACTTCCCTAGCAAACATTACAAAGAAAAGATCATATTCTCCGTGCTATAATGAGGTAAATACATCACACCCCCCAAACATAGAAGAAACTATAGGCAAAACTAAGTTTGTAAAGAGATGTAATTTCCGAAAGATAAGCACGTCAAATATGAAAATTTCTTACTCACACTAATGAAAATAAAGCAATAAAAAGGAAGGAAAAGCCCCCAACAGGCGCTCATGTTTAACGTCGGAGAGTCACGACGATACCAATCTAGTGCAAGGTATCCTCAAAGATGACACAAGCATCATCCGACGACTTGTGATGCTTCAATCGATGCCCATTCGCCATGATAATGCCCCCATCTTTATCCATAAGCTCAAAACTCCCCCTCCATAGGCTCTATGGATAATGAATGGCCCCATCCACTTTGATTTCAATTTCCCTGCGAAGAGCTTCAAGCGAGAATTAAAAAGTAATACCTCATCACCTTGCTTAAACTCCTTGTATGAGATCTTTGAATCATGCCATTTCTTCATTCTTTTCTTGAAAATCTCTGAATTCTTATAAGCACGATTCCTAAACTCATCCAATTGATTAATATGAGTTACCCTCAACTCCTTTTGATCTCTTAAGGACAAGTTCAAACTTCTCAAAGCCCAAAAAGCTTTGTGCTGAATTTCTATGGGTAAGCGGCACAGCTTCCCATAGACGATTTGATACGGTGACATATCTAACACCGTCTTATAAGTAGTTCAGAACCCCCCACAAAATATCATCGAGCTTCATAGCCCAATCCTTTCTATTGGTTTCGACTACCTTCTCCAAGATTTATTTCACTTGGCGGTTAGAGACTTCTGCTTGCGTATTCGCTTGAGGGTGATAGGGTGTAGTGACCCTATGTTTAACTCCATAATCCTTAAGCACCTTTCCAAGAAGTTTATTGATGAAGTGAGACCGTCCATTACTCACTAGTACTCTAGGAACTCCATAACGGGCAAAGATATGTTTCTTCAAGAAAGATAAAACAGTCCTTGAATCATTCACGCAAATGGGAATGGCTTCCACCCACTTAGAAACATAGTCCACAGCTAAGAGAATGTAGAGAAATCCATTAGATCGGGGAAAAGGTCCTATGAAATCGATCCCCATACATCGAAGATCTCGACAATAATGCTCGGCTACAGGGGCATCTCATCTCGTCGACTTAAGTTCCTCATCTTTTGACATCTATCACACGACACCACATAGGTTTCATAGTCTTTGAACAAGGTAGGCCAATAAAGGGCAGATTGAAGTACCTTCGCTGCCGTCTTTTGAGCCCCAAAGTGCCCCCGTTAGGTTGTGCATGGCAAAACTCAAGAACACTTTCCATCTCCATCTCCGGAACACACCTACGGACTATGGAATCTGTACATATCTTATAGACAAATGGATCATGCCATATGAAGGTCTCAACATCTCGCTTGAACTTTGCGAGTTGATATCGGTTAAGATCTCTCGGGATTTCTCCTACGGCAATGTAATTTACATAATCCGCATACCATGGATCCATCCCTTGGGCAGCCACTACACAAGCTTTTTCAGCTCCTTCAATAAGTACCGCCATCATCTTCTCATCAGGGAACATTTCTTCTATGTAATCAAACGAATCATCACAGTGCTCCCTCGTCTCAAACTTGATAGGTGATCTGCCAAAATATTCTCTGTACCCTTCTTATCTCGGATCTCCATATTGAACTCCTACAGAAGAAGAATCCATCTAATAATCATTAGCTTTATTTCCTTCTTCACCATCAAGTATCGGATCGCAGAGTGATCCGTATACACTATAGTCTTGATGCCAACCAAATACTGTCGAAATTTATTGAATGCGTACACCACAGCAAGAATCTCCTTTTTAGTCATCGTGTAGTTCTTTTGTACTGCATCGAAAGTCTTACTCGCATAGTAAATGGTACAAAACTTCTTATCCCTCAACTGTCCAAGCACCACTCCAAGTGATAAATCACTCGCATCACACGTAAGTATAAACGGCTTAGTCCAATCCGGTGTGATCAAGATAAGTGCAGTAATAAGCGCCTCCTTCAAAACTTGAAAAGCTGCTAGACACTCCTCATCAAACACGAAGGGCACGTCCTTTTCAAGTAAATGAGATAAGGGCTTGTAGTATTTCGAGAAGTCTTTTATGAATCTTCTATAAAAATCGGCGTGTCCAAGAAAAGACCGCACTCCTTTCTCATTTGTAGGTGGTGGAAGCTTCTCGATCGCCACCGCCTTTGCTCTGTCCACCTGCAATCCCTTGGCCGAGATATGATGGCCAAAAACAATCCCATCTCTTACCATGAAGTGACACTTCTCCTAATTCAAGACAAGATTAATATCTTGGCATCTCTTCAAAACAGTAGCAATGTTAGATAAACAAGTATCAATAGAAGAACCAAGTACAGAAAAGTCATCCATAAACACCTCCATGATCTTCTCTATCAACCCATCAAATATGACCATCATGCAACGCTGAAATAATGCAGGCGCATTACACAATCCAAAAGGTATCTTTCTAAAAGCAAAAGTTCCATACGGGCAAGTGAAAGTAGTCTTTTCTTGATCCTCAGGTGAAATCATGATTTTATTATAACCCGAGTACCCATCCAAAATGCAATAATACTCATACCTAGCAAGACGATCAAGCATTTGATCCATGAAAGGAATGGAAAATGATCTTTACATGTATTTTTATTCAACTTCCTGTAATCCGTACACACACGCCATCCCGTAGGAATCCTAGTGGCTAAGGTCTCACCATCTTCGGCTTTCACTATTGATAGGCTATCGCTGGCCTACCAAAATAAATATAATACCGACTCACACTAATACTTAGTTTAGTAGCAAGTACGGGTCAAACCCAAAGGGGTTTAATGAATTTTTAACTAAATTCAAGTGTTGCTAACATATAAAATAAATGTAAGGGGGATTTTGATTGTGACAAATCAAAAATAACAAGAGTAAAATTAATTCAATTCTTAAGTAACAAAGCAGATAAAAATTAATTATAAGATTAACCAAGTGAGTAAAGCCTAGTTTAGGATGTCGATCCCCTCCCATTTACTAAATTAACTAATTACATGAATTAAACATCTAGCCTAGTGTACAAACTCAAAATCCTAGATTGACGGTATGACCAGTCAACCCGAATGTTCTTATGTTTAACAATTAGGGTACGACCACTAAGTTGAACTATCTATGAGTGACCCTACGGATTCGAACTCATAAATGCATTAAAACTCTAAACATAGGATTACTAGGCTATGAAATCTGGCTAGGTATCATACAACCTAGATTCTATTACACCTAGAGGGAATAATCTCTATTTGTTACTTAATCCAATTCCTACAATAATTACGGATTGTAGTTCATAGAATAACAGTAAGCAATTAAATAATTAATTTAGTTGATCAGGCCAAAATAATTATTAAACATCAATTAAGAACATCAAAGCATGTAATAGAATAAATTTGCACACAAGATTCAACATAAAAAACTCTAAATAATTGAATTAATATTTTAACGGGAGGTTCACGAATCCTAAACTAGAAAAGGAAAATAGCCCCGCATGTTCATAGTAAAAATAAAATTAAAATATAAAACCGATTGATGACTGATCCTTCTTCAATCTTCACGCAAATCTGCCTTGGAGTGCCGCCTCTTTTTCACGCCTAAATCTGCTCCCCAAAAATAGATAAAATATCTCCCATTAATATATATGTCTTGATCCCTAAGTAATCCTGCTTGATCTTTTTCCTTATTTGTTCTTTCAAAAATATCTCCAGGATTCATTCTTATCTCTTTTTTTCTCCTCTTGATCGTGACTTATAACAGATTTAATGGAGATCTGATCCTTCAAATATGTGGAAGATATGTTGGCTGATTAATTCCCTTATTTGCTCCTTTAATAACCTATTTCCACATCAATTCAAATATTTAAAGTAATTATCTCCCAAAAATAATATGTCAATATTAGCACATAAATATCATATAATTAAATCAATAGACTTAAATTTTCACCTAATAATCATACTAATATGTGACTTATCAAATCTCCCCACACCTAAACTTTGCTTGTCCTCAAGCAAACCAAAACCATAGAGAATAGAAAACCAAGGAACATCTGCCAAGGCAAATGAAAGTTACACACTTCAAGAGACAAGCAACCAATGAGTATTCGGAACTAAATGAAACATGACTCTTCACTCAAAGTTTGCAACTTTCGTGGCATCAAATCTTTTCAAAATTCCACAGCCTCATAAAGATTCACTCAATAACACTCAAATGAATGATTTAGGTAGCAAGATCACTCAAAAATTGAAAAGAACAGTCATTACCATAGGCTTGCTCCCAAATCAAATCTCTACCAATTTTGGACGGATCATATGCAACAATCAAAGGGTCTTTGATAGGGTTGTAATGGGGCTTTAGGTCAGGGTAAGGTAAAAAGAGAGATAAGAATGGATAAATTCACCACTTTACAATATGTGATCTCTACAAATTTAAAATACATCATCATCCCCAAATTTTCCATTCAAAACATCATTTTTCTTGCACCTAAAACCTCCCCACACCTGCTCCTTTTCACAATTTGGAACAGCAGGCATAACACTTAAAAATTTCAGTAATTCCTTTTTCCCTTTCTTTTTTTTTCAAGAATTTTTCTCTTTTTATTTTTTTTCATCCAACTTTTTTTTTCAACTTTCCCCTTCTCCAAGTTTTTTTATCAAATCCTCCTTCATTATTCAATCCAACCACAATGTATTTCAATAAGATTTACACATTGAAAAGTAATGAAGGGTTCAAACGGAAGAGTTAAAGAAAGAAATGAGAATTCAGGGTTCATTTATGTGCTCATAATTCAAAGAAAAAGGCTTAGGCTCAACGTGGCTTCCCTAAAGTTTTTCATAATTAGGTTGGACAACTTAAGCCAAGTGGGTTAAACCTAAGTGCCCTTATCATTTTACCACACACAACCAATCATATTGATTAGCCATAACTTGTAGTCGGGTTGACCAATTCAAGAATTTATCGAACCACAGGGAGGTCGATGCTAGCACTTAAGCGATATCACGTTTATCACGATTTTATAGAAACGAATCATAGATGGATGGTTGGGTAAACAAGTAATTAAATGCAAACAAATGAAAGTAGACAAGCAATAATCAAATGACAAGATAAAAATGATGAATGAGTGGTTTTCCAAATTGAGTAGAAGTGAGATTAACAACACTAATGAAGTGGTAACTTATGGACTCATGCATTAAACTCATATGTATCAAGGGTTAAGACTAAGGGCCAACACATATACCACCTAAACTTCCTCTCGAAATGAATAGGATGTAGATCATTTGCACAATCTCAAAATAACTCAAAGGTTGGTTCTCAATTAAACTATTCCAACTAGGTACTAAGTTCAATTAAATAATCCCTTCATATAATTAATTGACTTCTCAATCTAACTAATCACATGTTCTATCAAAGGGTTCTAAATAATAAAGGACTTCTCAATCACTTTACAATTTATAATGCATATGAGGTGTTTGATGAAATGATTCACTTGACTATCCTAAGCACATAATTGATTTCTCAATCTAATCATATAATTAGAACAATCAAACATACAAAACATCATAGATCTCAAGATATATAAGCACCAATGATAGAAAATCAAATATCCCCATCAACATGTGAATTTAATTACATAGATCCACAAATTAACCAACAACCTTCATGTTGCTAATCTCACAAGGGAGATTAGCCTACAATCTTCATAAGATCCATAACATAGATATTAGAATTCTTACAAATCATGGTAAACTAAAGGATTAACACAAAATTGGAAAGAAAACTCCCTTGGAAATGGATCCAATTGAATCTCCCTTCTTCCTTTGGTGATCACCCAATCTTCCTTGCTTCTTCACTTGATTTGGATGGAAGAAATTATGGAGAAATGATGTAGATCTAGAAATGGATGAATGGGATGAAGAGTATGGTGTAAAATCAAAAGAAAAGTGTGTGAGGTGTGTGGGAACAGTAGAAAATCGGATCTCCTTCTGAAATGTTGAATGGACTGGTATTTATACCCCATGGAGATCTTCTAGAAGAATTAGAAAAAATATCCTGTTCTGGTGCCGACACGAGTCGTGCTGCGTGGCACGAGTCGTGTCGTGTCAAGGTTACTTGGTCAACAATACTCAAAATGGCACACGAGTCGTGCTGCATCGCACGGCCAAAGGGTGGCCGTGTTGAATGTATAGACGTCGCCGCACGGCCGCCGCTTACAGGCCCGTGTCTGGTACACGGGTCATGTGATGCAACACGGGTCGAGCTCTGCAACACGGCCAAGTGGTGGTCGTGTTAGATAAATAGATGTCGCCGCACGACCATTCTGGACAGGCCCGTGTCTGGTACACGGGCCGTGTGCTGCAACACGAGTCGTGTTGCCAGCACGGCCAGCCGTGTTCTTGCACTTTTATTTCTTCTTCCTTGTTTGATCTCCCGTCTTCATTTTTACTCCATTTTCACCTGTTATACATATGTTTAAGATCATTCTCACACATTCCCATGAAAACACATAACACCACCAAAATACACGAAAAAACGGATAAAACAATACGAAAAATACACACAAAAAGGCACTAAAATCTAGGTGAAAATAACGACAATCACACCCCCAAACTTAAAGTATTGTTCGTCCCCGAACAATGAAAATGATAAACCGAGGGAGAAGTTTTCACCTAGTAAAAAGACTAAATGAACACAAGTAATAACACATCATTAGCAACAAGAATTACAAATCATGCTAAGCTATCCTACAACATTAGATTTATGATATGAGAAATTAACAAGTTCAATCAAAAGAAAATAATGAGCAATATAGTCCCTTTTAGTCTAAACCTCACATAAGTTTATCAATGTCACTCGACACTCTTTAAATAAGGTAAATCAACACTCCTCAATCAATTGGTTCGAATCACCATACACTTGCTCGTAGACTCTATTCACAAACCACCAAAATTTTAATCAATGATCAAAAAGGTCTTTAATTAAGGATGTAATGTTGGGCTTTTTGGTAGGGTAGGAAGAATATAGGTAAAAGTGACTAAACGAGTGTAAGTAATCGAAGAGGTAGCTACTTTCTTCCATCCCTTCACATTCTTTTTCTTCCTTTCTTTTCTTTATTGATCACAAGCACTAATCATCACTTCCTTGGATTTCTTGAGCTTCTTATAGATTCATGCCTCTTTTCTTTGATTATTAAATACTTGAGCATATTATTGTTGCTTTGCTCCTTTTCTTGTTTTGAAGTTGCATGTCCATTCTTTCTTGTGCTCTTTTCATCCTTTTTCTTACTTATTTACCATTTCCTCTTTCTCTTTTGTTATCTCATCACACCTTTCTAGCCACCATCTTCTTTATTACTCACACAAAAGGTATATATCTTAGGCTCATGTGGGTAATTAAAGCTTGTAATGTGCTATCTTCACAATAAATAGGCTTATAGGCTCAAAATGGTTGACTATGGATGATTTTAAAGGTAAGGAAATATTTGGCAATGGCTATACATGACAAGGATGGCCTTAGATCATTTCATCGATCTCCACTAATCGGATTCATTCCTAAAGTCTTTGAGCAAGTATTTAGTTTATCAAAACTCAACCGATCCACTCATGAAAAGATATACCATGTATACATGGTCGAGGCTCAAATTCTCACAAGTTTATTCTCGACTTAAAAGGACTTATTACAACATATTTATCTTTTAATTGAATTAGTTAAATAAAACATATCACAATTCGAAAATGTAGAATTCCTTAATCATAATTCGACCTCACTTATCACCATAATGCATCATCACTCATATTCAAAACGACTCACAACCTCCCAAACAAACCACCAAATCAAACCTAAACACGAAAAATAAAAACAACTACACACAAACACAAATAAACCAAAGACAACACAAAGACAAAACTAAAAGAAAAGACACAAATAAAAATCACCCCATCCATGATCAATACACATCAAAAATCATCTCAATCCTTAATTGAAAGAAAAGTACGAAATTAAACATTCCAAAACAAAACAATAAGAAGTCTCAAATCCAACACAAATTAAACCAACTAAAATAGATGAACTAATGAAGTGTCGAGCACCAAAAGTACTCCCTTAGTTATCCGGAGGAGGAGGGGGTTGATTTTGCCATGATCCCCAAGGGGTATAAGCACGAGGTGTGGTAGGGAACTGGAAATTAAACATTCTCGTGATCATCTCCTCCATGTTGTTCGAGCGTGATCGCGTATTCTCTTCATAGTACTCCCTACGACGCTGCCCCTCATGGATCTCCCTTATCATCGCACCCTGTCTTTGCTGCTCCTCTCGGAACTCTCTCATCTCATCTCCAAGTGCCTGCTGTGTCTGCCTGATCTCCTTGAGTTTGTTGTCCAGAAAATTCCATCTTGCATTCCCTTCTCTTGGTCCATCTCCTTCTTCTTGTTCTTCTTCTTCTTGTTCAAATGCTGGAGGCTCTGGTGCATGCTCTTCAAATTCCACCTGATGAGGTTGCTCTTCCTCTCCTACATCCATGTCCACTGGCTCAGCTCTCAGATTCCTTAGCTCAGGATTCTCATCTACTCTCATCTGCTGGAGTACTGCTTCCACTCCATCTCTATTCTCTCTGTAGAAGGCTCTCACAACTGCTGAGTGGTTGGGACTCGCCATTGCTAGATTCTAGTGCTTTCTTTGTCCTCGCAGTGTGGTGAGCTCAGGAGCAGGTAGAGGAAATGGACCTCCCTTATCTTGCTTCAAGCAATACATGTTCCCTATGAATGATAGGAACTCCATCCTTATGAGTTGATTATAAGTGAGCCCTTCACTAACCATCGAGTGTTGCATCCCTCTGAGGTCGATGCCTAACCCTTGAGCAATCATTGTCACCATTCCTCTAATCATAATCCCTCGAGTGTTCTCTCTCTTTGCCACTCTCTCAACATGCTGAATGAAGTGAGCTGCAATGTTCACTGTGAACTCCTTGAACATACTGTACATGATGTATAACTGCTTCTCACCAACAGCTCCACTCTCAAACCGACCCAGAATAGTATTGGATACTATCTTCTCAAGGTATCTCATGACTGGGTTCCTTATAGCTGTCCCTTTTGACGAACTTGGAATGTACTCTGGAGGCTCAGTCCCATCCTCAACCAATTTTCTCCACCAAGTCTGTTGATTGAAACCCCCTTGTGGTAAGAAGTTCTGATGACCTCTCATGATTGGGCACCCAAAGGACCTATTTAGCTCGTTCACAGGTATCTTCTCCCACATCTCATTGTTCAACTGAAATGTGATAGCAATAGGAAACTTGTTCCTATCTCTATGAACCTCCAAGGTGCTCATGAACTCGGCTGTAAGATGGAGATAAGTGGGAGGTCTCTTATCGAAAAACTCTTCCATTTCCACTCGACGGAATAGAGTCCTCAGATCACCTTCTATTCCAAGACCCTCCATGGTTGCTTGATCCTGGAATCGAGTTGCCCTAATCTTTGGGATTATGTACTCCCACCTCAATGCATACTTCTCCCATTCCATGAATTCTACTCCGAAATTCTCAGGGTGTTGGTCCTTCATTAGCAGTTTGGCATCAAGGTTGGATAGTTCCATTTCTGACTCAATAAAAATGAAATCCTCATTGCGTTTCCTCACTCTTCTTTCAGCCATCTACAATTTCAAACATAATTCAAATTAGTTTCAATTCAACTAAAAAAAAATGTCTCATATTAATTAGAATTATCACTAGTTATTCAACTAAGTGTTAATTCTAGCACATATTCAAGCACAATAAACAATGTGTTTCAAAGACTAACGTTTTGATCCAACTAACTTAGCACAAAGTTATTCCAAAATTTTCATTCAATCAATCACTTTCAACATCATAATCCTCTCATTCTTTCATAACATTTCACTTCTTCAATGGGCCAACTCAATTCAATAATGCTTCATGCAAAAACTTTGAATTCCAATTTGAAGTTTCATTTAAGCATTTCATCAAACACTTGGCATGCACATATTTCACATTTCAATTCAACAAGTCTTAACTATGCCTTCTGCTCAAATCCTCAACACCTAAACTAATTCACATCAATACAATCATCATAGAAGCATTATTAATCAATTTGAACATCACATGCCCTAAATTAATCATCCTAAAACAATTATCCCCAAATTCTTCCTTTATGACCCTAATTCTTCCCAAAATTCAATCAATCCAACAATTAAATATGCAAATTCATGTTTCATAATCCTAGACATGCTTCATACATACCATCATTCAAAACCCATACATGAATTTCAAAATTTATACCTCGAATTGAAAATTAGGGCACAAGAGTACATACCTTGAATTTTCTTGAATAAAATGAAGGGGATTGTTGTTTAAACTTTGAAATTCACCTTTTAATCTCACAATCTTACCACTCTTTGATGTTTGGATGACAATTTATGGAGTTTCGAATGAATTATCACGATGGGAATGGGTTATAACACGAATGGTCGTGTCCAGAAATCTGACTTTTAAAAAGCTGCTTCAGACCCGACACGAGTCGTGTCACGCAACACGGCCATAAGGTGCCCGTGTTGCGTGATCTGATGCTCCCGCACGGCCATCCTGGACAGGCCCGTGTTGGCAACACGGCTCGAGTCTCGGTGCTTGGACACGACCCGTGTCACGCAACACGACCAAAATCTGCCCGTGTTGGGCAAACTGATGTCGCTGCATGGCCAAAGCTTACAGGGCCGTGTCGGCGCACGAGTCGTGTCACTGCTCCCCTGAATCTTCCAATTTTTCATCTTCAACTCTTGTCTTTCCCTGTTTCAATGCTTCCAATACTCCCTATTCATGCTCACAACTCATAAACATCATTAGCTCAACCTTAATATCAAAAACAAAAGGATTATCAACTTCAACACCACCAAAACAAACCAAACTAAACCGAACTCATGAGAAAATTTCAAATTTGGCTCAAAAACACAAGAATGCATGTCAATATAGAATATACCATATCGTATCACATCATATCCCCCCAAACTTGAATTGAAACAAGAGTTTCAAAGAAAGTTTGTAAAAAGTGGTACGATATACCGTTCACATCAATGACGCACTCTTTGAATATTCAATAAATCTTCTCCTCATAAGCACAATCCACCTACAAGACCAAAATAAAGCAAAACAAGAAAAAGAAATATTTACAAACCTAACCTACTAAAAGGATACGAGCCTTCAAGAGGTGAAAGTGTCAACATATACCAACTCCCTTTGAGAGGGAGAATGGTAATGTTTCACTCTATGACCATTAACTACAAAGGCATTTCCATTCGCTCCTTCAAGTTTAATCGATCCATCATCTCTTACTTCTATCACCAAGTACGGTCCGGTCTATTTCGAACGAAGTTTTCCGGGAAATAATTTAAGCCTTGAATTAAACAATGGAACTTTATCCCCCAGAATAAACTCCTTCGTTTTGATCCTTTCATCATGCCATCTTTTGAGCTTTTCCTTCAAAATTCTTGAACTTGAGTAAGCTTCATCCCTAAACTCTTCTAATTCAATCAATTGGAGGCACCTTTTCTTCCCGGATTCCTTTTCATCAAAATTCAACTTCCGAAGGGCCCATAATGCTTTGTGTTCCAACTCCACGGGTAAATGGCAAGCTTTCCCATAAACAAGTTTATAAGGAGAAAATCCAAGAGCGGTCTTGTAAGCCGTTCGATAAGCCCATAAAGCATCATCTAACTTAGAAGACCAATCTTTTCAATTCCCATTGACCGTCTTTTGAAGAACAAGCTTCACTTGTCTATTGGACACTTCCGCCAAGCCATTTGTTTGAGGATGGTAAGGTGTGACACCTTGTGTTTCACTCCATAGCCTATCAAAAGTTTCTCAATGATCTTGTTGATGAAATGAGTCCCTTGATCGCTAATGATCGCCTTTGGTACTCCAAACCTTGCAAAAATGTTCTTCTTCAAGAAAGCCTTGACAACTAGAGCACCATTCGTTCTTGTAGGAATTGCTTCTACCCATTTAGACACATAGTCTACCGCAAGCAAAATGTAAAGAAAACCATTGGAAGGCGGAAATGGTCCCATGAAGTCCATCCCCCAAACATCAAACACTTCAACTTCAAAGATATTCCTCATAGGCATCTCATCTCTTTGTCCAATACTTCTAATTCTTTGGCATCTATCACACCCCTTGACGTATTCTTTGCAATCCTTGAACAATGTTGGCCAAAACAATCCCGACTGTAAGATCTTAGCTCCCGTCTTTTGAAACCCAAAGTGTCCTCCACATGGTAAACTATGGCACATCTCCATGACACTTACTTTTTCTTCCTCCGGAATACACCTCCTTATGATACCATCCGGACAATTCTTAAACAACAAAGGATCATCCCACAAATATTCTTTAACATCATGGTAGAACTTTTTCCTTTTTGACTCGGTGAGATGGTCCGGCTTGATACCACACGCTAAGTAGTTTACCAAATCCGCGTACCATGGTCTTCCGGTCTCACACAAAGTGTACATCCGGTGAAAATCCACTTGAAGTATCTCTTCATCCGGAAACATATCATTTATGAGCTCCATGGTTCCTTTTTCATCAACATTCTCTAATCGTGACAAGTGGTCGGCTATGACATTTTCAACTCCCTTCTTATCACGTATCTCCACATCAAACTCCTGCAACAAAAGCACCCAATGAATTAGTCTTGGTTTAGCATCCTTTTTACTCATCAAATACCTAATGGCAGCATGATCCGTGTAGACAATGGTTTTCGTGCCAACTAAGTATGGAAGAAAATTTTTCAAAAGCATAGACTACGGAAAGAAACTCCTTTTCCGTTGTGGTGTAATTCTTTTGATTGGCATTGAACGTCTTTGATGCATAATAGATAGCTCGAAATTTCTTCTCTTGCACTTGTCCAAGCACTACTCCCAAGGCACTATCACTTGCATCACAATGGAGTTCAAAAGGCTTGCTCCAATCGGGAGAGACAAGGATTGGTGAAGAAATCAAAGCTTCCTTTAACACCCTAAAAGCATCAAGACATTCATCATTAAATTCAAATGGAACATCTTTTTCAAGCAATTTACACAAAGGTTTGGCTATATTAGAAAAATTCTTTATAAAACGTCGATAGAATCCGGCGTGACCAAGAAACGATCTAACCCCTTTTTTATTTTTAGGAGGGGGAAGATGTTCAATGGCTACAACCTTCGCTCTATCAACTCTCAAACCTTTTTCTGAGATATGATGACCAAGTACGATACCCTCTTGAACCATAAAGTGACATTTCTCCCAATTCAAGACTAGGTTCGTATCTTGACATCTTTGTAAGACCATGTACAAATTAGTTAAGCATTTATCAAATGAAGATCCAAACACGGAAAAATCATCCATAAAAACTTCCATCACATTTTCAATCAATCCTCCAAAAATAGCCATCATACAACGTGAAAGGTAGCGGGTGCATTGCATAACCCAAAAGGCAATTTATAGAAAGCGAATGTGCCATACGGACAAGTAAAAGTTGTTTTCTCTTGATCCTCGGGGGCTATCATGATTTGGTTGTACCCCGAGTAACCATCTAGAAAATAATAATACTTGTATCCCGCCAACCTATCAAGCATTTGATCAATAAAAGGCAAAGGGAAATGATCCTTATGAGTATTATCATTTAACTTTCTATAGTCACAACAAACTCTCCACCCCGTTTTCACCCTTGTTGCAAGTTCTTCATCAAATTCCATTTTAACAATGGTTAACCCTCCTTTCTTAGCCACAACATGCAAAGGACTTACATGAGGACTATCACTAATGGCATAAACAATTTTAGCATCCAACCATTTTAAAACGTCCTTCCTAACAACTTATTGCATAATAGGATTCAAACGCCTTTGAGGTTGTATACATGATTTATTCTCATCAATCAACCTAATGTGATGCATGCAAATGGTAGGTGATGAGTGATATTTTCACCTAGATTTTAGTATCTTTTTATGTGAGTTTTCGTATATTTTTATCCGTATTTTATGTGCTATTTGGTTGTGTTTTGTGTTTTGTGATAAGGAAGACGTAGGAAAAAGCAGATCTCAATTCGGAGTTGAAACGAGGGAGAACGAGCCAAAAGAGTGAAGAAATACAGGAGCCAGCACCAACACGGGCCGTGTAGCCAACACGGCCCTGTAAGCGATGGCCGTGCGGCAACACCTATTCATTCAACACGGGCACCTTAAGGCCGTGTCCAGTCGCACGAGTCGTATTGGCAGCACGAGCCGTGTCATCAATACGGTCCTGTAAGGAGAAGCCGTGCGGCAGCATCAGAAGACACAACACGGCCACCTTATGGCCGTGTTGCGTCGCACGACTCGTGCTGTGTAAAATCCTGGAAAAAAATCAGAATCCTTCTAGAAGCCTCCCAAGGGGTATAAATACCCAATACTTCAATATGTGAGAGAGATCCGAAATTCCACCTTCCCCACACACCTCACACACCATTTCCTCTATTTTTCACCTTCATCTTCATCCATTCACCATCCTTTGGATCTACAATCATCCAACCATCAAAACCTTCATCAAATTGAAGAAAAGAAGCAAGGAAGAGAGGAAGATTGCAAGGAAAGGAAGAAGATCACCATTGAAGCTCTTCAAGGGAGTTTTCATCCATACTTTGTAGTTAAACCTCATAGTTTCATCATGTTTTTGAAGGATCTTAATGTCTATGTTAATTTCCTTGTTAATATGGTAGGCTAATCTCCCTTGTGAGATTAGCAACATGAGAGTTGTTGGATAATTTTGGGGATTTGTATATTTTAATTCATATGTTGATTGGATCTATGATTTTCTACCATTGATTATTAATTGCTTGAATTGTATTGATGATTTGTGTGTTTAGTTGTTCTAGATATGTGATTAGATTGAAAAATCAATTATATGCTTAGGATAATTAAGTGAATCATTTCATCAAACACTTCATGTGCATTATAGATTGTGAAGAGATTGAGAAGTCCTTCATAGTTTAGAACTCTTTGGTAGGACATGTGATTGGTTTGATCGAGAGATTGATTAATTGTGTGAAGGGACTCTCATTTAAGCTTAGTACCTAGTTGGAATTGTTTAAGTGAGAACCAATCCATTGAGCTATTTGATATTCATATCCTATCCATCTCGAGAGGGAGTTTAGGTGATTTTAGTGTTGGCCCTTAGTCTTCAATCCATGATACATATGAATTTGATGCATAATTCCTAGAATTACCACTTCTTAATTGTTGTTAATCTCACTTTTAATCAATTTGGTAAACCACTTTCCATCCATCCATCATTACTTGCTTTGATCACTTATCATTTAATTGTTTGCAACCAATCCTATTGATGATTCGTCTCTATAAAATTACAACAAACGTGAGATCGCTTAAGCACTAGTGCCTACCTCCCTTGGGTTCGATAATTTCTTGAATTGGTCATTCTCCACTAAACTATGGCTAATCAGTAGGACTTATTCCTTTTAAATCATCAAGACTCCACCCTATAGCACTTTTATGACTTCGAAGTACTCTCAATAATTTATCAAGTTCTAGAGGGGAAAGGGATGATGATACAATTACCGGAAATGTCTTCTTGTCCCCCAAATACGCATACCTCAGGTGATCGGGTAGAGGCTTCAATTCTTCCTTTCCCTTATCAACCTTTGACTCTTCATTCTCAACCTCTAATGGAAGATATTCCCTCTTTCCATAGTATGCCAACTTTGCTTCATCCTCTTGCATTTCCCTACAAGCATTCAATTCATGTAAACAATCATTAATATCTTCATCTTCTAAACAATGAAAAGAATGGTTAGAGTTTAAAGATAAAGTAAGAGAATGGCTTATGCTCATTTCAAAAGGATCTTTAGCTAAGATGAATGGTAGTGTTCTCTTCAACAACTTCATCAATCATGTCGATCCTTCTACATTCTTCCTTCTCATTTGGATACCTCATAGCACTCTTCAAAGAGAACACCACCTCCTCCTCATTTACTCTCAACTTCAACTCCCCTTTTTGTACATCAATTAAAGCTCTTCCCGTGGCTAAAAATGGACGCCCCAAAATCAATGGAACATTTGCATCCTCGTCCATATCAAGCACTACAAAATCAACCGGGAATATAAACTTTCCAACTTTGACTAACACATCCTCCACTATTCCTCTAGGGTAAGTTAAAGACCTATCCGCTAGTTGCAATGTAACGGATGTAGGTTTCACTTCCCCTATACCAAGTTTCTTGAAAATGGACATAGGCATCAAGTTGATACTTGCCCCAAGATCACAAAGAGCTTTATGAACCTCACTCTTGCCCATTTCACATGTAATAACAAAACTCCCCGGATCTTTGAGCTTTGGAGGCAACTTTCTTTGAATTATTGCACTACACTCCTCCGTCAAGTTGACGGTCTCATTCTCTATCAAGCTCCTTTTCCTTGACATGATGTCCTTCAAAAACTTCGCATAGTGAGGCATTTGTTTCAAAGCATCCGCAAAGGGTATATTAATGTGGATTTTCTTGAAAATTTCCAAAAACTTTGCAAACTTTTCATCCAAGCCCTTCTTCAAAAATCGATGCGGAAAAGGAATAGGTACTTGTGTTTTTGGAATTCCCCAACTATCCCTTTCCACTTCAATTTCCTCCTCCTTCTTTTTCATTGCCTTGGTTCTTTCCCATTTCTTTTCAACAACCTTGTTATCAATCAATTCCGGTTCCTCATTCATTTTAGCCTCAACTTCACTTTCAACTTCTAATTCTTCTTCAACCAAGTTTTTCTCTATCTCCTTCTCTTCCACCTTATCATCTTCCATTGGCATAGACGGTCCATCATAATTTGTTCCACTCCTCAAGGTAATTGCCTTGCATTGTTCCTTTGGATTTACAATGGTGGTGGAAGGAAATTTCCCTTTCTCATTAGCACTCATTGAGCTCGCCATTTAACCAAATGAATACTCCAAGGCTTTGAGTCTTCTATCACTCTTTTCCTCAATGGCTTTGAATCGTCTTTCATTAATTTCCTCAAAAGCCTTGAATCTTCTTTCATTAACTTCCTCTTGAGTTTTGTTGGAAGCAATCAACTTTTCAAGAAGTTCTTCGGTAGTCGCCTTCCCTTCATTATTTGGCGCTTTAGCTCCCGGATGATACCCCGGAGGATAAGCAACCGCATTACTTGGGTTTGCAAAAGAAAAATTATCTTGCCTCCTTTGTTGTTGTGGATAAGAACTTCCACTTCCTTGACCATTGAAAACTCCTTGCCTTGGTTGTTGTTGTGGGTGTGAGCTTCCACTACTTTGACCATTGAATCCTCCTTGCCTTGGTGGATAACTTCCTTGATTTTGGTTGAAACTACCTTGGAAATTATTTTGGTAATTCCCTTGGTAGTTTCTTCCTTGCATGTACGATACATCCTCAACACGTGGCATAGAGTTGGCCCATTGTTCACCATTCACAACATTCGGAGGTAGCACACCTTGCTCGATTTGTAGCCCCTCAACCATATTCGCTCCTTGATTGTTCACACTTTAATTCAAGCTCATTTGTTTAACGACTTCCGCCACTATCTTTTCCACGCTTGGCATACTTGGTTCAACACTTACACTCTTCACACTAAACTATTTCCCTTTATCATAGCTCTCAAACCCATAGCATCCACTAACCCTCTCCGATGGCCATTGGTAGACATTTGTAGCAATTTCATCAAAAATTCGAATAGCCCTTTCCGGAGTTACTCCAAGTACGGATCCACCTGCCGAAGCATCAACAAGCACTCTTTGCCCATTCACAAGTCCTTGATAGAAAAATCCAACTTGTTGATTCTCCGGGAAACCATGTTGTGGACACTTGCGTAGCATTTCCTTGAACCTTTCACACGCTTCATAAAAACTTTCTTGAGGCAATTGCTTGAATTGAGTGATCAAGCTCTTCATTTGAAGCGTCTTTGAAGGTGGAAAATATTTGTTCAAAAACATTTGTGCTAGCTCGTCCCATGTGTTGCACGTACCGGGAGTAAGAGTGGAGAGCCATGTTCGAGCTCTATCCCTCAAAGAAAATGAAAACAACCTCATCTTGATACAATCTTCAATCACCCCATTCATCTTCACGGTGTTGGCAATCTCCACAAATTGAGCTAGATGAGCATTAGGATCTTCATTCGGAGCTCCACCAAATTGTTGCTCTCTCACCAATGAAATCAAGCCCATTTTAAATTCAAAGTTGTTGGCATGAATTGGTGGTCCCATCATTTGTGGAATTGCCCTTGGCATGAAGAAATCCCGTATCACCCTTTGATCATTGTGCATTCCATGTTGCACCGGAGGTGGTGGTACATATGCTTGTTGTGGAGGAACATAAGCTTGTTGAAAACCTTGTTGAATCATAACTTGTTGCACCATTTGTTGAATTAAAGCTTGATTGTTAAACTCCCCAAATTGTTGATATGCTTGTTGAGGAAGATCGGCATTGGCTTGATATTGCAAATTTTGCATTCCGCCTCCATCATTCCTAACATTGCCACGTTCATCTTGATTGTTTTCCATTTGATCACTCTTTTTGGTATTGTTCTCCTTTCTTCTTCTTCGAAAAGTGTGTTCAATTTCTAAGTCAATAGGTTCAACTTGTTCCCCTTTTGATCTTGTTTGCATACACCTTCAAAATAAAAGAAGTTAGAATAATATTTTCAAAGCAAAGACAAATAATAAATACAAGAAAAAAAATGTCTCTAGTAAGATCGCTCTAAACGTTCCTTCTTTAAGCTACTAGCAACCGTTACCTCCCCGGCAACGGCGCCATTTCATTAGCCATAACTTGTAGTCAGGTTGACCAATTCAAGAATTTATCGAACCACAGGGAGGTCGATGCTAGCACTTAAGCGATATCACGTTTATCACGATTTTATAGAAACGAATCATAGATGGATGGTTGGGTAAACAAGTAATTAAATGCAAACAAATGAAAGTAGACAAGCAATAATCAAATGACAAGATAAAAATGATGAATGAGTGGTTTTCCAAATTGAGTAGAAGTGAGATTAACAACACTAATGAAGTGGTAACTTATGGACTCATGCATTAAACTCATATGTATCAAGAGTTAAGACTAAGGGCCAACACATATACCACCTAAACTTCCTCTCGAAATGAATAGGATGTAGACCATTTGCACAATCTCAAAATAGCTCAAAGGTAGGTTCTCAATTAAACTATTCCAACTAGGTACTAAGTTCAATTAAAGAATCCCTTCATATAATTAATTGACTTCTCAATCTAACTAATCACATGTTCTATCAAAGGGTTCTAAATAATAAAGGACTTCTCAATCACTTTACAATTTATAATGCACATGAGGTGTTTGATGAAATGATTCACTTGACTATCCTAAGCACATAATTGATTTCTCAATCTAATCATATAATTAGAACAATCAAACACACAAAACATCATAGATCTCAAGATATATAAGCACCAATGATAGAAAATCAAATATCCCCATCAACATATGAATTTAATTACATAGATCCACAAATTAACCAACAACCTTCATGTTGCTAATCTCACAAGGGAGATTAGCCTACAATCTTCATAAGATCCATAACATAGATATTAGAATTCTTACAAATCATGGTAAACTAAAGGATTAACACAAAATTGGAATGAAAACTCCCTTGGAAATGGATCCAATTGAATCTCCCTTCTTCCTTTGGTGATCACCCAATCTTCCTTGCTTCTTCACTTGATTTGGATGGAAGAAATTATGGAGAAATGAAGTAGATCTAGAAATGGATGAATGGGATGAAGAGTATGGTGTAAAATCAAAAGAAAAGTGTGTGAGGTGTGTGGGAACAGTAGAAAATCGGATCTCCTTCTGAAATATTGAATGGATTGGTATTTATACCCCATGGAGATCTTCTAAAAGAATTAGAAAAAATATCCTGTTCTGGTGCCGACACGAGTCGTGCTGCGTGGCACGAGTCGTGTCGTGTCAAGGTTACTTGGTCAACAATACTCAAAACGGCATACGAGTCGTGCTGCGTCGCACGGCCAAAGGGTGGCCGTGTTGAATGTATAGACGTCGCCGCACGGCCGCCGCTTACAGGCCCATGTCTGGTACACGGGTCGTGTGATGCAACACGGGTCGAGCTCCGCAACACGGCCAAGTGGTGGTCGTGTTGGATAAATAGATGTTGCCGCACGACCATTCTGGACAGGCCCGTGTCTGGTACACGGGCCGTGTGCTGCAACACGAGTCGTGTTGCCAGCACGGCCAGCCGTGTTCTTGCACTTTTGTTTCTTCTTCCTTGTTTGATCTCCCGTCTTTATTTTTACTCCATTTTCACCTGTTATACATATGTTTAAGATCATTCTCACACATTCCCATGAAAACACATAACACCACCAAAATACACGAAAAAACGGATAAAACAATACGAAAAATACACACAAAAAGGCACTAAAATCTAGGTGAAAATAACGACAATCACATATGATCTTGAAATGCATTCAAAAGAGCAAGTTCCAGAATGAACAATTCAAATTCAATGCACTCAAGAAAGAAATTTAATAGAGCTTATAGATGATAGCTCGTTAAGGCTCAAAAGCTCACAAAAATTGGGTATAATTTGCCATGATATCCGAAAAAAAAATCGCCACTACAATCACAAAAATTTTTGCAAAGAGTATCAAGTTGCTACCCCCTCAATCATGCATCACATTCATCACCTCAAAAGAATTTATTCCTCAATTTTCCAAACTCCATATCAACATACAATTCAGAGGACAACAAGAACAAGATATGGGATAAAAAATTTAGCAATAATACCCATCCAACATCACAACTCTACCCCAATTATCATATAAAATCCCTCCCCACACCTAAACCTTTGCTTGTCCCCAAGCAAAACACAGTATAAGAAAGACTAAACATGTAATTGGGTAGAATACACCTGATTTGGTTTCGGGAAGAGCTTTATTCACGATCAATCCTTGCAGTTTGTATCACAGCTACTAATCACAACAGAAAATCAAGAGTGAAAAATCAGACAATTTATTAAAAAATAAAAATAAAATGAGAAAATTGGGTTGTCTCCCAATCAGCGCCTTTTTTATTGCCGTTGGCTCGACTTAGGTAAGGTGCATCTTTCAAGTATGAAGAACTTCTTTCAACTTCATTGGATCGACTTCAACAGTGCGAAACCCCTTATGATATTCCTTGAGTTCATGGTTTGACCCCAAGAACGAGGACTTCAAGTGTTCGGGGAACACTTTCAACTCTAACTTTGGCACTTCACCAAGCTTTTCTTTCTCAACTTTTTCTCATGCCCTTTTATAATTCCATTTGCAATTATGGTGTCTAAGTTATCCCAGTGAGTTAGTTCAAAATAATCCTGCACTAAAGGCTCAACAACACTCAAAGCAAAAACTGAATTAAGGTCTTTAGGAGACTTCACAGGCAACTTAATAGAAGCTACATCTAAGGTGCTCATTCTCTGAAAAGAACTGTGTAAAACACTGACATAGTGATTCAGCTCCTTATTATCACATCTTTCAGCATCCTCCTTCATGATTCCATGTTCAATGACTGTATCTAATGCATCCCTACTAGTGAGTTCGAAGTGTTCCTGAACAATAGGCTCAATAGTACTCACAACAGAAAGCAGGTTAGCATCATCAGGGTATTTTATAACATCATATATGTTGAATTTAATGATCTGCCCATCAAATTCCATCATGAGAGTACCTTCACCCACATCTATCTTAGTGCGTGAAGTGTTGAGGAACGGTCTCCCCAACAAAATTGGAGTGGAATTCGATGGATGGTCATTCATTTCTAACACATAAAAATCAGCAGGGAATACGAGTTTGTCTACCTGAACAAGAACATCCTCAATGACTCCATCCAGTATGCCTGGCTTTGATCAGCAAGTTGAATGACAACTCTAGTCCTTTTCATCTCCCACACCTAGATTCTCAAACAGTGATCGAGGCATCACATTGATGGACGCTCCAAGGTCCAACATGACTCTCTCCACCTTAAAACTCCCAATCCTATAAGGAACCACAAACATGCCAGGATCCTTGCACTTCTGAGGTAACGTTTGCTGGAAGACAGCTGAAACGTTTTCTCCAATCACCATTTTTTCATCACCCTTCAACTTCTTTTTGTTGGTGCACAGCTCCTTCAAGAACTTGGCATATCTCAGAATCTGCTTAATCGTCTCAATGAGAAGTAAATTGATCTCCACTTTTCGAAACACCTCAAGTAATTGTTTATCCTTTTCAGTGGTGTCCGCCTTCTTGAACCTGCTTGGAAAAGGAAAATGATTAATATTAAAAGAAATAGGGTCAGAATTTTTGACCTGATTTTTTTTGGACCTTCTGACACTGATGGGTTCAGTGTCAGTGTTGCGTTTCTACACATCAGATTTTTCCATCCCAATCTGATCGGTCTGATCCTTCATTGTTCTAGCAGGTTTTTCATCATCTTTTCCCACGTCTTGGTCAGGCTTTTTGGGTGGTTTAACCTCCTCCAACTGTTTCCCACTGCGTAGTGTAATAGCACTCACATTCTTAGGATTAACCTCCATTTGTGAAGGCAACTTACCACTGTTTTGAGCCTGCATCTGTCCTACAGTTGTAACTAATTGGGTTACTTGATTTTCCAAGTTTCGAATTAATGATTGAGTTGTCATCTTCAAGTCCTGAATGGATGAATGTGTCATCTCTTGAAATTTGAGATTGCTGGCAGCCAACTCTTTCATCATCTCCTCAAATGAAGCTCCGGAACTTGAACCACCTTGTTGGCGATTTCCACCATCTTGAGGGTGATCCTGTTGCCTACTTACCACTCTCTGCTCTTGAAACTGTTGTTGCCCCCTATTTCCTCCTTGTCCACTAATATACCTAAGATTAGGATGATCTCTCCAACCCTGATTGTAGGTTTGAGAGAAGGGATCATAAGGTCGCCCCATGGCGTTTACTTTCTCCTCACTAGGTGTAACCCTGCAATCAAGAGTAGAATGATCATTAGTTAAACAATATTGACATGATGGAGGGTTTACCCCTTTTCCTTTAGCAAGATTCTCCACAGCAATTGTCAACTTGTTCAAAGTTTCCTCCAAATTAGAATCATGGACCTCCTTCACTTCTCTAAGTGATGGATCACGTGTGCCAAACTGCTGAGTGTGGGCAGACATGCTAGGAATCAAGTCTCTTGCAGCCGTAGGTGTTTTCATCATAAAGAGCTCTACCGCTAGCAGCATCAAGCATGTTTCGATCCATGATCGACAACCCTTCATAGAAGTATTGCAATAGCAATTGGTCGCTTATTTGATGCTGGGGGCATGCTAATGTAAGACGTTTAAACCTCTCCCAATACTCATGTAAACTCTCTCCTTGCATCTGACGAGATCCAGATATCTCTTTACGCAAGATAGGAACTCTAGTGGCTGGAAAGTAAGTTTAGAGAAAAAGTTTCTCCATTTCAGCCCACGTATTTATCGATCTGGGAGGGAGATAATACATCCAATCCTTCGCCATGTCCTTCACTGCAAAGGAGAATGCCCTAAACTTGACCATTTCCTCCGTCACTCCATTTGGTTTCATGCTCATGTATACAACCGAAAACTCCTTTAAGAACTTGTGAGGATTTTCACCTGAAAGACCATGGAAAGCAGGAAGTAAGTGAATCAATCCCGATTTCAATTCAAATACAGTATTATTAGTAATCGCAGGAAAGTTAATGCATAGTGGCTGATGGACTACGTCCGGATTTGCCAATTCATTCAAAGTTTTTTCAGTATTTTCTGCCATGTTTTCCTCTTCTAACTCAGATCCTATAGTATCTTCCTCCTCTAAATCAGAAAAATCAGAATTATCCTCTCCAAGTTGAAGTGGATCAGCTACAAGTTTGGATTCGATAAGGTTTTTGCGGTTTCGCTAATGGACGAACTTGTTTCCTTCTTCTTCCAGGACTCCTTTCTCAATCTCCGGGTAGTTCTCTCGATTTCTGATATGTATTCAAGTTGTTTTTGGCCAAAAGATCGAGTAATCATTCACAGAAAATTTTTTCGAAAACAGGGGCCTTCTAACACTGATGGGTCAGTGTCAGTGTAACTGAAAATTTTAAAAATTCCAGAAAAATTAAAAAAAATTCCAGAACCTGTAACAATGCAAAATAATATCAGAAACACAAAAATTTAATAAAATTCAATTTTACTCCCTGAGCAAACGGCGCCAAATTTGATAGGATATCGCTGGCCTACCAAAATAAATATAATAACGACTCACACTAATACTTAGTTTAGTAACAATTACGGGTCGAACCCAAAGGAGTTTAATAATTTTTTAATTAAATTCAAGTGTTCCTAACATATAAAATAAATGTAAGGGAGGGTTTTGATTGTGAGAAATCGAAAATAACAAGAGTAAAATTAATTCAATTCTTAATTAACAAAGCAGATGAAAATTAATTATAAGATTATCCAAGTGAGTAAAGCCTAGTTTAGGATGTCGATCCCCTCCCATTTACTAAATTAACTAATTACATGAATTAAACATCTAGCCTAGTGTACAAACTCAAATCCCTAGATTGACGGTACGACCAGTCAACCCGAATGTTCTTATGTTTAACAATTAGGGTACGACTACTAAGTTGAACTATCTATGAGTGACCCTATGGATTCGAACTCATAAACACATTAAAACTCTAAACATTGAATTACTAGGCTACGAAATCCGGCTAGGTATCATACAACCTAGATTATGTTAACCTAGAGGGAATAATCTCTATTTGTTACTTAATCCAATTCCTACAACAATTACGGATTGTAGTTCATAGAATAACAGTAAGCAATTAAATAATTAATTTAGTTGATCAGGCCAAAATAATTATTAAACAACAATTAAGAACATCAAAGCATGTAATAGAATAAATTTGCACACAAGATTCAACATAAAAACTCTAAATAATTGAATTAATATTTTAACGGGAGATTCACGAATCCTAAACTAGAAAAGGGGATTAGCCCCGCATGTTCATAGTAAAAATAAAATTAAAATATAAAACCGATTGATAATTGATCCCTCTTCAATCTTCACGACAATCTGCCTTGGAGTGCCGCCTCTTTTTCACGCCTAAATCTGCTCCCCAAAAATAGATAAAATATCTCTCATTAATATCTATTTCTTGATCCCTAAGTAATCCTGCTTGATCTTTTTCCTTATTTGTTCTTCCAAAAATATCTCCAGGATTCTTTTTTATCTCTTTTTTTCTCCTCTTGATCGTGACTTTTAACAGATTTAAAGGAGATCTGATCCTTCAAATATGTGGAAGATATGATGGCTGATTAATTCCCTTATTTGCTCCTTAAATAACCTATTTCCACATCAATTCAAATAATTAAAGTAATTATCTCCCAAAAATAATATAAGTCAATATTAGCACATAAATATCATATAATTAAATCAATAGACATGAATTTCCGCCTAATAATCATACTAATATATGACTCATCAACTATAGTCATGCCCCCTTCTTAGCTACAACATACAATGGACTCACATGGGGACTATCACTAATTGGATATATAATTTCAGCATCTAGCCTCGTTAGGATTTGCTTCCTAATCATTTCTTGAATAGCGGGATTCACCCTCCGCTGATTCTGAATGCTACTCTTAGCCTTATCTAATAATCTTATTCGATGCATGCAATACGAATGATTAATACCTTTCAAATCATCAAGACACCAACCAATCGCAGACTTATACTTCCTAAGCACATCTAACAATTCCTCAAGTTGATCATCATCAAGAGAAGAAGATACAATTACCGGATATTTTCCATTGTCACCAAGATAAGCATACTTTAAGTGCTCCGATAGCGGTTTCAACACTTCTTTCTTTTCTTCTTGAGGTGCACTCTCTCTGTTCAAAGGCAAGTACTTCCTAGTCCACTTGACCTCTTCAACCTTTGTCTTTTGCGATTCATACCTGTCATCACTCAAGGCAAGCAAGTTTTCAAGAAATTCGATACATACCTCATTGGAGAGTTCATCCAGCTCCTTAGTGGGAAAAGTAAGAGACTCCATCAAACATGTCTCAAAAGGATCCTTAGAAAGAATCAGAGACATGTCTTCATTAACGATCTCCTCCACCACATCAATGCTGTGGCATTGCATCTCCATCGGCATCTTCATTGCTTTGTCCAAGTTAAACATGACTTCTTCTTTATCCATTCTCAACCGTACCTCACCCTTTTACACATCTATCATAGCTCCAGCAGTTGCAAGGAACGGTCTTCCTAAGATCAAGGGAGTATTATCCTTGTCGTCTTCCATCTCAAGCACCAGAAAATCCACAGAAAAGACTAGCTTTCTAACTTTGACTAGAACGTCTTCGATCACTCCTTTCGGAAACGTCATAGATCTATCCGCTAGTTGTAGAGCCACCGATGTGGGAGTTAACTCCCTAAACCAAGCCTTTTAAAAGTGGACAACGACATCAATTGATGCTTGCCTCAAGATCACATAAGGCTCGACGTGCCGGCCCCTTTCCAATTTCACATAAGATTGTGAAGCTTCCCGGATCTTTTAACTTTTCTGGCAGCTTTCTTGAATGATCGAGCTGCAGCTTTCAGAAAAATTCACTATCTCAATTCCGTTCAAGCTTCTCTTCTTAAAAGAATATCCTTAAGAAAGCGGGCATAGTACGGTATCTCCAAAATTGCTTCAGAGAAAGGAATGTTCAAGCTTAAAGGAATGTTCAAGCTTATTTTATTTATGATCTCTGAAAACTTCTTGAACTTTTCCTCTAATCCTTTCTTAACTAGCTTGAGAGGAAAGGGCGGAGATATCTTTATTTTGGGAATCCCCCATTCATCACGTTCAACCTTCTCCGCTTTATCCTTCTCGGCTCTCAATCTTTTGGCTCTTTTCTATTTCTTTTCTACCACTGTAAGCTCGATATTCTACTCTTGAGATGTAACTGGAGTATTTTGATCAACAGGTGTCGCATTCGGTATCGAATCAAACTCTGAACTATTTTGCTCGACCTCAGTTCGACCAAGGTGGTTTGGTCGAACAACTTGGTTTTGGTCGAGCAGCCTATCTGATCGCATACTCTAGTCCAAAATATATTGTTCGACCTCTGTTCGACCAATGTGGCGTGGTCGAACAGACTGGTTCTGGTCGAACGAGTTATCGAATCATGATCTCTCGTCGCACTGCTTATGTTTGACCTCCGTTCGACCAAGATGGTCAGGTCAAATGACATGGTGTTGGTCAGAAAACAAAGTATCGGAATTCTATTTTTTCTGAAGTTGTTCGACCTCTGCTCGACCGGTTGGTCTGGTCGAGCAACTCCAATCTGGTTGAGCTACTCCCATGTTTCCTTCGGTTTGACTTGCAGGCAGCATCAGACCCTCATCTTACGTTCCCGACCTCAATGTGATGGCATGACAAGACTTTGGATTCTCTATACTTTGAGATGGAACTTCCACTTCTCAATAGATTGAGTCAATATGTTTATATTCCCAGCCATTTTTCCCATCAACAACGTGAGGTCTTTCACTTGCGTAGACAAATCCTTATGATTATCATCAATCTTCTTCTCTAACTTGGCCTCGAGACGGTCTACTCTTACATCATTTCTCGCCATGTACCTGTTCACAATATCCTCAATACCCGGCTTTCCTTCTTCCACTTTTGCTCCTGAATCAACACCTATAGGAGGCTGCATCGCGTTGTTCGGATTGCTCCATGAAAACTTCAGCCTTTTAGGTTGTTGGTAATTACCCGGGGGATCACAGTTGTTGTAATTTCCCTGATAATTCTGGTTTCCTTGATTCGGGTACCTAGTTCCTTGAATACTTTGACCCATAGCGTAGTTTGCCTCCTCGATCTCCTCTTGGCTTGCTCCTTCATAGCCACCATCCTACTGTATCATTGGTACTCTCTGAGATAAATCAGTGATCTGCTTTTGTTGAGACTCTAGTAGCTTACTAATGTTAGCCAAGCTAGAGACGATCTCATCATCTCTCCCCGACTTCACCATAGTGTGCTCAACCTGTGCTACTTTACCAAGGACATAAGTGCCTCTCACTCTATCAGTCGGCCAATCCCTTGAGTTCATCGAAATATCCTCGAAAAGCTTCTCGGCCTCAATGGGTGACTTTGTAAGCAATGCTCCATTAGAAGAAGCATCAAGTAATACTCGAGAGTCGCAGTCCAACCCATTGTAGAATATACTGATATATTGGACCTTAGATAGCCCATGTTGAGGACACTTACGAAGCATGTCCTTGAACCTGTCTCAAGTTTCATGAAATTTCTCATTATCATGGATAGAATATTGATTGATTTCTTGCTTCATCTTGAACACCTTGGAAGGTGGCATGTATCGCTCCAAGAATTTCACTTTCAACTTCTCCCATGTATCACATTCAGCAGCCTCAAGATTATCGTACCAATCTCTCGCCTTTTCATTCAACGAGAATTTAAACAATATGATCTTTCTCGCATTCTCATCAGCTCCTGCATCTTTTTGAGTACTTGCATACCCAAGGAACTTATTAAGATGTTGCTGAGGATCTTCCAATGTTCCCCTAGAGAAGTGACTCATTTCAATCATGGTGATAAGAGCAGGGTGTAAATCGAAATCGGCTCCGATCCCTCTCGTTCCTAACAACCCAGCATTGCCCCCTCCGTTGTTCTTAAAGACTTCACGGATGGCAAGTGTCACTACAGGAAATCATACATTTTGTGACAAAAAATTTTGCGACGCAAAATTTTTGTCATATTTTGTCATTCAAAAAAGACGAATTTTTCTTTCGTCACTAATATGTATCTTTTAGCGAGTAATTTTTTGTTGTCATTTTATGTAATTTTTTTCATCACTATTTAATTTATTTCATGACGATACTGATAAATGCGTTACGATTTTACTTAAAATATCTTATTTTAATAAAAATTTGAAAGTCATTTTTTAATGACAAATTTTTAGTAATTAGCGACAAATATTAATGTCATGAATATAATATGTTTTTATGACGAAAATAAATTGTCATGAAACTTTTAAACAATTAGTGACATTATTTATTTTGTCACCAAAGTCTTGATATAGTTACGATGAATAGAATTCGTCACCTTTTTTAAATGGTGAGTGATACCTTAACACAACATTTGAAATTCGTCATATTTTTGTCACGAAAATTGTGATAAATTTAAAATTTGTCATTCTTTGAAAACACAAATATTTGTTGTATTCATTGTTAAAATATTCTTCTTCGATAATTACTACATTGCATGACAACCGCAATAATTTTGCCACAAAAATAATTAAAAATAATTAAAAATACAATTGTAATAGTTTACTTCCTCTGTTCTAATTTTCTTAATTTAACATTTTTCCTATTTTTTGTTTTAAAATTTTTTTACATTCTTATAATGAAAAAAAAGTTAAAACAATTAATATCTCCTTAAATTTTTTTTTTTAAATATTACCCCTGTCTATCACATTTAATATACTTTAGTATTTGTTTATTATAAAGAATTCGTAAATACTTTCTTGATTTATGTGAAAGAAACGTAAGGTTTTTTTTAATAGAATAAGTAACTACTGATTCAAAGGGTCACTTTCTTATGCATTCTCTTATAAGATATATATATATAAAACGAGTCGATTCATTATTAAATATATTTATTATATAAGTAAAATATGCTAATTAGTATTTAAAATAAATAATTATAATATAGATTAATATTTCATTTATCATATTTATCCTTAAAATTTCCCAAGGTTTCGGACATAAAATTACCGTAATTAATTTCACCAAATTTCTTGTAGGCAATTATCATTTCGTACTTTTGGCGGATTATTTTTATTTAGGAGGGAACTGTTGGCGGATTTTTATTTTGGTTTAGGAGGGAACCGTTGGCGCCATTTTTTATTTTTGGAGGTATTTTTCATTTGTTCTTAATTACTTTGTCTGATTAAATTAGATGCATGCATTCTAAGATTATATATAGACATAATATCTAATAATTTATTTAATCTTATTTTTTAAATATTTATTAAAAATCATTTATTTTTAATAACGTCTTTTTCTAAATATTTTTTAGCACAATAAACCAGACTTTTAATCTTGCACGCATTTCGGTAAAATGATAAAAAATTCAGTGTTTATATGATACCAATTGTAAGACAAATAGATCAACATAATTTTTTAAGTAAACACTTATATAAACTTGGTTCACACGTGAACCCTATTTTTAATTATTAATTTTTAGTATATAAAAAATTACTCTTTAAAAATATAAATTATTACTCTTCTAAATGAAAAAAATTTCTCTTTAAATTATTGTAAACGTTGATTTATCGATTACTCTTTATTAAATGAAAAATTTCTGTTTAAAATAGTGAATTATTACTCTTCTGAATAATACTACCTCCGGCCAGTCCAAATGTATTAATTTTATTATTTTGGGTGTCCACTTCACAGGTATTCATATTCCATATTTAGTAAAAATGTACACCACATGGTCCACCACATTCCTCTAATACAACTATCCACTATACATACAATAATAATACTCCTTAACTATGCGTAAAAGCAAACAGTTACCTTGTAACGGGCCGAAGAGAGTATATTTTTCTTCAAATAGTAATTTTTTATATACTAAAAGTAATTTTATTAAAATAGGTTTGTGTGAACCCGATTTACACCAAACTCACTCAATTATTAAAGTATTACTCCACAAGAGAATGCAATAAATAAATAAATAATAATAATAATTCAATTTACATGGATTGAAAGTGTATAGATATATGCTGAAAATTTTAAATTAATGTGTATGGTAAAACAACACACTTTTTGTTTTTTTTCGTCTTACACTTATTTTCACCACCTAAAAAATAAAACATCACATCAACCAATAACTTCAAAAATTATTTTAATTAAAAAAATATCACTCCCACCGAATACATATGACATATTTTTATACTTTATTTATTTCTTAAAAAAATATAATACCCTTTGAAAATTAATAAGGTTGGTAAAAAAATAAAATTTTTAAAACTATATATCTACATTGTCGGGCAAATAAGTGCGGGACGGAGGGAATAATATTTTTAGTAAAATGTCACAACTAATTAAGAAAATATAGAATGATATTACTATGATAAGATGTCCTCGCACAAGTATTGTTGCTCATTTGAACAAATAAAAATTGAGGAAAATAAATTCTTAGGTTTAGTATTAAATAAAAAAATACAAAAATTGTGAATTTAAGTATTAAAACTCTTACAATTTATATAAAAAACTATTAGAAAAATATCATCATATTATCTATATTGTTGGATTAATATAAATACATAGAAATTTAGAATTAAATTAAATAATGTAAAAGTGTAATGAAATTTTATTAAGATTCAATTAATGAAATAAGGCTAAAATCCAGGGAACAGTGTGCGCCTAGATATTCTTTAGTATTAAATGATATGTTCCCTAGATATTCTTTATTATTAAATGATATACCTTTAGTATAAAAACATGTACCCTTTATTTTCTGAAAAAATAAAAATAAAATTAAAAAAAGTGTATATCTTTTAAAACAAAATGTTATACATTTATTAATTAAAATGTACTATAACCTTAAGAACAAAATATTGTATTCTTACACACCTTGTACACTTGAGGACACAAGAGACTAACTCATGAAATAATTAAAACATCTCTTGATAATTTTTTAATCTTCTAATCAAATTTAGAAATTTCAATTAAATATCTACCCTATATTTTATAAAAATTGAAATTCATTAAAAATACAAAATTTTATCTAATGTTCAAAATGAACAGAATAATAATATAAAATAATTGAGAACCCAAACTCTTTTCAAGTATTATTATTCAATTCAATTAATCATAGGCTAAAACTTGCGTATCATCGAAAACAATGTTCCCCCAAATCCGCATATTTTTTAAAGTTACACCATTTAGTATTAAATGGTATACCATTTAATTTAAGAACACACTCCATATCCTTTATTCTCTAAATTTTTTTTTTTTAATTAAATATTTATACTATTCATATTTCAATAAATTTTTTCAATGAAAAAATTACCCATATTAATCATATTTAATAAACCACATAATCTTATAATTATTTAATGTATTTGTAGACATATTTCATTATAAGTTAGGACTAAAGATGATATTTTAATAAAATTTTAAGTAAAGTAAAAGGTTATAATGAGTAAAAGATTAATTAAAAGTACACCAATTTTTTAAAGCTAGTGTGAAAAAAAAAAGGCGGTCACCTTCCCTCCCTCAATAAAAAGAATTGCAAGTCTAACGAGAGAGAAAATAAAGGGTTTTTTTTAATTCCTCTTTCTGAAATTCGATCTTTCAATAATTTAGGGTTCTCTATACACCCCGTCACTACCTCGCCACTAACCTCCCTGTTCTGTCAATCACCCTCTACGCCAACGGTCTCCACTAGGATACGCACTTTGGAATCGGATAATTGAAGGAGTCTTCGCCGCAACCTATATTCCCTCCATTGAAGATAATGAGTCAAACAAAACTCTATAATTTTCCTTATTTATTAATATATGCACCTTATGCAATTATCTTTCAATTTTTTAAATTCATTTTTTATGATGTTTCAATTGGCTTTATTATATTTACATGTTCCCACGCCTTTATACTGCAGTAATCTGATACAAACATTTCGTGAAATATTTAGGAGCGGATATAAAATGGTTTTCTCCACTAACTTTTCCCTTTTCCAGGTAAACTGTTATTTCATTTATATTAATTTTTGGATTGTTGTTATTCTTTTACTCTAGTAGTACTTCTTATACTCTGTTATTTGAATGATATGTTTTTTTATTTTTTTTAAACATACTACTGCTACTTTTTTGTATTTTACACTTGCCTCTTTTATTATAGTATTTTTTTGGGAGTAAAATTTGCCTCTTTTATTTGTTGCTACTTATTGGTGTGGTATATAACCCAATGGAATTTTCAAGTGTTTAATAGAGTCTAGAGGAATAGACAAACCAAAAGAAATATTGATCCTATGTGAACTTGCACTCACAAGCTTGAAAGTTTTAATTTATTACAGACCTCCGAGTTCACATGATAAATTATGAATCACCGTCATTCTTTGAGCCATGTTTGTTTTTAAAATTGAATTCCTAGAGGGTTTTAATACCATATATCATTGATTATGCATCTCATTCACGTCAATCTTAAGTTTTCTTCTTCAAGACATTATAATTATCCACAGGCGTAATCTCCACATAGATATGTGTTTTATTTTCTTTCTTTTCTTTTCTTTTTATTTGGTAATAAAAAAATACAAAAATTTAAAGTTTGCAGCCCATAAATTCATATTTTTTTATATCACCGAGTCAATATTATGAAGTACATGAATATGTGTGTTTTCTTTCTTATTCATAATTGTAACAATATATGGAGTTCAAAGAATTCATATTCTTTATAACATAATAATTATCCAAAGTCGTAATCACCACATAGATGTGCTTAATTTTCTTCATCTTCTTTTCTTTTTTTTTATTTGATAATAATAGAAGTTTAAAGTTAATTATGTTGTTCGTGATTTTGTATTCTCTATAACATCTTCATGTAAATATTGTGAAGCTTGTAAATGCTAGTTTTCCATGTTTTGGTTGGACTTGTTGAGATTTTTACTCTTTTTTTCTTTTCTTGTTTATCATGAGCATTTCTAAATTTGCATTTTCATATCTCTAATATTGAAAACAGAGCTTTAATCTTTCCTAATATTTTGGACAATGTGATATATGACTTACTTCAGTAGACTATGCAATTACTTCAACACCCAAACTTGGGTGACTTGAAATTTTTGAGGGGGCTGTATATGCTATTTGGATATGCATTTGAACAATTTTAGCTAACAACTCATTAGTAGCACTGAAATAAAATTCTATTTCATTTTTTACACTAAAACCTAACGTCCTAATATGAAATCATATTTTAATCATTTAAATTTCAAGGTATCCTTTCTATAAAGTCCTTAATTTTGCTGGTGGATTGGCCAAAAATTAACATTTTTTCAAGCAGAATATGGTCTATATCTTTTCATTTTATAGATTATTATTTGCTGCAGTTTTAACTGTTCAATCTATTCCATATTTTCAATAGTTTCTTCATTCTAAAGCTACTCGGCATGAATAGAGATCCATTGAGTACTTTTGACGGAATAGTTGCTTTTCAGAAATTTAGAACATTGACAAGAAAATTTATTTTAATTTAACGAAAAAATTTATTTTCATGTAAATAATTATTAGAACCCAATTGATTTTTTTTGTTGATTTTCGGAATTAACCTCTGATGTCTAGGAATATGTATACTGTTTATATTTATAATGTAATGGTATGACAGTTATCGCTGAGTCTTGTGGTAGTTTGTTATTTACATTGGTAAGATTGCTAGTTATAAAGGAAACTTATTTTTGATTGTTTATACTGACTTGAAAAAATTTCCCATCTTCTAACATGTATCTTATTTATTTCTTTACCATATCTGTAGGTGATGGCAAGTCAGTAAGAATGCCCGTTTGGTGCTTATGGATTCTCTTGGAGGAAGTCATTTAGACATCAAAGATCTTATACAAAGGTATGTATGTATGTGTGTATTATTATTATTATTTTTTTTAAGAGAATATTGCTTGTGTATCTCACTTTATTCTTATGTGTGAAAGATAGGTTGTGTTTCAGTATACAAGTGATTAGTGAACATGTTAGCTTGAAACAAGATAAAAAATGGTATATTTGAACTTGTTGAATGCAATAACCTATTACATCCTCTGTTTTATGCTAAATGGAATAGAGGTGGTTATGTAAATGTGGATGTTTCTTTTAACATTATTGTGTATTAGTTATCCAATTCATTAGAATCTCTTGTTAATAAAGAATTTTTCTTAAATTTACACTAGAATGCAGAAATCTCTAGTCAAATAACTTTATAAGATTAAATGCATTATACCATATAATTAGCGTTGACTATATAAGCAGTGAAACCTATTTTCTTTACCTTTAATTATATGAATCAATATTATGTGTCTTTCTTTTTTTAATTTGTGTAGATATCACATTTACATAAGGAAAAAGGAAGAAAGGTAAAAAAGGAACCTGTGAATATTTGTATTCAAAATTTAGAAATTTAGAGTTCTTATACCTAAAGTTATGTTTAGCATTATGTTAACAGCACAGCCTGAATTTCCTAATCTGGTATGTCTTAAATAGTTAGAGAAATTTAATAAGGAAAACATTTTTCTATACCCCTTAACATGATGAAATATAGCTTTTTGTTTGCTTTTTTGTGGTGATCATAGAGGCATTCATTGTTTTAGTCCTTGAATTTTCTTATGCTTAATATGAACTTACTATTTTGGAGAAGAGCATTGATAGTTTGCTATGTTTTAAAATGATGCGACTTCATGTTTTTTATAGTGTGCTGAGTTGCATTTTCTTTCTAAACGTATACGGCATGAAACATCAACACTTAATATCTCATTCAATCTTATCAGAATTCATATGAGATTCTTAATCACATAAAGGATGTCCCATTTGAGTGGTAATTTATATTTCCGGCAGCTAGATTTATGCGGTGGCCATGTTCTTTCTATCAAATAATTATAAATTTGCAATATTGATTTTAATCATGATATTTGTTTTGCACTTTGCATGTTTTCCATTAAAAACCATTGATTAAATTGCATTATTTTTTTTAATTATAACATTTGTTTTGGACTTTGCAGGAGAGCTGAATCTTTCTTTCAATTAAGAGGATGGATACCTTTGCAAATTTTTAGTTTTTATTTGGTTTGCATGAGATAACTTTGCTTATATAGTACTGATAATTTTGTATTTTGTATAATTTATTCATGAATGATTATTTCTCTGTTTTATAAAAAAATTTATTGAAAGTCTTTCCTTATTTTATTATTTTTATAATGAAGTGCACGTAATAATCTCCGATGATGCATTGAAATATAATAATGAATTAAAGCAACGTGTTATTAGATGAATATCAATATTTTCTTTCAAAAAAAGATAAATATAAATATTTAATCTATATATAAATTCAATATTTAAAAACTAAAAATAGCGGTAGAAATAATTATTTTATGATGATTTTTGTTTATTAACAATGACGATATATTTGTCATAGTAAGTTAACTAGTATTGTGACAAAAGTGTAATTGGTCATATTATATTATCAATAATGACGATATATATTGTCATAGTATTTAAAACTTTTAGTAACAATTTTTACATACGTCATTAATATAATTTATTATGACAAAAATAAAATGTCATCGTATCTACATATATCAGTGACAATACATATTTTGTCATTAAATTTACTCTACAGTGACGAATTATGATGTCATTATATATATATAAATATGATGACGTATTTATTTCGTTACTATTGTTTAATCTTTCGTGACGAAAAATATGAAACATGACAAAATGATTAGTATAACGGTAACAATTTAAGTGTCATGAATAATTGAAAAGAATGATAATATAGTGAAAATTGTCACGAAAAATCAATAATTTGGTGACAATAAATGCAATCGTCTTGTAAGATTCAACTTTTAGTGACGATACATTACATTTTGTGACGATTGTGAGATGAAAATGGTGACGACTTAGTCGTCACTTTAAATTATAACATATGGTAATGGAAAGTATTTTTGTCATCAAAATATAACTTTTGGTGATGAATTCAAAAATCGTAAAAAAATACCTAATACGACGCACATACTGTGACGATCTTTGTGACGCTCAAAATTCGTTATCTAATATTTTTTATGACAAAAAATTCACTTCTCATGATGAATTTTGTCGTCGCTATTTATCAAATTTCTTGTAGTGTGTATCAGGATTCGCTGCCATGTTGACTGCCTCAACTTCCAAATTATCTTCGGTTGCAGCTTCAATCGTTCGCGAATTCAGCACGTCAACTTCAACTCCTAAATTAAGAGCTTCAGTTGGGTCTATGTTCTTGTTCTTACTCTTCTTCTTATTCTTTTTCTTCCTCGACGATGCTCCGATCTCTGGATTATATGGCTCTAGTTCACCTTTCTTTGATCTTGTGAGCATACACCTAAGAAGAATAAGTGTTAGAAATCAAAAATAAGAATAAAATAATCTTAATTAAACTAGATATAATCAAAAGATATTTAATGCCGTCCCCGAAAACGGCGCCAAGAATTTGATGAGCGTTTTCTCAACACACAAAATAATCACCAAGTATAAGGATATCGATTGTAGTCTGGATAGGTGACCAAGTGATCATCGAACCCTAGGGACGGATTATTATTAATTCAATTATATTCTAGTCAACGAAGATTACGTTGGCAAATCTGATTTGGTTTGATTAAGAAACTAAATAACATATAATTGAGATAGCAAGATAAATAAACAAGCAAGAGTAGAAATTCAGTTGTGATCAAGTAAGTAATGGAGTAGTTCTTCAGGTAATCTAGTTTTATTCGTTAATTTCATTTCCATGTGTTGATGTCCGACTCTTCCTTGTAGTTTATGGACGCATCACTAAACCATGCAAGCGTACTCTATAGACACAAGTAAGCAAGCGTATGACACGTGTGAATATCCTTGGAGCAAGACGTATACTTCACCCCCCTTTCTAGGTACTATCATAATCAATTATTTCCCGTGCACTTAGTACTCTAACCCGATTTGATCTCCCTTTTTAGGTACTATAAAGTAATACTCTTTATCCTACTTATTAACCCGAATATGATTCAATTAACAAGTATCTATATAAGATAGTTCTAATATGACTTCGGAATCCCTTTACTTAGAATTATAACATATGATTCTGCTCAGCGGTGAACGCACTCAATCAATAACTAAGAGATGTATTCAGACTCTACAAAACAGTTAATGATGCACAAAACGACCGTGAGTATGAATTGAAAAAGCACAATCTTATATAAAATAAACTACAAGTAGTGTTGTACGGAGTTTACACATGAAAATTCGATTAACTCATAAAACTTTCATAACCCTAGAACTACTAAGGTGGTTCTAGACCATGATTGATTTAGGAACAATCATGACTAGTTGGTATGATCTTACTTAACTCGCCAGATGAACCTCTCTCACAACCCCTTCGGATGATGGTAGGGTTTGGTGGATGAAGAAAGATGTATGTTGTCTTGTGTTGTGTGTGTTCCTTCTGCGTGAACTCTTCTTTTATACTAATAGGACCTCCTTATGGGCTTAGGATGGGCCTTTGCTTGGAGAATACATCAAATTTGGTAAAAGACATCCGGAATTATCATAAATAGCATAAGCGACATGCCGTTCGACCAAGGCATACTGGTTGAACAATGGTCGAACAAGGAGCTACTGGTCGAGCAAGCTCTCTGGACAATTTTGGCATTCTGTTCGACCAAACTGCTCTTGCTCGACCACATTGATATTTGGTCGAGCAAGCCCTTCAAGTCAAATGCGCTCACTGTAAATTTCATCCACTTCGTTCGACTTCTTCTTATCTGCTCGATCAAGCCAATGTTGGTCGAGCAACACCTTCAAGTCGAGCTACTTCTCTGGATGGGTTTCGGCAATCTGCTCGACTTGTCACCCTCTGTTCGACCATACTAATGTTGGTCGAACAGGCTATCTTGGTCGAACAACACTCTAATCTCGCCTCTAAAATTATATCTTCCAATTCCGAGCCTTTTTAACCTGTTTTCATAAAACAAATATGCTCAAATAGCCCTTGTACCCTCTAATTCGTGACTTTCCCATAAACGTACTGATTTGTCTCAATTAAATCGTACTCTATTTTTACGCAAATCAGAGCCCCAAATATGTGAATTTATACTCTCATCATTCATCAACATGTTCCCTTCGTTCCTAATAGTAGTCAACACACCCAAATCAAAAGGAAACGTGAAAGTAAAGGCCTTCGATCCCCTCGTAAAGAACCAATCTCCATCCCTCAAATGGTGCTCATCACCAAATCGGGATCCTCTAGGATAGGTGAAATGCCGGTGAAGTCCATATGATAGTACTCAGCCACCGAAGTAAGCAATCCTCCTATGTTAACTCTCTGAAACGGAGAACACCTGAATCTGTTTAGCTGATAAATGAGGTATGATCCCATATTGAACCTCACTCCATTGAGCATACACCAGAGGACATATAACTCTCCCCTCGATACATAGCTTCCCTCAGACCGAGCAAACAGTGTGTTGCTCAACACTCGATCCATGTATCGGAGCACTGGATTTTGAATCAATGAAGCACGAGCACTGCTGTCTTATAATCCAAATCCTCACCAGAAATCTCTCTCCAGAATCTATTTGCATTGAAGAATCTATTCTCATTCCTTGAAATCCCCCTAGGAGTCTAAAACAAGATATTCAAATCCTCCACTGACCTTGTCCTCTTCTCACCTCCGAGCTGGAATGAACACTCATAAGGAAGATGGGTCGAACCCTTCTTCACAGTATCGAACATATTACTTCCACAGTCACATGGAAGTAAGTAGGCTTTTTCAACTCCATGAAGTGACGAATTCCAACTTGATCAAACATCCACATGATATCGTCTCGAATGCACATCGTAATCATCGCTCCATCATCTTGATACCTCGTTCGAGCAATCTTATCTGACACTTCTCCCCATTTTTCTTTGATTTCATCCCATTCATTCATCTGAATCTTGAAATTCAAAGGCAACCGCTCTTGAAGCCTTAGCTTCTTTGTCACTGCATCTTCCCGAGACGGTCTATCTTACCTTTTCTTGGATCGAACCTCGTCTTCCGTTTCTTTTCCTGAAAATAATACTTCAGTACAAACAACCAAGGAAGGAAAACCAAGCTAATGCATTTAACTCTACTCAAGACTTCAAGTTTTCAATGCATAGTCGAACCAAACAAGCATGTTCCATCCTAATGATCCAACAATTCCATCCACATGCTTATTCAACTCCATTCCAATCAATAAGTAGGCAATAAGATCAGCAAGCGATTAAACTAACCACAAGCATGCATTACTACTCAAATTCAAGCAATCCAACATAAAAACTACTCAAACTCAACCACTTTTCCCAAAATTCAACATGCTTCATCTCAAACTACTCACATTCCTCATAACTTCACATAATTAACAGGGTTTAACACAATTCAATCAATCAAAATCGAACTCATCAACAATTAATACGAAATTATGCACAAAAATTCAAACCACACCATGAATCCATATAGAACTTAGTTTAATTAACATACCCGCTTATAATCAACTATTAGAACTTCAATCCTAGGGCAAGAGGGTTGAGAAAACATACCTTTTGAACCGGCCATGGATTAGAATGAACAAATATGACAACTCCCAATTTTCGCTACGGAACCCTCGTTTCACAACCAAAACAGTCTGAAATTGCGAAGAATTGAGTGGAATATGCATGGATTGTGGTTAGAACTGAGCAAAATTAACCAATTTTGGAGCTTGGAATGCAGGGTTTTCAATTCGGAAGGAATTCGAGTGGAGGTGGTGTGTGAAGTGCTCGAATGAATATAAAAATCGGGTTTAAAATCAACATACCTTGCCTGGATTCGACCTACATGAGTGGTCGAATCGGATTGACGTGGTCGAATCCATGGTCAAACTCCCTTACTGGATAATCCATCATCGTGATTCGACCACCATTCGACCAAGTGCTTTGGCCGAACTCTTTAGTCGTGGTCGAACTCGACTATTCAAAACTTTCAGGTTCGTAATTCGACCTCGATTCGACCAAACTGTTTGGTCGAACAGATCTCATCCAAGTCGAATCTGCCTGTACAACTCTCTGATTTCCAGTTCAACTTCCTTCTTTGGTCGAACCCGTGGTCGAAATCTCCACTGCTTGGTCGAATCGACTTGTAACGAACTCTCTGATCTCCAGTTCGACCAGGGCTTTCACGTTCGACCTGCATGTTTGGTCGAACTGACCTCCTGATACTCCAAACTCGAATTTTCTTCATCTCCTGCATACTTTAAGCTCAAAAACGAACATTAGGTACCAAAATAGATCAAAATTAGCTCGAGAATCAATCTTAAACTTGATATTCATGAGTAACTCCACATATGACACTAAAAAACAACACCAAATGCCACAAAATATTAGGCAAATTGCAAAAAATCGAAACACCGCAACCGGTAAAAGTTTTGATATGCCGCAAAAAATCAACTCCCCTAATAAACGTTACAAAGAAAAGACTATACTCTCAATGCTTTAATGAGGTAAGAACATCACACCCCCCAAACTTAGTAGAAACTATAGTCGAAACTAAGTTTGTAAAGAGATATAATTTCTGAATAATAAGCACGTCAAATATAAAAATTTCTTACTCACACCAATGAAATTAAAGCAATAAAATGGAAGGAAAAGCCCCCAACAGGCGCTCATGTTTAACGTCAGAGAGTCACGACGGTAGCAATCTAATGCAAGGTATCCTCAAAGATGATGCAAGCATCATTCGGTGACTTGTAATGCTTCAATCGATGCCCATTCGCCGTGTTAATGTCCCCATCTTTGTCCATAAGCTCAAAACTCCCCCCTCTGCAGACTCTATGGATAATGAACGGCCCCGTCCACTTTGATTTCAATTTTTCTGCGAAAAGCTTCAAACGAGAGTTAAAAAGTAATACTCATCACCTTGCTTGAACTCCTTGTATGAGATCTTTGAATCATTCCATTTCTTCATTCTCTCCTTGTAGATCTCCGAGTTCTTATAAGCTCGATTTCTGAACTCATCCAATTGATTAATATGAGTCATCCTCAACTCCTTTTGATCCTTTAAAGATAAGTTCAAACTCCTCAATGCCCAAAAAGCTTTATGCTGAATCTCTACGGGTAAGTGGCACGGCTTCCTATAGATGATTTGATACGGTAACATATCCAACATCGTTTTATAAGTAGTTCAGAACCCCCACAAATGTTGTCGAGCTTCATAGCCCAATTCTTCCTATTGGTTCCGACTACCTTCTCTAAAATTTGCTTCACTTGTCGGTTGGAGACTTTAGCTTGCCCATTCGCCTGAGGGTGATAGGGTGTAGTAAACCTATGCTTGACTCCATAATCCTTAAGCACCTTTTCAAGAAGTTTGTTGATGAAGTGAGACCCTCCATCAATCACTAATGCTCTAGGAACTCCATAACGGGCAAAGATATGTTTCTTCAAGAAAGATAAAACAGTCCTTGAATCATTCACGCGAGTGGGAATGGCTTCCACCCTTTTAGAAACATAATCCACTGCTAAAAGGATGTAAAGAAATCCTTAAATAGAGGAAAAGGCCCCATAAAATCGATCCTCCATACATCGAATATCTCAACAACAATACTTGGCTGAAGTGACATCTCATCTCTCCTGCTTATGTTCCCCATCCTTTGACATCTATCGCATGTCGCCACATAAGTTTTACAATCTTTAAATAGAGTAGGCCAATAAAGAGCAGATTGAAGTACCTTTCCTGCCGTCTTTTAAGCCCCGTAGTGCCCCCCATTAGGTTGTCCATGGCAAAACTCAAGAACACACTCCATCTCCATCTCGGGCACACACCTACAGACTATGGAATCTGTACATATCTTGTAGACAAACAGATCATACCATATAAATATCTCAACATCCCTCTTAAATTTTGCAAGTTGATATCGGTTGAGATCTCTAGGAATTTCACCTACAGCAATGTAATTCACATAATCCGCATACCATGGATCCATCCCTTGGGCAGCACAACACATGTTTTTTCTGCTCCTTCAACATGCACTGCCATTATCTTCTCATCAGGGAACATCTCTTCAAAGTAATCGAAAGAATCATCACAATGCTCCCTTGTCTCCAACCTTGATAAGTGATCCGCCAAAACATTCTCTGTATCATTTTTATCTCGGATCTCCATATCAAATTCCTGCAGAAGAAGAATCCATCGAATGATCCTTGGCTTTGTTTTCTTCTTCTCCATCAAGTACCGAATCGCAGAGTGATCCGTGTACACTATAGTCTTCATGCCAATCAAATACTGTCGAAACTTATTAAATGCGTACACCACAGCTAGAAACACATTTTCAGTCACCGTGTAGTTCTTTTGTGCAGCATCAAAAGTCTTACTCGCATGGTAAATGGCGCAGAACTTCTTATCCCTCAACTGCCTAAGCACCACTCCAAGTGCTAAATCACTGCATCACACGTAAGTACAAATAGCTGAGTCCATTCCGGTGTGATCAAGATAGGTGCAGTAATAAGCGCCTCTTTCAAAACCTGAAAAGCTATTAGACATTCATCATTAAAAACAAAAGGAACATCCTTTTCAAGTAAATGAGATAAGGGCTTGGAGTATTTCGAGAAGTCTTTTATGAATCTTCTATAAAAACTGGCGTGTCCAAGGAAGGACCGTACTCCCCTTTCATTAGTATGTGGAGGAAGCTTCTCAATTGCCACCACGTTTGCTCTATCCACCTGCAATCCCTTGGCCAAAATATGATGGCCAAGGACAATCCCATCTCTTACCATGAAGTGACACTTCTCCCAATTCAAGACAAGATTAGTATCTTGGCATCTCTTCAAAACAGTAGCAATATTAGATAAACAAATATCAAAGGAGGAACCAAACACAAAAAAATCATCCATAAACACCTCCATGATCTTTTCTATCAACCCATCAAATATGGCTATCATGCAACGTTGAAATGTAGCAGGTGTATTACATAGTCCAAAAGGCATCTTTTTAAAGGAAAAAGTTCCATAAGGGCAAGTAAAAGTAGTCTTTTCTTGATCCTCGGGTGCAATCATAATTTGATTATAACCCAAGTACCCATCCAATAAACAATAAAACTCATACCCTGCAAGATGATCAAGCATTTGATCCATGAAAGGAAAGAAAAAATGGTCTTTGCATGTATTTTCATTCAGTTTCCATTAATCCGTACACACACGCCATCCCGTAGGAATACTAGTGGCTAGAGTCTCACCATCTTCGGCTTTCACTAAAGTCATGCCCCCCTTTTTAGCAACAACATGAAATGGACTAACATGGAGACTATCACTAATAGGATAAATAATTCCTGCATCAAGCCACATTAAGATTTGCTTCCTAATCACTTCTTGAATAGAGGGATTCACCCTCTGCTAATTCTGAATGCTACTCTTGGCTTCATCTAACAATCTTATTCTATGCATGCAATAGGAAGGACTAATCCCCTTTAAATCATCAAGAGACCAACCAATAGCAGACATACTTTCTAAGAACATCTAACAATTTCTCAAGTTGATCATCATAAAGAGAAGAAGATACAATTACCGGATATTTTTTATTATCACCTAGGTAGGCATACTTCAAGTGTTTCGGTAGCGGTTTCAACTCCTCTTTCTTCTCTTCTTGAGGTGCACTCTCTCTATCCAATGGCAAGTACTTTCTAGTCCACTTGACCTCTTCCGTTTTGGTCCTTGTCGACTCATACCTGTCATCACCCAAAGCAAGCAAGTTTTCAAGAAATTCAATACATACCTCATTGTAGAGTTCATCTAGCTCAGTAGTGGGAAAAGTAAGAGACTCTGCTAAACACGTCTCAAGAGGATCCTTCGATAGAATCAAAGACATGTCTTCATTAACGATCTCCTCCACCACATCAATACTGTTACACTGTGTCTCTATTGGCATCTTCATTGCTTTGTCAAGGTTAAATAGGACCTCTTCTTTATCCATTCTTAGCCGCAACTCATCCTTCTGCACATCTATCATGGCTCCCACAGTAGCAAGGAAAGGTCTCCCTAAGATAAGAGGGACATTATCCTTGTCATCTTCCATCTCTAGCACGAGAAAATCCACAGGAAAGACAAGTTTCTCTACTCTGACAAGAACATCTTCAATAACACCCTTCGAAAAAGTCATAGACCTATCCGCTAATTGTAGAGCAACTGTTGTGGGAGTTAATTCCCCCAAACAAAGCCTTTGAAAAGTGGACAACGACATCAAGTTAATGCTTGCCCCAAGATCACATAAGGCTCTACGTGCCGGCCCCTTTCTAATCTCACATAAGATAGTGAAGCTTCCCGGATCCTTCAACTTAGCTGGCAGCTTCCTTTGAATGATCGAGCTGCATTTCTCAGACAAATTCACCATCTCAATTCCGTTCAAACTTCTCTTCTTCAAAAGAATATCCTTCAGAAAGCGGGCATAATACGACATCTCCAATATTACTTCAGAGAAAGGAATGTTCAAGCTTATTTTGTTTATGATTTCAGAAAACTTCTTGAACTTCTCTTCCAATCCCTTCTTAACTAACTTGAGAGGGAAGGGCGGAGGTATCTTAGTTTTGGGAATCCCCTATTCGTCACGGTCAGCCTTCTCCGTTTTATCCTTTTCGGATCACAATCTCTTAGCTCTTTTCCACTTCTTTTCTGCTATAATCTCAGTATTCTGCTCTTTGGAAGACACTGGAGTAGTTTCAACATCATGCGGAGCATTCAATGTGGAAAACAACATAGAACAGGTGGGTTTGACCTGAGTTTGACCTGGGTAGCTGGTCAAACTCAGTGTATAATGTTCGAACAGAACACCTGAGAGTTCGCTCTCCCTTTTACAGTCGGATTCAACCATGGTTTGACAAACAGGTTTGGTTGAACTATAGTGATCATGGTCGAATCGAGCTTCAGACAAAACAGAGTGCTCTGGACAGTGTTGTTCGACCTGGATTAGACCTGAGGTCCTGGTTGAATCATTCTATTTCTGGTTGAACTGTTCACCTGAAGCCTCCAGACGTCGCCCAGGTGCCCTGTTCGACCTCCCTTGTTCAGTTCGACCTGGATAGGTGGTCGAATCGAGCTCTTAATGCTTTAGAATTCGATTTTGGCTTCATCGGTCCCTCATATTGCGTTCCAGACCTCAATGTAATGGCGTGACAAGACTTTGGATTCTCAATACTTTGCGAAGGTAGCTTTCCTTTCTCAATAGTTTGAGTCAATTTGTTTACATTTCCAGCCATTTCCCCCATTAACAACATAAGGTCTTTTACTTGCATAGACAAATCCTTATGATGATCATCATTCTTCTTCTCTAGCTTGGCCTTAAGACGGTCTACTCTTGCATCATTCCTCGCCATGTACCTGTTCACAGTATCCTCAAAGTCAGGCTTTCCTTCTTCCACCTTCGCTCCCGAATCAACACCGATAGGAGGCTGCACCGCATTATTCGGATCGCTCCATGAAAATTCCGACCTCCTTGGTTGTTGATAACCACCTGAGGGACCACGATTGTTGTAGTTCCCTTGATAGTTCCGGTTTCCTTGATTTGGATACCTAGTTCCTTGAATACTTTGACCTATGGTGTAATTTGCCTCCTCGATCTCCTCTTGGCTAGCTCCTTCATAGCCACCATCCTGCTGCATCTTGGTACTCTCTAAGATAAATCCATGATCAGCTTTTGTTGAGACTCTAGTAGCTTGCTAATGGTAGTCAGACTAGAGACAATATCATCATCTCTTCTGACTTCACCATAGTATGCTCAACCTGTGCTACTTTACCAAGGATATAAGTGCCTCTTAGTCTATTAATCGGCCAATCTCTTGAATTCATAGAAATATTTTTAAAAAGCTTCTCAGCCTCATTGGGTAATTTCGTAAGCAGTGCTCCATTAGAAGAAACATCAAGTAAAACCCGAGAATCGCAATCCAACCCATTATAGAAAATACTGATATATTGAGCTTTAGATAGCCCATGTTGAGGACACTTCAGTAGCATGTCCTTGAATCTGTCCCAAGCTTTATGAAACTTCTTATTACCATGGATAGAAAATTGATTGATTTCTTGCTTCATCTTGAACACCTTTGAAGGTGGCATGTATCGCTCCAAGAATTTCACTTTCAACTTCTCCTATGTATCACATTCAGCAGCATCAAGATTATCGTACCAATCTCTTGCCTTTTCATTCAGCGAGAACTTAAACAATATGATCTTTCTCGCATCCTCATAAGCTCCTGCGTCTTTTTGTGTGCTTGCATAGCCAAGGAACTTGTTAAGATGTTGCTGAGGATCTTCAAATGTTCCCCCAGAGAGGAACTCCTTTCAATCATGCTGATAAGAGCAGGGTGTAAATCAAAATCAGCTCCAGTTCCCCTTGCTCCTAACAGCCCAGCATTGCCAGATCCGTTGTTTTTAAAGACTTCCCGGATGGCAAGTGTATCAGGATCCGCTGCCATGTTGATTGCTTCTACTTCCAAATTTACTTCGGTTGCAGTTTCAATCGTTTGCGAATTCAGCACGTCAACTTCAACTCCTAAGTTAAGAGCTTTAGTTGGGTCTACTTTCTTATTCTTATTCTTATTCTTTTTCTTTCTCGATGATGCTCCAATCTCTAGATTATACGGCGCTAATTCACCTGTCTTTGATCTAGTGAGCATACACCTAAGAAAAATAAGAGTTAGAAATTAAAGACAAGAATAAGATAATCTCAATTAAACTAGAAATAATCAAATAATAATTAATTCCGTCCCCGGCAACGGTGCCAAGAACTTGATGGGCATTTTCTCAACGTACAAAATTAATCCTCAAGTATAAGGATATCAATTGTAGTTTCAATAGGTGACCATGTGTTTATCGTACCCAAGAGATGGATAATTATCAATTCAATTATATTCTAATTATCTAAGATTATGTGGCAAATTGGATTTGATTTTGTTATGAAACTAAATAACATATAAGTAAAAATAACAATGTAAATAAGCAAACAATCAATAAAACTCGGTTGTGATCAAGTAAGTAATATAGTAGTTCTTCAGGTCATCCAGTTTTACTCGTTAATTTCCTTTCCATGTGTTGATGTCCGACTCTGCCTTGTGGTTTATAGATGCATCACTAAACCATGCAAGTGTACTCTATAGACACAAGTAAGCAAGCGTATGACATGTGTGAATATCCTCGATGCAAGATGTATACTCTATCCCCCTTTCTAGGTACTATCATAATCAATTATTTCCCGTGCACTTAGTACTCTAACCCTATTTGATCTCCATTTTTAGGTACTATAAAGTTATACTCTTCATCCTACTTATTAACCCAAATACGATTCAATTAACAAGTATCTATATAAGATAGTTTTAATAAGACTTCGAAATCCCTTCACTTAGAATTATAACATGCAATCCTGCTCAGCGGTGAACGCACTCAATCAATAACCAAGAGATGTATTCAGACTCTACATAACAGTTAAAGATGCACAAAATGACCGTGAGTATGAATTAAAAAGGCACAATCTTATATAGAATAAACCATAAGTAGTGTTGTACGGAGTTTACACATGGAAATTCAATTAACTCATAAAACTTTCATAACCCTAGAACTACCTGAGCGGTTCTAGCCCATGATTGATCTAGGAACAATCATGGCTAATTGGTATGATCTTACTTGACTCGCCAGACCAACCTCTCCTCACGACTCCTTCGGATGATGGTAGGGCTTGGTGATGGATGGATGATGAATGCTCATTTTCTCCTGCAAAAGCTCTTCTTTTATACTTGTAAACTCTCCTTATGGCCTTGGATGGGCTTTTTGAGTTAACACGCACTGAAGGTATAAAAATACAAATTTAGTAAGTCCGTATGTCAGTTCGACCAAACAAATTGGTCGAACTCTCCCAGGCAGGTCGAATTCCAGGTCGAACTCCAGGTCGAATCCACTTGTAACTCGGCCTCTGATTCTAGATTCGACCAGAGTGCTGGTCAAACTGGATACTTCCTGGTCGAACCGGTACTGCTTCTATTTAGACTTCAAGTTCGACCACGGTTCGACCAAGTGGTTTGGTTGAACTCTTCTGTCATGGTCGAACGACACTTTTCTGCGCTCAGTTCGACCAGCAGTGCTGGTCGAACTCCCTCTTTCTTGGTCGAATCCATCCCCTGCTTGGTCGAATTGCATGCCTGCTTCTTCCTCTTTCCGAATCTGATCACTTCCAACTCGTTTTCCATCAAAAATCAACTCAAATAGCCTTGTAAACACCTGATTCATGACTTTCTACCATGTATACCGATTCACATCAAATTACAACCATTTATCATACCATAAGTACACGAATCCGGGCTCGAAACTAGTGAATTTACACACTCATCAACCGTCTAGCAGGGTATGAATTTTATTATTTCTTAGACGGGTACTCGGGTTATAATCAAATCATGATTGCACCCGAGGACCAGGAAAAGACTACTTTCACATGCCCTTATGGAACTTTTGCTTTTAGGAAAATGCCTTTTGGATTGTGTAATGCACCTGCTACATTTCAGCGTTGCATGATGGACATATTTAATGGGTTGATAGAGAAAATCATGGAGGTGTTTATGGATGATTTTTCTGTGTTTGGTTTCTCTTTTGATGTTTGTTTGTCTAGCCTAGCTACTGTTTTGTAGAGATGTCAAGAAACTAATCTTGTCTTGAATTGGGAGAAGTGCTACTTCATGGTAAGAGATGGGATTGTTCTTGGTCGTCATATCTTGGCCAAGAGATTGCAGGTTGATAGAGCTAAGGTGGTGGCGATTGAGAAGCTTCCACCACCAACAAATGAGAAAGAAGTGCGGTCCTTCCTTGGATACGTCGGATTCTATAGAAGATTTATCAAAGACTTCTCAAAATACTCCAAGCCCTTATCTCACTTACTTGAAAAGGATGTTCCTTTTGTTTTTGATGAAGATTGTCTAACAGCTTTTCAGGTTTTGAAAGAGGCGCTTATTACTGCACCTATCTTGATCACACCGGATTGGACTCAGCCGTTTGTACTTATGTGTGATGCAAGTGATCTAGCACTTGGAGTGGTGCTCGGGCTGCTGAGAAAAATGAGGTTCTGCGCCATCTACTATGCGAGTAAAAATTTTGATGCAGCACAAAGGGACTACACTGTCACTGGAAAGGAATTTTTAGCGGTTATGTAAGCATTTGACAAGTTTTGATAGTATTTGGTTGGCATGAAGACTATTATATACACGGATCATTCTGCGATCTGGTACTTGATGGAGAAGAATGAAGCGAAGACCAGGATTATTCGATGGATTCTTCTTTTACAAGAGTTTGACTTGGAAATCCGATATAAGAATGTAACAGAGAATGTTTTGGTGAATCACCTATCAAGGTTAGAGACAAGGGAACATTATGATGACTCTTTTGAATACATTGAAAAGATGTTCCCGGATGAGAAGATCATGGCGGTGTTTTTGGAAGGAGCGGAGAGAGCTTGTGTAGTGGCTGCCTAAGGAATGTGTCCATGGTATGCGGATTACATCAATTACATTGCCGTAGGTGAAATTCTAAAATATCTCAATAGGTATCAACTTGAGAAATTCAAGAGAGATGTTAAGATTTTCATATGGTACGATCCATTTGTGTACAAAATTTGTATGGATTCTATCATCCGTAAGTGTGTGCCGGAGATGGAGATGGAGAGTGTTCTTGATTTTTGACATGCACATTAATGGGGGGCACTTCAGAGCTCAAAAGACTGCAGCCAAGGTACTACAATCCGCTCTTTATTGGCCTAATTTGTTTAAAGACTGTGAATCCTATGTGGTGACATGCGATAGATGTCAAATGATGGGAAACATAAGTAGGAGAGATGATATGGCACTTTAGCCGAGTATTATTGTAGAGATCTTCGATGTATGGGGAATCGATTTTATGGGGCCGTTTTCCCATCTAATGGATTTCTCTACATCCTACTTGTTGTGGATTATATTTCTAAGTAGGTGGAGGCCATTCCTACCGGCATGAATGATTCAAAGATCGTATTTTCTTTCTTGAAGAAACATATATTTGCCCACTGTGGAGTCCCAAGAGCACTTGTAAGTAATGGAGGTTTCCACTTCGTCAACAAGCTTCTTGAAAGAGTTCTCAAGAATTATGGTGTTAAGCATAGGGTTACTACACCCTATCATCCTCAAGCGAATGGGTAAGCGGAAGTCTCTAACCGGCAAGTGAAGCAAATCCTAGAGAAGGTGGTCAGAACTAATAAGAAGAATTGGGCCATAAAGCTCGACGACGTCTTATGGGGGTTCCAAACTGCGTACAAAATAGTGCTTGACATGTCTACATATCAAATTGTCTATGGAAAGACGTGCCACTTACCCGTAGAGGTTCAGCATAGAGCTTTTTGGGCATTGAGAAGTTTAAACTTATGTCTTAAGGATCAAAAGGAGTTGAGGATGACTCATATCAATCAACTAGATGAGTTCAGAAATCAAGCTTATAAGAACTCGGTGATCTACAAGGAAAGAATGAAGAAATGGCATGATTCAAAGATCACTTATAAGGAGTTTAAGAAAGGAGATGAGGTATTACTTTTTAACTCTTGTTTGAAGCTTTTCGCAGGAAAATTGAAATCAAAGTGGACGGGACCGTTCATTATTCATAGAGCCTGCGGAGGGGGGAGTTTTGAAATCATGGACAAAGACGGAGACATCATAGCGGCGAATGGGCATCGATTGAAGCACTATAGGTCATCGGATGATGCTTGTGTCGTCTTCGAAGACACTTTACAATGAGTTGGTACCGTCGTGACTCTCCGACGTTAAACATGAGCGCCTGTTGGGGGGGCTTTTCCTCCTATTTTATTGCTTTATTTATTTTGTGTGAGTAAGAAATTTTTATATTTAAGGTGCTTACTATTCGGCAATTACATCTCTTTGCAAACTTAGTTTCAACTATAGTTTCTACTAAGTTTGGGGGGGGGCGTGATGTTCTTACCTCATTGAAGCACTAAGAGTATAATCTTTTCTTTGTAACATTTACTAGGGAAGTTAATTTTTTGCGGTATATTAAAACTTTAACCGATTTTGATGTGTCAATTTTTTTGCAATTTTCCTAGTGTTCAGTGGTGTTTTAGTTATTATTAGTGTGAACGGAGTATTATACATGATTTTATATAGTCTAAGAGTGGTTCTCTAGCTTTTGTTTTGGTATTATGATGCTTGATGATGTCCTAGGGTTTAAGTTTTGCAGGAAAAAAATAGAGGAGTTCGAAATTTCAGAAGTTCAGAGGCTCGTTAGACCACTCTCTACTATTCGACCAAAACATTCTGGTCGAACGGTGTCGAACAGGGAGCCTGAACATAGAATCAGCTTACAGAAGGTCCGTTCGACTAACATGTCTCGTTTGACCAAAACTCGCAGGTTGAACAACAGTCGAACGGAACAGGGGAGAACATGGAGCGATTTCTTCAGCTTACAGATGTACCGTTCGACCTCCCACTGTTGTTCGACCAAGACATTTTAGGTCGAACGAGGTCACGATTTAAGAGCAGTTTCACGCTGTTCGACTTGAGGCCTGAGTTCGACCACATTGCTCGAGTCGAACGCAGTCTGAAATAGAGAATAAAGGTTAGTTTTCTTCATTTTGTTCGACCGATTCTCGTCATCCTCTCTCGAACACCCGTCACAAATTGTAAGTCCTTCATTCAAACTCTTCCACACTTTAATCTTCCTTTCCATACACTTCCACATCCAAGATTTGGAGGATTCAAGTCTGAATAGGGGCTATTTCATTCAAAATTTTGGGAATTCTCATCATACATCACACACACCATGACTAACAAAGGTATGTTTTCCTACCTCTTTACTCTTGAATCGAAGTGATTATGCTTAGTGAAGATTGGGTAAGTTGGTTAAACATAGTTTTAGTTGGATTTGAAGTGTTTAATTTTTGGTGTTCTTGTTGAAATTTCACTTGAATTGGCATGATTCAATTTACGTTGGATTGTTGAGATTTTTGTGGATTTGATGATGTATATTTTGCGGGCTTGAGGTTAATTTCGAATTATATGTATGTGCTCATTGATTTGAAGTGTAGATGTTGTGCAATTGAACGTGGAAGATAAGCATGTTTAAGATTTTTGTTGAAGTTTATTGAGAAGCATGTTTAATGTGTGTGGTAATTTTAAGACTATTGGTTGACATGGTCTCATGATTGAAAGTGTTAAGCATATATTTGTTATGATTATTTGATGAACACTTGAAATTTGAGAATTAAGTTATGATTATTGCATATGAATTTGAAGTCTTGAGTAGAATTCATGCTTTGGTTAGTCTTAAGATCGGTGAGCTTTCTTTATCTCTTTTGTTGTGTATTGAAGTATATTTTTTGTAGGCAAAGAGATTGCTTCATCTTCAAAGAGGAAGGAGACTAAGTCTTCTTGGAAAGGTGATGGTGCCAAGAAGCTAAAACTTGATAAGAAGACGCCTTCCGATTTTGGAATAAAGATCGCTGCTTGGGAGGAGAAAAGAGAGTTGTGGGCAGCCATTGTGAGCAAGATAGCAAGGACTCATTATCAAGATGATCAAGCGATGATCGAGATGAAAATTATTAATGATATTCGTTGGATGTTTAATCGAGTAGGAATCACTAGGTTTATGGAGATGAAGAGGGAGACGTATTTTCACATCTCAGCTGAGGTGTTGTGCACGGTGAATGTTGATCATGGAGATCATTATCTGCCTTATGGTTTGTGGATGCAGATTGGTGGACAGTTGTAACACATGTACACGAATGAGTTTAATGAGATGATTGGTTGCGAGGAGGTGTCTGATGTGGAGCATGCTAATTTCCGTCCCAATGAGTTTTAGAGGTCTATCTCGGGGAGGCGAGGTCGTTATAATTCAAATACCGCGAAGGTAGCTTTTATCTATAATCCTGTGATAGCATATATGGATCGGATCTTAAGCAATACTTTGTTTGCTCGATCCGAAAGGAGTTGCATACCAAGAGCAGAACTGTACGTGTTATGGTGCATGATGAATAGAGTTTGTTTTAATGTTGGAGCGTACTTTTTCCAGTAGCTGTATAAATTCGTGACTCATCCCTTCCTGAAGGCCAACATTAGTGGACTGATTACTCCGTTAGCGGAGTATTATCGAGTTGATTTGAGCAAGCATAGGCCAATCCTGGGGGATCCTAATTTGATTCTGTCATCCTGTGTGAGGATGGGGTTGATTCAGAGGATGGATGATGCTTGGATGTTCATCCATGGCAAAAATCCTCTTTCTTTTTGATTTCCACAATCGATTGTTGATCTGACGACTGTTCAGATTAACACCAACCTGTTGATGGATACCTCGGAGCATAGGATAATTTCTAATACTTGCTTGGAAGAAGGGAATTGGAGACTTCTGGCTGAGATGCACTTGCAGGGAATCCTCATTGATGTGGATATGATTTTGGTTGGTGATCCAACTGATTTCATTGAAGAGGATTAGCAACAACAGCCAGCTTTTGTGTATCCGGAGATGGATTTTTCTTCGATACCACCACTACAACATCCGTAGCCACAGCATGAGTATTTTGAGCCACCACCACAGTAGCAGTAAGATTTCTGGAAGGCCCAGGATCAATTCTATAGGGAGCAGTTTAGATTGATGAACGAGCATTTCACCACCTTGAATGTGAACTAGCAAGAGATGAATCGACAGCTGGTATTGGCGAATACAAATTATGCTGTGCTCAACCTCCGATATAATGCTATGGATGGGAGATTTAGAGATCTTAATGAGAATTATAAAGCTTTGGACAGGAAGATCGATATCTTGCAAAGGGATTTCGATGATTGGCGCAATGATAATAATGATGATGATGATGCTTCAGAGAAGTAGTGGCACCAGGTTTTTATCCTTGTCTGTTTCTTCTCACCTCCATTCTCTTTTTCACTTTACAGGTTGGGTTTTGAGTGAGTGCTGTGGTGTTGATTGAGATTCATGCGTGGGTGGTTTGTAGTTGATATTATTGATAGTGATGATGGATTCATTGTTATGTTTGATTTGGATGTGATCGGTTTGACTTGAAGAGTATGATGTTACTTCTTGATTATGCATGAGCACTTATTTTTTATTCATGTTGATTTTATTAATGATGGCATGTACCACTTTTGCTTGTAGTTTATGTAAATATTGATATTGATTGCATGCTTTGAAGAGTGCTTAGGATTCTATTTACCCATGTGAGAATTTGAGCCTATTAATCATGCTACATTGTTGCATGATAGTTTATTCTCGTGAGTATCATTCATATGTTCGTATTCTAGAACTTGGCTTAGAGTCTTGTTTGAAATTTATGATTGATAGAGACTAGGACATGATCTTAGGCCGTTATTGCTTAAATTGAGCCACTTAGCCAAATTTCCTACCTTATAATATTGATCATTGGAAGCCCCGTTGAGCCTTTAAACCTTTTTCTTTGGCAAGCCTATGATAAATAGCTTTTATTTACTTATAAATACCTTATTTACTAGTAGAGAGTAGAAGTGAATAAATTGCTAGTTCGTTTGAAGAAAAAGAAAAGAAAAGTTTGCATAGTGATGAAAATAAATTGTGGTTAAATCTTGTTGAGGGGTAGTGCCTGAAACCAGTACCCCAATTGCTAAAGAGGATAGTGCCCGAAATTGGTACCCTTGTACAAATAAGAAGAAAGATGTTGATTCCAAGTAAAACAGGAGAAGAAGTATTGAAAGATCCTGAGGATGATGAAGGAGGATAAGTATTAATGCTATTTGATGAAAAGCAAATCTCTAAGGTAATTCTCTACTAGTGAAATTAGTCACTTTATCTATATTCTCCTACCTTTACCAAAGAGCCAATATTACAACCCAAAGAACAAGTCCTTTGTGATCCTAGTGTTGAAACAATTATAAATTGATTTTTGAGACCCTGGCCAAGCTTATGGTTACGTGAATATATGAATTGATTTTGAGCGTATATACTAACCCTTTGAAAGTGTACATCTTTTACACTTGAGCGCGAGAGTAAACACTTATCTAGTGAGCTAGATGATTTTGCACTCGTAGAAGTATTGTGGTTGATTGATATAGTTGCATGGGTGAAAGGTATGATGGATGAATGCATGTTTTGAATTGATATTAACGCATGTGTTAGAATAAGTTGTGATTGTTATAAGGATTTTGTGATTACACTCTCTTGTCTAGTTTGATTGTCGTTGCCTCAGGATGAGCAACATGTATGTTTGGGGGTTTAATGAGAGTGATAATTCACGTATTTTGAGCACCGATTTATGTGAAAATTGAGTACAATTTGGTTTACTATTAAGACGAATCAGGATATTTATGGAAAATCCACGAGTCAGATGCTACTGAGGCTATTTGAGCATATTTGTACAGAAAAACAGGTCTTAAGTGTTCGAAATTGGAAAACATAATTTTGAGGCGATTTCCAAGGTTTGCTTGACCTGAAAAGGCTGTTAGACCAGGTTCAGACTGGTCGAACTGAAGATCTTTCTGCGTGCAGAGTGATCGTTCGACCAAGATGTTCTGTTCGACCAAGCGAAGTCAAGTTGAACAACAGAGGTCAAGTCGAACGGTAAGTGTGAAAATGGGTTTCAGCTTACAGGCACGCCATTCAACCAGTGTTCGACCAAGAGGTCCCATTCGACCAATTCCATTCTGGTCGAACGGCAACTTATCAGCTCTGAAAAGTCAGGATATCACCTCCAAGTGCATGCATGTGCGTATTTTCGATGAAAGAACCCAGTAAAGGTCCATGAGGAGAAGTAATAAGTATAAAAAGGGGTGCCGATCACACCAAAAAGGGGAGTTAGATTCCACATCCATCCTACACCACATCCAAACCCTAACTCCATCCGCAGGAGCGGTAGAGAGAGATTCAAGCAGCGAATTAAGTGAGAACCAAGTGAAGATTCAAGACGGAGCGAGAAGCGACGGCGCCCACATCTAGGGTTTACTTCGCAACTTAATCTATCTTGTAATTTTCAAGACTATGGATAAGATCTATCCAATCACCATGAATGTTCTTCGAAGCATTATGGGCTAGAACCACTTTGGTCGTTCTAGGGTTATGAAGGTTTTTATCTTGTCAATTGAACTTCTGTGTGTATACTCCGTACAACACTACTTGTGATTTATTTTATATAAGACAATGCTTTATTAATTCATACTCAGAGTCGTTTTGTGCATCATTAACTATTATGTAGAGTTTGAATACATATCTTGGTTGTTGATTGAGTGCGTTCACTGCTGAGCAGGGATTACATGTTATGATTCTAAGTGAGGAAACTCCGAAGCTTCATTAGAACTATCTTATATGAATACTTATTAATTGAATTGAATTCGCGTTAGTAAGTATGATAAAGAGGATAATTATATAGTACTATAAAGGGAGATCATATCGGGTTAGAGTACTAAGTGCACGGGAAATAATTGATACTGATAGTACCTAGAAAGGGGGTATAATTATATCTCTTGCTCCAAAGTGATTCACACATGTTAACGCTTGTCTGCTTGTATCTATAGAGTAGATTTGCATTATTTAGTGATGCATCCATATTCCATAAGGCAAAGTCGGACATTGACATTCGGAAGAGAGATTAATTAGTGAAACTGGATGGCCCGAAAAGCTACCTATCTTCTCACTTGAGCAACTCTTGTTTATTATTTACTGTTATTTATTTTAATTGGTATTTCAATTAATTGTTTATTTGTTACTAGATCATCACAACTTTATTGCCATATTAGTCTTAATAAGTTAGTTAATAATTAAATTGATAATAATACGTCCCTTGGGTTCGATAATCACTTGGTCACTTATCAAAGCTACAATAGCATTCTTAACACTTGGGGATTAATATTGTGTATTGAGAAACGCTCATCAGGTACTAAATGTGATATTTTCCCATTTACCTTATGTTTACCAATAGAGATGGATTGGTTTTGATTGTGAGAATTTTAAAGAAGTAGAGAGTAGAGTAATAGAGCAGGATCAGGGTTTTTGCTGCTTCTTTTTTTTTTTCCGTTCACGGCATAGAATGCATCGATGGGGTGAGAGAGGAAGGGTAGGCCAGCTCGCAGTATGAAGAAATTTACTTCCCCTTAGGATGAATCGGTGTGAGTTGAAAAATTATTTTATATATATATATATATATATATATATATATATATAAATTAATTATAGTAACATCAATAAATTTAATAAATGCTATATGGAGTATATGATATATGTTTAATAATTTTGATATTTATTGAGTTAAAGTATGGTATTTTCAAGTAATTTATATTTTAAGTGATATATAATCTTAGGATTTTTTCTTTAAAATTTTAAATAATTTGCATTACATTATTATTTTTTTTGTTAAGCGAGAAATTAAAAATGTATGTTGTTTTTGTATATATATCGTAATATTGATTTATGATCATTTATCGAATTTATGGGCACTTTTTTTTTAATATTTATTTGTAATGTATTCTTTATGAAATATTTTTAAATGAGTGGATTATATTTAGAAAGAAATGTGTAAAATCTTTTAGAATAAGATATAATGAAATTATCATAAATATGGTACATATAGGATTAAAAAGGAAAATATGAATGAAATTATTATGACGGAAAAAATAAAATATTAACATTTTATTGCTAAATCTAATATTAATTTATGATCATTTGTCAAAAAAAAAATTATGGGCACATTTTTTTAAAATATTTATTTATTTGTAATGTATTCTTTTGATAATATTTTTTAAAGAGTTGGTCTTCTGTGTCCCCGGGACACACTGTGCCCCATGGGAACACAAGAATTTAATACTATAAATTCTTGTGTTCTCATGGGACACGGTTTGTCCTCAGGGCACACAAGTTTTTTTTGCCTCTCGGAGTGGATTATACTATTATTTATAAGGAAATTTGTAGAATCTTTTAAAATAAAAGATAATGAAATTATCATAATGGTGAGAAATATGGTACATATAGATTAAATAGGAAAATATTAGACTGGCATGGTGCGTACATTAAAAAAAGGAAACGTTGACATTTAGGAATACAAGAGATAATGAAATTTTTATAACGGTAAAAAGGAAATGTTAACATTTTATTGCTAAATTATTTAATATACTTAGGATAGGGGCTCAGCGAATCCCTCCGTTTATTTCTGCTTCAATATCAACCGTGTAGTCCAACAAAAGAGGTAAATCTACCACCAATGAGATTTGTGACCCCTACAAGTAAAATACAAATCACAGACATGTTTTAAGCAATAAGAGATTAACTCAGAAAATAAGTAGGGATTTATCATGCAATTGAATAATTAAGATATGACAAATAAAAGATAGTTGTAATATGATATTACTGAGATGAAAGCTCAGAGTTTCCCTCGACAGGTGTAGGAGGTCACAACGTTTTCAATCTCCTCAGTTTTGATGAAAAAGGAACTTTACTGGTAAAACTGAACTCCAGCTTTCCCTGAAAATCAACCCCATTAATAAAATTATGTATAATTGATCCTTTTCTCATTATTACTCCCTCCGTCCGGTCTAAAGAGACTAATTTGCTTTTTGCATGTGGATTTAGAAGTATTATTATTTATTGTGTAATGGGTAGTTGTATTAGCGAGTGTGTGGATCCCATATTTTAATTGTATTAGTGGATGTGTGTGTGTATGGGTCCCAGTGTGTAAAAAAGGAAATGAGACTGTAGGCAATTAAATTTTATTGCCTAATAAATATAAATGCAAAAGAAAATATATATTAAGTATTAATTTAATATTTACTTATTAAGGAATTTAAATAAATTAATTCCTAAAATAAATGGATATACAATTAATAATTAATATAATTATTTGGGCCCAAAATCCAAGTTAAATGGGCTTAATTCAAGTCATATGGGCTTGATTCAAATCAAGAGGGTTTGACCCAAATCGGTAAACCCAAGAAATAAATCATGTGAGCCTGACCCAAATCAGTAAGCCCAGGAAATAAATCATGTGGGCCTGATTCAAGTCAAACAAGCCCAGCAAATCAAGTCCAGTATGCCTGATTAAATTAAATAGGCCCGTATCAAGTCCAGCAGGCCTAGTTAAATTAATTAGGCCCAGGTTAAATCCTACGGGTTTAATTAAATTAAATAGGCCCGTATCCAGTCCAGCAGGCTTAAAGCCCAACATATCTTTTGAAGGAGAAAATATCTCCTAAGTGGTTATTTTCTCTACATATAAATAAGGACCTTCAGTCCTCATTCCACACACTCTGAAAATCTTGAAAACCTGAAGAACTCTGAAGATTCAAGTGAAAATCAAGTTCGATCAAGATCCGGTCAAGTCAAGATCAAGACCAAGTTCAAGTTCAAGTTCAAGATCAAGATCAAGTCGAAGAACACTCAAGATCTTCAAACCAAGTTCAAGTCATCTTCAAGTCAAGGTGTTAAACCTCTTCGATCCGGCGTTCTTCATATCAAATTCATCCATCTATCTCCGCGAAGTCAACGTTCTACCAAATTGAGAGGCATACTTCACGACAAAGATTCAAGTCAACGTTTGATCCGAACAAAGGCTCGACGCCTCCGGATAAACGTTTGAAGGCTTCAAGACAACCCCGAGCTCGGACAAGCTTCATCCGAAGATCTGGCTCCGAAAGTTGAAAAAGTCAAGAAATCAACTCAAGAGAGGAATCAGAGGATAAATAGAAGCTGTTCACTTAAATTCTCAACTTCAATCCATATCGGATTATCATTGTAATATCTTTTGTGTTTATTATTTTAATAAATACAAATTTTGTTGTTACAAATTTTGGCGTATCAACGAGCTATGCAAAAGATATTCGACGACATGCTTCATAAGAATGTCGAATGTTATGTGGATGACATTGTAGTGAAATAAAAGAAGAAAAAGGATCATCTTAAGGACCTAAGGCAAATATTTGAGCGTCTCAGAAAATTCCAACTCAAGATGAACCCGCTTAAGTGCGCATTTGGAGTTTCTTCTGGTAAGTTCCTTGGATTCATTGTCCGACATCGTGGCATTGAGATTGACAAAGCAAAGATTGATGCGATAATGAAGATGCAGGTGCCCCGAAACATACATGAGCTCAAGAGTTTGCAAGGTAAGTTGGCGTACTTAAGAAGATTCATAGCAAATTTGGCCGGTCGATGCCAACCATTTAGCCATCTTATGAAAAAAGGCAGCCCATTTGAATGGGATGAAGCTTGCACTAATGCATTTAACAACATTAAGGCATATTTGATGAAGCTGCCAGTGTTGGTTGCTCCAATAGCCGGACGTCCATTAATTCTCTACATATCTGCTCAAGAAAAATCAGTTGGAGCCTTGCTTGCACAAAATAATGATGAAGGAAAGGAGTGTGCATTGTACTATTTGAGTAGAACAATGACTCCAAATGAGTTAAAGTACTCACCGATTGAGAAGCTCTGTCTTGCTCTCATATTTGCGATTCAGAAGTTAAGGCATTACTTTCAAGCTCATACTGTTTACTTGGTCTCGAAGGCCAACCCACTAAAGTTCGTAATGTCAAAGCCAGTGCTCTCTGATAGGCTCGCAAGGTGGTATCTCCAATTGCAGCAATTTGAAATTATCTACGTCCCTCAAAAAGCGATGAAAAGACAAGTGCTGGCAATTTCTTGGCCGATCATCCCATGCCTGCCGAATGGGAATTGTCTGATGATTTTCCCGATGAAGATATATTGGCTATTGAAATCACTCCTCCTTGGAAGATGTATTTCGATGGAGCTGCTCACAGAGAAGGAGCCGGCGCAGGAGTAGTATTTGTAACTTCAGATGGAGGAGTTCTGCCATATTCGTTCAGTCTAACTGAAAATTGCTCTAACAATGTAGCTGAATATCAAGCTCTTATACTTGGTTTGGAGATGGCAGTGGATGTAAAGCAGCGACACCTTAAGGTATATGGAGATTCGTTGTTGATAATTAACCAGCTGCTTGGCTTGTATGAGGTTAAGAAAGCTGAACTACTTCCATATTATAACTATGCTCAGAGGCTTATGAATTGGCTTGGAGACGTAGAGATTGAACATTTACCAAGGAGCAAGAACAAGCAAGCCGATGCTTTGGCAAAGCTAGCATCAACCATAGCAATGCCCGAAGCACTTTTTCAAGTATCGATCTGCAAAAGTTGGGTGGTACCTCCCTTCTTCGAAGATGAAGATGGTGAAGAAGTTGAGTATTGCGCCATAGAGGTCTTTGATATTGAAAAAGAAGACTGGCGTCAACCGTTCGTGGATTACTTGAAGAATGATAAGCTTCCCAATGATCCACACCTAAAGGTTGATATCCGACGTAGAGCACCACGATTCTTCTATTACAAAGGTACACTCTATAGAAGATCGTTTGATGGTATTCTCTTAAGATGCTTAAGTGATGAAGAAGCTCTTCAAGCTATGGAGGAAGCTCATTCTGGAATATGTGGCGCCCATCAGTCTGGACCCAAGTTACATTTCAGAATCAAGAGGATGGGATATTACTGGCCTTCTATGGTGAAGGATTGCATAGATTATGCACAAAAATGTCAGCCATGCCAGTTTCATGCAAATCTCATTCATCAGCCTCCCGAGCCATTACATCCAACAGTTTCTTCGTGGCCATTTGATGCATGGGGCTTAGATGTGGTGGGGCCATTAACGAAGTCTTCCGGAGGTCATCTTTATATTCTGGCTGCCACTGATTACTTTTCCAAGTGGGCGGAAGTTGTACCCTTGAGAGAAGTGAAGAAAGAAAATGTGGCTGATTTCATCCGCATCAACATCATATATAGATATGGAGTGCCTCGATACATTATCACAGACAATGGGAGGCCATTCAGTAACTCTTTGATTGATAAGCTTTGTGAGAAGTTTGACTTCAAGCAAAGAAAATCTTCTATGTATAATGCAGCAGCTAATGGGCTTGCCGAAGCCTTCAACAAAACACTGTGTAATTTATTGAAGAAGGTGGTCTCCAAGTCAAAGCGAGACTGGCATGAAAGGATTCATGAAGCTTTATGGGCGTATCGAACTACTTATAGAACGCCTACTCAAGCTACTCCGTACTCTCTTGTATATGGGGTTGAAGCTGTGGTGCCTCTTGAAAAGCAAATACCATCTTTGAGAATAGCCATTCAAGAAGGTTTAACTAAAGAAGAGAATGCACGACTGCGTCTCGAAGAATTAGAGGCACTTGATGAGAAGAGGTTAGAAGCACAACAAAGACTTGAGTGCTATCAAGCTCGCCTCTCCAGAACGTTTAACAAGAAAGTAAAGATACGTTCTTTTCAAGTCGGAGACTTAGTCCTTGCTGTAAGAAGGCCTATTGTCATCACTCACCGAGTTGGAAATAAATTCTTGCCCAAGTGGGATGGCCCACATGTTGTGAAAGAAGTGTATACGAAGGGTGCATACAAGTTGATATCTGAAGATGGCGTAGGAATCGGCCCCATAAATGGCAAATTCCTGAAACGTTACTATGCGTAATCCAGTCAAATCCAAGGAATGCTCCATAACGCACGAGCCTAAACTGCATGTTACTCCTGGTCCGCATGAGTATAAACTGTGTACGACAAACTCCTGGTCCGCATGAGTATAAACTGTGCACGACACCCACCAAAGGTAATTATATGTGGTTAAACTATTAATTCACCCCACTCAGATATTTTAAGTGGTTAAAGCATTAAATATCCTACTTTGTCTAAAGTGGTTAAAGAATAGTCACTCCTGGCCCGCATGAGTATAAACTGTGCACGGCACCCCCCATCCAAATCAAATCATGTCCCTTTGAACTACGTAATGACTTGATCCTCTGCGAAGAAGTACGTAGGCAGCTTAGCACTTTGCTAAGTTCAGTCATGTCTTTGGTTTATTCACATCAGGTTTGTGGGGCAAACAATAAATTGGAGCATGAAGGCAGCAAATAAATATGAAAGACAAGAAAACGAATTAATGATGTAACATAAAGGAGAAATAAGGAAGAGAATAGACTTTATTGATAATATCATTAGATGTTCAAAAACATAAAGGGGGGAAAGCGAGTAAATAACTAAGGGAACAAATTAAAAGAAGATCAGTCCTATGCTAAACAAGAAAGTTATCAGAGAGTATGCTTTGTAAAACAGACTTCAGAGCTGCTTTCTCATCTTCAGATGATGATTCTTTCAAGACGGTTGCATTGTCAAGCATAAGGATCTCTTCTTCTATGAGCTCAACTTCCTTCTTGGCACGACAGAGAGTTTGTTGGAGACGATCAGTTGCTTCAGACAAAGTTTTCTCTCCCTGCTGCAGATTAGTTATTTCTTTGCCTATCGACTCCAACTCTTCCCAAGTACTCTTTAGTTTTTTTGTCTCTGTCATGTGAGTGTCTCTGCAATTCTGAAGGCGACTCTTGACGTCGGTCAAGCATTTTGCATGATTTCCTGTGGATGCCGCTTCATCAGACTTCAATTTTGCCGCAGTATAAGTATCGGCCTTGTCAAATAGAGGTTCCAGGGCTATCTCTAAGGGAGAACAGTCGATTCTAAGAGCCTTCACTTCATTTATTAAGGAAAATATTTCTTGTCTCAGAGTTGATAAAAACTCAAGAGGGGTTCGTTTGAGTTTTCTTCTTATTTTACTCCATGCACTCCGAGCAAATTTCCCTTTGAGATCACGAGTAATCTTCTTAGATATAAATTCTGAGATCATGGGACATGCTTTTGAAGAATTCACCCCTGTGGTTGATGCATCACTTTCAGTAGAATCATCACTCTCATCAGAATCATCACCGCTACTAGAATTTGAAGATATGCCCAAGATCTGATAAGAGGAGAAATATGTTAGTATAAAGATGAGGATATACAATGAAAATAAGATAAGGGAAAGGGAGAAACCTCATCTGCCAAAGTTTTTGAAGTAACAGCAGTAATTAATTCAGTTCCTTCAGCAGCCTTAGAGCCAGAAATTTTCAGCGCAACCTTCGATAATAAAAGAAAGCTTTGTAAGGAAAAAATAAAGTAAAAAGGACAAGAGGAGAGAGAATGGAAGAAACCTCATTATCTTGTTTTTCAGTATGAACAACAGATTTCTTTCTCTTCCAATGGCGTTCATTAGAGGCGCTACGACTTTCTGTAGAATGAGGGGAACTTTTCTTCCTTTTATGTACTGTAGGTTGTAAAACCTCATCATGCACCGGAGAAATATCCTGAACTTCTTGATTATCATCATCAAGGTCATTAATGATGTCCACTTCTTCCTCCAGAGGTTCTGAAACTATGGTGGTCAAAGCCTTGATATGATCAGATAAGTAAGTTCTGTGGACTTGCTTCCACCACTCCTTATATTCAGTAGTGGAGTAGTTTTTAGGAGCTGGGGTTGCACATGGAAAGTAAGATTCGGAGGTAGAGTTATACGAAGTGCAATGTCTCCAATGGTTGAATCCTTCTTCTAAAGATGCTTTCCGAAGGTTGGTTCTAAGCATCTTAGGAACATCTTGTAGGAAGCCAAATTGACGAGCAAACCTGTGAGGGGAGTAAGGCTCCATCACAAAATGACTACCCTGCCGCAAAGTGAGATAGCTAGTACGGATAGCCACCAGATGAGCCCAATTATCCCATTTCTTATTTCCATCATCCGTGTAGTAGATCGCTTTGTCTTTTGAAAAAATATTGCAAGTCCATAAGGCATTATCAGCTGTGTGGATTCGTTTACGAGCATCTTCAGCATCGAAGTATCTTACTCCCTGCTCTCCAGAGTATGTCACCATTCGAGGATATGCTGTCTTACTTCCAACCGGAAAATGAGTTTTGAAGTAGTGAGCCAGCCAAGCATGGACGAAATGAACCGGAAAGGTTGATTTAATTTTAGATAAACTCGATGAGTTTGAAATTGCATTCAAGCCATGGTAAATGTTTGCCAAAACTGGAATAGCAAGACTCACTTTTTTTCCTGCAGCCATTAAGCTTGCCACTTTAAAGGTACTCGGTCGTATCAAGCCTACTTCGCCACCCGGAAGTGCAAACGCACAAAGCCAGCAAGCTAAGTAAGCGGCTAGATAGGTCTCTTGTTGATCAGTTTGAGAAATACCCAACTTTTTAAATTGATCTATCTCAGCAGATGTCCATGGTTGGTGACTTGAAATAACGCCAGTCGGGTTATAAGTTTTTTTTGGCCGAGAAGCCGTCTTTCTTTCAACGCGTGTAGGAGGTTCAAGGTATGTTATAGCCTTTTTAGACCAAAAATCTACCCATTGGTCAATGGTTACACTTCTTCTGTTAGCACCCTTGCAAAGTACGTGATAGGCGCCAAGTAAAGATCTACAGCTGCGCGGGATACGTAAACCATCCTTCGTGGAAAGCAATTCTTCTGCACAGGGCACAATTTCATCATACACATAACCCGCTATGGGTAGTCCCATCAAGTTGTATAAGTCCCATAAAGAAAGTGACATCTCTCCGAATTTGGTGAGTAAAGTGTTGGCGGAAGAACACCAAGCTTCACAGAAGGCCTTCATAATTTCACAGCTGCAATCATAGGTAAAGAGGGATGCAAAGACAGCATCATAAAGCTTTGTGTTTTGGAGAATGGATCCGCATCGGCTTAAAATATCTTCAGTCCATTCCCAGTAACCCTTGATGTAGTGGAAGTCTCCAAGGAATTTGATTTCCCCCAGGATGCTTTTCCTTTTGCAATGCGGCGTCCCAAAGAGGGTAAAGGTGCTGAATTGATTGCTGGCTCAATGTCAGCTCCCTTCAAGGTCCAACTTATGTTATTTTTACTTGAAGAAGATTCATGAGACCAACATGCCAAGAAAAATTCATTTTTGCTTCTTGGGGGAACATAAGCACAGTTCCCTAGCAAAGATTGCCCGGGCAAAAGACGAGTTCCTTGGGGCAGAGGTTGATGTGCAGCTTCAAGAATAACCAAGTAGCTTGCGCCGGACTTTCCCGTTACAGTTTTGAAGAAAACCATGTTGAAAGTTGAGTTAGCTGCTAAATAAACAAAGGAATATTAGAGACAAGAAGATAGGAAAATGTGTATAATTTAAATTTATGAGTTTAATTAATTAAAAGGCCCAAAATAAATTCATGGGGTCAATTAATTATTAGATTCGAAATTATAAATTAAGTACATATGATAAAGGAGGTAAAGATGGTGATGGGGTGATTAAAATAATTCATGTGTATGTTTAATTAATAACTTAGTATATAACATGGATTAAATTTAATTTAGGCCTTAGAAGTTGAAGGTAATGGCCCAAAGTTTAGGCTAGGTTAAGCCCAAGAAAGTTGTGGGTTCAACAAATAAAATATAAATTTAAATCCATGGTTTAAGATTTTGGATTCAAGTCCAAAGTAGTAGGCCCAAGGGCATGTTTGAAGTAATGGACCAACATTTTATTAAGGCTTATTGGGCTAAGTAAGAAAGAAGGGTCAAAATTGGAGGAATAAAGTCAAAATAGAGGAGAAAGGGGGAGTTCTTCTCTTCTTCAAAGCCGAGAGCTTTTTTTTGAGCTTTGCAGGCACCTCCGCCCATCGTGCCGCCGCCCATCGCCTCGCCGCACACTGCCCTTGAGCTGCCGACGGGAACGTGCGACGCCTCCTCACCAAGCAGCCGCCGCCGCCGCACGCCACCCATCGTGCCGCCGTCCATCACCTTCTTCGGCGATTCCATCTTCACAACCGTCGCCTGCCACCCGAGCATCGCCACCCAATGGATCTCCGACATCGAGGGCATCCACCGACATCGCCTCCACAACCTGATCGTCGGCCTCGACGTCGAGTGATGCCTCCTCACCAAGCAGCCGCAGCCGCAGCCGCCGCACGCCACCCATCGTGCCGCCGTCCATCACCTTCTTCGGCTATTCCATCTTCACAACCGTAGCCTGCTACCCGAGCATCGCCACCCAGTGGATCTCCGACATCGAGGGCATCCACCGACATCGCCTCCACAACCTGATCGTCGGCCTCGACGTCGAGTGGCGCCCTTCCTTCAACCGCAACAACAACCCCGTGGCGACTCTACAGCTGTGCGTCGGCCGCGGCGAATTCCACTCATCACGCCTTGTTGCTGGACCTTCTTCCGACTGGCTCTCCTTCGGCAGTTACACGCACCCGTCACTCATCAGCAATCTTCATCGACGAGTTGAGGTCGCCTTCCAAACAAGCAACCACCATGGGTGGTCCGCCGTTGACTACTCTCGATCTCAATATCATCGGAGATGAGAGCCCAACAAGCAACCACCATGGGTGGTCCGCCGTTGATTGCTTTTCACCTCGCGGTATGAGCCCGACAAGCAACCACCATGGGTGGTCCGCCGTCGACCGCTCTCTACCTCGACGTCACTAGTCTTGACTTCCCGGGTACGTTAAAGTCTTCTCTTCTCTTCTCTTCGTGGAAAAAAGAAAGGGAAACAAGGAACAAAACGGGCAAGATACAAGCTTACCTTGGTTTGATTATGTGAAGACAAATAAGCAGTTTAAAAAAGGGAGAGAAAGGAAACAAGAAAGGGATCCAGCATACAAAGCAAGTAAGAAAAGAGGAAAAAGAAGTTACTGTATGCGAAGCTTACCTTGGTGTGGTTATGGCGTGAGGGTTGATGTTGCAATTGTGATGAATCCTTGGAAGAAAATCTGCAGAAAGAAAATTAAATTGTAAATCAGAGGCTGTAGTGTGTCAAAGCAAGAACACTTCTTATATAGAGATGAGATTTCTTGTAGATAACTCTTCTAAAGATTATATGATCATGTAGATAACTCTTTTAAAGATTATATGATCATGTGGATAACTCTTGCAAGGATTACGTGAGTATTTTGAGATAATCTAAAAGAAATATTTGTGTTATCTATTTCCAGTATTGAAAGGAAAAGCTCAAGGAGGATATGGGCCAAGAAAGAAATTGAAAGCCCAACTCAAGGATTAGCCAGGCTAAAAAAAAAAGGAAGAAGAAAGATGTGTGTGTATTGCAATTTGTCCACTTCAAAGAAAATTTTAGTGAACAAAATGCAAGGGGGCATTTGTAGGCAATTAAATTTTATTGCCTAATAAATATAAATGCAAAAGAAAATATATATTAAGTATTAATTTAATATTTACTTATTAAGGAATTTAAATAAATTAATTCCTAAAATAAATGGATATACAATTAATAATTAATATAATTATTTGGGCCCAAAATCCAAGTTAAATGGGCTTAATTCAAGTCATATGGGCTTGATTCAAATCAAGAGGGTTTGACCCAAATCGGTAAACCCAAGAAATAAATCATGTGAGCCTGACCCAAATCAGTAAGCCCAGGAAATAAATCATGTGGGCCTGATTCAAGTCAAACAAGCCCAGCAAATCAAGTCCAGTATGCCTGATTAAATTAAATAGGCCCGTATCAAGTCCAGCAGGTCTAGTTAAATTAATTAGGCCCAGGTTAAATCCTACGGGTTTAATTAAATTAAATAGGCCCGTATCCAGTCCAGCAGGCTTAAAGCCCAACATATCTTTTGAAGGAGAAAATATCTCCTAAGTGGTTATTTTCTCTACATATAAATAAGGACCTTCAGTCCTCATTCCAAACACTCTGAAAATCTTGAAAACCTGAAGAACTCTGAAGATTCAAGTGAAAATCAAGTTCGATCAAGATCCGGTCAAGTCAAGATCAAGACCAAGTTCAAGTTCAAGTTCAAGATCAAGATCAAGTCGAAGAACACTCAAGATCTTCAAACCAAGTTCAAGTCATCTTCAAGTCAAAGTGTTAAACCTCTTCGATCCGGCGTTCTTCATATCAAATTCATCCATCTGTCTCCGCGAAGTCAACGTTCTACCAAATTGAGCGGCATACTTCACGACAAAGATTCAAGTCAACGTTTGATCCGAACAAAGGCTCGACGCCTCTGGATAAACGTTTGAAGGCTTCAAGACAACCCCGAGCTCGGACAAGCTTCATCCGAAGATCCGGCTCCGAAAGTTGAAAAAGTCAAGAAATCAACTCAAGAGAGGAATCAGAGGATAAATAGAAGCTGTTCACTTAAATTCTCAACTTCAATCCATATCGGATTATCATTGTAATATCTTTTGTGTTTATTATTTTAATAAATAAAAATTTTGTTGTTACAGAGACCTTTAGGGACGAATGCTTAAAATGGAAAAATGAAACTCTTTAAGGCGGGACGAAGGGAGTAAGTGTTAACAAAAACACATAAAAATGTTTATTGAGATAGTAAAAAAAAAACAAAAAAACCCATCAAAATACAAAGGAACTCAAATTCATAAATTACCTTTGAGAATTTACCAACCTCGTGAACAATTGAATGTTTCCCAATCACAAGTACAATCGAACTTCTCACACAAAGAATGGACAAACTCAAGTCTAACATCTAAAGATTCACCAACCTGGCAAACAATTGAATGTTTCCGAATCACATGCAATTCAATAACCTCAAAATAAACAACAAAAAAGACCATTTATACAAAAATTGTGGAATTTTTCACACAAAAAATAAACTGGAATTCAAGTCTAACATGCCTTCTTTGTAGAATTTTAGGCCGGTAATGAGAGAGCGAGTGCGATATGAAATCGGTGGAAGGATGAAAGATTGGCGCATGCGATGACGAGCGAGCAGTGGAGAATTGGTAGGCGATGTCGAGTGATTGGATAAGAAGCGAACGCATGCGATGTTGAGTGGTGGAGAAGAAGAGAACGTGTGCGTTGGCAGCGTGAAAACAAATTAAGATTAAGACAAATCAAATCTCTGACGCGTGGCAGTAATTTGGATTACCTGTTACCGGCTTGAAACTGGCCACAAACCAGTTCAAGCTGCATTATAATAGCTAATAGATATACCGAATACAATCCATCTCTTGCTCTTCACCCTTACAACTCTCTTAAGCTTCTACATAGTCCGTATTTTATAATAATAACAATAATAATAATAATAATAATAATAATAATGTTATTAATTTACTATTTTTAGAGACATTAACATTATTTTTAAATATATTATAACAATAAATTATTATTAATTTAATAATTTAATTTTTACTAACCTCTTGAAATACACAATCTCTTGAACTTTCTTCCTCACCTATATATTTTTTATATTATTATTTCTTAGGCTAATTATTTAATGTTTTTGATGTGAAATATAAATAATTTCAATTATAATATAAAAAAAGAGGGTGAAAAAATTATAAATCTTAAATAAATATTTCGTAATTGAGAAAAAAAATAAATATAAGTAATTTTGATTATAACAGTATAATTTTGAAAAAAATTAATATGAAGAAAGAAATTAAAATTAAAAAACAAATAATATCAATTAAAATAAAGAGGAAAAATTAGTAAATAGCGCTGCTGGCATATTCAATCGATAGAGCCGGTAAATGGGCCGGGCTGGGCTGGTACTGACCCATTGGGCCACTTCGTATTTTTGGGCCGGGCCAAGCTTGGCCCGATTCTTGTTGGGCTAATCTTTTTAGGCCCAGCCTAGCCCACTACGGGCCACCGGGCTACCGGGCCATTTAGGCCAGGTTTTTTTTTCTTGTTTGATTTTAAAAATTATTACAAAAGAATAATTAAAGTTTAACTAAACAAGTGTAATAATCTTTAGTCGTTACTTAATTTTAAAATTATTTACTATAAAAGAATAATTAAAGTTAAACTATTTAACATGTGTAATAATTTTAGTAAAATATCAAGTAATATAAAATTCATATATAAAATTCATGCATAATATTAGGCTTAGAATAATTTTAATTTTTAAGAGTTATTTTTACACATAATTTTAATCTTAGAGCACTTGATGTATAATTCAATGATAATTAATTGGAATAATTAATAATTTATAACTAAAAATAAAATTTAAAAAATATATTAAAAAAATAAGCAGGCCGAAAAAGCTCAATCCCACTGGGCCAAAATGGCCTAGGCACGGTCGGGCCATCGGGCCGAGCCAAATAGGCCTGGTTCTTTTCAGGCCTACAATTTTGGGGCCCAGCTCAGCCTACTTCTAAGGGCTAACGGCCCGGCCCGATTGCCGACTCTAGCAATCGAAATGTAGATCTCTAAAAGGTCCTCTTGCACCATCACCACTAGGGCACTCAGATATTTCAGTATAATCACTACATATATAGTACTTATTGCAAAAAGTTCAGGGGGCCCAGTGCCCCCTTGACCAGTGGCAGAACTATGTGGGTTCAAGGGGTACAGCTGTAGCAAAAAAAAAATAATAAAAAAATTTAATGCTTCTTATATAAAATTTTATATAAATTTTTTTTGCACCCCCACTAATTCAAAATATTACTCCTTAATCCCTACTTAATACCCAATAACCCAAAGCTTATTGGACAAGCTATCTTCCCCCCCCCCCCCTTTTCATTCGGCTCGTACACTACCCACTTTTCCCTCATTCTCTGCATTTTTCAAAATTAAAACCCTTCTCCATTTATTCAATTTTTTTATTCAAAATCCCACCCCAATAAATTAATCTCCACATCATTCTCTTCCAAAATAATTATTTGGTGATATCCTTACATTTTTAGGTAATTTTATTTACTTATGTTTTGGAGTATTATTGATGAGCGTTTTCTCAACACACAACTTTAATCACCAAGTATGAAGGATATCAATTGTAGTTTCGAAGGTGACCAAGTTAAATATCGAATCCACGGGACGGATAAATATTACTTTTGTTATTTTCTAGCAATTATGACTATGTTGAGAATTATATTTGTAGGTTTGTAAACTAAGTAAAAATAAAAATAGCAAATAAATAACAAGAACAAGAAAATAGTAGTTGTGATCAAATAAGATAATAGGTAGTTCGTCAAGCCATTCAGTTTCATTCGTTAATTCATACTTTCGTGTGTCGATATCCGACTCTGCCTTGTGGTATGGACGCATCACTAGACCATACAAATCTATTCTATAGACACAAATAGATAAGCTTTTGACACGTGTGAGTATCCTCAGAGCAAGACGTATACTTTACCTCCCTTTCTAGGTACTATCATAATCAATTATTTCCCGTGCACTTAGTACTCTAACCCAATTTGACCTCTCTTTTTAGGTACTATAAAGTTATACTCTTAATCCTACTTGTTAACCCGAATTCAATTCAATTAACAAACATTCATATAAGACGGTTCTAATAAAACCTCAGAATCCCTTCACTTAGAATTATAACAATAAACACTGCTCATTAGTGAACGCACTCAACCAATAACCATGTCATGTATTCAGACTCTATACAACGATTATTGATGCACAAACCGACTATGAGTATGGATTAAAAACGTGCAATCTTATATAAAATAAATCACAAGTAGTGTTGCACGGAGTATACACACGAAATACAAATTAACTCATGAAACCTTCATAACCCTAGAACTACCGAAGTGGCTCTAGCCCATGATTGATCTAAGAACAATCATGGTTAGTTGGACCAATCTTACTTGAATCTCCAGCTGAACCTCTGTCACAGCTCTCCTACTCTCCTCTTGTGTTGTTGATGATGATCCCTTTCTTCTTTCTTTTCGTCCTTTTTTTCTTGACTGCATGAGCCTCCTTTTATACTTGTAATCACGTCTCTAGGGCTTGGAATGGGCTTTTCAAGTGATCCCATGCATTTTGGCCTCGAAAATCCAGATAAGGTAAGTTCCCGCACGACGGTTCAATCTCGTCAAACAAGTCGAACCACTGGCTGCAGGTCGAACCTACCTACTGGAAGTATTCTGCATTTGGTTCGACCTCTTGTACAGGTCGAACCCCTCGAGTCAGGTCGAACCTCAGGTCGAACCACCCTACTGGATAATTTCTGCTCTCGATTTGACCAACCATCAGGTCGAACCCCCAACGTCGTGGTCGAACCCATCTTCTCGTGAACTGGTTCGACCATGGTTCTACCTGATAGACAGGTCGAACCCCACGAGTCGTGGTCGAACCCTCTTTCTGCACACTTTGCAATGCTGGTTCGACCTGTAGGAGAGGTCGAACCCTCTTCCAACAGGTCGAACCCACCTCTTTTCATGGCGGTTCGCGTGGTCTCGACTTTGTCTCTTCGATTCTTGGTACTTCCACTCCGATTTTGCTATGAAAACTACTTAAATAGCTCCACTAACACCTGATTCATGCTAATTCACAATATATATATGTTTTTCACCTATTTTCACCTCAAAACTCTCCAAAACTAGCACAAAACATGATGCCAAACTTGTGAATTTACACACTCATCAAACCCCCAAACTTACATGTTGCTCGTCCCGAGGCAACCAAATCAAACCACAGGAGTCGTGTATAATTCACCAAAATCAAGTACAACACATATCACACATGCAACTTCATTAAATCAAACAAGTATTAATTGCTTCATATATATCACTCATGCAAAACCAATCCAATCACATACCATTCAGAGTACTAAGTAATCTCGCTCACAATATAAGTATTTATTCTCTTTCACTCAAGTGCGTGAGGCACTATATAGGTTAATATAAACACTCATATCAATCTATATTCACGCGTAACCATAAGCTTGGCAAAGGTCTCTAAAATCAACTTATAATCAACTCTTCACTAGGATCACAAAGGACTTATTTTCGGGTTGTAATGTTAGCTCTTTGGAAAAGGTAGGAAAATTTAGACTTAATGACTTAAGACACTAGTAGAGAGTTACCTTGGCGGTTCTCGATTTCTTCTTCTTACAGCAAGTTCTCCTCCAATGTCGTCTCTTGAACTTGTAAAATTCCTGAATTTTCCTTCATTTCATGGCATCAACATCATCTCTTTAGACAATTCGGGTACCGATTTCAGGCACTACCCTTCTTCTCATGTATAGGCCATCAGCTGCTAAGCTTCATGCACCATGTATAAAAATAATCGGGGTACCAGTTTCGGGTACTACCCCTAAACAAGATTTAACCATATTCTTTTCATCCAACCATATTCTATCTTCCTTTTTCTTCTTGCAACACTTACTCACCTCAACTCTCTCTACCAATAAATAGGTTAATCAAAGCTCAAGTAAAGGTTTATAAGGTTATTTACTTCGGCTACCAAAGAAAAAGTTTTAACGGCTCAACGGGGCATCCAAATGTTAATAAAATCATTAGGAAGGATAAAATTTGGCTAAGTAACTTAATCACAAAATAATGGCCTAAGATCATGTCCTAGCAATTTATCAATCATAAGTCTTACACAAGACTCCAAGCCAAGTTCTAGAATACGTTCATATGAATGATACTCTCAAGAATAAAATAATCATGATCACGCATGATTATCAAGGCTCAAATCCTCACATAGGTAAATAGAATCCTAAGTACTCCTCATATCACATAATTAAGATCAATTCCACAAGAATTCAATATACTTATCAAATTATACATGCTCTCTTTAATAAACATAAACATGTAAACACATGAATGCACATAATCATCAGCCCATAAACCGAATCAAATCATACAAGCTTCTCTACAGCCCAACTCATGCATCATAGAAGGACGGAATTAAGAACACACTTTCCTGGCTTGGTTCGACCTTGATTCGACCTGTGGATGAATTTTTCTTCAGGTTCGACTTGGGTTCGACCTGCTGACCAGGTCGAACCAAAACGCATCAGGTCGAACCACCCTTCTGTATGTTTCAGATCACCGGTTCGACCTAGGTTTGACTTGTTGAATAGGTCGAACCAAGAACGTCGTGGTCGAACCGCACTTCTGAAATTCTGCTATCACTGGTTCGACCTTGGTTCGACCTGTTGATCTGGTCGAACCATCTTGCATGAGGTCGAACCACCTCTCTGGACAACTTTTGCACCACGATTCAACTTCTTCAGCTGGGTTCGACCTCCTGGCACTGGTCGAACCTACCCTGGCTTTGGTCGAACCACCCTTCTAAGCTTCAAAATTGAGTATTCTTCAATCCCTACACACTTCAAACTTCAATACGAATCATTAGGTACCAACTAGAGCACAACTTCATCAAAAATTGTTCCACAAAATATTATTCATGAGTAACTCCATAAAAGAAAACACAACCAAAACCCACTAAATATTAGGCAAGTTGTAAAAAATCATCACATCAAAATCGATTAAAATTTTAAATATGGCGCAAAAACCAACTCCCCTAACAAACATCACAAAAAAAAGATTATACTATCGGTGCTTATTGAGGTAAGTACATCACACCCCCCCAAACTTAGAAGAAACCATAGTTGAAACTAAGTTTGCAAAGAGATGTAATTGCCGATAAGTAAGCACTTCAAATATAAAAATTTCTTACACACACGAATGAAATAAAACAATAAAACGGGAGGGAAAGCCCCCAACAAGCGCTCATGTTTAACGTCGGAGAGTCACGACGGTATACCAACTCAGAAGACTACTTGATCAGAGGATGATCATGTCGCATCCTCACCTTCCAATACTTTCTCCTCCTCTTATCTTCCACACTTACCACCTTACCATTCTTATGCACCCTACGATCAGTAGAATCTCCTTTCTCAAACTTTCTCTTCTAATTCCTGTCAATCTTCCACTCAATTTTGGAATAACTCCTATCTCTATCAAGATCCAAGTCAGGATAAGAACGAGAGCAAGGATTTTCAAATTTATTGGTATCTGGTGGTAAGTTAGGAGGCTTCAAGTAGACATCATCTTCTCTTCCTTTGTCTACAGTCAGCACTGCATCTTTCTCGCTCACAAAAATATGATCATTAGAATTACCTTCATCCCATGGTCATGTAGACTCCTCCATGTCAATCTTTCTCTTGAATTCCGAATCACCTGATGGATCTTTTTCATAGTCACCAAGATAAGTATACGTCAAGTGTTCCGGTAATAGTTTTAGCTCCTCTTTCTTTTCTTCTATCGGAGTGCTCTCTCTCTCCAACGGCAAGTACTTCCTAGATCCTTTCGCTTCTTCAGCCTTAGCTTTCTCCAATGCATACCTAGCATCACCCAAAGCAAGTAAGTTCTCAAGATAATCAATACAGTCCTCATTAGAGAGTCCGTCAAGCTCCGTAGTGGGATAAGTAAGAGACTCCATCAAACATGTCTCAAGAGGATCCTTTGACAGGATCAGAGACATATCCTCCTTCACAATCTCCTCCACCACGTCAATACTATAACACTGAGACTCCATGGGCATCTTCATTGCTTTGTCCAAGTTGAAAAGAACTTCTTCTTTGTCCATCCGCAATCTAAGCTCTCCTTTTTGAACATCAATCATAGCTCCAGCAGTAGTAAGGAAAGGTCTCTCCAAGATTAAAGGGATATTATCCTTGTCTTCTTCCATTTCTAGCACAAGAAAGTCCACAGGAAAGACTAGCTTCTCCACTTTGACGAGAACATCTTCAATTATACCTTTTGAAAGCATCATCGACCTGTCCGCCAATTGGAGAACCACTGTTGTAGGGGTCAACTCCCCCAAACCAAGCCTCTGAAAGATGGACAACGACATCAAATTGATGCTTGCCCCTAGATCGCACAAAGCTCGCCGTGCCGTCCCCTTTTTGATTTCACATAGAATAGTGAAGCTCCCCGGATCCTTCATCTTTTGCGGCAGCTTTCTTTGAATGATTGAGCTGCAATTCTCAGATAAATTCACCGTTTCAATTCCGGTTAAGCTCCGCTTCTTCAACAATATGTCTTTAAGAAATTGGGCATAGTACGTCATCTCCATGATTACCTCTGAGAAAGGAATGCTCAAACTTATCTTGTTCATTATCTCTGAAAACTTCTTGAACTTCTCTTCCAATCCCTTCTTCACAAGCTTGTAAGAAAATGACGGAGGTATCTTTGTTTTGGGAATCCCCCATTCATCACAATCAACCTTCTCCGCTTTCTCCTTTTTGGCTCTCAATCGCTTGGCTCTCTCCCACTTTTTCTCAGCTATTATGTCTGTACTTTGCTCATTCAGAACCACTGGAGTAGCATCAACATCATCGAGAGTGTTTGAAGTAGCAACAAGTAATTTCTGATGGGGTTCGACCAGGGTTCGACCTGTGGAACAGGTCGAACCAGGCACGTACTGGTCGAATCTTACTTCTAGACAACGGCTCTCTTTTTTAATTTGAGGTTCGACCTGGGTTCGACCTATTGAGTAGGTCGAACCATGGGCACCTAGGTTGAACCGGCCTATTGTACTCCTTCCGCTATCCGATTCGACTAAGGTTCGACCTGTTTGATAGGTCGAACCAAGATTGTCATGGTCGAACCATTGCTGCGATAAAACAGAGTGTTCCGAATTGTGAGGTTCGACCATGGTTCGACATGTGGAACAGGTCAAACCATCTGCAGTTTGGTCGAACCGATGCTGCAATGCCTCCTGATCGTGTCCAGTGCGTTGGTTCGACCTCTCCTGTATGGTTCTACCTTCAATGTTGGTCGAACCATGGTTGAACTGGGCCCTAGACATGTCCAAATTTGATTCCGGCCTCATAGGTCCCTCGTACTGCGTTCCCGACCTCAATGTGATGGCATTGCAGGACCTTGGATTCTCAATACTCTGAGACGTGAACTTCCCCTTCTCAAGAGTTTGAGTAAGCTTGTTAACACTTCCTGCCATCTCCCCCATCAGCAACGTAAGGTCCTTCACCTGCTTAGATATAACCTCATGGTTTTCATCGATTTTCTTTTCAAGTTTGGCCTCAAGGTGGTTAACTCTTTCATCATTCTTGGCCATATACCTGTTCACAGTATCCTCAAGACCTGGTTTCTCTTCTTCCACCTTAGCACCCGGATCAACACCCATCGGAGGTTGAATCACATTATTCGGATTGCTCCATGAGAACTCTGGCCTCCTAGGCTGTTGATAACCACTAGGGGGACCACGATTATTAAAGTTTTCTCGATAGTTCCCTTGGTAATTCCGATTTCCTTGATCTGGATACCTAGTCCCTTGAATACTTTGACCCATGGCATAGTGTGCCTCTTCTAACTCCTCTTGGATTGGTCCATCATTCTTCATCTCCGCTGCATGATTGGTACGCGCTGAGATAATTCGCTGATTTGCTTCTGTTGGGATTCAAGTAGCTTGTTGATATTGGACAAGTTAGAGACGATCTCATCCTTTCTACTTGTTTTCACCATTGCTTGTTCAACCTTAGCTACCTTCCCAAGGACATAAGTACCTATAACTCTATCAGTTGGCCAATCCCTCGAATTCATCGAAATATCTTCAAATAACTTTTCGGCCTCTACGGATGACTTTGTAAGCAATGTTCCATTTGAAGAAGCATCCAATAACACTCGTGAATCACAGTCCAATCCATTGTAGAATATACTGATATATTGAGCTTTAGATAGCCCATGTTGAGGACACTTCCTAAGCATGTCCTTGAATCTATCCCATGCTTCATGAAATTTTTCGCCCCCACCCATAGCAAATTGGTTAATGTCTTGCTTCATCTTGAACACCTTTGAAGGTGGCATGTACCTCTCCAAGAACCTTAACTGCAGTTGCTCCCAAGTGGTGCACTCAGCTGCGTTGATAGTATCGTACCAATCTCTCGCCTTTTCAGTAAGCGAGAATTTGAACAAAAGGATCTTCCTAGCATCTTCATGTTCTCCTGCGTCTTTTTGAGTACTTGCATAGCCCAAGAACTTGTTCAGATGCTGCTGCGGATCCTCGAAAGACCCTCCTGAAAAGGAGTTCCTTTCTATCATGCTAATAAGAGCGGGATGAAGATCGAAAGATGAATTAGTTCCCCTCGCTCCTAGAAGCCCAATATTTCCAGCCCCATTGTTTCTGAAAACCTCTCGGATGGCTAGATTATCCGGATTCGCTGCCATGTTGACTGTCCTTACTCCCGAATTAACTTCAGTTGTAGCTTCAATCGTCTGCGAATTCTGCTCGTCAACTTCAACTCCAAAATTCAGAGCTTCAGTTGGATCAATAGTCTTTGCCTTGCTCTTCTTCTTCTTCTTCTTTCTTCACGATGCTCCGATTTCAGGATTATAGGGTTCAAGTTCACCTTTCTTTGATCTCGTGAGCATGCACCTAAAAAGAACTAGAATTAAAACAGCAAACAAGAAAAATAGCCCTAATAAACTAGAAATAACAAAAAGATATTTTAAGCCGTCTCCGGCAACGGTGCCAAAAACTTGATGAGCATTTTTTCAACACACAACTTTAATCCCCAAGTATGAAGGATATCAATTGTAGTTTCGAAAGTGACCAAGTTAAATATCGAATCCACGGGACGGATAAATATTACTTTTGTTATTTTCTAGCAATTATGACTATGTTGAGAATTATATTTGTAGGTTTGTAAACTAAGTAATAATAAAAATAACAAATAAATAACAAGAACAAGAAAATAGTAGTTGTGATCAAATAAGATAATAGGTAGTTCGTCAAGCCATCCAGTTTCATTCGTTAATTCATACTTTCGTGTGTCGATGTCCTACTCTGCCTTGTGGTTTATGGACGCATCGCTAGACCATATAAATCTATTCTATAGACACAAATAGATAAGCTTTTGACATGTGTGAGTATCCTCAGAGCAAGACGTATACTTTACCTCCCTTTTTAGGTACTATAAAGTTATACTCTTAATCCTACTTGTTAACCCGAATTCAATTCAATTAACAAACATTCATATAAGACGGTTCTAATAAAACCTCAGAATCCTTTCACTTAGAATTATAACAATAAACCCTGCTCATTAGTGAACGCACTCAACCAATAACAATGTCATGCATTCAGACTCTACACAACGATTATTGATGCACAAAATGACTATGAGTATGGATTAAAAACGTGCAATCTTATATAAAATAAACCACAAGTAGTGTTGCACGGAGTATACACACGAAATACAAATTAACTCATGAAACCTTCATAACCCTAGAACTACCGAAGTTGCTCTAGCCCATGATTGATCTAAGAACAATCATGGTTAGTTGGACCAATCTTACTTGAATCTCCAGCTAAACCTCTGTCACAGCTCTCCTACTCTCCTCTTGTGTTGTTGATGATGATCCCTTTCTTCTTTCTTTTCGTCCTTTTTTTCTTGACTGCATGAGCCTCCTTTTATACTTGTAATCACGTCTCTAGGGCGTGGAATGGGCTTTTCAAGTGATCCCACGTGTTTTGGTCTCGAAAATCCGGATAAGGTAAGTTCCCGCAGGATGGTTCAACCTCGTTAAACAAGTCGAACCACTGGCCGCAGGTCGAACCACAGGTCGAACCTACCTACTGGAAGTATTCTGCACTTGGTTCGACCTCTTGTATAGGTTGAACCCCTCGGATCAGGTCGAACCACAGGTCGAACCACCCTACTGGATAATTTCTGCTCTTGATTCGACCAATCGTCAGGTCGAACCCCCAATGTTGTGGTCGAACCCATCTTCTCGCGAACTGGTTCGACCATGGTTTGACCTGATAGACAGGTTAAACCCCAAGAGTCGTGGTCGAACCCTCCTTCTGCACACTTTGCAATGCTGGTTCGACCTGTAGGAGAGGTCGAACCCTCTTCCAACAGGTCGAACCCACCTCTTTTCATGGCGGTTCGCGTGGTCTCGACTTCGTCTCTTCGATTCTTGGCACTTCCACTCCGATTTTGCTATGAAAACCACTTAAATAGCTCCACTAACACCTGATTCATGCTAATTCACAATATATATAGGTTTTCCACCTATTTCCACCTCAAAACTCTCCAAAACTAGCACAAAACATGATGCCAAACTTGTGAATTTACATACTCATCAATTATATATTCTTATTTGAATCAAATATTAATTGTGATGATAAATTGATAATGCATTTATACATTAAATTTGAATTTGATAGTTAATAAGTTAAGAAATGACAATACAAATGATATGGCTATGAATTCATGTAGTTAAGCATCTCTATTAGTGATAGCAGTACGATGCTTATGCTACATGTAACAGAAAAGGAAAAAAGTGATGAAGAGGATGTCAGGATGCAAATGATATTTAATTAGTGCATTTTACCACTCTAGTTAAAGAAAATGCGCTCAAATTAATTAATGGAGAGATTCACACTTAGATATAGATTTTTCGAATTTAAAATCCCATCCAATAAATTAATCTCCAAATTACTCTCTTCCAAAATAATAATTTGATGATACTCCTCCATTTGTAAGTAATTCTATTTACTTACATTATATAGTATTATATATTATTATTTGAGTTAAATATTAATTGTGGTGATAAATTGATATTGCATTTGTACATTAAATTTGTGTTTGATAGTTAATAAATTAAGAAATTTATTATATTTCATAATAAAATAACATATGTTAACGTAAATTAATAATAATTGTGTTATTCATTATAATATTGTGAGGTTTTGCTTTACTTTTCTTTTTTTTCCTTTTCTTTTTTAATTTATTATAAAATTGAAATTAAGAATAATAATTGTTAATTATTCTAAGTATTTTTATTTTAATAGGAAATGACGAATGACAAACCTAAATCAAAGAAATTCAAGATGTTAAAAAAATAACCCTATCTTCGACAATTCATGTTTGCAAAAATTAAATGTCAAGGAGCACCTTATTCTAAGCCAATTGATGAAGAAATTCCTCCAAGTAATAATGAGTTTTCTTCAAATGATCCAATACTTCATTCACCCAATATCCAAGAACACATGAAAGAGGACTTGTATAGTTCAAGTGCTACTAATATACTATTCGAGGGAGAAGAATTGTTATATGATGTTGAACTTCTTCCTCATGATCCCAGAAAAAGAATGAATATAATAGATTATCCTTTAAATCAACGAATTGTGGTAAGAAGAGCATACATTCTTAAAGGGCCTTGTTGAACATAGCCTCATTTTAGGTATCAAATGATTTAGGGTAAGCGTACTCTATCGTATGTAGTACGTAGGTGACCAAGTGCAATTATCAATCCCAAGGAATAGTAAAATCAAGATCGTATCCAGATTCGTTTTCAATCATACTTTATAAGAGCGTACGAATTTTGGGTTTGGATTTTATACTATCAATTAAGCTAACAATTAACTAGCAAAATCAACTAACAACTAGATTATCAATTACCAATCACGTAACAAGATGAAATGGAGTGGATGAAATAGATCTTAGAAGAAGTAAGGCTAACCACACTCATGATTAAGGAACTAACTAAATATGCAAAATTATAACATCAAACTTTATTGATTATGGACTAGAAGTAATCACTATTGTTCCCCTAATCCCTATGGCCAAGATAATTAGCTTCTCAACTCTTTTACAAGTTTAAATCCCCTAAGAATGTGCCTTAATCTCAATTCCCATGAAGGTACTATGAATCTAAGGTTGGTTCTTCTCACTCAATCACTCAAGTGTCCTCTTATAAGTGTTCTAAGAATTAGAAGGGTATGTCTTACCTCTCCTATCACTAACATACATGATCAAGCAATCAATTGATTCAATTAAATCTGTACACATCACATTGGAATGGCCATCCTAACATAATAGATAGAATATTTAACTACACAATTAAGAACATGCATGAATCATTCATTATAAAAGAAAGTCCGAAATCAACTCAATTCAACATTTAAAATCCTACGTATCTAGTATCCCCTTAACCAATCATATGGCTAGCCTCACAAGAGGACTAGCCAACAATTGTCATCATACAAACCTTACAAAGCTTAGATGAAGCCATTGTTAACACCAAATCAAAAGAAATATAAATAAAAAGATGAAATTCTTCCCTTTTTGAATAAGATAGATCTCCTTCCTTCATGTGCTTTCAACTCTTCAATACCTCAATTTCTTCCAAGGATGGTGTGGGTTGTGGGTGAAAGGTTTATGGAGTGAATTATGGATTGGAATGGTGAGATGAAGTGAATTGGATGGATTATAGATGTTGGAGAGAGTGTGTGTAAATGTGGTGAGGAATTATTTGTTTTGATCTTATAACTGCTCCAAATGATCTCTCTCCCGTAATTCACGCTCAATTGGGTATTTATACCCCATGGAATCTTCTAGAACACGTGCACAACTTATCATTAGTTTTCACACGAGCTCGACTCGTGTAGCAGCACATGGCTCGAGTTAGCGCATGTTCTTCGATGTGTTCTGCGTGTTGACGGAGCACGGCTCGTGTTTCGAACACGGCTTTGGCATGGGTGAGCAGGTGTTTCTCATGCTGGCACACGGCCACTGTTACAGGGTCATGTTCTGTACACGCCTCGAGCTTCAGTACGAGCTTGACTCGTGTGCAGAGCTCGAGTCGTACTTGAGTTGCCCCTGTTCTCCTTCTTTCATTTCGGCTCCCAACTCCATTTTGCTCCATTTTTTACCTGTTTTACACATATTTAAGCTCAATTCCACGCATATATCCATCTATCACACACTTCTCCTAATTAACATAAAACTGCACCAAAAGTTACATAAATATGGATAAAATAATATGGAAACTCACAAATAAAGACACTAAAATCTAGGTTAAAATAGCGACGATCACTTGTCAACCAAAAACTCACGACTTTCCTCAAAAGGAACTTGGAGGTATGCACCGATTTAGTTCCATTTGATTTAAAAAATTTGATTGGCTTTAGTATAGTATTGAGAAAGATGCGATGTTTTGTTTTGCTTGTTACTTGTTCAAGAATGATGTCAAAATTAATGTTGGGGGAAATGTCTCTGTAAATGGAGGATTTAGTCATGGAATAAACCGGATAGATTTGAAAAACATGTTGGTGGGGTTAGAAGTACTTATAATCTTGCTTATGAGAAATATGAGAATTCAAGAGACTAAAAAAACTGTTGTACATGTGTTTGATAATGCAAGTGATGTGCTTCGAGAGGAGTATGAAACTCGTTTGAAAGCTTTGATTTCTTGTTTAAGGTTTCTTCTGTGCCAAGGATTGGCATGTTGGGGGCATAATGAACATGAGGAATCAAATAATAGGGGAAATTTTCTTGAGCTTTTGAAATGGTTGGGAGAACAAAATAAGGGTGTTAAAAATATTACATTTGAAAATGCTCCGGGTAATTGTTAAATAACATCTCCCAAAATTCAAAAGGATATTATCAATTGTTGTGCTAAGGAGAAAACTAAGTTCATTATTAAAGAGCTTGGTGATGACTATTTTAGAATTTTGGCCGATTAGTCAAGTGATGTGTCTCAAAAGGAACAATTAGCTCTTTGCTTGTGTTATGTTGATGGTAATCGAGAAGTGTAATGGAGCGATTTCTTGGACTTGTACATGTAGGTGATACTACTTTTTTGTCACTTAAAAGTGCAATCATGTCTTTGCTTGTTGAACATTCATTGAGTCCATCTAAAATTCGAGGGCAAGGGTATGATAGAGCTAGTAACATGAAAGATGAGATAAATGGTCTTAAAACTTTGATTATGAAAGGTTCTCCATCTGCTTACTATGTTCATTGTTTTGCCCATCAACTTCAATTAACACTTGTTGCTGTTGAAAAGAATAACATTGATTGTGGTTGGCTTTTTGAAACACTTACGACTTGTTGAATGTGGTTGGAATTTCTTGCAAGCGAAGAGAAATGATTAGAGATTGTCAAATTAAAAAGGTTGTTGAAGCCTTAGAAATCGGAGAGCTTGAAAATGGATCGAGTTTGAATCAAGAACTTAGTTTGAAGAGACCGGGAGATACTCGTTCGGGATCTTATTATAAAACACTTTTGAATGTTATCCATTTATTTCCTACCATTATCCAAGTACTTGAGATTATTGGGAAAACTACTTCAAGTTCGGAAGATAGGATTAAAGCTCAATCTATATATTACACATTGGAGTCATTTGATTTTGTTTTTATGGCACACTTGATGCTGACTGTGTTTGGATACACTAATGATTTGTGTCTTGCTTTGTAAAGAAAAGATCAAGATATTGTTAATGCTATGTCTCTTGTTTCGTTGACCAAAGAATTATTGCAAAAAGAGAGAGACAATGGATGGAAAACTCTCATGAGTAAGGTCACTTTATTTTGCACTAAGAATGATATTCTTGTTCCTAATATGGATGAATGTTATGTTCCACGAGGAAGATCAAAGCGTTTTGTTAAGTAAGAAACAAACCATCACCATTTTCGAGTTGAGATTTTGATAGCAATGATTGATTTACAACTTAGAGAACTCAATGAGAGGTTTGATGAGATTAATACGGAGTTGTTTATATATATAGCTTCTTTAAGTCCTAAAGATGGATTCTATTTTTTTAACAAGGAAAAAGTTCTTAAACTTGTCACGTTATATCCTTCCGAGTTTGCTAGTATTGATTTGATGGAACTTGATTGTCAACTTGATGTATTCATTGAAGATATGCAAAGAGATATTAGATTTCGGGATTTGCATGATCTTGGTGCTTTGTGCTACTTGTCAAGACAAAGAAGCATGTGACTTATCCTTCAATTTATTTGATTATCAAGTTGATGTTGATTCTCCCAGTTGCTACCGCAAGCGTAGAAAGAGTATTTTCTGGATTGACTTATGTCAAAAATAGATTGCGTAATAGTATAGATGATAAATTATTAGATGATTGTTTAGTTACTTTTATTGAAAAAGATGTACTTTTGTAAATTTCTGATGATGACATACTAGATCATTTTAAAAAAAATGAAGACTCAACGAAGTCAATTGTAAATTGTATCACTTATTTAACTATGTATTTTTATTTACTTTACTTTTATTTATGGTTTAAATTTTAAAAATATATTTTTAATTAATTATATATTGTACCCCCAATATTATATTTCTGGGTCCGCCACTGCCCTTGACCCCTGATACGTCCGTCTCTGTGCATATCCATTACTACAATGGAGAAAGAAAGGTAGAGAAGTGACCTGAAAACCCTTGTGTAATATGTGGTGTAATCTATATAACTATAAAAATACAATAGTGAAGTTTTCCGCCAAAATCAGGGTTAAATTAGGAAATTTAGTATTTAAAGAAAAAGTGCACGCATAGGGTGGGTGATGATTGATGCGATAAAAAATAGGGTATTGGAAACGTGTGTCAGTTGCAATAATGGTTGGTGAAGTTGGCTGACCAAACTAGCAAATCAGGAGGGTTAAAATTGAAATGTAGTACATGTTTATTAAATGACTTATGTTAAAATAGAGCAGTGGATCCAATTATAAAATATAATATTAATTTTTATTTTGTTTCTTGATAAATGTGAGTCTTATGCAAGAAGATTTTGATATTTGTCTATATATATATGAGTGATTTTAGTGAGAGGGATAAAACTAAGAATGAATAAATGACCGCATTGTAGGTCTGTAAGTATGTGTCCGGTGACGATGGTGGAAGTTGCCATTGGTCAATGATCGATGGTTGCTGACTGAGCAGAAGAATACTCTGTACAACACACATTTTGGATTCTTTGGAGAAATGGTAATAGAAGTCCTCATGAGTTGTAAAGTTTTTTAAATGAGTAATTTCTTTTTAATAGTTTGGTTATTAATGGATGGGAGATCATTTTATGTTGTAAAATTAATTAATACAATAAAATATATAATAATTCACATAATTGCTAAATGATATACACCCATTGGCAATGGCAATGGGCCATTGCCATTTCCTACTCTAATTTTCTCAACTTGTAGCCATCATTAATATGAAATTAAATCAATTATCAAAATATAATTTTCTTATGAATTAAAAGGAAGGAAGTTTGAGATTTATCAATGAGTTTTGATCCACAAAGTAGTATTTGATCTACTCCAAACCCAATGATCTTGAGGGAGCAAAACTGAGATTCAGTCAATATCGCTTTTATGTTTCCATAATTACATTAATGTCTCTTGGAGTAGAAATAAAACAAAATTGCACACAATCCAACAAATACATAATGTATAACGAATGGTTATCAAAGAAAATATAACTAAGAGGAAAAGAGTAATCAAATGGATTATCAAAGATATTACCAAATAAAATTATATGAGAATGGCAAATAAATTTGTAAGTAATTAAAATTTACGGTCTAATTAAATGGCGACATGTGGATTTTATTAATTAAATATTAATTTATTTTGGAATTTAAATAAATTAATTCCTAAAGTAAATTAATAAATAATTTGGGCCCAACAAATTAAATGGAGCTTAAATTAAATGAGGCCTGACCCAAGTCAAATAAGCCCCAAATTAAAGGAGGTCTGACTGAAGTCAAACAAGCCCATACAAATTAGATCAGGCCCAAATAAAATAGGCCTGATTACAGCCCAAACAAGTGGAGGCCCAAGCCCGCAGGATATGGCCCAAATAACTCTGGACCAATCAGAATGCAGGACATTTATGAGGGGTCTTCACCTCTCACCTATATAAAGGGGTCTCCTCCATTCACTCAACACACTAAAATACTTGAAGACATAAACGCTCTGAAGAGATCAAGAATACGAGCAGTGCTCCCTTGAGATCTTCAAGCATCTTCAAGTAAAGAATGGCAAACGATTCGAGATTAAGGTGCGGAGCCCCCCAAATCAAGCGTTCTTCATATACTGAGTTCTTCGGTGTTCTTCGCACCAAGAACAGCATACGACCCGGGATTAAGGTGCTAAGCCCCCCAGATCGAGTGTTCTTCGGATCAAGTACGTTTAATCCAAACAAAGGCTCGACGCTTCTGGATTAACATTATAAGTTCCCAAATCCGAGTTCGGACAAGCTTCAACTGAAGATCCAACTCAACACACACAAGTCAAGTCAAAGTCAAAGTCAAAGTCCAAATTGATTCGAGAGAAGAATCAGAGGATCGATAGAGATTATTTCCTAAATTATTAAGTTCAATCCATCCGGATTATCTTTGTAATCAACTTGTATTTATTTTATTATAAATACAAAATTTGTTGATACAAATTTTGGCACGCCCAGTGGGACCATCTCTACCTCTCATCTCTTCTCCCTACAAAGATACAACATGACTCCTGTCAAGATCACAGTAGGAAGGACGTCTGCCTCCAAGCTCTCCGCCTCGTTGAGTGAACAAGTTGCTGTTGTTACAAGGAGTATGTCGATGAAAGCTCAGTCAGAGGCCTCCTCCGGCTCTAACTTTTCGGTTGAAATGGCTTCAAGAAAACAACTACCCATGAAAGAGGATACTGATGAAGATTCTGCATGCTCACACCCTCGTTCATCCTCAAGCTCTTCATCGGACTCAATTGCAGGCCCGGTAATGATGGCTGGCACTACAACTATTGAGGAGCAATTAGCAAATATGATGAAAGCTATCGAAGGGCTCACGAAACATATAGAAGCTCAAGACACCAAGATCTCCCAATTGATGGAAAAAAGAGACATTGCGGAGACTAGCCGTGCAAACGGAAAAGGAGTTGTGGACGAGAGTAAGGTGGAAGAGTTCACAAAACGCTAAACTACTGAAAAAGAGCAAACTGAAAGAGGAGTGCAACTTTCGGCTGATGGAATACTCCAAGTGGAGCAACTCAAAGATATTATACTTGGAACAATAAAAGAAAGGTTTGAAGAGAATGCCAAGCCTACCGTCACTTATGTTAAGCCTTACACAAAAAGAGTGAATAACTTAAGGTTGCCACCTGGTTATCAGCCTCCTAAATTCCAGCAATTTGATGGCAAAGGAAACCCCAGACAGCATGTGGCACATTTCATTGAGACGTGCAATGATGCTGGTACTTATGAAGACTATATGGTGAGGCAATTCGTTCGCTCTCTCAAAGGAAATGCCTTTGATTGGTATATCGACTTGCAGCCTGAGTCCATCGACAGTTGGGCACAAATGGAATATGAATTCCTCAATCGTTTCTACAGCACGAGGAGAACCGTTAGCATGACTGAGCTAACTAATACTCGCCAATTGAAGGACGAGTCTGTGATTGATTATATCAATCGATGGAGAAACTTGAGTTTAAATTGTAAAGACCGATTATCCGGAGAGTCTGCTATCGAAATATGCATCCAAGGGATGGAGTGGAATTTACTCTACATACTCAAAGGGATTCAGCCAAAGACTTTCGAGGAGTTGGCTACGAGAGCTCATGATATGGAATTGAGCATGGCAGCCAGTGGAATCAAACACTCACCAGTGTCAGATTCTTACAAGTCTAGAGACAGACAAGAAGCCAAGAAAGGGGGCAAGCCTTATGCAAAAAACTCCAATAAAGAATCAATGGCCATAAACACTGCTACAGTCAAGATTCGAAAGAATGGAGATGACAAGAAAGATAAAGGAAAACAAGTTACCCAAGAGTGGGGGCAAAGAAGGTTGACCCTGAAGGAGATGTAAGAAAAAGAGTATCCATTTCTGTTGACCCTGAAGGAGATGTAAGAAAAAGAGTATCCATTTCTGAACTCTGATGTTTCTGGCATATTTGATGATCTGATGAAAGACAAACTCATCGAACTCCCCGAAATGAAACGTCCAGAGGAAGCAAGTCGAACCAATGACCCAAAATATTGCAAGTACCATAGATTGGTGGGTCATCCCATTCATGATTGCTTCATCTTCAAGGAAAAGATCATGCAGTTGGCTAAGGAGGGAAAGATTGTGTTGGAGGATGAAGCGGCTGAAAACTTCGCTTCCATAAAAGAAGTTCACAATGAAGGCTCTTGTCATGCGGTGAGTGAGGAAGGCAATGAAGATGAACGAGTTGAGAACAAGGAAAAAGCTTATTCTATGAAGGTGACCTTCACAGATGAAGACATGTTGTTGGGTTCACAGCCTCACAACCGACCTCTATTTGTAACTGGTTATACGCAAGGGCTGCAAGTAAAACATATACTTGTTGACGGAGGTCAGCAGTAAACATTCTGTCTTTAAGAATGTTGAAAAAGTTAGAGATACCGGTGGATGAACTCAATCATAGCCGATTGATGATCCAAGGGTTCAATCATGAAGGGCAAAGGACTCTCGGCACGATTGTTCTCGATTTGATGATTGATGAGATGAGATCAACGGTACTCTTCCATGTCATAGACGCAAAAACTTCATACAATATGCTTTTGGGGCGCCCATGGCTGCACAAGAATGGTGTGGTCCCTTCTACATTACATCAGCGTTTCAAGTATAGTGAAGGCAACAGTGTGAAAAGGGTATTCGGCGATGATAAGCCGTTTACTGAAGCTGAATCTTACTTTGCTGATGCTAAATACTTCTTCAAGAATACAAAGGAAGTGAACCGAGAAGAAGCCACAGCACAAGATAATGGGGGCAGTAAACAAATAAAGGAGGAAGGTAGCACATCATCCACTACTCTCAAGAAGAACAAAGGCAAAGAGCTTGAGGCCCTGGAAGAATTAACATTGCCTTTAACAAAAATTGATAAAGGTAAGACTTCTTCTCCACTGCTCAAAGGATTCGTACGTCCTATTGAAGGAGCAAAAACCGAGCATGGTGAAGTATTTGAAGCAGAAATATCTAAGTCATATGGCCCGCAAGCTTTCAAACTCCTCAAGAAGGCTGGGTATGAACCGAAGGATAAACCGGTGATGAGCAAGTTGCCTCAAGAGACTGTCATCTCATCTGAACATGGGCTCAATGCCACTCAAAAAATGTTGAAAAGTAGTGGCCACACTGTCAAGAATGCTAAGCCAGGTTTGGGATATGTCCCTCAAAAGCCAGTCCGCATAGCAATCAGAAGAGCAAACACAAATTATATCACAGAAGGTGAAGTTTCGTCCACAGAAGACATTTTTGATGAAAGTGGAAGGAAAATCAAGAGGAGTTCTGTCTTCGAAAGGCTTGGAAGTGTTTTCGAAAGGCTCGGGCCGTGTGAAAGGAACAAGATTGGGAAGAAAAATAATTTCAAGTCTCCTAGCTTCCCAAAACTCTGAAGTCGAATCCCTTCTCGTATGAAGAGGCAAAATATCTTGACAGTCTCATGTGGAAGAGAGTTGAAGGCTAAGATGCAGACAATTGTCTTTACTAAAGAAGACAATGATGATGATAAAGAAAGTGTAGCTTCCACCAACCATATCACTGCTCTTGAGGATTCTCAAGTGGAGGAAGTGGATGCCGAGGATGCCCCTCCGCAATTTGAGGAGGGTGTGAAAGCCACTGTTGATGAGTTGAAAGAAATCAACTTAGGTGACGAAAGCGACTCACGTCCTACTTACATAAGTGCCCTGCTAAGTGATGAGGAAGAAGAACAATATATCAGCCTTCTACGAGAATTTCGGGATGTCTTTGCATGGTCGCATAAAGAAATGCCAGGCTTGGATCCAAAGATCACAGTGCATCATTTGTCCATCAAAAAAGGAACTCGGCCAATTAAGCAAATGCAGCGTCGATTTCGACCAGAGTTAATTCCATTAATTGAAGATGAAGTTAATAAGCTTCTTGAAGCAGGCAAGATCAGAGAAGACAAGTATCCTACATGGATTTCTAACATCATGCCAGTGAGAAAGAAAAATGGGCAAATCAGAGTATGTGTTGATTTTCGGGATTTGAACATGGCGTGTCCGAAAGATGACTTCCCACTGCCAATTGCTGAGCTCATGATAGATGCAACAACGGGGCATGAGGTCCTTTCGTTTATGGATGGATCATCTTACTACAACCAGATTGGTCTGGCTCCCGAAGACCAAGAGAAAATAGCCTTTCGTACTCCGAAAGGAATATATTTCTATAATGTGATGCCATTTGGCTTAAAGAATGCTGGTGCTACTTATCAACGAGCCATGCAGAAGATATTTGATGACATGCTTCATAAGATCGTCGAATGCTACGTTGATGACATTGTGGTGAAATCAAAGAAAAAGAAAAATCATCTCCATGATTTAAGGCGAGTGTTTGAGCGTTTAAGGGAGCATCAACTCAAGATGAATCCACTCAAGTGTGCATTTGGGGTTACATCCAGAAAATTTCTTGGATTTATTGTTCGCCGTCGAGGAATCGAGATTGAGAAGGCGAAGATTGATGCAATCATGAGATGCATGTGCCTTGGAACATCCATGAACTCAAAAGTCTGCAAGGAAAATTGGCATACTTGAGAAGATTCATATCAAACTTGGCCGGTCGATGTCAACCGTTTAGTCATCTCATGAAGAAAGGCAGTATATTTGAATGGGATGAAGCTTGCAATAATGCTTTCAATAGCATTAAAGAATACTTGATGAAGGCACCAGTGTTGTGTGCACCAATACCTGGACGTCCGTTAATTCTCTACCTAGCTGCTCAAGAACGTTCTGTTGGAGCTTTACTCGCACAAGAGAATGATGATGGCAAAGAAACTGCCCTTTACTATTTGAGTAGAACCATGACTCCAAATGAGTTGAAATATTCACCAATTGAGAAGATCTGCTTGGCCCTTATCTTCGTGATTCAGAAGTTGAAACATTACTTCCAAGCTCATACAGTTCGGCTAGTTTCAAAAGCTAACCCACTAAAGTTCGTTATGTCAAAACCAGTACTCTCAGATCGGCTTGCTAGGTGGTATCTCCAACTTCAACAGTTTGAGATTGTATATGTCCCTCAGAAGGCCGTAAAAGGACAAGTGTTGGCAGATTTTCTAGCTGATCATCCAATGCCTGCACAATGGGAACTGTCTGATGAACTCCCTGATGAAGATGCTTTCGCTGTGGAGATAGCTTCTCCTTGGAAAATGTATTTTGATGGAGCATCTCATAAGGAAGGGGCCGGTGCTGGAGTCGTATTCGTAACATCCAGTGGCGAAGTTTTGCCATTCTCATTTTCTTTAACAGAAAACTGCTCTAACAATGTAGCCGAGTATCAAGCACTCATACTTGGTTTAGAGATGGCAGTCGATATAAAGCAATTACACCTTAAAGTGTATGGTGATTCGTTACTTGTGATAAACCAACTACTTGGGGTGTATGAAGTAAGGAAGCTTGAGTTGTTCCCATACCACAAGTATGCTCAAAAGCTGATGAGCTGGCTTGGTGATGTTGATATCGAGTATTTACCCAGAAGAGATAATAAGCAAGCTGACGCCCTCGCCAAGCTAGCATCAAATATAGCTATGCCGGAGGCGCAAGTTCAAATTTCATTGTGCAAAAGTTGGGTTGTACCACCAATCTTCGAGGATGATGATTATGAAGAAGTTGAAAATCATTTGGTGGAAGTCTTCGAAATTGAAGAAGAGGATTGGCGTCAACCACTCATCGATTATCTCAAGTATGATAAATTGCCAAATGAGCCACGTCAAAGGGTTGATATTCGGCGTCGGGCACCTCGATTTATTTACTTCAAAGGCACAATGTATAGAAGATCATTTGATGGAATTTTCTTGAGATGCCTAAGTAAAGAAGAGTCTGTTCAAGCAATGGAGGAAGCTCATTCCGGAATTTGCGGTGCTCATCAGTCTGGGCCGAAGCTACACTTCAGAATCAAAAGAATGGGCTACTATTGGCCAACAATGGTGAAAGATTGCATGGAATATGCACAAAAATGTCAGGCTTGCCAATTTCATGGGAACTTGATCCATCAACCTCCGGAGCCTTTGCACCCGACAGTTGCTTCATGGCCTTTTGATGCTTGGGGATTAGATGTGGTGGGGCCTCTCACAAAATCTTCTGGTGGTCATCTCTACATCCTTGTTGCCACCGATTACTTTTCCAAATGGGCTGAAGCTGTGCCTTTGAGGGAAGTAAAGAAGGAAACTGTTGCTGATTTCATTCGGATCAACATCATTTACAGATATAGTGTTCCCCGCTATATCATCACCGATAATGGAAAGCCATTCAGCAACAGCTGGATCGATAAGTTGTGTGAGAAGTTTGACTTCAAACAAAGGAAGTCGTCAATGTATAATGCAGCTGCCAATGGTCTAGCTGAAGCATTCAACAAAACCCTGTGCAGTCTGTTGAAGAAGGTAGTCTCCAAGTCTAAAAGAGATTGGCATGAAAGAATAAATGAAGCTTTATGGGCGTACCGCACCACCTATAGAACTCCTACTTAGGCTACTCCGTATTCTTTGGTTTATGGTGTTGAAGCTGTGGTACCTCTCGAGAAACAAATTCCTTCTTTAAGGATGGCCATACAAGAAGGCTTAACCGAAGAAGAAAATACAAAGTTGCGCCTTCAAGAGTTAGAAGCTCTAGATGAGAAGAGGTTAGAGGCACAACAAAGACTTGAGTGTTATCAATATCGCTTATCCAGAACATTCAACAAAAGGGTGAAGATATGTTCTTTTCAAGTTGGTGACTTGGTGCTTGCCGTGAGAAGACCTATTGTGGTCACACATCGTGTTGGAAATAAATTTCTCCAAAAATGGGATGGCCCTCATGTTGTAAAGGAAGTATACACAAATGGCGCCTACAAGTTGATATCAGAAGATGGCGTAAACATTGGCCCCATAAATGGGAAATTCTTGAAACACTATTACGCGTAAAACAACTACAAGATACAACGCTCCTTGATATGAGCTAAAACTGTCCACATGATACTCCTTGATATGAGTTTAAACTATCTGACACAAATAATGCAAGGCTCCTTGACACGAGTATAAACTGTCTGCAAGTTCAAATTCAAAACTCATTGACATGAGTATAAGTTGTCAGCAAATTCAAACACAACGCTCCATGACGCATGAGCCTAAACTGCATGTTACTCCTGGTCCGCACGAGTATAAACTGTGTACGACAAACTCCTGGTCTGCACGAGTATAAACTGTGTACGACAAACTCCTGGTCCACACGAGTATAAACTGTGTACGATAAACTCCTGGTCCGCACGAGTATAAACTGTGCACGATACACTCCTGGCCCGTATGAGTATAAACTGTGCACGGCACCCCCAATCAAAACCATGTCCCTTTGAACTACATTATGACTTGATTCTCTTTAAAGAGATACGTAGGCAGCTTAACATTTGTTAAGTTCAGTCATGTTTTCGTTTATTTGTATCAAATTTGTGAAGCAAAAAGCAAATTAAGATATAAAGGCAGCAGGTAAACATCCTAAAAGCAGTAAAAGCAAATCCAAAGATGCAGTGATGAATAAGAAGAGAAAAAAAGATAAGAGAGAATATTGATTTTATTGATAATATCATTACAGTTAAAAAAAAAATACATTGAAATGAAATGGTTTCAATACAAACTAATGAAAAATATTCATACTGGATAACTCATCTCGAGCGGACTCCAAATCTTGTGTAACAGTCCTTAATTCATCAGCAATGGAATCTTCTAGGATAGGTATTTTCTTTAGTACACCAATGTCCCTGGCAGCAGTTTGGGCTCCAAGCTTTGCATTTTGAACGGATTCACGAAGACGTTCAACCTTTCGGGATACTGTTTCCTTCTCCCTCAACAGGGTCTCAATTTCTTCCGCAGTCTGCTTCAACCTAGTCTTGGATTCTTGCAATTGCTTGATATCTACAGCTTCTTTGCCTTTGTGTTCATTAGCACGCTTCCTTACATCGGTCAGGCGCTTATTAACTTCTCTCTTGGATAACCCATCAGCAAGTTTTATCTTCACGGCATCATACGCATCAGCTTTAGTAAATAAGAAGTCAAATGATGCTTCTAAAGCAGATCTATCAATCTCTGGAGAGCTCTTGAAATTATTCACCATTTTGAGTCCCTCATTCCGCATAGAAGATAAGGAGCTGACAGAAGTCCTCTTCAACTTATCTTGAAAGCTCTTCCACACTTTCATATTAACTAGTTTTCTAGCATCCGTGATCTCGGCATCAAAGTTAAATGTTGTAATTTTTGGAGCTTCCATTGTAGTAATTGGAGGATGAGACTCGGGCACAATAGGAGAAATTTGATTTACATCATCTACTAAGCCTTTAAGGGCTGCAGCGGAAGCTGATCCTTCTTCCTCAAGTTCGTCATAATCAGAGCCAAATACAGCATCCAGATGCTACAAAAAAAGGGATATTAGAAAATAGTTATATGTATGGAAGTATGGAATTCATAATTAAAAAAAAAGGGATTGAAAACCTCGGTTTGAGTTATCAGGACATGCACAGGAGATTCGCCTCTTTTGGTCCTCTTCAAGTTTTGGTCTGTGCTACTCTCATTTGAATAAGAGAGACCACTCTTTCTTTTTTTTGCTACACCTGACGTTCCAACAATCACCTTCTGAGGAGGTGGGGCTTCTAACGATACAGTTGCTTAATCAATCTTGGCATTATCCGAATTGCCAATGATGTCAACTTCTTCTTCTACGATGTGGCTCGGAACAATTCTGATTAGATCCGCCATATGATCTATAAAATAAGTCCCATGAATTTGAGAGGACTACTCAGCATACTTTGGTGAGCAGAAGTTTCTGAACTCTATGGGGGCGCATGGAAAAGTAGCTTTAGAGCGAGAATTGCGTAAGATACATCGCCTCCAAAGCTGAAGCCCTTGCTCTAAAGTAGACTCTCGAAGGTCTGTTCTCAGTTTCCCTGGAGTATCTCCTTGATAAAAGCCAAATTGACGGCTGAATCGATGTGGGCTGCAAGGTTCAATAAAAAATCTCCCATTTTATCGTAGAGTGAGATAACTCATACGAATAGCAATGAAAAAGCCCCAATCATGCCAAGATGCTTGGTCAATATCAATATACTCCCTTGGATTATTTATTCGGAGAACATTACAAAGCAAGGAAGCATTACTTCCATTTTGAAGTCTTTTGCGAGCATTAGTTGGAGTAAAGAACTTGGCTCCATTCTCACCTGAATATGTTACCATTAAAGGGATCTTCAGTTCATGTGGATTTGGATAATGAGTATTGAAATAATGAGCCAACCAGGTGTACACAAAGTGTACGGGAAATGTTGACTTCAGCTTAGAGGGTCTAGGATCATTTGAAGTTTTGTTCAGGCCTCTATAGATACTCGTCAATACTGGGAAAACAAGTTCAACTGACCTTCCTGTAGCCATCAAGCTAGCTACCTTAAAGGTTCCAGGGCGTATTAAATCTACTTCATCGGTAGGGAGTACGAAAGAGCAAAGCCAGCAAGCCAGATAAGCAGCCAGATATGTCTCATCTTGGTGCATAACATCAATACCGAGCATTTTGAAGGGTCCTGTTTCTGCAGAGGTCCATTTCTTATGATCATCAATAATCCCATTTGGGTTGCGTGTTTTCTTGCGACGGTTCTTCCTACTCTTCTCTACACGTACAGGAGGTTTCTTGTATGTTATAGGCCGACAAAACCAAAATTTTACCCATCGAGTGAGTGAAACAGAGTCAGTACCATCAAGACTGCGAAGTCTATGGTAGGCGTGCAGCAAATGCCGACAACTAGATGGAATACGTAAGCCATTGAGATCACGATCATTGAAGAGTTCAGGTTTATCGGGCACAACCTCTTCATATAAATGACCGGCTAGTGGCAAGCCCGTCCAGTTGTACAAATCCCATAGAGAAATTGACATTTCTCCAAAAGAAGTGAGCAAAGTGTTGGTAACAGGGCACCACACCTCACAAAAAGCTTTGATGATCTCTTGGTTGCAGTCATATGTGAATAAAGATGCAAAAATTGGGTCATAAATCTTTATTCTTGCAAGATCGTCATGATATCTGCTTAGGACAACTTCAGTCCATTCCCAATAGCCAGGAGTATAACAGAATTCTCCAGGAAAATTCACCGAATTGCCCCACGCTGCATGATCATCAATTATTCGGCGCCCTAATGTGGGCAAAGGGTCAAGGTTTTCATCTTCAGTATGGTTAATCGCCTTCAAAATTACAACTTCGGTTTCACCCAAGTTCAGATCTTCAGTCCAAGTCTTTAGATCAGGTTCGCTATTCTCGCAAGAAATTTTGTCTATAGGTGCACCCATCAAGGGTCTCTCAATCGGAAGATAAGTTGCTCCATCGGATGGTGAGTTCTTATTGTCAAGAATTACCAATTGGCGCTTATTGGAGTCTATGACCATACCAGCGAAGTAAATCATCTTGAGGTTGAATTAGCTGCAAGGAAATATGAGAGAATATATCAGCAAAAGTGGTTCAAATTAATTTATATTTCTTTGATTTAATTAATTAAAAGGCCCAAAATAAATTCATGGGGTCAATTAATTATTAAATTTAAAATTATAAATTAAACATATGATGAAAAGAGCCTAATATTGAAAGGAGAGATTAAATTAATTCATATTTGAGTTTGATAAACTAAGCCCAAATTACATGAATTAAATTTAAAAGTTGAGGCCTAAATTGTTGGTACAAAATCAAATGCATGGAACTCAAAGCAACGTGAATTAATGGCTATTCCAAAGCAAATTGGCATGAACATAAGCCCACATGGCTTATTTGCTAAACAATTTATCCACTTCCAAGGCAAATTGACATGAACATAAGCCCACTTGGCTTATTTGCTAAATAATTGATTAAATATGGGCTCGAATTATGATGGTGAGTCCGAAGCCCAAATTGGCAAGCCCATATTAATTTATAACAACTCAAGTTGGTGGCCCATTTTCAATTGAAAACGGGCTCAAAATTAAAGATGCAAATTGAAGAAATAATTGAAAGGGCCCATTTGCAACAATTAATTTGTGGTGGCACAAAGTGAATTTAATTAAAGCAACTTGATGGAAAATTAAATTGACAAAATCACGTGAACTCCCTCCCTCACCCCAAATGCTGAAAAGTTAAAGCTGCATCTTTGACCAGAATCATAATCTCCATTGATCGCGAGCTGACATCCCCTCGTCGGCTTTCGGCGCCAAAGGCTGTCATCCTCAAACAGCCACCACGACGGACACGCAGCAGGATCTCGCCGTGTCCGACGACCGCCTGCCGTCCAGCCGCGCCGGTTGTCTCGCCAACAGTCACCGGAAATCGCCGTCGGAGGCACTCCAGCACCTCAGCAACCGAACCCTCGACCACCGCGCCCGTCGCGTTGGTGCCGGAGATCACGAACTCCGAGTCACCATCCCAAATTGCTTCCCTTGCCTTGTCAATGTCCGTTGGAGATCGTAGATCCACACCACCGCCAACAGCCACCCCTCTCGACCCCAGCGCCATCGCACGCGCTGCTGCCGTCGGGAGATCGCACGCGCTGCTGCCGCCGGGAGATCGCCGCGCTATCGCGCGCTGCCACCGTCCACCGGATCTCTCGCAAACCCCACCACTAATGCACTCTCTTTCTTCCATAAACCTCCCAAGGAAGAACAGAGCAAAACCCAAATCCCAGATCCGGATCCATCCGACCCGATCCGCAGCAGCCATATCGGGTGGAAGGGAGAGACTCTGCAGGAGTATTCGATTGGGGCCCTGATGGTGGGCCCAATTTGATCGTGGACGATGGAGGTGATGCTACTCTGTTGATTTGTGCGAAGGCTGAAGAGGAATTTGAGAAGTCTGGAAAGTTGCCTGACCCGAGTTCGATCGATAATGCGGAGTTTCAGTTTGTTCTGACGTTGATCAGAGATGGATTGAAGACCGATCCGAAGAGGTAAACTAATATGAAGGAGAGATTGGTTGGTGTTTCGGAGGAGACCACCACTAGTGTCAAGAGATTGTATCAGATGCAGGCTAATGGCTCTCTCCTTTTCCCTGCTATCAATGTCAACGACTGTGTCACCAAGAGCAAGTTTGGTAACTTGTATGGATGCCGCCATTCACTGCCTGATGGACTCATGAGAGCCACTGATGTGATGATCGCCGGAAAGGTTGGTGTCGTATATGGTTACGGAGATGTCGGAAAGGGCTGCGCTGCCGCTCTGAAACAAGCTGGTGCTCGTGTGATCGTCACTGAAATCGATCCGATCTTCAAGCCCTTATGGAAGGCTTCCAAGTTCTCACGTTCAAGGACCTCTACCAGCAACCACCATTTCCAGTGCCACACAACTATTGTCGAGGGACAATCGAGGTACAATCTTTTAATTCCGTAAAGGGACAACCGAGGGACACAACAGTTACCAAGGGACAACCGAGGGACACAACTGTTATTGAGGAGCAATCGAGGGACAATCCTTAATTTCATAAAAGGAGCAACTGCTAAGGGCAACCATTAAGGGACAGGGCTCACCGTCGATTCCTTTGAAAAGGAAGATGGGCAAGGACGAGGCTCGCCATCGATTTCTTCGAAGAGAAGAATGGCGGGGTTAAAAAAAAAATTGCAAATATATAGCTCCACTTTGGGGTTTACACAAGGAATCGAAGCAGTAAAAAAAAAAGTTGAATTGGGCCACTTGAGAAAATAAATAAATGAGGCCACTTGAGAAATAAAAGGTTGGGCCAAGAAGAAAACTATTACTTGGATAAAGAAATTTTTTCAATTGCAAAAGCCCAAATTATAAATGCTGAAAATAAAAGGGACTTTTGCGATTCCTTCACAACAAGACATGACGTCCGTGAAACAAATCGCAAGGGGGCATTTGTAAGCAATTAAAATTTACGGTCGAATTAAATGGCGACATGTGGATTTTATTAATTAAATATTAATTTATTTTGGAATTTAAATAAATTAATTCCTAAAGTAAATTAATAAATAATTTGGGCCCAACAAATTAAATGGAGCTTAAATTAAATGAGGCCTGACCCAAGTCAAATAAGCCCCAAATTAAAGGAGGTCTGACTGAAGTCAAACAAGCCCATACAAATTAGATCAGACTCAAATAAAATAGGCCTGATTACAGCCCAAACAAGTGGAGGCCCAAGCCCGCAGGATATGACCCAAATAACTCTGGACCAATCAGAATGCAGGACATTTATGAGGGGTCTTCACCTCTCACCTATATAAAGGGGTCTCCTCCATTCACTCAACACACTAAAGTATCTGAAGATACAGACACTCTGAAGAGATTGAAACACGAGCAACGCTCCTCGAGATCTTCAAGGCGAAGAACGATATACGACCTGGGATTAAGGTGCTAAGCCCCCAGATCGAGTGTTTCTCATAGCAAGCACGTTGAGTTCTTCACTGTTCTTCGAGCCAAGAACAGCATACGACCCGGGATAAAGGTGCTAAGCCCCCCAGATCGAGTGTTTTCACATCAAACACGTTTAATCCAAACAAAGACTCGACGCCTCTGGATAAAAATTACAAAGTCCCAAATTCGAGCTCGGACAAGCTTCAACTGAAGATCCGACTCAACACATAAAGTCAGCGCAGTCAACACAGTCAGCGCGGTCAACACACAAGTCAAGTCAAAGTCCAAATTGGTTCGAGAGAAGAATCAGAGGATCGATAGAGATTATTTCCTAAATTATTAAGTTCAATCCATCTGGATTATCTTTGTAATCAACTTGTATTTATTTTATTATAAATACAAAATTTATTGTTACAAAATTATTCAATCGAATGAGATATATAAGACATTATTCGTATTCAAAGAGTAGAAAATATAAAGATATATCAACAATAAATATTCAATTGATAAATAAGATTTGAGAAAATTTATTGATGAGAAACAATATATATTGAAAATACTTTCAAGAAATCTCCCTCCACTCCTTCCACAGCCAGAGATACATAGATCTTCAATGAAACCAAAACCCAAGACTTGGATGAATCTCCCCGCACTCCTTCCACAGTCAGAGATACATAGATCTTCAATGAAACTAAAACCCAAGACTTGCATGATCCTCATTTTTACTAAGATGAAAAACACTAATTTTGTCATATCTTTTACCAAGATTAACAGGTGAGTTCCTTATTAAAAAATTTACCCATGATTAAAAGCTGCATTAATTATTTATATCTATTATTTAAAAAATTACAACAAATGAATAAAAAAGAAAAAGAGAATAGTTCAAAAGAAATTATGGATCACAACATACAATCATCATCGAATATAAAGGACAATAGACAACACACAATTCAGTAAGCGAAAAAGGTCATGCAAAATGTAATAAAACCTGATAAATCATCCGGTGAAATCCATAAAAAAAGTTTAAATCGGAAAGCAACAGTGCCAGGATATATTGAGGAGCATTAGATGGATCAGCTTCAACGGCTTTTTATAATTGTTATTTATACCGAGAACATGACATTATACAGAAATCCTATACCTGAATGTCAATTAAAATAAAAAATGATATTCAAGAAAATATATACAAACTAAATTGAGCTATATATAAAGAAAATATTTTTGGTGAATATAATAACCAAGAAATTTGTAGCTTATTCAACCTCGAAGATTCACTAAAAAGTAAGATTATACAAACTTAAACACCAAGATCTTGCAGTTTCATTCACACATACTTGGGAATTTAATAGACATTTTTAAAAAATAATCTTACCATCACGATTGTTGTACAACTTGAGATTTACATATCTTGAGCTTGATAAACGTGATCCTAAATCCATAACATCCTAATATGTTAAAAGTGACAAGTATCATGAGAAATATTTTTTCCCATTTTTTCCCTACTTATTTTTCTTTATTACACTTTTAACCTTTCATCATCCATTAATAACATGATAAATTAATTTAAATTATTAATAATAAATTTATATAAATGATGACTCTTTATATTCATGCTTCAAATTATATTCTTATTAATATTAATTTATAAAAATAATGACTCTTCATGTTCACAATAATTATTTTAATATATTATGTTATATAATAAATTTATTTAAATTTTCATTATGACTAATGCAAGAAAAATTAAAATTGTAATTATGGTTAATAACTTAATATGTTTATAATTTTATATATAAAGTATAATTAATATATATGTTACATCAAAGTAATTATGTCCTTTGAACTCTCAATTTAATTAATTTTAATAACACCCTTTGATCTTCTAATTGATACATGGGCGTATTTCATAACATGGCTATATATACTCATTTTTATTGCTACGGATGAACCAAATGAAGCTCTGAAATGAAATAGTAAAACTCAATGTGGTGTGTATCTACTTTAATGTATTTTCTTATTTATGTTCTCAATATATATGTTGAGTCTTCTAATATGCAGATGCAAAATCTGAATCTTATCAATATTGTAAATTATTTAGTTGAGATGAATTCTCTGCATACAAGAAGGTTTCATAAAGTTTATAAAAATCTCCTTGATAATATTCACCAGTAATATGTTTCTGTATTCCAAGTAAGTTCACATTGGTCATTGCTCCCCTTCCATTGGTTTGTGATGCTCTATTTTCAGATACAATAAATTAAATTTGAGCCGACTCCCTATTGGTCATGGAATAATGCTACTTGCATCTAAATATCTATGGTTCATCTCCCTTGCTGGGATCAACATGGTTGTTTCCCACCAGTTACATATGTAACAAAGTGGGCATTTGAGATGGAAGAATCATTGATTATTTGTTCTTGCAAGATAAAATTTTAGATACCGTAAATGTCGCTAAAGCTGCATGGGAATATGTTCAAAGAGGTCTCATTCGCATAAATAGTTTAATTTCATTGTCTATGTTTTCTCAGGCTGTAGAAGCAGAAAGCCAAGAGTTGAAATGGATCTTTCTAATTTAGGAAGACTATGTGATATAGTTTTCTTGATTTTTAATGAAATTTCATAATGCAATTTTATTATTTTTTGTATTTCACCTCTTGGATATTTAACTTCATGCAACTCTTGAATTTCTAACTCAACATAATGATCTTGAACACAACACTACTATGACATGACAACTTATTAATTGAGATGACTTTTGTGATACAACACATCTGCGGGGATTGATCCTCACGGTGAGCTTAGTAAACTCATCATACATTTCTTAAATTGACTTCCACTTTCATACTTCTAAAAATATGCAGTGCAATTTTTTTATTCAAAATCTAAGGTGATAATATATATATATATATATATATATATATATATATATATTATATATATATATATAAGAAAATAAAAGTAGTATAGTTTGATGAAGTGTTGTTTTTTGATTTTTTAATACTCATAATAATACTAATCAATTAGAAAAAAAGTTATTAATCGATTTAAAATATGATTTATTTATTTATTTTTAATAATTTGAATTATAAAATCATAATAAATTATTAACAACTATGATATTCAATTTTATTACTCAAACCTTAAAAAAAATCATTAAAAATTTTCAAAAAGGAATATTAGAGTTAATTTAAAAATATGGAGATTTTAGAGAAAGCGAAGAATTACGTTTACAAAAATGTTGAGGTCTTCAACATGTTGATGTAAAATGACACATTTCAATGTCAATCTTCTTATTAAATCCCATAAGCATTTATTGAGGGAAAAAATTATAAAGTCTAATTCATAATTATAAATATCAAAAATAAAATTACAGAATAATACATACATGCAACGTGCGAAGCACGTCTAACATAACTAGTATATATAAAAGGGAAAAAAACACTGGGAACTACATGAAAGATAAAAATAATCAGTATTAAAGAAACAAAAACTCCTTCATATCAACCACAACCAATCAGAAAAGAGAAATCATAAAATATGTAAATAAAGAATATCTTAAACAAAACATGTCTTGTATTCCATTATGTGCAAAATGTCCAATTAAAAGCAAAAAAAAAATTATGACTTCTTGATAACCACTAATCCACAAGAATAGAATAGAGCTAAGTATATATCACATGTGCAGTACTCAGTTGGACATAAAACATATTAAAATTGCCTCTAATTTTTCCTACATATGTTCTTCTAGATGAGGTTAAAACAAAATACCCTCCTGGCCTGAGTGCTATGTCCAGTTCAATCAGAAACATACCATCTGATATAGAAATGAATCCTCAGTAATCGAAATCATAATAATCATAAATTCCATGAATCAACAATTTTAAAAATTCATGCATATGATGTTTTTTACCTCACAGTTATTTCAATAATCAAGGCATGAAAAAGCACATAAGAATTTTCAAATTACAGGACTATTGTGCCTTCTGTTTAGTTAGAATCAATTAACTAACTTTCATCTAATTTGCTTATAGAGATCACATATAACTCTAGTATGTAGCCTGCGTATTTTGTGGGATCATTAAAATGTATATATTAAATTTTAAATAAATGAAAAAAATTAAATATGGTTATAAATATGTTTATAAATTTATTTATTAAATTTCTTTCAACCGGCTGTTAAACCTAACACCCGACTCCAAGCAAAACTCAATTACTCAGAGATAAATCATGTTGACATCATGAGTGTTACGGCGGCCATGAAATTAAAAGAGCAAAATGAATTTGGTTAATTTTCTTAAAGGGCCGTCTGTTTGGTTCTTTTTTAAGCCGTGTGTTTAGCTTTTTTCGAACATTTTTTGCATCTTTTAATCTGTATCTCCCTTTTCTCTTTTTTTTTACTTTTAATAATATTACTACCTAGTTTAATAATATTATATTGTTCATGTATTAATTTTTTTTTTCATATATTGTTCGAAAAAAAAAAAATTTTATCGATTAAATTAAAAAAATATAAACAATATTATTGAAACATCTTATTGCGACTTCTATTAAAATTTTTGTGAACACATTATTTATTTGGTTTATTAGATAACTATTTTATGTACTTAATTAGTTTACACACATATGTATGACTTGTAATTATTCATATTCGAATTATGAGGGCCATGTAATCTTTTTAACATAAGACTATCAAATTGGTTAAAAAATATTTCATTATTTAACGTTTATTAATTTTCATCAATAAAATATATTTTTGATTAAAAATTATTTATTAAAATTTAATTAATTAAATGAAAAAAATTAAATATTGTTATAAATATGTTTATTAAATTATACTCCCTCCGGCCAATGCAAATGTATCCATTTTACCATTTTGGGCGTTCAATTCAAATGTATTCATATTCCTTTTTTAGCAAAAAAGTACATCACATGTCCAACCACTTCCCTCTAATACAACTACCCACTACACATATAATAATAATACTCCTTAATCTATGCTTAAAAAGCAAACGATTATCTTTGCATTGTCCGGAGGGAGTATTATATTGTTCATGTATTAAAAAAATATATTTTTCATATATTGTTCAAAAAAAATACATTTTTATCTATATGTTAGTATAAATGATTATGTAATTGATTCTTGTATAATATATTTTTCATATATTGTTCAAAAAAAATACATTTTTATCTATATGTTAGTATAAATGATTATGTAATTGATTCTAGTATATCTTATATAGAGATAGATTATTTCATTACCATATCCTGTGGGATTCTCTCTGCATAAATATGTACTCTGATTATGCAATACATACGGAATCGTATTCCTACATGGTATCACGAGTTTAGGTTTCTTTCTTCAACCCTACCCCACTCACTTTTCCACCGTTGTTCCCTTCTCCCATCAGATTCTCTATTTGTTTTTTCTTCCTCTTGACACTATGGCAGATTCATCCAAATTCCACCCTGCTCTTGTTGTCAATAACATCAGGAACTTAATTCCTATCACCCTCGAGATGGAGAATGGACAGTATTTCATCATGGGCCGAGTTATTCAAGATTCAATGTCGTGCTTATCAGGTAATTGATCATATTATTCTGGACAAATCTGCAGACAAAGGAAATGAGGCGACTTCATCTGCTACTCCAACGACAGATTAATGCTTTGTGGTCACGTCTTGATGCTATAGTCTTGCAATGGATATATGGGACGATCTCCAATGATTTACTCCATACCATCCTCCAACCTGACTCCACTGCAAAGACGGCCTGGGAACGGTTGGAATCTATTTTCCGCGACAATAAGCATTCAAGGGCTGTATATCTTGAGAACCAATTCACCCAGGTTCGTCAAGATAATTTTCCCACCATCTCTGCATATTGCCAAGAACTCAAGATGTTGGCTGATCAGTTGGCGAATGTCAGATCTCCAGTATCAAATCAACGCCTCGTTCTGCAACTGATAACAGGTCTCAATGAGTGCTATGATGGGGTTGCAACGTTCATTCAGCAAACGGATCCCTTACCTCAATTTTATAAGGCCCGCTACAAACTCATCTTCGAAGAGACGAGGAAAGCAAAGTAGGCTGCCATAACTACACCATCGGTGGCTGGTCTCACCGCTTCAAAAGAAAGCGCTGAAGACATCCATAACAAAGTTCCGATGGCAGGCCGTGGTACTCAGCGCAGGCAGTCCCGCAAGGCAACTTCCAATCCGAATTAACGACCTTCAGGCCATGGTCGTGGGTTCTCTGGCCGTGGACGTGGTCGGGGGAATGGCCCTCCCTCACCCTTCCCATGCTGGTATACGCCGACACCTTGGTAGCCTTATACTCCATCCTGGCCACAGCCCCCTTGCCCCTATCCCACACTGTCTGCCGGCCAGCCTTCTCCCTCACCTGGAATTCTTGGATCCCGTCCAACCTAGGCAAACGCTGCTTTCCAGCTATATGGACAGCACACCGTGGTACCCACTGACATTGCAGCTGCGATGCAGGCACTATCCCTTCAACAGCCTGATCCAATGTGGTATATGGACTCTGGGGCAACCTCTCACATGATAGCAAATCCAGGTATTCTCACGTCTTATTCTTGGTTAGATCATCCTACTTGGAACATTATTGTTGGTAATGGTCATTCTGTTCCAGTTACTGGTATTGGGCATCTTCAATTATCCCCTTCTCTCTGTGTATCTATTATATTACATGCTCTTAGTTAAAAATTTAGTCTCTGTCCGCAAATTTGCCACTGATAACTCTGTGTCTATTGAATTTGATTCCTTGGTTTTTCTGTGAAGGATCTTCATACGGCCAGCCATATCATGATAGTCAAAAGTTCGGGAGATCTTTATCCCCTTCTTCCTTTGCGAAGCCCCGCTCAAAATTCCACACATATTGCCGCTTTTCCTCATATCTGGCACGATAGATCAGTTGTTAGTAATCTTCATAAAAATATATTTATCCCATGTAAGGAGTCTGTTCATTTTGGACAATGCCAATCTTGCATTTTTGGCAAACATGTTAAATTGTCATTTTCCCATTCTGTTTCACATATGCTCCATTTGACATAATTCATAGTGATTTGTGGACATCCTCAATTGCTAGTTCTCTTGGTCATAAATATTATATATTGTTCATTGATGATTTTTCTGATTTTCTGTGGACATTTCCCCTTGGTGCCAAATCAAATGCTTTTCTGATCTTTTCTGTATTTTACAAATATATTCATACTCAGTTCCATCTCCTCATAAAATTTCTTCAATGTGATAACAGGAAAGAATATGACAATTCTCAATTCCACAATTTTTGTCAGATAAATGGGATGACTTTCCGCTTCTCTTGTCCTCATACATCACCACAAAATGGCAAATCTGAATGTAAAATCCGCACCATCAATAACTTGATTCGCATACTCTTAACCCATGCTTCGTTACCTCTTACTTTCTGGCAACACGCCTTAAACATGGCTACATATCTCCTAAACATTATTCCACATAAGACCAAACATAACCTCTCTCCCACTCAAATACTATTTGGTTGCACTCCATCCTACTCTCACTTTAAAGTTTTTGGTTGTTTATGCTACCCACTTCTTCCTTCAACCACCACAAATAAATTACAGCCTCGGTCTCATCCATGTGTCTTTCTCGGGTATCCTTCGAATCGCCGTGGATACATATGTTATGATATTGCCACCAAAATGATCAGTGTAGTCCGCCATGTTATATTCAATGAGTCAGTATTCCCATTTGCTAATTTGTCCACACCGTCACCTCCTTCATATGATTTTCTAAATCCTCCCTTGAATCCACTTCTTATTTCTAATCGTCAAAAGCCTCATACCCTTCAAACCACAGACCCTCATAGTCTGCCATCTCCCCCTTCAATCACACCTCCCACAACACGTGCTCCACCGATCATCCCTAACCCACCACCTCCATCCCGTTCCATCACCAAAGTAGCATGCGTGGTATCTATAAACCAAAAAAATTATTCTCTCTTTCTGTGTCTATGTCTGAGTCTCCTTCTCCTCTACCTAAAAATCCCCGTGATGCTCTTACTGATGTTAATTGAAAATAGGCTATGACTGACGAGTACGATGCTCTAATTAAAAATGAGACGTGGGACCTAGTTCCTTGTCCAGATAATGTGAACATTATTAGATGTGTGTGGATATTCTGTCATAAAAAGAAAGCTGATGGTTCTTTTAAACGACACAAAGCTCGTTTGGTTTGTGATGGCAGGTCTCAGCATGTCGAATTTGATTGTGATGAGATGTTCAGTCCAGTTGTCAAACCTGCCGCAATTCGTATAATACTCAGTCTGGCGGTATCTAGGTCCTGGTATGTACATCAGTTGGATATAAAGAACGCCTTTCTCCATGGTTCTTTAAGAGAAATAGTGTACATGCATCAGCCTATAGGGTTCCGTGACCGTTCTCACCCTGATTATGTGTGTCATCTCAGAAAGTCCTTGTACGGCCTTCGTCAGACCCCTCGAGCGTGGTTTACTTCATTTGTCTATACTTTGGGTTTCAAGCTGAGTATGTGATCATTCTCTGTTTGTTCTATCGGATGGGGGATATATGGCATACATGCTTTTATACGTCAATGACATTGTTCTTACATGCTCTTCCACCTCTCACCGTCTCTATATTATTTCACAGCTTGCTTCTGAGTTTGCGTTAAAAGACTTAGGCCCTCTGCATTCTTTTCTCAGCATTTCAGTAACAAACAATGGTGACTCGCTTTTTCTAAGTCAACGATCTTATGCATCTGATATCATTGATCGTGCTGGCCTCTCTTCTTCTAATTTGGCTGACATCCCTATTAACACGAAGAGCAAGCTCTCTTCGTCTGATGGAGATTTATATGATGACCCCACACTGTATCGTAGTCTTGCTGGTGCTCTCCAATATCTTACATTTATCCAACAAGATATTACATATTCCGTGCAGCATGTTTGTCTCCACATGCATGGACCTCATACATCTCATATGGCTGCTCTCAAGTGTGTCCTGCGTTATGTTCGTGGTACATTGGATTTAGGTCTTTTCTTGTGCAAATCGGCATCCTCCTCTATTATAGGTTATACGGATGCTGACTGGGGCGGATGCCCTGACACTAGTCGATCGACTTCAGGCTATTGCATTTTTTTGGGTGATAATCTTATATCTTGGTCTTCGAAGCGCCAGCCTACCTTATCTCGATCTAGTACGGAAGCAGAATACAGAGGGGTTACAAATGTGGTTTCAGAAACCTGTTGGATTCGTAATCTCCTTCTTGAGCTACGTCTAGATGTTCCAAAAGCCACTCTAGTCTATTATCACATTGTCAGTGCCATTTACCTGGCTGGGAACCCAGTCAATCATCAGCGCATGAAACATATTGAAATGGATACACATTTTGTGCGAGAGAAAGTGGCTTCTGGTCAGGTCAGAGTCCTACATGTTCCATCCCGGAACCAACTTGCAGATATATTGTGATACCCGAGTTTCTCACTACTCATGTGACAATATAATTTAATTTGTGTTATGTGTATTTTATAATTATGTTATAATTATTTCTATATTTTATTTATCTTTACATTTTATTTGAGACATCTGTGATACAAATGTTAACAATATGTGAATATATGTGTGCATAAATATTTACATGGATTAATTTGAATATATATAATTAAATTGTCTTATGTATATATACTATTTCTTAATTATTGAGTATCACATGTATTCTTGTAATAATAATAGTGGTAAGAAAATAAGTGTATTCATTTATAAATGAATGTATGATATCTTAGTTATTAAGTATTGCACGTATATTCGTAATGGATAATAATAATAATAAGAAGAAGAAAATAAAAAGAAAACTTACTTATGAAGTAGCAGTAAATGTGGATGAATTGGTTACCACATAAATTTTACTTGCGTGAGTAATGGATACGTGGACATTTCTTATTTCATTTACAAACATGCCGACTCCCCTCACTGCTATTAATATATATATGTGAGTTGACCCTCATTTGGGTTGAAAAATTTTAAGAACAGCGTTCCTTTATAAAGAAAAGAGATTTGTGAGAAAAAAAGAGAGAGAGAAAGGGGTAGAGGAAGGAAGAGAGAATGAGGATAAGGAGTCCATGTCAGAACGGAAAAGAATAGATTAGTTGTAGTGTTTCACGAGGTTTATAGTATTCTTACTATTTGAAGTTCAGGTAAGTAGAAGTCTAACTACAATGCATAAACATGTTGTGTGTGAATTATTTGTGATTAATAAGTAATAATTATGTCATGAATTATTTGTGATTAGTTTAATTACGTTATAAATTATTTGGGGTTAATTGGTGATACCAGTTGTGGATTTATGTGATTTGAAATAATATCATTGTCCTATATAAATTTGTGTGAACAGAAACTATTGAATATAGATCTGTATGATCTGAGAAGATATTGTTTATAAGGATCTGTGATCCGAGATGAAGTTGTCATTCCAAAAGGGATCCGTGTGATCCAAGGTGAAGTGGTTATTCTATAAATGGATTTATGTGATTGAGTTGAAGTTGTTGTTCCAGAAGTGGATCTAAACTGAAATTAAGTTGTTACTTTATTGTGATTAAATGTTGATATTGATATCGTAAATAGTTTATGATGCATATTTAATTGCCCTGGTTGCATACCATGCATAATCATGAAAAGTGTTTTCCCCAAAATGAATAAGATACTAATGGTGTGTGTGGCCACTATATATGCATCTCTGTCAGGGTTCCGAAAAATTGTTCCCGACACTTTATTTTGGGTTCGAAAAAATTATTCCCAGTACTTTATTCAGGATTCGAAAAAATCATCCCCAACACTCTGCCACGATTTGGAAAAATTGTTCTCGGCACTTTATTCAGGGATTAGAATTGATCCGACACTAAGTGTGTCTATTGAGCTCATTCGGGGTGCATATCATAAGTGTGTCGTGGGGATCCCGCAACGTGGACAGTTTTCAAAATAAAAGAGACCAACTAGAAAGACTAGGAAATAGGCGATAGAAAACTAAATGCATTTTCATGCACTGACATGTATGATTTCTACTTACTTAGATTTTTGTCTCACTAGTTTATGTATTGTAGGTGAGCTTGTTGATGATTGAGTTTGTGATGTGACTGTGCAAGCTGTGGAGCTCCTATAGGGTTTTGAGCGGATGTACATAGATGACGACCTGTTGGGTTATGCCGTGTGTTATTGTGTTTCTGCTGATGTTTTGTTATCTCATATAATAAGTATTGTTATAAGTTTTTCTGGATTGATATGTTGTCAGAAACCAGTTACGTATGTTGAACTAGTGTGAGAGTTTTGGTTATAAATATATTATATGAAAATATATATATATATATATATATATATATATACAGGTTTTTAATGATGATGTTTATGTTAATTAGTATTTTGATTATAAGTTATATAAGGTGGGTCGTGTCAGAGTGGTATCAGAGCACAGTCATGGTCCTGCAGACTGTCTATGTACATAAGCTCATTCCTTGGGAGTGCAGCCTTTCGTATAAGTGTTATTTTCATTCTATGTTGTTATGTGTTTTATAAATTATATTAGTCATGTGGTGTAGGACTCGTAGTTGGTAGACAAAATGGTAAGGGCTACAGGTGAGAGTTCTGAAGGGAATAGGACTGCTGAGCAAGCAGCACCTACTGAAGGTAATAATCATGATAGGGTGATTACTCGGCTGATGGAACTGGTAGAGCGCCGGTCCCAACAAATACAACAATTGATTCAACAGAGTGATGTGGGTGGACAACCAGATGGTAATGCTATTCAAGATAGACGTCAAGTAGAACGTATGGAAATAGTTTGTGAGAGGTTTCGAAAGTTGAGCCTTTCAATATTTGAGGATGCAGCAGACCCCACAAATGCAGAGGATTGGTTACGCACAGTGGAAAACATGTTTCAATATAGTAGAATTCTAGATAGGGACAGAGTGATGTGTGCTTCTTTCATGTTACGAGGAAGTGAAGGCCACTGGTGGGATACCATTAAAAGTATTGAGGACATCACGACTATGACCTAGGAAAGGCTTAAGGAGCTTTTCAGAAATAAGTACTTTACGGTACCAGTGAGAGCAATAAAGATGAACGAGTTCATACAACTGAAGCAGGGTGGTATGTCAGTCACAGATTACCTTCGTAAGTTTGAGCAGTTGTCGAGGTTTGCTGAACACATGGTGAGTACGGAGGCACTGAAAGTGGAGAGATTTGTGGAAGGCTTAAGGCCTGAACTTTACAGAGATGTGAGTATGGCGGGACTGCATGGATCATCATACTCACAAGTTGTAGAAAGGGCCCAAATTCCTGAGCAAGCGGAGATGATGATCAAACAAGTGTAAGCTATCAAACGTCAATTTCAGCAGAAACCAGTGCAGTAGTTTGGGAGAGTTAATAGAAGGCCAATGCCATTTCAGAGGCCGAAATCAAATGTTCAAGTGGAGCAAGGATAGAGACAAGGAGAACTAAACAAGCATCCCAAATTCGATCAGGGTAAGGTGTCATCAGTGCCGCCACTACCCATATATCCTAATTGTCTTAGATCACATGGTGGGGAGTGTCAAATTCCTCCGAGAACATGTTACACATGCGGGGAGAAAGGACATGTGACTACTACTTGTTCTAATAAAGGGAAGCAGGCAAAACAAGAAAGAGCTCTAGCTAGGGTGTATACTTTGACGCGATAGGAGGCTGATGTGAATCCCTTAGTTGTCACAGGTAAGTTTTCTATTTTTGGCACTTCTACATATGTGCTATTTGATTCTGGAGAATACATTCATTTGTATCCACTGAGTATGTGAGGAAGCTGGGTGGAACACCTAACTTGATAGAAGCTAATTATGAGGTGATGATACCTTCTGGTGAATCAAAGCAAACCAATCGACTTCTTCAAGGTTGTGTTATTCCTATTGAAGGAAGACAACTCCTTGCTGATTTGATTGTGTTAAGTATGAATGATTATGATATCATATTGGGCATGGATTGGCTGTCAAAGTACGGTGCTACAATAGATTATCAAAAGAAGAGTATCACTTTTCAACCATTGGGGGGAGAACCATTTACGTTTGTTGGGATCAAGAAGAACTTCAGATTTCCTGTGATATCAGCAGTAAAAGCACAGTGATTGTTGGAAAGTTATTGTGATGGGTATCTAGTGAGTGTGATGAATGTTGAGAGACAGCAATGTCCAGTCCTCGGTGATGTACTAGTAGTTCAGGAATACCCGGAGGTGTTTCTAGATGATCTTCCAGGATTGCTGCCAGATCGGGAAATTAAGTTTGTTATTGAGCTACAACCAGGAACTACTCATATATCTAAAGCGCCATACAGGATGGCACCAGCTGAACTGAAAGAATTGAAGATACAGTTACAAGAGTTGCTAGATAAAGGGTTCATCAAACCTAGTTTCTCACCATGGGGAGCACCAGTTCTTTTCGTTTGTAAGAAGGATGGAACATTGAGGATGTGCATCGATTATCGAGAGCTCAACAAAGTTACAGTCAAGAATAAGTATCCATTGCCTCGCATTGATGATCTATTCGATCAACTACAAGGTGCATCTATCTTTTCAAAGATTGATTTACGATTGGGGTATCATCAGTTGAAGATTAAGGAGGAGGATATTCCAAAGACTACATTCTGTACAAGGTACGGGCACTATGAGTTTTTTGGTGATACCTTTTGGTTTGAAGAAAGCTCCAGCAGCATTTATGGATTTGATGAATAGAGAATTTCAGGAATTCCTCGATAAGTTTGTGATTGTATTTATCGATGACATTCTGATTTACTCTAAGAATAAGGAGGATCATGCTTTGCACTTGAGGAGGTGTTGGAGATTTTGAAGAAGAAGCAATTGTATGCGAAGTTTAAGAAGTGTGAATTCTAGTTGGACCAAGTTATTTTCTTGGGACACGTGGTATCGGGAGAAGGAATTTCAGTGGATTCAAGTAAAGTAAAAGAAATCCATGATTGGCCACAACCCTCAAATCCCACTGAGGTTCGTAGCTTTCTTAGATTGGTGGGATATTATCAAAGGTTTGTTGAAGGATTTTCTAATATCGCTTCACCATTAACACAGTTGACCAGGAAGAATGTGAAGTTCACATGGACGGAGGCATGTGAACAAAGTTTTCAGGAATTGAAGAGATGATTGACATCAGCACCTATCTGAATTATTCCTATGGAGACAGGAAACTTCAAGATTTACAGTGATGCTTCAAAGAATGGTCTTGGATGTGTAATGATGCAGAATAAAAAAGTGATAGCATATGCATCCAGACAATTAAGGGAGTACGAGAAGAACTATCCAACTCATGAATTGGAGTTAGCTGCAGTGGTATTTGCACTCAAAATTTGGAGGCATTATCTGAATGGATAACGTTGTGAGATTTATACTGATCATAAGAGTTGGAAGTACTTCTTCACTCAGAAAGAGTTGAACATGAGGCAGAGAAGATGGTTGGAACTGGTGAAGGACTATGACTGTGTTATCAATTATCATCTGGGTAAAGCCAATATGGTTGCTGATGCATTGAGCCGAAAGGCAATACAGAGTGTAGCTGCTATGACCTTAAATTTAGAACTATTTTCACCTATATTTTAGTGTCTTTTTATAGGTGTTTTCATATGATTTTATCCGTATTTTATGTGTTATTTGGTTGTGTTTTGTATTTTTATTGGAATGTGTGTGAATGAGCTTAAACTTAAGATTTTCACTTTTTATTGGATGCTAAACATGATAAGGAAGATGTAGGAAAAAACGGATCTCAATTCGGAGTTGAAACGAGGGAGAACGAGCCATTTTTTGAACGTGAGTGATGATAGGTTGTGGTGATAAGTGATGACAAATTATGATTAAGAATCTCTACACTTTCAAATTGTGACATGTTTTACTTAACTTGTTCAATCTTGAGATGAATGTGGTGTAATAAGTTCCTTAAGGTCCGAGCACAAGCTTGTGAGCATTTGAGCCTCAACCATGCATACATGGTATTTCTTCATGAGTGGATCGGTTGTGTTTGATAAGTTAGAACTTGCTCAAGGACTATAGGAACGAGCCCGATTAGTGGAGATTGGTGAAATGATCTAGGGCCATCCTTGTTATTATAGTCATTGCCATATATGTTCCTACCATGAACATCATCCTTAGTTAACCACTTTGAGTCTATAAGCCTATTTCTTGTGAATTTAGCACATTACAAGCCTTAATTACCCATTCAAGCTTATATATACCTTTGTGTGGGTGATTGAGGAGATGGTAGCTAGAAAGGGTTGATTGATTAGCAAAAGAAGAAGAGGGAATGGTAAACAAGCAAGAAAAAGGATGAAAAGAGCAAAAGTAAAAAGGCACATGCAACCTCAAAGTTAGAAAAGGAGCAAAGCAACATCAAAATGCTCAAGTAAACAAAATTCAAAGATAGGAAGCATGCATCAAAAGACGCTCAATCCAAGGAAAGTTAATGAATAGTGCTTGAGATTATAAAGGTAAGAAAGGAAGAAAGAAAAGTGGAGAAGTTGAGGAAATTGGCCATCTCTTTGATTACTTACACTTGTTGAGTCACTATTATCCATATACTTCCTACCCTACCAAAGAGCCTATCATTACATCCTAATTAAAGACCTTTTTGATCATTGATTGAAACTTTGGTGGTTTGTGAATATAGTCCGCGAGCAAGTTTATAGCGAGTCGAGCCAATCGATTAATGAGTGTGATTTACCCTATTTCAAAAGAGTGTTGAGAGACATCGATATCCATTGTGAGGCTTGGACTTAAAAGGAACTATATTACACTTTATTCTCTTTTGATTGAACTTGTTAATTTCTCATGTCATGATTTTAATGTTGTAGGATGACTTAGCATAGTTTGTTGTTATTATTACTAATGATGTGTTATTGCTTATGTTCGTTGAGTCTTTTTCTAGGTGAAAATTTCTCCTTTTGATTTGTCATTTTCGTTGCTCGGGGATGAGCAACACTTTAAGTTTGGGGGGTTGATTAGAGCTATTTTCACTTATATTTTAGTGTCTTTTTATAGGTATTTTCGTATGATTTTATCCGTATTTTATGTGTTATTTGGTTGTGTTTTGTATTTTTATTGGAATGTTTGTGAATGAGGGATCTCAATTCGGAGTTGAAATGAGGGAGAACGAGTCAAAACAGTGAAAAAATGCAGGAACCAGCACCAACACGGGCCGTGTAGCCAACACGGCCCTGTAAGAGTTGGCCGTGTGGCGACATCTAGTCATTCAACACGGGCAACTTCAGGTCGTGTCCAGTCGCACGAGTCGAGTCGGGAGCACGAGCCGTGTCATCAACACGGCCCTGTAAGAAGTGGCCGTGTGCCGACATCAGAAGAGCCAAAACGACCACCCTGTGCCCGTGTTACAACACACGACTCGTGTTGGCAGCACGAGCCGTGTCATCAACACGGCCCTGTAAGGAAAGGCCGTGTGGCAGCATCAGAAGACACAACACGGCCACCTCGTGGCCGTGTTGCAGAGCACGACTCGTGCTGTGTATTTTCCTGCTAAAATTTCCAGATCCTTCTAGAAACCTCCATAGGGGTATAAATACCCCTTTATTCAACAATTGGCAGAGAATCCGAAATCCCATCCTCTACACACACATCACACACCATTTCTTCCATTTTCCACCATCATCTTCATCCACCTTCATCCATTTTGATCCATCTTCATCATCTCCATTAATTCTCCATCAAAACTTCATCCCTTCCATTGGGTGTGAGAGATCTCAAGAAATCAAGAGTTAGAGGTGGAGATCAAGAAGAATAGAAGATTCTCTTCAAGAAATTGATAGGGAAGAATCCATTCATTTTGTATTTCTTTAGATCTAAGACTATGGGTATTTGTAATGAATCATTTATTTGTTTTGTTACTTTTATCATGATAGGCTAATCCCTCTAGTGGGATTAGGAGCATGAAGAGAATATTAGATTTATATTGTCATGTGGATTAAATTGGTTTTTGGTTTAATTGATGTTGATTTCTATTCATTGAGTTTAATTGTCTTGATGTTGTGATGGAATGGTTTGTTATTCATGAATGTTTATTGGTTTAATGGATTGTTGATCAATGGATTATTTATGGTAATTAAATGCTATCATGATGTTCATGTATGTATTGCTTGGAGTGAGACGGAAACGACCCTCTATAGTATTAGGAAGGCATGAATAGACATTGAGTTTAGGTTTGACCGAAAGGATATTTGAATTCAATGAGGGGAACCAATCCATTCGTTGGCCTTATTACACAAAAAGGGAGAGTTTAATCTAACTAGTACCTAGATGGAAGGGGTTAATGTTGGGCTTTGATCTTAAGTGCTTTTGGGAGTCTAAATGGATCAACAACCTTTGTAACCCGAAAGGGAGCTTAGGATACAATCGTGATCACCCTTAGTCTACATCAATTGAGTTGAATTCCTTTTGCATGATAATATGAATCGAGTGTGCTTGGATGTTTCTAATCTCATGTTTTTCACACTTGAACTTTAGCACCATTATCTTTACTAGTCATTTCTCTTATTTGCTATCCTTATTTACTTGTTGCTTGTTTTAGTTGTTAATCTATTTCAAAACCCCCCGATCATCCCTACAAAAACAACATGAACTTGAGCTCACGTATTTTGCTAGTCCGAACATAACTCCTTGTTGGATTGATAATTTTTCTTGGGATATACTACTACAACGATCGAGTATTCTTGCTCGTGAGTGCACAAAAATAGGCAAACAAGAAAATGGCGCCGTTGCCAAAGGGAAGTTTGACGGAGTAGTAGAGTACTGTGTTATTGTTTTAGTTGTTCTTGATAAAGATATTTTTTATTTTATTTTTACTTTGTTTATTATTGTTGTTTGTGGTCTCACTCTTGGCCTTTTCGTAGGTGTTTTATGATCACAAGATCAAAGGGAAATTAATCGATCATTCCTTTGAATTTGGAGATTGAAAGAACCGCACGACAAAGGAAGCGAGAGAGGCGTAAAGCTAGAAAAGGAACAAAAATGAAGAATCAACGGGGAGACAATGTTAATTATGACCCACCCCAAGTTCCTTTACAAGATCAAAGGGGGGTACAAGAAGGAGTGCAAGAGAATCAAGCGGAGATAATGAGGAATGTCTTTGCTCAAAATCAAGAGTATATGCAATTGCTTGCCAATCAAGAAGCTCAAAGGATATTTCAACAACAAGAGTTGCCAAGACCTAGAGCAATTCGGGATTACTTCCAACCGAGAGCCGTGCACAATATGGTTCCTCCGGTTCAAGCTAATGATTATGAAATTAAGACCGGATTGATCAACATGGTCAAAGCAAATCAGTTTGGGGGAGGTCCTCTTGAAGACCCGAACACTCATCTATCTACTTTCTTGGAAGTTGCAAATACCGTCAAGATGAAGGGAGTGTCGGAGGATGCTATTCGAATGAGGTTGTTCTCTTTTTCTTTAAGAGACAAGGCTAAAGCATGGCACAATACAATTCCTTTGGGAAGTTGTAATACATGGGAAGATCTTGAGCAAAGGTTCCTAAACAAGTACTTTCCTCCTTCAAAGACGCTTCAATTGAAAAGCCTTATCACTCAATTTAGGCAACTTCCGGATGAAAATTTTTATGAAGCATGGGAACGCTACAAAGAGATGCTCCGAAAGTGTCCTCAACATGATTTTCATGAGAATCAACAAGTGGCTTTCTTTTACCAAGGGTTGAATCAACAAAATCGGATGCATGTAGATGCCTCATCCGGAGGGTCTATATTTGGAGTGGATGCTATGAAAGCTATGGATATTTTTGAAGACATTGCGATGAATGCTTATCAATGGCCTTCCGAGTGAGTAAGGGAGGTTATGCATTTGGAAAGGTAGCTCAAGTGGAGAGTGTGAACAAAGTGAAGAGTGATGTGTTTCAAAATGAAGGAATGAAAGAATTCAATGAGAGCATTCAAGCTTTAACAAAGCAATTGAATTTGATCACTCAAGGAGTAAGTCAAGGGGGAATCACAAGTTCTATGGTGAATGATGAGAGCAAGGTTATGCAAAGTGTAGAGGATGTTGCCTATTTAGATAGGAGAAATTATCAAGGGAATTTCCAAGGTAATTATCCTTCTAACCAAGGTAATTTTCAAGGAGGATATCTAGGACAAGCTCGGGGAAGCAATTTCAATCAATCAAGTGGAAATTATCAAGCTCCGAGGAAGCATGAAAATCTTTCTTACTCTAATCCTCAAGCCGCCGTGTCATATCCTCCGGGATTCGATCCGAGTGCTAAGCCGCCAAATGGAGAGGGGAAAGCATCATTGGAAGAAACATTGATGGCATTCATGAAAGACACAAGGGCTTACATGGAAAAAAGAGATGCAAAGATGGAGGCTAGAATGGAGGAAAATGAGAAGAAATCCGACAATAGGATGAGAGCTTTTGAGTATCAAATGGGTCAAATTGCTTCTTCCGTGGGATCTCAACACCAACAAGGAAAGTTTCCATCTACCACGGTAACTAATCCTAAAGAAGATTGCAAAGCTATCACTCTTAGAAGTGGAAAAGAGTATGAGGAACCTCCTATGCCTAAAGAAGATAGTATTGTCATTGAAAGGGAAGTGGAAAGCAAGGTTGAAGAATGGTTGGTGCAAGAAGATATTGAAATGGAGGAAGTAAGCAAGAAAAAAGAAATTGTTGAGCAAAAGAAAGATGAAGAGAAGATAGAGAGAATTCCAAAGTGGAAGAAGGCAAAGGAGTTAAGGGAAAAGGAAGTTGAAGTTGAAAGAGATAGTTGGGGAATACCCAAGACTCAAGTACCGGTTCCTTTTCCTCAAAGGTTCTTGAAGAAGGGTTTGGATGAGAGGTTCAAAAAGTTTCTTGAAATCTTCAAGAAGATTCAAATCAATATCCCTTTCGCCGATGTTTTGGATCAAATGCCTCATTATGCTCGTTTCTTGAAGGACATCATGGGAAAGAAAAGAAGTCTTGTGGACAATGAAATGGTTAATTTAACCAAAGAGTGTAGTGCCATTCTACAACGGAAACTCCAACAAAAATTGAAGGATCCGGGTAGTTTCATTATACCATGTGAAATTGGAAAGAACAAGAAGAACAAGGCTCTTTGTGACCTCGGTGCAAGCATTAATCTAATGCCTCTCTCCATATTCAAGAAGCTTGGATTTGGTGAAGTAAAGCCAACTTCCATCACACTTCAATTGGCGGATCAATCTATGACACATCCAAAAGGAGTAGTTGAAGATGTGTTGGTAAAAGTTGATAAGTTCGTCTTTCCGGTGGATTTTGTTGTTCTAGATATGGAGGAGGATGAAAATGTGCCATTAATTTTTGGGAGACCGTTTCTTGCTACCGGGAGAGCTCTTATTGATGTCTACAAAGGTGAATTGAAGTTGAGGGTTAATGATGAGGAAGTGGTATTCTCTCTACACAAGGCCATGCAATATCCAATGAATGATGAAGAATGTAAAAGTGTGGATGTTGTAAAGGGAAGTGTCGAGGAGAGTTGGCCTTCAATTGTAACCAAGGATCCACTTGAACTTTGCTTGAGCAATTCTCTATCTCTTTCTAATATTTCTACTACTTCTCTTGATTTAAATGAAGAATTGATTAATTGTTTGCTTGATCTAGGTGATTGTAGTGAAGCTCAAGAGGTTGCAGCCGCCATCTCAAGGGGAAATGAAAAGTTCTTACCACTTAGAGATCCACTCGAGCAAGAAGAGAAAAAGGAAAAGAAGGTGGAGTTGAAGCCTCTACCCGATCATCTTACTTATGCCTACCTTGGTGAAAGTGAGACATATCCGGTAATTGTATCATCATCTCTAACCTCTAGTCAACTTGATAAATTGATTAATGTCCTTAAAGAGCATAAGTCGGCTATTGGTTGGTGTATTGATGATTTGAAGGGGATTAGTCCAACAATTTGCATGCATAAGATAAGGCTTGAGGATGAAGGGAAAGCTTGAGTTCAAAACCAAAGAAGACTTAATCCTATCATGCAAGAAGTGGTAAAAAAAGAGGTTCTTAAGTGGTTAGACTCCGATATGATTTTTCCTATTAGTGATAGCCCCTATGTGAGCCCGTTGCATGTAGTATCTAAAAAAGGGGGCATGACTATAGTGAAGACCGAGAAAAATGAGACTATAGCCACTAGGACGGTGACGGGGTGGCGTGTGTGTGTTGATTATAGGAAGCTTAATGAAAACACACGTAAAGATCACTTCCCCTTACCTTTCTTGGATCAAATGTTGGATAGATTGGCCGGGTATGAGTTTTATTGCTTTCTTGATGGGTATTCCGGGTATAACCAAATTCTCATAGCACCCGAAGACCAAGAAAAGACCGCTTTCACTTGTCCTTATGGAATATTTGCTTTTCGAAGATTGCCATTCGGACTTTGCAATGCACCGGCCACCTTTCAAAGGTGTATGATGGCAATCTTTGAAGGATTAATTGAGAATATAATGGAAGTGTTCATGGATGACTTTTCGGTCTTTGGTTCTTCTTTTGATAGTTGTTTGTCTAACCTTGCTATTGTTTTGAAGCGATGTCAAGACACTAATTTAGTGTTGAATTGGGAGAAGTGCCACTTCATGGTAAATGATGGCATTGTACTTGGACATCACATCTCTTCAAAGGGATTGCAAGTTGACCGAGCCAAAGTTGTTGCTATAGAGAAGCTTCCACCGCCAACAAATGAGAAGGGAGTACGATCGTTCCTTGGTCATGCCGGGTTCTATCGTAGATTCATCAAGGATTTTTCTTCATTTTCTAAACCTCTATCTCATCTCCTTGAAAAAGATGTGCCATTTAAGTTTGATGATAATTGTTTAAATACTTTTTAGGTGCTAAAGGAAGCTTTGATTTCATCACCCATCTTGATCACCCCCGATTGGAAGGAGCCATTTATATTGATGTGTGATGCAAGTGATGTAGCTCTTGGAGTGGTTTTGGGGCAACTAAGAGAGAAAAAATTTCGAGCCATTTACTATGCAACCAAGACATTTGATGCGGCTCAAAGGAACTACACTACTACCGAAAAAGAGTTTTTGGCGGTAGTATATGCATTTGATAAGTTTCGTCCTTATTTGGTAGGAACGAAAACTATTGTATACACTGACCATGCCGCTATCAAGTATCTCATGGCAAAGAAGGATGCAAAGCCAAGGGTGATAAGATGGGTACTACTTCTTCAAGAATTTGATATTGAAGTGAGAGATAAGAAGGGCACGGAGAATGTGATAGTCGACCATCTTTCAAGGTTAGAGTCGAGGGAGCATTGTGAAGGTACTTATGAGTTAATCAATGAGGTTTTTCCCGATGAAGAAATCTTGGAGTGTGATAGCTATCAAATTGAGGCTTTAGTGGAGCAAGAAGGAAGCCCGTGGTATGTGGACTATGTGAATTACTTGGCTAGTGGAAGGAGGCCTTATGAGCTTAATAAGTATCAATCCAAGAAGTTCTTTCATGATGTTAAAAGTTACTTGTGGGATGATCCATTCTTGTACAAGATGTGTAATGATTCTCTTGTGCGAAGATGTGTGCCCGAGGAAGAATGGAATAGTGTGTTGGAGTTTTGCCACTCTTCACTTAGTGGAGGCCATTTTGGAGCTCAAAAGACCGCTGCAAAAGTCTTACAATCGGGGTTGTATTGGCCATTTTTGTTCAAGAGTTGTAAGAAATTTGTAGAGGGTTGTGATCGGTGTCAAAGGATGGGAGGAATCTCCAAGTGGGATGAAATGCCCCTTAAGAGCTTTCAAGAAGTGGAGATATTTGATGTGTGGGGCATCGATTTCATGGGACCATTTCCTCAATCGAATGGATTCCTATACATCCTATTGGCGGTCGACTATGTCTCGAAATGGGTTGAGGCCATACCTTCAAGAACAAGTGATGCTAGAGTGGTCATGGGGTTTCTAAAGAAGCATATCTTCACAAGGTTTGGAGTACCTAAAGTGTTGGTAAGTGATGGGGGTAGTCACTTCATAAATAAGCTCATGGAGAACATTCTCAAGACTTATGGAGTGAAGCATCGAGTGTCTACTCCGTATCACCCTCAAACGAATGGTCAAGCTGAAATTTCTAATCGACAAATCAAACAAGTCTTGGAGAAAACAGTGAGTGTGAGTAGAAAGGATTGGTCAAATAAACTTGATGATGCATTGTGGGCCTTTCGAACCGCATTCAAGACCACTCTTGGTATGTCTCCTTTTCAAATTGTCTATGGCAAGTCTTGTCATCTTCCCGTGGAGTTAGAGCATAAAGCTTATTGGGCCATTAAGAAGTTGAATTTTGACATGAAAGCTTCGAAGAAGGTAAGATTCTTACAATTGAATGAGCTTGAGGAATTTAGAGAAAATGCTTATGAAAACTCAAGGATTTTTAAGGAGAAACCAAGAGGTGGCATGATGCTCGTTTGAGGAAAAAGAGCTTTGAAAAGGGTGAGAAGGTGTTGGTATTCAATTCTCGACTAAGACTTTTCCCGGGCAAGTTGAAGTCCAAATGGAGAGGACCTTATGTGGTAAAGGAAGTACTTGATGGGGGAGCTCTAAAGGTTATGGATGAGAACGGGGGAGAGTTCTTGGTTAATGGTCATCGTGTGAAGCACTATGTGGATCCATCACAAAGGGAGACCCTCTTTGTGGATACTATATTTGAAAGATGATCTCAAAATTCGTCTAGCTTGAAGACGTTAAACTTAGCGCTCGATGGGAGGCACCCCATCACTATCTTTATTGCTTTGTTTTTGTTACTTGTTTGTTTTGGACTTGTAGGTTGATTGTGCTCATGGAGAAAAATGCATATGGAAGAAAAGAGAAGTGCTTCATGGATTCAAGTCGACATGTCTCACCATTTGTTGCAAACTTAATTCGTGACTCTTGTCTCGAGTTAACTTTGGGGGGTGATAGTGCGTGGTGGGCATAGCTTGAGTCGTGTGGATGCGGTTACTTCTCAACAAGAAGATCATCAATGGAAACTACAAGGGTAAGTCTCACCACTTTTTGCAAACTTAAGTCTCAACTCTTGTTTCGATTTAAGTTTGGGGGGAGAGTGTGTGGTGTGACTCACCACTTGAGTATGATTCTTGTAAAATTGGACAAATTTTAAAAATTTTTCTCATGAGTTTGGGTTGATTTTGGCATGATTGGTGGTGTTGAAGTGCATGATAGTCCATATTTATAATGAAATGGTTGAACTAATGGTGTTTGTTGAGTATTTGAGCATGAATGAGAGGTATTGGAAGCATGGTGGAGCTTGGAGCTAACATTTTCCTTACCAAATGCCTATCGAGGGAGTACTCTACACCTTATCATTTTATTACTTGAAATGAATTGATTTTGATTTGGATTGTTATGACTAGCATGCTACTTCATGTGTTATATTTGTGGGAGGTTTACTTTCGTATATTAGGATTTCCTTTTCAATAAAGGTTGGGATGAATGTGTGCTTAATTTTCTTAGGGATGATGGTATTTTGTGTTTTTGCATGTTTTGTATTTTTGTTGTGTCTTGTTTGTTGAGTCCTTATTTTTATGTTGTGTGTATTTTCATTCTTGTCTTGGGATGTTTGGTGGTTTGTTTAGGGATGTCGTGAGTCATTTTTGAACGTGAGTGATGATAGGTTGTGGTGATAAGTGATGACAAACTATGATTAAGAATCTCTACACTTTCAAATTGTGACATGTTTTACTTAACTTGTTCAATCTTGAGATGAATGTGGTGTAATAAGTTCCTTAAGGTCCGAGCACAAGCTTGTGAGCATTTGAGCCTCAACCATGCATACATGGTTTTCTTCATGAGTGGATCGGTTGTGTTTGATAAGTTAGAACTTGCTCAAGGACTATAGGAACGAGCCCGATTAGTGGAGATTGGTGAAATGATCTAGGGTCATCCTTGTTATTATAGTCATTGCCATATATGTTCCTACCATGAACATCATCCTTAGTTAACCACTTTGAGCCTATAAGCCTATTTCTTGTGAATTTAGCACATTACAAGCCTTAATTACCCATTCAAGCTTATATATACCTTTGTGTAGGTGATTGAGGAGATGGTAGCTAGAAAGGGTTGATTGATTAGCAAGCTGTGGAGCTCCTATAGGGTTTTGAGCGGATGTACATAGATGACGACCTGTTGGGTTATGCCGTGTGTTATTGTGTTTCTGCTGATGTTTTGTTATCTCATATAATAAGTATTGTTATAAGTTTTTCTAGATTGATATGTTGTCAGAAACCAGTTACGTATGTTGAACTAGTGTGATAGTTTTGGTTATAAATATATTATATGAAAATATATATATGTATATGCAGGTTTTTAATGATGATGTTTATGTTAATTAGTATTTTAATTATAAGTTATATAAGGTGGGTCGTGTCAGAGTGGTATCAGAGCACAGTCATGGTCCTGCAGACTGTCTATGTACATAAGCTCATTCCTTGGGAGTGCAGCCTTTCGTATAAGTGTTATTTTCATTCTATGTTGTTATGTGTTTTATAAATTATATTAGCCATGTGGTGTAGGACTCGTAGTTGGTAGACAAAATGGTAAGGGCTACAGGTGAGAGTTCTGAAGGGAATAGGACTGCTGAGCAAGCAGCACCTACTGAAGGTAATAATCATGATAGGGTGATTACTCGGCTGATGGAACTGGTAGAGCGCCGGTCCCAACAAATACAACAATTGATTCAACAGAGTGATGTGGGTGGACAACCAGATGGTAATGCTATTCAAGATAGACGTCAAGTAGAACGTATGGAAATAGTTTGTGAGAGGTTTCGAAAGTTGAGCCTTTCAATATTTGAGGATGCAGCAGACCCCACAAATGCAGAGGATTGGTTACGCACAGTGGAAAACATGTTTCAATATAGTAGAATTTTAGATAGGGACAGAGTGATGTGTGCTTCTTTCATGTTACGAGGAAGTGAAGGCCACTGGTGGAATACCATTAAAAGTATTGAGGACATCACGACTATGACCTAGGAAAGGCTTAAGGAGCTTTTCAGAAACAAGTACTTTACGGTACCAGTGAGAGCAATAAAGATGAACGAGTTCATACAACTGAAGCAGGGTGGTATGTCAGTCACAGATTACCTTCGTAAGTTTGAGCAGTTGTCGAGGTTTGCTGAACACATGGTGAGTACGGAGGCACTGAAAGTGGAGAGATTTGTGGAAGGCTTAAGGCCTGAACTTTACAGAGATGTGAGTATGGCGGGACTGCATGGATCATCATACTCACAAGTTGTAGAAAGGGCCCAAATTCCTGAGCAAGCGGAGATGAGGATCAAACAAGTGTAGGCTATCAAACGTCAATTTCAGCAGAAACCAGTGCAGCAGTTTGGGAGAGTTAATAGGAGGCCAATGCCATTTCAGAGGCCGAAATCAAATGTTCAAGTGGAGCAAGGATAGAGACAAGGAGAACTAAACAAGCATCCCAAATTCGATCAGGGTAAGGTGTCATCAGTGCCGCCACTACCCATATATCCTAATTGTCTTAGATCACATGGTGGGGAGTGTCAAATTCCTCCGAGAACATGTTACACATGCGGGGAGAAAGGACATGTGACTACTACTTGTCCTAATAAAGGGAAGCAGGCAAAACAAGAAAGAGCTCTAGCTAGGGTGTATACTTTGACGCGATAGGAGGCTGATGTGAATCCCTTAGTTGTCACAGGTAAGTTTTCTATTTTTGGCACTTCTACATATGTGCTATTTGATTCTGGAGAATACATTCATTTGTATCCACTGAGTATGTGAGGAAGCTGGGTGGAACACCTAACTTGATAGAAGCTAATTATGAGGTGATGATACCTTCTGGTGAATCAAAGCAAACCAATCGACTTCTTCAAGGTTGTGTTATTCCTATTGAAGGAAGACGACTCCTTGCTGATTTGATTGTGTTAAGTATGAATGATTATGATATCATATTGGGCATGGATTGGCTGTCAAAGTACGGTGCTACAATAGATTGTCAAAAGAAGAGTATCACTTTTCAACCATTGGGGGGAGAACCATTTACGTTTGTTGGGATCAAGAAGAACTTCAGATTTCCTGTGATATCAGCAGTAAAAGCACAGTGATTGTTGGAAAGTTATTGTGATGGGTATCTGGTGAGTGTGATGAATGTTGAGAGACAGCAATGTCCAGTCCTCGGTGATGTACCAGTAGTTCAGGAATACCCGGAGGTGTTTCTAGATGATCTTCCAGGATTGCTGCCAGATCGGGAAATTAAGTTTGTTATTGAGCTACAACCAGGAACTACTCATATATCTAAAGCGCCATACAGGATGGCACCAGCTGAACTGAAAGAATTGAAGATGCAGTTACAAGAGTTGCTAGATAAAGGGTTCATCAAACCTAGTTTCTCACCATGGGGAGCACCAGTTCTTTTCGTTTGCAAGAAGGATGGAACATTGAGGATGTGCATCGATTATCGAGAGCTCAACAAAGTTACAGTCAAGAATAAGTATCCATTGCCTCGCATTGATGATATATTCGATCAACTACAAGGTGCATCTATCTTTTCAAAGATTGATTTACGATTGGGGTATCATCAGTTGAAGATTAAGGAGGAGGATATTCCAAAGACTGCATTCTGTACAAGGTACGGGCACTATGAGTTTTTTGGTGATACCTTTTGGTTTGAAGAAAGCTCCAGCAGCATTTATGGATTTGATGAATAGAGAATTTCAGGAATTCCTCGATAAGTTTGTGATTGTATTTATCGATGACATTCTGATTTACTCTAAGAATAAGGAGGATCATGCTTTGCACTTGAGGAGGTGTTGGAGATTTTGAAGAAGAAGCAATTGTATGCGAAGTTTAAGAAGTGTGAATTCTAGTTGGACCAAGTTATTTTCTTGGGACACGTGGTATCGGGAGAAGGAATTTCAGTGGATTCAAGTAAAGTAAAAGAAATCCATGATTGGCCACAACCCTCAAATCCCACTGAGGTTCGTAGCTTTCTTAGATTGGTGGGATATTATCAAAGGTTTGTTGAAGGATTTTCTAATATCGCTTCACCATTAACACAGTTGACCAGGAAGAATGTGAAGTTCACATGGACGGAGGCATGTGAACAAAGTTTTCAGGAATTGAAGAGATGATTGACATCAGCACCTATCTGAATTATTCCTATGGAGACAGGAAACTTCAAGATTTACAGTGATGCTTCAAAGAATGGTCTTGGATGTGTAATGATGCAGAATAAAAAAGTGATAGCATATGCATCCAGACAATTAAGGGAGTACAAGAAGAACTACCCAACTCATGAATTGGAGTTAGCTGCAGTGGTATTTGCACTCAAAATTTGGAGGCATTATCTGAATGGATAACGTTGTGAGATTTATACTGATCATAAGAGTTGGAAGTACTTCTTCACTCAGAAAGAGTTGAACATGAGGCAGAGAAGATGGTTGGAACTGGTGAAGGACTATGACTGTGTTATCAATTATCATCTGGGTAAAGCCAATGTGGTTGCTGATGCATTGAGCCGAAAGGCAATACAGAGTGTAGCTGCTATGACCTTAAATTTAGAACTATTTTCACCTATATTTTAGTGTCTTTTTATAGGTGTTTTCGTATGATTTTATCCGTATTTTATGTGTTATTTGGTTGTGTTTTGTATTTTTATTGGAATGTGTGTGAATGAGCTTAAACTTAAGATTTTCACTTTTTATTGGATGCTAAACATGATAAGGAAGATGTAGGAAAAAACGGATCTCAATTTGGAGTTGAAACGAGGGAGAACGAGCCAAAACTGTGAAAAAATGCAGGAACCAGCACCGACACGGGCCGTGTAGCCAACACGGCCCTGTAAGAGTTTGCCGTGTGGCGACATCTAGTCATTCAACACGGGCAACTTCAGGTCGTGTTCAGTCACACGAGTTGAGTCGGGAGCACGAGCCGTGTCATCAACACGGCCCTGTAAGAAGTGGCCGTGTGCCGACATCAGAAGAGTCAACACGACCACCCTGTGCCCGTGTTACAACACACGACTCGTGTTGGCAGCACGAGCCGTGTCATCAACACGGCCCTGTAAGGAAAGGCCGTGCGGCAGCATCAGAAGACACAACACGGCCACCTCGTGGCCGTGTTGCAGAGCACGACTCGTGCTGTGTATTTTCCTGCTAAAATTTCCAGATCCTTCTAGAAACCTCCATAGGGGTATAAATACCCCTTTATTCAACAATTGGCAGAGAATCCGAAATCCCATCCTCTACACACACATCACACACCATTTCTTCCATTTTCCACCATCATCTTCATCCATTTTGATCCATCTTCATCATCTCCATTAATTCTCCATCAAAACTTCATCCCTTCCATTGGGTGTGAGAGATCTCAAGAAATCAAGAGCTAAAGGTGGAGATCAAGAAGAATAGAAGATTCTCTTCAAGAAATTGATAGGGAAGAATCCATTCATTTTGTATTTCTTTAGATCTAAGACTATGGGTATTTGTAATGAATCATTTATTTGTTTTGTTACTTTTATCATGATAGGCTAATCCCTCTAGTGGGATTAGGAGCATGAAGAGTATATTAGATTTATATTGTCATGTGGATTAAATTGATTTTTGGTTTAATTGATGTTGATTTCTATTCATGTAGTTTAATTGTCTTGATGTTGTGATGGCATGGTTTATTATTCATGAATGTTTATTGGTTTAATGGATTGTTGATCAATGGATTATTTGTGGTAATTAAATGCTATCATGATGTTCATGTATGTATTGCTTGGAGTGAGACGGAAACGACCCTCTATAGTATTAGGAAGGCATGAATAGACATTGAGTTTAGGTTTGACCGAAAGGATATTTGAATTCAATGAGGGGAACCAATCCATTTGTTGGCCTTAGTACACAAAAAGGGAGAGTTTAATCTAACTAGTACCTAGATGGAAGGGGTTAATGTTGGGCTTTGATCTTAAGGGCTTTTGGGAGTCTAAATGGATCAACAACCTTTGTAACCCGAAAGGGAGCTTAGGATACAATCGTGATCACCCTTAGTCTACATCAATTGAGTTGAATTCCTTTTGCATGATAATATGAATCGAGTGTGCTTGGATGTTTCTAATCCCATATTTTTCACACTTGAACTTTAGCACCATTATCTTTACTAGTCATTTCTCTTATTTGCTATCATTATTTACTTGTTGCTTGTTTTAGTTGTTAATCTATTTCAAAACCCCCCGATCATCCCTACAAAAACAACATGAACTTGAGCTCACGTATTTTGCTAGTCCGAACATAACTCCTTATTGGATTGATAATTTTTCTTGGGATATACTACTACAACGATCGAGTATTCTTGCTCGTGAGTGCACAAAAATAGGCAAACACCAGAGTTGCTTGATTTGCAAAGAATGGGTGTGGAGATCATTCAGGAAGGATCGTTGGAAGCAAAGATGGCAGCTCTGACACTTCGACCAACCTTGATGGATAAGATTCGACAGGGTCAATAGGAGGATAAGTTGTTTGACAAGATAAAGAATGATATCAGCTCTGAAAAGTCTTCTGACTTCCAATTAAGAGAAGATTGTGTGATTTGTTATAGAGATCGATTATGTCTACCTGAAGTGGATGACATTCGAAAAGAAGTGATGGCAGAAGCTCATTCAAAACCGTACTCTATACATCCAGGAGCTACTAAGATGTATAGAGATTTGAAGTCACATTATTGGTGGCCAGGGATGAAGAGAGATGTCGCTCAATATGTGGAGCAATGTTTGACTTGTCAGCAAGTCAAAGCCGAGCATCAAAGACCAGCAAGAACTTTACAGCCTTTATTTATTTCAGAGTGGAAGTGGGAGAATATCACTATGGATTTTGTTATCAGACTACCGAAGATAGTGAAAGGTAACGATGCCATTTGGGTTATCGTGGATCGATTGACTAAGTCAGCTAATTTTCTTCCTATATGTTCTACGTATTCCATGGATCGTTATGCCCAACTATACATACAAGAGATTTTCAGACTCCATGGAGTACCACTTACCATTGTGTCAGACAGAAATACAAGATTCTTGCCTGCTTTCTGGAAGAGTTTGCATAAGGCATCGGAGACACAGTTATCTTTGAGCACAGCATTCCATCCACAGACAAATGGTCAGTCAGAGCGTACAATACAGATTTTGGAGGATATGCTCAGAGCATGTGTGTTGGATTTTCAAGGACAATGGAGTAAATTTTTGCCTTTGATAGAGTTCTCGTACAACAACAGTTATCAGTCTACTATCGGGATGACTCCATATGAAGCATTGTATGGGAGAAAGTGTAGATCTCCATTACATTGGGATGAAGTAAGAGAAAGAAAACGTTTGATTCCAGACTTGATTCGTGAAATGTCAGAAGCTGTTACACGTATCCGAAAGAGTTGCTAGATAAAGGGTTCATCAAACCTAGTTTCTCACCATGGGGAGCACCAGTTCTTTTCGTTTGCAAGAAGGATGGAACATTGAGGATGTGCATCGATTATCGAGAGCTCAACAAAGTTACAGTCAAGAATAAGTATCCATTGCCTCGCATTGATGATATATTCGATCAACTACAAGGTGCATCTATCTTTTCAAAGATTGATTTACGATTGGGGTATCATCAGTTGAAGATTAAGGAGGAGGATATTCCAAAGACTGCATTCTGTACAAGGTACGGGCACTATGAGTTTTTTGGTGATACCTTTTGGTTTGAAGAAAGCTCCAGCAGCATTTATGGATTTGATGAATAGAGAATTTCAGGAATTCCTCGATAAGTTTGTGATTGTATTTATCGATGACATTCTGATTTACTCTAAGAATAAGGAGGATCATGCTTTGCACTTGAGGAGGTGTTGGAGATTTTGAAGAAGAAGCAATTGTATGCGAAGTTTAAGAAGTGTGAATTCTAGTTGGACCAAGTTATTTTCTTGGGACACGTGGTATCGGGAGAAGGAATTTCAGTGGATTCAAGTAAAGTAAAAGAAATCCATGATTGGCCACAACCCTCAAATCCCACTGAGGTTCGTAGCTTTCTTAGATTGGTGGGATATTATCAAAGGTTTGTTGAAGGATTTTCTAATATCGCTTCACCATTAACACAGTTGACCAGGAAGAATGTGAAGTTCACATGGACGGAGGCATGTGAACAAAGTTTTCAGGAATTGAAGAGATGATTGACATCAGCACCTATCTGAATTATTCCTATGGAGACAGGAAACTTCAAGATTTACAGTGATGCTTCAAAGAATGGTCTTGGATGTGTAATGATGCAGAATAAAAAAGTGATAGCATATGCATCCAGACAATTAAGGGAGTACAAGAAGAACTACCCAACTCATGAATTGGAGTTAGCTGCAGTGGTATTTGCACTCAAAATTTGGAGGCATTATCTGAATGGATAACGTTGTGAGATTTATACTGATCATAAGAGTTGGAAGTACTTCTTCACTCAGAAAGAGTTGAACATGAGGCAGAGAAGATGGTTGGAACTGGTGAAGGACTATGACTGTGTTATCAATTATCATCTGGGTAAAGCCAATGTGGTTGCTGATGCATTGAGCCGAAAGGCAATACAGAGTGTAGCTGCTATGACCTTAAATTTAGAACTATTTTCACCTATATTTTAGTGTCTTTTTATAGGTGTTTTCGTATGATTTTATCCGTATTTTATGTGTTATTTGGTTGTGTTTTGTATTTTTATTGGAATGTGTGTGAATGAGCTTAAACTTAAGATTTTCACTTTTTATTGGATGCTAAACATGATAAGGAAGATGTAGGAAAAAACGGATCTCAATTTGGAGTTGAAACGAGGGAGAACGAGCCAAAACTGTGAAAAAATGCAGGAACCAGCACCGACACGGGCCGTGTAGCCAACACGGCCCTGTAAGAGTTTGCCGTGTGGCGACATCTAGTCATTCAACACGGGCAACTTCAGGTCGTGTTCAGTCACACGAGTTGAGTCGGGAGCACGAGCCGTGTCATCAACACGGCCCTGTAAGAAGTGGCCGTGTGCCGACATCAGAAGAGTCAACACGACCACCCTGTGCCCGTGTTACAACACACGACTCGTGTTGGCAGCACGAGCCGTGTCATCAACACGGCCCTGTAAGGAAAGGCCGTGCGGCAGCATCAGAAGACACAACACGGCCACCTCGTGGCCGTGTTGCAGAGCACGACTCGTGCTGTGTATTTTCCTGCTAAAATTTCCAGATCCTTCTAGAAACCTCCATAGGGGTATAAATACCCCTTTATTCAACAATTGGCAGAGAATCCGAAATCCCATCCTCTACACACACATCACACACCATTTCTTCCATTTTCCACCATCATCTTCATCCATTTTGATCCATCTTCATCATCTCCATTAATTCTCCATCAAAACTTCATCCCTTCCATTGGGTGTGAGAGATCTCAAGAAATCAAGAGCTAAAGGTGGAGATCAAGAAGAATAGAAGATTCTCTTCAAGAAATTGATAGGGAAGAATCCATTCATTTTGTATTTCTTTAGATCTAAGACTATGGGTATTTGTAATGAATCATTTATTTGTTTTGTTACTTTTATCATGATAGGCTAATCCCTCTAGTGGGATTAGGAGCATGAAGAGTATATTAGATTTATATTGTCATGTGGATTAAATTGATTTTTGGTTTAATTGATGTTGATTTCTATTCATGTAGTTTAATTGTCTTGATGTTGTGATGGCATGGTTTATTATTCATGAATGTTTATTGGTTTAATGGATTGTTGATCAATGGATTATTTGTGGTAATTAAATGCTATCATGATGTTCATGTATGTATTGCTTGGAGTGAGACGGAAACGACCCTCTATAGTATTAGGAAGGCATGAATAGACATTGAGTTTAGGTTTGACCGAAAGGATATTTGAATTCAATGAGGGGAACCAATCCATTTGTTGGCCTTAGTACACAAAAAGGGAGAGTTTAATCTAACTAGTACCTAGATGGAAGGGGTTAATGTTGGGCTTTGATCTTAAGGGCTTTTGGGAGTCTAAATGGATCAACAACCTTTGTAACCCGAAAGGGAGCTTAGGATACAATCGTGATCACCCTTAGTCTACATCAATTGAGTTGAATTCCTTTTGCATGATAATATGAATCGAGTGTGCTTGGATGTTTCTAATCCCATATTTTTCACACTTGAACTTTAGCACCATTATCTTTACTAGTCATTTCTCTTATTTGCTATCATTATTTACTTGTTGCTTGTTTTAGTTGTTAATCTATTTCAAAACCCCCCGATCATCCCTACAAAAACAACATGAACTTGAGCTCACGTATTTTGCTAGTCCGAACATAACTCCTTATTGGATTGATAATTTTTCTTGGGATATACTACTACAACGATCGAGTATTCTTGCTCGTGAGTGCACAAAAATAGGCAAACACCAGAGTTGCTTGATTTGCAAAGAATGGGTGTGGAGATCATTCAGGAAGGATCGTTGGAAGCAAAGATGGCAGCTCTGACACTTCGACCAACCTTGATGGATAAGATTCGACAGGGTCAATAGGAGGATAAGTTGTTTGACAAGATAAAGAATGATATCAGCTCTGAAAAGTCTTCTGACTTCCAATTAAGAGAAGATTGTGTGATTTGTTATAGAGATCGATTATGTCTACCTGAAGTGGATGACATTCGAAAAGAAGTGATGGCAGAAGCTCATTCAAAACCGTACTCTATACATCCAGGAGCTACTAAGATGTATAGAGATTTGAAGTCACATTATTGGTGGCCAGGGATGAAGAGAGATGTCGCTCAATATGTGGAGCAATGTTTGACTTGTCAGCAAGTCAAAGCCGAGCATCAAAGACCAGCAAGAACTTTACAGCCTTTATTTATTTCAGAGTGGAAGTGGGAGAATATCACTATGGATTTTGTTATCAGACTACCGAAGATAGTGAAAGGTAACGATGCCATTTGGGTTATCGTGGATCGATTGACTAAGTCAGCTAATTTTCTTCCTATATGTTCTACGTATTCCATGGATCGTTATGCCCAACTATACATACAAGAGATTTTCAGACTCCATGGAGTACCACTTACCATTGTGTCAGACAGAAATACAAGATTCTTGCCTGCTTTCTGGAAGAGTTTGCATAAGGCATCGGAGACACAGTTATCTTTGAGCACAGCATTCCATCCACAGACAAATGGTCAGTCAGAGCGTACAATACAGATTTTGGAGGATATGCTCAGAGCATGTGTGTTGGATTTTCAAGGACAATGGAGTAAATTTTTGCCTTTGATAGAGTTCTCGTACAACAACAGTTATCAGTCTACTATCGGGATGACTCCATATGAAGCATTGTATGGGAGAAAGTGTAGATCTCCATTACATTGGGATGAAGTAAGAGAAAGAAAACGTTTGATTCCAGACTTGATTCGTGAAATGTCAGAAGCTGTTACACGTATCCGAAAGAAGATAAAAATTTCTCAGGATCGGCAGAAGAGCTATGCAGACAAATAGAAAAGGGAATTAGAATTTGAGGTGGGTGATTATGTATTCTGGAAAGTATCTCCAATTAAGGGGATAATGCGGTTTGGAAGGAAAGGGAAGCTCAGTCCAAGATATGTTGGTCCGTTCACTATCATTGAGAGAGTTGGCAGCGTTGCCTATAAGTTGGAGTTACCAGCTTCGATGTCTAGAGTACATGACGTGTTTCATGTGTCAGTGTTGACGAAGTATGTTCTGAATCCATCTCATGTTCTAAGACAGGAACCAGTTGAGTTGAAAGAAGATTTGAGTTATGAAGAAATACCAGTTGAGATCTTGCGGCGAGAAGTGAAGAAGCTCAGAAATAAAGAGATACAGTTAGTTAAAGTGTTATGGAGGAACCAGTTAGTTGAGCAGGCTACTTGGGAAAGAGAGGATGAGATGATGGCTAAGTATCCAGAACTCTTCAGGTAAGTAAATTTCGAGGACGAAATTTTTATAAGGTGGGTAGGATGTGATACCCGAGCTTCTCACTACTCATGTGACAATATAATTTAATTTGTGTTATGTGCATTTTATAATTATGTGATAATTATTTCTATATTTTATTTATCTTTATATTTTATTTGAGACATCCGTGATAAAAATATTGACAATATGTGAATATATGTGTGCATAAATATTTACATGCATTAATTTGAATATATATAATTAAATTGTCTTATATGTATATACTATTTCTTAATTATTAAATATCACATGTGTTCTCGTAATAATAATAGTGGTAAGAAAATAAGTGTATTCATTTATAAATGAATGTATCATATCTTAGTTATTAAGTGTTGCACGTATATTCGTAATGGATAATAATAATAATAAGAAAAAAAAAGAAAACTTAGTTATGAAGTAGCAGTAAACGTAGATGAATTGGTTACCACATAAATTTTACTTGCGTTAGTAATGGATACGTGGATATTTCTAAGTTCATTTACAAACATGCTGACTCCCCTCACGGCTATTAATATATATATGTGAGTTAACCCTCATTTGGATTGAAAAATTTTAAGAACAGCGTTCCTTTATAAAAAAAAATAGATTTGTGAGAAAAAAGGAGAGAGAGAGAGAGGGGTAGAGGAAGGAAGAGAGAAGGAGAATAAGGAGTTCATGCCGGAACGGGAAAGAAGAGATTAGTTGTAGTGTTTCACGAGGTTTATAGTATTCTTACTATTTGAAGTTCAGGTAAGTAGGAGTCCAACTACAATGCATAAACATGTTGTGTATGAATTATTTGTGATTAATATGTGATAATTATGTCATGAATTATTTGTGATTAGTTTAATTACCTTATAAATTATTTGGGATTAATTGGTGAAAACAGTTGTGGATTTATGTGATTTGAAATAATATCATTGTCCTATATAAATTTGTGTGAACAAACCTGTTGAATATAGATCTGTATGATCTGAGAAGATATTGTTTATAAGGATTTGTGATCCGAGATGAAGTTGTCATTCCAAAAGGGATCCGTGTGATTCAAGGTAAAGTGGTTATTCTATAAATAGATTTATGTGATTGAGGTGAAGTTGTTGTTCTAGAAGTGGATCTATGTAAACTGAAATTAAGTGGTTGCTTTATTGTGATTAAATGTTGATATTGATATCGTAAATGGTTTATGATGCATATTTAATTACCCTTCTTGCATACCATGCATAATCATGAAAAGTATTTTCCCCAAAATGAATAAGATACTAATGGTGTGTGCGGCCACTATATATGCATCTCTGTCAGGGTTCGAAAAAATCATTCCTAGTACTTTATTCGGGGTTCGGAAAAATCATTCCCAATACTCTGCCAGGGTTCGGATAAATCATTCTCGACACTTTATTCAGGGATCAGAATCAATCCGACACTAAGTGTGTCTATTGAGCTCATTTGGGGTGTATATCATAAGTGTGTAATGGGGATCCCGCAACGTGAACAGTTTTCAAAATAAAAGAGACCAACTAGAAAGACTAGGAAATAGGCAATAGAAAACTAAATGCATTTTCATGCACTGACATGCATGATGTCTACTTACTGAGATTTTTGTCTCATTAGTTTATGCATTGTAGGTGAGCCTGTTGATGATTGAGTTTGTGATGTGACTGTGCAAGCTGTGGAGCTCCTATAGGATTTTGAGCGGATGTACATAGATGACGACTTGTTAGGTTATGACGTGGGTTATTGTGTTTCTGCTGATGTTTTTTTATGTCATATAATAAGTATTTTTATGAGTTTGTCTGGATTGATATGTTGTCAGAAACCAGTTACGTATGTTGAACTGGTGTGATAGTTTTGATTATAAATATATTATATAAAAAAATATATATATATATGCAAGTTTTTAATGATGATGTTTATGTTAATTAGTATTTTAATTATAAGTTATGTAAGGTGTGTCGTGTCATATATTCACCAAAGGATTGCCTCGCCAGTTGTTTCTTGACTTCAGAGACAGTCTTAGCGTTCGTCCTCCTCCCACTATGACTGCGGGGGAATGTTAGTATAGATGATTACGTAATTGATTCTTGTATAGAGATAGATTATTTCATTACCATATCCTGTGGGGTTCTCTCTGTATAAATATGTACTCTGATTATGCAATACATACGGAATTGTATTCCTACACTATTAAATTTCAAAAATATCAAACAATATTATTGAAACATCTTATTGCTACTTTCTATTAAAGTGTTTGTTGAACACATTATTTATTTGGTTTATTAGATAACTATTTTATGTGCTTAATTAGTTTACACATATATGTATGACTTGTAATTATTCTATTCAAATTATGAGGACTATGTAATCTTTTTAACATGAGACTGTCAAATTGGTTAAAAAAATAATTTATTATTTAACTCTTATTAATTTTCCTCCGTTAAGTATTACTTTTTATTAAAATATTATTATCAATTAAATATCACTTTTATTGAAATTTTATTTCACAGTTTCACGTAAGTTTTTGTCAATTTTTTAAATAATAAATAAAATATAAAATACATAGAAGGGAACTGCTTCTCCATATATATTTTTGGGGTCTGGATCTTCTGTGTCACTTTGGTGTGACATCTCTTATGTCACTCCGTTGGATGAGTGACATGTAAAAGAGATAAGTGAAACTATACCCTAAGTCAACCAGTCAACGTTCGGGGCAATGGATTCGATTTATCCACAGCGCCACGTGTCATTCAATGAGAAGATGTTACAGGAGATGTCACTCCAAAGTGTCACACGACATCCCGTACCATATTTTTGTTCCTCTATTGTCAGTACCTAGAATGGATATGTTACTTTCATCAAAGATATACCCACTTGTTCATGACATCTGTAAACTGAAATTCAAATTAGGAAAATAAAATATTGTATATCCAATGAGATGACTATCAGCACATGATATGAATGTGTTGATATCATTACAACATGAATTATAACTCCTTCATGAACTAAAGATACTATAAACTTCTATAACATAATGATTGTGCGTCTAGCTAACCCGTTGTCGAACCTAAAGTCTATTTGTCCATTAAATATAAGCTATGAAAAGTACTTGCTTCAGGCATCCATTCAATCTGTTCAAAACCTTCAGAAAATATTGCAAGGTAATAGAACAAAAACTTGTTATCTACATGTTTAATTCTTATATTTAAATTCAACCAGTCTTATGCTTACTTTATTGTTTAATGAATAAGCAAATAGGTGGAGAATAATTTTCAAAATCTCCAATGTGGAAAAACTTATATATTCTAAGAACTAAAATAGGAAAAGAAAAAAAATACCCATATGAATATTACAGTATGGTAACAAAAGGATTTAAAAAAAAAAGACCTCAAATAAAACCTCAAACGAAACCCTAATTTTTTCATATCAGCTTATTCATGTTACTCTCATCAAAATTATACACACTTGTCCATGTTGTTGTTATCAATAAAATACAATTTTAATAAGTCAAATAAAATTTTGTACAACATGTCCAATGAGATAGCCATTTCCACAATATGAATGTGTTGAACCATTATTTATCCTTTCAAAAAACATTACGCATTCAACTTAGAAAATAGATCAATCTACCAACACGACAAACTTACTCCAAACTACTTACTTCATTCTAACACGCATCAATATGCTAAAACGAAAACAATTAGAGAATCAATATTTATAAGTATAATTGAAAATGAATTATTTAAATAGTGTACCTCATCCTCCATCTAACTTTCTGTTGTCATCATTCTCACGAAGAATTCATTGCCTACTGGGGGGGATGCGCCACCAGAAATCGAGCTTGAAGCTCTCACCTTACCAAAGAGCCGACAACTGATGGCTATTGTAATCCAATGTAGATCCTACACATGGATGTAATAGTAGGTTATGCATCTATATGTATGTTCATAATAATAAGGTAATATTAATTATTAAGGACATATCTTACTGCACTTGAAAATTCATGAACTTTTTCCCCGCCTTTTTGATCTTCTGTTCCTCAATTGTTGTGTATGGGGATTGTACTGCATATGCTTTTCTCTTCAAACGTACCGGACGATGTTCAAAGTTTTGATCAATAGACACCATAGTGACATTTGTATCTGTCTGGGCGGCTGTATCGGGCGTCGCAGTCCTGTGGAACGAGCTAGTGTTATCTCCACCTCTCCGCAAAAAGGCCCCCTGGTGTTGAAAAAATTATTGTTGGCTGTAGAGTCGGAGCACTCTGCGGTTCATGCCAAGAAGCTGGGAGAATAAGAGATGGAAAATTATTAGGGTCTGGCGGTGTACCCTTGAATCCCTCCTTCCACATATTATACACTACATGAATTATTATCTTCTCGTACCTGGGCTACAAATGGGCAAACTGTCCAACCACCCAACCAACAGATCGCCTAATGTTAGCAATGTGCTCCTCATAGTATCTACAAAATTCAGCAAACTATGTATCCTGTGAATCAAACCTCTTCTCCCATCTGGCGTCTCCATCAAGTAATTGAGTAAGATAGGCGTCATGGTTAAAATATTTTTGATCATAATCATCCATTCTCCTCACAACACTATCCCACCGTTCCTGAGACAAACCCCCACTGTCTGTTCTCTGTGCTGAGGCACGGATTGATCTCATTGCTGATCTGGGTGTGGTTGATTCTGGTAATTATCCTGATGAGCGCGGGGGCTTTACTGTGGTCTGTAAAATCTAGCTTGATGACTATGGAACGCTCCTTCATATCCACCATAAGGAGTATACCGTGGTTAAGGAAATCCACTACCAGAAGGAAAATTGTACGCTCCTTGAAATCCATAATAAGGAGGAGGGTGTTGTGCTCCTTGAAATCCAGCGAAAGCAGTATGTTATTCTTCAAAACCAGGAGGGTATGAACTCTCCGAAGATACCGGTAGTGGGTATGGAACTATAGCAAGATGGGAAGAATGGTGAGTAAACTGCGGCTCATAATGATGAGGCTGGTAGACAGGGGTGTCATGCATGTAGGGGGTGACTCTTGACCAGCATGAAATGAGTGCGGAGATGAACCCACTACTGATATATAAGCACGGTCGTCATCATCATCATCATCTCCTCCAGCGGCATGAAAAGAACGTAGTATGTCAGCTGAATTTCTAAGCGTACCCCTGGATGATGTATCACACCAACCTCAAATTTATTCATCTAAACTCTCTCTCCCTACCAGCATACTCGGACGAAATGTTCACCTCCACAGGGATATCAAATCGGGTGCGAACATCATGCTCATTACAAGCGTCATCATCATCTTGTGAATCAAAACTGGAGCTCACCACCTTTTTCTTTCCCCAAAAACCCTAAAATGCAACCTAAAACTAGACTCTATATCTTTATGTATTCCCCTAAAATATTTTGTTGGGACTTCTCAGGGAGGATGGCGGGTAAGTCAACAACAATCGGGCACCAAAGTAGAATAATAAATAGTTAAAGACAAAGACTACTATGATAAAAAAAACTAGGCACCTGCATACTCTAAGGCCATATCACAACCTTAATCGTACAATATAAAACATCTACAAACCTGTGAAAAAAAATTGAGTAGCGTTATGTTTTTTTTTTCATTTCTGTACTTCCAACAAAGACACAGAGGTCTAACATCACGATCGAAGGGTCCACGAGTCAGGTGTCATGCGAAATCAGGTATACGCTCATAAGCCCAAACCTGTAACCTAGAATCAAAGTAAATTACATCTAACATATAACTTTTAATGTGCAAATAATATAAGAATATAGAAGATTCTCATAAAATTATTGTCACATATAGTTAGGGAGAATGAGAATCCATAAAAATTGTACCGCTTCTGTTTATCTAGACCTTCCAAGGTAGTCTTTACAGAGTTCATGTGGTGCAGTAGGGTGAGGTAGGTGTACTTACCCCAAGGAAAAGAGTCCCACCTTCTAGCATCCTCTGCCAATAACCATATCCAGGGTTCTATATAAACTTTTGACATATCTCGGCCTAGAAAAAGTTGTACACAAGTAGAATCTTGAAAATTTTCATGGAACTATGGCCCATATATGTATTTTTAACTAATCTTTTCGTAAGTTCGTCGATTAAAACCCTCTTGTGATGAAAGCAAGCAAAGAAACTGTCAGGTGATAGCTCAACCTCATCATTAGGGTTGAAATCTCCATCATCTTCAAACCCTAAGCCCGTAACACACATAAACTCTATTGGTGTGAAGCTAAGAACCTGATCGGATACCCTGAAGTACCTGGTGTACCTATCTGAAGTAGGAATCATAACCTCCTGACACAACAACTTATACAATGCCTGAGGAGTCCCATAATCTAAATTCAGGTCAAAAAATGACCAAAACAAGATCTATGAAACAACCGAACTGTTTGATCACCACTTCTCTTAAGCGCCTCACGTATGCAGTTGATCAAGACTTTTGCCGACCTACAGTACCCTTTAATTCCTACTTTCCGTGATTGAAGACCAGGCTGTTTTCACCTCCACTACCAGTACATGTCAACTCGATTAGATATTATATGTAATTAGAATTTATTTTACAAATGAATTATTTGACATTTTAAAACAAGTTGTTGCTAAAAGTATGGTCCGATTAAAGTTTGATATAATTCAGCTTTTCTATTATTATTATCTCATTAAAAGTAAATTAAAAAAATTATTCTTTATAAATAATAAAAAATTAGACAACTTTCAAATATATTTTAAAAATCTTTGAACTACGTATTCTATTTAATATTTTCAAGCATTTCATATATTCTTATACAAAATGTATTATATTTTTTAAATAGAATTTTGATTATATAGATTACCTTTATAGATAATTGCAAATTCAAAATCAATTATTTTTTAAGATCAAATTAAAAGAATTTTTAATAGGTACCTTAATTACATTAAATTATAAATTATATAGGTTTCAATGGATTATCAACAGGTGTGATTTTATAAGTCTACTTTTACTTTTAATTAGATTGTGCCACATATGTTTTTAAAGAATTTTATATAACGAAATTACTTCTCAATTATATATATTAATATATGCACCGACGGAGAGGCTATTTAAGATCAATTACATAGGCGGACAAGATCATTCATACAATTTAGTCTCGATTTCAATGGAGGACATGGAATTTTTGGCAAATTTAATCTTCAGACAAGCTTTATTAAACTTTATTTCGGGAGGACATGCAATTACTTATAAAAATTCACGGCGGACATGCAATTTAAGGTTTAATTTATCAGCGGACATGGAAATTACAAGGATTTTCATCTCCGTACACACAATTTATGGCTTCATTTATTAGCGGACAGGTAAAATAAAAGCTATTTCATCGGCGAACAAGGTGAAATAGTCTTAATTTAGCGGTGGACATGCATATTAAAGAAAAATCATCAGCGGACACGCCAATTTAAAGCAAATTTTTCGGCGGACAAGGTGAAATATGCTACATTCATCGGCGGACATGCATATTTCAAGTTATTTCGTCAGCGGACATGCATATTTCAAGCTATTTCATCGGTGGACAAGCATATTTCAAGCAAACTCATTGGCGAACAAGACTACTCAGACATTTTATTCAGTGGATGTTCAAAATTAGCATCAAATTTCACATCAGACACACTATATTAATATCATTATCACTGAACATATTCAAATTCTCACAAAATTTTAGCGTACTCTATAAATATAACCCTAATTCATACAATTAAAACATTTATGCAAAGGAAAATGAACATATTTTTGAGTATTTACAAAACGGATAACACCCACTCTAAATTACATACGCAAGTTATAAACACATTTTTGCCTACTGTGATATTAAGGAAAATTTTACACTAGTAATTCGTTGCAATGAAACAAAAATACTCAAAATTAAATGGATGGCCGACACATAATAATCCCCGAAAATTAAAAAAAATGAAAACCTAGTCTCCCATGCTAAAGTTGCGCGGCTACAAATGAGGATGAGAGGGTGGGCGACAACAGCATTCGCCGGTCGGAGGACATAGACGTCTGGTGATAAAAATTTTCTAGAGAGAGAGAGAGATGGAAGCATCTTGTGTGTGTGTCCGTTGGAAGAAAAAGAAAGAGAGAGTACAAGAGGTGATAGAAAAAAACTCTAACCTTTAACGCCTTATCACTTTGAAAAATTTTAACTAAATAAATTTTATCAAACAATAGCAAAAGAAAAACGTAATGTAAATGTACAAAATAATTTATCTAAATCTATAATAAGTATGATGCATATTGTTTCCTAAAATAGGAATAACATGAGCTGGAGCTGCATGACTCCACGTGAACTGTCCTCCTATCAAAGATAAAGCATCCGCAGCCGAGTTACCCTCACGATAAATATGAGTCACTTTGAAAGTGATGTTTTCTATGATATCCCTAGCTCGCCTCTATCGTGCCAATAATCTCCATGGGACACATGGGGCCTCCGCTGTAAGAGCATGAAGTACCATCATGGAATATGTTTCCAGCCACAGTCGATCCCATCCTCTGTCAAAAGCCAATTCTATAGCCAAGAAGGCTGCTGCCATTTCTGCCTCAAATGCAAACCCATTGCCGAAACTTGTAGAGAAGCACCCCCGAACATATCCCCTATAATTTCTGAAAATCCCACCGCCTGCTATGATACCTGGAGCTCCATCGGCGTGCCCATCCGTATTAACTTTCATCCAGCCTGGCAGCGGAGGAACCCACCGCACTGGAATGATTCGAGTAGCCTTACCCACCACACTGGAGTGATTCGAGGAGCCTTTCTTGGCGTTCCTTTGATGCCAAAATAGTGAAGCATCTCCAGGTCATCTATTGTATTATCCATGCTTCCTGTATTGTGTAAGTTCCCCTCCTTAATCAACGCCATTAGCATTGCAATGATCTTGGATGTTCTAAGTTGTTTATCCTTCAATTCAACATCATACCCATCATAAACTGGGTTGTTTCTATAGTGCTAAATAGCCCATATGTAACTGACTACAGCCAGCCATAACCTGAGCACTTCCTTTCATGTCCATCGCTTGCAAAATAAAGCATTCAAAACTTTGGCCAAGACGCATTCTGCTGCCAAATTTAAAACCCTGTAAAATATGCTTCAACACTGTGAGTGATACAGTATAGGAAATGAACAGATGATCCATCATCGTCTGATCATTTTTGCAAAGATAACATCTTGAAGGACCCTTAAACCCACGACGGATCAGTGCATCCTGTTGATGCGTGTTCTTGACTAGTTAATTTATATTTAAGAGATAAAGATTGTTGTGTAACTGAATCAAGAACGATCACAATCAAATAAGATAAAATCATAAATAAGAGATTGAAACCAACAGAAAATCCAAATTTTCACCAAAGAACTCAACTGATTTTCATTACTCTCCCTTGGAACAACACTCATAAAACCTTCCCCTTTAGAAGTATAATGTCTAAAGTGAGAATCATTCACCTGTCTCTCTCCTGTGAGAGAAGCTATTTATACTACTAACAAAACCCTAGTGATTGTCCAATCCCATCCTGCCACCTGGATGGAGACAAGTCATCATTAATGAAGTTGCCTGGTACGCCGACCAACCTGGGGAGGAGACTGATTTTCATGGGTAGTCTTTGCAGGGTGTCACAGACCGCCTCTGTCCTTTGCTGGTTTCCCATTGGTAGTTAAAGGAGGGTGCGCAAGTTACTTGCTGTCTTCTAGTTAAGATTGCCATCCAAGGTATCCCATCTTACCGTTAACCTTGTCTTCTAGCCTGCTGTACTCGTCAGTTTTCATAATGGTGTATGTGCTTTGTCCTACAACTCCTGCTATCTGCCTGGTCCTCGGACGAGTTGGCTTCCGATGCCGTGATGTTCGTCTGAACTCCTAGGTAGAGAGAGGGACCTCGCGGAGCTTCTTCTCCGAGGGTGCTTTGGATCTCTGTCTCTTATTGGGTTCCTTCTCCGTCATTTCCTAAGTTGGGCTTTTGGGCTGGAGGTGATTTCTTTGGGCTGCCTTAGCCGTCCTTTCAACACTCCTTCCCGAATTGGGCCACTTCAAGACTGGGTCTCCTTCTTTAGTATTTAAGGGTTATTGGGCCTTGGGCCTATTAAGCATGGGGAATATAATACCTATAACATTAGTCCCTCGAGCTTGAATAATATCGTAATTTGAGATTATTCAGGGTCGAATCGTACTTTACAGGTTATATCCCTCATGCTTTGGTACTTGCGATTCTTGGATTCTTCCACCCTAGCTTCTTATTGTTTCCACTTGTTATCTTCGTTTCTAAATTAACGGGGTCATCGAGATATTTCTGCGAAGGTGGGGGGGGTATTTCTGACATTTTGGTGTAACTCTTTATTCAAAATTTGAAATTCGAACAATCTATCAGTTTACCCTTTTTCTTTGCCATCTTTTTTCTCCCTTTGATTTAGTAGGCAGTTGTCATTCCTCTTATACTGTGCGTCCATTCTCTCCCTCCAGGTACTATCCTTTCTTCATTCTCTTTCCTTTCCTGATTCTAATGTTCTGTGTCTCTGAGTTTTTTGTCGCTGTCGCCTAGGGTTCCCTTTCTTCTTTCCTTCCACGCTCTATTCTCCTCTCGCTACAATTTTGCAAGATATGGATTGCAAGGGTTTTGTTTCTTCTTCTTGATCCCTATCTCGTTCGACTGATTCTTCACTCGGGAGTTCTGGATCTCTTTCTCCCCTTCTAGGAGAAGGTTCGAGTCCTTATTCCCCTTCCCGACTCGTCTTTGATCAGACGGTCACTGATTTCATATCTAATTTTAAGTTGGAGTATAATGCTGATGAGTGATATTTTCACCTAAATTTTAGTGTCTTTTTATATGTGTTTTCGTATTATTTTATCCGTATTTGTGTTCTATTTGGTTGTGTTTTATGTTTTTATGGAAATATGTGAGAATAAGCTTAAATGTATAATTTCCAGGTAAAAATAGATTCTAGACGCGAGAAGGAAATTTTGGAAAAAAACGAAGCTTAATTCGGAGTTGAAACGAGGGAAAATGAGTCAAATTAAGCAAAATGCTGAAAAACGCACGTCCAACTTGTGTAATTTTTCTGTACTCTTTTGGAGCTCAAAACAAGAAGTGTGATATATGGTTAGAAAGCCACATAAAAGAGGATCGTTTTGGTATAAGAAACACTTCAATCCGAGCCCAAACGAGAAAGTTATGATTAAAATGGTGACGTCGCGCAGGCTGTTTCTACTCAGCACGGTTGTGCTACTTTGTATGACTTGTTACACCTTCAAATGTTGGATGTTTTGTCAGATCTTTATATGGATAGAAAGCCAATAAAAAGAGAATCGCGTGAGTGCAAGAATTACTCAAATTGGAGATCGGATGTGGAAGTTATACGCGAAACGGTGAGACTGCGTTGTACCGACCCGAACTTGACCCGAATTCGACCCATGCTCGGCCCAAAGTCATTTTTATGATTAGAATGTATTCTAGAAGGTTCTAAGGGGTAAAAACACCCATTTTGGAGTGTAAATATCAGTGGGGATCAGATCTACACCTAATACACACCATTTTTCACACACTTTTCCTCTCCATTCCATCTACCCTTCATCCCATTCACCATTCCTTGATTCCATCCATCTACACTTGATCCCCTTTGGTTCGATAATTTCTTTAATTGGTCATGCCCACTAAACTATGGCTAATCAAATGGCGCCGTTGCCGGGGAGGTAACGGTCGCTAGTAGTTTGACGAAGGATTGTTTAGAGTGGTCTTAATAAGGACATTTTTTTTTATTTTTGCATCTTATATTTGCTTTGGAAAATTTTGTTCTAATTTTTATTTCTTTTATAGGTGCATACCTTGAGAAGGAAGAAGAAGGAGAGCAACCCCAAAAATATGAGCTACATGGATATTCTTCGAGATATGGTGAATAGAAGTGTTCATTCCGCTATGAACACACAAGGAAATTTTCAAGGATTTCAAATGCCAAATTGGGAGCCTAATTTACAACCGGATTACGGAGTACAAGATATGCAATTCCAACAACAAGGTTATGAGAATTTTGGAGTTCCTCATCAAATGCATAATCAAGTATACCCTCAAGGTGTGGAAGATGGTTTTCAAGGAAATTTTTTTAGTAATCAAGATGGAAATCAACCACAACTATGGAGAAATTTTCAAGACTCCAACACCTCTTATTTCGCCCAACTTGACTATAGAGAGAAGCTTAGAGATGAGTCGATCGAAAAGATTATGGAGCGCATAGAGAAGGAGAGTAAGTATAATGAAGCGTGGATGGATCGAATCGAAAATTGGTGTGACATGGTGACAAGTGCAATAGTAGCATTCGGTGCTAGATTGGATTCCATTGAGCATCAAGTTAGTCAAGTTGTATCCACCGTTGAGAACAACAAGCCTTCTACCTCTATTAAAGATCGAAAAGATGATAGTTTGGGGGTCGATGAGGTCATAAAGGAAAAGAGAGAAAGGGTGCCCAAGTGGGTGAAAGCTAAAGAGTTGAAAGAAGAGTTGAAGGGGGAATTCGATAGATTTATCGAGTCTCTTGAAGAGATGGTAGAGAAAGTCAAGATTCAAAATAAAAAAGAGATTCATGCCATTATGGAAGAAAAGAAACCTCCGGAAACTAAGATCATGGATTCTACTCCCCACAAGCCAAAACCTTCTCATTCTATTGAAATTTCAAATTCTCTTAAGAACTTCCATGATTTCATTGATAAAAATTTGTTTGGTGATTGTAGGAAAAAGGTTGCAAGAGGGCATCAACACTTGTCAATGGCCGAATTCTTACCGGGGGATGTGGTTGAAGTTCAAAATGCATATAAAGTCCCATATAAAAAGTGGAACAAGTGGAAAGGGCCATTCCTTGTGAAGAACGCCTTCGGAGAACAATTACTTGAGTTATTTAACAAGAAGGGAACCGTTCTAGTGGTTGAACGGGAGAGCACAAGGCACTACTTTAAGAAGAAACCTATGATAGTGCCTAAGGACTATTCAAGACCACCATGAGCTAAAGAATATCGTCCGGCTTGAAGACGTTAAACTTAGCGCTAGATGGGAGGCAACCCATCATTATCTTTATTGCTTTATTTAGTGCTTTCAATAAGGATTGTGGATTTAATATTGTTTTGCATTTTGGTTTGTAGGTTGATTGTGCTCGTGAAGAGAATGCGTATTGAAGATACGAGAAGTGCTTGATTTGAAGTGTATAGGTACATCACACCACTTTTTGCATACTTAATTCGAAACTCTTGTTTTAATTTAAGTTTGGGGAGATATGGCGTGGTGTGAATTACTTTGTTCGAAGGCATATACTTTTCGTATTTTTGAGTTAATTTTGAATTTTTCTTATGAGTATTGGTTGGATTTTGGTATGATTGGTTGTGATGAAGTGCATGATAATCCATATTTTTAAAGATATTGTTGAGCTAATATTTTTGATGAGTTGTTGAGCATGAATGAAGTGTAGTGGAAGCACGAATTGAGCCCGGAGATCATGTCAAGATTCATTTTGCATTCAATTCGGAAGCCCGTGCCAACCATTTCTACTGCCAAATGCCTTTCTAAGGGAGTTCGCTTTACATCTCATCTCTTCTATTTGCTTAGCATAAATTTATGTTGATTTGGAGTGATGTGATTAGCATGCTCTTCATGTGTTATATTTTGGGATGTTTACTTCCGTAATTTAGGATTTCAATTTTCAATCAAAGATGGGGATACTTGTGAGCTTACATTGTTATGGATGATTGAATATGTGCTTCATTTTCTAATGATGGTGATTGTTGTTTTTGCATGTTATGTGTTTTTATTTTGTTTCTTGTTTGTTGAGTCTTTATTTTATGTTTTGTGTGTTTTCTTATTTTTGTCTTGGTATGTTTGGTGGTTTGTTTTGGGATGTTGTGAGTCATTTTTGAACATGAGTGGTGATATGTTGTGGTAGTAAGTGATGACAAGTTATGATTAAGAATCTTTACACTTTCAAATTGTGACATGTTTTACTTAACTTGTTCAATTTTGTGATGAATGTGGTGTAATAAGTTCCTTAAGGTTCGAGCATAAGCTTGTGAGAATTTGAGCCTCAACCGTGCATACATGGTATTTTTCTTCATGAGTGGATTGGTTATGTTTGATAAGTTAGAACTTGCTCAAGAACTATAGGAACGAGCCCGATTAGTGGAGATTAGTGAAATGATCTAAGGCCATCCTTGTTATTCATAGTCATTGCCATATATTTTCCTACCATGAACATCATCCCTAGTTAACCACTTTGAGCCTATAAGCCTTTTTATTGTGAATATAGCACATTACAAGCCTTGATTACCCTCTTAAACCTTATATACATACCCTTTGTGTGGGTGATTGAGGAGATGGTAGCTAGTAAGGTTTGATGAGATAAAAAAAAAAAGAAAAAGGAAATGGTAAACAAGTAAGAAAAAGGATGAAAGAGCATAAACAAGAGTGAACATGCAACCTCAAAACAAGAAAAATGAGTAAAGCAACAACAAGATGCTCAAGGAAATAAAAATTCAAAGAAGGAAGCATGATTTATAAAGAAGCTCAATTCAAGGAAGTTGATGATTAGTGCTTGTGATTACCAAAGTTGAGAAGGGAAGAAAGATAAGTGAAAGTATGGAAGAAAGTAGCTACTTCTTCGATTGCTTACACATGATTAGTCACTATTACCCATATTCTTCCTACCCTACCAAAGAGCCTATCATTACATCCGAATTAAAGACTTTTTTGATCACTAATTGAAACTTTAGTGGTTTGTGAATGTAGTCCACGAGCAAGCTTATGGCGAGTCGAGCCAATCGGTTAATGAGTGATGATTTACCCTACTTTAAAGAGTGTTGAGTGACATTTATAACCTATGTGAGACTTGGACTAAAAAGGGACTATATTACACTTTTATTCTCTTTAGATTGAACTTGTTAATTTTTCATGTCATGAGTTTAATGATGTAGGATGACTTAGCATAAATTGTAATTCTTATTGCTATCGATGTGTTATTACTTATGTTCGTTTAGTCTTTTCCTAGGTGAAAATCTCTCTCCTTGGTTTATCATTTTCGTTGTTCGGGGACGCACAACACTTTAAGTTTGGGGGTGTGATGAGTGATATTTTCACCTAAATTTTTGTGTCTTTTTATATGTGTTTTCGTATTATTTTATCCGTATTTGTGTTCTATTTGGTTGTGTTTTATGTTTTTATGGAAATATGTGAGAATAAGCTTAAATGTATGATTTTCAGGTAAAAATGGATTCTAGACACGAGAAGAAAAATTTGGAAAAAAACGAAGCTTAATTCGGAGTTGAAACGAGGGAAAATGAGTCAAATTAAGCAAAATGCTGAAAAACGCACGTCCAACTTGTGTAATTTTTTTGTACTCTTGTGGAGCTCAAAACAAGAAGTATGATATATGGTTGGAAAGCCACATAAAAGAGGATCGTTTTGGTATAAGAAACACTTCAATCCGAGCCCAAACGAGAAAGTTATGATTAAAATGGTGACGTCGCGCAGGCTGTTTCTACTCAGCACGGTTGTGCTATTTTGTATGACTTTTTACACCTTCAAATGTTGAATGTTTTGTCAGATCTTTATATGGATAGAAAGCCAATGAAAAGAGGATCGCGTGAGCACAAGAATTACTCAAATTGGAGATCGGATGTGGAAGTTATGCGCGAAACGGTGAGACTGCGCTGCACCGACCCGAACTTGACCCGAATTCGACCCATGCTCGGCCCAAAGTCATTTTTATGATTAGAATGTGTTCTAGAAGGTTCTAAGGGGTAAAAACACCCATTTTGGAGTGTAAATATCAGTGGGGATCAGATCTACACCTAATACACACCATTTTTCACACACTTTTCCTCTCCATTCCATCTACCCTTCATCCCATTCACCATTCCTTGATTCCATCCATCTACCTTGATCCAACCATCACATCCTCCATCCAAGTAGTAGAGAAGCAAGGAAGAGAGGTGAATTGCAAGGGGAAGAAGAAGATCACCATTGGAGATATCCAAGGGAATTTTCATCCAAACTTTGTATTGAAACCTATTGTTTATCATGTTTTGTAAGGAATTTAATGTCTATGTTAATTTTCTTATGGATATGAGAGGCTAATCTCCCTTGTGAGATTAGCAATATGAATTGTGTTGGATAATTTTTGGTATTTTGCAATTGAATGATTATGTTGATTGAGTTAATTGATTTTCTATCATTGATGCTTTAGATCTTGAGGTTTATGATGATTTGTGTGTTTAATTGTTTTAAGCATGTGATTAGATTGAGAAGTCAATTGCATATTTAGGATAATTAAGTGAATCATTTCATCAAACACTTCATGTGCATTATAGATTGTGAAGAGATTGAGAAGTCCTTCATAGTTTAGAACCCTTTGATAGAACATATCATTTATTAGATTGAGAAGTCAATAGATTATGTGAAGGGACTCTCATTTCAAGCTTAGTACCTAGTTGGAATTGTTTGAGTGAGAACCAATCCATTGAGCTATGTTTAGAACCATATCCTATTCATTCCGAGAGGGAGTTTAGGTGATCTTAGTGTTGGCCCTTAGTCTCTTACCCATGACACATATGAATTCATTGTATGATACCTAGATTTTCCATGCTTTAAGTATTGCTAGTCTCATCTCTATCTAATTGGCTCATTCATCCATCTCCCATTCATCTATCCATTTATTTTATTGTCATTTCTTGATTATCTCCCCTTCTCGTTCATCTCTATAATACTATGACAAACACGAGATCGCTTAGACCCTAGTACCTTCCTCCCTGTAGTTCGATAATTTCTTTAATTGGTCATGCCCACTATATTATGGCTAATCAAATGCCCAGATTGCTGATGCTGGTCCTAGGTTGGTGGCTCATCTCGGGAAACTTCCGCAGTAGGAGACTGGGGTTCGATTTCGTATCTAATTTTAAGTTGGAGTATAATGCCCAGATTGCTGATGCTGGTCCTGGTTGGTGGCTCATCTCGGGGAACTTCCGCAGTGGGAGACTGGGGTTCCCTTTTCTGCTGCTGAAGTCTCCTCTATTATTGATGATTCTTGGTAATGAAAGAGCACCGTCATTACTCTCGGCAAATTCCAATGTGGGGAAGGCATCGATTTCTTCCTTCTTTCTTCCAATGCCCGAATGTGCTATGCCCCGCCGAACGCTGTTGCGACTTACGTGTTGCAGCTCGAGCTCAGCCTTCGATTTCCTCTTCATCCCTGCATTCGGGACATCTTCGAGTTTTGGGGTATAACCCCTGCTCAATTGGCTCCCAACAACTGGGCGGCTTTGATAGGAGTTTTAGTTCTTTTTCGAAAGCAAAAGTATTCCTTCTTGACTACTTCTGAAATTAATTTCCTACATCGACTTACCCCAAATCATAGGACAAAAGGATATTATTATTTAGTACCTCGCCATATCAATCTCGTCGCTTCTTTGCCCAGTTCGGTTAAGGGGTGGAAAAACCCCTGATTCTGGGTTCGTGGGCCATGGAGGGGATCTGCCACCTATGATCTCGGGGATCCCCGATATCCCACGGTGCTCCACAGAAGTTCCTTCTTCAAACTTGTCCTCAGTGCGTGTATGTCTTTTTTCGCTCTCTTTCTTGTTATTTGGAATATTCGAATATTTCTTTCCTTTTATTTTGCGCAGTAGGTGAATCTTGTGCTCTCAAGAAGTTGCTGACAGGGTTTCAGGACGCACTCCATCGTGCTACAAGCTTTCCTAGAAAAAATGCCACTACCAATCCATTCTTACCAGAAAGAATCTTTTCCGAGCCGGTTTTACTCCTTTAGCTATAGCTATGCCAGTTGACTTTTCCATTGTTACTTTCTCTTTTGCAGTATTCGTAGTGTGTTTCTCTCTTTCTTATATATCTTTTCCTTTCGTATTAATCCTTTTTCTTTCCTTTATGTTCAGGGGAAGAGAGGCACCTTATGCCCGATATTGCTCGTATTGCTACTCTTTCCTCTGCCCGCCAACAGGTTGCGCTCAACAAGGGAAAGAAAAAGGTTTCTCATACTTCTTCCCAAAAGTCGTCTGGAGCCCCTCTTGTCATTCAGCCCCTTACAGCTGTCAGAATTCCAGAGCCTTCGGACCTCCTTTCTTCGAGATTAGATGTTGATATCATCCGGGGATCGGCAACAGGTCTCGGGAAAAAGCTTTTCAAAAAAGCCCCAAGGGCTCCAATGTCCAAGAAGGGGGGCTCCGAGGCTGTTGCTGCTAAATCCATCACCTCTAAACGGAGGTATGGGTTGCGAGATGAGAGTTCCGAGGAGGGTACCTATGATAGTACTGCTCTCGCTGTTCATCCCTCGAAGAAGGTTAGGGACGATGATGCTGACATTGCTGATGTTGATTTCCCGTTACGCCTGGCACCATTCCTTGAGAGATTGTGGATGTTTGTGATATCAGCTCTTCTCCCTTACATGAAAACTCTGCCAAATCTTTGGCTGGTACTTCCGATCAACCAGGTGGTTCTTCACATTTATATGTAGGGCATCCAGTTCTTTTGAATCCAAATCTCGCAGGAGTTCCCTCTGGTGGTACCTCTAGTAGTCCTGTCCTTCGCTGTTCCTATTTCGAAATATGGTGATACTATCGGGGAAAAACCCCCCTGCACTTTTGGGAACATGGTGGGTCCTCTATTGAGTGTGCCTCTTCTGCCCTGCCCTGCCCTTGTTGGATGATACTACTCGATTCGTATCTTCCAATAGATCCGATAGCTGACCAGGAACTCTTAAAGAAGTATGGAACTTGGATGAGGCTGGGAAAACCTTCCTCCGTACTCAAGAGCTTCTGTTCGATTTTGACGCTCCAACTTGTTTGGCTCGTGCCGCCACTTTTTCTTTCAAAGGTTGCACCCGAGAGCTCCTCCGCCAAATGGAGAATATGTCCGTAGAGGATTCTCTCCATAGTATTGCCAGCTACCTTGGTCAACAAGCACTTCATGCCGTTAATGCTTTGCATCATATCTCTGAGTTGGGATGGCGTGATTCCCATTTACAAGACGAGGTTGCTTTGCTCATTCAAAAGGCAAAGGATCAGAAAAAGAAAGCATTTGAGGTGAGCACTGCTGAGGCTCTAATCCAAAGAGTGTTGAATGATTTAGAAGTTGAGAATACCAAACTATCTTCCCTTGTTGCACATCAGAGAGAACAGTTGGAGGTTTTGAATTTTGAAGTTGGGGTAGGGCGAGCCACTCTTGAGTCCATAGAGGAAAGTCTAATTGAGGCAGAAATTTCTCGAGACGCCGCCAGGGTTAAAGCCGCAGAGGCCCAGGCCAGGTTGGTGGAGATGGAAGCTTGCGTCCGAGCACTGGAAGATCACGTTATCCATCCCCGAGCTGCAGAAGAGAGGGCTATCATGGCCGAAGCGAGATTGAAAGAGATGGAAGACAAGATGGCCGATCTCTTCCAATCCCTCAGTGGGCTAAAAAAAGATTGATTTTCCTCTCCTTAATTTCACAGGTTGTTACTTATTTCTGATCCTCATGTGGGTTAAGACCTTATTGTTAAGCTGACTTGTAATTTTGACTTCTGGATTTCTTCCTCCCCTATTCTCGCTTTTACTGGGTAATTATTGTGACATATTACTTCCTTCTTCTATGATATATGAGTGGTCAATCGTCCGTTGCTTGATTTTGAATATTAAGGCATGTTTTTTACTTGTGTTTATGAAGTGTTGTGTACCTTTATCTTTGCTCACCAATTATGCATATGCTTGTGTTCCTTTCCGAAACCTTATCTCTCCGTCTGCACATCCATTGTTCTAGCGCTATCTGACTTACTTTCAGCCGATCCATGTTTGGCTTTATTGAATTTTATTCCCTTCCATTAAGGCTCCGAGATATCTCTCCCTCGTAGGCTCCGAAATTTGCCTTTTTTATTTCGACTCCAATATTTTAATCCTTATCCAGACTGATCTATTCCAATTCCACTAAGGTTTCCACGTTACCCTTTCAACTCTGGTTTGATGTCCTTACTTTTGTTTTGACCTCTAATTCTGATGCTTCGAGTTTTGTTCCAATCCCGAAAGGGCCCTAGAATTAGCTTTCTTATTCTGACTCTGATATTTTGACCCCTTTATTTTGATACCCATGAGGTTCGAAATTTATCCTTTTTAATCTGATTCCAATACCCTAATCTTTATTTCGGACTACTTTTTGTTGCGATTCCTTTTTCCAATTTATCCCCTATGTTTTTCACACCGATGTTATGTCTTTTTATCACTATATCAATGTCTGCCCTTTTGTATTTGGCATGCCTTCCATTTCCCACTTTGGTATTTCCTTCTGGAACCTTCTATTCTTTAATTTCCGTTCTATAATCCTTTTGTTTTATGCTTGTGGTATTCTTTCTAAGTTAATGGGATTATGTTTACAAATTAACATTCTTTGATCACTGACACCCAACATTCCAAGATCAGTGAAATCCCAAAGTGTAATAATATCCTTAACCATATCATCACAAAAGTTTTAATACAATTTCTGCTTGGCCTAGAGCCTTGATTTCCATAGAGTATGGCCTAATGCCTTGATTAAAAGCTGTAATAAAAGTTGTATCACCAACATCATTCATCATGCTTTCCACTTCATTGGTAGTATTTTTTCAAATGTTGTGCATTCCAAGGGTGTGGTACCTTCTTACCGTCTACTTCCTCCAGCTCGTATGCTCCTCTTTCCAGCACTCTCTTGATTAAGTAGGGGCCTTCCCAGTTTTGACCACTGCCCTGTGCTGCTGGGCCTATTACCTTCCGGAGCACCAATTATCCTTCTTTGAATTGCCTCAGTTTCACCCTGAAATTGTAGAACCACTCCGTTCTTTGCTTGTATATAGCATTGTGCATTTTTGCTCTCAGTCTCTTCTCTTCCAATAGGTCTAACCTTTCTTGAACTAGCTTGTCGTTTTCTCTTCTCTATGGAAGGCCATTCTCGGACTAGGTTCTCCAGTTTCTACCAGATCACCATCTCGGTGCCGAAGGCCATTGAGAAAGGTGTCTCATTGGTGGATGTTCATGTTGTCGTTCTGTACGACCATAGGACACCCGATAATTATTCTGGCCATTTCCCATCTAGCTTCTCCAATCACGCCTTCAGAGTATGTTTGATTATCTTGTTTATGGCTTCGACCTAGCCATTGGATTGGGGATGATAGGGTGTGGAGGACCATTTCTTGATGCCATAGTCATCACAGAACTTCCTCAACCTTGCGTTGTCAAACTTGTTTGCCGTTGTCTGTAATGATGGCATATGGAATGTCGAAACGACAAATAATATTTTTCCAGATAAATTTTTTCACACGAGCTTCTGTGATTATTGCTAAGGCATCGGCCTTCGTCCACTTTATGAAATAATCTACCGCTACGATTGCGAACCTGACTCCCCCCTTTCCTACTGGCAAAGGGCCAATCAAGTCGATTTCCCATTTGGCAAAAGGCCAAGGACTAAAAATAGAGGTTAACTATTTCGGCAGTATCCTCATGATCGGTGCTAGTCTCTGACAGGTAGCGCAAGCTCTTGCATGTTGAGTATCATATCTTTTTAGTGTTGGCCAGAAATATCCTTGTCTGATCACCTTATGGGCCAAAGCAATTCCGCCAGTGTGGTTTCCACATATACCCTCATGTATCTCTGCCAATACATACTTTGCCTCCTCCAGGTTCAGGCTTTTCAGAAGTGGAGACGAATACCCTCTTTTGTATAACTTCCCTTCAATCAACACATATCTCGCCGATCTGAGCCTTACCTGGCGAGCTTCATTCTTATCCGAAGGGGTTAACCCTACTTCCAAATAATTCATAATTGGGGTCATCCATGACTCCTCGGGGGATTGGTCAGCTAGGACCCAAACGCTAGTATCTGATGGCTTTTCTTGCATCACGATGTTGATGTTGTTGAGGTCTTCTGCGTTTGATGTCGTGGCCAGCTTGGCTAACGCATCCGCCCCCATGTTCTCCTTCTGATCAATGTATTTTAAAAATAAATGTTTGAATCTCTGAAGCATACCAGCGGCTAACCCTCGGTAGTGGCTTATTTGGTCATTTTTAACTTCGTACCCCCCTCGTACCTAATTCACCATCAACTGAGAGTCGCTATAAACCAGCAACTCGTCAGCGCCCATGGCTAACACCATTCTCAACCCGTTCAATAAGGCTTCGTACTCTGCTTCGTTGTTGGTAGCCAAAAAGCCAAACCTGACTGCTGTTGAGAACGTCTCTCCTGACGGGGTTTGGTTGATGACCCCAGCTCCCGAAGTCGATGCGGTAGCAGACCCATCCATGTGCATCACCCATGGTTTTCTTTTTTCCTCTCCGTTTGGCATAGAGAATGTGAGTTCCACTATGAAATCAGCCATCACCTATCCTTTGACCGCATTTCTCGGCAGGTATACAATATCAAACTGCCCCAACTCGACAGACCATTTTAGCAATCTTCCCACTGCATCTGGCCTTTGGAGTACTTGCCTTAAAGGAAATGTCGTTAGTACCTCTATGGTATGCTCCATGAAACACGGTCTCAGCTTTCTTGAGCTCATAACAAGAGCATATGCCATTTTTTCCATTACCGAGTACCTAAGTTCCGCATCCCTTAAAGATTGACTTATGAAGTACACCAGTTTTTAGTTTTTTTCTTTCGTTTTGACCAATACCAAAATGATTGTCATTTCAGATACTGCCAAGTATAGTTGTAGTGTCTCGCCTATTGAGGGTTTGGAGAGAATCCTGGGATCTGACAGCTCCTTTTTGATCTCATCAAATGCTTTCCCGCATTCTTCCATCCATTCAAACTTGGACTTTTTGATGACGTTGAAGAAGGGCTTACATTTATCTAATGCTTTTGACATGAACCTATTTAAGGCGGCCAGCCTACCCGTCGGGTTCTGAACCTTTTTCATGTGCCTCGGTGGATCCAACTTTAGGATCGCTTCCACTTTCTTTTGGTTCATCTCGATCCCCCTTGAGCTGACCAAGTATCCGAGGAAACTCCCCTTGCTTACTCCGAACGTACACTTCTTCGGGTTTAACTTCATTCTATAATGTCAGAAGATTCCGAACACTCTCTTTAGATGACAGAAATGATCCATTCTTCTCAGACTTTTCACCACGGTATCGTCCACGTATACCTCAACTATCTTCCCGTCTCTTCTTCAAACATCTTGTTCACTAGCCTTTGATAGGTCGCTCCCGCGTTCCACAGACCGAAGGGCATGTTGTTCCATTCGTAGATACCATTTCCACAAAAGAAAGCTGTGTTTGCCTTATTGTTCGGGTGCATCGAGATCTGGTGTTACCCCAAGAACGCATCTATGAAGCTCATGACTTCGTGTTCTGCCATGGCGTCAACCATCTGATCAATCGATGGGAGGGGGTAGCTGTCTTTGGGGCATGCCTTGTTTACATCTGTGAAATCGATACACAATCTCCACGATCCTTCCTTCTTTTTTACCATAACTGAATTTTGTACCCTTATCGGGTACTTGCATTCGCTGATTTTTCCACTCGCCAACAGCTTATGCACTTCTAATTCCATAGCCGTTAATAAATGTGTAAATTCACTAGTTTCGAGCCCGTATTCATGTACTTATGGTGTAATTAATGGTTGTAATTCGATGTGAATTGATATACTTGGTGGAAAGTCACGAATCAGGAGTTTACAAGGCTATATGAGTTGATTTTCAATGGAAAATGAGTTGGAAGTGATCGGATTCGGAAAGAAGAAGAAACAGGGATGAATTCGACCATGCATGGAGTGGATTCAACCAAGAAAAAGAGAGTTCGACCAGCACCTCTGGTCGAACTGAGCTCGAAAAAGTCAAGTTCGACCACGACAGCCGAGTTCGGCCAAATCACTTGGTCGAACCGTGGTCGAACTAGAAGCCTAAACAGAAGCAGTTCCGGTTCGACCAGGAAGTATCCAATTTGACCAACGCTCTGGTCGAATCTGGAGTTAGAAGCCAAGTTACAGAGGGATTCGACCAGGGATTCGACCAGCATGCAGGAGTTTGACCAACGTGTTTGGTCGAATCGATATCCGAAAACTTACCAAATTCGTATTTTTACACCTTCAGTGCGTGTGTTCGCTCAAAAAGCCCATCCAAGGCCCGTAAGGAGAGTTTACAAGTATAAAAGAAGAGCTTTCGCAGGAGAAAAGAAAAGAACGAAAAAAGGAGGATTCATCATCTATTATTCACCAAGCCCTACCATCATCCGAAGGAGTCATGAGGAGAGGTTCGTCTGGCGAGTCAAGTATGATCATACCAACTAGCCATGATTGTTCCTAGATCAATCATGGGCTAGAACTGCTCCGGTAGTTCTAAGGTTATGAAAGTTTTATGAGTTAATTGAATTTTCATGTGTAAACTCCGTACAACACTGCTTGTGATTTATTCTATATAAGATTGTGACTTTTTTAATTCATACTCACGGTCGTTTGTGCATCTTTAATTGTTATATAGAGTCTTATTACATCTCTTGGTTATTAATTGAGTGCGTTCACTGCTGAGCAGGATTACATGTTATAATTCTAAATGAAGGGATTGCGAAGTCTTATTAGAACTATCTTATATAGATACTTGTTAATTGAATCATATTCAGGTTAATAAGTTGGATAAAGAGTATAACTTTATAGTACCTAAAAAGGGAGATCAAATCAGGTTAGAGTACTAAGTGCACATGAAATAATTGATTATGATAGTACCTAGAAAGGGGGGTAAAGTATACATCTTGCTCCAAGGATATTCACACGTGTCATACATCTTTCTTCCTCTTCTTGTCGCCTTCCTCAGGGTCGACTCTAGACTTCTTATATTCTTCGAGAATTTCCTCACTGTGGATGAATGCTTCGGCTGCGGCCATGAAAGCTACGTAACTGTTTAGCAATTTATGTTGGTAGCTGGTCCACATAGGAGATCCTGGGAGTAAGACAGCGGTTGGCAAAATGGTTGACGTTTCATCCGACACTTCTTCTGTGTTAGCGCGCTGTTCGTTGAATCTCTTCATAAAGTCCTTCAAAGATTCCTTCGGGCCTTCCCGTAGGCAAGCTAATTTTTGCTTGGGCTCTTTTCCCTATCCCAGATACTCGAAGTGGGACGAAAAGGCAGTGGCAAGTTGAGCCCAAGAGTCGATGGAGTTAACAGAGAGTGACTCGAACCACGCGTGCGCTTTGTCACCCAATGTCAAGGGGAACATCTTACACCGGTCCTCTTCTGAGCACCCTTGTGCCAACATCCACCCAACTTACTTATTAAGGTGCGAGATTGGGCTGGATTCGCTGGCGTATTGGGGGATTTGAGGGATTCGTATTTTTTTCATGGTGGATGTCATGATCACTCTGTGAGTGAACGGGGACCTTCCCGATTTTGGGTCAGGGATGCTGTGGAGTTCAGCGTCGTTTCTTCTTTCCATTTGGTCGAGTCGTCTCCTCAGCGCGTTGATTTCCTCATCATGCTGCTGCTTGAGTCGGGCGGCAGGGTCGTCTCCTGCGCTTTTCCTCACTTGCTCGCATCGAGTCTTCGCGGGATCTGATCTCAGTTGATCTTTTGCACTTACGCATCCAGTCGTGTGTCGGGGGAATGTCTGGCGACTGAGTTAGCCCAGGACGCCATCCTTCTCCATTCGCGTCCCTCGTCTACCACTTTCTGGGCCTTCCTTGGTTCCTTAGACGTATCCTTTTGGGTCATTTATTTGTGTACTGACTTCTAAGGTGGAGTTCGTTCATGTCGCCGCTCATTCGTCTGTTCTGCTGAATTTTCTTCAAGGCTAAAGCTGAGCCTCCGACTAGCAGTCGTCGCTCGCTTTTCTTTTATCTGTTTGAAAAGGTTGAAGTACTTTTGCCGGAAGTCGGTCCGTGGATCGTCTTCTTCCGGGTTCGTGTTATGCGGCGGAATTTTCTTTTCCATGGTCCGAGAGAGATTAGGGTCCTCCTGGCGGCGCCGGCTAGTGATCGCATCGGCCCTACTAGGAGTGGCTTCGTCTTGCTCATCCACCATTTTTACGTATAGTTGAGTCGGGACAAACTGAAGAAGGCAGTCGTCCTGGAGATCGAAGGCCACCAACGGTGCGCGGGGGCCCTTCAAAGGCGGGGGCGTCCTTCCTCTAGCGCCAAATGTCGCTCGTCAAATTTAATCTCTTCTTAATGGTGGATTAATGTGGCTATTATAGTATGAAGAGGCTTTAATCTGATCAAAGCTAACATAAAAGAGAGATTTACCCCCAGGCGTGACTGTGCCTTTTTAGGGGGTAAAGGGGATGATTGTATTGCTATGGGGGTTTCCCATATTTATATTGGATAATTTGACGTCACCCGTATCTAAGTTGATAGATTATCGTGTACAGTGCGAGCATTAAATGCGTCTAGCCTCATGTGGCTACTTTTAGGATATGATCTAGGATATCCCCTACGCGCATATCTCGGAGGATATTCTTCGTATCTGAGGCAATTGGATCAAGTGGCCTAGTTAGCTTGTCAGGCGATTGCTCTTCGCTTTTGGCAGAGAGGCTCGTGGGCTCTCAATGGACTATTGGGCTGAAGGGCCCAATACCCGAACAGGTGAAAGACTCATTCTCAGAATTTATACTACACATGGAATGAAAGGAGTAAATATCCATTAAATAATAATACTTCTTAATCCACGTGCAAAAAGCAAAAACACCTCTTTGCATTGAATGGAAGGAGTATAATATTAGCAACCTAGAATTAGGGATTAATCCCTCATTTTCAATCTCTCTGTCAATTCTCTCTTTATTTTGGATTTTATTTTCATATTTTATGTTAGATTTATTAATTTATGTTTTATTATTATTATTTTTTATGTTAATTGTGAGGGAAAAAATGATTTTGGGACGGGTCCGGTAGTAGTGTTGGACAGGTTCAAGGTCTTGTGGTATTGATATATACTCTTTAATATATCAATTTATTATTTTTTTTAGTACCTGTACATTCACGAATTATCTATATATCCGATGGGTATACCCACACCCTATTCGATATTCAAATTTAGGGTAATAAAGTAGGGTAAGAATAGCGTAATTAAATAGCGTGTAGCATAGATTTGTTCTACCCGTACCCTGTTTACTACATCCCGCATCCCTCAAATTCCACATTCCTCCATAGCTCCTCCTTTCTCCCTCTAATGGCCCAGGTTCTCTCTCTAGAATTCCCCACACAAAAACAAAGAGAAAACCACACAGCAACAACACCAATGCGAATAAGACAAGCAGATATTGTTTCCAAGTCCGAAAACCTCGCTGAGAAGATCGTTGCTCTGTCGTATCATATCAGCCAATCGAGGCTGATGTGGGAAGAATCGTTTTGGAGACGAGGTGAGAGAGAAGATGGAGATTTTGGAATATTTGAGGTAGTTTGATCCGTATTCGGTTCTGCGGGATTCAACGCCACCCATTTCCCCAGTGTCTCTGCCTAACACCTTTACATCTTCTTCTTACTCAGCCTGAAAAAGCTTTGTCTGTAATCCGAATCTCAAATCGGGTTAACGAGTCGCCGCCATGGGTGGCGGTTATCGTAGGAAAATTTCTACAGCAAAGGTGCACAGTACGAAAGGATGGAATCCAAGGTGTTTGAATGGGTGGATAGTTTGATTTGCGAGAGGAATCCGGTGGGGAGAGGAATCGATTTAGGGAAATCCGACTTTTGGAAAAGGAATTCGATCAAATGGGATTTGTTGATATAGGGATCCTGGAATAGGGTAAGTTTGAAGAAATATGAATCTGTATCTCAAATCCGTTAACCTCTAACTGCGCTAAAAAAAGTGTAGTGAGTATATTAAAAATGTGACGAGAATGTTTGTATAGGACCAAAAGTATAATTTTATCGATTTTATGTGTTGTATACAGTATGCATCTCTATAGATATATTATACTACTACTATACTACTTGCGTGTTATGGGGTTAAATACACTTATATATTACATTTTTAAACTTTATAATTAATATTATGTATTTTATTTATTAAAAAAATAATAATACTATATAATTTTTTTTTTTAATCTCCTAATTTAAATGAGTAGATATTCTATATACTTAAGGATACAGATTTAAAATCTATGCACTTAATTTTTTTTCCTTCGTAACATAATATATATTAATTTTAATTCAATAATGTGCACATATATAATTTTTTTATAAAAGTATCATTTTTTATATTTAATTATATCATTAATTTTACATATAAAACTGCGTAAATTTATATTACACATATTCATTAAAATTTGCATCAAATTTAATTCCATAACAATTTGTATTAACTTTTATAAACTAATAAACCCATCATCTGCGGGATAGATACACATTTGTTTTTGCACATGAATTAAAGAGTATTTTTATTATTTAATGTGTAGTGGGTAGTTGTATTAATTGGGTATGTGGGTCCCATATATTAATTGTACTATTGATGTGTGTGAGTTCCATATGTTTAGAAATGAAAATGTACACCTTTGGTGCGTACGCCCAAAAGATAAAATGTATACGTACCTTGTCGGCGGATAGAGAGAGTATATATTTATTTATTAATAAATATATTTGAATTAAATTTAGGAGCATGAATAATAATTTGAGCACCCGAGTATACATTTTAATTTGTCAATTTTAAATTAATCACAATTTATGTTTAGTTATAAATGATTTTATAAATTTTGATGAAATAAAATGAACATCAACTAGATATTAAATATTCATTATTTATTTTAAAAAATTTATAGTATTAATGATTTATTCATTATCCATATTTTTTAAATAAAAATTTAATTATATATGTAACTTTATAAATAATTGAAAAGTTAAAATACTTTAAAATCATATTAAAATAAGTTTTTTATATATATTTTAAGTAATATTTTAAAGTAATTAATAATATTAAATTAGATTCAATAAAATGACAACACATGTTTTAAAATTTAACATCTCAACGCCCCGGGTTATGCAATGGGTTTGGGACGCTACTAGATATACATATCCCAATATATTAATAAAGGGATCGAGAAAGCACAACAGAAATATAATTATAATTCCCAAAGCGATATTATAATAAAGTAAAAGTTTTATAGAGATTATTACATATTAGTGTCTACTCTCCTGAATAGAGTGAAACATCCAAAATAAGTACGTTCAGATGATATATCTGAAATAAAGTTCTAACAAAATACCAATATAAGATATAATATAAAGTCCTCAATGGGCTTGGAACATCTCCAGGAGTCTTTCCATCTTCTAAACCTTGTTTTGAAAATCAATAAGGGGTGAGCGTCTAAAATACACTCCGTGGGTTAACTTAAATGATTGCACAGTTAAAAATAAATATGCATGCCAAATATACCATAAAATGTAACATATGCCAATTTAATAAAAAATAATTTGCACATTGTCGTTCGATAACTCAATGAAAATATTTTAGACCGAATCGTCATCCGATAACTTGTGTTAGTTGGTCTGTGCGCACCCGGCCGTCACCCCAGTACGATGTTAGCATACTTTGAAATACATTTTAGTATTGAACTGACGTAGTCAGTAACTTGTGTTAGTTGGTATATGTGCACCGAGTCGTCACCCCGTACAAGTGTTAGTAGAAAATATTTGTTATCGAACCAAAAGCACACATGACACATAACATGACACATAAGTAACACATATCACATTTTAATATAGCAATCACGACATAAATTTGTAGCACTCGATAAAGAGTGAAAGTTACCCCCACCTCAAACTTTCAAGGAAATAGTAGACTGGACTACACTTGCTCTTAGGTCTCAGGTGTGCCTGCAAGGGTATACTTAAACTGAGTTCTACTTCTAATAATAATTCCTAAAACTAAATTTCTAATATTAAAATAAACTAATTATTAACTTAAGAAATTATAAATAATTAATTGCTAAATAAAATAAGTTAAAATAATAATAATAATAAATAGAAATACATATTTTAAAATTTTAAGATTAATAATTTATCAATCACAATTTACAACTTTAATAATAATTCGTAATATTAAAAATATGGATACAAATGACATAAATAAATATTAAATAAAGATTCTAATCCTAAAATATTAATAGTGACAAAATTATATATTTAATATTTTTAAAAAAATTAAATCAAATCAAATAATAACTATATACATATATATATATTAAACAAATAAATATAATAAGATAATTAAATAAACAAATACATAAATAAGTAAATAAATAATAAACTAATTAACATAATACGCACACACGCACCCACCTGCACAGTTAGAATTCGAAACTGAGTTTCGAATTTTGAAGTTAAATTTTTTTTTATATATATATTGCAATCAAGTCCCTGCATTATATTAAATTCTAATTTAAACTTACCCTAAACTTTATACTTATTACAAAATGACTCAACTTGAATTATACAACTCCATTTGAAAATCCGAAAGTACGTATGGAGTCCTCGCAAGACGAGGATCACATGCATACAAAAAATAACGAAGTCAAAATGGGACAAATTTTTTTTTTACTTGAAGTGAGTATCCTTATATCTTCTTCATTTCACATCCAAACTCAAAACTAATTATATATTTGTGATCCTCGTGAGGAGGGCTTCAAAATGACCTATAATATCAAAGCTATGTCCCAACGAAACAAAAGACGCCATTAAAGAGTTAAAAGCTTCGTCTTGAATTTTCTAACTCATAAGAAATTCATTTCACAAAAGAATTATATATATGGAATCTACGCATCGAGACGATCATTTTCGTATATAATATGATAAAAACTAATTGCAAATTAAATATCCTCATAAGTTACAGAACACAATTCATATATATATATATATATTCCATATTAAAGAAAATCTAAAAATAATTTTAAAATAAAATAATACTTACCTATTCGAATGAGAAAGAAGTAGTTTTCACCCTATCACTCATAATCTACTATATATATATATATATATATATATATATATATATATATATATATATATATACAAAGATAGATGGTTAGTTTGGATAAGAATTTACTGTTGTAATTCTTATCCAAACTTCTTCCACTTGCACACATCATCACTAAAATTTTTTTTTTTTTTTAAAACACGTGATCCCCCACACACACATATATATAATTATTATTATTATATAAATAAAGATATTACATCCACCCCTACTAAAAATAAAATTTCGTCCTCAAAATTTTACTTACCAGGTATAGGTAGATTCAGATATTTATTTCGTATGTCATCTTCGCATTCTCACGTTGCTTCTTCTTTATTATGTCGCCTACATTGAACTTTGACTAAAATAACTTCATGATTCCTTAGCTTATGAACTTTATTGTCAAGAATGGCTATAGGAAATTTCTCATACACTAAATTGTCGTCGATTATTATAACCTCATGGTTAACAACGTGACTTGGATCAAATATATATTTCCGTAACATGGATACGTGAAATACATCCTGTACTCCAGCTAGCTCAGGAGGTAAAGTTAATTTGTATGCCAACTCGTCAATTCGCTCCAAAATCCCGTACGGCCCAATGTATCTTGGCTTGAGTTTTTCCTTCTTTCCAAAGAGAGAAATTCCTTTCATTGGAGAGACTTTGAGAAAAACTTTATCCCCTTCCTGGAACTGCAAATCCTTGCGTCTTTTATCAACGCATGACTTCTGTCAATTTTGTGTTGTCAAGATTCTTCTTCTGATCTTCTCAATTGCTTCCATTGTCTTTTCTACTATCTCTGGTCCTAGAACTTTCTTCTCACCAACTTCGTCCCAATAGAGAGGAGATCCACACTTCCTTCCATAGAGTGCTTTGTAAGGAGCCATGCCTATAGTGGCTTGAAAACTGTTGTTGTAAGCAAATTTTATCAGTAGTATGTATCTTTCCCAATTTTTCCCAAAATTTAGGACGCATGCTCTCAACATGTCTTCCAATGTTTGAATAGTTCTTTCAGACTGACCATCAGTTTGAGGATGGAACGCCGTACTAAACTTTAACCTCGTGCACATTGCGTTTTGTAAGCTGTGCCAGAATTTTTATGTAAATCTTGGATCTCGATCCGAAACTATAGAAACTGGTACACCATGTAATCTGACAACTTCTTCTAGATAAATTTGTGCAAGCTTATCCATTCCGTGAGTCATTTTAATTGGAAGAAAATGCGCGAACTTGGTCAAACGATCAACTATCACCCATATAGCTTGATTTTCTCGTATTGATCTTGGTAATCCAAAAACGAAATCCATTGTAATGTGCTCCCATTTCCACTCAGGAATCTCTAATGGCTTCAAGAGCCCTGAGGGTCGTTGATGTTCTGCTTTTACTTGCTGGCAAGTCATATACTTTTGAATAAACAAACCTATATCCTTCTACATATTTCTCCACCAAAATGCATGCTTCAAGTCTTGGTACATCTTGGTTCCTCCTGGATGTACCGTGTACGGAGTACAATGAGCTTCTGACAAAATTTCTCTATTAAGATACTCATTTCTAGGAACACATAATCTTTTTCTAAAGACGAGTGCCCCATCTTCAGTGAGAGCAAATCTCTTTTCTTTCTCGATTTTCACATGTTCCTTAATTTTCCTGAAAAATTCATCTCCATCTTGAAGTTCCTTGACTCTATCTCTTAAGGTGGGTTTAATCAGTAACGCAGTTAACACTGCTTCAATGCTATTTTGAGGTATCACTACTTCCAAACTCATTCAAGAGAACTCCGCCACCAATAATTCTTGGTTTGTTATAGAGCAGGCCAATTCCCCTTTGCCTTTTTTTCTTAGAGCATCTGCTACCACATTTGCCTTCCCTGGATGGTACAGTATTGTACAATCATAATCTTTGACTAATTCCAACCATCTCCTTTGCCTTATGTTTAATTCCTTCTGCTCGAAAAAGTATTTTAAGCTCTTGTGATCTGTATAAATTTGGCATTTTGCTCCATACAGATAATATCTCCAAATTTTCAAAGCATGCACCACCACTGCCAATTCTAAATCATGAGTTGGATAGTTCTGTTCATGGATCTTGAGTTGTCTAGACGCATAGGCAACTACTTTATTACGTTGCATCAGAATACATCCCAATCCTTGCTTTGAAGCATCACTATAGATGATAAATTCTTCTGTTCCATCAGTAATTGTTAGTACAGGTGCAGTGACTAATTTCTGTTTGAGAATGTTGAAACTCTTTTCACACTCTTCCGTCCAACATGATTTTAACTTCCTTGCGAGTTAATTTCATCAAGGACCCTGCAATCTTCGAAAATCCCTCAATATATCTTCTATAATATCCAGCTAATCCAATAAAACTTCGTGCTTCTCCCACATTTGTAGGTGTCTTCCATTTCTCTACTGCTTCCACCTTGGCCGGATCCACCTCAATTTCTCGAGCTGACACGATGTGCCCAAGAAAGACAACTTTGTCTAACTAAAAATTACATTTCTTGAATTTGGCATACAACTTTTCCGTTCTTAGTGTCTCTAGAACGATTCTCAGATGTTCTTTATGTTGTTCCCGATCTCTAGAATACACTAAGATATCGTCAATGAACACGATCACGAATTTGTCCAAGTACGAGTGGAAAACACGATTCATCAAATCCATAAAAATTGTTGGTGCATTGCTGAGACCAAAAGGCATCACTACAAACTCATAATGCCCATAACGTGTTCTAAAAGCAGTCTTCGAAATATCACTTTGCTTGATTCACACTTAATGATATCCCGACCTCAGATTTATCTTGGAGAACACGCTAGCACCGCCCAATTGATCAAATAGACCTTCAATCCTTGGCAAGAGATACTTATTCTTGATGGTAAGTTTGTTCAGTAATCGATAATCGATACACATCCTAAATGAACTATCTTCTTCTTTACGAACAAAACAGGTGCTCCCCAGGGTGAAACACTAGGGTGTATGAAACTCAATTCTAAGAGTTCTTGTAACTGGATCTTCAATTCTTGCAACTCCTTTGGTGCCATTCGATAAGGTACTTTTGAGACTGGTGCTGCTCCCACTATTAGATCGATTGTGAATTCTACTTGCCTTTTGGGTGGCAAGCCTGGTAAGTCTTCTGGAAACTCATCTTCGTATTCCCGCATAATAGGAACATCCTCTATACTCATCTTTCTGCCTTCACTTTCCACAATACTCACTAAGAATGCTTGACATCCATCTTTCTTCATCATTTTGATTACTTTCATTGCAGATATAATTCGTGGTATTACTCCTATTTTTGCTCTGTGAAATGTAAACTTCTCGTCTCCTGGAGTTGGAACTGTACTTCTTTTTCATGGCATCTAATTACAGCATGATTAGCTCTAAGCCAATCCATTCCTAAGATTACATCAAAATCTTTCATCTCAATGACGTGAAGGTCTGCAAGTAGAACTCTGTCATTTATCCCTATCTTCACATTTTTGCACAACTTCATGGTTCAAATTGAGTTACCCGAAGGTATACTAACCTCAAGAGTTGATTTGTCTAACTCCTCACAATTATTTTTTACTTTCTTATACATCTTAGCAGATATGAATGAATGAGTGGCTCCCGTATCAAAAAGTATAAGAGCAGGAGTGCCAAATACTGATAGCATACCTGCCATTGTTTCTGGTTCTTCTTCAACTTCTTGCTATGTCATAGCATATGCACGAGCTGGTCTAGCACTCGATCCTCCTGTTGCTTTAGACTTTGGGCAATTTAGTATGGTGTGTCCCAGTTGACGACATCGATAACATATTCCAGTTCCATATAAGCATGCTCCAAGGTGATTCTTTCCATATTTTGGGCAGGGAGAATTTATTTTGAGTGGCGGTGCTCCTGATCCACCTCCGATTTTAATTTGCTTATTCTGAATCTTATGGTTTCCTTTTTTCGATCACCGGTCCTTTCCACTTGTGCTTTGCAGGTATCTCTATCGCCTTTTTATTTTGGTTACTATTGTTCTTCTGTCGAGATTCAATTTCTTGAGCTCTGGAGAAAGTATCTGCAAAAGTCATCATCCCTTGTCCAGCTAAGATAGTGTTAATCTCAGATCGTAATCCCTTTTCAAATTGTCTAGCTTTTTTCTCCTCTGTGTTGACAAGGTGTATGGCAAATTTGGAGAGTCGATTGAATTCTCTTTCATATTCGAGAACACTCATTGTTCCTTATTTCAAGTGCAGAAATTTACTTTTCTTTTCATCTCGGAATGACTGAGGCATGTAGTTTTGAATGATCGCATCCTTAAAGTCTTCCCATGTCATCCTTGCTTTTTGTTCAAGTGCTTTGGTGCGTCCGTAAGCCTCCCACCAGAAATCAGCTTCACCCACAAATTGGAAAACAGCGCACGAAATCTTCTGTGCATCATTGCAATCGAGATAAGTAAAAATCTTGTCCAACGACCTCAACCATTTTTTAGCTTCCACAGGGTCCTCCGTTCCATTGAATGTTGGTGGATTGAAACATCGAAATTGTTCAATTACCAAGGCTGGTTCATTTCTAGAAATAGGTTCTGATGGTGGTGGTGGTCGTACAGAGTTTGCCTGAAATTGTTGAGCCAATCCCCGAATGATTGTCACTAAATCATCTCCTGGGTCACCATGAACGTTCTCAAGATTCTCATTAGTAGGTAGGTTTTGTGGTCTTCTTCGACTCATGATATGTTCAAAGTTTTTATGCTCATCATTATTATATGCTGGTATATCATTAAAATACAATGAATAAGATGTATAAACACACATATAATTATATATACACATATATATATTAGTAATAGCAAAATGATGTCGTTGGCACTCTGATTGTGAAGTATACATATGCATCTAAAAGTCATTCTTAGTCTAGAATACTGTCAAGAAAGCCTATTTAGTGTGACATCTAGATTACCTATATACATCACTCAATTATGGGTCAAAAAGGTTCCATCTATTGGAACGTGTCACTACTAACTATAGCAAAATCTTAATAAGTCTGAGTTAGGCTAACCACTAGGGTGTCCTAATCCTCCACCACTCCATCATCAATATCCCCATCAACCTCGAAATCATCAGGTATATCAACGAACACCTCAACAGAATCCACTGGTACAGCCATCGGGAAATGCATCATCGGCACACCCAGGAATCTGATAGGGTGGGAGGTGCCTGGACTCTAAGGGCCCATGTGTGGTACAAACATACATTAAAAGCCACATAATTCAGGTCGTGCCCTGGAGGAGCCACGAACTTCTCAAAATAAATATGTCGAGCAATCTCAGCCCACACGTCGGGCAAGGTATGAATGAGGATGAAGCAGTACTGCACCTCCGTCACCTTCCGAGCTCCATGAAAATTCTCATGATGAATGATGAGCATTAAGGCGAAATGAGTGCCTAAGTCATCAATCTCAGTCCTGCCACAAAGGGCGGCTCGATGGGCTCTAGCAACGTTAATGTGAGCAATAGCTGCTTCCATCTGGTTAACACAATTTAAATTTACTCTAAGGTCATTAAAGAATTTAAAATATTAAAGAATTAAAATAATCACACATAAAAAAAAACCTAAAGTGTAATTATGACGTAATCATAAAATAGTCAATCCTAGGGTACGGTAATAGTTACTTGAGCAAGTCTTATATAGACCGCTCTGATACCACGCTGTAATGCCCCGGGTTACGCAATGGGGTTGGGACGCTACTAGATGTATATATATCCCAATATAATAATAAAGGAATCGAGAAAGCACAGCGAAAATATTATTATAATCCCCAAAATGATATTATAATAAAGTAAAAGTTTCATAGAGATTATTATATATTAGTGTCTACTCTCCCGAGTAGAGTGAAACATCCAAAATAAGTACGTTCAGATGATATATCTGAAATAAAGTTCTAACAAAATACCAATATAAGATATAATATAAAGTCCTCTATGGGCTTGGAACATCTGATGGAGTCTTTCCATCTTCTAAACCTTGTTCTGAAAATCAATAAAGGGTTAGCGTTTAAAATACACTCAGTGGGTTAACTTAAATGATTGCACAATTAAAAATAAATATGCATCCTAAACATACCATAAAATATAACATATGCCAATTTAATAAAAAATAATTTGCACATTGTCGTTCGATAACTCAATGAAAATATTTTAGACCGAATCGTCATCCGATAACTTGTGTTAGTTGGTCTGCGCGCATCGGGCCGCACCCCAGTACGATGTTAGCATACTTTAAAATATATTTTAGTACTGAACCGACGTAGCCAGTAACTTGTGTTAGTTGGTATATGTGCACCGAGTCGTCACCTCGTACAAGTGTTAGTAGAAAATATTTGTCATCGAACCAAAAGCACACATGACACATAACATGACATATAAGTAACACATATCACATTTTAACATAGCAATCATGACATAAATTTGTAGCACTCGGTAAAGAGTGAAAGTTACTCCCACCTCAAACTTTCAGGGAAATAGTAGACTGGACTACACTTGCTCTTAGGTCTCAGGTGTGTCTGCAAGGGTATACTTAAACTGAGTTCTACTTATAATAATAATTCCTAAAACTAAATTTCTAATATTAAAATAAACTAATTATTAACTTAAGAAATTATAAATAATTAATTGCTAAATAAAATAAGTTAAAATAATAATAATAATAATAATAATAATAATAATAATAATAATAATAATAATAAATAGAAATACATACTTTAAAATTTTAAGATTAATAATTTATCAATCACAATTTACAACTTTAATAATAATTTGTAATATTAAAAATATGGATACAAATGACATAAATAAATATTAAATAAAGATTCTAATCCTAAAATATTAATAGTGACAAAATTATATTTAATATTTTAAAAAAATTAAATCAAATCAAATAATAACTATATACATATATATATTAAACAAACAAATATAATAAGATAATTAAATAAACAAATACATAAATAAGTAAATAAATAAATAAATAAATAATAAACTGATTAACATAATACGCACACACGCAACCACCTGCACAGTTAGAATTCGAAACTAAGTTTCGAATTTTGAAGTTAAATTTATATATATATATATATATATATATATATATATATATATATATATATAATTGCAATCAAGTCCCTACATTATATTAAATTCTCATTTAAATTTACCCTAAACTTTATATCTATTACAAAATGACCCAACTTGAATTATACAACTCCATTTGAAAATCCGAAAGTACGTATGGAGTCCTCGCGAGACGAGGATCACATGCATTCCAAAATAACGAAGTCAAAATAGGATAATTTTTTTTTTACTTGAAGTGGGTATCCTCATATCTTCTTCATTTCACATCCAAACTCAAAACTTATTATATATTTGTGATCCTCGTGAGGAGGGCTTCAAAATGACCTATAATATCAAAGGTATGTCCCAACGAAACAAAAGACGCCATTAAAGAGTTAAAAGTTTCGTCTTGAATTTTCTAACTCATAAGAAATTCATTTCACAAAAGAATTATATATATGGAATCTACGCATCGAGATGATCATTTTCGTATATAATATGATAAAAACTAATTGCAAATTAAATATCCTCATAAGTTACAGAACACAATTCATATATATATATATATATATATATATATATTAAAGAAAATCTAAAAATAATTTTAAAATAAAATAATACTTACCTATTCGAATGAGAAAGAAGTAGTTTTCACCCTATCACTCATAATCTACTATATATATATATATATATATATATATATATATATATATATATATATATATATATATATATATATATATATATATATATAAAGATAGATGGTTAGTTTGGATAAGAATTTGCTATTGTAATTCTTATCCAAACTTCTTCCACTTACACATATCATCACTAAAATCTTTTCTTTTTTTTTTAAAAAAAAACATGTGATCCCACACACACATATATATAATTATTATTATTATATAAATAAAGATATTACATGATTGCCACATATATTTTTAAAAAAATATACTAGGAAATTACTTTACAATTAGATATATTAAGATGTATACATGATACATATATAAAGGGGAGATTAGTTAGACAAACGTAAATAATCCATAATTAATATTCCCTCCGTCCTGTCAAAACATATGGTACTCATTTTTTCCTTTTTAATAAAAAGGATTCACCACTATCGTCACATCCCTCTAGCTAATATAACTACTTAATGTACATTAAATAATAATACTCCCTCCATCCCCTTGAAAGGTATCCGTTGACTTTTTGCACGTGAATTAAGGAGTATAATAATTTAATGTATAGTAAGGGGAGAGAAATAATATTTTAATATGTAGTGGGTAGTTGTATTAGTATTAAGTGTGGGGTCATGTGTAGTAGTTGTAGGTCACATCAATCCAAAAAGGGAAATTGATACTTTGTTATGGGACGGACCCAAATGAAAAAATGAATACATATCAAGGGGACGGAGGGAGTATTCCTTAATTCATATGCAAAAAGTAAACGGTCTCCTTTACTCAAGACGAAGGTTACTTAATTCATGTGCAAAAAGTGAACGATCACCTTTACTCAAGACGAAGGAAGTAATATCTTTTCCTTGGTATTGCGTATCCCCCACATAAGGCGGGATACACAATACCATCATTTAATACCTAGGTACTTTAATACTTTTACTATTAATAATAATAATAATAATAATAATAATAATATGAATGTTAACCGTACTATAAGTTAATTTTTTAAAATAAACTAAAATATTAAACTATTTAAAATAAAATATTAATTTCAAGATTAACATGAAAGCGTCACGCACACAAATTTTTTTAAGAATGAACATGGTAAGTCATATACACAAATTTTTTTAAGGATGAACGTGGTAAGTCATATACACAATTTTTTTTAAGGAGGAATATGGTGACGCCGCCTACAAATTTAATTTTTTTAATAAAATATTAATTGAATTAAGATTATTAATAATAAGTGAGACTGTAAACAATTTTTTCTTCAAAAAACAAATGTGATGACACCACATTTATACTTAAATTTCTTTAACATATTTTAAATATATAATAATATTTTTATTAGGATTAAAATAACAAGTTTTCATAAAAAAATACATATAATATTATATTCTTATTAGATTAAATTAAAGCTTCAAAAAATTACTTAAAATAAAATATTAATTACTTATTAAGATTATTAATAGGAGAGATTAAATAAAACATTATTTAAAATATTAAATTACTTAAAATAAAATATCATTTGCCAGATTTATGTGAGAGCGTTACATACACAAATTTTTCCAAGAGCGAACATAGCTACACTACATATACAATTTTTTTTAGGAGGAATGTGGTATTGCCTTCTACACAATTCCAAAATTTTATCTTTATCAAGCACTTTAATTTTGTATGTACGTCATCACGCTCCTCCTAAAAAATGGTAGGTATTGTGTAAGACCGTCTTACATAAGCCCTTACGTGAGACGGATAAAAAGTTATAACATCGTTAACGTAAAGTGATACTCAATCGATGAAAAGTGATAATGATGCAGTGAATTATTTCATATACAATTTATACTATAAAAAAAGTGTTAATATTTTATAGCGAAATTGATAACATTTTATAGCGAAAGTGATTATAATGTCATCACTTTTTATCCGTCTTACGTAAGCCCTTACATGAGACGGTCTCACAAAGTTTTTGCTTAAAAAAATTGTGTATGTGTTTAAAATATATTTTATAATAATATATTTTGGCAAAAACTTGTGCGAGACCGTTTTAAGGACCTCATTCCGTGAGATGGATACTACTTGACCCAGTTGAATCAATTGGGTCGCGAGAATTTGACGGCGCGTTTGTAATATGTGCATTCCAAAATCCAATTTATTTGGTCAGATGTTCAACAACCACTACAAAAAAATTGGCCAACAGTGACGGATTTTGTGACGGATTGATGGACTTTGTGACGGACTTTGTGATGGGAAAGCGTCCGTCACCCGAACATGCATCACAAAGTGTTTGTGACGGTCCCGTCACAATTAGTGACGGATTTTGTGACGGAAAATATTAGTGACGGAATTTGTGACGATTTCTTTTAATCAATATTTATGATGAATTTTTGTGACGGACTCCATTTGTGATGGACTTTGTGATGGAATTTTTCGTCACAAACTTAAATTCTAAAAAAATTAATTTGGCGAGAATCGAACCTTGTTCGCTCACTTTAGTGCATGACAGCTCCAACCAGATCGGCTACAACTAACCCATTAATATTTTATTAAATTTCTACCCCTTATACCTTCTTTAGAATTTAATTATGTAAATTCTCCCCCAACCGGGTTTGAACCTGGGTGGGCAACAAGGAAGAGTGCTTGTGCACAAGTGTTAAGCCAAGTTGGCTAGAAGAGTTTAATGTTAGTTTTTAATAAATATTGTATATATTCCATTAATTTGTATTAAAATAACATCAACCAACTTTCAAAATAAATATGGTGGTAATATTGATTGATGTAATATATACTCCCTCCGTCCCCCAAAGTATTTCACACTTTCCTTTTCCATCCGTCCCTCAAAGTATTTCACACTTCACTTTTACTAAAAATGGTAATGAATACACTATAATAATACTTACTTTTTACACATATCCCAACAAAATACTCACTTTTTCACCCATTCCAATAACTTTACACACCTTTTTCATTAAATTAACTAAAATATTTCTTCTCTTTCTTACTTTATACTTAAAAAGTCAAAATTTTCTTAAACTCCGCGCACACAAATACGTGAAATACATCGGGGGACGGAGGGAGTATTAATATGACAAATAATTATTAAAACATTAATTAATTTTATTATTTATTTAAGATAAATATTAAAAATTTCAAAATTATATTAAAATATCCTTATAAATTTTAAATTTCAATCTATAAATAATATCTAAATATATTATTTATTTATAAATGAAAATAGTTTAATTTGCATTAAAATAAATAACATTCTTCTAATTTCTCAATTTAGAAAATACATAATCTTTATATTTTTCTAAATTTAATCAAAAACTTTATTTTTATCAATTAAACACACGATCTTCTTTTTAATTTAATCATCAACTTTTCTTTTTATATATATCTTATATATACAAATTAAGAGTACACGCTGCTATAAATATTTTTTAAAAAGTATGAAGTGTCGCAACATGGTTAAATTTCGTATTTAGTTTTTATTTTAATATTATATATATAATATTTCCACTTTTATTTATTTATTTATTATTATTATTATTATTATTATTATTATTCATGTATTTATCTTTAAATCATATATCTATAAATTAAAATCACCTTTAATCATATTTTTTTATAAGTTAAGGAATAGATAATCAATAAAATATATCCAACTTATTTATTTTATTGTTCATGTACATCTTTAAATTAAATATAACCTTTAATCATATTTTTTTATTGGAAATAGATAATTAAGTCAATCAATAAAAATATATTCAACTAATAATTTATTTTTTATTTTTATTCTTTCTTGATTACAAATAGATAATTAAATCAATCAATAAAAGTATATATATCTTTAAAAACACTATATAAATAGAGCAAATATTAATATATATACAACTATATAAGTAGAGCAAATATTAATTAATATACATAAATCACGTGTACTAATTCTTTAGGGCTATTCATGTTTATCTTCAAATTAATTACCACTTTTAATCATATTTTTTATTAGTTAGAATACTACTTTTATTTATTTATTTGTTTATTATTATTATTCATATATATTTTTAAATTATGCATATATATAAATTAAATACCACCTTTAATTAGATTTTTTGATTGGTTATAATAATCCATTCGCGTATTACGTGGGAATCTGTACTCGTATATATATAATCTTAAAAGTTTTATTATCTAATTACAAATTCATCTATTACAAAATATATGATTTTATTATTTAATAAAAATCAAGATACATAAATATTTAAATTATAACAATTCATACAACTTATTTCCGTTTAAAATTAAAGTAACTCTGTTTTTATAATTATTTTGATTTTAAAATTAAAATTATTATACAACACAGTATATTCAATAATTCAAGGTAAATAAAATTCACAATAAATATTAAAATAATAATAATTAAAAAAAATTGTTCTCATTATTATTTTAATTTTAAAATTAATATTATTATATACGACAAGGTATATTTAATATTTAAGTTTAAATAAATTCACAATAAATATTAAAAAAAATATCATTAAAAAAATGGAGTAACTTTGTTCTTATAATTATTTTAATTAAAATTAATATTATAATATACAACAATATAATATATTTAATTATTAAAATTTAAATAAATTCATAATACATATTAAAATAATAATAATTTCTTTAATAAAAAACATGTAAGTTGAACCTTTTTTTTTATAATTAAATTAAATAGCATAATATACATGTGTAATGAACAAATACAATTTTAATGATTTTTTTAAAACTGTAAATTGTGACGGACTTTGTTCGTCACAATGTTTGTGACGAACTTTGTGACGGACAAAGTCCGTCACAAATGAGACCATTTACATTGTGACCGCATTTTTCTGTCACTAATTAAAAAAAATAAAAAAATATTTTTGTGACGGAAAAAAGTCCGTCACAAATTTTTCCGTCACAAATGCCGTCACAAATATAGAGAATGACGAAATTTTAAACGGTCAACTATTAGTCGTCACTATTTTCGAAATTTCGTCACAAAGTCCGTCACAATTATGATGGCAAATTTTCCGTCACAAAAATCCGTCACTGTCGAGTAACTTTTTGTAGTGAACTCACAGCTTCCTTCTTTTTTTTTTAACTTGTTTTACTTAATAACCCCATATATATATTTATTTATTATTACGATTATTATTAATCAATTGTTTTTATTATTATTTTTTTAAATTTAAATTTAATTTTTATTATGAGAAATATTGCTATAATTTTCATAATCTTCTATTCTCTTTTATTTCATACATTTATATTCCATTTTTCTTAATAATATATTTTTTAAAATATACTCCCTCCATCCCATGGTAATATTGATGTCCGTTTTTTGCACGGAGATTAAGGAGTATAATATTTTAATGTGCAGTGAGGTAAGAGAAATAATATTTAATGTAAAGTGGGTAGTTGTATTAGTGTTGTGTGTGGGTCCTAAATGGAATAATTAATTATTTTGTGTGGGTCAAATTTGATAAAAAAAAATATAAATATTAACTTGGGACAACCAAAAATAGAAATTGTAAATCTTAACGTGAGACGGATGGAGTATAATTGATAGGTTTGATAAAAAGTAATACCGCTATTAATAAAATGTGATACTTAATCAATTAAAAGTGATGACTATTCAATTATATTATTTTATAAATAATTTATATAACAAATAAAAAGTGAAATAACTTTTAATTTATATTTTTTATTATTTAAAATTTTATTAATTTAAATTTTTTATTCACTTAATTTATTTTTAAATTAAAATTATTAATTTTTACAATGTGATACTCAATTGATGAAAAGTGATAACTTTATTGTGAATTACATTTTTAATATAAATGAAAAGTAATACTCAATTGATGAAAAGTGATAACTTTATTGTGAGTTACATTTCTATAATAATATAATTGAAAAGTGATAGCATTTAAAAAAAAAAAAGTGATAGTAACTTTTTTAAAAAGTGATAACTAATTAAAAAAGTGTATTTCATTAACAAATTACTAGAATAATATAAAGTGATAATAACAATTTTAATAAAAAATATTTCCTTATCAAAGAAAACTGATATACATCTAATTAAATTATTTCACGTATAATTCATTGCAATAAAAAGTAATAACATGCTTAATAGAAAGTTACACATAATAAAGAAATAGTAATAATCATTTAATTTAATTATTTTATGAATAATTTATAAGATTAATAAAAAGTGATAATATTTTAATATAAAGTGATACTTTGTTATAATAAAGTGATAATAAGACTGTTGAATTATCTAATAAAAAATTAATAATAATACTCCCTCCGTCCCGGATATTTTTACCCATTTGTACGGGCACAGAGATTAAGACGTGTTATTTTTTTAATATATAATGTAAGAAAAAGTAGGGATAAATTAGTAATTTAAAAAGAAAAGGTAAATAAAGTTGTTGAAAATGATGAATAAAGAGTAGAAAGTTATTAAAGTTGTTGGAATTGTAAAAATAGGTAATAAAATATTACTTATGTATTTTTACCATTAATTGAATGGGAAAAAATACGTGGAACTGTCCAAAATGAAAAGTGAGTAAAAATATGTGAGAAGTAGGGAGTAATAATAATTAATTAATTAATTAATTAAAAAAAAACATAATATTCCTGAATGGTGGCGCCTGGGAGTTTAAAATGGAAAATTTTTAATTAAAACATTCAAATGGGCTTTCTAAGTGATCTCACGCGTTTCGGCCTCAAAAATCCGGATAAGGTAAGTTCTCGCACACAGGTTCGACCACGTCAAGCAGGTCGAACCCCGAGCCACAGGTCGAACCCCAGGTCGAACCCCGCTACTGGAAGAATTCTGCACAGGTTCGACCTTCTGGACAGGTCGAACCACTTAGGTTTTGGTCGAACCCCAGGTCGAACCTCAGCACTGGACAACTCTTGCTCCCGATTCGACCAACGGGCAAGTCGAACCCCAACATCGTGGTCGAATCCTCCTTCTTGCAAACTGGTTCGACCATGGTTCGACCTGATGGCCAGGTCGAACCAACTGAGTCATGGTCGAACCCTTCTCTGTATTGTCCAGCAACGTTGGTTCGACCTGCTGGAGAGGTCGAACCCTCCTCCAGCCAGGTCGAACCCACCTACTTCTTGGGCGGTTCGCATGGCTTCGACTCCGTCTCTTCGATTCTTGGCTCTTTCACTCCGTTTTTACTAAGAAAACACTCAAATAGCTCCACTAACATCTGATTCATGCTATTTCACAATATATATAGGTTTTCCACCTATTTCCACATCAAAACTCTCCAAAACTAGCACAAAACATAGCGCCAAACTTGTGAATTTACACACTCATCAAACCCCCAAACTTACATGTTGCTCGTCCCGAGGCAACCAATTTAAACCACAGGAGTCGTGTATAATTCAACAAGATCAAGTACAACACATATTACACATGCCACTTCATTGAATCAAACAAGAATTACTTGCATCAAATATGTCACTCATGTAAAATCAATCTAATCACACACCATTCGGAGCACTAAGTAATCTCACTGACAAGATAAGTCTTTACTCTCATTCACTCGTGCGTGAGGCACTATAGGCTAGTATAAACACTCATATCAATTCATATTCACGCGTAACCATAAGCTTGGCAAAGGTCTCAGAAATCAACTTACATTAGATTAACACTAGGATCACAAAGGACTTGTTTCTAGGTTGTAATGTTGGCTCTTTGGAAAGGGTAGGAAAATTTGATCATAGTAACTTAATACACTAGTAGAGAGTTACCTTGGAGGTTCTTGATTTCCCATTCGGCTTCATATTCTCCTCCAATTCTTCTCTTGCACTTGCAATTATCAATTTTCCTTCTCTTCCTTGCATCAACATCATTCTTCTTTTAATTGCTCGGGTACCAGTTATAGGCACTACCCTTCTCGAACATCGTTCGGCTGTTTCTTAGAAACTTCAAGCCCCATGTATAAGCAATTCGGGGTACCAATTTTAGGCACTATCCCTAACAAGATTTAACCATGCATATTTCTTACTGAACCTCATTCCATCTTCCCTTTGTTCCACACTCATTCACCTTATTCTCTCTACCAATGGATAGGGTATTTTCAAAGCTCAAATAAGGTAATTAAAGCTCGTATATCTGGCTTGCCAAAGAAAAAGCTTTTAAAAGGCTCAAACAGGGCTACCAAAGATTTATAAGATCATTAGGAAAGGTGAAATTTGGCTAAGTGACTCAATTAATCAAAAATGGCCTAAGATCATATCCTAATATTTCATCAATTGTAAGTTTCAAACAAGACTCCAAGCCAAGTTCTAGAATACGTTCATACGAATGATTCTCTCAAGAATAAACTATCATGATTAATCATGATGAAGGCTCAAATCCTCACATAGGTAATCAATTCCTAATACTCCTCATAGCACATAATCAAAATCAATTCCTCATGAATTCCATATACTTAACAAATTAGTCATGCTCTTTCCAAATGAAAATAAACACGTAAACATATGAATGCACATAATCAACACCCATACAGAGCAACGATACAAGATCAACTATATCAAGTACATTCCACTCACACATGAATCACACCCCAATCTGTAAAAATAAAAAGAAGAATGGGAGATAAGATGAATCGGAGAAACCAAAAGAAAACCTGAAACTACTCCTTAGGAGCATCATCATCCTCATCATCATCGTCATCCTCATCCATTCTATTTTCCACAGCTCGGCACAAACTGGTAATGTGTTTGTCCATCATATCAACTCGACTACTCACTCTACCAACACGCTCATCCAAGGCAGAATACCTTTCGTTCAGCGTGGCGTAGTTGGCGTTAGCGAGCGCGAGTTGCCTGTTCGTCTCTTGTTGTGTAGCTACCACCGCGATCAGCTGCTCATGAATTAAGCGAAGCTGCTCCCGAGTACCTGGAACTGCTCGCCGCTGCTGCGGTCCTGGAGCATGCTGAGGCGCATCATGCTGCTCTCCTTCCGGAATCTCCATCTCCGGCTGCTCCTCTACCTGATCCTCCTCTTCAGACTGCTGTGGCTGAGGTGGACGGAACTCTCCTCGATCAACAATCTGCTGTAACTCAGCCATCCTTCCCTCAGCACACATCTGTGCTACCGCTCTCCAATCACCCCCCGACTTCGCTGCCACAGATAAAGCGGTGTGTCCTAGAGAATTCATTAGTCTATTCCTTGCTTCCCGAATAGTTGTCAAGTTGCTCACGTCGAAGGGAAATATAAATTCGAAAGGCTTGACACCTCTCGTAAAAAACCAATCTCCATTTCTAAAATGGGCAAACCCTCCCTTCGCGCACGTGCTCATAATCAAATCGGGTTCTCCTTCTACTGGTGTAATGCCGGTGAGGTCCAAGTTGTAATGCTCAGCCAAAATCGTCAATAACCCTCCAATATTCACCTTTTGAAAACCAATGGTCTTGAATCGATTCAGCTGCGCAATAAAATAGGCTCCAACGTTGAACTTCACTCCGTGCAACATACACCACAAGGCATATAACTCTCCTCTAGACACAACACTGCCCTCCGAGCGGGCGAACAACGTGTTGCTCAGGATGCGGTCCATGTACCTCAAGACAGGGTTCTTTATTGCGGAAGCACGAGCCTGTCTAGTCTTGTAATCACGAATCTCCCCCGTGATCTCCCTCCAAAATCGCTTTACACCGAATGCAGCACTTTCTAAACGAGGGATCTCCAAAGGTGTCTCAAACAGCTCGTTGAAATCCTCAGACGTCCATCTCCTACTCACTCCACCAAGCTGAAACGTACACCGATAGGGGTATCCAAGCGGGTCCTTCTCCATCTCAAACGAACAAACCACTTCCGCTGTAACATGGAAGTACGTCGGCCTCTTCAGCTCCATGAATCTTCGGATCCCTACTTGATCAAACATCCAAAATATATCATCCCCTATTCTCATTATCCTCATCGCTTCATCATCTTGGTATCGAGTGCGAGCTATCTTGTCTGAAACTTCTTCCCACTTCTCTTTAATCTCGTCCCAACCTTGCATCCTAATCTTGAAGTTATCAGGCAAACGGTCTTGTAGCCTCAGTTTTCTTGTCACTTTGTCCAAGTTTGAAGGCCTGTCATGCCTCTTCTTTGATCTCTCCTCCTCTGCTTTTCCTTTCCCTTTGCTTGATACTTGTCCCTTTCCTGAAAACAAATACTTCAATCCAACCAACAAGACAAGAAAGCACGTATTGTACTAGCACATCACATACTCTACTCAAGACTTCAAGCATCAATGCATATTCATACAAACTATCATCTCAACACCACTTGCTTATTCAACATTTTCAAAACATCTTCAATTATACCTTCTTTAATCATCAAAACAGAACCAACAAGCATGCATTAAGCAATTCAAGTAATTCAATCAAAAATTCAACATGCTTTCCTCCATAAACTACTTTAATTCTATCAATTTCAACCAAATCAACATGCTCATTCTATGATATATTCTATATCCTTGATTAATTCACATAAAAATCCAAGTTCTATCAATAATCAATCAACCACAATCCAAGAAACAAGAATTCATATGAAACCAATCAAAATATCAACATTCACCATGAAATTCAACCATACTCAACATCAATTCTCTATTACACATCAAATTGCTTACCTAAACCTTCAATCCTAGAGTAATTAAGTTGGAAAAAACGTACCTTGTGACTTGCCCATGGTGAAAAACCGATCGAAAACACAAAACACCCAGAAACGCGATTTCAGCCCTAACTCGCGACGAAATCCGCCCAAATCCGAGACCAAATCGATAATTCAAGGTGTAATGTTGTGTAATCGGTGCGAAATCAAGTGTAATTGAAGAATTTGTGCAAGGGTGTAGAGGTTCGAAGAGGGTTCGAGGTTTGATGTTTCGAAAAAGTGATCGAACCCCTCTGAAAATTCGAACTTAAAACGCGTACCTGGCTTGGTTCGACCTCGGGTTCGACCACCTGTACTGGTCGAACCATGGATGGCGAGGTCGAACCTCTCTTCTGGACAAACAATCTTCTTGGTTCGACCAGGGGTTCGACTTGCTAAACAGGTCGAACCTTTCATGAATTGGTCGAACCTCTCTTCTGGAAAACAGAGTGCTTCCGACTGACAGGCTCGACCTTAGGTTCGACCCCATGATCAGGTCGAACCACTATAGCTTTGGTCGAACCTCCTCTCTGGACAACTTTCAATGTCAGGTTCGACCATAGGTTCGACGTCATGGTCAGGTCGAACCACTATGGCTTTGGCCGAACCTCCTCTCTGGACAACTTTCAACGCCGGTTCGACTTCCTCTGCTTTTGTTCGACCTCTGGCTCTGGTCGAACCACTGCTAGACTTGGTCGAACCTACCTCCTGATTTCCAAAACTGAGTGTTCTTCATTCACTACATACTTCAAACTTCAACACAACCTCATTAGGTATAATCTAGAGCACAACTTCAGAAATTGTTCCACATAATATCATTCATGAGTATCTCCGTATAAGAAAAACACAACCAAAAACCACTGAACATTAGGCAAATTGTAAAAAATCGTCACATCAAAATCGATTAAAATTTCAACATGGCCGCAAAAACCAATTCCCCTAACAAACAATACAAAGAAAAGATTATACTCTTAATGCTTCAATGAGGTAATAACATCACACCCCCCCCAAACTTAGTAAAAACGTAAGTCGAAACTAAGTTTGAAAAGAGATGTAATTGCCTATTGGTAAGCATCTTAAATACAAAAATTTCTTACTCACACGAAAAAAATAAAGCAATAAAACGGAAGGGCAAGCCCCCAACAGGCGCTCATGTTTAACGTCGTAGAGTCACGACGGTACCAAATCAGAACAAGGTATCATCAAAAATGACACACGCATCATCCGGCGACCTATAATGCTTCAATCGATGCCCATTCGCCGCGATAACGTCACCATCTTTGTCAATAAGCTCATAACTCCCCCCTCCTAAGGCTCGATGAATCATGAACGGTCCCGTCCACTTAGACTTCAACTTGCCTGCAAAGAGCTTTAAACGAGAGTTAAAAAGTAGTACCTCATCTCCTTGCTTGAACTCCTTGTACGAAATTTTAGAATCATGCCACCTCTTCATTCTTTCCTTATAAATCTCTGAATTCTTGAAAGCACGACTCCTAAACTCATCCAATTGATTCATGTGAGTTAGCCTCAACTCCTTTACATCCCTAAGGGTCAAGTTCAAGCGACGCAAAGCCCAAAATGCTTTGTGTTGGATTTCTACGGGTAAGTGGCACGGCTTCCCATAGACAATTTGATACGGTGACATATCTAATACCGTCTTGTAAGCGGTCCGGAACCCCCATAACACATCATCAAGCTTCATAGCCCAATCTTTTCGATTAGTTCCTACCACTTTCTCCAGAATTTGCTTTACTTGACGGTTGGAGACCTCCGCCTGCCCATTGGCTTGCGGATGATAGGGTGTAGTAACCCTATGCCTAACACCATAATCCTTAAGCACCTTCTCCAGAAATTTATTGACGAAGTGGGAACCTCCATCACTAACTAATGCTCTCGGAACTCCATAACGGGCAAAAATATGTTTCTTTAGGAAAGATAAAACAACTTTCGAATCATTAACACGAGTAGGAATTGCTTCCACCCACTTCGAAACATAATCCACCGCAAGAAGAATGTAGAGAAACCCATTCGACGGGGGAAAAGGTCCCATAAAATCGATCCCCCATACATCAAATATCTCCACGACTATGCTAAGCTGCAATGGCATCTCATCTCTCCTACCTATATTACCCATGCGCTGGCATCTATCGCAAGACGCCACATAGCTCTCACTATCTCTAAACAAAGTAGGCCAATAAAGAGCGGATTGAAGTACCTTAGCTGCAGTTTTTTGCGCTCCGAAATGCCCCCCATTCGGTTGTGCATGGCAGAACTCCAGCACACTTTCCATTTCCATCTCGGGTACACATCTTCGGACAATAGAATCTGTACAAATCTTATAAACAAACGGATCATACCATATAAATGTCTCAACATCCCTACGAAATTTCGCAAGTTGATATCGGTTGAGATCCCTTGGAATTTCACCAATGACAATGTAATTAACATAATCCGCGTACCATGGATCCATACCTTGCGCTGCAACCACACATGCTCGCTCGGCCCCTTCAACAACCACAGCCATGATCTTCTCATCAGGGAACATCTCTTCAATATACTCGAAAGAATTATCACAATGCTCCCTAGTCTCCAACCTTGACAAGTGATCGGCCAACACATTTTCTGTTCCTTTCTTATCCCGAATCTCCAAGTCAAACTCCTGCAGTAGTAGAATCCATCTTATAATCCTAGGCTTTGTCTCCTTCTTCTCCATCAAATAACGAATCACTGAGTGATCCGTATACACAATCGTCTTCATGCCAACCAAATACTGACGAAACTTATCGAATGCATACACAACAGCCAAAAACTCCTTTTCAGTTACCGTGTAATTCTTCTGTGCCACATCGAAAGTCTTACTCGCGTAGTAAATGGCGCAGAACTTCTTCTCCCTTAGCTGCCCAAGCACCACACCCAATGCTACATCACTTGCATCACACATAAGTACAAACGGTTGCGTCCAGTCCGGTGTGATCAAGATAGGGGCAGTAATAAGCGCCTCCTTCAAAACTTGAAAAGCTGTTAAACACTCATCATTAAACACAAAAGGAATATCCTTTTCAAGTAAATGAGATAAGGGCTTAGAGTATTTTGAGAAGTCTTTAATGAATCTCCTGTAAAAACCGGCGTGTCCAAGGAAGGATCGCACTCCTCTTTCATTGGTCGGTGGTGGAAGCTTCTCAATTGCCACCACCTTAGCACGGTCTACCTGTAATCCCTTGGTGGAAACATAATGCCCAAGAACAATCCCATCTTTCACCATGAAATGGCACTTCTCCCAATTCAAGACAAGATTAGTTTCTTGACACCTTTTCAAAACAACAGCAAGGTTAGACAAACACATATCAAAAGAAGAACCAAAAACTGAAAAATCGTCCATGAATACTTCCATGATCTTCTCTATCAAACCATCAAAAATCGCCATCATGCATCTCTGAAAAGTAGCAGGCGCATTACACAATCCAAACAGCATTTTCTTAAAAGCAAAGGTCCCGTAGGGGCAAGTAAAAGTGGTCTTTTCTTGATCCTCGGGAGCAATCATGATTTGATTATACCCCGAGTATCCATCCAAGAAACAATAGAACTCATACCCTGCAAGACGATCCAACATTTGATCCATAAATGGAAGAGGGAAGTGGTCCTTACACGTGTTCTCATTCAATTTCCTGTAATCCACACATGTACGCCATCCCGTAGGAATTCTCGTGGCTATCGCTTCTCCATCCTCAGCTTTCACTACAGTCATACCCCCCTTCTTAGCAACTACATGCAATGGACTCACATGGGGACTATCACTAATAGGAAATATAATTCCAGCATCCAACCACGTAAGAATTTGCTTCCTTATCACCTCTTGAATTGCGGGATTCACCCTACGCTGATTCTGAACACTAGCTTTGGCTTCATCCAACAACCTAATCCGATGCATACAATACGAAGGACTAATACCTTTCAAATCATCAAGTGACCACCCTATTGCAGACTGATACTTCCTCAAAACATCTAATAACTCCTCAAGTTGATCATCATTAAGAGAAGAAGATACAATTACCGGATATTGTGCATCATCACCAAGAAAAGCATACTTCAAGTGATCCGGCAATGGTTTCAACTCCTCATTTCTTTTCTCCACTGGAGTGTTTTCATTATCCAACGGCAAGTACTTCCTGGTCCATTTGACTTCTTCCACTTTATTTCTCTCCAATGCAAACCTGTCATCACCAAAAGCAAGTAAGTTTTCAAGAAATTCAATACATACCTCGTTAGAAAGTCCGTCAAGCTCCGTAGTGGGATAAGTAAGAGATTCCATCAAACATGTCTCAAGAGGATCCTTTGACAAGATCAAAGACATATCCTCCTTCACAATCTCCTCCACCACGTCAATACTATAACATTGGGACTCCATTGGCATTTTCATCACTTTGTCCAAGTTGAAAAGTACTTCTTCTTTGTCCATTCTCAACTTCAGTTCTCCTTTCCGAACATCTATCATAGCTCCAGCCGTAGCAAGGAATGGCCTCCCCAAGATTAAAGGAACATTATCCTTGTCATCATCCATTTCTAATACAAGAAAATCCACAGGAAAAACTAGCTTCTCCACCTTTACTAGAACATCTTCAACTATTCCTTTCGGAAACGTCATTGATCTATCTGCCAATTGGAGAGCAACAGTTGTCGGGGTCATCTCCCCCAAACCAAGCTTCTGAAAGATGGACAACGGCATCAAATTGATGCTTGCCCCAAGATCACATAAAGCTTGCCGTGCTGGCCCCTTCCCGATCTCACAAAGAATAGTAAAGCTCCCCGGATCTTTCATCTTTGGTGGCAACTTCTTTTGAATAATTGAGCTACAATTCTCAGATAAGTTTACCGTTTCAACTCCGGTTAACCTTCGCTTCTTCATCAATATGTCTTTAAGGAACCGAGCATAATATGGCATCTCCATGATTGCCTCTGAAAAAGGGATGTTCAAGCTTATCTTGTTCATTATCTCTGAAAACTTCTTGAACTTCTCTTCCAACCCCTTCTTCACTAGCTTGTAGGGAAACGGTGGAGGTATCTTTGTTTTGGGAATCCCCCATTCATCACGATCAACCTTTTCCGCTTTCTCCTTTTCGGCTCTTAATCGCTTAGCTCTTTCCCATTTTTTCTCAGCTATTATGTCTGTACTTTGCTCATTCCGTACCACTGGAGTTGCATCAACATCAAAAGGAACAACAGGTGCATCAAACAACACATCTCGGCGAGGTTCGACTGGGGTTCGACCAGGCTGAAAGGCCGAACCAGGACTGTATTGGTCGAACCTCTCTCCTGGAAGACTGATCTCATTCTGCTCCGGAGGTTCGACTTGGGTTCGACCAACATTAGAGGTCGAACCACTGACCCTTTGGTCGAACCGCTTCACTGTATAATTTCCATCCTTCGGTTCGACCTGGGTTCGACCTGAAGAGTTGGTCGAACCTTCGTGATCGTGGTCGAACCGTTCCTGCATCAAAACAGAGTGCTCTGGCCGATGAGGTTCGACCAGGGTTCGACCTGTAAAGTTGGTCGAACCCTCCGCGTGTTGGTCGAACCGCTCCTGCATCAAAACAGAGTGTTCTGGCCGATGAGGTTCGACCTGGGTTCGACCTGAAGAGTTGGTCGAACCCTCTGCGTGTTGGTCGAACCGCGGCTTAGAAAATTCCAACTTCGATTCCGGCCTCATCGGTCCCTCGTACTGCGTTCCTGACCTCAGTGTGATGGCATTACACGACTTTGGATTCTCTATACTCTGAGACGGAAACTTACCTTTTCCTACAGTTTGAGTCAATGTGTTCACATTCTCTGCAATTGTACCCATCAACAATGTGAGATCTTTCACTTGAGTGGACAAATCTCTGTGGTGATCATCAATCTTTTTCTCAAGCTTTGCCTCAAGGCGATTCACTCTTTCATCATTCTTTACCATGTACCGGTTCACAGTATCCTCGAACCCAGGCTTTCCTTCTTCCACCTTTTCTCCCGGATCAACACCCATCGGAAGTTGCACTGCATTGTTCGTATTGCTCCATGAAAATTCAGGCCTCCTTGGTTGCTGTTGATAACTACCAGATGGACCACGATTATTCAAGTTCCCTCGATAGTTCCCTTGGTAGTTCCCTTGGTAGTTCCGGTTTCCTTGATTTGGGTACCTCGTTCCTTGGATACTTTGACCCATGGCATAATTTGCTTCCTCCAATTTGTCTTGGATGGTTCCATTATTCATCATCTCTTGCTGCAAGATTGGCACTCGTTGGGATATCTCGCTGATCTGCTTCTGTTGAGACTCAAGTAGCTTGTTGATATTAGACAAGCTCGAAACGATCTCATCCTCTCTCTTAGTCTTCACCATTGCTTGTTCAACCTGAGCTACCTTTCCAAGAACATACGTACCTCTAACTCTATCAGTGGGCCAATCCCTCGAATTCATTGATATGTCTTCAAACAATCTCTCGGCCTCAACGGATGACTTTGTAAGCAATGCTCCATTAGAAGAAGCATCAAGTAGCACTCTTGATTCACAGTCCAATCCGTTATAAAATATACTGATATATTGGGCTTTAGATAACCCATGTTGAGGACACTTCCTGAGCATGTCCTTGAATCTATCCCACGCTTCATGAAATTTCTCTCCCCCACTGATAGCAAATTGGTTAATATCTTGCTTCATCTTAAACACCTTCGAAGGTGGCATATACCTCTCCAAGAATCTTAACTTCAATTGCTCCCACGTGGTGCACTCAGCTGCATTAATAGTATCGTACCAATCCCTCGCCTTTTCAGTAAGCGAGAATTTGAACAAAAGGATCTTCCTAGCATCTTCATGTTCTCCTACGTTTTTTTGAGTACTTGCATAGCCCAAGAACTTGTTCAGATGCTGCTGCGGATCCTCGAAAGACCCTCCTGAAAAGGAGTTCCTTTCTATCATGCTAATAAGAGCGGGATGAAGATCGAACGCTGTGTTAGTTCCCCTTGCTCCTAAAAGCTCATAATTTCCAGCCCCATTATTTCTGAAAACCTCACGGATGGCTAGATTATCCGGATTCGCTGCCATGTTGACTGTTACTACTTCCAAATTAACTTCAGTTGTAGCCTCAATCGCTTGCGAAATCTGCTCGTCAACCTCAACTCCAAAATTCAGAGCTTCAGTTGAGTCTATTGCCTTTGCCTTGCTCTTCTTCTTTTTCTTCTTTCTTGATGATGCTCCAATCTCAGGATTATACGGTTCAAGATTACCTTTCTTTGATCTTGTGAGCATACACCTAAAACGAATAAGAAAGAAAACAACAAAACAAGGTAAATAGTCCTAATAAACTAGAAATAATACAAAAAAGATAGTTTACGCCGTCCCCGGCAACGGCGCCAAGAACTTGATATGGGTTTTCTCAACACACAAATTAATCCTCAAGTATAAGGATATCAATTGTAGTCGCGAAGATGACCAAGTTACAATATCGAACCCACAGGACGAATAAATATCAATTTTGTGATCTTCTAGTATATTTTAGACTATGTTGGTAATTGTAAAGGTTTAATGGATAGTAACTTCTAATCGAATTAACAAAAGAAATAGCAAAAGTAGAGAGAAGTGAGTTGTGATCAATAAGAATGATAGGTAGTTCATTGGGTCATCCAGTTTCACTAGCAATTCGTATTTTCGTATGATGGTGTCCGACTCTGCCCTGTGGTTTGTGGACGCATCACTAGACCATGCAAGTTTACTCTATAGACACAAGTAAATATGCGCTTGACACGTGTGAATAACATCGGAGCAAGAGATATGCTTCATCCCCCTTTCTAGGTACTACCATAATCCATTATCTTCTACGTCTAGAATCTAACCCGATTTGATCTCCCTTTTTAGGCACTATAAAGTTATACTCTTCATCCTATTCATCAACCCGAATTCAATTCAATTCATGAATATTCATATAAGACAGTTCTAATAATACTTCGGAATCCCTTCACTTAGAATTATAACAATAAACCCTGCTCAGTAGTGAACGCACTCAATCAATAACCATGTTATGTATTCAGACTCTACACAACGATCATTGATGCACAAAACGACTATGAGTATGGATTAAATATGCAATCTTATATAAAACAAACCACAGGTAGTGTTGTACGGAGTTTTACACACGAAACACGAATTACATCATGAAACTTTCATAACCCTAGAACTACCAAGGTGGTTCTAGCCCATGATTGATCTAGGAACAATCATGGTTAGATTAATCATTCTTACTTGAACCTTCAGTGAACCTCTGTCACAGCCCTCCGAATGGATCACCACCTCTACTCTTGTCTCTCCTACGATTGACGATCAAAAGCTCTCTTTATTCTCTGTATGAGCCTCCTTTTATACTTGTAATCACGTCTCTAGGGCTTGGAATGGGCTTTCTAAGTGATCTCACGCGTTTCGGCCTCAAAAATCCGGATAAGGTAAGTTCTCGCACACAGGTTCGACCACGTCAAGCAGGTCGAACCCCGAGCCACAGGTCGAACCCCAGGTCGAACCCCGCTACTGGAAGAATTCTGCACAGGTTCGACCTTCTGGACAGGTCGAACCACTTAGGTTTTGGTCGAACCCCAGGTCGAACCTCAGCACTGGACAACTCTTGCTCCCGATTCGACCAACGGGCAAGTCGAACCCCAACATCGTGGTCGAATCCTCCTTCTTGCAAACTGGTTCGACCTGATGGCCAGGTCGAACCAACTGAGTCATGGTCGAACCCTTCTCTGTATTGTCCAGCAACGTTGGTTCGACCTGCTGGAGAGGTCGAACCCTCCTCCAGCCAGGTCGAACCCACCTACTTCTTGGGCGGTTCGCGTGGCTTCGACTCCGTCTCTTCGATTCTTGGCTCTTTCACTCCGTTTTTACTAAGAAAACACTCAAATAGCTCCACTAACATCTGATTCATGCTATTTCACAATATATATAGGTTTTCCACCTATTTCCACATCAAAACTCTCCAAAACTAGCACAAAACATAGCGCCAAACTTGTGAATTTACACACTCATCAGCATTCACCACCTTCATTCTACACAATATCCAAAACCCTACAACCATCCATGGAGCTATGGAGAGAGATTCGTCTGTCGAATCAAGTGAGAACCAAGTGAAGATTCAAGACGGAGAGAGACGTAACGGCGCCTGCATCTAGGGTTCACTTTGTATCTTAATTTATCTTGTAATTTTTAAGGCTGTGGGTAAGATCTAGCCAACCATCATGATTGTTCTTCGATCAATCATGGGCTAGAACCGCTTTGGTAGTTCTAGAGTTTATGAAGATTTTATAAGTTAATTGAACTTTCGTGTGTATACTCCGTACAACACTACTTGTGGTTTATTTTATATAAGATTATGTATTTTTAATTCATACTCAGAGTTGTTTTGTGCATTATTAATTGTTATGTAGAGTCTGAATACAGATCTTGATTAGTGATTGAGTGCGTTCACTGCTGAGCAGGATTCTATGTTATGATTCTAAGTGAATGGGTTCTGAAGTCTTATTAGAACTATCTTATATAAATACTTGTTGATTGAATCGTATTTGGGTTAATAAGTAGGATAAAGAGTATAACTTCATTGTACCTATAAAGGAAGATCATATCGGGTTAGAGTACTAAGCGCATGAGAAATAATTGATACTGATAGTACCTAGAAAGGAGGCTGAATTATATCTCTTGCTTCAAAGATATTCACACGTGTCCCACGCTTATTTACTTGTGTCTATAGAGTAGATTTGCATTGTTTAGTGATGCGTCCATACTCCACAAGGTAGAGTCTGATATTGATACACGGAAGGGAAATTAATGAGTAAAACTGGATGGCCCGAAGGACTACCTATCCTCTCACTTATTCAATTTCGTTCGATCTCTACTGCTTATTTATTTTAATTGTTCTTTTAATTATTTAGTTATTGGATACTTAATCATACAACTATTTTGCCATAATAGTCTTAATACATTATAATACATTTAAATTAATAATAATACGTTCTTTGGGTTCGATAATCACTTAATTGCTTATCAAAGATACAATAGAATCCTTAACACTTTGGGATTAATATTGTTGTTGAAAAAATGCTCATCAAGAAGAACAAGAATGTAGAACCAACGAAGGCTCTTAATTTAGGAGTTGAAGTTGACAAGCTGAATCCGCAAGCAACTGAAGCTGCAATCGAATTTAACTTGGAAGCAGAAGCAGTCAATATGGTAGCAAATTCGGATAATCTTACCATCCGTGAAGTCTTTAAGAACAACAGAGGAGGCAATGCAGGGCTGTTAGGAGCAAGTGGGGCCAGAGCTGATTTGATCTACACCCTGCTCTTATCAGCATGAGTGAAAGGAGTCCCTTCTCTAGGGGAATCTTTGAAGATCCTCATCAACATCTAAATAAGTTTCTTGGTTATGCACGTACATAAAAAGATGCAGGAGCTCATGAAGATGCGAGGAGGATCATCTTGTTTAAGTTCTCGCTGAATGAAAAGGTGAGAGATTGGTACGATAATCTCAATGCTGCTGAATGCGATACCTGGGAGAAATTGAAATTAAAAATTTTGAAGCATTACATGCCACCTTCAAAGGTGTTTAAGATGAAACAAGAAATCAATCAATTTGCTATACATGGTAATGAGAAGTTTCATGAGGCTTGGGACAGATTCAAGGACATGCTTCGAAAGTATCCACAACATGGGCTTTCTAAAGCTCAATACATCAGTATTTTCTACAATGGATTGGTCTGTGATTCTCGAGTGTTGCTAGACGCTTCTTCTAATGGAGCATTGCTTACAAAGTCATCCGTTGAGGCCGAAAAGCTCTTTGAGGATATTTTGATGAATTCAAGAGATTGGCCAACTGATAGAGTGAAAGGCACTTATGTTCTTGGAAAAGTAGCACAGGTTGAGCACACAATGGTAAAGTCAAGTAGGGAAGATGAGATCGTCTCTAGTTTGGCTAGTATCAACAAGTTACTTGAATCTCAGCAAAAGCAGATTACTGACATAGCTCAGCGAGTACCAATTATGCAGCAGAATGTGTGTAATGAAGGAGCTAGCCAAGAGGAGATGGAAGATGCGAACTATGCCATGGATCAAAGTATTCAAGGAACGAGGTTCCAAAATCAAGAAAATCAAAATTACCAAGGGAACTACAATAATCGTGGTCCCCTGGGTAATTATCAACAACCAAGGAGGTCGGAGTTTTCACGGAGAGATCCTAATACAGCAATACAACCTCTTGTTGGTGTTGATCCAGGTGCTAAGGTCGAAGAAGAAAAATCTGGTTTTGTGGATACAGTGAACATGTACATGGCAAGGAAAGATGCAAGAGTAGATAGTCTCGAGGCCAAGCTTGAAAAGAAAATTGATGCAAATCATGAGGATATTTCTAAGCAAATGAAGGACTTGACGTTATTAATGGGGGAGATGGCCGGGAATGTTAACCAATTAATGCAAACCGTGGAGAAAGGTAAGTTCCCATCGCAAAGTATAGCGAATCCGAAGCAGTGCCATGCCATCACGCTAAGATCTGGAACACAGTATGAGGGACCGATGATGCTGGAAACGAGTTCTGAAGCTCCAGGAGCCCTGTAAGCATTTAAAAATTCACAGTCCAATCAAATGGTGACACATGGATTTTCTTGAATAAATATCAATTTTAATTTATTTTGGAATTTAAATAAATTAATTCCTTAAATAAATTAATATATAATTGATAATTAATTTGATCCCAACAAATTAAATGGGCTTAAATTAAATGAGGCCTGACCCAAATCAAACAAGCCCAAGTCAAATGAGGCCTGACTTAAGTCAAGCAAGCCCACACAAATTAAATTAGGCCCAAATAAAATAAGCCTGATTACAGTCCAACCAAGTTGGAGGCCCAAGCCCGTAGAGTAAGGCCCAAAGCCCTAGACCTCACCTCTCACCTATATAAAGGGGTCTCCTCCATTCATTCTGGACACACACATTCAAGCACTCAAAGACGACGCTCTTGAAGAGATCGAGAACACGAGTAAAGCTCCCTCAAGATCTTCAAGCGAGGAACAAGTGAAGAACGATCTTCAAGTCTTCAAAGCTTCAAGCGAAGAACAAGTCAAAGATCTTCAAGCAATCTTCAATTCTTCAACTCTTCAAGCTCATGATCTTCAAGGCTTCAAAGCTTCAAGTCAAGATCGATCCTCAAGTCTTCAAGTCTTCAAGGCTTCAAAGCTTCAAGTGAAGAACGATCTTCAAGTCTTCAAAGCTCCAAGCGAAGAAAAAATTCAAGTATCTTCAAGCTTCAAGTCAAGATCTTCAAGCAAAGTCTCAAGATCTTCAAGGTCCAAGCGAAGAACAAGTTCAAGCATCTTCAAGCTTCAAGTCAAGAGCCGCCTACAATCCGGGATCAAGGCTTTAAGTCCCCCAGATCAAGCGTTCTTTGTGGAGGGCTCTCCAGTCAATGTTCAAATCCGAACAAAGGTTCAACGTCTCCGGATCAACGTTCAAGACTACACACCTGAGCTCGAATAAGCTTTGTTTGAAGATCCAACTCAACACATACGCTGTCAACACAGTCAGCATACACTCTAGTCAAAAAAGTCAAAGTCAACACACACAAGTCAAGTCAAAGTCTAGATTAGTTCGAGAGAAGAATCAGAGGATAGATAGAGATTGTTTCCTAAATTTTCAAGTTTAATCCTTCTGGATTATTATTATTAATTCTCTTGTATTTATTTTATCGTAAATACAAAATTTATTGTTACAAGCCCGATTGGACCTCGATTCAACCAACAAAGATGGTCGAACCACACTGAGAAAGTCGAACCAGGCACCTGGGCAACCTCCAGAGATCCCAGCTGAGCGATTTGACCAAGACCGATATGGTTCAACCAAACCTATTGGTCGAATCATGGTCAAATCGGCCTATCCAGAGTACCTTATTTTTTCAAAAGTGCGGTTCGACCACGATCATCATGGTTCGACCAATCATGTTGGTTGAATCATGGTCGAACCGACCTGTCCGGAGGAGAACAAACTTGCAGAAGCGCAGTTCGACCATTACTTGCCTAGTCGAACCATGGTCGAACCACATCGTTCGGCAATATTTTCCATGCCGAATGCTTTACTTGATGTTGATGCTGCTCCAGTGCCACCCAAAGAGCAGAATACTGAGCTTGTAGCGGTAAAGAAATGGGAAAGAGCAAAGAGATTGAGAGCTGAAAAGGATAAAGCATAGAAGGTTGAGCGTGATAGATGGGGGACTCCCAAAACTAAGATACCTCCTTCGTTTCCTTTCAATCTAGTGAAGAAGGGATTGGAAGAAAAGTTTAAGAAGTTTTCAGATATCATAAACAAAATAAGCTTGAGCATTCCTTTCTCTGAAGTACTCTTAGAGATGCCATATTATGCCCGCTTCCTAAAGGATATACTTTTGAAGAAGAGAAGCTTGAACGAAATTGAAACAGTTAATTTGTCTGAGAACTACAGCTCGATCATACAGAGGAAACTGCTAGCAAAGTTAAAGGATCTAGGAAGCTTCACTATAAAATGTGAGATTGGGAAGGGGCTAGCACGGCGAGCCTTGTGCAATCTTGGGGCAAGCATCAATCAGATGCCCTTGTCGATATTTCAAAGGCTTGGTTTGGGGGAGTTAACTCCCATAACGATTGCTCTACAACTAGCGGATCGGTCTATGACTTTTTCAAAAGGGATGCTTGAAGACGTTCTAGTGAGAGTAGAGAAACTAGTCTTTTCTGTGGACTTTTTTGTACTCGAGATGGAGGATGACAAGGATAATGTTCCCCTTATCTTAGGGATACCATTCATTTCTATAGCTGGTTCTATGAATGATGTGCAGAAGGGTGAACTAAGGATGTGCATGGATAAATAAGAGGTGCTGTTCAACCTTGATAAAGCAATGAAGATGCCGATGGAGACGCAGTGTCACAGCATCGATGTGGTGGAGGAGATTGTGAAGGAAGATATGTCTTTGATCCTTTCTAAGGATCCCTTGGATACATGCATAGCGGAGTCTCTTACTTTTCTCACCACCGAGCTAGATGAGCTCTCCAATGAGGTATGTATTGATTTTTTAGAAAACCTACTTGCTTTGGGTGATGACAAGTATGAATAAAAAAGGACCAAGTTTGAAGAGGTAAGTGGACTAGAAAATAATTGCCTTTGGATAGAGAAAGCACAATCAAAGAAGAAAAGAAAGAGGAGTTGAAACAACTACCGGAGCACTTGAAGTATGCCTATCTAGGAGACAATGAAACATACCCGGTAATTGTATTTTCTTCTCTAACTGATGATCAACTCGATGAGTTATTAGATGTGCTTAGGAAGTGCAAGTCTGCAATTGGTTGGTCTCTTGATGATTTGAAAGGTATTAGTCTATCATATTGCATGCATAAGATAAGATTATTAGATGAAGCTAAGAGTAGCATTCAGAATCAGTGGAGAGTTCATCCCGCTATTCAAGAAGTGATTAGGAAGCAAATCCTAACATGGTTAGATGCAGAAATTATTTATCCCATTAGTGATAGTCCCCATGTGAGTCCATTGCATGTTGTAGCTAAGGAAGGGGGCATGACTATTGTGAAAGCCGACGATGGTGAGACTCTAGCCACTAGGATTCCTACGAGATGGCATGTGTGTACTGATTACAGGAAACTGAATGAAAATACATGCAAAGACCACTTTCCTCTTCCTTTCATGGATCAAATGCTTGATCGTCTTGCAGGGTATGATTTCTATTGTTTCTTGGATGGGTAGTCGGGTTATAATCAAATTATGATTGCACCTGAGGACCAGAAAAAGATTACTTTTACTTGCCCTTATGGAACTTTTGCCTTTAGAAAGATGCCTTTTGGATTGTGTAATGCACCTGCTATATTTCGGCGTTGCATGATGGCCACATTTGACTGTTTGATAGAAAAGATCATGGAGGTGTTTATGGATGATTTTTCTGTGTTTGGTTCCTCCTTTGATGTTTGTTTGTCTAACCTATCTACTGTTTTGAAAAGATATCAAGAAACTAATCTTATCTTGAATTGGGAGAAGTGTCACTTCATGGTGAGAGATGAGATTGTTCTTGGACACCATATTTCGGCTAAGGGATTGCAGGTTGATAGAGCAAAAGTGGTGGCGATTGAGAAGCTTCCACCACCTACTAATGAAAAAGGAGTGCGGTCCTTTCTTGGACACGCATGATTTTATAGGAGATTTATCAAAGACTTCTCAAAATACTCCAAACTCCTCTCTCATTTACTTGAAAAGGATGTTCCTTTTGTTTTTGATGATGAATGTCTAACAGCTTTTTAGGTTTTGAAGGAGACACTTATTACTGCACCTATCTTGATCACACCGGATTGGACTCAACCGTTTGTACTTATGTGTGATGCAAGTGATCAAGCACTTGGAGTGGTGCTTGGGCAGATGAATGAAAAGAAATTTTGCGCCATCTACTATGCGAGTAAGACTTTTGATGCAGCACAAAAAAACTACACTGTCACTGAAATGGAGTTTCTAGCTGTTGTGTATGCATTCAATAAGTTTCGATATTATTTGGTTGGCATGAAGACCATTGTGTATACGGATCATTCTGCAATCCGGTACTTAACGGAGAAGAAGGAAGCGAAGCCAAGGATCATTGCATGGGTCATTCTTCTGCAGGAATTTGATATGGAGATTCGAGATAAGAAAGGAACGGAGAATGTGTTAGCGGGTCACCTATCAAGGTTGAAAACAAGGGAGCATTGTGATGATTGAATACATTGAGGAGATGTTTCCTGATAAGAAGATCATGGCGGTATTTGCTGAAGGAGCGGAAAGAGCATGTGTAGTTGCTGCTCAAGGAATGGATCCATGGTATGCGGATTATGTCAGTTACATTGCTGTAGGAGAAATTCCAAGAGATCTCAACCGGTATCAACTTGCAAAGTTTAAGAGGGATGTTGAGACTTTCATATGGTATGATCCGTTCGTCTACAAGATTTGTACGGATTCTATCATCTATAGGTGTGTGCCCGAGTTGAAGATGTAGAGTGTTCTTGATTTTTTCCATGCACAACCTAACAGGGGGCACTTCGGAGCTCAAAAGACGGCAGCTAAGGTACTTCAATATGCTCTTTATTGTCCTACTTTGTTTAAAGACTGTGAATCCTATGTAGCGACATGCGATAGATGTCAACGGATGGAAAACATAAGTAGGAGAGATAAGATGCCACTTCAGTCGAGCGTTGTTGTAGAGATCTTCAATGTATGGGGAATTGATTTTATGAGGCCTTTTCCCCCATCAAATGGATTTCTCTACGTCCTTCTTGCTGTGGATTATGTTTCTAAGTGGGTAGAAGGCATTCCTACTCGCTTGAATGATTCAAAGACTGTATTGTCTTTCTTGAAGAAATATATCTTTGCCCGCTATGGAGTTCCTAGAGCACTTGTAAGCGATGGAGGTTTCCACTTCGTAAACAAGCTTCTAGAGAGAGTTCTCAAGGATTACGGTGTGAAGCATATGATTACTACACCCTATCACCCTCAAGAAAATGGGCAAGCCGAGGTCTCCAATCGACAAGTGACGCAAATTTTAGAGAAAGTAGTTGGAACCAATAGGAAGGATTGGGCTATGAAGCTCGATGATGTTTTGTGGGGGTTGCAAACTGCGTACAGGACGGTACTTGATATGTCACCGTATCAAATTATCTATGGAAAGCCACGCCACTTACCCGTAGAGATTCAGCATAAAGCTTTTTGGGCATTGAGAAGCTTGAACTTGTGTCCTAAGGATCAAAAGGAGTTGAGGATGACTCAAATTAATCATCTAGATGAGTTCAGAAATCAAGCTTACAAGAATTCAGTGATCTACAAGGAAAGAATGAAGAAGTGACATGATTCGAAGATCACTTACAAGGAATTCAAGCAAGGTGATGAGGTACTACTCTCGTTTGAAGCTCTTTACAGAAAAATTAAAATCGAAGTGGACGAGACCGTTTATTATCCATTGAGCCTGCGGAGGAGGGAGTTTTGAGATCATGGACAAGGATGGAGACATCATAGCGGTGAATGGGCATCGATTAAAGTACTATAAGTCGCCGGATGATGCTTGCATCATCTTTGTGGATACCTTGAATTGAACTGGTACCATCGTGACTCTCTGACGTTAAACAAGAACGCTTGTTGGGGACTTTCCCTCCTATTTTATTGTTTTATTTCTTTAGTGTGAGTAAATTTTTTTTATATTTGACGTGCTTACTTATCGGAAATTACATATTCTTTCAAACTTAGTTTTGATTATAGGTTCTACTACGTTTGGGGGGTGTGATGTACTTACCTCATCGTAGCACGGAGATTATAATCTTTTCTTTGTAACGTCTGTTATGGAAGTTGATTTTTTGCGGCATATTGAAACTTTCACCAGTTTTGACGTGTCGATTTTTTACAATTTGTCTACTGTTTAGTGGTGTTTTATTTATTGAGTCATATGTGGAGTATATACACATAATTTTAGAGTCTTTTAATGGGTTCTCTAGCTTAGTTTTGCTCCGTGTTGGTACCTAATGTTCATTTTTTGATGTTGAAGTGTGCAGATTCGGAAAAATAGTGAATTTTAAAGGAACAAGAGCTCGATTTGACCATGATTCGACTAAGAAGAGTGGTCAAACTCAGTAGCCCAAGTCGAACCATGAACCTAAAAGTTCATTACATGTCGATTCAACCAAATACGATATGGTTCGACAGGCTTTGACTAGCAGTAGAGGTCGAATCAGCGATCAGAGATTTTGCTACAGGCCGATTCGACCACAAAGGTGTGATTCGACCAAGTATTCGGGTCAAACCAGCCACCTGAAAGTATATAACTTGCCGGTTCAACCACAACAGTTTGATTCGACCAGCCGTTCGGCTCGAACCAAGGTGCTGAATGTGTCCAGAAGTACGATTCGACCACGATGAGGTGATTCGAACACACATTCGTGTCAAATCGCACATGTAAGTCACGAATTTAAGTATATTTTTGCCTCTGTTTCAGTCACTTTACACACCACCCGCACTCGAATCCTCTCCAAACCAAGAATTTCTCTCTTCCAAACTTTGATTTTACTCGATTTCGCTCCGATTAAACCACATTCCATACTACATACACTAGATTCGTCATAAATTTGGAGTGTTCTAGTTGTAAAACTAGGGTTTCTCGATGAATTTGGGGATTTTTCACACTTGTTCATATTAAGCCATGGCCGGATCAAAAGGTATGTTCTCTTGACCCTATTACCCTAGGATTGAAGTTCTATTGCTTGGTTTTGGAGTGGGTAAGTTGTTTGAACTCGTTCTCATGATAGTCCATGGTGCAATTTGAATTTTTGATTGAAATTTCATATGTATAAGTGATGGGTCCGATTTTGATTGTTGATTTGTGGATTGACCTTGATGTTTATGTGAAATTGATTAGCAATTTGAGTGGTGAAGTAAAGCATGTTGAATTTTGAGTTGAATGGTGTTAGTTGTTGAATGCATGCTTAAGAAAGTGAAGTGGTTGATGATATTGTTCATAGTTTCTATTGAAAAGTTGAACTTGAAGTGGAATTGAGTTAGCATGTGAATGTTTTGATTGTTGAATTCATAAGGAGTAGAAGCATGCTTGTTTGAAGATGATGATGCATGAAAACTTGAAGTCTTGAGTAGAGTTTCATGTATAGTTAGGTCTTGAATTGGATTTAGGTTGCTTTCCTTGTATCCGTTTGGTATTGAAGTATTATTTTTGTAGGAAATGAAAAGGAGACTGAAGCTCGATTGAAGAAGAGGTAAGACAGGCCAGCCCGTGAGGATGAAGTCATAAAGAAGCTAAGGCTAAACAAAAGGCTGCCTAGGGAATTCAAAATTCAAATAGAGAATTGGGAGGAGATAAAAGATCGTTGGGGTGACATGTCTGATAAGATAGCTCGAACGAGGTACCAGGATGATGGGGCCATGATTACAATGCGCATCCAAGATGATATTATGTGGATGTTTGACCAAGTAGGGATATGTCACTTCATGGAGTTGAAGAAGCCAACATACTTTCATGTGACTGTTGAGGTGTTATGCTCGATCACTATCAAGAAGGGCTCTAGTCCGCTCCCTTATGAGTGCTCATTTCAGCTGGGAGACGAGATGAGAAAATGGTCAGCAGAGGATTTCAAAGTGCTTTTCGAGAATCCGAGAGGGATCTCCAAGAATAAGAATGGGTATTTCAAGGCGAATGACTTTTGGAGAGCCATTTCTGGAGAGGACATGGATTTTAAGAACAAGGATGCTTGTGTTTTCTTGATTAGGAACCCCGTGATTCGATATATGGATCGAGTATTGGGCAACACACTGTTCTCCCAGTCTGAAGGGAGTTGTGTATCGAGGGGTGAGTTGTATGTTCTATGGTGCTTGTTGAATGGAGTTAGGTTCAATGTGGGGTGTATTTGATTCAGAAGCTCTACAAGTTTTGGAGTAGTAGAGGATTATTGATGAAGGGCAGCAAGGGCCACAGCAGCCGCAGCTTGATGAGCATGTGATGCATGGAGCAGATCCAATTTATCCCGAGATAAATGTTTCGCAGCAGCATGAGGAGATGCCACCACCACCCATTCCGGCAGTGCCACAACAGCGATATTGGGCTGGTCCTGATGAGTACTTGAGGGAGCAGTTTAGGTTATTGAATGAGCATCTGACCAACCTGAATAATAATCAGTAGGAAACGAACCGCCAGCTGGGCTTGCTTACCATGAGTTATGCAGTGCTTGATATGAGATACACTGCACTACATACGAACTATGTGGAGATGGATAGGAGATTGAAAAAGATGCAGGCTGATGAGCGTGAGCTAGATAGGAAGATGAATAATCTCCATAGGGATTTTGACCGTTGGTGCACGGAGATGTGTGATGATGATGATGCTCCAGAGGAGTAGGTTGTGCCAGGTTTTTTCCTTTGTCTGCTTCATCTCATCCCCTTCTCTTTTTCTCTTTACAGGATGGGTATTTATGGTGTGTGTGGCATGTATATTGATATATTCTGATTTGATGTTGGATGGAGATTGTGATACTTGATATTTGTTGATGGATTGGTTGGAGGCACTTGATTTGGATTGTTATGATGGGTTCTTTGCTAAGTATGTTGCATTCGTATTTTGCATGTGTTGATTTTGTTGATGAGAAGCATGTATAACTTGTTAAAAATATGGAGTTCATTGTGAAATTGATCTTGGTTATATGCTTTGAGGAGTGCTTAGGATTCTATTTACCCATGTGAGAATTTGAGCCTTATGAAATTATGCTATTTGCATGATAGTTTATTCTTGTGAGAATCGTTCATATGACCGTATTCTAGAACTTGGCTTGGAGTCTTGTGTGATACTTATGATTAATGAATTATTAGGATATGATCTTAGGCTGTTATTGTTTATTTGAGTCACATAGTCAAATTTTACCTTCCCATATATTATGTAAATCATTGCGAGCCCTTTTGAGCCTTTATAAACTTTTTCTTTGGCAAGCCTTGATTAGAAAGTATTTATTTATCCTTTACTTGAGCTTTGTTGAATATCCTATTCATTAGTAGAGAGTTGAGGTGAATAAATGCTAGCTTGAATATGAAGAAGAAATGAAGAAAATTTGGGTTGAGTAGCATAAAAAAATATGGTTAAATCTTGTTAGGGGTAGTGCCTGAAGCCGGTACCCCGACTGCTTAGAAGGGTAGTGCCCGAAATCGGTACCCTTGTACTTTGAAGAAAGATGATGCTGATGCCAAGGAAAAGAAGGAAAAATGAATCGCGGAGATCATGAGAATAAGAAGGAGTGAAGAAGCTGTTTAATGAAAAGAAAAATTCCAAGGTAATTCTCTACTAGTGAATTAGTCACTTTATCTATATTTTCCTACCTTTACCAAAGAGCCAACATTACAACCCAAAAGCAAGTCCTTTGTGATCATAGTAACGAAGTGATTATAAGTTGATTTTTGAGACCTTTGCCAAGCTTATAATTACACGAAAATATGAATTGAAGAGAGCGTATATACTAACCCGTTAAAGTGTACATCATTTACACTGCGAGAGTAAACACTTATCTTGTGAGCTAGATGAATTAGTACTCCGAATTGTGTTATAATTGAGTGATGTTTTGTATAAATGAAATATATGATGAGAGTGATACTTGTTTTATGTTGATAGAGTTGCATGTGTAGGTATGACTTGCATTTGACTAGATGGACTTGTGAAATTTACACTTACTCTTGTGTTTTGATTGTGTTGCCTCGAGACGAGCAACATGTAAGTTTGGAAATTTGATGAGTGTGTAAATTCACGTGTTTTGAGCCTTGATTCGTGGGATAATGATGTAAGATTTGATCTTAAGTCAAGATAAATCGTGTGGTATAGTGTAAAGTCATGAATCATGTGCGTTTGAGTCTGTTTGAGTGGATTTTTGAAGGAAAATAGGAAAGAAGTGATCGGAACCAAAAAAAGGGGGTTCAGGTGCTCGATTCAACCAAGCAGGGGCTTGGTTCGACCAAGATGAAGTTGGTTCGACCAACACCTGTGGTCGATCCAGGCGAGAGGAAGTGGCAGACGTGTGATTCGACCACGACAGTGTGGTTCGACCAAGCATGATGATCGAACTGTGGTCGAACTAGAAGCCTAAAGAGAAGCAGTTATAGTTCGACCAGGGGTACATCTAATTCAACTAGCCGTTCGAGTTGAATCGGCAACCTGAAAGTGCTTTACAGGCCGGTTCGACCTGTGATTCAACCAGAAGAAAGTGGTTCGACCAAGAGCTTTGGTCGAACTGTTACACTGAACATGTTCAGATCCATATTTTTACACCTTCAGTGTGTGTTTTCGTTCAAAAACCCATCCTAGGTCCGTAAGGAGCGCTCACAAGTATAAAGAAAGACCCTACACAAGGGGAAAGAGAGGCATTCACCACCTTCATTCTACACAATATTCGAAATCCTACCACCATCCACGGAGCTATGGAGAGAGATTCGTCTGTCGAATCAAGTGAGAACCAAGTGAAGATTCAAGATGGAAAGAGACGCGACGGCACCTGCATCTAGGGTTCACTTCGCATCTTAATTTATCTTGTAATTTCAAGACTATGGGAAAGATCTATCCAACCACCATGATTGTTCTTCGATCAATCATGGGCTAGAACCGCTTCAGTAGTTATAGGGTTTATGAAGGTTTTATAAGTTAATTGAACTTCCGTGTGTATACTCCGTACAACACTACTTGTGGTTTATTTTATATAATATTATGCATTTTTAATTCATACTCAGAGTTATTTTGTCCATCATTAATTGTTATGTAGAGTCTGAATACATATTTTGATTAGTTATGAGTGCGTTCACTGCTGAGCAGGATTATATATTATAATTCTAAGTGAAGGGATTCCGAAGTCTTATTAGAACTATCTTATATAAATACTTGTTAATTGAATCGTATTCGGGTTAATAAGTAGGATAAAGAGTATAACTTCATAGTACCTAAAAAGGGAGATCATATAGGGTTGGAGTACTAAGTGCACGGAAAATAATTGATACTGATAGTACCTAAAAAGGGGGTGACTTATATCTCTTGCTCCAAGGATATTCACACGTGTCACACACTTATTTTCTTGTGTCTATAGAGTAGATTTGCATGGCTTAGTGATGCGTCCATACTCCACAAGGTAGAGTCGGACATTGATACACGGAAGGGAAATTAATGAGTAAAACTGGAATGCCCAAAGGATTACCTATCCTCTCACTTATTCACTTTCGTTCGATCTCTACTGCTTATTTATTTTAATTTTTCTTTTAATTATTTAGTTATTGGATACTTAATCACACAACTATTTTGCCATAATAGTCTTAATATATTAGAATATAATTTAATTAATAATAATACGTCCTTTTGGTTCGATAATAACTTGGTCACTTATCAAAGCTACAATAGCATCCTTAACACTTGGGGATTAATATTGTGTGTTGAGAAAACGCTTATGAGCAGTCATGCCCAAGTGTGGTGTAAATGATTTCTTACACCTAAAGCACAACCCATTTTCTTTCAGGTCCTCCAAGACTCTCGGTGGGAGTTGAGTAAACCTAGAACGGGCAGTAGATTGTCCGGACAGTCCCAAATTTGTCCCGGGAAGCCTCGAATTCATCCTGGACAACCTCGTATTCAACCCCAAAAACTATCCAGCCAGGTTAGAAAAGTTGCTGGTCAACCCCTGCACATTGCCACCACCTGCTTCCACGTTACTTTCCCGGGCAGCCTTGAAAAACTATTTGTAAGCATCCCAGAACTGTTGAAAGTCTGACTTCCCCGACCTCCATTCTGAAAGGATAGGTTATCCTCAATATTTCTTGCTAATTCCATTGTTGTCTCCAAGTCATTTGGGCAAAGTAGCCGTAATGAGCCCCGAATCGGACCCTTCAACCTATTCATAAAATAGCCCAAATAGTGTGCCTCAGACAATTTAGGAACCTGACCCGCCAATTGGACAATAAGTGAGATGTAATCTTCCAATGTTCCAGACTGCTTAACTCCAGACAGACGTTCGAACCTGTTCCCCCTAAATCGTGTATCGAAACGCCCCACCAGCGCCTCCTTAAACTCTTCCCACGACATTCCAGGCTTCTTTGCTTTCATCCACGCCAACCAGTACAAGGCTGACCTGTCCATGGCAACCCCAGTTGCTGCCACCTTTCTTTTCGATCGGGTATCATTCAATTCAAACTATTGATCAACCCTCTCTTTCTACTAGATTGGATCTTCCCCCTCAAATGATGGCAGAGATGCCTAGGCAGCGCCCCTACGCGGTGGATCATCAACGGGTGGCACCATCGTAGATGTGGCGGATATCGTCGCCTCCCTTCAGGTCGTGCCCTCTGTCGATTGCCCCTCCGACGAGGGCAGCAGAATTGCATTTGACAACGCAGCTAAGGATGCCATGATCTCAGTTAATTGTGCATTGTACGACTCCAATATCTTCTTCTGCGTCTCCAATTTCTCATTCTGCATCTCAAATTTCTCCTTCATTACAGCCTAATCTGCCTCTAGTTTATCCAATCTCTCTTCATTGAAATGGGTTGTCGCCATCTCGATGGGAATGAGATCCGACAGGTCGGACCAATTGATAAGAATAGAAACAGAAATCAACTATGAAACACTGCTGCCCAAAGCCACCAGGATATTCTCCATATTAATATTTTATAATCCAAAATAAACCTTAATTAGGTATTTAAATACCCTGCTAATTATTTGCCAAAAATAGAAAACACAAATAACTTAAGAACATAAATTAAATCCTCTAGCCCACGGACAGTGGGCTCAATCCCCCCACCTTCGATAAACCAATAAGGGCCTCGACCTCTCCTCCAAGCCAAGCCCCAACTTCTGCTCTCTATCACAAGCTCCAAAGTTTAGCTTAAAAGTAAAAATCTCAAACAGAACATTAAAATTTCCATGCTTGGATTGGCTACATTAAAAACAATATACATATAATCTCTCTACACCTGTTCCCTTTCATTTGATAAGGATTGACATCTTTATTAGTGTTGTGAACATTTAAGACAGTTTGCATCTAGTGAGGAGCATTGGAGAAACGGAGCAGCTACTCCACTAAAAAAACAACAATCATCATCGTATTTTTGTTGTCACATAAATGTTGCGGTTCAGTGAATACAAAGTTACCTCTTTTCTAACTTCCCTGAATCTTAGACGCTATTAAAAGTTTGTTGTCTGGTTGCCTCCCATCCGTACTGCGTATATAAGTGCTCTGTTAAAGAAGTTAAGAATCCACCGGTGGGTATGATAAGATGAACTGTTCATGCCCCTCATAGTATCTAAGGTATACTTTTAAATTAAACCCTTGGATATTCATATTGCTTGTTTACCAGCTCCTTAAGCAGTTATGTAAACGATTCAGGTCGTGCTAAGTTAGCTTGCTCGTGCAGCTGCAACAGTGCATCGTGCATCTTCAACACACATTTCACGGACAAATTCAGGTACCTACTTTACCTTAGGACTATGAGTCTGTTAAATTGATCAAACATTTAAAGGATGTCAAGAAAATCCTGTGATGATATATATGAAAGGGGTGCCAGATCTTCCACGATATGAATTCAGTGCATTAGCTTTGAGCGTCTTGAAAGAATACAATAAGTTCTCACAAACATTTCTTTTGTGGCTTTTCAATGCTACCTTACATGTTTGTGTGCAATAAAGCTTCTCAAATGCTCAATGAGATAAGAATTGAGAGGAGCACAATGACGAAGTAAGACAAGACATTAAAGGAGGAGACGACGATGTCGTTCCGCGCACCAGAAGAGGCATCGAAGTAGAAGACGATGATTCTTGAAAGAATACAGTAAGTTCTCACAAACATTTCTTTTGTGGCTTTTCAATGCTACCTTACATGTTTGTATGCAATAAAGCTTCTCAAATGCTCAATGAGATAAGAATTGAGAGGAGCACAATGACGCAGTAAGACAAGACATTAAAGAAAGAGACGACGATGTTGTTCAGCACACTAGAAGAGGCATCGAAGTAGATGACGATGATGTTATTTTTTAGAATAGTGATGGTATTTTATTATTAATGAACCCATATATGATTTGTATAATTAGGTTTGCTAGGTCAGTCTAGATTTCTTACTTTTATCTTACTTTTATATTAATCTTAATATCTTATCAATTAGATTCCTTTAGAAAGTTTTCATTCACGTGTAATAGAGTATATTATTAATAGAAAAATCCAAAAACTTAAATAATTAGTTATATAAAATAATAATGAAATGTGATATTCATAAAATTAAAATAGATATTTAAAAAATCTTAACTAATCCATAATTTCAATATTTTATTACCTTCATACATACCATATATTCAGACACCCTGTCCTGCAATGATTGGTTTAAACATAACAATTTTCTTTAAAATTTATCCATCATTGCTGGCTAGATCTCCCCACAAATTCAATTTTATTGAATTGAATACGTTTATTCATTTTATTTTAATAGGAAATAATTAAATGGAAAAGTACATATCTAAAATTATGATAAAATATTTAGAGAAGGACTACAATAGGGTGGCAATTCGTGCTAATGGGTTGGATTTCATGTCGACACGATAGTGACACGACACGATAAGGGCAAAACCTGAACACAACACGATAAGAATTCATTCCAACACGACAAGAACACGAAAAATAACGGGTTGACACTTCATGACACGATAACAACACGATAAGAAAATAAAAAATAAAAAATACTAATAAAAATAAATAAAAATTTTTAAGTAAATATATTTTAAAATTATTTATAAGTATTTTATCATATATTTATCTAATTTTATATTTATATTGGGTTGTTAACAGGTTAATAGATTGTTAACGGATTAATGGGTAACCTGTTAATATTAATCGTGCTTAACGGGTTGATACGAACCCGACACGAACACGACACGAAATTTTCGTGTTCTTATTGGGTTGACACGATAACAATACGAACCCAATAAGGCCAAACACTAACCCGCAATTATCGTGTCGTGCTATCGTGTCGTGTCAGAAATTGCCACCCCTAGACTACAATACAATTGGTCCTACCAAATATTTGGTAGAACCGGATCTGGGATAAATATTTGGTAGCATCGCTGAATTCCACCTTTCCTATTTCTCTCACATCATCGCCCTTCTCTCTCTGTTAATTCAATCTGGTAGAACTCTCTCTCTTATCACCGCCCTTCTAACTTCAATTTCATCATTCAATCTAGTAGAGTTCTACGCAATTCCCTTCTTCCTATTGACAAATCTGAATTTAATCAGATCTGTTATTCTAATTCGACTTTTTACATGAAGAAATTCACCAAATTAAACTGATTGTTTCTGCATCGAGCACTACTTCGTCGGATCGAGGCGGTATTTTTACCGTGGCTAAAGAAGTATCGATCGATCCGATAGCGAATACGATATTTTTCCAGCTCGACGGATGTGGATACACACTTGTGTTTTGAACATTGTGGTGAATTTGAAACTAGCGTCATTGTCAGAGAATTGAAGCGTAACACAAATTAATTTTTTTTTAATGAATGGGATGAGAATCCACCGATCGTTGAGTGAAAGAGCTGGAGTTGAGTATGAGGGGTCTAGATTTAACAGAGGAAACTGTTCTAGGGGGTAGAATGCATCCAATCACTCGATATGTGATGAATTATATTCGAGCTGTGTGTAGGGCTAGATAATCCTTGGAACAGATTTTCGAGGAGGGTGTAGGGCCATCAGGGAGTAATATGGATTACAAAAAAGGGGATGATCAGGCTTTGTCCTCATCATCATCTTTAGCTGTCCAAATGGCCTTGATAATGGAGTTGGTGGAGAGTAATTTGGAGGCTAAATCAAAGATTTATAAGGATTCTGCATTGGCTCTATTTATGATGAATAATGTGAGGTATATAGTGCAAAAAGTGAGGGTCAACGAGCTGGGGACGCTCTTAGGTGAGGATTGGATTTGGAAACACTCAGCAAAAAGTGGGGGACGCTCTTAGGTGAGGATTGGATTAGGAAACACTCAGCAAAAGTGAGGCAGTATGACTGTGAATTGTCAAAGAAGTTCGTGGAACAAGGTTTTGGGTGTCTTGAAGGTTGACAATACTTCAACGTCGCCTAATAGAATACCGAAGAATATGAAAGAAAAGCTGAGGTTATTCAATTCACATTTTGAGGATATATGCAAGATACAGTCGTCATGGGTTATATTTGATAACCGAATTGAAGGGTGGCTCAATTTTTTTGTGGAAGGTTGATGATGGTTGCTGCCTGTTGTCGGGTTGGCTGTAGAGGTGTTTATTTTTTTTTAAACAAGAGCGGAGATTGAAAAGGTTGATATTGAAAATGTTGGGAGATTGAAAACCGTATTAAATGATGAATTGTTGTCTTAATATCTTACACCTAAAGATGAGTTTTATTTTACCCCAAATTTACTCATTGTATATTTTAGTTAGGTGCTTCTTGTTAAAATTGTCTTGATTTTGTCTACCCATTTGGATAGTGGATAGTTTTTTTTTTTTTTACTAATTAACATTGGAATGAGAGTAGTTGATATAGGTAAAAGAAGAATAAGCTGATCTTATATCCAACTAATTACAAACTTGCAAAGAGTGAGTATAATTTTTTCTATAGAGTAACATAATTAATTATAAAGAGTAATCTAAATAATTCTAAAGAATAATCTAAGTATTTTTATAGAGTGATCTAACTTTTTTTTATAGAGTAATCTAATTCATTATAAAGAACAACCTAAATAATTATAAAGAATAACCTAAATATTTTTATAAAGTGATCTAACATTTTTCTTATAGAGTAACCTAATTCTTTATATTCATTATAAAGAGTAACCTAATTAATTATAAAGAATAACCTAATTATTTTTATAAAGTGATCTAACATTTTTCCTATAGAGTAACTTAATTCATTATAAAGAGTAACCTAAATAATTCAAAAAATAATCTAATTATTTTTATAGAGTTACCTAACATCATATAGATTGTATTCGATTTAATTAATTTCAAAGAGTGATCTAATTAATTTCAAAAAGTAACCAAATTATTTTTATAAAGTAACCCAAATTATTATAAAGAGTAACCTAATGTAAAAAAAATATAGACAAAATAAATTCTTTAAAATACATGAATTTATTATCGAAAATTAGAAGAACAAATTACAGAGCAAACCAAATTATCATAAAGAGTAACTCAAATTATTATAAAGAGTAACCTAATTTTAAAAAAAATTGTAGACCAAAAAGATTCTTCAAAATATAGTATCATTTTTGTATAAACAAGTGCAGCTTGTTTTGCTAATCTCAAAATCACCACAAAGAAACGTCTTGCAAACTCAATTTCTTTCCATTTCACACTGCGAATGGGGAAATTTTGTTTGCCATGCTTCACATTTGATGTAATATGCAATGAAAATGGAAGGAATGTGAGCCCTTTGCAGTAAAAATAGCATGGCCATTGCCTCGTTCGACGCCAAACATATGGAACAAGTCTTCTGCAATTTTACTCCAAACTAAGAAAATTACAAATTCATCAACGTAGTAATTAAGTTGGGAGGTAACCATGTGGATTGCTCTTGCCCCATTCATATCCTGAAGGGGTCAGTTTATATGAAGTCAACGAGCAAGAATCGTGGGTGAAGCTGTAAGTAAGAATTATGCACTTCTCTCCATCCCATTATTTGTTGTTCGACAAGAGTCGAGCATGAGCAACAAGATTCTATATTGAGTAAGTGTAAATGTTAAGGGCAAATGGTAAAGAACAGCAACATAATGAAGAACCAAATACAAAGATGTGACAAGTTCTTACCTATGGTGAAAGCTGAGGAAGCTCATTCTGTTGTGTGTGCATCCATCCCAACGGCTCCAAGTCATTCAAGAAATCATGTTGGGGAAGAGCAGTGGAAGAGGAACCTGCTGGTGAGTACCCCACTTCGGTGGCATAGCAATACAACGGATTTCCTTAACCTGAGGATTGTCCGGAGGACTAATTCCATAGAGGTATCCAGCAATATGAGTACATAGATCAGCTATGCAAATAAACTTTTTCAAGATATTTTTGGCATAATATATGTATATCCTGTTTCCTGAAATTTAACTAATATAACATTAGAAAAAATCATTCTAGCTCTCCAAAAGAATATAACATTCTGTAGATAATTAAGAAAATACTTCTATATCTTCTTAGTTCACATATATGTGATTGACACGAAGATGGAGATTGGTAGCAGATATAGCTCTCACACGCTAGTCAGTTTTTGAACCAAATGCATCCTGTTCTTAAGGACTGGTTGTTGTGACAATCAGTTCATCTCCATGAACGTTTGTGGTTCTTGTGGTGACTGCCGTGAGCTGACTACTTTGCCTAATAATGAAAAAAGGCACATACGAAATTATTAGTTTAACAAGTAAACAACGAAGATATAACATCCTGATATAAAAATAAGGTGTGAAAAAAACCAGAATTTTCAACTTCGGAAATCTGTTGACGCTGTTGTGAAGGTGGAGTGATCTCAGCTCCAAGAATAATATCACGAACCTCGGAATTGGTTAATGCTGAAGTGTTCACATTGTTCTTCTTTGCATAGTCAGAAAGTATCAAATCTTTGAGAGCAACTTCAACCTGCACATTATAAGACAACAATTAATATGATATTCTCAATCATACACCAAGCTGAAGATTTCCCTAAACAAGCACATGAAAAACTACAAGAAAAGAAACTGAGCTAACATTCTCATCTTAACCCACTGATCTTTAATTAAACTTAGAAAGCTTCACCTAGTTAGAAGATGGCATCGCCGGAGCAGAAGTCCAATCACCCTGCGACGAGAGGAGGGCGGCGTCGGACCGCCTCTCAGATGGCAGCAGAGAGTCCTCATCTCAGCCTATTGAAGACGGCGTCACGGAGCAGAAGCCCAATACCCGGCGACCAATTCTTCACAAAACTTCACTCTAATGTAAAAGAAACCGAGCTCAAATCATGGACATTGAAAACGATATTGAATCGAATGATAGAAAATCAGGTTCGATTATCCTGACAAAGATTATAGTATGTATGGAGAGAGAAAAGAGAAAATCGTACGGAAAGAAAAGGAAGAGATAGAAGGCTTGTATGGTGGAAAGAGAGAGAAGAAACAGAAGGCTAAGGGGAAAGGGGAAAGCCCGCGAATTGTGTTTGGATCCAAATGGGATCCGGTTCCACCAAAACAAAAAAAAAGACTGACTCATTCTAGTCTTTGTCAAATATTGAATAAAATTTCACAATTTTTAATAATTATAATGTAATGATTTAATTCTTATATGGGACATTTTACGAATCTCATCCTACTATACTAAATCTTATAATGTTAACAACATTATAGAGAAAATTACAAAATCAGTCCCACCCATCACAGTCCCATTTGGGTTTGGTCCCAATAGTGTTGACTTCAGTCCCAAACATTTTTTCAGCAATAATATTCCCGCCGTTAAATTTCCTGTTATTCCCGTTAGCAATTTTGGTCCCACTGGACTAATCGTTAAATACTGGGACCAAGATTGCAAGATTCTTGCAATTTTGGTCTCAAAGCACCTGTACAATCCATTTTTGGAGGTGAAATTGGATAACTTTTGGCGATAAATTTTCCATGTGGAGATGACTAATTAAACATATCAGCTAAAGAAATATAATGCAGATCATCTGAGAAACTATAAAGAAGCAGAGCTTCCATTAATCACAACATCTTTCCACATTCTAATCTAAAAATCAAGCAATATGCACCTAATGAAACGCATGGATGTTTAAGGGTGATGTTAGCACTCGAAAATAATCAAACGATAAACGTTTGCCAAATTAGCCAAAACGGCTACCCAAATCCAATAATGTTTAATAATAATTCCAATAGGTACATCACGGTATATATAGAGAGTAAACAATGAAACCCTAAGGCATACTACACTAGGCCCAACTAATAAACAACAATAATAAGTAATAATTATATAAGGAAATCTCTAATCATGATCAGGTTTCGGCCCTTGTGGCTCCTCCACACCACGAGTCGTATCAATTTTCTCCCCCTAAAAAAAGACCTTGTCCCCAAGGTCGAACCAAGGAAATTGACACCGGAACTCCTCCCGATTCATCCACCTTGCATCATCCTCCGGCAGCACGTTCCATTTCACCAAGTGTTGTTCCACCTCCTTCCCACCTTCTTGCACAACTCGACGAGCCATCACCCTCTCCGGCTCGAACACCGCTGCCGTAGGTAGCTCAATTGATTCCGGTAAGATGGCCTCAACTGGGTGGTCGCCTACGACTCGCTTGAGTGAGACATGAAAGACCGAGTGGATGCGATTGCTGGAAGAAAGCTCGAGCCGATAAGCAACCGGCCCCACTCTGGCAGTGATCTCGAATGGCCCATAGAACTTGGCGGATAGCTTATGATGTCCTCCACTTGCCAAGGACAGCTGACTGTGAGCCCGAACCTTAAGAAAAACTTTATCCCCCACTTGAAAATTAACATCACGACAGTGACGATTGGCCGAGCGAACCATGCGATCCGCGCTATACCCAAATTTTCCTTCAATCTTGCTAGCATTACGGCCCTGCTTTCAAGAACCTTCGCCACCGCCGGCACCTTGCACTCGCCAAGGAGATATCGCCAGAGGGATGGTGGTGGTCGACCATACACCGCCTTGAATGGAGTGGTTTGGGCGGCCGATTGGTAGGATGTGTTAGGGGACATAGCCTCATACTTGGTCCTGTGGCAAACTAAGCATTGGGCGACAAACTTCTTAACAGCGGTGAACATCCCACGCCAATACACATTGGCAGCCAAGCGTCGATAGGTACGCAAGGCGCCAGCATGACCGCCAGTGGGCGTGCTGTGAAATTCACTGAGCAGCTTAGGTATCCACTCTGAATCAGCCGCCAACACAATCCACCCTCTATAGTAGAGCTTCCCATCCACCAAGGAAAATCCCACACGGCTGGTAGAATCTCTCTGCAAATCTCTTACCACACTTTGAATAAACTGGTCCCGCGACTGTTCGGACATCACATCCGCCAACTAATCCCAATATGGCGCACTGAGTGCTAACAAGTCGCCTTCTTTCTCTCGACGCGACAGTGCGTCTGCAGCTGAATTAGTCACGCCGGACTTGTATTCGATCACAAAATCATAGCCGAGCAGTTTAGCAACCCAAAGTTGTTGTGAAGGGGTCTCGATTTTCTGTGATAGCAAATGTGTCAAGCTACTGTGATCCGTGTGGGCAGTGAACTGTCGCCCCACCAAATATGGCCTGACAGAAACCGGACTGGCGCCAGGCAACAGATCGATGCGGTGCCCTATCGACCTGGTTGGTGGTAGCCCTTCAAGTTCGCCAAACACTTCTTCAAACTGCTGAAGCAGGTCCTCCAATTCACCTTCCCACGGCACACCCTGCGACTGATCCGACAACCTCGGAGGCCCAGCTTCCAAAACGAATATACACAGCTCTCAATCCTGAATCTGCACTAGCTCACGAACACCAATGGGACTGCGGCACAATGCCGGGTCCCCTGATAGCCTTACCCTACCACCTTTCGATTGAAAGGACATAGTCATTTCTGCCCAATTAGTCGTCACCTCTCCTAATGTGGCTAACCAAGCAACGCCGAAGATAACATCTACGCTCCCCAACGGAAATACGTGATAATCAGCCACTATAGGAAAGTTCCTGACTAAAGCCTCCACACCGCGGCAAAGCCCCTCCGACTCTTGTCGTCGACCATCCCCCAATTGAACACCAAAATGAGTGGACCTGTCAGGCAACAATTTAACTCTGTTAACAATGAAGTTAGAGATGAAATTGTGGCTGGCTCCACTGTCAACGAGTATGGATATTGGTTGCCCCCGCAATTTTCCACAAAAATGCATGGTGCGTGGACTTGAAATCCCAGCCATAGAGTAAATAGGTAAGACCACATCGTCTTTCTCCACTCCTTCAGTGGTCACAACTGGATCACCTTTTCCCTGCCCCCCAATCTCTTCGCTAACTTCAAGGTGTTGGATTGTATACTAAAAGTCTAGCTTTAGTATGAACAATGTTATAACAATATTTGAAATGAGAATCATATAATCAAATGATTGCATCTTATAATTTATTTTATATGCATGATGCAATAGTCCATTTACTTTATACTGTAGATAATATGTTGTGCGACAACACGCGGAAGATCATATTATTGGTTTTCTTATAAAGTATAAACAGATGTTCACAACTGAGATAGACGGGGACTCTCTATCGGTATGGTTGTAGTGTGGTTTGGTATTAGCTTGTCTTGGCTATAGAATCACATTAGTGCACTTATGTGTATTGAGCAGGACCGCCTGAGATCGTTCTTCTTATACTGACTATGTAGTAGAACTTGATCTCTGTTATTATGGAAGTTCGTACTCTTAATCCCTATACAATAACCTCGACAGGTAGGGCAGTATGTATTTCTTTGATTCATCAATGGGTGAGATTTATAAGTATTAAATTAACAAACTAGGTGAGTTGGGAAGTAGTGTTGTATCTATGGTGTGCTGTTGATTGTAGAAGGAATCCATGTCCGTTATAGGTTGATGATGTCCCCTTGAGGAGCTCATAAGGTTTATCATGTAAATCTTGCAAGTGGATTAATTTCCGGCATGATAATAAGGTTGAGTGGTACTACTCTCGGATGAGATATTAATTAATTTGAGTTGTCAGTAACTTAATTAATTAATGGGCATTGTATATCTTAAACATGGGGAGACTATCGGGCTTATAATAAGAAGGAGCCCAGAACATAATTTTGGGATTGGACGGGTAGTGCAGTAATAATATTTTAGTGGGCTATATTATTATTATTGGATTTAATTAAAAGCTTTGGGCTAAGCTTGGTTAATTAAATTCAATTGAGGCCCAGCCCAATTTCTCCTCCTGGTCCCTGCTGTAGCCCAATATATAAGTGAACTCAGCTTCCTGGAACCCTAAGATTATTCCTGCGCCTCTTTGGTGAGAGAAGGAAAAAGAAGCATATTGAGAGATCCTGCAGACTGTTGCCCACACAATAGCAGGATCACACTTGGGACATACAGTAGAAGATCAGAGGTAGTTCTCTGCAGTTCATCCTCTACACCAACCCAGAAGTACGGTAAACGTTTATATTCGCTTCCGCTGTTATCGTTTATCTGAAATCCTAACGGATCATGTTTGAACCACACGATCCAATTGCCAACAATTGGTATCAGAGCATTGGTTTTGTGGTGAAACGTGAGACGTTAGATAGGGTTTGTGCCTTACGTGTGTTTATTGTCGATTTGATAGCATGTATGATATGGCTTTTGTGATTATATGATTTAATCTGGACATAATCACTTGATAATGCTTTGTGTTTAGTATTTTGTCCATGAAAACCTATTTGCCATATTTTATCTTGTTAATCGAACAAAGAAAGAAAGTTGTTGCTGCAAATATACAATGATCGTAAAACACACGAGAGAGAATTGGTCTCTGGTACGTTTGTCTATTCGCTGGAGAAGTCAGACGGCGGGTGACGGGGGTATCGAGGTGATGCCTGGAAAGACAGCCACCGATGTCGATCCGGTCATCCATTCAAGGCTGGTGGCTGGTGGCTGATGGACAGTCGGTGGAAGCCCTGGACAGTACGACCCAGGGCAGTCCATGACTGTTGATGGGCGAGGCTCATCAACGGGAGAGTGAAGAAAGAAAGATCCGCGACTTCAGATGGCGATTCAGAAACATGGCGGCGCGTGGCGTGAAGTCGCACGAGGCGGCGCACGGCATCAGAGGTGAGCGACTGAGTCGGCGCTGTCAGTCGACGGCTGGTGATAGTCGCTGGCGTCGGTGTGTCTTGGTGATGCTTCGGTGCTGATTGTTGACAATCTGGTGGCGATGCTGCGGGACCAGACGGCGGCCTCGACTGATCGCTTAAACCATGATCGTCGACAACAGTACGTCTCCAGGCGAGTCGACTCATGATCTGGGTTGACCAGATGGTGGATGGGACTGCAGATTGGCAGTCTGCGATAGAGTCAAAGCAAGGTGGGCGGCGGCGGACGCTGGAAGCAGCGTTCCGAGCGAGTCCCCTGATGATTTCGGGCGAGTCTCTTAACGATCCGGATAGTTCAGATGTGGGCTTCTTCTTTCCGGGCTGGTTGGCAGCGGGGCGGCACTGATCGCGTTGCTTCACAGCGGCGTTGACTCTGCGAGATGGTGCCGGCGGAAAGCTGCTGCCAGCATAGACGAACAAGCCATGGTTTTCGACCAGCGGCGCGAAAGGACTGCAGATGGCTATTGACGCGGAGAATCGTGCGACCGGCGCGGCATTCAGAGGCTACAGACCTGGACTGCAGGCTATGGGCGAGCCGATGGTGGTTCCCAGCCAGTCGACTCGGCATTTTCGGTGGAATTAGAGGCTCGATTCAGGCTTACCAGTCTGGACAGCTGTCGGCAGCAGGGGAATGAACGCAAGACGTTGCGGCTGGAAGAAATAGGGCAGCAGCATATGGGCTGCCCCTTTGGGCCTTGTTTTTAATTGGTTAATGGGCTGGGATTTAGGCCCAAATTTTAATCAAAAGGATATTGGGCTGCTGGGCCCTATTTTAATTATAGTTTATTTGGGCTTGATTCTCTAGTTCATGGGCTGATGGTTTAATTATAGGGCCCAATTCAGTAATTAATATAGGCTGCTCAATTAATTTTAGTTTGGTTTTGGGCTGTTGTGCCCAATTTTAATTAAAATGGTAATGGGCTGCTGGGCAATATTAATTGCTGGATTTAATTAATTGTGGGTTTGATGTTGGGCCAGGTTAAATATTGGGCTAGACCTTAATGCATAAATTGGCAGGGTAAATGAGCTTAATTATTTAATTAATGGGCTGCTCATTTTATGCTAATGATGTTTGGGTCAGCTGGGCCTATTTAATTGATCCAACATATTATGCAATTAATTAATGTTATATAACTGATTAATTGATTTAATTGTCAATTATTGTTGTATATGTAAAAGACATGTTCTATGTAATTTATTTATTTAAATTGCTGTTAATAGAAGCATGTCTAAGTTGTATATTTTATTCAAAAATATTATATGCATGTTAAAAACCCTCGGTAATTAAATAACTAAGTGGGAGAGGGGATTGGTAATTAATTCCCGCGGCCTCCATTATTGGTTTGTAAGTGATGTGAGTAAACTTGCGCATCGGCATTAGAGCCTTCCTCCCTAATGGATGAGTTTATTCACGGATCACTGGTACAAACTTCTTTAAATAATTATTGTTTGTAATGTGATGCATATGAGCTTGCGCGTTGGCTATAGTGCCTTCCTCCCTAACGGATGAGCTTATATGCGGTTCACTAATACAAACTTATATAATTGATGGTTGTAGAAAGTTATCTGAGCACGTGTGTACTTCTCCAACAGTAAGGCACACAAGCTTGGGCAGCGGACTTGGGATCAAATAATGGTGTACACTTAGATGTGAATAATTAGTATCCTCCCCAACAGAGTCACTGCTATTATTTACATGGCTAAAGAGGAACCGACTATTAATTATTTTGTCATAAAGTTAGGTTGACAAATGAAATTAATGGGTAAAATCTTCTCTTGTAAATGTTCGGGTTTGTAAACGTCCACCCTAACGTGGCTTGCAGACTCACGGTGCTTGAGATGTCGGTGAATTTTATTTTTATATTGTTTTGAGGGAAACAATATAAAAGGATAAAATTCGAAGATTTGATCGGAATATTTATTTGTGATTCTCTGAATTTCGAATGGTTTTATTTCACTAATTGTTAACTAAAAGACATTATATTTACTTGTCCTAATTAGATGATTAGAAAGAATCTTGGTTTTGAAAATTACTGCTTAAGAAAATACATGTGTATTCTCACAAAGGACGTCTCATGATGCCTATTAAAGTCTCTAGTGAAGAGATGAGAGGTTCATAGAAATATGATGGTCTCATGTAACTCTTCGGATACTTGAGTAAATTAAAAGTCAGAAGATCATGGTTGAATTGATGAATGAATTGGAAAAGCTTGGAATAGAAATTGAAAGGGAAAACTAAATCAATTTATTCTTCACAATTTGTCTGGATGTTTTGAGCAAGTTCTACCTGAAATACGAGAGGTTGTATATGGTGGGAAACTTCTAACAAAACATGTGGCAAAAGAAAGCCAATTTTCATCATGATGTGAACAAGTTTAATACCTTATTTACTAATGGTTTAAACATGATTAGTGATGGCATCTACTGACACGAAGTATGTAGATACTGGAATTACTAAATGTTTATCACTGAGTAAGGATAAGATTGTTAATAACATGGGTAAAACTACAAAGATAGTGGCTATTGCAGTGGGAGTTGTTTATTTATCTCATGATAAGAATAAACGATTGATTATGAGAAATTGTCTTTTCGTACGTTTCATAGAAAGAATTTAATTTCGGTTTCTATGCATTAATGGATGAATACTTCATTTCATTTAAATGACATGGTCATAGTAATGAGGAATGAAGCTATAACCCGTTAAAGTACGTTGGTGGATAAAAAGTATACTCTTGAATCATGTACATCCCACAGATGTAATAAATAGTAATTAAATAATGCATCTTCTAATATTAAGAGAAAGAAACCTTCGAAAATGAACTAAACATACATTTGGCGTCTATGACTAATTCATTTTACTTGAGTAGGATTCAAAAGTTGATAGCCGATAGACCGTAAGGTTTATCTGAAGTGGAAACTATCGGACTTGCGAGTCTTGCTTGGAAGCAAAAATGATTAACTGCCTTTTCAAGGCTGTGGGGTTTAGAGCCAAAGATATATATGTTGGAATTTGTTCATTCTGATTCAAGCGAACCTAATATTATCCATGCGAGAAGTGGTTATGAATATTCAAAGATTATTCTGGAAACCAATATATTTATATGATGCACTGCATGTCTAAGTTCTTTGATTAATTCAAGGATTGTAAGGCTGGTACAGTGAAGCGTCATGGAAAATATATTAAGTCATTACGATTAATTCATGATGGCAAATACCTTTTGGGATAGTTAGGAGCTATTGATCAGAAGTTGAGATTAAATCTCAAGTTGACTACACCGGGTATGCCCCAAACTGAATGGTGTGGTGGATAGAAGGAATAAGGCTCTTATGGTTATGATTAGATAGATGATGAATTATTTGGAATAATTAAATTCATTTTATGGATATGCCCTAGATACAGTAATACGTGAAACGTTTGTCTGTATATGGGATATCCTAGAAAAATGGAGGGTGATTTATTTAGTCCAAAAGATCGAAGGATAATTGTTAACTCAATAACTAGATTTTTGGAAAAGGACTATGTAATAAATTACAAACCCATGTGTAAATTGTTCTAAAGGAAGTGAGAGAAAAACACGAAGTAAAAGTACCAAGTGTACAAGAGGAAATACCACAAGGTAAACTGCAACGCGTGTCACGTCTGATACACAATTACATGTAGTGCCTTGTCGTAGTGGGAGGGTTGTTTGACAACCCATAAATATATGTTTTGGGAGAGTCGTAAGACTTGATCCCTAGTAAACATGGTATTGTCCCACGGATACGACGTAGTACTACAAGATGAAAATGCGAAATCTTAGCAAGATGCAATGAATGATTAAATAGAATCCATGGATTCTAAATTAAGTCTGGAGCTTGAACGATCACTAAAATGGTGTAAAAGCCATTGCAAGTGGTCATAGGGAAATAAAAGAGGATCATACGGAAAGGTGAAAATCTTGGAAGCAAAGCTTGTTGCGAAAAGATGTACTCAGAAAGAAATGGTTCGATTATGAGGGAACATATTCGCTGGTAGCTATGCTTAAATTGATCCGGATTCTTTTATTTATTGCTGCTTATATTGAATTATGAGGGACAACAAATAGATGTCAAGACAGCTTTCCTGATTGGAAGTCTTGAGGAAAACATCTATGTGAAGCAACCAGAGTGATTCATTGCAATGTACTAATAGCATTTTGATAGTAAGCTTAAAAGTGTCCAGCGATGGACTAAAGCAAGCTTTGAGATCGTGAAGCATCTGTTTTGATTAGGTAATCCAGTGGCACGGATTTAAATCAATCAGCGGATGTATCTTGTGTATTGTAAAGAGTGACGGAAACGTGGTGGTGTTTTTTGTACTATACGTAGATAGTATCTTGCTCATTGGAGACAATGAAAGAGTATTATCGGGCGTATGGGTACGGTTAATAAAGCGGTAGAGATGAAGGACTTAAGAAAGGCAAAATATATCCTTTTGATCACGGTAATACGGATCACAGAAAGGACATTATGCTTATCTCAAGTTTCATAAATGATACAGTCCATACTCGTTTAGCATGTAAATTTATCTAAGTGAATGTGTCTTTGAGACACAAGAAGAAGATAAAGAGGATGAAAGCGGTTCCTTATGCTTCGGCGAATAAGGAAGCTTAATCTAAGGAATGCTATGAACGATGTAGGATATCTGTTTTGCTGGATGCATGAACAGTGGGTATCAACGTAACCCAGAACAAGAATCATGAACTGTGGTAAGACATATATAAAGTGCCTGAGAAGGACTGGAAATTATATGTGGACTTACTGGACAGGTTCACTACTTCTTGTGGATTACGTAGATTCGGATTTTTAGTCAGATTGGACTGTAGTAAATTCTCCTCAAAGGTTATGTGTTTAATTTTAGGAAGTAGAGTCATAATGTGGAGGAGTGTTATATAGAAATATATTTCAGACTCCGGACTCCATCATGGAAAGATGATGAATTGGAGCCTATGAGGCAGCCAAAGTATCTATATGACTCTAGAGACTTCATGATGGACTTTGAAGTGTTTCTAAGTTTGCCCAAGGTAATCACAATTTACATTGATGATATGGTGCAGTTGCAAACTTGAAGAAATCACAAGTCCATAAGGCAATTAAACACATGGAGCGCGAGTACCACCTGTTACGAGAAATCGTATGATGAGGCGAAGGTTGTTGTCGCCTAGATTGCATCGGATGATGACCTAGTAAACCATTTACAAGGACCTTAAGGCGAGAGCTTTTAATGGTCGTGTAGTGGGAGTAGGAATCAGATGTATGGCAGAAGACATGACAGCATAGTCTTTTAGTATAAGTGGGAGATTGTTGGATTGTATACTAAAAGTCTAGCTTTAGTATGAACAATGTTATAACAATATTTGAAATGAGAATCATATGATCAAATGATTGCATCTTATAATTTATTTTATATGCATGATGCAATAGTCCATTTACTTTATACTGTAGATAATATGTTGTGCGACAACACGCGGAAGATCATATTATCGGTTTCCTTATAAAGTATAAATAGATGTTCACAACTGAGATAGACGGGGACTCTCTATCGGTATGGTTGTAGTGTGGTTTGGTATTAGCTTGTCTTGGCTATAGAATCACATTAGTGCACTTATGTGTATTGAGCAGGACCGCCTGAGATCGTTCTTCTTATACTGACTATATAGTAGAATTTGATCTCTGTTATTATGGAAGTTCGTACTCTTAATCCCTATACAATAACCTCGACACGTAGGGCAGTATGTATTTCTTTGATTCATCAATGGGTGAGATTTATAAGTATTAAATTAACAAACTCGGTGAGTTGGGAAGTAGTGTTGTATCTATGGTGCGCTGTTGATTGTAGAAGGAATCCATGTCCGTTATAGGTTGATGATGTCCCCTTGAGGAGCTCATAAGGTTTATCATATAAATCTTGCAAGTGGATTAATTTCCGGCATGATAATAAGGTTGAGTGGTACTACTCTCGGATGAGATATTAATTAATTTGAGTTGTCAGTAACTTAATTAATTAATGGGCATTGTATATCTTAAACATGGGGAGACTATCGGGCTTATAATAAGAAGGAGCCCAGAACATAATTTTAGGATTGGACGGGTAGTGCAGTAATAATATTTTAGTGGACTATATTATTATTATTGGATTTAATTAAAAGCTTTGGGCTAAGCTTGGTTAATTAAATTCAATTGAGGCCCAGCCCAATTTCTCCTCCTGGTCCCTGCTGTAGCCCAATATATAAGTGAACTCAACTTCCTGGAACCCTAAGATTATTCCTGCGCCTCTTTTGGTGAGAGAAGGAAAAAGAAGCAGATTGAGAGATCCTGCAGACTGTTGCCCACACAATAGCAGGATCACACTTGGGACATACAGTAGAAGATCAGAGGTAGTTCTCTGCAGTTCATCCTCTACACCAACCCAGAAGTACGGTAAATGTTTATATTCGCTTCCGCTGTTATCGTTTATCTGAAATCCTAACGGATCATGTTTGAACCACACGATCCAATTGTCAACAATTGGTATCAGAGCATTGGTTTTGTGGTGAAACGTGAGACGTTAGATAGGGTTTGTGCCTTACGTGTGTTTATTGTCGATTTGATAGCATGTATGATATGGCTTTTGTGATTATATGATTTAATCTGGACATAATCACTTGATAATGCTTTGGGTTTAGTATTTTGTCCATGAAAACCTATTTGCCATATTTTATCTTGTTAATCGAACAAAGAAATAAAGTCGTTGCTGCAAATATACAATGATCGTAAAACACACAAGAGAGAATTGGTCTCTGGTACGTTTGTCTATTCGCTGGAGAAGTCAGACGGCGGGTGACGGGGGTATCGAGGTGATGCCTGGAAAGACAGCCACCGATGTCGATCCGGTCATCCATTCAAGGCTGGTGGCTGGTGGCTGATGGACGGTCGGCGGAAGCCCTGGACAGTACGACCCGGGGCAGTCCATGACTGTTGATGGGCGAGGCTCATCAACGGGAGAGTGAAGAAAGAAAGATCCGCGACTTCAGATGGCGATTCAGGAACATGGCGGCGCGCGGCGTGAAGTCGCACGAGGCGGCGCACGGCATCAGAGGTGAGCGACTGAGTCGGCGCTGTCAGTCGACGGCTGGTGATAGTCGCTGGCGTCGGTGTGTCTTGGTGATGCTTCGGTGCTGATTGTTGACAATCTGGTGGCGATGCTGCGGGACCAGACGGCGGCCTCGACTGATCGCTTAAACCATAATCGTCGACAACAGTACGTCTCCAGGCGAGTCGACTCATGATCTGGGCTGACCAGACGGTGGATGGGACTGCAGATTGGCAGTCCGCGACTGAGTCAAAGCAAGGTGGGCGGCGGCGGACGCTGGAAGCGGCGTTCCGAGCGAGTCCCCTGATGATTCCGGGCGAGTCTCTTAACGATCCGGAGAGTTCAGATGTGGGCTTCTTCTTTCCGGGCTGGTTGGCAGTGGGGCGGCACTGATCGCGTTGCTTCACAGCGGCGTTGACTCTGCGAGATGGTGCCGGCGGAAAGCTGCTGCCAGCATAGACGAACAAGCCATGGTTTTCGACCAGCGGCGCGAAAGGACTGCAGATGGCTATTGACGCGGAGAATCGTGCGACCGGTGCGGCATTCAGAGGCTACAGACCTGGACTGCAGGCTATGGGCGAGCCGATGGTGGTTCCCAGCCAGTCGACTCGGCATTTTCGGTGGAATTAGAGGCTCGATTCAGGCTTACCAGTCTGGACAGCTGTCGGCAGCAGGGGAATGAACGCAAGACGTTGCGGCTGGAAGAAATAGGGCAGCAGCATATGGGCTGCCCCTTTGGGCCTTGTTTTTAATTTGTTAATGGGCTGGGATTTGGGCCCAAATTTTAATCAAAAGGATATTGGGCTGCTGGGCCCTATTTTAATTATAGTGTATTTGGGCTTGATTCTCTAGTTCATGGGCTGATGGTTTAATTATAGGGCCCAATTCAGTAATTAATATAGGCTGCTCAATTAATTTTAGTTTGGTTTTGGGCTGTTGGGCAATATTAATTGCTGGATTTAATTAATTGTGGGTTTGATGTTGGGCCAGGTTAAATATTGGGCTAGACCTTAATGCATAAATTGGCAGGGTAAATGAGCTTAATTATTTAATTAATGGGCTGCTCATTTTATGCTAATGATGTTTGGGTCAGCTGGGCCTATTTAATTGATCCAACATATTATGCAATTAATTAATGTTATATAACTGATTAATTGATTTAATTGTCAATTATTGTTGTATATGTAAAAGACATGTTCTATATAATTTATTTATTTAAATTGCTGTTAATAGAAGCATGTCTAAGTTGTATATTTTATTCAAAAATATTATATGCATGTTAAAAACCCTCGGTAATTAAATAACTAAGTGGGAGAGGGGATTGGTAATTAATTCCCGCGGCCTCCATTATTGGTTTGTAAGTGATGTGAGTAAACTTGCGCGTCGGCATTAGAGCCTTCCTCCCTAACGGATGAGTTTATTCACGGATCACTGGTACAAACTTCTTTAAATAATTATTATTTGTAATGTGATGCATATGAGCTTGTGCGTTGGCTATAGTGCCTTCCTCCCTAACGGATGAGCTTATATGCGGTTCACTAATACAAACTTATATAATTGATGGTTGTAGAAAGTTATCTGAGCGCGTGTGTACTTCTCCAACAGTAAGGCACACAAGCTTGGGCAGCGAACTTGGGATCAAATAATGGTGTACACTTAGATGTGAATAATTAGTATCCTCCCCAACGGAGTCACTGCTATTATTTACATGGCTAAAGAGGAACCAACTATTAATTATTTTGTCATAAAGTTAGGTTGACAAATGAAATTAATGGGTAAAACCTTCTCTTGTAAATGTTCGGGTTTGTAAACGTCCACCCTAACGTGGCTTGCAGACTCACGGTGCTTGAGATGTCGGTGAATTTTATTTTTATATTGTTTTGAGGGAAACAATATAAAAGGATAAAATTCGAAGATTTGATCGGAATATTTATTTGTGATTCTCTGAATTTCGAATGGTTTTATTTTACTAATTGTTAACTAAAAGACATTATATTTACTTGTCCTAATTAGATGATTAGAAAGAATCTTGGTTTTGAAAATTACTGCTTAAGAAAATACATGTGTATTCTCACAAAGGACGTCTCATGATGTCTATTAAAGTCTCTAGTGAAGAGATGAGAGGTTCATAGAAATATGATGGTCTCATATAACTCTTCGGATACTTGAGTAAATTAAAAGTCAGAAGATCATGGTTGAATTGATTAATGAATTGGAAAAGCTTGGAATAGAAATTGAAAGGGAAACCTAAATCAATTTATTCTTCACAATTTGTCTGGATGTTTTGAGCAAGTTCTACCTGAAATACGAGAGGTTGTATATGGTGGGAAACTTCTAACAAAACATGTGGCAAAAGAAAGCCAATTTTCATCATGATGTGAACAAGTTTAATATCTTATTTACTAATGGTTTAACATGATTAGTGATGGCATCTACTGACAAAAAGTATGTAGATACTGGAATTACTAAATGTTTATCACTGAGTAAGGATAAGATTGTTAATAACATGGGTAAAACTACAAAGATAGTGGCTATTGCAGTGGGAGTTGTTTATTTATCTCATGATAAGAATAAACGATTGATTATGAGAAATTGTCTTTTCGTACGTTTCATAGAAAGAATTTAATTTCGGTTTCTATGCATTAATGGATGAATACTTCATTTCATTTAAATGACATGGTCATAGTAATGAGGAATGAAGCTATAACCCGTTAAAGTACGTTGGTGGATAAAAAGTATACTCTTGAATCATGTACATCCCACAGATGCAATAAATAGTAATTAAATAATGCATCTTCTAATATTAAGATAAAGAAACCTTCGGAAATGAACTAAACATACATTTGGCGTCTATGACTAATTCATTTTACTTGAGTAGGATTCAAAAGTTGATAGCCGATAGACCGTAAGGTTTATCTGAAGTGGAAACTATCGGACTTGCGAGTCTTGCTTGGAAGTAAAAATAATTAACTGCCTTTTCAAGGCTGTGGGGTTTAGAGCCAAAGATATATATGTTGGAATTAGTTCATTCTGATTCAAGCGAACCTAATATTATCCAGGCGAGAGGTGGTTATAAATATTCGAAGATTATTCTGGAAACCAATATATTTATATGATGCACTGCATGTCTAAGTTCTTTGATTAATTCAAGGATTGTAAGGCTGGTACAGTGAAGCATCATGGAAAATATATTAAGTCATTACGATTAATTCATGATGGCGAATACCTCTAGGGATAGTTAGGAGCTATTGATCAGAAGTTGAGATTAAATCTCAAGTTGACTACACCGGGTATGCCCCAAACTGAATGGTGTGGTGGATAGAAGGAATAAGGCTCTTATGGTTATGATTAGATAGATGATGAATTATTTGGAATAATTAAATTCATTTTATGGATATGCCCTAGATACAGTAATACGTGAAACGTTTGTCTGTATATGGGATATCCTAGAAAAATGGAGGGTGATTTATTTAGTCCAAAAGATCGAAGGATAATTGTTAACTCAATAACTAGATTTTTGGAAAAGGACTATGTAATAAATTACAAACCCATGTGTAAATTGTTCTAAAGGAAGTGAGAGAAAAACACGAAGTAAAAGTAACAAGTGTACAAGAGGAAATACCACAAGGTAAACTGCAACGCGTGTCACGTCTGATACACAATTACATGTAGTGCCTTGTCGTAGTGGGAGGGTTGTTTGACAACCCATAAATATATGTTTTGGGAGAGTCGTAAGACTTGATCCCTAGTAAACATGGTATTGTCCCACGGATACGACGTAGTACTACAAGATGAAAATGCGAAATCTTAGCAAGATGCAATGAATGATGAAATAGAATCCATGGATTCTAAATTAAGTCTGGAGCTTGAACGATCACTAAAATGGTGTAAAAGTCATTGCAAGTGGTCATAGGGAAATAAAAGAGGATCATACGGAAAGGTGAAAATCTTGGAAGCAAAGCTTGTTGCGAAAAGATGTACTCAGAAAGAAATGGTTCGATTATGAGGGAACATATTCGCTGGTAGCTATGCTTAAATTGATCCGCATTCTTTTATTTATTGCTGCTTATATTGAATTATGAGGGACAACAAATAGATGTCAAGACAGCTTTCCTGATTGGAAGTCTTGAGGAAAACATCTATGTGAAGCAACCAGAGTGATTCATTGCAAAGTACTAATAGCATTTTGATAGTAAGCTTAAAAGTGTCCAGCGATGGACTAAAGCAAGCTTTGAGATCGTGAAGCATCTGTTTTGATTAGGTAATCCAGTGGCACGGATTTAAATCAATCAGCGGATGTATCTTGTGTATTGTAAAGAATGACGGAAACGTGGTGGTGTTTTTTGTACTATACGTAGATAGTATCTTGCTCATTGGAGACAATGAAAGAGTATTATCGGGCGTATGGGTACGGTTAATAAAGCGGTAGAGATGAAGGACTTAAGAAAGGCAAAATATATCCTTTTGATCACGGTAATACGGATCACAGAAAGGACATTATGCTTATCTCAAGTTTCATAAATGATACAGTCCATACTCGTTTAGCATGTAAATTTATCTAAGTGAATGTGTCTTTGAGACACAAGAAGAAGATAAAGAGGATGAAAGCGGTTCCTTATGCTTCGGCGAATAAGGAAGCTTAATCTAAGGAATGCTATGAACGATGTTGGATATCTATTTTGCTGGATGCATGAACAGTGGGTATCAACGTAACCCAGAACAAGAATCATGAACAGTGGTAAGACATATATAAAGTACCTGAGAAGGACTGGAAATTATATGTGGACTTACTGGACAGGTTCACTACTTCTTGTGGATTACGTAGATTCGGATTTTTAGTCAGATTGGACTGTAGTAAATTCTCCTCAAAGGTTATGTGTTTAATTTTAGGAAGTAGAGTCATAATGTGGAGGAGTGTTATATAGAAATATATTTCAGACTCCGGACTCCATCATGGAAAGATGATGAATTGGAGCCTATGAGGCAGCCAAAGTATCTATATGACTCTAGAGACTTCATGATGGACTTTGAAGTGTTTCTAAGTTTGCCCAAGGTAATCACAATTTACATTGATGATATTGGTGCAGTTGCAAACTTGAAGAAATCACAAGTCCATAAGGCAATTAAACACATGGAGCGCGAGTACCACCTGTTACGAGAAATTGTATGATGAGGCGAAGGTTGTTGTCGCCTAGATTGCATCGGATGATGACTTAGTAAACCATTTACAAGGACATTAAGGCGAGAGCTTTTAATGGTCGTGTAGTGGGAGTAGGAATCAGATGTATGGCAGAAGACATGACAGCATAGTCTTTTAGTATAAGTGGGAGATTGTTGGATTGTATACTAAAAGTCTAGCTTTAGTATGAACAATGTTATAACAATATTTGAAATGAGAATCATATGATCAAATGATTGCATCTTATAATTTATTTTATATGCATGATGCAATAGTCCATTTACTTTATACTGTAGATAATATGTTGTGCGACAACACGCGGAAGATCATATTATCGGTTTTCTTATAAAGTATAAACAGATGTTCACAACTGAGATAGACGGGGACTCTCTATCGGTATGGTTGTAGTGTGGTTTGGTATTAGCTTGTCTTGGCTATAGAATCACATTAGTGCACTTATGTGTATTGAGCAGGACCGCCTGAGATCGTTCTTCTTATACTGACTATATAGTAGAACTTGATCTCTGTTATTATGGAAGTTCGTACTCTTAATCCCTATACAATAACCTCGACACGTAGGGCAATATGTATTTCTTTGATTCATCAATGGGTGAGATTTATAAGTATTAAATCAACAAACTCGGTGAGTTGGGAAGTAGTGCTGTATCTATGGTGTGCTGTTGATTGTAAAAGGAATCCATGTCCGTTATAGGTTGATGATGTCCCCTTGAGGAGCTCATAAGGTTTATCATGTAAATCTTGCAAGTGGATTAATTTCCGGCATGATAATAAGGTTGAGTGGTACTACTCTCGGATGAGATATTAATTAATTTGAGTTGTCAGTAACTTAATTAATTAATGGGCATTGTATATCTTAAACATGGGGAGACTATCGGGCTTATAATAAGAAGGAGCCCAGAACATAATTTTGGGATTGGACGGGTAGTGCAGTAATAATATTTTAGTGGACTATATTATTATTATTGGATTTAATTAAAAGCTTTGGGCTAAACTTGGTTAATTAAATTCAATTGAGGCCCAGCCCAATTTCTCCTCCTGGTCCCTGCTGTAGCCCAATATATAAGTGAACTCAGCTTCCTGGAACCCTAAGATTATTTCTGCGCCTCTTTTGGTGAGAGAAGGAAAAAGAAGCAGATTGAGAGATCCTGCAGACTGTTGCCCACACAACAGCAGGATTACACTTGGGACATACAGTAGAAGATCAGAGGTAGTTCTCTGCAGTTCATCCTCTACACCAACCCAGAAGTACGGTAAACGTTTATATTCGCTTCCGCTGTTATCGTTTATCTGAAATCCTAACGGATCATGTTTGAACCACACGATCCAATTGCCAACACAAGGCACGTCATGTCGACTGCCTCATCCTCCTCGGCTATAACCACGTTCAGCTGTCGAAGCATGGGGCACTGATGCCCCGGAGCCCATGTCTTCTTCCAGCAATAGCAAAGGCCTCTAGCACGGAGGTCATTCATCTCATGGGGGGCATTCTAGTGAATCGGGAAGGACCCATCAGCTGGCCCGACGAGGCAGCCCTCACGGGCGGGCCGCTACTCGCCGATCTCGATGCCGATGAGGCTGAGGATAACATTGGGGGGCAGCTGAACCCGGCCAGCGAGCTGCTGTACCAAGGTCTAGGCGTGAACGCCGAAGCTGCCGGAAGTGAGGCATGACTGGACGGCGGCATGCGGCTCAGCGAACCACCCGGCGGTCTAGCCGAACGTTCCAAATGCGGTCCACCAAGGCTGATTTCTACGAGTCTTGTCAACTCCAATGCCTTATCCAAAGTTAACTCGATCGGTTGATGGAGGCGCAAGGAATTGCGCACCTCATCAGTCAACCCCGCCATGAAGTATCCAAGGTACTGCTGATCGCTTAGGCCAGGAGCTTGGCTCGCCAATTGCATGAAAACCGACACGAACTCCTCCACCGACCCCGTCTGCAGAAGTGCTGACAGTCGTTCAAAAGGACTGCCGGTGAAATGGGAGTCATAGCGGTTCACAATTGCCTCTGAAAACTCCTCCCAAGTCTTCTCCGGATTCCTGGATCGCCACCATGTAAACCAATAGAGGGTGGAATCCTCCATCGCAACCATGGCCGCCTCCAATTTGGTTTCAGACGGCGAGTGGCAGATCTTGAATTGTTGGTTGGCCCTAGTCAATCAACCAATGGGGTCAGATCCGTTAAAAGAAGGAAGAACCGGTGGTGCAGGGGATCGGTCCATCCCTGGAGCGGCGGCCACGACCGCCGATGGAGGATCCGTGGCCTGCGCATCGTCGATGGCCTGCTGTTCAGCTGCCCTCCTCGCTGTGCGCGTCGCTATCGGCGCCTGGTGGATCACGGACAACGCGTCGTCAGTCGGCTGCTGTCCAACCGCTGCGTTCGCAGCGCTGCTCTCAGCGTGCATTGTACCGGTGGCGGCGCGGGCATGGGTGATCGAGAGCCCCGCCACGGAAGCGGTGAGGCTGGCGATCGATTTAGTGATCTCCTGCAACTGGGCCATGATGTTGGCCTGATCGGCCTTCATCTGCGTAAAATCTTCAACCATGGCAGCTTGCTTGCCTTCGATCTCATCAACTCGTTGTTCGCGGGTCATCGTCATCACGGGTGAGTTTCCACGTTCACCGCACCAAATTGTTAGCACTCGAAAATAATCAAACGATAAACGTTTGCCAAATTAGCCAAAGCGGCTACCCAAATCCAATAATGTTTAATAATAATTCCAATAGGTACATCACGGTATATATAGAGAGTAAACAATGAAACCCTAAGGCCTACTACACTAGGCCCAACTAATAAACAACAATAGTAAGTAATAATTATATAAGGAAATCTCTAATCATGATCAGGTTTCGGCCCTTGTGGCTCCTCCACACCACGAGTCGAATCAGATGATATGTATACAATGCTTACATGTCGAGGGAGACGAGAGGGGATGCGCGGTAGAGATCCAACCAGTCGACTGAAAGCTCTCTTCAGGGCTCTATGGACATCTTCATGCATCAGTTTCTTCTTTAGATTATCAACCTGCCAATTCAACACTAATCACAACTGAAATGTTCGCCATTCTTTTCAAGAGTGTTATAATTCTAATACATCTTGTAATAATGCCAGTTTTCTATCACGGTGATGATTCGTCGCGTTTCTCTGATATGATGGTTGTGATTTGCAGCCTTTGAACTCCTTCTTCCACTACAACCATGTCAATTAAAGAATTACTTGTCCATATTTTCATACAAGTAAAATCGGATTTTATGAGTTTTTGTAAGAACTACTACACAATTCTTTGTTTGAGTGGGGTGGGGTGGAGGAAGAAGGCCCAAAACAGTCACACAGATGCATTAATTCAATATAAGGATTACATTTTATAAAGAAACAAAAACTAGATCAGACAATCAAGATATATAACCAAATGAATCAATCAATAGTGCAATATAATTCCAAAATAATGATATATTATTAAATAACTCAAAACTTACAGATTGAGGATGAATATATGCTTTCTTGGAAGTGGTAACAGTGCACATTCTTCTCTCCATATCTTCTAATTTACCTAAAAGCACCATTATTGTAATCTGCAAAAAAGACAGGTTTGATTTCATTTCTAATATTTAAAAATCATAATAAAGTAGTACTGAGGCATAATGGATAAACAAGCCTACAGTACCATTAACATACTAAAACTAGCAGCCTTGTAATAACCTGTCATTATAACACAATAGGATGATAGCTATAGAATCCTAACCATTTCAGATGGGACAAGTGTATAACAACTGTTAATAAATAAACAGAATATTGAATTTTACACAAAATTGATTGGAGTTTTCGTTTCTGTTAAAATATACAAGTACAGATTCATGGAGATGAGGGATTGATGAGCTTCAGATTCACCTGGGCTCACCCAAGCCAGCCATCAAAACATCAAATGTGTTACTTCGTCTGACCTGTTTCCCAAGGACAATTGATAACAAGAGATATAGACACAAGCAGAAAAGAACATAGTAATAACATAATAATTATGGAACTCATACTTAAATATGCCTAACTGAAGCAGATTATATACAGCAACAACTCTTCATGATCAAGCATGCAAGCCATCAAACATTTGCAAGCAAAGATCACAAAATTATTTGGAAGGAAAGAGCATAATTAGTTTCTTCTATAGGTCAAATCAGATAGTTTCTTATTTGGAAGGAAAGAGCAGAATTATTTGCACTGTATTGATGTTGAAAGATAACAGAAAAGGAAGAAAGAACAATCACCTGAAAGGGTAAAAATCCAGACGCAGGAAATCACGCACCAAGCATGAACGGGATCACGATCCTCGGGTAGATACTCATTCAGGAACCCCAATTTCCCCAAAATCTTGTCGCAAGGGCCCCTCATCTTCCGTATAATAACAGAATCCTCCCTGAACACAATCTGCTACATGACGTCCCTCATTCCCTTTCCAAATTCGACGCTCATCCCCCTTGGCAAACTCCGCCACCTGAAACTTCCAATCCCCGACCTCCGCCGCTCCTCTAGAGAAGCGTAATTGTACCCTTTGGTTTTTCGGACGTCCTCATCAAGAAGACCCGTAAATTCCCTCCGCCAAGCATTGGACTCGTTGACTTCAGACTAGGGGTGTGCATCGGTCGGTTCGGTTAACCGAACCGACCGAACTACAAAAACCGAATTTTTTCCGAACTTTTTTTTGAAAAACCAAAACCGAACCAAAGTATGCTAAAACCGGATTAAACCGAACCAAAATATTTCGGTCGGTTTAACCGGTTAACCGAACCGATCCATGTTTTTTTTTAAATAATATAAAATTTTAATTTTCACATTATTTCTCACATCCCCACCTAAAACTTGCAACATTATAACATTCACAACTTACTAAATTTACAAACTCATCATTAAAACATCATTCATAAGAAATCCTAATATAATAATTCAAGTTCCAAACATATCAAGTCTACAATAATTCCAAAAACATAAAGTTTAACAAAATATATAAGAAATAGAGAAAAACTAGTCATCCAATAATTCATTACATAATCAAAATAAATTCAACCCTTGAAGCTTCATCTTCTAACTATTGGTGTTTGACAATGATGTCCCAATCCCAACATTAGGCAAATCTGCAAATTACAATCAAAACATATTTTAGTAAATGAACTCATACAAAGGATAAAAATAATGAATATAAAAGCAAGAAATTTATTGAATTGATTACCTTTCTCAAATTTCTCAAGTTCCTCTAATTTTTCTTGAACAATTGTTGGATTTTCTAAACCCCGAAGCCAATCTTGAGTGCAAACCAAAGCTTCTACAAGTTTAGGAGTTAAAGAACTCCTAAATTCATCTAATACCCTTCCACCGTTACTAAACGCAGATTCGGATGCTACGGTAGAGATGGGAATGGCTAATATATCACGAGCCATCTTTGAAACTATGGGAAATCTTGCAGAATTGAGTTTCCACCACAACAATAAGTCTATATTCTCATCCTCTACACAATTCTCAGTCAAATACAACTCCAACTCTGTTTTCTTGTTTACACAACCACCACCTTCAACTTTCAACTTCTTATATTTGGCTTTTCTTGGATAGGCAAGAGAGCTGTTCATTGATCCAGAATCTGAAGCACTAATTGAACTAGAGCTTGAAATACTACCACCTCCACTTGTACTCATATAATTCTGTGGTTGAGATCGTTGCTCATATTCCTTGTACAAGTCTTGAAGGCCATCTTTCAAAATTTTAATCAACGTAATAGCCTTTTCAGACCCATACATATTAGGCAAAGTATACTCAAGATATTCAAACTTATCAATAGGATCAAAAACACTAGCCCAAAAAATCATCTTATTCATTTTTTCTGGATCTCCCCAATATTTATCAAACTTTGAACTCCTACTTTCAATCTGTTCATACTCCACACATTCCTTGAACTTTCTAAGTCTAGATGGACAATTGCTGCCCTAATTTCTTCATAATCGTATTTCCAAGAAGAAATTGTACCTACTTTAGAGTGACCATCAGGATTACTAGGCTGCAAGTTTATCAAGGATTGACCAGATTTTTCATTATTGGGATTATTTAAGCATGCAAGCATATGATTACGAAGAGAAGAAGTGCCATTTTTACTAGTATCACTAGCAAACACTTTAGGACAATAATTGCACTTAGCTGAAATTGAATTGCCATCTTCATCAATTATCTTCTCAAAGTGATCCCACAATACAGACCATTTTTTATTGGTTTCCTCTTTACTGGTCGTGGACGTGGTGGACCTGGTGGTGGCTTGGGTGCAGTTGATGGTCGAGCTGAAGCTTCTGTTTGGAGTAGGCTCACTTTCAGAGTTGCTTCTTTCAATAAAGCCATCAATTTCTCCTTCGGAGCTTGACATCTATAAAAAATAAATTAATTAATTGAACAAGATATTTGTCATTACGGCGCTTATTTACATACACCAACCACCTATTCAAACATGCAAATCTTACATGATTTCCTCTATTCAAACATAGAATTCTCTTCTTTAGATACACTACATAATTATTCGAAGAAATGAGAGTGTACCCTTTCAGATTCATTCATTTCTTTTCTCTCTAAATTTAAGAATAACTCTTTAAATATTCCAAACGAAAAAATCCTTAACTACCCTAGTTAGTAATTAAGCATGATTGGTACAATAAAATTGGTTGTTGAGCAGATTTTGTTTGGTGAGATCACCCGTTAAACATCCACCACAACTACACCCAAAGCCCAATGAAACATGTTTGAATTAGGGGCTGGTAGATTTCAGTATCCCTATTCCCTACTAATGAAAGACAATTTCCTATCAAACAATTCCATTAAGAAACTGTACAACATTTGACAATAACTTTATTTTTTCATGTGTTTTCTGTGACTCATCTTTCTTATATATGAGGAATTTCAACCACATTAATTACAACATTTATACAATATTCCTGCTTACTCATAATTATATAGATGTTTTAATAACACAGACAAGATGAGTCAACAAAGCCATGAAATCGGTAATACATACCCTTGTTGGGAGGTGAGGGCAGCGAACAACGAAAAGGTGAGGGCAGCGAACGACGAAGAACGACAGTAGGAAAGTGTCGCTGGTCGTGGATATCACCGGAGAAGATAGGTATCGCCGGGGAAATAGAATTTGGTGTTGGCGGCGTATGTGAATGTGAGACTGTGAGGACTGAGGAATAAGGGAGAGTCGGAGTCGGGAGTTCAGGATTGAAAAATTAGAAAGGGGGCTGCTGGCTAGGGTTGGAGTATATATATGACATTATTTCGGTTCGGTTCGGTTAACTGAACCTTTGACTTTTCTAAACCGGAAACCGAACCGAACACCGAAAAATTAATTTTCAAAACCATTAACCGAACTAAAAACCGAACCAAATTGCTAAAATCGGTTCGGTTTGGTTGGTTTTTTCGATTTTAACCGCACTTTGCACACCCCTACTTCAGACATCAACAACAAAATTAAACAAAACCAGATTCAACAATGGCGTACGCTCATTCTCTCTCATAACAACATTATATATATACGTAGACAAATTCGGGTTACAAATCCAGATTTGACAGAAAGAAATCGATTTGGGAAGAGAATTATGGCGAATTCAAATTTGGGTGAAAAATTAAGCATTAGGATTCGTCTATGAATCGAACAAGGGATTTTCGCCACATTGTGATGTCGACACTCCAAAATGGTGAGACAAGCGAGGGATTTGACGAGAAGAAATTGATTTCGGAAGAGAAAATTAGGGTTCGACGACGACCTCCAAATTGGGGAAAAATTAGGATTAGGGTTCGGGTTTGTTTTGGGCAGATAAAGGACTTTCTATCTAGGGGTGTGCATCGGTCGGTTCGGTTAACCGAACCGACCAAACTACAAAAATCGAATTTTTTCCGAACTTTTTTTTAAAAACCAAAACTGAACCAAAGTATGTTAAAATCGGATTAAACCGAACCAAAATATTTCGGTCGGTTTAACCGGTTAACCGAACCGATCCCTATTTTTTTTAAATAATATAAAATTTTAATTTTCACATTATTTCTCACATCCCCACCTAAAACTTGCAACATTATAACATTCACAACTTACTAAATTTACAAACCCATCATTAAAACATCATTCATAAGAAATCCTAATATAATAATTCAAGTTCCAAACATATCAAGTCTACAATAATTCCAAAAACATAAAGTTTAACAAAATATATAAGAAATAGAGAAAAACTAGTCATCCAATAATTCATTACATAATCAAAATAAATTCAACCCTTGAAGCTTCATCTTCTAACTATTGGTGTTTGACAATGATGTCCCAATCCCAACATTAGGCAAATCTGCAAATTACAATCAAAACATATTTTAGTAAATGAACTCATACAAAGGATAAAAATAATGAATATAAAAGCAAGAAATTTATTGAATTGATTACCTTTCCCAAATTTCTCAAGTTCCTCTAATTTTTCTTGAACATTTGTTGGATTTTCTGAACCCCGAAGCCAATCTTGAGTGCAAACCAAAGCTTCTACAAGTCTAGGAGTTAAAGAACTCCTAAATTCATCTAATACCCTTCCACCGTTACTAAACGCAGATTCGGATGCTACGGTAGAGATGGGAATGGCTAATATATCACGAGTCATCTTTGAAAGTATGGGAAATCTTGCAGAATTGAGTTTCCACCACAACAACAAGTCTATATTCTCATCCTCTACACAATTCTCAGTCAAATACAACTCCAACTCTGTTTTCTTGTTTACACAACCACCACCTTCAACTTTCAACTTCTTATATTTGGCTTTTCTTGGATAGGCAAGAGAGTTGTTCATTGATCCAGAATCTGAAGCACTAATTGAACTAGAGCTTGAAATACTACCACCTCCACTTGTACTCATATAATTCTATGGTTGAGATCGTTGCTCATATTCCTTGTACAAGTCTTGAAGGCCATCTTTCAAAATTTTAATCAACGTAATAGCCTTTTCAGACCCATACATATTAGGCAAAGTATACTCAAGATATTCAAACTTATCAGTAGGATCAAAAACACTAGCCCAAAAAATCATCTTATTCATTTTTTCTGGATCTCCCCAATATTTATCAAACTTTGAACTCCTACTTTCAATCTGTTCATACTCCACACATTCCTTGAACTTTCTAAGTCTAGATGGACAATTGCTGCCCTAATTTCTTCATAATCGTATTTCCAAGAAGAAATTGTACCTACTTTAGAGTGACCATCAGGATTACTAGGCTGCAAGTTTATCAAGGATTGACCAGATTTTTCATTATTGGGATTATTTAAGCATGCAAGCATATGATTACGAAGAGAAGAAGTGTCATTTTTTCTAGTATCACTAGCAAACACTTTAGGACAGTAATTGCACTTAGCTGAAATTGAATTGCCATCTTCATCAATTATCTTCTCAAAGTGATCCCATACTACAGACCACTTTTTTATTGGTTTCCTCTTTACTGGTCGTGGACGTGGTGGACCTGGTGGTGGCTTGGGTGCAGTTGATGGTCGAGCTGAAGCTTCTGTTCTTGTTGGAGTAGGCTCACTTTCAGAGTTGTTGCTTTCAATAAAGCCATCAATTTCTCCTCCGGAGCTTGACATCTGCAAAAAATAAATTAATTAATTGAACAAGATATTTGTCATTACGGCGCTTATTTACGTACACCAACCACCTATTCAAACATGCAAATCTTACATGATTTCCTCTATTCAAACATAGAATTCTCTTCTTTAGATACACTACATAATTATTCGAAGAAATGAGAGTGTACCCTTTCAGATTCATTCATTTCTTTTCTCTCTAAATTTAAGAATAACTCTTTAAATATTCCAAACGAAAAAATCCTTAACTACCCTAGTTAGTAATTAAGCATGATTTGTACAATAAAATTGGTTGTTGAGCAGATTTTGTTTGGTGAGATCACCCGTTAAACATCCACCACAACTGCACCCAAAGCCCAATGAAACATGTTTGAATTAGGGGCTGGTAGATTTCAGTATCCCTATTCCCTACTAATGAAAGACAATTTCCTATCAAACAATTCCATTAAGAAACTGTACAACATTTGACAATAACTTTATTTTTTCATGTGTTTTCTGTAACTCATCTTTCTTATATATGAGGAATTTCAACCACATTAATTACAACATTTATACAATATTCCTGCTTACTCATAATTATATAGATGTTTTAATAACACAGACAAGATGAGTCAACAAAGCCATGAAATCGGTAATACATACCCTTGTTGGGAGGTGAGGGCAGCGAACAACGAAAAGGTGAGGGCAGCGAACGACGAAGAACGACAGTAGGAAAGTGTCGCTGGTCGTGGATATCGCCGGAGAAGATAGGTGTCGCCGGGGAAATAGAATTTGGTGTTGGCGGCGTATGTGAATGTGAGACTGTGAGGACTGAGGAATAAGGGGGAGTCGGAGTCGGGAGTTCAGGTTTGAAAAATTAGAAAGGGGGCTGCTGGCTAGGGTTGGAGTATACATATGACATTATTTCAGTTTGGTTCGGTTAACCGAACCTTCGACTTTTCTAAACTGGAAACCGAACCGAACACCGAAAAAATTAATTTTCAAAACCATTAACCGAACTAAAAACCGAACCAAATTGCTAAAATCGGTTCGGTTTGGTCGGTTTTTTCGGTTTCAACCGCACTTTGCACACCCCTAGTTCTATCGAACTAACGGCCACATGATAAACACGTGAGGCTCTTCGTTATACTTTGACGGCCATGGGATGAATATTGCCCAAAAAAAAACTAATCCCATTATTGCTGGAAAAAAAAATATTTGGAATTGAAGTCAAGACTATTGGGACCAAAACAGGACTATAACAGGTGGGACTGGTTTTGCAATTTTCTCTAACATTATATAACTTGCTTAGTTAATTAAGGAATTGTCACGAGCTTACAGTATTAAATTACATGCTGATCATCGTGGTTGAGATTGCAAGTCTCCTCCCTTTATACAAAAACATTGTTTTTATCAGTGTTTTCAGAACCGAAGCGGGTGGTTCAACCGGGAACTGGTGTCGGATCCGGTCCGAAAACATCCTAAAACCATTTTATCTATTGAACAAGAAAAAATCGGTCTGGATCGATCAAAATTGGCCAAACCGTTTAAACCAGCCAAACCGGAAACCACCGATTTTGTCTTCTTTTTTTTAATAAAATCATCTTCTTCACCGAGGGAGGAGAGATGGGAGAAGCAGGTCAAAACTCATTTCCTTATATTTCCTAAAAGAGGAGATTTGAGAGTTCCTTATTTTATAAAAGAGAAGATCTGAAAGCGAGAAGTACAATATTAAAACCAAACAAAAAAATTTTAAATTCATAGGCGGCGACAAACTTGACGGATTCACAGTAGTAAGGTGCACTTGCATGGCGAAAAGAATAGTCGATGAGAAGCAGCGACTCCGACGGGCGTGTGACTGGCGGACTCCAGCAGATTTTATTTTTGGGGGAGAGTGGAAGCCTGTTCTAATGGACCATCATTAGGGGCCCCCACCGCCCCTGCCCTGGGGATTGGTGGAGGAGGTAAATCGTAGGATGTGCTTCAAGTGGCTTATAGAGAGGGCTCACTGTTTAACTTGTATTTGCAAGGGGCCAAATCCATGCCAAAGGCAGGATTCGAACCCCCACCCTGCAGCAACCAAGCTCAGTTGGAATGCTTTTTCACCCTCCCCTCTACCACTTGAGTTATGCCTGGGGCAATGGAAGCCTGTTCTAGATTTTACTTTTGGGGAGAGAAGGAGTCTGTATGTTCGATTTTTATTTTTTCCGAGAGAAAAAGTTAATTTTGAAAAGAGAAACCCACGTTTATTGGCATTATTGCTCTTACCCCATCCAAATTCCAACTTGCTTTATTACACAGTGGTTTGTTTTGTTACTTGGGCTTCAGAATTAATTTTTTCTTGGGCCATCACTCTTATTAAATTGAACTATACGAAATATTGTTTAAATTATATGTAAAATAATATTTAAAATAATAAAATTTTATAAAAAATAGATGATTTTCGTTTTTTCGGTTGAACCGCCGGTCTGACCGATTGAACCTCGAACCATTAGGGTTACCGATTCCATGTCCGGTCCGATTATAAAAACACTGGTTTTTATAATTTAGGGTAATTCTTGGGTGACCCGTGGTCACCCATGACCCTCTCACATGAGGGGGTGGGGCCCACCCCCTTACATGTGGGCCCACCCCCTCATGTGAGAGGGTCATGAGTAACCACGGGTCACCCAAGTAGGCCTCTATAATTTAATACTTTTTCATTTATTTTTTTTAAATTAATTTTCCTTAGTATAATTTTTTTTAATTAATTTATCCATACCTATTTATTTTTAATACATTTATATCCTTAATTAGTTAATTAATTATATAAATAAGGTCTATATACTTTATGAGAACGGTAATATTAATTGTTGACGTTGCAAATGGTATAATTCTTGAACTCGTATGTTTGATGGCTAAACGAAAAGACATGAAACATTGTAATTTTAACATTTAACATTTAACATTAGTTATATTATAAATATAAAAATAAGTAATTAAATAATCAGGCCGTATAATAATAATAATCGAAATCAAATGAAATTTAAAATTAACATAGATAAAGGATCCTTTACTACTAGTACAATTTATACCCCATTATTATTACTAATAGATACAATAGGTTAAAAATATTACTCAATCCGTTCCCCAAAGTATTTCACACTTTCCTTTTTCATCCGTCCCTCAAAGTATTTCACACTTTACTTTTACTAAATTTGGTAAAAAATGCATTATAACAATACTCATTTTTTACACACATCTCAATATAATACTTACTTTTACATACTTTTTTACATCTCCCAACAACTTTTACACACATTTTTCATTAAATCAACTAAAATATATATTCTCTTTCTTACTTTATACTTAAAAAATACAAAATTTTCTTAAACTCCGCGCACACCAATACGTGAAATACTTGTTGGGACGGAAGGAGTATTTTTTAATACGTTATTAATGAGCGAAATATCCTTCTTACCCTTATTTTAGTTGTGTTCAAAAATAATTTAAAAGAATAGGATTTTTAATGTTATATTATAAAGAAAATCATCCCATGATTTACTCCCTAAAAATAGATGGAAGTTAATGCAACTAACAAAATCCCTAAAATTTCTCATTCCAAATTTGATTGAAAGCCTGAGAAATGTATGTTGATTGATATCGTGGGATACTTTCTCGCATGTGCGTTCAAAAATTAATAAACATGGAGTTCAGGATATTGTATTCAGGAATTCAAATATGTAATGTTCAGAATATTTGTGTTCATAATTAATAATCAATTTTCTCCCACTTAAAAAGACTCGTATGTTGACGTGTGTTCAGAAATTCATGATAAACATGGTATTCAGGATATTTGTATTCAGGAATTCATATATGTAGTGTTTAGAATATTTCTGTTCAGAATTAATAATCAATTTTCTCCCACTTAAAAAGACTCGCATGTTGACGTGTGTTCATAAATTTATAAACATGGTGTTCAGGATATTTATGTTCAAGAATTCATATATAAGATGTTCAAGATATTTGTGCTTAGGATAAATAATCAATTTTCTCCCACATAAAAAGGTGTTGAATTATGTGAGTAGAACACTCATTTCTGAATACATCATTATTAAACATTAAATATTCTGAATACTTATTAATTTTGAATACAAAAATATTTCAATGAATGAATCTTAAATATATTGAATACATTTTGAATATTTCGTGGAATATTAAGAAAATATCTTTGAATACATCATAGTGTTCGGAATTTCTATTTCTAACATCATCACTTATATTAAAAAATCCTACTCCCTCCGTCTCTAAAAAGTTTGCACACCTCTTTTCGGCACGGAGATTAAGAAAGTGATAACTTTTAGGGGTATAATGGTATTTTTATGTAATATATAAATGATAAAGTATGGTAGGTAGAGATGGTTTTTTTGTAATTAAAGTGTATGGGGAAGGGTGATTGTTTTTTACTTTTTGCTTTTTTTGGGATGTGCAAACTTTTGTGGGACAGCCCAAAATGGAAAGTGTGCCAACTTTTTAGAGACGGAGGGAGTATATGTTATGTTCATGATATTTTAAAATTGTAAATACATTAAATGAAGTAACAATGTATCAATCTAACAAACCTAGAATAACTATCAAATCTAGAAAACAAACAGCAACAAAATAGAAAGAATGAGTGGACGCTGAGCTTCCTTTCTGTAGCTAAAGTATAACCAAAGCAAAAACCATCTCTACTTTCGTTTAGTCATTATCGAATCCAAAGCATCTCACAACAATACGTGCCCTTATGATAATTGAGATAAAATAGATATATAACTAATTCACATACGCACAAAATATTGTTCGCTGCTATTATAATGGGATGAATCAAATTTGAAAATCAATAAGCATATAATGAAATTGAATATGAGGAAAAATAATTACCCTAGTGTCATCTTGAATACCAGGAAAATAGTATTCTCTCACCAACATACGAGAGCTACAGATTCTATTTTCCATCCTAATAAAAATTAAAAATTACCCCCAACCCTTGCAACACACGTACACTCACCTGGGAGACGATTGTTCATAATTTACTTATTGATTGCAAGCCCTTCTAACATCACCAATTCAAGAAAGAAATTAAATGTCCTAACACAGTTAAAAATACTCAACGAGTTACACATGGATCAAGGTTTTTGCAAAATACATAATGTCACAAATTTCTTCCCCAAAGAGAATAATATACAGACCTGAAATATTCAAACTCATCACTTACCAAATCAACCCTATTAAACCTATTACAATAAGCACAAATCTAAATTAAATATAGAAAAACCAACATTCATTGAATTCTCAAATTATCAAAATATACCTATTGAATCAAATAATAGTGATGACCACATGGGGCAGTAGAGACGGCGAGGGATGGAAGGCGAGGGCAGCGGTGGAGAGTGAGATTAGTAAGGAGGAACTGTTCTGCGTGAACATAGTGATGGATGGGCAATCTGGGGAATTCTAGATTAATGCCGAGGAATAAGCAATCACCCGAGCCAAGACCGACGACTCCGACGAGGTAGCTAGAGATGGGGGGTAGGTCTAAGAACTTGGCTGACAACGTGGGGGAACATGTTGAGAAAGTCTCCACCCCAAAAGATTATCGTTCTTGGCCAATGACGGTGAAGAAATTAGGGTTTGCAAGACAATGCAACAACTTACCAAAGCGTAATCGGCAGTCTGAAAATCTTCTTTCCGTCTGGCTGGAGGAAGAACACCGGAATATTTGGGGAAAGACAGGATTTTGAGAGAAAAGAGAATAGGATTGTTTCTTCTCTTCAGTGGTGTTCAGCCTTTTATTAGGTAGTAAATGAATATATAGATATTATTATGTGAAAGATTAGTAGTAAGGTTATATTAAGAATTTCACGTTAATATATTGTATCTATTACTAATACTTTTATCTTATTGTATCTATTAGTAATATTAATGTATATTTTGTATTGGATAGTAATAAATTATTTTGGGAAATATTAATTAACCTTATAAATGTAGATTATTTAAATATGAAGATTAAAAATATAAAATATAAAATAATGTCAACATTGTTAGATTTTACATTTTCTTAATTAATTATTACTTTTTATTATTAAAATGGTTATCACTTTTTCTTTGTTCTACATTGTTTATAAAATAGTTTAATAGGATTCATAGTCTTTACAAAGCTATCAATTTTTATTAAAATGTTATAACTTTTTTATTAGTTCTTTTAATTATTCATAAAATCATTTAATTGGCCCATCATCATTTTTCTATGATCAAGAATTACTTTTTATTGAAAATATTATAATTTTTATTCTATAAATATTTATAAAATATTTAATTGAACGATTATCAATTTCTTTGATAATTAAGTTTCACCACTTTTTATTAAAATATATTATTATTTTTTATTTATCATGTAAATTATTTACAAACTATAATTTTATATATGTACTATCTTCATCTTACGATAAAGTTTAATATTATAATTTTTGCAACTCACTTTAAGATTTGTATTTCATCACTACAAGAAACTGTCAGAATACCGACGGATTTACCGACGGAAAAATTTCGTCGGTAATTACTGACGGTTTACCGACGAATTACCGACGGTTTATTGATTTAATAGGATTTATTTTTAAAAAATCATCAATAAAAATTTTCGACGGTTTTTGCGACGGATTACCGACGGAATTAGCGACGGATTTCTTCCGTCGTTAAATCCGTCGTTATTTTAGAGGGAATAAATCCCGAAAGATTACCGACGGATTTAATCCGTCGGTAAATATATCAAATTGTATTTTTTTAGAAAAAAATTTAGTCTTTAATTTAGCGACGGATTATATCCGTCGGTAAATATATTAAATTTTAATTTTTAAAAAATTAATTTTAGTTTTTAATTTACCGACGGATTAAATCCGTCGGTAAATAAATAATTTTTTTTAAAAAAAAATTGATTTTAGTCTTTAATTTACCGACGAATTTAATCTGTCGGTAAATATATTAAATGTTATTTTTTAAAAAATTAATTTTAGTCTTTAATTTACCGACGGATTAAATCCGTCGGTAAATATATCAATTTTTTTTAATAATAAATTTAGTCCTTAATTACCGACGGAATTAATCCGTCTGTAAATAAATAAATTTTATTTAAAAAATAAAAACGCGTCTTCTGTTTTTTAACATAAATCGTTGATAATCCAAAATATCTTAGAATTTAGACTTAAGAATAGAAATAAAAAAAATCAAATATGTAAACCAGGAACTGATAAAGCCCTAGTTACATAATTCCCAAAATCGAACTCGAAGAACTCCAAATACTGATGGCCAAAATGCAAAATCGAAGAACTCCTGCTGATAAAATCGAAGAATCTGCCACCACTTCTCGTCGCCGACCGCACTCCCGATAGTCGCTCGCGACGCCAATTTCAGTTGCTCGCGTGCCTCGCGACGCCACCTGCTGCCCTCTCGTTTGCGACCGCGCAAGAGCTTCCAGGCCACCACCGGTCACCGCTCGCTACAGGTTCCACCCGTGGCCTTCCCGTTTGACTCGACAGTGCAAGCATTTCCAGGTTCCATATGTTCCAAAGAGGTGAGCCAAGGTTTTGTTCCAGAAACTAAGATTAGAAAAAATAGGAAAGTTGAAGTTATAAGAGAATTTTTGTTTAGATTTCTTTGAAGTTTGTTTTCTGGTTTTTATCTACACTCCCACTGTGAAATTTATGTTCATTCTCTGTTGTGTATTGTTGCTCTGTTAGAGTTGAATTATTCAATGTTTTGATTTGGCTTGCAATATTTTGTATCTACAGCTGCTTCCTAGTTAAATTATTCTAATGTGTTAGAGTTGATCTAAGGCTGCAATAAAGTTATGATTTGGTGTGGGGCCTGTGTTTAATAGTTGAAATTGGGCTAGAATTCCTTTTTTCTTGAAGAAACTTCATGTTATCTTATTAATTCAACAATAAGAATGAGTATTCAGGATGTGTTTCAGGAAATATTTTTGTCATATGTGAATTGATTTGTGGCTTTGAGAAACTTGCCTTTATCTTATTATTTATTTTTCTTTTCTTTGTGTTTTGATTGAGTGAAGAAAATTCTTGTTCGAAAACTTTATATTGTGAGATGTCTTTTTAGGATTATTTCCACAAAAGTAATAAAAGATTGACAGTGAGCAATGAATAATTGTATGAAAAAATGCATCTATGTGCTACTGAACCTCTTCATCCTCGCCAACACACATTCATTTTTATGTTCCTCATGGTTAGAGACATCCCAATGATACCACTTATCAATATCCACTTCACCAATCAAATAAAATTTTGAACATTAATCAGTCCTGTAGATAATGGATCTTAATTAGATTTGTTTATCTCATTAAATATTTAGTTTGATACACATTTAATTTGAATGGGCAAGTTATTTTGTTATTTGAATTGGCAGGTTATTTCAGTCCTGCCAAAGTTCTGCTTTTTTGTTATTTCATTAGTATATTACTACTTGACATCTTCATTAGTTATATGTTGTTATTGATAGAGCATACCTTAAAAAATTGGGAGGTGCGAAAGTTTAAGACGACTGATATCGTATAAGTTTTCTATTAAATAATAGTTACATGTAAATTTGATCTATATTCTCCCCTTTCAGTTCTGTGATTTTCTAAACTAACTATTTTTTGTTAAATTTCAAGCAATAAATGCCAAAATTAAAATTCAGTGAAGAAGAACTTAAGCTATGAACTGCATCTACAAAGACTTGAGTTCTCCAATCAAAGCAAGACTGAAAGGCCTTCTCTCCCAAGTAAAATGGCCCTAATTGAGCACTACGTCACCATTTCTTCCGCCACTCTATAAGTCAGTTTTGAAATAATTCTGCTTCTCTCTTTTATGTGTTAATCAGGAGTTCTTTTATTTAGTTGGGGAAAGATTGCCATTGAGTTTGGGCTTGTTATAATTTTGCTTTAATGATTTTGCCGAAATTATACTGTTTTGATGAATTCTACTACTTGGTATATTTCCTTGACTTTGTGTATAATATTAATTGTATTAGTACAATTATGGTGGTAAGTGAGTGCCTGAGTGCCAGAATGATTGTTTCCTCTACTGCATACCAATTTCAGCCTATAGAATGCTGTCTTTTCCCTCAAATGTGTAACAAGTTTTAGAGTGCATCTTGATTTTTTTATGCATTTCGTTCCAGAATGTTTGTACTAAGTTAGGATATTTACCACTAAATTTGATTAAGTTAGGATCGGATAGTTGATAGCAATGTGGAATAATTCTGAAATCCAATTCCAATAATAAATCCAAGAATAATATGTGTATATTTTAGACTTAGAAGTTGGTATGTATTACTCATCCAAACCATGAATTTCAAAAAATTTCATCTTGCTTGTTCTTTGTTTGGTGGCTTTGATTGGAGGTGGTCACAGTTTAGATGAAGAAAGAAAGGCAAATTAATTATTTTTATTTGATCAAATTAACTAAAAGGTGTTAAACAACATGTAAACCTCATCTGATTCACTGCATTTCTTGTTCTCTCAAACTAGGCTTACATAGTGTACTTGAAAAATCTTGTTGGAACTAATCAGTCATCTTCCTCGTACCATCTTTATGTTCTTGGAGAAGTGGTCAACAGCAGGTAATGCATGGCATGAAGTTATAGCTTGAATATAAAAAATAAACTTACATGAAAAACGGTGGAACCATTCATATTCAAGGCTCACGTGCCTCATCTCCATTCAATTCAATGTTATTTAAACTTCTTTTGGATTCATAGGGAAATGTATTATGATGGTATCATGTTGGTCATGATCTAGATGGGCTGCTAATTGTGTTTTGCACGACCCAGATATGCGGAATATGGTGACATGGTGATTATTAAAAAAAAATTTCAAATGGTTTTACTGAAATGATTGTTATATATTCTTTCTTATCTATGCATCTTGTGCGTTTAATTATTTGATGATAATCTGAATTTTTTCTACCCCTTAACATGTTAAGGCTTTGCTTCTCTCGAGTCAATGGAAATTTAGAGCTCCTACAATTATTTCAATTGAAAGCAATGATATCTCCAGTCCCTGTATTGAAGTACATGAGGTTAGTTATAATTGCAAATGATATGTCTGCTTGAATCTGCAAGGTCAGTGATTAACAAGCTTTAATTGCTTGGGAGAGAGTAAAGTATATCATTTTCTATCTGTAGACTAATTCAGTTTCATTTTAGGTACAACATGGCTCTAAAATTAATGATTCTAACTATTTGGAGGCACAAGATCATGGTAAGGATGCTACTACAAAATAAAAGCTCTTATCAAACCTCTTACTTGCTAATTTGTCAATGCATGTATGATCATCGGATGAGAAATTAGCTGTGGGAAAAAAAGAAATGTGACCATTTACCCTACTGCAAAATCCAGTATGCAAGCCTTGGCCCTTGTACCTCTTTGGGCAAGGATTGCGACTCAGATAGGAAAAATAGACAGATACTTATATAGAACTACATATATTTGATTAAACGAAACACCTTTATTCCTCAGTTTTTCTATCCTGAGCGGTAAGGTCAGGAGAATCGAATTATTGATGCACATTTGTTGAGACTCTTATATAATAGAAACCTGCAGTGGTGCTTCATGAATGCAAGAGCTGAGGTTGCTTTGTTGGTGTAGAAGCACTATGCAGAGGTGAGTTTATTTTCTTATTTTTTGAGATTACAAAATATGGTTTCTTAATTAATTGTTAGAAAGACGTGATAGTTTGGTTATGTTGATTTACAATTCTGTTTTAGTGATGGGTATTTTTGAAGCAAAAATTATCAAACAAATGATATGCATGACTTTGTGGTTTAAAATTTTAACAAGTCTTAGTAAATATGTCAGTGTTTCAATTATTACCTAGTAATTTATGTTTTGGGATTCCAAAAGTATGTCACATGGAATATAAATGATGTGTTTTGCTTCTACTAAGAACAATATTAAACCACATAATGAAGGAGATATTATTACGCCATACTTCTGATATTTATTTGAGGTCAAGTTCTTGTGCACTAAAATATCATTTTGAGTCTCATAGGAAAAGATCAATGGAGTGCACTTATGCTAGGTGACACGTGTAATGATTTTGATACATCTAAATTTAGAATTTAATTCTTGAATATAAAAATTACTTAGCTTGAATATACCAAAGATATGTGTTGATATTGCTGGTTTTGTAAGTAGATGGACAGTCCAATGGTTAATGAATCAAATTTATCCCGAAAGAAATTAGATGAATTTAGTGATTTTCATTCACATTTTTTCCAAGTGGTCTCCTAAAAGAATGGTATGTTGACATGTAAATTTGAAGTCTTTTATGCTACTAAAATTTATCTTTTCATTTAATTCCTATAATATGAAGACTGTTGGTATCAAAATAGGCTATTAATATGATTTGGTGGAGAAAATTAATCAATTATCTACTATTTTAAATAGTTTGTGTCAGCACTACCTAATGAATTGTATTCTCGGCACCATTTCCTTAAGGCTTTATTAGTGGTTTCCTATTAAGAAAATGATAAGTTTATCTTTATAAATGGTTATATTTTTTGTGGCTCACACACACATGCTTATATTTGTATTTCATGATCATTTTTTGTCATAATCATTGTTAAGTATGTGAACTTTGTGATGGTTTGATAGTGTTCAATCTTATACACGAAGTATAAGGAAAAATAATAGTTGTTATATTAATTGCAAGATACGTTCTTTTACCATATTGAAAGGATTTTCTTATTATTGTCGATGGAATGAGCTAGGAAACTTGCATCTCTGATCTCAAAAGTTACTCCTTATACGCCCTTTTGTTTCGTCTATGTTTGATTCTTTGTTGTGTTTAGGATGAGGGATAAAGGCAAAGCTTATTCATATAGATGCTGAATGTTTGATTTCTGGCGAAATGCTAAAGTCAACATCGACTGGAAATGGTTATTGTGAAGAAGATTTAAGCACTCTTACTACTGAAATGACACTAGAATCACAATCTTCACTTTGTCTGCAATGTTGTAAGCTTAGTATTTGGATCAACCAACATATTGAGACCTTAGATATAAGGTTATGTTCTGATGTTGGTGAAATATAATTGTAAAATTCATTTATTGATGTATTATCATTTTATGGAAATACAATATTATTTATTATATTGTATGAATGTTGTACAACCCGTTTAGATATAATTAATAATCAAAGTATGTAAATTTTTTTAATAGGTATTAATATTAAATTTTCAAATATAATATTAAAAAATAAATATAAATTACCGACGGATAAATTCATCGGTAAAATAAAAAATTCATACAAAAATACCAAATTACCGACGAAAATTTTCGTCGGTAATTTAGGGACGAACAAAATCCGTCGGTAATCTATTATGCTTTATATTTTTTTATTTTGAAATTAGCGACGGAATTTTTCGTCGCTAATTACCGATGGAAATTACCGTCGATAAAATCGTCGCTAATTTATGACTTCCGACGAATTGGGATTGATTTATTACTGACGGAATTTATTTTTACCGACGCTCAAAATCCATCGCTAATTACCGACGGATTTAAATTTCCGTCGCTAATAAGTTACCGACGCAGAAAATGGCGACCACTCTGTTTTCATCGATAATCCGTCGGTAAATTGATTACCGACGAATTTTTTAGATTTTACCGACGGAATTTTCTGTCGGTAATCTGGCAGTTTCTTGTAGTGCATCTTTTAGTAAAGGGTAAATATCAAAATTGTTCCTGTAAGTATGATATTTTCCAACTTTAGTCCTTTATCATTTGCAATTCTCGATTTTGGTCCATTTTTATCCACTTTTAGTCCTTTTGATCCAAATTTAGTCCTTTATGTTAAAAAAATATCCAAAATGGTCCGAAAGTGCATACATTTAGGACCAAAAGTGGACCAAAAAAGAACCAAAATTTGAAAAAGGACCAAAACTGAACCAAAAGAACTAAAACTGGACAAAAAAGGACCAAAATTGAGAATTGTCAATGATAAAGGACTAAAGTTGAAAAATGACATATTTACAGGACTAATTTTGATATTTACTCTTTAGTAAATGTAAGCTTTACACTATAAAATTTACATCCATAAAAGTTTTACAATATTATACAATTTATTATTAATTCAATTAAAATTATGGACACAAAATTAAAAGCACAATTAAAATTCATTTTACATTAAAATACTATATTCTTTGGTTTGAAAAAAATATATATAAATATTCTAACTAAAAGGTAACCATAATTAAAAAAGAATTAGCATGCATGAAATGTACTTCATAAATTAAATTTATCAAAATGATTATTTATTTTAAATAATGTAAATAGAAGAAGTAACATGTAATGTGCATATCACGTTATTATAGTGTTCATAAAAACAGCAAATATAAAGATGAATTTGAGATAGACGGAATATATTATGATTTTAATTTTTTAAGTAAAAAATGAAGCAAATGGTTGGAGATGAGCTATTGAGTTAATTGCATTTTGAAGTTAAATGTGCTGTAAAATAAAGCAACATTTGGAGATGGGCATAAGGAATAAGGGAGTATGATTTAATTTAAGAGAAAACTCCCTTTATTTCATAATAAGCTTTACACTTCATTTTTATTTGTTCTATAATAAATTTACCAACCATAAATAAAAGAGTGATACTTGTATGTGACCGTCTTATATTCTTTTAAATAATTATCACATTTTATTAAAAATTATTAATGTTACGTAAATTTGTTACGTAAATTATAAATGAATTAATTTGTGGGTTGTCATGAGTTTGAGAACTCAGACGGAAGATATTAGAATTTCAAATTCGTAAAACAATAAAAATCATTAAAAAAAAAAAAAAAGAGACATTTGACCACCTTATTGTAGAGGTGTAATTGTAAGTATATATGTACATAAATCAATGAAGACAGCAAGTTGGTACATATAGCCAAATGCATGGTGACGTTGTATCTTTTCCCGCCACTAAATCTCACTACTTCGAATCCACCAGTATTCATATCCGATATCCTCCACGAAATAATAAAAATCACAACAAAAATAATATATTTCCAAGACTGAAAAGAAATCCCTATCTTCCGATTGGTCTACCACTCTGAGATGGAGTAGTAGCATCAACCGTGGAAGGCAAAAATATTCAAAAGGTGTATTAATGGTGCCCCACGCTTCGATCGTTAAACCACCCTGCTTCTATTTATTACCCAATCAAAATGACCGCCGCCACGTCAGCATTCCGGTCTTCTGCCGCCGTGTACAGGAGTGTGCCGACGACGCGCGTCTGGCAAAGCGGCGAGATGTGCTTGTTACTCCGTTCCTCGCCATCGGAGCGTACGCTCTGCGATCTGCGGTGGCCAAAGCGGAGGAGATGCCGGCTCCGGAAGGTGAGGTGAAGTTCAGTTCGACGGCGGCGGTGGCGGTGGACGGTACGGAGGAGGCGGTAAATTGGCGGATATACGACGCGACGGTGATAGGGGAGCCGATGGCGGTGGGGAAGGAGAAGAGGAAGGTGTGGGAGAAGATGATGAATGCGCGAATTGTGTATTTGGGGGAGGCGGAGCAGGTTCCGACTCGGGATGACAGAGAATTGGAGGTTCAGATTGTGAAGAATTTGAAGAAGAGATGCGTGGAAATTGGGCGGCCATTATCTCTGGCCATGGAAGCTTTTCCTTGTGATTTGCAGGAACAGCTCGATCGATATGTGCTGGATAAAAGGTGATTTCGTTTATAATTGATTACTCATATTACTCCATTAAATTCTCTCTATAACACTTGATTGAAGATGACTACTTAAATTTGGGGAGAATTTTGAATTATTTTAGGATTGTGTTGTGTGTTGCAGGATGAAGGAGGAGGAGCTAAAGTCATTGCTGACGCATTGGCCACCTGAGCGTTGGCAAGAGTATGAGCCTCTACTCACTTACTGCCGTGATAATGATATACGCTTGGTTGCCTGTGGTCTTCCACTCCAGGTACTTTTATTTATCACCTAATTGTTCTCTTTTGAAATTCAGTTGCTTGAAATTGATTGATTTGTTTGAGTTCTATAATTTGATTGACACATACATTACTTAGGGGTTAGGTGTACAAACGTCCCCATCAATTGTAATTTGATCATTTGTTAAGCTTCATGATTTGATGATTTATGTAGACAACATGCTGTAATTCTGTGAATGATTGGGTGGACATCTAGGTCCTAAGAACTGTTCAAGCTGAAGGTGTTGGTGGGCTCTCGAAAGGTGATCTCAAGATATATGCTCCTCCAGCAGGGTCTGGCTTCATCTCAGGATCATTTCCGGCCATCTCGCGAAGATCATCTATGGATATAAACTTTACAAATCAGTTTGTTCCATATGAACCGAGCTCATATCTTTCCATACAAGCGAAAGTAGTGGAAGATTACACCATGTCCAAGATCATACTACAAGCTGTGAGTGATGGTGGAGCCAATGGCATGCTGGTGGTGATCACAGGCGCAAGCCACGCCATTTACGGATCAAGAGGAACGGGGCTACCAGCAAGGATTTCAAGGAAAATGCAGAAAAAAAATCAAGTGATCATATTGCTCGACCCGGAAAGGCAATACATACGGAGGGAGGGTGAAGTTCCTGTTGCTGATTTCTTGTGGTACTCTGCAGCAAGGCCCTGCAGTAGAAACTGTTTCGATCGTGCTGAGATTGCTCGAGTGATGAATGCAGCTGGTCGAAGGAGAGAAGCCTTACCCCAGGTTTGTTTCTTAGACTGATTAGCAGCAGTCTTTTGTAGCTTCAATTAATGTTAACCCTTTTATATTCTTGCAGGACCTTCAAAATGGGCTAGATCTTGGTTTGGTTTCACCAGAAGTGCTGCAGAATTTCTTTGATCTCGAACAATATCCAATCATCTCTGAGTTGACACACCGTTTCCAGGTACACTGCTTCACCTGATTCTCTCCAAATCCTGGTAATGAAAAATATAACATCATGTGTTTGTCTGAATGGGCAGGGCTTCAGAGAAAGACTACTGGCAGACCCAAAATTTCTCAACAGATTAGCAATAGAAGAAGCCATATCAATTACAACCACCCTCTTAGCTCAATACGAACGACGAAAAGAAAAGTTCATGGAAGAGCTTGATTATGTTGTTACAGACACATTAAGGGGAGTAGTAGTTGATTTTTTCACAGTGTGGCTTCCAGCTCCAACGCTGTCGTTCCTCCCAGTTGTTGATGATGCAGTTAATCCACCTGATAGCATAGAAGCGGTAAAAGGTCTTTTAGGATCCATCCCAGACAATGCATTCCAGAAAAATCCTGTCGGGAAGGATTGGAATTTGAATCACAGAATAGCATCAGTGGTTGTTGGAGGTTTGAAGCTAGCCGGGGTTGGATTTATATCCAGCATCGGCGCTGTGGCTTCCTCCAATGTTCTGTACGCCGTTCGGAAGCTTTTGAATTCGAGTTTTGCTGGGGAGCAACGGAATAAACGGTCACCTATTGTGAAAACAGCTCTTGTGTACAGCATCTTTCTTGGAACATCAGCAAATCTGCGTTATCAGGTAAATAATTCAATGATGTTTGATGCAGATTTGTGAAACCACTGAGATTATATTGAATTTGATCTGGTGTTCTTACAGGTTATTGCAGGAATAGTGGAACACCGAATTTCAGAACAATTCTCCAACCACCCATTGCTTGTAAATGCCGTCTCTTTTGTGGCTCGAACAGTAAACTCTTACTGGGGAACACAGGTAAGGAAAACCATTCATCTTTGAAATGTAAGAGAGAGTATTAATTGAAGAGTAAGAATATATAGTTAGTCTCTTTTGAATCGGGTTTAACAGTGTAAACTCTGTGATTCCCTTTTAATTTAAACTTTAATAACACATTTGGTTCACCAAAGTTAATAAGTGGGTTAATAAAGCTTGTAATGTGATATAAGCAATGGATGAGTATTAGAATTCTCTTAATTCCATATAGTTTCATGGGATATTGTAACACACTTCCCCTCAAGGTTGTATTTTACCGGGCCCCTTGTTTTCTACTAATGAACTTAGATGAAAATTAAGCCCGCATAAGTCTAATTAGTATATAAATTCTCTAATTTTTAGAAAAATTTTAAGGCCCAACGAGTATTATTAATTCAAAGTGAACCAAACACTTCCCAAGTATAATAAATTGGAAGCCGGGAGGGTTTACACCGTGAATCCAATTTATCAATTTACACAAGCACAAGGATGTGAGTTGGTCGAAGATTAATAAAGTTTGTAGGTATATATCGGGTAGTATTTAAAAATCTTGAGTATAAAATCACATAGTAGATCTAAACAAGTTTTCAAAAGTGGAAATAAACACACCCTTTCATAAGTCTTTTGTACTCATCTCCTAAAAGCCCTAATGTAAAATAAAAAGTAGCGCTATGTTGTTATAGCACTGTTATTTGTAAGCGAACTTCTCAAGTCCTTTGACATTATATATAAAATCTAATACTGAGTTATGTTGATGACTGCAGCAATGGATTGATCTGGCACGGTTGACGGGACTGCAGGCTCGTAAAAGCGAAGAAATATCGGTAGAGACATCGGAGTCTCCCGCATTAGAATGCACAGTAGCAGCAGAGGATTCCAAGTTCCAACTTTAACGATGAAAGCAATATGTAAGAATGCAGATTAAACTTCACTCAAATTTTGGTTACCATACACATTACACACCATCTTTACTCAAATTAATAAAGAGCAGGTAGGATCAAGTCAACTTGAATTTTGTACTACACCTTGACAATATTGTCATTGACCCGAATTTCATTCATGGTATACACCACGCAGCAAATCGTCTTAAAGCTTACACCGAAAATATAAACATTTCAAGAAAAAAACTTAATTTTAACTTCTAATTCAAAGAATAATAGTAGTGCACTTAGTTTGTTGTTCCTATAATTAACTGCTTAAGTCTTGCGTGAAATCATCTGATAAAATGAGTTTCGTGATAGTCGTAGCTGAAATCGCCGTGCCTTTTTTGGTTTGTCTATTTGCTTCCTCTATTCTTATGTATCCATTAGTATTTTCAGCATTCAAACCACCCTTGTTCAAACCACCGATTCTTCTATTATCAACATCTATCATAACAGCAAGGTCCTCTACTTGATCCAAGTTTTTCTGGAGTACTATCGACAAAATTTACTGCATACATCAAATGCACTAAGCTTGGTTAAGCTGATGACGAACAACTCCCAAAACAAGTTGGGCCATAACGGGAACGATTCCTTGAACCTTACATTGACGCACACCTTAAGAGAATTACAATGGCTCATCAAATTCTAAGTATCATTATCATTTATAATCTTCTTCCTCGCCGCCCTTTGTTGTTCCTTACGAGTAGGATAATGTCATATTCACATATCACATTATCAGGTTGAAGAACTGTTTGAATGAGTTTTAATTGGATATTGTGGGATCACCAATTTGTAGGATATTAACATCCCAGTATACAACACTCACATGTACAACTCATCCCATCCTTACAGAGGACCACATGATATCTCACCAAAATTCACAAAAATGGTACCAGAATCAGATGACCCGAGATTCTTGAATTATTTCAAAACCACACAAATCAATCACATCTTAGAAAAAAAAAAAAAATCTCTTGATAGGTGTTAGATTACCAGACTTGTAAACTTCATTCGATGAAACTAATATGACGTGCGGTTGTAAGACACTTAAAGAGTTGGAGTTGATGTCGAAGTAGATTACATTTATAAACTGATGAAGATAACATGAACACTATCATACACACAAAACTTCGGAAATACTATGAAATCACTACAATCTCAATCTACTATTTTGATAAGATGCACTTTTAAAGTAAGTGCTACAGTAGGAGATGTCACTATATATCATCAAATTCAAATTAATACACACTACATAATCTAGTACTTAGTATGTTGACCTACAACAGTATCAACATTACTAAGAGAGTGTCAAATACAGAACATTTAGTTCATTAAAATTATTAGATAATTAGTAAAGTTTAAAAATACCATAAACAAAGAATGAGCATGAGAATTGCCATAATTCTTTGTTAGTTTCATGGGATATTGTAACCTACATACTCCTAAGTTGTCATACACCAAACCCCTTGATTTTAACTAACAAGCTTAGAAGTAAATTAAGCTCGTTTAGGTGCAATTAGTGCGTGAACACCTTTATTTTATGCAAATTTTTAAGGCTCGTGAGGTATTAACTCAAATGTGAATTAAAGACTCGATCAACCATTGCGAAATAATGAATACACACCATGTCGTTTTGAGCGACAACCCTTATGTTCTTAATACAACAACGTGCTACCAACAAAACACAATTACCCTGGTTTAAATCTTGTAACCTATAAATCTGTAACTCATTATCAACACCAATATCACTTGTTATATATGTAAATAGTTTTACTTTATGTGATGAAACCAAAAATATAATAATAACAGCATATTATTCCCTTTGGTGGCTACCCTTGGAAACATGTTTGACTATGACCAATCTGCTCTTCGGGCAACCACCAGGCCACTTCCAAGTTTATAGGCAAGTAGCACTCTACCTTTAGCAACTGTCAAGATTGTTAAACCTCTGGCTCCTCTCAAAACAGCTGCAGGGATGGACTTCTCAGGGTTCAACCTATCTACCTGTACAGAAAATACATAAATTTCACTTCGAAAAGATGACAGCAGCTTTAAGTCACGACCCAAGAACAGACAGATTTTTATTCATCAACAATGACAATGGTATCAAAGAACCAGCACTACAAAGCCTTATCAACTATTACAGAGTTTTGAACCTGGGGGCTGATAGGCGTTTTCTCAACCCACAATTAATCCTCAAGTATGAAGGATATCAATCGTAGTTTTGAAGGTGACCAAGTTATATATCGAACCCAAGGGACGGATAAATATCAGTTTAATTATGTTCTAGTAAACTAAGACTATGTTGGAAAATTATAATGATTGTGATTTGGTAATTAAGTAACAAAAGTAATTAAAATATCAAGTAACAATAACAAGAAGAAGAGATAAGTGAGTTGTGATCAAGTAAGATAGTAGGTAGTTCCTTAGGTAATCCAGTTCCACTTATTAATTCATCTTTCATGTGACGGTGTCCGACTCTGCCTTGTGGTTTATGGACGCATCACTTAACCATGCAAATTCACTCTATAGACACAAGTAAATATGCGTATGACACGTGTGAATATCCTCGGAGCAAGATGTATACTTTACCCCCCTTTCTAGGTACTATCATAATCAATTATTTCCCGTGCACTTAGTACTCTAACCCGATTTGATCTCTCTTTATAGGTACTATAAAGTTATACTCTTTATCCTACTTATTAACCCGAATATGATTCAATTAAAAAGTATTCATATAAGATAGTTCTAATAAGACTTCAGAATCCCTTCACTTAGAATTATAACATGGAATCCTACTCAGCAGTGAACGCACTCAACCAATAACCAAATTATGTATTCAGATTCTACACAACAATTATTGATGCACAAAACGACCGTGAGTATGGATTAAAAACGTGCAATCTTATATAAAATAAACCACAAGTAGTATTGTACGAAGTTTACACACGAAAAACTACTTAACTCATGAAACCTTCATAACCCTAGAACTACCGAAGCGGCTCTAGCCCATGATTGATCTAAGAATAATCATGGTTAGTTGGACCAATCTTACTTGAATCTCCAGCGGAATCTCTGTCACAGCCCCTCCGGAGGATGGATGATCGACTCTCCTCTCAACTCTACGTCTTCGTGTCTTCTTGATCAAGTCGTCCCTTGGTGTCGCTGCACAAGCCTTCTTTTATACTTGTAATCACATCTCCTGGGCTTTGGATGGGCTTTTTAAGTGATCACACGCATTGACGGTGTAAAAATACGGATATGGTAAGTTCCCGATCATCGATTCGACTTCAACAATAGGTCGAATTGACCACCACAAGTCGAATCGGAAGTCGAATCAGCCAATTGTAAGTCCCAGGTGCTCGATTCGACCAACTGTCCTGGTCGAATCGACGTGACGAGGTCGAATCGGCATCTCCGCCAATCGATTCGACCTCGATTCGACCTAATGCCCAGGTCGAATCCCCCTATCGTGGTCGAATCCACCTTTTGTACATGTTGTGTTGCCAATTCGACCTGAAGGGCTGGTCGAATTGATCTCCTTCAGGTCGAATCGCACTCCTGCTTCGCCCAATCGGATGGCTTCGACTTCCTTTCTTCAGTTTTCAACACTTCCACTCCGATTTCCTTCGAAAAATCACTCAAATAGCTCCAACAACACCTGATTCATGCCTTTTCACAATATATATTGGTTTACAACCGATTTCAACCTTCAAACACTCCATAATAGGACAAATCCAGGCGCAAGATTCGTGAATTAACACACTCATCAGGGGCTCGCAGAAGAGATCCAATTGCAGGTTGCTTGCATCAGTTGAGGTAAAATATTAAGAAAACAAATAAATAGAAGCATGACTTAAACGTGACAAAAGCTCATCAATGTATTGGCTGACTTGTATATTTCATGCTCCATTGACAAACCCACAGGAAGATTCAACCATCCTCTTGAACAAGTCCAGTCCATCACATCATGCTTTGGAACCTGTACAACATAGTATTGATCAGCACAGCTTGCAGTGGATAAAGCCTATCATAACAGGTGTCACACACCCTCTAAGGATTCCTCTCCCTGAACTTAGCAGGCAATAAACACCTCCCCTTAGAACACACCCTACAAAAGATGCCTCCACAAAAGCGGCAATGGTGTCTTCCACGAGTCAAAGCTGTAAAGGGAGCGTTGCACTGCATGCAAACTGTTGTTGAACTGTCTGAAAGCCGTTCTCAGCCTCTAACACCTCCTTGTAGGCATTATAATTGAATGCATTAGGCTCCAGAAGCGGGGGGCACCGGGAATATAAACTGAGTGCAAGAAAGTCTTCCCATTTTTTGCAAGAAACTCGGGAGTAACTATAGCAAGCCAAGCCCTTCTAGTATAATTCACATCGGCAAAACTTGTGGTGGTCCATGAGACGAATAAGGGGTCATATTTTTTTAATAAAACGTGATATCTGAATGATGAAAACTCAAGGTCTTCCCATAAAACTATTTCACGAGTAATTAGTAGGATAGATGAAAAGTTGCAAATTCTTAATGAAAAGTGATATCCAATCAAGAAAAAATTAAACATTCTCACACAAGACTTCCTCGTTCACAGTAATTAAGATTTGAAATATCAAATTGGCATAAAAATGTATACACAACAATTGAGCAATCTACAACAAAAACATACAAGAGACTAGTCAAAGGCATCAATATTACAAAGTATGAGACAGTTCAAAATTAGCCTGAGCTTGAGCTACACCTCTTCTCGTTGAATTACTGCAGGAGTTGGTGGTGTCATCGTTTCATCGTTACCTCTTTTCAAAGACTCTTCTTCAATTAAAGGAAGCTGCCTTACTGGACTGTTGTACTCCCTGGGAAATCGGGTGGGGCTCGGAGAGTTAGCCTTTGTGATACGGGACGGAGAAGGGCTGTTGCCGAGAGGAGAACTAGGATGAGATCTGAACTCAAATTCACCATTTTCCCGATTTAATGGTGACAAGCCCAGCTGCTCGCCCTCGCTCCTTTTCCGACAAAACTTATCCTCCACAATATCATACGCATTCCCAGTTCTCACTTCCTGAGCTAGAGAGCACCAGCAGCAGAAAAGCCACAGAGCACAATCACTCACAGCCGGTTTACCACAACAGAATTGGTACGAAGGCAAATTATATCTCTTACGCATCTGAATTCTCCAAAAGCCTCCATAGAGTAAACCGAACACACAAAGGAAAATCCCAGTGATACCTAATGCCTCCCTTACAGTCTCATTGTCAATATTTACAGCAGCCAGATTGAAGATCCAAAACGGAGCCATACAAAATAGAAGAAAAGTTGCAATGTGCACATACATATTGCCAAGTCCAAGTCTCTCCATATTCCATCCGAAAACACAGAAGCTACAGAATAATGAAAGATAGGCTAAGGAAATATCATCCCAGAAATCAAGAACACCTCCACTCCAATTTGGTCTAGTCACAACAGTGCTTTCCTCATCTCTAGATGCAAATGAGAATCTCTTTTCAAGTGATTGTCTCCTAGATTGATCTGCTGTACTACTACTACCTTCGGTGGTAACTCGATTTTGTGTTTCTTCATCTATCTCAGTTTCGTAATCTTTCCCTAAAGGGCTAAGCATAGCGTAAACTCCAGCAACTGCGGGAGTACCAATTGCGACAGATATACATATTCCAACCCCTATAGGAGGTCGCTCTGACCTCTTGTATCCTAAGTTGAGACCGCATAGTGCATATTGAGCAAAGCAGTTTACATTGAGTAAAATCACGACCACCATCATGTGGGCCCACTCGTGGGGTTTATAGGTACCGTGCTTGCAGTAAACTTTCCGGAGCTTCAGCACATCTTCTGATCTCCACCTCAGAAGTAAGGCCAGGTGATATATTCGTTTTGGGTGTTGGTATAAACACATGAGAGTGAATAGAGCATTGAGAATCTGATTATTGACTTCAAACCACGCATCCCTCTGCGACTTCTTTGGGAGGGCATGGTTCAACATTCCAATCATCACCATGAACAAAATAGCACCTGAAACAGCAACACCAACAATCCAGATAAAAAGAGCCATGTTCATGGGATCTCTAATCCATTCTTTGCAAATTTTACTCAAATTATTCCAGTCCAATTTTCGGGAAAATATCCTATGAAAACGCTCGCGTATATGAAGACTGCTAGAAGAAGGTACAGTGCGTGAAACCTCATCTCTCTCCTCGGCAATTCGCTGAAACCTTGCAGATGGTGAGGCCAAATTACCAAACTTAAGGAACCGTAGCCTTTTAGAGAGAGCAGAAAAACCTCCATTGAACTCTTTCTCTGAAGTTCCATCACTTATAAGACCTCTCTGTGAAGTCGAGATATGCAGAGTGGTGTGATTCTTGACTTTACCAACACTAGATTCCTCATTTCCCACACCATTCTTTCCATCATCTGTTGAAACCATGTTGCCTTTCTGTGATTCCTTCTGTCAAAACTAACTACACCAGCAAATCATTCCCAATCCTTCTTCCCTTTTGGCTGTGGCAATCAAATACCAGATAGCTGTGAAATTGGGGCAGCAACCCCATTCAACTAGGTTAGGCCATTAATAACTTTAGTGCATTCATCTTGAGTAAAATTAATCAACCCAATATTGGGAAAGAAGAAAGAACAGCAGAAAATCCCAAAACAAAAAAACACAGAATTCATAGCTGAAAACTAAGAAATCACTGTCCAGCAGCAGTTCATACAGTGATAAAATATGAAAAGGTCGGAAACTAATTCAGCAGGATTGCCTTAATTCATACAATTTCTGATTGATCGCCCCATCTATATTACAGATAGATTAACAAACACATACACAACACCATAAAAACTAAGCAAGCGACAGCTACACGATAAAGCCAACAAGATACAGAAATTTGTAGGAAAAGGGAAAAGAGAAAAACTTACTAATCGGCAAAATTTAACAGAGAAACATTTGGGGGAGATAAATTTCGGGTAGAGGTGGAAGAGGTTAAAGGTTGAAGTTGTTATGCGAAGTTTCATCATCCATGGTACAGTGTGTAGGAAGAAAAATCAAGGATTCCAGATGCTTTGATTTTAATTTCCTATTTGGTATTTTAAAAGGAATGAAAATGTTAATGAGAAGGGTGTGATTGGTACGATGGATTAAGGTGAAAATGAAATCGTCATTTCTAATTCTATTCTCATTCCTGCTATTGGTATGTTTTTAGTAATATGAATCACGATTCCAAAGAAATATGTATTTCCTTACATGTGGGAATGATCATTCCTCCCACCCCATAATATTGTCCATTTCATTCCCTTGTTCCCCCCACCCCACCCCACCCCACCCCACCCCACCCCCTCACACACACACATATATATATATAATTATAATTATAATTAATATTATTTTTATTTATACAACATTTATTTATATAATTATAAATATTTACTATTTTTCTACTTAACATGTAATATTTATTAAAATCATTTGTATTAAGTTATTTAATAAAAATAAAATAATAAATCATTTAAAATCTAAATAAAAAATTAAATATTTTTATATACTCAAATCGGTAAAAAATATATTATTAAATTAAAATTTTTAAATTTTTAAATATAAATGTATATAATTATTTTAATATTTATTCAAAATAAAAATTAGTAAATTATATATAAAAAATTAATATTATTAATTATATTGAATATATACATGTAATATAAATATAAATATAATTTTTTTATACATAGTTTAGTATTTTTTTTAATATATATAAATTTTTTATTTGTATTTTAAATTTTATTTATTTATATTTTAAAAATATTAATATTTTATTTTATTTATAATTTAATATTTTTCTATAATTATAAAATATATAAAATCTTCATTAAAATTTTAATTAATTTAATATTTTAAATAAATTAAATTTAAATGTAATATTATAAAAATACTAATAATGAGATTGAAATATTAAGGAATACAAATTCTATTACTTGAGTTATTCCTGAACCATATCAATCATGATAAAAAATAATTTTTAATTATTCCATTCTCATTACTATTCCATTCATAAGTTCATTTCATTCCCCTATTATTCCATTCACTCATACAAATCTAATAGTATTAAGTAATTGGAATGGGTATGATGTTTATAAGTATATTGTTTAGTTGATAATAAGGATCACTATTATAGTTTTTATTTTGTTTGGTTTAAGTGGGAATGGAATCAATTATATTTCATTCACGACCCTGAGTATGGATTAAAAACGCGCAATCTTATATAAAATAAATGTACGAAGTTTACACACGAAAGACTACTTAACTCATGAAACCTTCATAATCCTAGAACTACCGAAGCGGCTCTAGCCCATGATTGATCTAAGAACAATCATGGTTAGTTGGACCAATCTTACTTGAATCTCCAGCGGAATCTCTGTCACAGCCCCTCCGGAGGATGGATGATCGACTCTCCTCTCAACTCTACGTCTCCTTGTCTTCTTGATCAAGTCGTCCCTTGGTGTCGCTGCACAAGCCTTCTTTTATACTTATAATCACGTCTCCTGGGCTTTGGATGGGCTTTTTAAGTGATCACACACATTGACGGTGTAAAAATACGGATATGGTAAGTTCCCGAGCATCGATTCACTTCAGCAACAGGTCAAATTGACCACCACAAGTCGAATCGGAAGTCGAATCAGCCTACTGTAAGTCCCAGGTGCTAGATTCGACCAACTGTCCTGGTCGAATCGACGTGACGAGATCGAATCGGCATCTCTGCCAATCGATTCGACCTCGATTCGACCTAATGCCCAGGTCGAATCCCCCTATCGTGGTCGAATCCACCTTTTGTACATGTTGTGTTGCCAATTCGACCTGAAGGCTGGTCGAATTGATCTCCTTCAGGTCGAATCGCACTCCTGCTTCGCCCAATCGGATGGCTTCGACTTCCTTTCTTCAGTTTTCAACACTTCCACTCCGATTTCCTTCGAAAAACCACTCAAATAGCTCCAACAACACCTGATTCATGCCTTTTTCACAATATATATTGGTTTACAACCGATTTCAACCTTCAAACACTCCATAATAGCACAAATCCAGGCGCAAGATTCGTGAATTAACACACTCATCAGGGGCTCGTAGAAGAGATCCAATTGCAGGTTGTTTGCATCAGTTGAGGTAAAATATTAAGAAAACAAATAAATAGAAGCACGACTTAAACGTGACAAAAGCTCATCAATGTATTGGCTGACTTGTATATTTCATGCTCCATTGACAAACCCACAGGAAGATTCAACCATCCTCTTGAACAAGTCCAGTCCATCACATCATGCTTTGGAACCTGTACAACATAGTATTGATCAGCACAGCTTGCAGTGGATCAAGCCTATCATAACAGGTGTCACACACCCTCTAAGGATTCCTCTCCCTGAACTTAGCAGGCAATAAACACCTCCCCTTAGAACACACCCTACAAAAGATGCCTCCACAAAAGCGGCAATGGTGTCTTCCACGAGTCAAAGCTGTAAAGGGAGCGTTGCACTGCATGCAAACTGTTGTTGAACTGTCTGGAAGCCATTCTCAGCCTCTAACACCTCCTTGTAGGCATTATAATTGAATGCATTATGCTCCAGAAGGGGGGGGGGGGGGGGGGGGGGGGGGGGGGGGGCACCGGGAATATAAACTGAGTGCAAGAAAGTCTTCCCATTTTTTGCAAGAAACTCGGGAGTAACTATAGCAAGCCAAGCCCTTCTAGTATAATTCACATCGGCAAAACTTGTGGTGGTCCATGAGACGAATAAGGGGTCATATATTTTTAATAAAACGTGATATCTGAATGATGGAAACTCAAGGTCGTCCCATAAAACTATTTCACGAGTAATTAGTAGGATAGATGAAAAGTTGCAAATTCTTAATGAAAAGTGATATCCAATCAAGAAAAAATTAAACATTCTCACACAAGACTTCCTCGTTCACAGTAATTAAGATTTGAAATATCAAATTGGCATAAAAATGTATACACAACAATTGAGCAATCTACAACAAAAACATACAAGAGACTAGTCAAAGGCATCAATATTACAAAGTATGAGACAGTTCAAAATTAGCCTGAGCTTGAGCTACACCTCTTCTCGTTGAATTACTGCAGGAGTTGGTGGTGTCATCGTTTCATCGTTACCTCTTTTCAAAGACTCTTCTTCAATTAAAGGAAGCTGCCTTACTGGACTGTTGTACTCCCTGGGAAATCGGGTGGGGCTCGGAGAGTTAGCCTTTGTGATACGGGACGGAGAAGGGCTGTTGCCGAAAGGAGAACTAGGATGAGATCTGAACTCAAATTCACCATTTTCCCGATTTAATGGCGACAAGCCCAGCTGCTCGCCCTCGCTCCTTTTCCGACAAAACTTATCCTCCACAATATCATACGCATTCCCAGTTCTCACTTCCTGAGCTAGAGAGCACCAGCAGCAGAAAAGCCACAGAGCACAATCACTCACAGCCGGTTTACCACAACAGAATTGGTACGAAGGCAAATTATATCTCTTACGCATCTGAATTCTCCAAAAGCCTCCATAGAGTAAACCGAACACACAAAGGAAAATCCCAGTGATACCTAATGCCTCTCTTACAGTCTCATTGTCAATATTTACAGCAGCCAGATTGAAGATCCAAAACGGAGCCATACAAAATAGAAGAAAAGTTGCAATGTGCACATACATATTGCCAAGTCCAAGTCTCTCCATATTCCATCCGAAAACACAGAAGCTACAGAATAATGAAAGATAGGCTAAGGAAATATCATCCCAGAAATCAAGAACACCTCCACTCCAATTTGGTCTAGTCACAACAGTGCTTTCCTCATCTCTAGATGCAAATGAGAATCTCTTTTCAAGTGATTGTCTCCTAGATTGATCTGCTGTACTACTACTACCTTCGGTGGTAACTCGATTTTGTGTTTCTTCATCTATCTCAGTTTCGTAATCTTTCCCTAAAGGGCTAAGCATAGCGTAAACTCCAGCAACTGCAGGAGCACCAATTGCGACAGATATACATATTCCAACCCCTATAGGAGGTCGCTCTGACCTCTTGTATCCTAAGTTGAGACCGCATAGTGCATATTGAGCAAAGCAGTTTACATTGAGTAAAATCACGACCACCATCATGTGGGCCCACTCGTGGGGTTTATAGGTACCGTGCTTGCAGTAAACTTTCCGGAGCTTCAGCACATCTTCTGATCTCCACCTCAGAAGTAAGGCCAGGTGATATATTCGTTTTGGGTGTTGGTATAAACACATGAGAGTGAATAGAGCATTGAGAATCTGATTATTGACTTCAAACCACGCATCCCTCTGCGACTTCTTTGGGAGGGCATGGTTCAACATTCCAATCATCACCATGAACAAAATAGCACCTGAAACAGCAACACCAACAATCCAGATAAAAAGAGCCATGTTCATGGGATCTCTAATCCATTCTTTGCAAATTTTACTCAAATTACTCCAGTCCAATTTTCGGGAAAATATCCTATGAAAACGCTCGCGTATATGAAGACTGCTAGAAGAAGGTACAGTGCGTGAAACCTCATCTCTCTCCTCGGCAATTCGCTGAAACCTTGCAGATGGTGAGGCCAAATTACCAAACTTAAGGAACCGTAGCCTTTTAGAGAGAGCAGAAAAACCTCCATTGAACTCTTTCTCTGAAGTTTCATCACTTATAAGACCTCTCTGTGAAGTCGAGATATGCAGAGTGGTGTGATTCTTGACTTTACCAACACTAGATTCCTCATTTCCCACACCATTCTTTCCATCATCTGTTGAAACCATGTTGCCTTTCTGTGATTCCTTCTGTCAAAACTAACTACACCAGTAAATCATTCCCAATCCTTCTTCCCTTTTGGCTGTGGCAATCAAATACCAGATAGCTGTGAAATTGGGGCAGCAACCCCATTCAACTAGGTTAGGCCATTAATAACTTTAGTGCATTCATCTTGAGTAAAATTAATCAACCCAATATTGGGAAAGAAGAAAGAACAGCAGAAAATCCCAAAACAAAAAAACCACAGAATTCATAGCTGGAAACTAAGAAATCACTGTCCAGCAGCAGTTCATACAGTGATAAAATATGAAAAAGTCGGAAACTAATTCAGCAGGATTGCCTTAATTCATACAATTTCTGATTGATCGCCCCATCTATATTACAGATAGATTAACAAACACATACACAACACCATAAAAACTAAGCAAGCGACAGCTACACGATAAAGCCAACAAGATACAGAAATTTGTAGGAAAAGGGAAAAGAGAAAAACTTACTAATCGGCAAAATTTAACAGAGAAACATTTGGGGGAGATAAATTTCGGGTAGACGTGGAAGAGGTTAAAGGTTGAAGTTGTTATGCGAAGTTTCATCATCCATGGTACAGTTTGTAGGAAGAAAAATCAAGGATTCCAGATGCTTTGATTTTAATTTCTTGCTGTTATTCTCTATTCTATTCTATAAACCTATTCTAAAAGCATCCTTGTTCTAATTACGATTCTAACCCCAATTGGCCACAACTAAGGGAGAGTTTGGCACTTTTATAACGAATAAGGGCATGTTTGGTATTTTAAAAGGAATGTGAATGTTAATGAGAAGGGTGTGATTGGTACGATGGAATGGGGTGTGAATGAAATCGTCATTCCTAATTCTATTCTCATTCCTGCTATTGGTATGTTTTTAGTAATATGAATCACGATTCCAAAGAAATGTGTATTCCCTTACATGTGGGAATGGTTATTCCTCCCACCCTCATGATATTGCCTATTCCATTCCCTTGTTCCCCCACCCCACCCCCTCACACACACACATATATATATAATTATAATTATTTATTTTTATTTATACAACATTTATTTATATAATTATAAATATTTACTATTTTTCTACTTAACATGTAATATTTATATTAAAATTATTTGTATTAAGTTATTTAATAAAAATAAAATAATAAATCATTTAAAATCTAAATAAAAAATTAAATATTTTTATATACTCAAGTAAAAAATATATTATTAAATTAAAATTTTAAAATTTTTAAATATAAATGTATATAATTATTTTAATATTTATTCAAAATAAAAATTAGTAAATTATATATAAAAAAATTAATATTATTAATTAAATTGAATATATACATGTAATATAAATATAAATATAATTTTTTTATACATAGTTTAATATTTTTTAATATATATAAATTTTTATTTGTATTTTAAAATTTATTTATTTATATTTTAAAAATATTAATATTTTATTTTATTTATAATTTAATATTTTTCTATAATTATAAAATATATAAAATCTTCATTAAAATGTTAATTAATTTAATATTTTAAATAAATTAAATTTAAATGTAATATTATAAAAATACTATTAATGAGATTGAAATTATTAAGGAATACAAATTTTATTACTTGAGTTATTCCTGAACCATATTAATTATGATAAAAAATAATTTTTAATCGTTCCATTTTCATTACTATTCCATTCATAAGTTCATTTCATTCCCCTATTATTCCATTCACTCATACCAATCTAATAGTATTAAGGAATTGGAATAGGTATGATGTTTATAAGTATATTGTTTGGTTGATAATAAGGATCACTATTATAGTTTTTATTTTGTTTGGTTTAAGTGGGAATTGAATCAATTATATTATATTATATTTTTTTTAAAATAAAAATATTATTTTTATAATTAATAATCTATTTTTATTATATATTAAAAATATTTAATAAAAAATTAAAAATAAATAAAAATAAGTATCTTACCTCTCTCCTCCCACTTTGATTCCCAAAGTAACCAAAAGGGCAAAGGGTCAAATTAATCCCTCATCTTTTATGATGGGATCAAATAAGTCCCTCATCTATATTTTTGTTCATCCATACCCTTTATTTATAGGTAAATGGTCAATTAAGACCTTATCTTTTATGGGTGAGATCACATGAGCGCCTTATCTATATTTTTATTCAATCATACCCTTTATTTATTACAATTGGAACAACTATGCCCTTATTTTTCTAAAAATTAAAACATAAGTCATTCTATTAATAATAATAATATAATAAATAAAAATATAAAAGAACAATAAATTACGAAAGCGTAAAAAAATATAAATATAATTTTACTAAAATGAAACTAAAAATAAAAAAATAGAATATTAAATAAAAAGTTTTACGAAAAAATTTGAAAAATAATAATAAAATTATTAAAAAAAATAGAAGGCAAAATGAAAACTTATTTAAAATAATGAATAAATGAATAAATAAATAAATATATATATATGACCTTTATTTTTCTACTTCTGCGTAAAAGTATCGTGTGTATATATATATATATATATATATATATATATATTACTAATAGGTACATTATCCTATTTAAAATATTATCAGGTACAAATTGAACCCATTAAACACCTATTTTAACCCTATATAAGATAAGGTTTATTGTATTCAGGAATTAAAATATCATTAAATTAAGAAATTTATTTGGAAGTAGTCAATCCAGTCGCACAATAAATATTTTGTATTCAGATTTAATTAGTATTGTATTAAGAAATAAATTAGTTAACAAATTACCGAATCATATTATTTTAATATTCCGAAATGACTTAAAAATTTATCAAGATTGATTATATATTAATCTGATAAAAAATTTTCACCATGTATTCAAAAAATATTTAGAAATATATTCAGAATTCAGATTTGTAATGTATTCAAAATCTATTTAATTTATTGTGTAACAGACTACCACAATTGATTCGATGTATTCACAAATATTTAGAAGTATATACATATTCAGAATCAATTTAATGTATTGAGAAATATTTAGAATTATACATATTCAGAATTAATTTAATCAAGATTGATTATATATTAATCCGATAAAATATTTCCACCATGTATTTAGAAATATTCAGATTTCAGATTTGTAATTTATTCAAAATCAATTATAAATAAATTAATTACCACAATTGATCCGATATATTCAAAAATATTTAGAAATATACATAAATATTTTTTACCACAAATTTCATAATGCATCATGATAAATATTTTTGAACATAAGATAAATTTTTCTGAACATGAATCACATTCAAATATATTATTTAACACATATTTCATAATGCATCGTCATAAATATTTTTGAACACAGATAAATATTTCTGAATGCATATTTCTGAATATATTGTGATAAATATTTCTGTACACGGATTACACCATTCTGATTGACGATTTTCCTCAGAGATAATGCAGCATCGAAATGGTCAAGATCCGTCGAGGAGTGCTTGAGTAGGGCAGAATATCTAGCGGCATGATTGATAATTTCATCGATTTTCACGCCGACTCCAGACATCTAACTCATATTCTATCGGCGAATTAGCTTTCCGATTGATAGGCACCGACGAAAGGATTCCTATTGTGTAGAATGGATTGATTATGGAAATAAGTGGAGAGATAAGTAAAATATAACATATAGAAAATAAATTAACGTATAAACGTGAATTTCTACCTATTCTAACTAATTGATATATAAAGGGGTAATTAAGATTTTTTAATTAGTATTTTTGTAGTGAATATAATAAAATATATAGTTTGTATCTACTAGTAATATTAGTGTATATTTTGTACTAATTAGTAATAAATCCAAAAATAAATAAACAAAATAATAGATATGGGGTGGAAGGATTTTTTTTAATTTAATAATTATGTATCCCTTTTATTAGTGTATTTTCAATTTAAATAATTATGAATTTCTTTTTAATAATTATATTTTTTCCACTTATTTATTTTTAAATTTAATAATTATGTATTCGTTTTATTAATGATTCTTCATCCCTATTTTTTATTTTCCTTTTTTAATTTTAATTCTTATTTATATATTTAATTATTAATATAATAGTTTATGTTTTTAATTTTTAGAAAAATAAGGTATAATTGTTCTAATTAAAATAAATAAAGGTTATTGTTGAATGAAAAATATAGATAAGGGGCTTATTTGATCCACCTATAAAAGATTTGGGATAATTTGATCTTTTACCTATAAATAAAAGGTACAATTAAACAAAATTATAGATGAGGGGCTTACTTGATCCCACCATAAAAGATGAGGGTTAATTTCACCCTTTGCCCCCAAAAAGGGGAGGAATCATCGTTCCCCACTTTTGACATATCATTTCACTGTGAATAGGAATTAAAGTATTGAAACAAATATGACAACTTTCTTTCATATCCATTCCACACGTTAAAACTCATGAAACAAACAGGCCCTAAGACTTGCAATGGAATGGGTATTCAATTGTGGTCAAAAGTCAGAAATCAAACGCATACTTGTACGAAATGGTATTACTACCTGCTCTTTACGTATGCACACCTTTTCATTTATTTATTTATCCTTAAAACCTTGCTACCAACTCGTTACTAGTTTTATATTTTTCTTATTTGATTGTTTTTAATCTTACTCACGTCTCTCCGTCCCAACTTAATTTTCATAATTATTATTAACATGAAATTTATAAAAAAAATTACTTTTTGATCAATTTTATTAACTTTCCGAGGGTAATGTAACATTTTTAGATAGTAAATAATTATAAAGTATATCATGTTGTTTGGTGAGAGTTGTAAATTTGTAATTAAAATGTACTTTAAGGGGGTGAAGATTGCTGTGATGTTTCCTTTTATGGATGGTAAAGTTTAATATATGAAACAGATAAAAACGAAAAGTGTAAAATCTAACTTGGGATGAATGATGTACATTGTAATGCATCATACTTTAAAAAAGGAGTTTAACTCTTGTTCACCCTAGTGCACAAGGTATTCAAGGATATTACCTTTTATTCTAAAAAGTAAACATTATACTCTCTTCGTCCTAAGCAAATTTTATGTTTATTTTTTGCACGTAAATTAAGAGATACAATAAAAATTTTATAAACTAATATTGTTGGGATCGAAAAATTATATTAATTTAGAGAGATATTATATAATCGATATATTAATTAATATTAATTTAGAGAGATTATATACATAATGAATGCTTCTTGGACTTATGTGTATTTTCTCCGTCTTAACTTCAATTTCATATTTTTTTCCTTTTAGTCCGTTCCAACTTTAATTTCACATTTTCATAAAAGAAAAAGGCACATAACTAGTAACTCTCTAAAAAAATTTAACTTTAAAATTGTCATCACCTTTTTAACACATACTAGTAACTGAACCCGTGCGTTGCACGGAATGTGTTATTTTTAGGGCAACAACTTCATTTAATTTATGATGTTTGAATCAAATGGAGTAATATTTATTTGAATTATATCTAATCTAATATTTTATATTAAAGTCTAATGTAGTTATGAGCAAAACACTTATAAACCTGGCGAGCCTGTTAAGTTGATCAAGCCGTATCAGCTAACTAATATCTTTTGCAGTAAGGTTAAAATGCAGAATTTTAGCAATTTAAAATGCAAAAATAATATTTTTTTTTCAAAATTATAAATCAGATTCTATATTACTAATTTATAAACATCAATCAAATAATGAAATATTTTATGGTTAATTAACTCAACCAAACTTCCATTGCAAATAATATAAAAGACTTATCTAAGGTTTCGTGTATAAATTTATTTAATTATTTTAATGGGTGACTGAGATTTGTTTGAAAAATAGATGGTCAGGATTTAGACTAAATTATATCCTGATTTGAAAAAGTCATAAGTACAATTATTTAATTTAATAGGTGGTGAAAACATTATACCATAAACCCTAAACCCCTATATCTAAACCCTTAACCCTCTGAAAATCCAAACCCCAAACCCTCTGGAAAAACCCTAAACCCTTAACCTTAAATAATAAACCCTCTAGAAACATTATGCTATAAATCCTAAACTCTAAACCCTTATAATTATTTTAATAGATGGCTGAAATTTTTGTTTGAAAAATAGATGGTCAGGATTTGGACTAAATTATTTTCTGATTTGAAAAAATCATGATTACAATGATTTAATTATTTTAATGGGTGGCTCAAATTTATTTAAAATTTTTGAATATATTCAAATAATATATTTAATATTATTCAATTTTTAATTTGATTTAAAAAAGTCATAATTATAATTATTTAATTATTGGGAGGATTACTACTAAGTACACAAAAAAACCCTTAATTACTATGAGATACAAACATACAAAAGTATTACTACTAACTACAAAAATATATAGTAATTTTCCAATATTACCCCTATAAATGTGCTGCACATAAATGTTGTGTGCAACAAGTGTTCGTGTGCAGCAATAAGTGTGCAGTAGAATAAAAGTGTGTGCAGCAAAAAAATGTGGTGGTCCGACGGAGCTCCGGCGGCGGCAGTCAACGCCGGTCAACGGCCGGTCTACGCAAGTAAACTTCAGATCAACGCCGGTCAAAGGCGGTCAACGCCGATCCGGTGGGTGGGTGGGTGAGGGGTAGTGTATGGGTTTAGGGGTATATTTGGTATTTTACTTTAATATTTTATATATAATAATTATTATTTTAAATCAATGTATCTAGTAGTAATTAAGGGTATAAAGTGTGTATCCAGTAGTAATTAATCCTTAATTATTTTAGGGTAGGTCTTGCGTGAGACCGTCTCACGTGAGACCAATTTTCACTTTTTCAAATAGTTATCACTTTCGCTATAAAACGTTATCACTTTTGCTATAAAATTCTATCACTTTTTATTTATGCTATAAATTATTCATGAAATAGTATCATCATTTTTCATTAATTTATTATCACTTTTCTGTATAAAAGTTGTCACTTTCTGGCCGTCTCACGTAAGCCCTTATGTGAGATGGTCTCACACAAGTCTTTGCTATTATTTTAATGGGTTGCTGTGATTTATTTAAAAAATAGATGGTTAGGGTTTAGACTAAATTATTTCCTGATTTGAAAAAATCATGATTACAATTATTTAATTATTTTAATGGTTGGCTGATTGAAAAAACATTATGCCATAAATCTTAAACCCTAAATCTAAATCCTAAACCATAAACTCTCTGGAAACCCTAAACTCTCTGAAAACATTATGCCATAAATCCTAAACTCTTATATTTATTTAATTATTTTAATAGGTGGCTGAAATTTGTTTGAGAAATAGATGGTTGGGATATAGACTAAATTATTTCCTGATTTGAAAAACTCATAGTAATAATTATTTAATTATTTTAATGGGTACTAAAATTTATTTGAAAATTTTGAATATAATCAAATAATATATTTAATATTATTCAATTTTTAATAAATAATAACTTATTTCCTTATTTGAAAAAATCATAGTTATAATTATTTAATTATTTTAATGGGTGGTTGAGATTTGTTTGAAAAATAGATGGTCGGGATTTAGACTAAATTATATTCTGATTTGAAAAAAGTCATAATTATAATTATTTAATTATTTTAATGAGTGGCGAAAACATTATACCATTCAACCTAAACTCCTATATCTAAACCTTAAACACTTAACTCTAAATCCTCTGGAAACCCTAAACCCCAAACCCTCTGGAAAACCCAAAACCCTCTAGAAACATTATGATATAAACCCTAAATTCTAAACCCTTATAATTATTTAATTATTTTAATATGTGGCCGAAATTTGTTTGATAAATAGATGGTTGGAATTTAGACTAAATTATTTCCTTATTTAATTAAGTCATAGTAACAATTATTTAATTATTTTAATGGGTGGCTAAGATTTGTTTTAAATTTTTGAATATATCCAAATAATATATTTAATATTATTCAATTTTTAAAAAATAATATCTTATTTCCTGATTTGAAAAAGTCATAATTATAATTATTTAATTATTTAGTGGGTGGCTGAGATTTGTTTGAAAAATAGATGGTCAGGATTTCAACTAAATTATTTCCTGATTGAAAAAGTCATAATTTCAATTATTTAATTATTTTAATGAGTGGCGAAAATATTATACCATAAACCCTAATCTCATATATCTAAACCCTAAACACTTAACCCTAAACCCTCTGGAAACCCTAAACCCCAAACCCTCTGGAAAACCCAAGACTTTTAACTCAAAACTCAAAACCATCTAGAAACACTATGCTATAAACCCTAAACTATAAAATCTTATAATTATTTAATTATTTTAATAGGTGACTGAAATTTATATGAGAAATAGATGGTCAGTCTTTGGACTAAATTATTTCGTGATTTGAAAAGTTATGATTACAATTATTTAATTCTTTTAATGGGTGGCCAGATTTGTTTGAAATTTTTGAATATATTCTAATAATATATTTAATATTCTTCAATTTTTAATAAATAATATCTTATTTCATGATTTGAAAAAGTCATAATTAAAATTATTTAATTATTTTAATGTGTGGCTATGATTTGTTTGAGAAATAGATGGTCAGGATTTAGACTAAATTATTTCTGATTTGAAAAGGTTATAGTTTCAATTATTTAATTATTTTAATGGGTGGCGAAAACATTATACCATAAACCCTAAACTCCTATATCTAAACCCTAAACCCTCTGGAAACCCTAACCCAAACCCTCTGAAAAACCCAAAACCCTTAACCCGAAACTCTACACCCTCTAGAAATATTATGCTATAAAGCATAAACTCTAACCCCTTATAATTATTAATTATTTTAATAGGTGGCTGAAATTTGTTTGAGAAAGAGATAGTCAGGATTTGTACTAAGTTATTTCCTGGTTTGAAAATGCCATGATTATAATTATTTAATTATTTTAATGGGTGTCTCAAATTTGTTTGAAATTTTTGAATATATTCAAATAATATATTTAATATTATTCAATTTTTAATAAATAATATCTTATTTCCTGATTTGAAAAATTCAAAATTAAAATTTATTAATTATTTTAATGAGTGGCTGTGTTTGAAAAATAGATAGTCAGATTTAGACTAAATTATTTTTTTATTTGAAAAAGTCATAATTACAACTATTTAATTATTTTAATGGGTGGCTGACTGAAAAAATATTATGCCATAAACCCTAAACCCTAAATCTAAACCCTAAATCCTGACCATCTACTATTAAATCGTAAGAATCAGGTCTTAAATCCTGGCCATCTACTATTAAATCCTAAGAATCAGGTGATTAAGTAAACTATGCATTATTATTAAAAGGGTAAAAGAAAAAGAGCGTACAAAGTAAAAAGTGTTGGCGTTCGATCATTTGGTTAACGTGAACCGTTAGGGTTCCATACGATTCTATATCAGTGAAAGCAAGAATATAAAATCATATTACCTTTCACCAGGGTATGTAGAAGAAGAGAATAAATTCTCGCCGGCAGCATGTGCAGCCTCACCATTTTAGGCATAACTTCCTCATCCGATCTCCAATTTGAGTGATCTTTACGCCAAAATAATCCTCTTAAGTGGCTTTCCAATAGTGTATCACACGTCCGGTTTGGAGTTTAACACGATTTTAGAAAAATCATGGAAGTTGACGAACAACAGCAACAAATAACCTCTTGATCTTTTGCTGTATTCCCAAGTCCAATCTTGACGTCGTGTGGGTGACGATCTTCAAGATCCTCTCAATCTGGTGTTCCCTTTCCCTCCTCACAGTGTTAGGCGTGAATAATTAGGATTTAGGACAGTTGAGATGACTTATATATGGGCTACAGCAGGGACCAGGAGGAGAAATTAGAGTCGGGTCTCCATTGGACTTAAGTATCCAAGTTTAGCCCAAAACTTATACTTAAGTCTAATAATAATAATATTTCACTAAAATATTATTATTGTACTGCCGCTCTAATTCCATAATTACATTATGGGCTCCTTCTTATTATGAGCCCTTTAGTCTTCCCATGTTTAAAATATACAATGCCCATTAATTATTTAAGTTACTGACAACTCCATTAATTAATATCTCATCAGAGAGTAGTACCACTAAACCTTGTTATCATGTCGAAATAAATCCTGCAGGGTTTATATGATAATCTTTATGAGCTCCTCAAAGGGACATCATCAACCTACTTAATAGGACACAGATTCCTTCTACAATCAACAACACACCATAGAGACAGCACTATTTCCCAACTCACCGAGTTTATTAATTTAATATTTAAATCTCACCCATTGATGAATCAAAGAGATATATACTGGCTTACATGTCGAGATTATTGTATTGGGATTAAGAGCACGAACATCCATAATAACTGAGATCAAGTTCTCCTATATAGTCAGTATAAGTTGAACGATCTCAAGCGATCCTGCTCAATACACAAAGTGCACTAATGTGATTTTATAGTCAAGACAAACTAATACCAAATCACACTACAACCATCCTAATAGAAAGTCCCCGTCTATCTTGCTTGTGAGCATCTATTTATACTTTATAAGGAAACCAACAATATGATCTTCCGCGTGTTGTCACACAACATATTATCTGCAGTATAAAGTAAGTGGACTACTGGATCGTACATATAAATTATAAGATGCAATCATTTGATCAATGATTCTCATTTCAAATATTGTTAAAATATTGTTCATACTAAAGCTAGACTTTTAGTATACAATTCAACAAAAAGATGACAAGAATCAGGTGGTTAAGAGATATACTATTTTAATGTGCTGTGAGGTGAGAGAAATAATATTTAATGTAAAATGAATAGTTGTATTAGTGTTATTTGTGGGTCCTATATAGAATAATTAATTATTTTGGGTGGGCCCAAATTGACATAAAAGAAAATGTAAACCTTAATTTGGGACAACCCAAAATGAAAAATGTAAATCTTAACATGGGACGAAGGGAGTATTTAATATTATTCAAATTTTAATAAATAATATTTTATTTCCAATTTAAAAAAATTAAAAAATTAATAATTATAATTATTTAATTATTTTAATGGGTGGCTGAAATTTATTTGAAATTTTAAAATATATTCAAATAATATATTTGAATTTATTAAATTTTTAATAAATAATATCTTATTTTCTAATTTGAAAAAATCATAATTATAATTATTTAATTATTTTAATGGGGAAAAATTACTTATAAATACACACTTTGTATCCATAATTGCTGTGAGATACATTGATTTAAAAAAATTACTCTCAAATACAAAATATTAAAGTAAAATACCAAATATAACTCTAAACTCATACATTTTTAAATCACAAACCCTAAACCCTCACCCACCGCCGAAAATCGCCAAATCGCCGTCGGCCGGTTGCCGGACCTCCGCCGGACTACCACACTTTTTTGCTGCACGCACTTTTTTTACTGCACACATTTTTTTACTGCACACGAACTTTTGCTGCACACAAACATTTATGTGCAGAATATTACTATACATTTATGCAGTTAGTAGTAATATTTTTGTATATTTGTATCTCATAGTAATTAAGGATTTTTAATGTATTTAGTACTAATCCTCCCTTTATTTATTTTGGACATGTCGATTAAATTTAATATTGCAATTAATTATTAATAAATGTATATATATAATAAATAGATAAATGTGAAAATTTTAAAGCAACGTTATATGCTTTTTATTTTTTTTTTATTTTTATTGGCTTTAATTTCTCTAACTTTCTATTTATATTAATATAGGAAAAATATGAAAGTATATAAACCTAGCTATTTATACATTATAATTAAATATATGAATGTTGAATAACAATAACATACTCTAAATTAAAATTGTACGTAAAACAAAATACGCTTATATATATTCTGCATGCTCAAACAAAAAATGGGGTATTTCTCAAATAATAATAATATAAAAAAAAATCCCTTTCTGCACATTATTATTAAAGCTACCTAACAATAGTCATGGGTTGGCATGCATTTGACAATAAGAGTCACCCCTCTGTGATCCTTATCAACGAATTAATTTATGGTCGAATCTCATAATATATATTTGTATGTATATATATTGTATACTCCCTCCGTCCCGGAGAAATTGACACATTTTTTTTGGGCACGGAGATTAAGAAGTATAATAAATTAATGTAAAGTGAAGTGAGAGAAATAATATTTAATGTGTAGTAGGTAGTTGTATTAGTGGTGAGTGTGATGTTTGTGTGGACCCATGTAAATAAATAAATAGTTTTTGTGTGGGTCCCATATCCTTAAAAAGGAAATATGTCAATTTCTGTGGGACAACCCAAAAAGGAAAGTGTGTCAATATCTTTGGGACGGAGGGAGTACATACAATTTTTTATATCTATATCTATATACATCTTAATCTTAATATATATAAAAGCAGAATAAATCCAATCCTAACTAGTATTTATTTCTAAAACAAACCTATTAAAATAGTTAAATAATTATAATTATAACATTTTCAAATTAGGAAATAATAATAATAATAATTTCCCATAACAACATTATACTATAATATTAAAACATTAGGTTAGATAAAATTCAAATAAATATTATTTGGTTCAAACATCATAAAATTAAGTGAAGTTGTTGCCCTAAAAATAACACATCCCGTACAACGCACGGATTCAATTACTAGTATATATATACATATATATATATATATAATTAATTAAATCTAAACTTCTACTTTTGTTTTCAATTTTACTCTATTTAGAAATAATTCAATTTTAATATTGACCGTCCAATTAATGTTTTTTTATTTTAATCATAAAATCTAATTATACTAATAATAGATGTTATTATTTAAACTAGATAATATCCATCCGTGCGTTGCACAAAAAAATTAAGTATATTACAATTATATACTATAAATATATTTTTTTAACATAACATAATTTTATATTTATCAATTAAATTTGATTCGGTACTTAAGATAAATAGAGTATATATTAACTTTCTATTATTAATTATGTTAATTTTTTTTACAAATATATACTTTTATATTTAATTTATATATAGTTTTAAAGAAAGGTACCCGTTGCTTTTTTTTATCTTATTATTTAAAATTTCTATCGATTAATATCATGTTATGCCTTTTATATTTTTAAATTTTCTTTTGATTATTTTTTGTTTTAATTATTTTTTTTCATTAGTACGTAAAATTAAATTTATCTTTTGTTATAATTTTTTATTAGATTTTTTTTTCATGGTCAATTCTTTAAGGGAGGATTATTATTAGGTAAAAAAAAACATTAATTACTATGAGATACAAACATACAAAACTATTATTACTAACTACAAAAATATATAGTGATATTTCAATATTACCCCTACAATGTACTGCACATAAATATTGTGTGCAGCAAGAGTTCGTGTGCAGCAAAGTGTGTGCAGTAACAAAAGTGTGTGCAGTAAAAAAAAGTGTGTGCAGCAAAAAAGTATGGTGGTCCGGCGAAACTCCTGCGGTGGTACGGAATTTTTCGGCGAATGTACGGAATTTTCCGGCGACTAGCCGCCGGCGATACGGATTTTTCGACGATTGTACGGAATTTTCGGCTAGCGCCCACCGGCGGTACGAATTTTTCGGCGGTTGTACGGAATTCCGGCTGTCGGCCGGCGGTGGTCCGGCGATCGACCGGCGGCGGCGGCGGTGGGTGGGGGTTAAGGTTTGTGGTTTAAAAGTGTATGAGTTTAGGGTTATAATTGATATTTTACTTTAATATTTTGTATGTGATAGTAATTATTTTAAATCAATGTATCTAGTAGTAATTAGGGGTACAAAGTGTGTACCTATGAGTAATTAATCCATTCTTTAATTCTTTTAATTATTTTTTTTATGATTTCTTTTATTTTCATATTTCTTCAAATTGATTTACATTAATTTAAATTTCATGTTTCTTTTTAATAATTTCCTGTTATTTTTGACGATTGTTCTTATTTTAATGTTTTTCAGTACTTAAATTAAGTTTATTCTTTTTATTTCTTTAAATTTAAATATAACGGATTAATTTTTTTTATAATTTTCCTTTATTTTTTTAGTTTCTATTAATTAGTGTACCCGTTTCTTTTTTTCTTTTTTTAATCTTATTCTTAAAATTTCTATTAATTAATATCATGTTGTCTCTTTTCTGTTAATTTTTTGTTCATTTTTATTTTTTTTTGTTTTAATCCGGTTTATTTTACGTAAATTTAAATTCATCTTTTGTTATTATTATTATTATTTTTTCATTGTCTAATTTTGAATTTTTTTAAATTAATTTTGTCATGATTTCTTTTACTTTTCTTATTTCTTCAAATTGATTTATATTAATTTAGATTTTATGTTTCTTTTAATAATTTCCTATTACATTGTTTGATTGTTTGTTTAAAAATTTTTTTGGTATATAAATTAAGTTTATTCTTTTTATTTTTTTAAATTAAAAAATATACCATATTATCTTTTTTTTTATAATTTTCCTTTGCCATCTTTTTTTCTTTTTTAATTTCTATTAATTAGCTTCATTATTTTAATTTATTTTATTAAAAGAGAGTTTAATTTTGATGATGCATCATCTCCATAATTATTCTTAACTTTTAATAATTATTTTATGAACCTATCTTAATTAATTTATTTATTTATTATTATAATTAGTAAGAGATATCTATTCATATATATTTACTTAATATTATTTACATTAATTATTATTTGATTAGGAGATAAGAGAGATCTTACCTATAAATAATAATTTTTATTCATTCATTATCTCCCACATAAATTGAACAAACACTTTTTTCAAGTTCTAAAGCTTTCTTCAAGTTCTAAAAAATGTACCGTTTCTTCTTTTTTTTTTTTTTTTAATTTCTATTGATAATATCATGTTATCTTTTTTTAATTTTTATTTGATTATTTTTGGTTTTTTCTTAATTCATTTTTTTGGTAGTTAAATTAAATTTGTCTTTTATTATATTTCTTATTAATTTTTTTTATAATCAAATTTACAAAATTTTAAGTTAATTTTTTTATGATTTATTTTTTTCTTTTTCTTCGAATTTATCTATATTAATTTAATTTTACTTATTTGTCTTAGTTTTTATGTTTCTTGTTTTTTGGGATGATGATTTAGTGAGTGTAATTGATGTGTTGAATGTTGTAATTGTCAAATATTTCTTCTCTTTTCACACACTTGACTTGTTTGTTTCCTAGCATGTACATGTTGAATGGTTGCTTCTGCATCAACACAATCTTCATAATAACAGCACTTGTTGTAAGAATACGAGTGTGGATAGTGGGTGTTTAATTTCAGATTGTGTTGATGATCTATCTATGAAGTGGTTTGCATTTCTCTACTTACTCTCAGCAATTACGACCGATAATTACATGCATTAACTGTACTTTGAAGATGCCTTTAGTTTCTTTAAGTTGTATGCTCTTTGGAGTGAGCATGAAGTTTTGATCTAATGTATATTATGGAACTTTTATCCATATATTGAAAAATCTTTTTCTCATTATGTTTCTTCTGTTCAGACTTTTTAGGAATTAGATGCCAAACATGACGGGAAGATTGATAAAGAAAAGTGGAGGAGCCTGGTGATGCACACTCCTCTCTTTTAAAGAATATGACCCTTCAGTACTTTAAGTAAGTTTCTCATTCTGAAATAAGAAGCATTACCCTCAAACTGACTAGTATACTATTTTGTCCTTGGAAGTCTGAATCCGTATTAATTGATTAACTGTTATTTGAGAATATAGTTTTGCATGTAATTCTATAAATTTTATTCAAAAATGCTACTTAGCTGCTGAATCTGAGTATTTTTTTCTTGAATATGCTCATCTCCCGGAGAAATTCTAGCTTGGTCTATTTAAAGCATACAATAAAGAAAGCCTATTTGCTGACATCTTTAGTTCTCTTGCACTAAATACTGCAAATTCCCTAAAATTTGCTGATAGGTTTGTTTTTTATTAAGTTGTGGCACTGAAAATAACAGATTCTCTAATTTGATGATGTGTGCTATGTTATTAATACTTTGTTTGTCCCGTGATGATGTGAGATGATGGTTTTAATTTGATGGTTTTATTAAGTGTAAAATTTTAATTTAGTTTGAATTAAAACTCCTTAATGCACTATGTTATTATTAAGTGTAAAATTTATTGTGAAATGATGTGAGATTATATCATGAAATTTCCTCATTGTTTTGTCATAAATGACGTTCTTAAATACTTTTGAGGATTTTGTATCTTATTTAATACTTTGTTATATGTGATATATTATTGAAGTGAATGAATTATTTCTAGCAGCTGCACTTATTGGATTTTTAGTTCTCTTGAAAATACTATTTAATAGGCATTGTATATTGTAATATCCCGATATTTTTATATATTCTTAATTATGATGATAAATATTTTTATTTACAGCATATTAAACTTTTAATTATTTTAAAAGAATTTTTACTTAAAATCTTTTTCATTTACATTATTGAATTTAAAATTGAGCCTAAGCCCAAGTCCAAAAAGAAGCCCAATTTATTTAATTTACATGTTAAAAATAAAAGAAATGATTGATTTATTCTTTATTTTAAAAATTTACTTCTCCCGTATCAGTTAGGGTTTAGAAAGAAATAGCAGAAATAAAGTTTTCTTCATTTTCTCTTCTATGGAAAATGCACACACACCACACCCAAAGACATTTCAATCATCAATCATCCATAGAAATGAGGTTTTCAGATTTCAACCATATTTACACATTCAAGGTAATCCGTTTTTAAAATTTCAAAACTATATCTATTTATGTTCAATGGCTACGAAATTTTAATATGTTGTTAAATATTTAGTTTTAGACTTATAATTAAAATTTCATGATTTTTGAATTTGTATTTTATTTTATACGAATTTTACTCATATGCCTGCAGAATCTGAAATTTTGTGGATATGTGATTAGAAAATTTATATTATATAGTTATACCTTTCAAAACGATCTGATTTTGGATATGTTATGAATCATCAATGTTTTGATATTGTGTAAATATTTCATACCAAAAGGATGACTATATTATTTTATATTATATTTTCCAAGGTTTCTGATTGTGCTGTCAAATTTGTTCTATTCTTTGTTTATAAATAATAAAGGTATATTTAAAGAGCTCTAAAAATCCTTATTTTCGTATATGTTATACTCTATAGTGTTTTTGATAATCTGTAATTATTTCATATTATTTGGAGTACAGTGTTATTTAATACAAATTTTATAATATTAATACATTCAGTTTAGATCATGAAATTAATACTGATTTGAAATTACAAATAAAATAATTAAAGATCTTCAAATATTATTAAATTTTTATATATTTTATATTACAGGTTTTATAATGCACAGTTAAAATATCCCATTGAATAAATGAGTATATTATTTTAAATTAAATGTATATTGATTTCTGTACGTGAACTGTTATGTACTCTGATTTCAATTTTACTATCTCAAAACCCTTTTAAATGAACTCAACTTATTATGATTATATTATATGTCATATCTTACATAGGTTTAAGCTCACAATAGTATTTCTAATAATTTTAAGAATATGTATGATTTTACATTGATTTTATATCACAGCAATATCTTATTCATCCCAGCTTCTTCTTTCTGATTTGAAATTATGAAATAAATACTTTCACGAATCCAAATATTCTGATTTTCATATATGTCATATATTTTAGTATTTTAAGCCTACTGCATAATTTTCAAGTTTATAGGTATTATATAGTATTTATTATAAATATTCTATCACTGCTTAAATTCTTTCATCAATATCTTATCTTAATCTTTTAAAATATGAAAATCATATTTACTGATCCCTAAAAAATCATAAATTTCGGATAAGTTTTATATTACTATACATATTATATTTTAAGTGATTTTCATATAATTTCATTGTTTAAATTTAAATATATTAAATTATTATCGGTGCATATGAAAAATTTCAGGTTTTACTACAATCACTTTGAAAATCCAAAACATATAGTTGTATACCTTATTATTTTATTAAATTTAGATATGTTCTTTCAATCATAAAAGATTACATGTTTATCAAATTTTGAACTGATCTTATTTTTATTTTATTAGTTATAAATTATCTATACATTGATATTTAATAAAACCATTCCTAATAAATTATGTTTAGTCTCTCTCGTTTCAAATATTGAAGTATCATTTCCAATATATTCTAAAGATTTAAACTCATTATGTTATTTTTATTTTAAGTTTGCATATTAATTTGAGATAAATATAGTTTTATGATAGATGAAACTTATTACAAGACACGGATTATCATACACATTCAAGTGCATTCATTCATCATCGACATTCATTCCAGGTGGGAAAATCTAAACTTTGTCTATCGTATGTGCTTATGTGTTTACGTTGGTAAGTTATTGCTTGCATCACAGTCATAGAGTATTACTCGTAGTACTGTCCACGGACATAGAGTATTCGTAATACTATTCATAGACATGTAGCTAGGGACCGCGTTATGGGTCCGGGACTGATAAAAAGGTCCTCGAGAATACTTGGATTGTAAAAGGTCCTTGGAAGGCTCGCCGTGCTAATACATTTATTTAAGTCAGGACACTTTCAGGTGTCGGGGTTTTAAGTAATCCTCGGGTAACGCCCGCCGTACTTCATGATCGATCATTCACAGACATGTTCACAGAAAGGTTATATCTGTTAGTTGTGATTTATTGATGTTTATACGTGAGTTATATATTGTAGACAAGTGTTTTCCCACTGAGCTGTGGTTTGCTCATCCCATCATATAAACATTTTACAGATTAAAGGAGATGGAGTATGGAGAGAGACGATGGGTGATAAAGCAATTATTTGGTATTTGTTTGGCTTTATTGTTTCATTGTTTATATACATTAATATGTTTATCATGATAAACTCATTTAATAGTTATTTAATAGTAAGAGCTTCCTAATTATTATTTCATTAGAGGTGATTCAATTTAATGAGAATATTTTAATGTATTTACCTCTATTTTAAATAAAGTGCATTTTTAATTATTGTTCTTTTGAATTTTAAATTCCGCTGCAAACAAGTTTAATATTTTCGTAAAATTTATCAGTCTATTTTAATTAAGTCATATTGAATCTAAAGATTTCTCTATAAATTTTATTTATATTATTATAATAAAGTGGGTCGTTTCATTTGGTATCAGAGCGGGTTTACGTTTCTGTAGACTCGCTAATTTATGTATCTATATCGTATTGTTTTTATGAATTACTTTATTCATTTATGATGTAAAAAAAAAATTAAGAAAATTCACCCATCACCGTCTCGCCGCTCCAACTCCAGAAGGTACATTTAACATTTTATTTACTTTCATGACATACTAATTTATGTCTTATTCTTAATTATCATTTAGAGCATGTCATTTTATATTTTTTCAAAGTCACCATTTAAAGAATGATGTCATTGACATATCATCAAGTGTATCTTAAACTTCATTTCATGATTCATCTTTCAAGCATCAATTACCAAGTATTACAATGACATGATTTAAGTTTCTCATGATATGTTTCAAGTATCTCAATGACATAGTTATGAAATATTGTAATGACATGAATCAAGTATCTCATGAAGGGATTCAAATACCTCAATGACACAGTATTATACTTATACGGTAGTAAATATCATTCCAAGTCATTTTACATTTCATCACATGAAATATTAGACATGATCTTCAAATATATTTTACATATCAATTTCTTTATTTAGTCAAATCCAAAATGTTGTCTTCTAATTAATACCTTGTAGCAATCTTTAAAAGTCACTTGCTCATGGTCACAAATTTTAAACTGAATTTTAGTATCAAGTTGTGTCATTTCATAAAATGATCATTATTTCATTTGCAACTGTTTATCATTTCCACTTCGTTTCAAAATAATGTAAGCAACGAAGTACCCTATGTCATAAATCCCATTACCAATATTTCCACTACTTTTAAAGGTATTCAAATTCTAAAGTTTTTCAAGTTATTTAGATTCCTAGAATTTATTTCTACTTTTCAATTATTAAAGAAATTGTTTTAATGAAAAACATACACGTATATTTATATATTCAAGCATAATTTTTGTAATATTCATGATTCATAATTCGTATAAGTTTAAAATTTTTCGATTTTGAATAAAGAATCCCTTGAATATAGTATTTAATTCTCAAGTTTATAATGTAAACCTTCAAAATGTATAATTTAGAGATTTTAAATCTTTTCATCTTATCATTTTCCATAAAAGAAAGTCTACATGTAAAATTTTATTTTTTAAACATTTAATTATGAAATTTCATTTGTTACTCCAACAAGCTTTCTAATCCTCAATAGATTTGTGGGACTAATTGTTTCAAATGGTTACCTTAAACATTGACATTTCGCTAAAAAAAAAAACTCGACTCCCATATAATTATTGCAACTTTGATTTCATAAAATTTAAATTCAAATCACTAGTTCTATATTCATAATTCGGAAACTTTATTTATTTTGAGTCCCTTTTCAAATTTACAAAATTTCATATCTCATCGTTATTCACAGTCTTTCATTGAAAAAGGGGAAGAAGAAAAACAAAGGAATTATCATTTTACTTCCATCATTTCATCTCCAAATCTTCTTTGTAAATATATTCATATTTGGAGTATACTTCAAATGAATAAACTTATACGAATTTATGCTGACTTAAAGCATTTACCAAAAAAAAAAATGATTTAGTTTTTCCATTACAACAATGTATTGATTGATATTTTAATGTAATTGTCTTTTCTAAAAATTATTTTAGACTTAAATTTCACTGTTCAAGTTGCATATTCTTCATAAATCTCATTCAAAGACATCATTCTAAACACGACATCATTGATGTATCATTCAAAATTTCATATTTATAATTGGTATATAACCAAGTCCATATGTTTCATTCAATATTTCATATTTAGTAATAAAAAAAAAATTTCAGTGATATAATTCACGTATTTCAATGACATAGTTATACACATAGGCAATTGTGCGTTTCATTCAACAACATACATTTACATGAAACAGGAAATATGATTTCTCATATACATTTACATGTCATAACATTTCTCAGAGCATCTCTCATATGTCATATGACTTCCATAGTTTACTTAAGTTGAGATTTCAAAGTATTAATTATTTTCTTCTAACTTAAAATTTATAATTCATTCAATTATTCATTATTTTATATTTTGAGTGCTTTTGGATTGCACTTTATTTTCTAAATCTTAAAGTTTCCAAAGACATCATGCCCTATTATTCTATTGAAGAAGAAAGTAAAAGCCTTAGTTGTTTTTATGTAAGTTTCAAAAAAAAAAAAAGAGCATACATTAATTTTTCACATAATATCTACTTCTAAAATGATAAATCATTTCATTTTACAGTTGAACTCATGTATCTTTTTCCTCAAGGTTTTGCTACCTCCAAAATAAATATTTCATAATGCTTCAAGTATTTTGTACTCATTATATTTCATGCACTATTTTAAAATCATCAAGTTTGATTACATGCAGAGCAAAATAAAATCAATGAATTTTACTATTTCTTAAAAGGTGTGGATTTTATTATTTCTCCTTGTTAAAACAACTGTTATGTTATTGAAATATTTACACAGGTAAAATATTTATATACAAAGGTGCATAAATTCATTCATACATATATTTTTCACTTATAATTTATAATATTCTGAATTTCGAGGACGAAATTATTTTTAAGTTGGGGAGAATGTAATATCCCGATATTTTTATATATTCTTAATCATGATGATAAATATTTTTATTTACAGCATATTAAACTTTTAATTATTTTAAAAGGATTTTTACTTTAAATCTTTTTCATTTACATTATTGAATTTAAAATTGAGCCTAAGCCCAAGTCCAAAAAGAAGCCCAATTTATTTAATTTAGCCTAAGCCCAAGTCCAAAAAGAAGCCAAATTTATTTAATTTACATGTTAAAAATAAAAGAAAGGATTGATTTATTCTTTATTTTAAAAATTTATTTCTCCCGTATCAGTTAGGGTTTAGAAAGAAATAGCAGAAATAAAGTTTTCTTCATTTTCTCTTCTATGGAAAATGCACACACACCACACGCAAAGACATTTCAATCATCAATCATTCATAGAAATGAGGTTTTCAGATTTTAACCATATTTACACATTCAAGGTAATCCGTTTATAAAATTTCAAAACTATATCTATTTATCTTCAATGGCTACGAAATTTAATATGTTGTTCAATATTTAGTTTTAGACTTATAATTAAAATTTCATGATTTTTGAATTTGTATTTTATTTTATACGAATTTTACTCATATGCCTGCAGAATCTGAAATTTTGTGGATATGTGATTAGAAAATTTATATTATATAGTTATACCTTTTAAAACGATCTGAATTTTGGATATGTTATGAATCATCAATGTTTTGATATTGTGTAAATATTTCATACCAAAAGGATGACTATATTATTTTATATTATATTTTTCAAGGTTTCTGATTGTGCTGTCAAATTTGTTCTATTCTCTGTTTATAAATAATAAAGGTATATTTAAAGGGCTCTAAAAATCCTTATTTTCGTATATGTTATACTCTATAGTGTTTTTGGCAATCTGTAATTATTTCATATTATTTGGAGTACAGTGTTATTTAATACAAATTTTATAATATTAATACATTCAGTTTAGATCATGAAATTAATACTGATTTGAAATTACAAATAAAATAATTAAAGATCTTCAAATATTATTAAATTTTTATATATTTTATATTACAGGTTTTATAATGCACAGTTAAAATATCCCATTGAATAAATGAGTATATTATTTTAAATTAAATGTATATTGATTTCTGTACGTGAACTGTTATGTACTCTGATTTCAATTTTACTATCTCAAAACCCTTTTAAATGAACTCAACTTATTATAATTATATTGTATGTCATATCTTACGTAGTTTTAAGCTCACAATAATATTTCTAATAATTTTAAGAATATGTATGATTTTACATTGATTTTATATCACAGCAATATCTTATTCATCCCAACTTCTTCTTTCTGATTTGAAATTATGAAATAAATACTTTCACGAATCCAAATATTCTAATTTTCATATATGTCATATATTTTAGTATTTTAAGCCTACTGCATAATTTTTAAGTTTATAGGTATTATATAATATTTATTATAAATATTCTATCACTGCTTAAATTCTTTCATCAATATCTTATCTTAATATTTTAAAATATGAAAATCATATTTACTGATCCCTAAAAAATCATAAATTTCGGATAAGTTTTATATTACTATACATATTATATTTTAAGTGATTTTCATATAATTTCATTGTTTAAATTTAAATATATTAAATTATTATCGGTGCATATGAAAAATTTCAGGTTTTACTACAATCACTTTGAAAATTCAAAACATATAGTTGTATACCTTATTATTTTATTAAATTTAGATATGTTCTTTCAATCATAAAAGATTACATGTTTATCAAATTTCGAACTGATCTTATTTTTATTTTATCAGTTATAAATTATCTATACATTGATATTTAATAAAACCATTCCTAATAAATTATGTTTAGTCTCTCTCGTTTCAAATAATGAAGTATCATTTCCAATATATTCTAAAGATTTAAACTCATTATGTTATTTTTATTTTAAGTTTGCATATTAATTTGAGATAAATATAGTTTTATGATAGATGAAACTTATTACAAGACACGGATCATCATACACTTTCAAGTGCATCCATTCATCATCGACATTCATTCCAGGTGGGGAAATCTAAACTTTGTCTATCGTATGTGCTTATGTGTTTACGTTGGTAAGTTATTGCTTGCATCACAGTCATAGAGTATTACTCGTAGTACTGTCCACGGACATAGAGTATTCATAATACTATTCATAGACATGTAGCTAGGGACCGCGTTATGGGTCCGGGACTGATAAAAAGGTCCTCGAGAATACTTGGATTGTAAAAGGTCCTTGGAAGGCTCGCCGTGCTAATACATTTATTTAAGTCAGGACACTTTCAGGTGTCGGGGTTTTAAGTAATCCTCGGGTAACGCCCGCCGTACTTCATGATCGATCATTCACAGACATGTTCACAGAAAGGTTATATCTGTTAGTTGTGATTTATTGATGTTTATACGTGAGTTATATATTGTAGACAAGTGTTTTCCCACTGAGCTGTGGTTTGCTCATCCCATCATATAAATATTTTACAGATTAAAGGATATGGAGTATGGAGAGAGACGATGGGTGATAAAGCAATTATTTGGTATTTGTTTGGCTTTATTGTTTCATTGTTTATATACATTAACATGTTTATCATGATAAACTCATTTAATAGTTATTTAATAGTAAGAGCTTCCTAATTATTATTTCATTAGAGGTGATTCAATTTAATGAGAATATTTTAATGTATTTACCTCTATTTTAAATAAAGTGCATTTTTAATTATTGTTCTTTTGAATTTTAAATTCCGCTGCAAACAAGTTTAATATTTTCGTAAAATTTATCAGTCTATTTTAATTAAGTCATATTGAATCTAAAGATTTCTCTATAAATTTTATTTATATTATTATAATAAAGTGGGTCGTTTCATATATATTAAACATGGGGAGACTAACGAGTTCATAATAAGAAGGAGCCCATAACGTAATTATGAGATTAGAACGGTAGTACAGTAATAATATTTTAGTGGTATATATTATTATTATTGGACTTAAGTATAAGCTTTGGGTTAAGCTTGGATACTTAAGCCCAATGGAGGCCCAACTCTAAATTCTCCTCCTGGTCCCTGCTGTAGCCCATATATAAGTCATCTCAACTGTCCGGAAACCCTAATTGAATCACGCCTAACACTGTGAGGAGGGTGAGAGAACAACAGATTGTGAGGATCTTGAGGATCGTTGCCCACACGATGTCAAGATTGGACTTGGGAATACAGCAGAAGACCGGAAGGTTGTGTGCTGCTGCTGTTTGTCAAATTCCATAATTTTTTTAAAATCGTGTGAAGCTTAGAATTGGACGTGTTATATACTGAAGGAAAGCCACGGAAGAGAGGATCATTTTGGCGTATAGGTCACTCTAATCGGAGATCAGATGAGGAAGTTATGGCCAAAACCGTGATACTGCGCAGGCTGCCAGCGAGAATCCATCTTCTTCAACATACCCTGGTAAAAGGTAATACGTTTCTTTGGTTTCTTGCTTCCACTGAATTAAAAACGTATGGAACCCTAACAGTTCATGTTAACCAAATGATCAAATGCCAACAATTGATATCAGAGCTTCGGTTTGGTGGTAAAGCGTGACATATTAGGCTAGGGTGTATGTGGAATATGTGGTTTAATTATGAATTAGAATCACATGAGGTTTAGGTTTTGATTTATTACGTAATCGATGATATTCCTATGTGAAAACCTATATATGTTCATCATCGTGATGGAATTCACGAAACATGTTCGTGAAATTTTCACGCTTGGAAGAGACGACTGTCACACGGTTCCGAGCAGTGTCACACGTTGCGTGCATGGATGGAAGGCAACACGGTGGTGGAGAAAACTACCGCGCATGCTGACGAGCGAGACGTGCACGGTTGCTGGTGGGTGGATTGCTATTGGCATGCACGGATCGTGCAGCTGCCGAGCAAGTGGTGCACAGTTAAAGCCGTACGAGAAGCTTCTGGTGCACGACTTCAAGGTTGCTACCGGGCGAAGGTGGAAGGCACACATTATCTACTGTATGTAGGCAGACTTGGCGAGCGTCGTGTGTAATAATCGAAGGCATGCCGTGCGAGGATTGTCGAGCGTTGGCGCTAGATTGGCCGCACGGAACGTGTATAGTGCCGGGCGTGCTGGCACGATGGCAGGCACGTTGGCGTGTGGACTGTGGAGTGCTGGCCAGGCGACGAGCATGGTCGACGGCTGATGGCGGTGGTTGGCATGGTTGTCGCTGATTCATGGCATGCTTGTCGGAAAGCCGCATGGCACTGGAAGCTTGATATGCGGCATGGGATACAGCCGGTAGGCATCAGCAGGTGCGTTCTGGGCGAGGAAGGCAGAATTCGGGGTGTGTCACAAGGTGGTGTTCCGGGCGAGTCTTCAAGCTTTTTGGGTGTGTCTTCCAGCATTTCGGGCGAGACAGCGTGATAGCCAGGATGGGGCGCATGGAAGCTGGCGGTGGCAGGATGGAAAGCACACATGGCAGCGTCCTATAGGCGCACAGAAGTGTGGTGGATTCGCACGGTTTGGAGTGCAGGGCATGATGCCGGACGTTCTGCACATAGATGGAGACACAATTCGAGCAAGTTGTTGTGCATGAAGGCTAGTTAGCGAGTGTTGCTTCCGGGCATGGAAACTTGCAGGCGGACGGCTGGATGCTGGGAATGCTACCATGCCACGCTGTGACGAAACTTGGCACTCGTTGCTGTGCATTGAGAAGAACGCATGGTGCTGGTCTTCTTGGCGCACGGATGCTCACGCTGGAGCCGGGGCAAGGCACGCATGTTTACATGCTGGAGCACTCGATGGCGAGCACGGGGCGTGCTGCCATGCTGGCAGCCGTGCATGGTTTTCTGGTGGCACGCGTATGGCCGAGTGTGGTGTCAAGCTCGTGTCGAGCTGGTGGCATGTGACACAACTCGATTTGAGCTTAAGGGCGAGCAGGCAGAGCGAATGGGCGTGAAACACGTCGGGAATGCGGTGGAGCAGGCTGCAGGCAAGGAATCTGGAGGAAAATTTGTGAAGACCGGCTTCCAATTTTCAGATTAGGTTTCGGGGCACTGCCCCGAGCCCCGCGACCTGATCAGGCAGGTTGATCCCCGTCTACGTTGCCCGCATTCGTGCTTGGAGGCGAACAATCGAATTCGCTGATATATAACTGTTATAATTGATTTAATTATCTAATTGTTGTTATATATGTTATGCATGATTCTCTGTGATTTACTACCTTATGTGTCGTAATAGGAGCATGCTAGGTTGCGTATTATATCTGAATATTATATGCATGTAAAAACCCTCGGTGTTAAATAACTATGTGGGAGAGGGGATTGGTAAATAATTCTCGCGGTCTCCATTATTGGTTTGTAAGTGATGTGAATAAACTTGCGCGTTGGCTATAGTGCCTTCCTCCCTAACGGATGTGTTTATTCACGGATCACTGGTATAGACTTCTTTAAATAATTATTGTTTGTAATGTGATACATATGAACTTGCGCGTTGACTATAGTGCCTTCTTCCCTAACGGATGAATTTATATGCGGTTCACTGGTACTAACTTATAATTGATAATTGTAGGAAGTTATCTGAGCGCGTGTGTACTTCTCCAACAGTAAGGCACATAATCTTGGGCAGCGGACTTGGGATCAAATAATGGTGTACACTTAGGATAAGTATCCTCCCAAACGGAGTCACTGCTATTATTTACATGGCTAAAGAGGAACCGACTATTAATTTTTTTGTCATGAGGTTAGGTTGACGAATTAAATTAATGGGTAAAACCTTCTCTTGTAAATGTTCGGGTTTGTATACGTCCACACTAACGTAGCATGCAGACTCACGGTGCTTGAGATGTCGTTGAATTTTATTTTTATATTATTTTGGGGGAATCAATATAAATGGATAAATTCGAAGATTTGATCGGTGTATTTATTTGTGATTCTCTGTATTTTCAAATGGTTTATTTCACTTATTGTTTACTAAAAGAAACATATTTACTTGTCCAAAATTAGATGATTAGAAAAGAATCTTGGTTTCGATTTTTACTGCTTAGGAAAACATATTTGTTCTCACTAAGAATGTCTCATGATGCCTATTAAAGTCTCTAGTGGAGAGGTGAGATGTTCATAGAAATATGATGGTCTCATGTAACTCTTCGGATACCTGAGTAAGGTTAAAAAGGCAAGAGGTCATGGTTGACTTGATGAATGAATTGGAAAAACTTGGAGTAGAAATTGAAGGGAAACCTAGATCAATTTATTCTCCATAGTTTGCCTGAATGTTTTGAGCAAGTTCTACCTGAAATGCGAGAGGTTGTATATGGTGGGGAACTTCTGACAAAACATGTGGCGAAGGAAATCCAATTTCATCAAGATGTGAACAAGGATAGTATCTCATTCACTAGTTATTGAGGCATGATTAGAGATGGCATCTACTGACACGTTGTGTATAGATACCAGAATCGCTAAATGTCTGCAATTAAGTGATGATGAGATTATAATATACATAGGTAATACTACGAAAGTAGTGGTTGTTGCAGTGGGAGTTGTTTATTTATCTTACGATATGAATAAACGTTTGATTTTGAGAAATTATCTTTACGTACATTTTCATAGAAAGAATTTCATTTCGTTTTCTATGCATTTACGGATGGATACTCCATTTCATTTAAATGACATGGTCATAATAATGAAGGATAGAGCTATAATCTGTTGTGGTACGTTGGTGGACAATTTGTACACTCTTAAATCATATTTATCCCACGGTAGTAACAAATAGTAATTAATAACGCGTCTTCTAATCCTAATAAGAGAAAGACTCTAATGGAAATAATTAGATAGATGATGAATTATTTGGAATTACTAAATTCATTTTATGGGTGTACCCTAGAAACAGCATGTCGTATAATGTTTGTCTGTTTGTGGGATATCCTAGAAAAATGGAGGGTGTTGATTTATTTAGTCCAAAAGATCAATCACCTTTTTTGGAAAAGGATTATGTAATAAATCACATACCCATGTATAAGTTGTTCTAAAGGAAGTGAGAGGGAAAACACAAAGTATTAGTACCAATTGTACAAGAGGAGATACCACAAGGTAAACTGCATCGCGTGTCATATCTGATACACAATTGCGTGTAGTGCTTTATCGTAGTGGGAGGGTTGTTTTACAACCTTATAAGATATATGTTTTGGGAGAGTCATGAGACTTGGTCCCTAGTAAACAAGAAATCGGCTCATGGGTACGACGAAGCACTACAAGATGAAAATGCGATATCTTAACAAGTTGCAATGATTTCTGAAATAGAATCGATAGATTCTAAATCAAGTCTGGGAGCTTGTAGGACCACTAAATGATGTAAAAGCCATTGGAAGTAGTCATACAAAATAAAAGAGGATCACACGGTAAGATGAAAACCTTGGAAGCAAAGCTTGTTGCGAAAAGGTATACTCAAAAGGAAAAGGTTCGATTATGAGGAAACTTGTTCCCCGGTAGCTATGACTAGTTGACCTGGATTCTTTTATCTGTTGCTAATCATGTTGATTATGAGGAATAGCAAATAGATGTCAAAACAGCTTTCCTGATTGGAAGTCTTGAAGAAAATATCTATGTGAAGCAACTAGAGTGATTCATTGCAAAGGGCTAAGAGCATTTTGAGTGTAAGATTAAAAGTGTCCATCGATGGACTAAAACAAGCTTCAAGATCATGAAACATTCGGTTTGATGAGGAAATCCAGTTATATGGATTCATTCAATGCGCGGATGTGTCTTGTGTATTGAAAAGATTGTCGGAAACGTGGTGGCATGTCTTGTACCATACGTATATAGTATCTTGCTCATTGGAGACAATGAAAGAGTATTGTCGGGCGTATGGGTATGGTTGATAAAGCGGTATGAAATGAAGAACTTAAGAGAAGCAGAGTATATCCTTGCGATCACGGTAATACGGATCACAAGAAAGGATGTTATGCTTGTCTAAAGCTTCATGAAATGATACGATCCTTACTTGTTTTAGCATGTGACTTTATCTAAGGAAATATGTCTTGAGACACAAACGAAGATAAAAGTGATGAAGGTTGTTCCTTATGCTTCGGCGAATAAGGAAGCTTAATCTAAGGAATGCTATGCACGAGAACGAATATCTGTATTGCCAATGGCATGGTCAGTGAGTATCAAGGTAACCCGAAATAAAAATGTTAAACTATGGTAAGACATATATTTATGTGCCTGAAAAGGACTAGAAATTATATGTGGACTTACTGGACAGATTCACTGCTTCTTATGAGTTACGTAGATTCAGATTTTTCAAATCAAATAGGGACGGTAGTAAATCCACCTCAAAGGTTATGTGTTTAACTTTAGGAAGTAAAGCCATAATATGGAGGAGTATTATATAGAAATATATTTTGGACTTCACCATGGAAAAATGATAAATTGGAGTCTCTGAGGCAGCCAAAGTATTTGTATGACTCTAAAAACTTCATGATGGACTTCGAAGTGTTTCTAAGTTTGCCCAAGGTTATCACAATTTATTGTGATAATAATGGTGCAGTTGTAAACTTGAAGGAATCACGAGCCCATAAGGCAATTAAACACATGGAACGCGAGTACCACCTGTTATGAGAAATCATATGATGAGGGGAAGATTGTTGTCGCCTAGATTGCATCGGATGATAACCTAGTAAATCCATTTACAAGGACCTTAAGGCGAGAGCTTTTCGATGGTCGTGTAGTGGGAGTGAGAATCAGATGTATGGCAGAAGAAATGACAATATAGTCTTTTAGTATAAGTGGAAAATTATTGGATTGTATACTAAAAGTCTAGCTTTTTGTATAAACAATGTTATAACAATAAATTTGAAATGAGAATCATATGATCAAATGATTGACTCTTATAATTTATTTATATGTTCGATGCAATAGTCCACTTACTTTATAATGTAGATAATATGTTGTGCGACAATACGCGGAAGATCATATTATCGATTTTCTTATAAAGTATAAACAGTTGCACACAACCGAGATAGACGGGGAATCTCTATCGGAATAGTTGTAGTGTGATTTGGTATTAGTTTGTCTTGACTATAGAATCACATTAGTGCACTTTGCGTGTATTGAGCAGGACCGCTTGAGATCGTTCGACTTGTACTGTCTATATATAAGAACTTGATCTTAGTTATTATGAATGTTCGTGCTCTTAATCACTATACAATAACCTCGACACGTAAGGCAGTATGTATTTCTTTGATTCATCAATGGTTGAGATTTACATGTAATTAAATCAACAAACTCGGTGAGTTGGGAAATAATGCTGTCTCTATGGTGTGTTGTTGATTGTAGAAGGAATCCGTGTCCTATATAGGTTGATGATGTCCCCTTGAGAAGTTCATAAGGATTATTATGTAAACCCTGCATGTGGATTTATTCTGGCATGATAATGAGATTGAGTGGTACTACTCTTGGATGAGATATTAATTAATGGAGTTGTCAGTAACTTAATTAATTAATGGACATTGTATATCTTAAACATGAGGAGACTAACAGGCTCATAATAAGAAGGAGCCCATAACGTAATTATGGGATTAGAACGGTAGTGCAGTAATAATATTTTAGTGGTATATATTATTATTATTGGACTTAAGTATAAGCTTTGGGCTAAGCTTGGATACTTAAGCCCAATGGAGGCCCAACTCTAATTCTCCTCTTGGTCCCCGCTGTAGCCCGTATATAAGTCATCTCAGCTGTCCGAAAATCCTAATCTAACTGATTAATCACCCTAACACTGTGAGGAGGGTGAGAGAATAGCAGATTGAGAAGATCTTGAAGATCGTCGCCCACACGACGTCGAGATTGGACTTGAGAATACAGCAGAAGATCGGAAGGTTGTTTGCTACTACTGTTTGTCAACTTCCACGATTTTTCTAAAATCTTGCGATGCTCAAAATTAGACGTGTGATATACTAACGTAAACTCACGGAAGAGTGGATCATTTTGGCGCGTATATCACTCGAATCGGAGATCAGATGAGAAAGTTATGACCAAAATTGTGAGGCTGCGCATGCTGCCGGCGAGAATCAATCTTCTTCAACATAACCTGGTGAAAGATAATACATTTCTTTAGTTTCTTGCTTCCGCTGAATTAGAAACGTATGGAACCCTAACGGTTCACGTCCACCAAACGATCGAACGCCAACAAGTGTAAAGAAGAAAAACTCATATGCACCAAATATACAAGGATACCTAGAGGTGCTAATTCCTTATATATCTCCTTTACTTTATTCATTATAGTTTCATTTCTTTCTCTTCATAATTGAGCTAAAGTTCCTTTTTTTTAGTTGCATTTAACTTAAATTTGTGTGTGGCTATGGCTACTACTGATGCTGTTGAAGCTTGCACTGGTATCCATGTTGCTGTTATGGTTGGTGATTTCCAAGAAAAGAGGGCAATTACTTGGTTTGTTTTTTCATGTTTAGAGGACCTTCTATATTTAGGTGGTACTTGTATCTAAAGGTATAAGAAAAATAGTTGTACGATGTATATTTAGGCCGAACTTGTGTTCTTAGTGTGATGTATTTGGTTTTGCCAATATTTGAATTTGATAGGTTACTTAATATTTTGTGTATTTTTGGATGTATATAATCCATATTGAATTTTATTATTTTGTTAATTAGTTAATTAATTGTGTATATTATTTTTTGCCAAGAGTAAAGTGAAAGGATATAAATATAATATTATTAGGTGTATATTTGAAAATAATTAACTAATTAAAAAAATTAATAAATATAAAATGTAGTAATACTATGCTAATGGACATATATATATATATATATATATATATATATATATATATATATATATATATATATATATATATATATATATATATATATATATATATATATGTAGATATGTATATATATATATATATATATATATGTATATATATATATATGTATATGTATATATGTATATATATGTATATGTATATATATATGTATATATATATATATGTATATATATATGTATGTATATATATATGTATATATATATATATATATATATATATATATATATATATGTATATATGTATATATATGTGTGTGTGTGTGTGTGTGTGTTGTTTTAAAAATATAAGACAACATATATAATTTGTAGTCATTTTAAAAAAATTAGGAATAAAGACGCACAAAGACAACATATATAATGTGTAATCCTTGTGCGTTTTTACAAGGACTACACATTATATATGTTGTCTTAAATTAGGTCTAAGACAACAGGAGCTTTGACTATATAGTATTTTTCCCAAAACAAGCTAATGGATAACAAATAATACTAATGGTTATATATTTTCTTTTTAGGCGTCTCATCCTAATGGTTACATTTCTCTTTTTAGCATATGGGACCCACACAAATTAATTACTTCTTTCTCCATGGACCCACACATCACACTAATACACATACCCACTTTACATTAAAATATTATTTCTCTCACCTCAATATATATTAAAATATTATACTCATTAATCCACGTGCAAAAAGCAAACATAACCATAAGGACGGGACGGAGGGAGTATATATTGTCTTAATGCATTTTTGTTGTAGTGTTATTAATTGAATTGAATTCAGGTTAATAAGTATGATAAAGAGGGTAATTTTATAGTACCTATAAAGGGAGATCATATCGGGTTAGATTCCAGACGTGGAAAATAATTGATGCTGATAGTACCTAAAAAGGGGGGGTGAAATTACGTCTATTGCTCCGAGGTTATTCACGCGTGTTACACACATATTTACTTGTGTTTATAGAGTAGATTTGCATGGTTTAGTGATGCGTCCATAGTCCACAAGACAGAGTCGGCCTACACTTGAGAGGGAAGTTAAGTAGTAAAACTGAATTACCCTAGAGCTACTTATTCTCCATTCTTGAGAGATTTTCGTATTCTTCTAGGGTTTATTTTATTTTAATTGCTATTTAATTTTCAGCATATTAGTTGTTAGATAATAATCCTTCAAATCTTATTGTCACTTGTTTTAATTAATTTAGTTAATAATTAAATTGATAATACGCTGTCCTTTGGGTTCGATATTTAACTTGGTCGCTTGCTTAAGCTGCAACTGATATACTTCATATTTGGGAATTAATTTTGCGTGCAAAGAAAATGCGCATCACAAGCAAAGCTCAATACTCCACATATAAATAAGCATGAGCTTATGATATTCCAGCACTAAAAAAGATGCGAGAAGAACTAGATGATATTGATTAGCTTTATTTATGGGTCGCCTGTTCTGATCATTTCTTTCAGCTGCATGTTTAGTCTTTTTTTTCAGACACTGAAAATCTAGACCCAATGGTGTGAGGTTGGACATGATTGCGCTGTTGAATCACCTATGAGATATATAAATGTCAGCTTTATAAAAAAAATGTGTCTTTCTCTCTATGTGACCAATGGTCAGATCATCTCGAAAATTGGATCATCTTTTTTACTTTGCAGTGGACAAACCTGCTTAGCAGATAGCCTTTAAATAAAAATAATAATTTTTTTTTGATCAAACGACTTAAATTAAATGTAGATTAATTCAACGGTGAGATTTTATGTGGGTCAAGATGAGCTGCCCTCCATTTCACAAATCTAAAATAATGAGCACAAAATTTTTGTGTTCTCCCAAATTGTGTTCACTAAAACTCAACTAAATCAATTCCCAAATTTGTATTCCCCAAAACTGAATCCAAGTCTAACCTTATGTCAACACTATTTTTCTCTGGTCAAAAAGTCAACTAGAATTACTTTGGACAAATGTAATAGCAAAAATGAACCGTCTTTTGTGATATCGCCACGCCCATTTCCATTCATTACACATTTCCTTTCCTCTTTCCTCTTTCCTCTTTCCTCATAATCAAGCAAATCAGAAGACCACCATTCCATAGCGTGCAGAAGAAAAAACAATGGGCGATCAATTAGCTAAAGGGGAAGAATTCGAGAAGAAAGCCGAAAAGAAGCTCAGTGGGTGGGGCCTCTTCGGGTCCAAGTATGAAGACGCCGCCGATTTGTTCGATAAAGCCGCCAATTCCTTCAAGCTCGCCAAATCATGTAAACGATTCAATTTTTTTTATGCGTACTTGTTTCTTTGTCGTATCAAGTTGATCGATGAAGTTATAGTTTTTGCAATTTTATTAATTTCATATTGGATATCCGTAGGGTCTCTCTTAGTACATAATTAATGTAAAAGTTGCGAGTGGTTGATTGTAGTTTTGGATCTGGATTTAATTGCAGGTTATGATAAGTGAATGAGGTGGTTGCAGATTTTTGTATTTGTTCGTATACAGTTTGTATCATAGAAAAATGAAAAACATAAGTTTAGTTGACTCACACAGTTATTTCGTGTAAAGTTTTGTAATTTGAGCTTCTTTAAACTAAACTTGGAAATTTTGTTTTTAGCATTTTCAGCTCATAAATGTCTATTCACTACCAAAGTGTTTAAATTTGCATATTTTACTCATTCCCTCCCTTTGCACCAGATTATCTGTTGTGCTGTTCATGCAATGCGGATTTTATGTCTGAATTGATTAATAAACATCCATCTGATTTTGCAACCTGTGATTAGATATGAAAGCAAATGTCATGAGTTCTTCTGTAAGTTTGGACATAATGGCTATGAGGTTGAATTTTATGAACCCCAGCAGTTGATGCATCTTAAAGGACCCAGCTTTTGCAAAAAATAAGAAAATCTCAGAAACAACAAACAATTGTTATTTTCTGCTTTTTATGCTGTCAATGATCCAACAATGGTTCTAATTCCCAGCAAAAACCATGTCTTTATCAGGGGATCAGGCTGGAGCAGTGTATGTTAAGTTGGCAAGCTGTCACTTGAAGGTAAGTTTTCTGCTGTTTTGAGTGGTTTGTGTTAGCTGCAAATCATTGGTTTCTTCCCCTCCCCTTTATCTATTCTTCGCTAATGTGCTTTTCCATTTTTATTTTTGCAGTTGGATAGCAAGCATGAAGCTGCTAATTCATATGCTGATGCTGCTCATTGCTACAAAAAGTCCAATATAAAAGGTTTACTTATTGCTCTTGTTCCCTTTTTTTGCTAATTCTTGACTGGACTGTGAGTTCTGTGTTGTTACTGAAAATGTCTAATAAGATCTCTCATATAGATGGTTTACTTTGTCCTCATTAATATATCAGCGATTGTTCTCCATGATCGAATGCTGTTTGGCTTCCCTATGTATTGGCCTGCAATCATTTTTTGGATATTCTATTCTATCTTGTCCACTTTCATTTATTATCTGTGGAGTATCTACATCCTTCTTTAATTGACCTTTTGATTTTGCAGAGTCAATATCATGCCTGGAACAATCTGTAAATTTATTTCTGGAAATTGGAAGGCTTAATATGTCTGCCAGATATTGCAAGGTAAAAACCCTTAAAATATGTCCATATTTTTTGGGGGACATTCTTTTCTTAACATTAATGTTCTGATAGTTATGAGCTGAACAATAAATAATAATCTGCTACCTAATGTTTTTTCCAGCTGTAATATTTAGTATCATGTTGATCTTACATTCTGGAATCAGTTATTCAGTAACTTAAAGATGATAAACTTTGCAGGAAATAGCTGAGTTACATGAGCAAGAGCAGAACTTGGAGCAGGCTATTGTTTACTATGAGAGAGCTGCTGATCTTTTCCAAAGCGAAGAAGTAACAACATCAGCCAATCAATGCAAACAGAAAATTGCACAATTTGCTGCTCAATTGGAACAGTTAAGTTTAATGTGCTCTCTGCATATAGACATGCTCCTATTATGTTATATAACTGAATGTTTTTGCATAGATGTTTTCCACTTCATTGATTTAACACAGAGTGTAGGTGTATAGCATCTTGATAAACTCTTATGGTCCTTTTTCCCACTGTTACTCTTTTTTCTTGATACAAGTACATCTTTGATGGACACAATAATTGATATATATTGCTGCCAAACATCTTGAAGAAGAATTTTCCCTTGCCTTATTATTCCACATCTGTTCAACCTTTACATCCAATATTCTATCATTTTTAGCATTTCCTCATTATTTTCTAAGTTTCCAGTTAATATTATACACAACTATATTTTTCTTTTTAATCATTGCATCACACATGACTGAGGCATTGAATTGTAGAAAGAGGGCTTTGAGTAAGTCTATTTTAGAAGGCTTGTAGTTTTGAAACTTGTAAAATATTTGATCTTGGATAAAACAAGTTATTGGATTGTAAATGATCTTAATTATTATATTTTGTGATTTAAATGGTCAAATATTAAAAGAGTTTGTTTCCATATCTTTTACTACTAATCATTAACTTATGAGATACCATTTCATTTTGGGAGCTTATATAACAAATGATATTTTAAATATCTTATAAGATTTATTAGATCTTTTAAAGAGCTTATAAGCATTGGACAACATCTTCCTAGTATCCTTCTGCTGTTCTTTATGCCGTCGATCTATTAACCTTTATCAATCTTTAAACTATTAGTGTCGAATTTAGACAAGATTGTTAGTGTGTGAAATATATAATAGGCCAATCATTGCAACATGAAATTTATGTTAAATATTGATAAATTATTACTAGTGTGCTGCAAGGTTCATAGTCCCATTTGATTTCTCAGATATCAAAAGTCTATCGAGATTTATGAAGAGATAGCACGACACTCTCTCAATAATAACTTGTTGAAGTATGGAGTCAAAGGTCACCTTCTTAATGCTGGTATTTGCCAGCTTTGCAAAGGTGATGTTGTTGCTATTAACAATGCATTAGAGAGATACCAGGTGTGCTATTTTTTGTACACATGTAGAGCTATTATTTAATTTTTAAAAAAAATTATTAGGGAGGGCTTTATGAGCTAAAGATATGCATTTCTCTTCATATCCAGGAGTTGGATCCTACATTTTCTGGGACACGAGAATACAAATTGCTTGCGGTATGTTAATTTGTCTTGAACATAAATTTCCTTTCCTCTTTACTTTTTCTCAGTATTCACAATCTATGTTTGGCTATAGATGTTCCTATTTTGGAGCATAATATCATTATATTTCCATCTGTCACATTTTTGTTATTTAGATTAAAAACTTCATTAGCATGTGTGTGGTCTTTGAGAACTGTTGTACATCTGTTATTATCAATAATGTTGTAATGTGATATTATTACTACTTGAAAAATTATGCCCTGTTTGTCACATCTCAATTTTATAACATAATTTAATAGTTTAAAATAATAAAATCCACGAAAATAGTAGTTTAAGGATGCGTATATAATTTATGAGGAAAAGACTAAACATTAATCAGCACTTTGAAGTAAATCAATAGTTATCAGCGAAAGCAAAACTTTGCATAATACTTTAAATCAACTAAGTTAAAAACATAAAGCATAAATGATGATGTCTAAAAAAATACTAAAATGTAAGTTCAAAATAGTGTAATAGTCTTTATTAGTCTTGAAGTACGCATCATCCAAGCCGGCTACGTGACCTACGTCAACCCCATCTAAAAATTAGAAATTGAATTTGTGGTGAGCGTCCATGGCTCAGTGGGGACCCACATGTCAGAATTAAACGCAACAAGTAGAAACTTTTATTTATGCAACAAATAATGAACATCGATGTCAAAAGATATGCATAACATAGATGTCAAAAGATATGTTCTAAAGATATCCTCGTGCATTGGTGTCAAAAGACGTATCCTCTTGCAATTGCATATAAATCACATACCACAAGCAACATTTATTAATGAAAAATTAAATAAATCCCCACCTTGATTTTGCAAACAGACGCTTTAATTATGAATGCAAGATCCAAACTTAACTTATTCAACCCCTTCATTGTTAATACACGTTTAAAACAGAATATATAACTTAGATCCTAGTCATATAAGAGTTATTGATAATATACTAAAACAGGGGTTTGAATCGAGGTTTAGAAATTGATTGAGTTTGTGTAGCTGGACATTAATAATATAGGTGCTGGAATTTAACTTAATAGAGGCTGGAAATTTACTAGAAGCTTCTGAAATCATTATTTATGGCTAAAAGATAATTAATGATAGCTGGAAAATCGTTGGGAGTTTAAGAAATCAATATTTGAATTAGAGAAAGAAAGGAGGAAAGAGTAGCGTTTACCTTGATATTCGGGTTGGTCATTTTTTTTTATAGCGGAAGAATAGATGACAAGGTTTAGGAAAATGAATAACACTTGCGTAAGACCGTCTCATGGTGAGATCGTTTTATGTTATTTTAATTAATCTTCACGTTTAATTAAAGATGTTATCACTTTCATTAAAAAAATGTCATCACTTTTTATTAATATTACAAATTGTACTTGAAATAGTTCAATGTACCATTATCACTCTCCATCAATCAGGTATCACTTTTCATCCGTCTCACAGAATGAGTTGGGTTCCGTGAGACTTTCTCACACAAGTGATTACCTAGGAAAATAGGGCATCATGTGTGATAAGGAAGGTTATTACTTATTTAAGGAAAGAAATCAATTGTTGACATAAATAAGGCTCATGGCTTTTGGAAAGAGTCTAATTAACGTATGGAAGACCTATTTTAGGAAGGATGTGGAATAATTGCTCCAATAAATTTACTTTAACCTGATTTTCTAAAGATTTTTAAGTCTCAAGACTTGGACACAGAGTATCATATGGAATTTAAATCCTAGGAAGGGGCCCCAAAGTCTTAATTGACAAATAGATTATAATAATAACAATAAATAATAATAACATGGTGCTACACTGTTACATATGTTGATTGCAGGATTTAGCTGCTGCAGTTGATGAGGAAGATGTTGCTAAGTTCACTGATGCAGTCAAGGAGTTTGATAGCATGACTCAGCTAGTAAGCATCTTTATTAAAGATTTATCCCCCTTTATATCAGATGTGTGTGTGATCTCTTCTTAGTTTGCTGTATCTTTTCCTCCGTCTTGTCCTTTATATCATAGAAATTTAAATTTAACTTATTGAGTTGTTGGACTGCACATTATTGTATGCTATCATGAAGTGCTTTTTGACAAACCTGCAATCAAATGTTTCACTAAGATATGATGAATTATATATATATATATATATATATATATATATATATATATATATATATATATATATATATATATGAGATAATTGTCAAAAATATCCAAAATGGAAAGACAAAAATCATTGCCACCCATCAAATAATTTATATAATATCCATACCCAATTGTCGATTTTGGGACCAAAATCCCCCACCATGTCGGAATGCTATGTCGGGATTCCGACACCGATTCCGACATCATCGGTTGTCGGATTCGGTGTTGGAACTCCGACATAGCATTCCGACAAGGTGGGGGTATTTCATCGGATGTCGGAATCGGTGTTGGAACCCCGACATAGCATTCCGACAGGATGGGGGTATTTTGGTCCAAAAATGGACAATTGGGTATGGATGTTATACAAATTACTTGATTGGTGGCAATGATTTCCAACATTAAAAATTGGTTATTTGGGCTTGCCTCCCTATATATATATATGTATGTATGTATGTATGTATGTACTTATCTTCTTTTTTCATCTTTTAATCAAACCAGTAGAGATAGAACAATAGAAGCCATCCAGGTCGCAATAACTAAGCCATAAAGTCTTTTGGTCTTTACAGTTCTACAAGTTTTAGTTACTTACTGTAAATGTTGCTAGTTGACTTCTGAATCTTGGCAGTGCATGTCATTTATGTTGTCTGATATGATAGTATTTTGGTCATTCTGGTAATACACGTTTTATTGATTACAAGATGGAAATCTTAGTGCTGTTAAATTCTCCTGCAACTTACTGCCTTTGCATTTGTCTCTATTTCACTTTAGATTTTTACATATTGTATTGCATAAAACAAATGCTTATGCGTGTGATGAAGAATTGCTATACTTATTGTACGTGCAAATCAACATCTGTGTACCCAATAGGCAAATTCTGATTGTGTAGTATCTATAAAGCTTATTAATGTGACTAAACTTGGTTGCCTGTGACAAAGAAGTGATTTAGGATCTGATTCACGAAGTCAGCTATTTCTGCTCAATGAGGAAGAACAATATGTCTGTAAATATACCTATTACTCCCGTGCCTCAAAAAGAATTGTGTTTTAAACTTGTCTAAAAAAAGGTCCAACTTCAAAGGTCACAAGTTATATTCCATTCTTCTCATTGTTTACAGACATATGATTCCTAAACATGATTATGAAGTTCAAATCAACAGATGAATGGGTTAAAATCAGCAAATATATAGGGGGCATAAGTTGAGAGTGGATGACTCATAAAATCTTGTACGTGAAAAAAAAAAAAATAAATAAAAAAATTACTTGGGAGAAACTAGCTTTAAATTTTTTGATTAATCTAGATTGTTTATCACTTGCTTCTTTTGCATAATTTGATCTTCTGTTCTTGCCCTTTCTTAGATATGTTGTGTGTAATATTTTGAACTAATAATAGGATGCTTGGAAGACGACACTGCTATTAAGAGTGAAGGAGGCATTGAAGGCGAAAGAGCTAGAGGAGGATGATCTTACTTAGGCGTGTGAAGGTATTTTTGTTGATGGCTTTGTTGTGATTGCTATGTGTTTTCGGTTTGTTGTTCTGGATTTCATGTGTATTATGATAGCAAAGATTCCATGTTTGGAGTGAATTTGCTTGCTTCCCAGGATCATATCATGTGTTTGTTACCAAGCTAGTCTATAATCCTTCTATTCATCTATGTTGTTCCATTTGTCATTATAAACAAAGCAGACGAGTCGTATTGACAATATTCCGTCACCAATTTATATCGGTATTTTTGGCGCATGTTATCCAATCTAATTACCGTCTTACTGATCACATTTCAATTAATACTGGCACGATTGGCCAGCAGATATACCCTGTTTTGCCAGGTTTTGAATGCTACTAAGTTTGATTTTGTCCCACACGATTACTTCAGTGGGTCTTGCATTCAACCTTTCTTTTGCCTTGGAGCTATAATCATTATACAAACTGTAGTGTGATGCACATGCATATTTTTTGATCAAGTTTTGTGTGTGACTGTAAGGTGAAATCTTTTCATTTTTTCATGATCATGTAACAAATTTCAATAAAAATGTTAATTGTTTTCATTGCTCTGTGAATTGTTCATAAAATAATCCAATTTGACGGATATTACTTTTAATTGATCAAATATTACTATTAGTTAAAAATGTTGTCACATTTATTCCTCTGACAAACTTATTTTGTGGGCTTGTCTTGAATGCCATTTTATTTTCCTTGAATGTCATTTTTCGTGAGAGTTAGTTGTTTTATTGAAATGTGTTACTTAAATTTAAGAAACAAGTAGGGCTCAAGCACTGTCAAAGTTTAATTAGCTTGTAAACTAATTTATGGTTCTGTCCCAGACTCATTTTGGTTCTTCATTATACGTATGCAAAGCGAAGTTTTTTTTTTTTTTTTTTTGGTTAGACGGTAGTTAATAAATAAATTTATTAATTTTCTTTTCTCCTAATTGCCAAGTTGAAAAAAGTATAAAAAAGAGTTCATAACATCAATCTTATTTGTTATCCTGAATATATCCATCGAGCAAGCTGTCAACATCAATCTTATTTGTTATCCTGAATATATCCATCGAGCAAGCTGTCATGTGGGAGTAGTGTAATTTTTTCTTAATAAGTTATCATTTTTTGTTAAAAATATATTCACTTTTTATTTATTATACAAGAAATAGTTTAATTGGACAATTATTATTTTTCATTTTTATCACTCATGTTTTTGCCAAATCCATGATATCCAAAACCTGTCTTTTCAATCTTTATGCAATCGATATTCCGATCTTGCGGTTACAACAAGGGGTTGAAACTCCACTAAATAATTTGAAAATTCATAATTAATGTCTATTTTGGCATCGAGGAAGTATCCGCAAGTGGTAAGGTTTACCCTTCCAATATTGGATTGGATAATTAGTTGTACTGAAAATTATGTATTAAAGTGGTAAAAAAATTCCGGATGGTATTTATTTTTTAAAAAAGTACTACTTTTACTAAAGAAAAGACTTGTGTGAGACCGTCTCACGTGAGGGCTTACGTAAGATGACCAGAAAGTGATAACTTTTATGAAGGAAAGTGATAATAAATTTATGAAAGTGATAATGATATTTCATGAACAAATTATGGTATAAATAAAAATGATAACATTACATAGCGAAAGTGATAACTATTTTAAAAAGTGAAAAATGGTCTCACGTGAGATGCAAGTGGGATCCCCTACATCTTGTGTTATAGGGGTGTGTGTGTGACAAGTGTCCCATTTCACACACAAGGTGTGTGTGACAAGTGTCCCATTTCACATACAATTGTGTGTGAAATGGGACACTTGTCATACACACACCCCCCTGTAACACCTTATGTAACAGGGGAATTGAATTGTGTGAGATGATCTCACGCAAGACCTACCCTTTATTAAATATCTTAATTGTTCTAAAAGGTATTCATAATTTTACGGGATAAGTTACAAGTAGAAAAAATGTGTGCAGCAAAAGTTATGTGCATCGGCGCAGCTCCGGCGGTGGCAGTGGGTGGGTGAGGGGTTTAGGGTTTGTGGTTTAAAAGTGTATGCGATTATAATGAATTAAGGTTATATTTGGTATTTTACTTTAATATTTTGTATGTGAAAGTAATTTTTTAAATTAATGTATTTCACATTATGGGTACAATGTGTATCTATTAGTAATTATTCCATTAATTAGTGTAAACTTCAATTTTTATATAATTAAACACGTTTTAAAAATTAACAATTTAAACCCACAACTAATAAAATAAGATAAATATGCCCTCCCTTATATAAAACGGTTTTATGTGTGGCTTATATTATTAATGACTCCTTAGCAATAAATTAGTTTGATTAAATAGTGTACAACAAACTACACTGTCTTAGCCACACATTTGAATTCTTGGTCATAATAAAGATAAGAACTCAGAGACTATCATTCCCTGTGATTCAACAATGGGACAAAAGACTATTGTCCAAACAAAATAAATAAACAAATAACTATGTATTGTCCACCATTTAGGAAAATCACTACACAAGCTAGGTGTTCCAAATTCCAAATCAATCAGATAACCAAGAATGAATGACACAGTTGATAAACTAGTTGTATTCCTAGCAAAGAGAGATGGGATAGATAAGCTTGTGAAGACTTTTCAGTATGTATCAAAACTAGTTCATTGGCATGTAGAGCAAAGGCATCCTGATGCAGCTAATAGGGCCAAGCAATGGGAAGTGGCTTCCGGGCTCAGCCGGAAGGCCTTCCGTAGTGGCCGATTCCTCACCGGCTTCAACGCCCTCAGGAGGAATCCCGGCCCCACACCAGCCTTCCGGCTTCTAGCCGTGCTCGCTAACGCAGGTGAAATGGTCTACTTCTTCTTCGACCATTTCACCTGGTTATCGAGGATCGGGGTACTAGATTCCAAATTGGCTAGGAGAATGAGCTTCATTTCTGCTTTTGGTGAGTCTTTTGGCTATGTTTTCTTTTTAATATCTGATTTTATCATGATTCATGAGGGGTTTAAGGTGGAAAAAAGAATAAAAGATGGTGATGATGAATCTAAGGATGCAGCGGAGAAAATCAGGGGAGATAGGGTGATGAGATTGATGAGTGTGGCTGCAAATGTGGCAGATTTGATAATAGGGGTGGCAGATATTGAACCAAATCCATTTTGTAATCATGCAGTTACTCTAGGGATTAGTGGTTTGGTTTCTGCATGGGCTGGTTGGTATAGAAACTGGCCATCTTAATTTCTACACTTGTATTTGTAATATGTTGCACTTCAGTACATATACTTCTTTTAGCTTGTCCCTGTAAAAAAAAAATAAATTACGTCTATTTTTTTTTTTTATGAGTTGAAAAGATAAGTGTACCTTTTAATATGCATGAAGTACCGGATTAAGATTAATTATGAAAATATGTTCTAAGCCACAATAATAAAATTATAATTATACCTTGAAAATAAATGATAATATAAGCATCAACTCTAGGGGTGGGTAAAACAAACATAAAGCACTACTCCCTCCATCCCACCAAAAGATCCCCATTTGATTATATTGGACGTCTCATTCAAAAGTTCTCATTTTTTACTTTTAGTAAAAAGGCCCGTGTTAAATGTACATGCGCCAGCTTCCTTTTTGGTTCGACTCTTTTGCCACAGCAGTCTATATTATTAACATGGTATCAGAGTCCATGGTTAACAAAGGTCCAGGGTTCGAACCTCACCGTCACCCATTTATGGTCATTTAACATTGTATCAGAACCCATGGTTAACAAAGGTCCAGGTTTCGAATCTCACCACCACCCATTTATGAGAAAATTCCACATGCAAGGTTTGAGGCAAAAATTAACCCGGTCTGCATGTGAGGGGGCATGTTAGAGTGATTTGATTAAGTATTAAGCGTCTCTCCTCTCTAGAAGCTTAAACTTTTAGATGGGGTGGTCATTTAACAGCCCGTCATTCACTATTAATACAACTATCCACTATACATAAAATAATAATACTCCTTAATCTACGCATAAAAAGTAACCGGTGATGTTTGAGCGGGACGGAGGAAGTATCTTATACTATATATAAAGGGTGAAAAAAAATACTTTTTCTATTTATATGTATTTTATCTTTTTATGTTTTTATCTTTTATTAGTTGATCTCTATCATCCATGCCGATGATTTCAGAGGAAATTGTATGAATTTTGATCGCGTAGTATGAAGCAGTTTAAATAAAATGTGGTTGATGAATAAGGAGCACAATTAATATATTCATTAGTAAATTGTAAGTGGAACCCATTTCTGAATGCACATGCAGAATTCTCCCTAGGACTGTAATCGATTCGTGTTTTGCCTTATTTAAGTATCGTTTGTTAAGAAATAATCGAACTTGATCACTCGATATGAAAAAAAATATTGAGCTCAAGTTTGAACAAAGACTATTTATTAAAACTCGTTTATGTTCGCGAACATATTCGCGAATATGTTCGTGAACTCTTCTTTATAAATAAATAAATATTTTTGTTCGTGAAAAAAAAAACATTTTGTACGTGAATACATATTGTTATTCATAATACTATTAAACAATCAAACAAATCAATAATAAATAGTAGTAATAAAATTTTAAATGATGGAGAGTATATATAAATATTTAAATAATCACTTAACTTATTTTCATATTTATATATATTAATATGAAATTTTAATTATGAATAATAATAAATTAATAAAATAGAAGTAATATATTAAGAGTGTATATTAGGTGCACCCGGGTGTACCCTTGCACCCATATTTGTATAACTTTTTATTCTATTTTGTATACATGTTATTCTCTTTTGTATACGTGTTTTGTAATATCTGTATACTTTTTTCACACTAAGTTTTTCATTAAAAAAACAAGCATTCATATGTGTATAACTTTTTATTCAATAGTGTATACATGTATTTTAATAATTGTACATTTTTTACACTCAATTTTTTTAAAAAAAAAATTAATAATTAAATTGTATACATTTTTACTCATAATTGTATATGTTTTTGCTTATATTTGTACGTGGGTAAGCTTCGTGTGCACCCGGATGCACACTATATTTAGCCATATATTAATCGAGTTCTTTATGAGCTTGTTCTCGAACATGTTAAACAAACACTAAATATGTTTGTTCACGAACTTTTAACAAATAAGCTATATTTCCAATGTTTATGCTCTTTTTGTTTATAAAACGAGCTTAAAAATAAATTTTAATATGTATTTACACGCACATAAACAAGCTCTAAACAACTCGAGCTACGAATTATTCACCGAACGGACTATTGACTTGTAAGTTGTAACCCTTATCCATGATTGTGTTTTTATCCTAATCACTCATATATGCACTTTTTATTTTTTTAATTTTTTTTAAAATCGTGACTTTGAATTATGAAATAATAACAATCAGTGTGTGAAATAGGTTCAATTAACCGTTGTTTCCATCGTCTTCACTCCATTTCATTTCTTTCTTTTTTTTTTCTTTTTTGAGTTTAAATCATTTGAAGTCCTATAATAAAACAACATCTCAATTCTCAAAAAATATATATTTTTTTAATAGTACCATAACTCTTCATATTGATTGATTTATGTCAAATGTTGCCCAAGAACTTAATTTTTTATTGTTAATCTCATCACGTGAGTGAAATGTGACATGCTAGCTAATTCTAGCAAAATTATTATAAAAGTTCGATTTTATCTCAATATATTAATAAAAATTTGATTGTGGTCTCAAAATAATTATTTTTTTCAATTTTGTACCATAACTCCTCTAATTAGTTGAATTAGGATGAAAATTAAAATTTTCATTGAAAGTTATTACTGCGTGGCATACATGGTAAATTCATCCAATCATACTCATTTAATCAAATATTTTTACCTTCCCTTCCCACTTTCTATTTTCATACGTTCCAAAACTCATGCGTGCTTCTAAAAGTAACAATCTACACAATATTAAAATTTACCATATTTGATCGATTGTTATTGATCAAATATGATGGTGATCACGATCACCACTTAATATAACAATCCTACCATATGAGAGTGGTCCCTGGATCTTATAAATAATGTCATTGTGCATTCATTCAAAACACATGAAAAATACTTTTGACATCCAAAAACACAAAACATCTGCATACATTTGCATAGTGCATAGTCTAGACGATCTAGTCCTCCATTCTTTCTTAGTTCGCCGGAGTTCCTGTGATAGCGGTGCTGCTTCGCCGGAAATGAGAAGTCATTTCACCTTTGGGGAAGATCCGCCAAGACCGGAGCACTACCGGGGCGTGTTTCTTCTCGCGGGAAGAGTTCTACTCGATTCGACTTCGCCTATCATCCCGAGACGTTCAAGATTCTAGATCCGAGATCCAGATCTATAAGAAAGGTTAGTAATTCTCTGCTTTATTTCAATATTCATTGTAATATTGATTGATTGGTGTACATATAAACCAACAATCGCAAGAAGAAACATCTAGCCTCCACACCCTACAATCACTATGACTAATCCAATGGATATTGACGGGATTGAAATATCCAATGCTAATAACTCTAAAAGAGTTAATGTTGAGATTCCTATTGGGACTGATTCCCAAAAGATGTATCCTCCAATGGGGATGTCGAGACCATTCATGGTTCTGGCTCCAGTGGAGAAGCCCGAGAAGTTTGGGGGTGCAAACTTCAAGAGATGGCAGCAAAAGATGCTGTTCTATCTCACTATGTTGAATCTGGTAAACTTCTTAAAGGAGTCTGCACCAGTGGTGGATGAGAATGAGACTGATACGCAAAAGCGTATAGCTCTTGATCAGTGGACCTCCGCTAATTACTTGTGCAAGAACTATATACTTAGTGGACTTAGTGATGCACTGTACAACGTATATCTAAGCACGAAGACATCCAAAAAACTGTGGGATTCTTTGGAGAAGAAGTACAAGGCGGAAAATGCCGGTACGAAGAAGTACGCGATAGCCAAGTACTTAGAGTTCATGATGGTGGACTCTAAATCTGTGGTTGAACAAGTGCAACAGTTCCAACTGATAGTGCATGAAATTCTCTCCGAGGCGATGATGCTTCCAGAAGCATTCGTTGTTGGCTCTGTGATTGAGAAGCTACCTCCATTGTGGAAGGACTTCAAATGCTATCTCAAACACAAGCAAAAGGAGATGTCTCAAGAAGACTTAATTGTCAAATTGAGAATCGAAGAGGATAACAGGAAGATGGATGTGAAGTTTGACCAATCCACAATTGAGGCAAAGGCAAACTTAACTGAATATCGTGTGGGACCCTCCAAAAAGAGAAAGATGTCCGACGACAAGGGCAAGAAGCCAATGAAAAAGACTAAGTTCAGTGGGGATTGCTACAACTGTGGCAAGCCCAACCACAAGGCCAAAGACTGTCGCCTACCAAAGAAGAACAAAGGCAAGAACCACAATGCTAACGTGGTTGAACGGGAACTAACTGATGGTGACATGACTGCTGTGGTCTTTGAAGCCAACTTGGTGGCAAATCCAAAAGAGTGGTTCGTGGACACAGGTGCCACCTGCCACGTATGCTCGGAGAAAAATGCCTTCTCCACATATGTGCTCGTTGAAGGGAGGAAACTGCACATGGGAAATCATGCCTCATCTGAAGTAGCAGGTGTTGGGAGCGTGACTCTGAAGCTCACCTCCGGGAAAGAACTGAAGTTGAAGGATATGCTGCATGTCCCAGATATCCGCAAGAACCTGATCTCAGGCTCTGTACTAGTTAGTCATCAGTTCAAGCTTGTATTTGAGTCTGATAAACTAGTTCTTAGCAAATTTGGCCAATTCTTGGGCCGTGGCTATCTAGATAATGGGCTTTTTAAGCTCAATGCTATGGTTGTAAGACGTGAAGGCAAGAAAGTTATGAATAAAAATGCTTCTACTTCTGCTTATATCGTTGAAAGCTCCTCAATATGGCATTTAAGATTGGGACATGTAAATCTTAAATCGATCAAAAGAATAAATAATCTTGATTTGCTTAAAGTAGCAAATATTGAGACTTCAAATAAATGTGAAGTGTGTGTAGAAGCAAAGATGACAAAAAAACCATTTCTAACAACAGAAAGGAGCACTAAACCTCTAGAGTTGATCCACACTGATACGTGTGATTTAAAACTTGTGCAAACTAGAGGGGAGAAAAAGTATTTCATTAATTTTATTGATGACTGCACAAGATTCTGTTATGTGTATCTCTTGAGAAGCAAAGATGATGCTTTAGAAGCATTCAAACACTACAAGAATGAAGTTGAAAATCAACTTAACTCTCGAATTAAAGCAGTTCGAAGTGATAGAGGTGGTGAATATGTACCACCGTTTGAACATATATGTGCCGAATTTAGCATCATACATCAAACAACGGCTCCTTATTCACCTCAATCAAATGGCGTTGCTGAGCGCAAGAATAGAACTCTGAAGAAAATGATGAACGCAATGTTAATCAGTTCAGGGTTGCCTCAGAACATGTGGGGGGCAGCTATCCTGTCAGCTAACCACATTCTGAACAAGATTCTACACAAATCTAAGGATCAAACTCCTTATGAAATGTGGAAGGGACGTAAACCGTCATACAAATACCTCAAAGTGTGGGGGTGTTTGGCTAAGGTTGAAGTGCCTCTACATAAATAAGTTAGAATCGGACCTAAAACAGTTGATTGTATATTTGTAGGGTATGCACTTAACAGCAGTGCTTATAGATTCGTGATTCATAAATCGGAAGTACCTGACATGACTGAAGGCACTATGATAGAATCAAGGAATGCAATATTCTTTGAAGACATATTTTCTAGTAAAGAAAATACACAAGTGACATCTTTTAAGAGACCACTTGTAGATACTACTGCGGTTAAAATTGAAATCAAGGATTTTTCGCCTAGAACAATTCTTCAAATTTTAAATCTCTTTAGTTTATTCTTCTTTTATGTTATCTGACTAATTCTTTTTATACGCAATTCTAAAAGATAAAGAAGGTAAGAAAATAATATTAAAATAAGAAACTCATAATAGACATTAAAAAAATTAAAAATCATGCGTAAAAATATAATATAAGATGTGATTAGATATATTAAAAGGATAGATATATCATGCGTAAAATATAATATAAGATATGATTAGATATATTAAAAGGATAGATATTAGAATGAGATAAAAAAGGAAAAGAGAATAAAGGGTGGATTTCCTAAACCCTTAAATATCGTGAATAATTTAATTGTAATAAAGGGGATATTAAAAAAATAATTAAAAAGAGGTGGAAGGAAAGAGATTCGAATCATATACCAAAATATACATCTATGATTTCTTCAACCACTTGAACAAGACTTCATTTTAATAAATTTCTCTACCTATATATATAAAGGAATTTTTTAAAAAATATGGGCCCCTAAATTTCACTAAAATTTTTGGGCCTGAGTCGATCGACTCACTCGACTCAAGAAAGGACTGGCCCTGAATATCATAAACGTATAGCATCCGAGATTTATTATCATAATTTTATAATTAATTTTGTGTTTCATATAGCCTTCCCGTAAGCATATATGTTATTATATTCAACCATATTTTTTAGTATTTAATGATGTGCAATGATAATTCTCTCTTTACCTTATAGGAAAAGAAGTTGATGATGATCACTGTGTATACTTACATAAGTAAAGTTATCTCCAATGTCTTTTTGCAGGAGCAGGGCCGGTCCTTCCTTGATTGAGTGAGTCGATCGACTCAGGCCCAAAAATTTTAGTGAAATTTAGGGGCCCATATTTTTTTAAAAATTCCTTTATATATTTAGGTAGAGAATTTTATTAAAATGAAGTCTTGTCCAAGTGGTTGAAGAAATCATAGATGTATATTTTGGTATATGGTTCGAATCCCTTTCCTTCCACCTCTTTTTAATTATTTTTTTAATATCCTCTTTATTACAATTAAATTATTCACGATATTTAAGGGTTTAGGAAATCCACCCTTTATTCTCTTTTCCTTTTTTATCTCATTCTAATATCTATCCTTTTAATATATCTAATCACATCTTATATTATATTTTTACGCATGATTTTTAATTTTTTTAATGTCTATTATGAGTTTCTTATTTTAATATTATTTTCTTACCTTCTTTATCTTTTAGAATTGCGTATAAAAAGAATTAGTCAGATAACATAAAAGAAGAATAAACTAAAGAGATTTAAAATTTGAAGAATTATTCTAGGCGAAAAATCCTTGATTCCAATTTTATTCAAAGGTATATAATTCATAGATGTAATTTTTTTTATATGTTAAATCATTTTATTTAAATAGATATGATTTTTTTTCAATGATTATCTATATTTGTTTTTTTTTTTTGTTAATGTTAATTTATGAAGTATGAGTGTATGATTCAATTACTTAGTTAGTTCTTAAATTTGTATTTGTTTATTTTTTTAATTAGAATCATGCCTCCCAAACATGTGTCTGGATATCAAAAGAGAAAAAAGAAAGCGAGAATTGAAGATTTAGTTCAAAGTCAAGCTGGTGATATCAATAAATATTTTAGTTCTAATAAAAAGGTTGTTGTAGAGAATAATGACGAATTTGATAATTTGTTGGATAAAAACAATGCGGAAAAGAATGAAGAGAATGATCTTGGCATTGAGGAACTGAACAAACATTCAGACATAAATATAGATAATGATGAAATGCTTGAATCTAGCAACATCAATGAATTGAGCGATAATGAGAAAGAGAATGACTATGTTCACAATATGGATTTAGAACAAGAGGAATACTCTACTGATCCAGGAAGATGGAATAATATTATTGACAAGGTTAGGGACTTTTTAGTGGAAAGAGGTCCCATAAGAGATGTGTGTAGCGTGTTTCCTAAAGATAATGCCAAAAGACATTTTGATATTGCACATTATAAAAGGTATTTACCAAATGGTGAAGAAAAAGATAGAAGGTGGTTATTATATTCAGTTTCTTTGGACAAGATTTTTTTTTTGTTGCAAGTTGTTCATGAAGAATAAAACATTGGAATTCTATCCGTTAGCTAAAGATGGCTATAATGATTGGCATAAATTAAGCCGTTGTTTGATGAGCCATGAAGCTAGTAAGGAACACATGAGATGTATGATTGATTGGTTAAAATTAGAAATAAGGTTAGTAAAAAATAAAATGATTGATGCAAGCATACAGATTCAAGTTAACAAAGAAAGAGAACATTGGAGGCAAGGGTTACAAAGAATAATGTCCATTGTGCAAAGATTGGCAAAAAATAACTTGGCATTTCGAGGAAGTTGTGAGAAACTTAATGTAGGCAACAATGGTCTTTTTCTGCAAATGATTGAAATGGTCGCTGAGTTTGATCCAGTAATAAAAGAACATATTCGGCGCATTCAAGATCATGAGACTTATGTTACATATCTTGGAGGTAGAATTCAAAATGAACTGATATAGATGTTGGCAAGTGAGGTAAGAAAAAAGATACTTGCAAAAGTAATATGCAAAATATTATTCTGTCATCCTCGATTGTACTCAAGATGTTAGTTACCAAGAGCAAATGTCGCTTATTATACGTTGTTTAGATGATTCAGGAAGCTATACAAGTATAGAAGAATATTGGGTACAATTTTTGGAGGTAGATGATACATCCGGCTTGGACTTTTTACATACCTTCAAAATTTTTTTATCACTCTTGGACTTGATATTAATGATATAAGAGGTTAGGGGTATGATAATGGATCTAATATGAAAGGAAGACACTAAGTGTACATAGAAGATTACTTGAAGTAAATCCAAGGGCATTTTTTACTCCTTGTGGTTGTCATAGCTTAAATTTGGCATTGTGTGATATGGCAAACTCATCGCCTAAAGCTATGTTATTTTTTGGTGTGATTCAACGTATCTATACATTATTCTCGTCTTCTACGAAGCGATGGAAAACTTTCAAAGATCGTGTTAAAGATTTGACAGTAAAACTATTATCACAAACACGTTGGGAAAGTCATGTTGAAAGTGTGAGGGCTATAAAGGAACAAATTGTTCAAATAAGAGATGCTTTACTGGACTTGACAAATGAAACTGATGATCCTAAGGCAAAGAGTGAGGCTGAATCTTTAGTGTTACATGAATTTGAGAATTTTGAGTTCTTACTTGGTGTGGTAATTTGGTATAAATTGTTGCATTCTATAAACACGGTGAGTAAATTTCTTCAATCAGAAAATATGGACATTGTTTCTGCCATTGAACTTTTGCAAGGAATTATTTCATTTCTCTAAGAATATAGAGAAGTTGGTTTTGATAGAGCTAATATTGAAGCTAAAGAAATAGTAAGTCAGGTGGGTATTGAAGCTACATTTCGAGAAAGACGTATTGTTCGATAAAAGAAACAATTTGATGAAGGTAGCAGCAAAGAAATATCACAATCAGCTGAGGAATCTTTCAAAATTAACTATTTTCTATTTATAGTTGACCAAGCTCGTTCCTCTATAGATACTAGATTTGAACAATTAAAGAAATATGAAGAAACTTTTGATTTTTTGTTTAATAAAAAGAGGTTACAATGTACAGATGATGAAAGCCTGAAGAGGTCTTGCAAAAATCTTCAATGTTCTCTTACACACAATGAGCATTCTGATATTGATGGGAATGAATTATTTTCTGAGCTGATTTTCTTGAAGCATTCTTTGCCTGAAGACACAAAATCAGCTATTCAAATAATCAATTATTTGAAGAAAATTGATGGTTATTTTCCCAATGCTTACATTGCTTATTAGATAATGTTGACAATACCGGTTACAGTGGCGACAGCAGAAAGAAGTTTTTCAAAAGTTAAAGCTCATCAAGACTTTTCTTCGATCAACAGTGTCACAAGAAAGGCTTAATGGATTGGCTATATTATAAATTGAGAAAGAACTTGCAGAACAAATTGATTATACTGATCTTATTAATACTTTTGCCATCAAAACTATTAGGCGCTTTGTATTTTAAAAATTGTAATAGTATCTTTGGTTATAATTTTTTTTATTATATATATTGTGATTTAATAAGAAGCAAAATAAGGGGCCAAAATTTAAAATATGACTCAGGCCTGAAAATTTATAAGATCGGTCCTGATGATATTTATGATAATTTGATTGCACATTATATATGTATATATATATATATATTAATTTTTTTCATTTTTTCTCCATTAAAAATTATGAATATAAGTGATATAAATCATAAATATATTAAAATTTTTATGAATTGATATCCTATGCACCCGAATGCAGATCGTGCATTCATTTGAGAGAGAGACTCTAGGAGGTTGAAGATTGGATATATGAGGTTGGTGAAGTTGAAACCAAAAGTGTGTAAACTCCTAAGCCAAGGAGCTCAATAAGGTAAAAATTATGAATTTTGAGATGTGTTAGGTGAACATAGATAATATCATTTATATAGTGACTCTCATTCCTTTAATGATGGATTTTCTTTATTATTCAAACCAATTTGATGTTAAAAAAAATTCTGGAGGATCTAAACTGCTCTTTGATGGAATGCACAACAACTGCCTTTTGGGTTTCAGGTGGGAGTTGTAGTGTATTATCTCAGTCGGTGGGCAACAATAAATGTGTGTGTGGATTAGTTTTGGATTCAATTCCTTTCTCTCTTCGTTGGATTTAGGGAGGGATTTCCTAAGCAAATCCCATGAAAATGTCTTCAATTTTTATTCTGTAAATATTCCCTCTGCTTCGGATATATCTGCACCGATACCATAAATATTTATTTTATTTTTGTTTTCTTATGATAAAAGTTGAAATTATATATCTAAGCATTATAGTTCCATAAAATTTATAATTACCTTTTACTTTTAATTCAGAACGTTGATGCACTCATATTTATAATATTGCATGGACAATTATACGTTGACCTTTGTTAAGAGACTTAGTTATATATATTCATAGAAAACACAAAAGTATTGATTAAATCAAATGAATATTGTCGGATTGGAATTAAAAAATTAAGAAAAAATAAAAAAAAATACATTAGAAGTATGACGTGCATGTGACGTGCAATGCACGTCTATTATACCAGTGTGTAATTAAAAACCGGCCATTTCATTTAAAATATTTTGTCAAAGTTTTTATGTGAGACGGTAATTATACAAGATAGGTTGTGAGACAGATCAATCCTTTATGAAAGTATGTTTGTTATATAGGTAAAATATGTTAATTCGTAGTTAAAATATTTTTTTTAAAGTATGATGATTAATGAATTAAATTATATTTTAAAGTATTATAGTATGATTCAATACAAATATACTTAAAGAACCAATAAGCATATTTTACTTATATAACAATTATTCTTAAGCAATGGATCGACCCGTCTCACAATCCATCTCACATATACTCGTTTCATAAGAGAGTATCTCCAAATATTTTATTCAACGATGAGATGATATAAATAAAGAGGAGATGATATAAATAAAGAGGGACTAATATTGATACATAGTTTATCTAATTATTTTTTGGCAAATTATTTCGTGTACCCACTTAAAAAAATTTATATACTTATGAATAAAAATGTATAAACTAATGAATAAAAATGTACACACTTTGTTAACGAATTTTCTATTAATTATTTTAACTAAAAACTGAATGTAATAAAACTATACAATTATTAATAAATATACATATACTATTGAATAAAAAGTTATACACATATAGATACATATGTGCACGAGATATCAACTCTTATATTTTTATTTCTATATGTACACAATAAGCATGTTAAATTAAAAAATTTAAAATATAGTTATATTAATTTATTGTTCTTATGAAATTTATAAGCAAAGTTTAATATAAAGACAAAAACTCTTGTGTTCTCAGACAATTATAAATTTATTGTTCCTATAAAATTTATACACAAAGTTTAATATAAAGGCAAAACCTCTTGTGTTCTCAGACAATTATAAATGTATTGTTCTTATGAAATTTATACGCAAAGTTTAATATAAAGGCAATGTTGGCGTTCGATCGTATGGTTAACATGAACCGTTAGGGTTCCACACAAATTTATATCAGCGGAAGCAAGAATATAAATATACATTACCTTTCTCCAGGGTATGTTGAAGAAGAGAAAATTCTCGCAGGCAGCTTGCGCGACCTCACGACTTTGGGCATAACTTCCTCATCCAATCTCCGATTTGAGTGATTTTTGTGTCAAAACGATCCTCTTTTCTGTTGCTTTCCATCCAAGTATGACATCACTAGTTTTGAGTTCCACAAAAATTCAAAAAAAAAATGTGAAAGTTGACGATCAGGTTGCTGAAAACGATCTCTCTGATCTTCTGCTGTATCCCAAGCCTAGTCTTGACGTCGTGTGGGAGACAATCTTCAAGACCCTCTCAATCTGTAATCCTCCCTCTCAATCTCATGTTTTAGGCACAGGAATGAATGATTAGGGTTTCTGGATTAATGAGGTGGCTTATATTTGGGCTACAACAGGGACTAGGAGGAGAAATTAGAGTCGGGCTTCCATTGGGTTTAAGTATCTAAGTTTAGCCCAAAACTTATACTTAAGTCCAATAATAATAATATATTCCACTAAAATATTATTATTGCACTACCGCTCTAATCCCAAATTACGTTATGGACTCCTTCTTATTATGAGCCTGTTAGTCTCCTCATGTTTAAGATATACAATGTCCATTAATTAATTAAGTTACTGACAACTTCATTAATTAATATCTCATCCGAGAGTAGTACCACCCAACCTTGTTATCATGCTAGAATAAATTCACCTGCAGAGTTTACATGATAATCCTTATGAGCTCCTCAAGGGGACATCATCAACCTATTTAATAGGACACGGATTCCTACTACAATTAACAACACACCATAGAGACAGCACTATTTTCCAACTCACCGATTTTATTGATTTAATTACATGTAAATCTCACCCATTGATGAATCAAAGAAATACATACTAGCTTAATTGTCGAGGTTATTGTATAGGGATTAAGAGCATGAACATCCATAATAACAGAGATCAAGTTCTCCTATATAGTCAATATAAGTTGAACAATCTCAAACGGTCCTGCTCAATACACACAAAGTGCACTAATGTGATCTTATAGTTAAGATAAACTAATACCAAATCACACTACAACCATCCCGATAGATTATTCTCGTCTATCTCAGTTTGTGAGCATCTGTTTATACTTTATAAGGAAACTGATAATATGATCTTCCGCGTGTTGTCGCACAACATATTATCTATAGTATAAAGTAAGTGGACTATTGCATCGAACATATAAATAGATTATAAGACGCAATCATTTGATCAATGATTCTCATTTCAAATATTCTAAAAATATTGTTCAAACTAATGCTAGACTTTTAGTATACAATCGAACAGGCAAAAACTATTGTGTTCCTATGCGCATGGATTTAGATTCGTGCGCCCATACACGACCCGACCCTTAAACTCAGAATACATAAACAATCTGACTCGCTCCCATCTCAATTTCATTCATTCAGTGGGCGCACAGATCTAAATTCATGTGTCGGGCGCACAAGAGCCTTACTCTAATAAGTATAAAATAAATATTACCAAATAAATAATTTAGTTATATATTTATCATATGTATACATTATTCATATATAACTATTTATGTTGATTTAAGTATTATCTTTATATTATGTTGATTTAAATATATTAAAGTAAGATTAATTTTTTTTTAACGAGTACTCATTTATAATGTTACGATGGATAAACCCTTTACTCTATTTGTAATGTTACGATGGCCTTTACTCTATTATTCTCTCTTAGCATGATTTTTGTCAGCATCTTCCAAAATAAGTTACTATTCTATTTTTATAATAGTAAGTATAGATAATAATATATTAAATTAATAATTAGGGTCTTCCACCCCTACAAAATCCCACCCCAACCCTTTTGTATCTATATATACCATTCATCATCCGTATGTGCCACCATCCGCCTTTGCCGATCCTGCACAACAGCAATCTATATCCTACATCACAACAGTAATGGATAATTTCATAAGTATGTTAAATGAGTTCACGTGCATAGAAAAGCTACCTTCGCCAAGATACTCTTACAGTTTTGAAGGGCCTGAGATCTTTTTCTACTCAACTGTCCACATTGGCGAGAGGGTATATACATCACCAGATCGTTATAAGAAGAAGAAAATAGCAGCTCAAGCAGTTGCTGAACTTGCTTTCAACGATATTGTACTCGGGGATTACGAGGTGATAATTATATTAACTTAATCTATAAATATGTTTAATTTTTTCTACTAATTAACAAGCTTTTTTTAATTTAGTTCAAGGGTTTGACAAAAGTCAATTGCAAGAATACATGTGTAAACATAGTTTTGGCTTTCCGGATTACTCTACAAAAAATTCTGGTGTGGATCAATTTAAGGCTTCTGTGATGGTAGAAAAAAGACTCAAGTTTTATGGAATGGAAGCTCGTTCTAAAAAAGAAGCTGAAGCTTCTACTGCTCAAGTTGCTCTATAGGTTCTTAAGGCTTACGTTGCTTTTCAGGCTCAAAATGCTCTTCAGGCGGCTCTCTACCGGTAGTTAGGATTGCACACTAAAATATTTTTTTATGAGAAATTCAAACGTGAAACTTACTTTTCTTATTTGATTTGGATTTGCAGAAACTTTCATCTCTCCATTAAGCTGAAGTTATTTTGAGGGGATTTGCAGAAAACATGAATAGGAATTAAGTGTATTTGCAGTTAGCACTAGCTAATTTAAGTTATTTTGAGGGGATTTGCAGAAAACAAGAATGGGAATTAAGTGTATTTGCAATTAGCACTAGCTAATTTAAGTTATTTTGAGAGGAACAAAAGTTAGTTGATTCCCAGCTTTATGTAAATCCTCATTCCTCAAACATTTGGAGGGGAACAAAAGTTATTTCATATTTGTAGCATATATTTAACCAAGCACTAGCTCCTTACACTTGATGAAAATAGAAATATCTATTCCAACGTTGTGTGTGCATTCATTAGTTATTAATTCTCGAGACTGGATGCTATTTTGTTAATTTACTTTTTTGTTTTTCGAACTTGCGAAAGATGGTTACATAGTTTTGAAGGTAAAACTGTGAAATAAATTATCTTTTCTAACTTTTGGGAGGACTCTTCTATAAGTATACTTTCAACGAAAGTGTCCTATGACACATGTAACAGGACATTTTATTGTAACTACCTGTTGTTCTTCATGTTTGTCTGCCAAAACTGTGGAAAGGCTATGGTGGAAAGACAACGGAGATTTTAAAACCCGTAGTTTAAGGTGCAAAATAAAGCAAAAAATGAACCCCGTTGATGTATCAAGAAGTATGCGCGCATTTGTAACTCCGTTGTTAATCCAACTTACTAATTTTATTTTTATTTTAAATTATTTTTAATTCTGAAAAATTCTTTGGTATAAATAGAATACTTAGAATTTCAGACCTTCATGGTATGATTTTAGTTAGTATATATAGATAATAAAAATACAATGTAGAAATTAAAAAGTTACATAAAATAGAAATTGAAGAGTTGCAAATACAAGAGTTGCATTAAGTTCAAAATTCATTATAGGAGTTTTATCAATCTAAGGCCTGAAAAATGGGTAAACTATCAATTAGAAATTGAAGAGATAATATTCATGATGGAAGTTTATGTGAATCTTAAATTAATAATAATTAAGTAGATGATAAATAGGTAAATAATAAAATATAGTGGGGACATAATTATCTAAAATAATTTCTCAAATCCTTCACACTTTTAATATATTAAGATTAAGATTGACACTTTGACTACATTAAATAATGTGACAATAAGTAAAAATACTCAATACTGAATAGTAAAATATCGATATCAATTTCATCTATAACTTTTTATCAGTACGTGTTAACTCCGACAAGTATATCGATATTTGAATCGATCACTACAAGAAAATACCATTTTACTAACGGATTTTATTAACTGATGATATCTGTGGGTAATTATATACAAAATAATTACGAATTAGTAGCCAAAATCATATTTAAGGATGCATAATGGATTCACCAATCGAATAACAACGAAGTTTTTGTAATGGACAAAATTTGTTTGTAAATTTAGCGCCATTTTTTAGCGATATTTTTTACAACACTCTACCAACAAATTATTTACAAATATTATTGACTGATGTAGGTTATTAGTAATTATATTGGGAAATAATACGTGACATTAGCAACAAAATTTTATATTAGTAATTAATAACATATTTGCAGTATGTAAGTATTTATTAATTAATTTATATTCCGTTAATAATTACCAATATTTTATAGTGTGTCATCAATTCATTAATTCATTTTTTTATTATTAATTTTTAAATTAAAGTAAGTAAAATTTTAAAGAAAAATGTTTGTTTTTATTTTAAAAGCCAATAACGTGTGATCTATTTACAACTTAAATAAGAGAAGAAAAAAAACTACTTTAATAAAAATCAAAGAGAAAATACATTATGTGATTTTTTTTTCTTTTTTAATTTAAATATTTTAAAACTCGTTAGTATACTAAGCATGATCTTTCTAAAAAATTTGGTAATTTTTAGAAATCCGGTATAGCAACACGTGACTATTCACGCAAGGTTTATATGATGACATTTGAATGAGACTGTCTCATTATAATATTTATGTCTTTTTAATAGGTTATTTTCTTTGTGTAGAGTCTTTGGTACTCATAAATACTACAAGACAAAGACTTGTGTAAAATCTCCAATTAATCTCCGATTGGTACAATCTCAGTACAACCTTCTTCCTTCACCTTCAGTGTGTGTTTTCCTCTTCTTTTATTTTTACCGGTTGCTATTATTGTTTTTTTATTTAATTTTAGAGATATAATTGCGATTTTACCCTTGTGGTTTAGGATATAATTTATCCCTAGGATTTAGGGCATAATTGTAATTTTACCCTTATATTTTAGGGTATAATTTATCCCTAGGGTTTAGGGTGGTACAATTATAATTTTACCCTTATGATTTAGGATATAATTTATCCCTAATGTTTAGGGTTTAGGGTATAATAGTTATTTAAATAAAAAATTTTAAAAATAAAATAAAAAACACCATTAATGAATGAGCATAAATTAATTAAGAAGAGTGGGGACCAAGGGTGTACCAATTCAATTGGTATACCCAGTTGTAGTCCCTCTCGATAAATAAATAAAATAGCTTGGAAATTGGGATTTATGTTATCCTCCTTAATTATCTCATAATATTTAGGGCTGGGGAAAAATACCGAAATTTCGGTATACCGCTCTTACCATATCAAAAAATACCGATTTTACCGAAATTTTAGGTATGCCGAAATTTTTGGTAAGGTATGATACCGTATTGAAAATTTTGGTATGATAAAAGTATATAAATGATCAATACCGCGATATTTTGGTATATATCGAAATACCGTAATATATTCAATTTTTGAGTAATATGATACGATATTACTATACTACATGATATATCCCATTATAGTAATTATTATTTATATATTACAATTTTTAATTAAATTATATATATATACTATTTAATTAAAAGATTAAATCTAAAATCCTAATGTATATTTCTTCATAATTATAAATGGGTGATAAAGTTGATTAGTTTTCGTGATATCTTCTATTTTTTTTAATTACGTAATTATATCCTATATGAAAATTTAAAAGTGTTGATTTTAATATAAGTTCAATATGAATTTTGTGTAGATTTCTTAGGGAGTATTTATTTAATGACAAACACTTGTGTAAATCAGGTTTAGATATATTAATTATGTAAACTCGGTTACTGTTTAGTACATAAAAAATTACTCTTTAGCACATAAATTGTTACCTTCTAAACTAAAAAAATACTCTTCAAATTCTTGTAAATCCTGATTTATCGATTACTTTTTAGTACATGAAAAATTACTTTTTAAAGATATGAATTATTACTTTTCTGTATAAAAATTATTACTTTTCAAAGAGTAATTTTTTATATACTAAAGAGTAATATATTAAAAAATAAGGCTTACATGTAAACTCGCTTTTCATGAGACTTACTCTTATTTAATTTGGTCGATTGTGGATTGTCGTATATTTTTCTTATTATGAATTTGTTATCTATTAGAATTTGTTTTATAGCTATCATTCACTTTTCTAGTACAGTTTTTTATTAGATATATTGAATTTTAGATGTATAATGGCATAACAAACTATCTAAAAGGATGATATATACCGATATTTTAGGTATGATATAGTATACCGAAATATCGGTAAGCAGAAGGTATACTATTTTCTTATACCGAAAGTTTAGGTAAGGTAACGGTATGATATTTTATATACCGAAAATTTCGGTACGATATTTGGTATGATAAAAAATCTTCGGTATGCCATACCGCCCACCCCTAAATTAATATATGTCAAAAACAACAAATCTAATAAATTTATTTAATATTATCCCTTATCCATTTCCCTTCAAATTAGAGAATATTTAATTATGATTATATTGATTATATTAATATTAATATTAATATTAATATGTATAATAATAACTATCATATATGTTGAATTCTGGTATGTCACGATAAGTAGATCAAATATATTTAAAATTTTATAAATATATATTTTTAAATTATACATATTATATTTAAATAAGTTATTATATAAATTAAAGATTTCTAAAAATAAAATTGAAAACTACTTGGATGAAATCTTTATCTCTATTTTACTTAAAGAAAAGTGTTTTTTTTTCTGAGTATCGTCTCTACACTTAATTTTAATTATTGATTATTACTTATATATATTACTAATTAACACATCTTTAATACATTACAGATTCTTTATAACTAAAATTTAATTTAAAAATGTGGAAGAGGCACTCTCATGTAGATAGGGTGAGATGATTCGAGAAACGTGTTAAAATATGATTATTATATAGCGAATGTTCATTGATAATTAAAGTATATTTTTAAAATATATAATAAATTATCATTGAAATATAATTTTTTTTTGTTATAATACTATAATAATTCACTGGTAATATAATTTAATAAGAGTGAGTCTTGTACAAGACCGTCTCACGGATATTCTTACGTAAGATGAATTATCCATTAATTAATTAGCATTATATATATATATATATATATATATATATATATATATATATATATATAATTAAAAATAAAGAAAAAAGCGGGGTGCCGGTCACCTGTAAGTGCATAACTTTTCGGAAGTACCCCATGAGGGCTGAGGCCATGACGACTATGCAGTTAAGTGTGACATTTTTTTTATTTTCTTAAACATTTTTAAATTACAATTAATGCTATTATACCTAATGTGATTAATAAAAAAATTTAAAGTGATAGTAAAAAAAGTCAAAAGTGATACTTTTATATTTATATATATATATATATAAAAAGTGATACACTTATTTTTTTTATTAAATTATTTCATGAAAATTTCATAAATTAAAAAGTGATAATATTTTCGATAAAAGTTAATATTCGAACATAGAAGTGATACTTGACTATTCAAATTATTTTATAAATAATTTGTAAAAAAGACAAAAAGTAATAACATTTTCAATCAAAAGTGATAACTTGATTAAGAAAAAGTAATGCGCATCCAATTAAAATATTTAATGAAAATTTTAAGAACGGATAATAAGTGATAACATTTTTAATAAAAAATGAGTATATAATTAACAAAAAGTGATAAATGTCCAATTAAATTATATAATGAATACTATATCTTTTTAAAAATAAAAAGTTATAACACTCTTAATAATCAATGATAACTGATAAAAGAAATAGTGATAATCATTTAAGTAAATTTTTTCATGAACTATTATTATAATAATAATAAGTGGTATAATTAATAAAAAGTAAAGTTTTTATTTTTTTAAAAAAATTATATATTATTTTTATACGATTAATATTAATTGTGTTCGAAAATATAATCTTACTTTAATTTATAAATAATAATATAATGCAATAACCAATAATAATATATAATATATGTTCTAAAATAATTAAACAGATCTTGAATCAATTGTGAAGAAATATAAGAAAATGTCAAAGGCAAAATGAATCGGTGGACAAGACATTACTTGTATATAGCAGGTAGTAAGGTGGGCGAGGATCCGCGATTTTTAGTTTGGGTTTTATTTGACCCATCTAACCGAATAAAATCCGTGACACGATGTCGCACAAGTCTTTTCCATTTAATAATTAATAAGTATATTAGATGGAGTATATTTGCCAAGTAGAGTATTAGTTTTTAGTAATATTTTCATAAAGTAAATAAATATTCCCTCGCCAGTTTGCCATTTTAATCCGTTTCATAATTTAATTACAAAATATTTAAATTCTTTTTTGCTTAACGTGACCCATAAAAATAATCAGTATACTCAATTTACTATACATTACACATACATGGCTTATATTCGATATTAATTCAACTACTCACTGCAAAAAAAATTATATTCGTCAATTAACAATACATTAAATTATTGTTATACTCTTTAATCCACCTATAAAAAGTAAATTATTATCTATCAAGTGGACGTAGAGAGTGTTATATTAGAACTCTATTAATTTATATAATTATTTGAAACTTTAAATATAAATATTAAAAATTTATTTAATGTGTAATTTACTAAAAATATAATCTAATTTTGTTTTTTTTCAAAATTTTTAAAGTTATGACTAAATTAGCATTTAATTAGATGTATAGAAAATGGCATGGAAGCTAATGTGATAATGGTCAGTCGTGTTACCGATCGGACAACTCTGACTGTCCGACGTATGCAGTTCCAATCAATTCAAAAAGACTTTAAATACAAAAAAATAAAAGTATATATATATATATATATATATATATATATATATATATATATATATATATATATATATATATATATATATATATATATGGGTCAGTTACTAGGAGGTATATAAAATAATGTATAATTGCTGTAAACTACATGACTTAAAGTACTATTACTCATAACTACACAATTATGATTGTGATACCATAAATACTCCTATGTATTTGCACAATTTGGTTTTGCACAATTTGGTTTTGCACAATTTGATTTGCACAATTTGCTTTGCATAATTTTGTTTTTGCATATTTTAAATTCCGGCAGCAGGCGGCGGCGGTCAACGGCGGTCCAGCATTGGTCAACGCCGGTCAACGGTCGGTCAATGCCGGTCAACGGTCTGTCAACTCCGGTCCGGCGGGTGGGTGGGTGAGGGGTAGGGTTGATGGTTTAAAAGTGTATGGGATTATAAGGTTATATTTTGTATTTTACTTTAATATTTTGTATTTGAGAGTAATTATTTAAATTCCTTGTATCTAATAGTAATTTAGGTTAAAAGTGTGTATTTATTAGTGATTTTTCCTATAAATATATATATATATATTACTCCCTCGTCCTATTGTATATTTGCTCGCTTTCTATTTTGAATCGTTCTAGATATTTTGCATGTTTCATTAATGGCAAAAGCTCCTGTGCGCCCGGGGACACGGAAAGATGCTCCGTGTCCCCATGTGAACACAACCCTCCCCTCCAATCCTATTTAAACCTATGTATTGCTAGGGGTTTAAATTGTAAAGGGGCATGAAAATTGTAAAGGCGCACGAAATATGTTCCGTGCGCCCGGGTGCACAAGAGCCTCACTCTCCATTAATATAACTACCCACCACATACAAAATTATAATGACATTTAATCCACGTGAAAAATAAATAAATGGGGACAGTTACGGACGAATGGAGTACTCAAGAAGTATTTAAATGAGTGGATATTATGTATATTCAGGTGCACGCGTGAACTTATATTTGTTTTAATTTTTATTCAATACGTATATGTATTTTTTTAATAATTGTATAACTTTTAGCATTCAATTTTTCATTAAAAAGTTAGCAAAAATTCGCTAACAACATGTGAAATTATTATTATTTAATTATTCATTAATAAATTGAAAATTAAAAAATAATGAATATAGTATACTCCCTCCGTCTCATTCTAATGGTTACATATTTTCTATTTGGGCGTCCCATCCTAATGGTTATATTTCCCTTTTTAGCATATGAGACCCACACAAATTAATTACTTCTCTCTCCATGGGCCCACACATCCCACTAATACACCTACTCACTTTACATTAAATTATTATTTCTCTCACCTCAATACACATTAAAATATTATATTCATTAATCCCCGTGAAAAAAACAAATGTAACTATAAGGACGGGACAGAGAGAGTATATTTAAGTCTAAAACTTGCATGTGTCAGGGATACCGTGCTCTCAAATTCTGCATTTTTTGAATATTATGCTCTTTAGAACTCCATTAAATATTAATATAAGAACGTGTATCATTTATCATGTTAAAAATAAATTTTTTACACACGGTTAATATAAAATTGTTTTAAAATTATAATAAATATTGTTTATGGAAAACTAAAATAAAATAAAATAAAACTTTAAATAATACATACATGATCCAATTATAAATTTAATCATTTAAGAATTTAAAACTAAACATTAATAGTTAAAGAAATAATTACTGATAGGTACACACTTTGTACCCCTAATTACTACTAGATACATTGATTTAAAATAATTATTATTTAATACAAAATATTAAAGTAAAATACCAAATATACCCCTAAACCCATATACCTTTAAAACACTAACCCCAACCTCCACCCACCACCGGACCACCGCTGCCGCTGCCGGACCGCCGCCGCCGCCGCCGGCGGAGCTCCGGCGGCCGGTCGCCGGAAAATCTGTTCGTCAGGAAAAAAAAAAAAAAAAAATGGTCGCCGGAAAGCTGCCGCGCCGCCGCAGCCGGAGCTCCGGCAGCCGGTCGCCGGAAAAACTGTTCGTCCAAAAAAAAAAAGAAAAAAAAAAAACTGGTCGCCGGAAAAACTGCCGCCGCCGGAAAAGCTGCTGGACCGCCGCCGCCGGACCACCACATTTTTTTGCTGCACACACTTTTTTTTTCCTGCACACACTTTTTTTGCTGCACACACTTTGCTGCACATGAACTTTTGCTGCACACAATATTTATGTGCAGCACATTAATAGGGGTAATATTGGAATATCACTATATATTTTTGTACTTAATAGTAATACTTTTGTATATTTGTATCTCATAGTAATTTAGGGTTTTTTTGTGTACGTAGTAGTAATCCTCCCATAGTTAAATAAACAATAAGATGGCACATAGACAACGGATGAATGTTGGGATGCCGCGTACTCTTTTTACAAAATAAAATAAAATATGATGATAAGTGCTGTCTATTTGATTAGTATTATAATACTTATTTATTTTCATTAATTTTCATTCAATGGTTCTATTTAATTTATTTTGCATCCAACGGTGGTTTTGAATTCGCCCAATTTGTATATCCATTCTCAACCCGCCCCCATCGGCATCGGCAGCCCTTGCCCCTTCTTTCTTCCTTTTAATCCATGTACTCCATCCACTCGCACGTCACAGCTTGATGGATCGTGGGTAACTGTAATTGAAAGCGGAAATACAGGCACTGAGACGAACGAAAAAAAACCACCATACACATATAGGCATAAAGAAGAGCAGGGAAGGGATTCATCTTCTCGATCCAAACAAAAATTAGGCAACTGCTTTTTTTTTTTTTCTGTCAACTTCTCACAAAATTCTCATTAGTATATATTTAAGATAATTTTTTATTTACATTACTGTATTTTTTCTTTTGAGTGAGGCTCCTGTGCGGCGCACGGAGCAGATTTTGTGCGCCTTTACAAATTTCATACCCCTTTACAATTTAAACTCCTAGCAATACATAGCCTTTACAATTTTCATACCCCTTTACAATTTAAACCCCTAGCAATACATAGGTTTAAATAGGATTGGAGGGGAGGGTTGTGTTCACATGGGGACACGGAGCATCTTTCCGTGTCCCCGGGCGCACGGGAGCTTTTGCCTTTTTCTTTTCCATTTCAGATACTACGCAGTCGCTACGCCGAGCTTCCTCCGACATCAATTGTAGGTATGGCTACCAAACCACCTTGTTCCCCTTCAATTATGAATACATCTGCTTAAAAATTTTTCCTTCTCAAGAATTTAAACCGTACATGTCTTCTGCCCTTCCCGTCGCTTTCCGGCATCGCTCTCTTTAGGAATTCCCTTTCAGGTTTTTCCATTTTTGTTAGTTGTGAAGATGTGCTTGCACTTAATTCAGGTTTTAGGTTTGGTTTGATAAATGTGTAGGTTTTTTTATATGTCTAAGTTGTTATGTCTCCATATCTGCGCTCTCTGCATTGCAAGAAAGTGTGGTTTTCAAAGTTATTGCTCCTCAAGTGTTCGATACTAGTTTTACCTATATTTTTCTCGAATTGTTTGTTTTGAAATGCGATATACCAGAAAGTTTGCTGCATCAACAATTTAATGCTTCTTGAACTTGACAAATTTTTTGGTTTTTGCAAATATCTCAAAAAATTGCTTCTGATATCCATTCTTTGATTCTTAAAGCATTTAAATTTTGGTAGCTTATTCATCACACTACCATTAAAAACTGATGAGAAATTATTTTGCATAATGAATATGTTATGACCTCATTCTTTTAATATACTATACTTTTATTTGTAATCCTGATTTCATGTGTCTACATATTCTGAAAGCTTCTTCTCTTATTCTCATGAATCATGATATAACCTTTTACGCAAAAGATAGAGTTGTAGGCTCATTCTTGTGTTTCATTGTTTCATTGTTTCTTAGCCTCTAGTTTTAAACCCTACAGTTTATGCATAAAATCAATAAAACTTTTAGGTGCTTGGAGAACATATCTCTCGTATAGTTGCTTGTCAAAGGCCAGAACTTGTTCATTATTTTTATTTTAAATGATGAACTTCATAAGCTTATTTGGACTGACTTACTTTTACATGTATTAAAATTTGCATATCACACACTCCTGTGACTTCTCAAATCTGTGCTCATCAAATCTTTTGTAGCTAATGTGTTAGATTGTTGTTGCTCTTCCCGGTGTTGAGCCATATTGCCTGTTTTGCTGGGAAATCGCTGACAGATTGGGTATTTGCATGGATAGAGTGAAAGAATTCTATTTTTTTTGGTTTTTTTGCTACTTGTAACTGTGCTAATCTACTCTGTACTTGTCCGCCATATATTGCTAGTTAGCTTGTTCTCTCAAAACAAATCTTGATGTATTAACATGCATAGTCTGTGTTAAGTAGAAGTTAATTTTTTAGTCCTTTGTATCTTGTGCCCAAATATGTATTGTAATTTTGTATAGTATTGTTTTAAATTTATTTATCATTTTCAGAACCATATGCATCACTAAATTACATATAAATTTATATTTCTTACAAGTAACAACATAATTTCATATTGTTAATAAAATATACCAACATAATAAATGTAGTTAATAATTATTTATAATTTCACAATTATTTCTAAAAATACCAGCATAAGTAGCTAATAATTACCTATACAATTATTGTTAATAATTATTTACTAAATCTAATTTGTAGTTGATTTCTTATAGTTACCTACCAAAATGCAGTAAGTTACTAAAAATTAACTACGCATTAATGTGTTATAATTTATTTACAAATTCCTATTTATTACTAATTACTAATAATTAAATATGTTACTAATATTACCTACAACCTGACTTCATTTTTAATTATTTACAAATTTTAATTTGTCTCTAATTACATACGGATTCTAAAATGTTACTTAACCAACCATGATTAACTTGCCAACATTTTACTAATGATTTAATATGTTACTAATATTACCTGCAACATGGCTTCATTTTTAATTATTTACAAATTTCAATTTGTTACTATTTGCATACGGATTCTAAATAATATTTTACCAACCATGATTAATTTGCCAACACTTTACTAATTGTTAAATTGATGGTAATCTAGTGACGATATGATATTATTGTTGGCATTCTGTTTTTAAATTTGCCCACGGACTATGAAATTGCATCATTATATTTAACAAGGAGCACAATACTAATACATGAGCACTTGTTGGCAATCTGTTGCTATACCTATTTACTAATGGATTTTCTTATTTACCAACAAATATATCCGTTAATATTTCGATGTTTTCTTGTAGTGGATATACTCACATTTCATCTATATAATAGTGAAATACTCAATTCAATAGTGAAATATCAATACATTTCATCTATAAACTTAAGTATTAATATGTATTACCCATGACAGGTCAAAGTGTAGTAATAAAAAAGCTTTGACTACATTAAATAATGTGACAATAGGTAAAAATACTCGATAGTGAAATACCGATATCAATTTCATCTATAATTTTTTATCAATGTTAACTTTGGCATTCATAATATTGAAATCGATATACTCACTTAAACATTCATCCACAATACACATTTAGAAGGGTAATTTGCAAGGTTTGGGTATTAAAGTTTAAAAAGTATCATTTAGTTAAAATTAAGATAAAAGTTATTTATTGTTGGTAAGAATATTAAAGTATAAAATTTGTATATATTTTCAATTCTCCCTTAAATAATTACAAATAAATTTCGGAATATTAATTAAAATGATTATATTTAATATTCCTCCGTCCCACAAAACCCTTCACACTTTCCTCATTTATTTGTCCCACAAAGTCCTTCACACCCTTTAAAGAAAAAGAAATATGTCTTTATCCAAAACCTCAAAAGTTACTTTAATTTCAAATTTGTCACCCACTTCTCACACACATACCATTACTTTATACTTTTTTATTACTTAAAAACACTACAATACATTTTTTATTACTTAAAAACACTACAATACCCTCTAAAATCAACAAAATTGGTAAAAATAGATTTTTTTTTTAAAAATAAAATGGTACAGTAGATGTGAAGCGTCTTGTGGATGGGGGAGTATTATGATTATGTGTTTAATAAATTTAATTTTATTGATTGTGCATTAGTTTCTGTTATGTTATATAAACTAAATAAATGAATTTAGAAATTTAATTTTATATTTTAGTTTTAATAATTAAATTAAATTACAATCTTATTACATAGGTGTATCTTTTCTACCATTCGATAGTGATTTATGTACGTTCATATATTATAATAATTAATTTTTTTCACGTATTGATAGATTTTTTATAATTTATTTTTAATTAACTATTACTTTAAAATATTGAAAAAAATATTTGATATATATTCTATTAATTTCTTTTAGGTAAAGACTTGTGTGAGACCGTCTCACGTAAGGGCTTAAATAAGATGGATAAAAAGTAAAATATTCTATAAAAGTAATAGTCAATTAATGAAAAATGATAATGTTATTTAATGAACAATTTATAGTATAAACAAAAAGTGATAACATTTTATAGCGAGAGTGATAACATCGAAAGTGATAACTATTTTAAAAGGTGTAAAATTATCTCATGTAAGACGTCACACAAGACCTACCCTTTCTTTTTACTTCTTCCCATTAAAAATATACTCCCTCCGCCTCCGTTCCACAAAATCATTTGATGAGAGTGAAAATAAGCGTGTTTTAGTGTCCAATTTAACAATTTTTCGATGAAAATTATGTTATACATTAGCACAAGTGTCATATATTCGATACATGTGAAAAAAAGGTGTGTTTGAGTGTTTTATTGTGTTTTAGGTGGAAAAAGGATCAAAAGTGCAAAGTTGGAGAAAATGTGTAACTTGTGCAAGAATGCTGAAAAACGCACATCCAACTTGTGTAATTTTTCTGTGTTTGTGTGGAGTTCAAAACTAAAAGTGTGATATATGGTTGGAAGGTCACAGAAGAGAGGATCATTTTGCCGTATAAACACCTAAATCGAAGTCCAAACAAGGAAGTTATGATCAAAATGGTGGCGTCGCGCAAGCTGTTTCTACTCAGCACAACTGTGTCAATTTTCATGACTTGTTATACCTTCAAATGTTGGACTTTATGTGAGTTCTTTATATGGATAGAAAGCCAAGGAAGAGAGGATCTCGCGAGCGTAAGAATCACTAAAATCAGAGTTTGGATGTGGAAGTTATGGATAAAACGGTGAGACTGCACAATGCCGCTCGACCTGCCGCTCGACCAAGGTCGACCAGCTCGACCAAGACCATTTTGGTCGAGCGAGGATACAGAATCCTATTTTTGGTAATTCCATACTTCCAGTGCGTGTATGTTCATATTTTCCATGAAAAAGCCCATCCAAGGTCCATAAGAAGAGCTTACAAGTATAAATGGGGATGCAGATCACATCATTATTCATGTGAGGAGCCACAATAATCTTATACCCCACAAGGGGGATTACCCCCTACACCATCACATCCATCCATCACTTTAAAAATTCGTCTGCTTAATCAAGAGGAGAACTAAGAGGAGGATTCAAGACGGAGAAGGATGCGACGACTCCTGCATCTGGGATTTTATTCGTTTCCTAATTTATCTTATATTTTCCAGACATATGGGTAATTAAGATCTATCCAACCCCCATGTGTGTTTCCTACAACACCATGGGCTAGAGCCTTTTTGGTAGATTTAGGGTTTTGAAGGTTTTTATAAATTAATTGAACTTTCGTGTGTATACTCCGTACATCACTACTTGTGGATTTATTTTATGTATGATTATGCATTTTTAATTCATTTTCACGATCGTTTTGTCATCTTTAACTGTTATATAGAGTCTGAATATATATCATGGTTGTTGATTGAACGCCTTCACTGCTGAACAGATTCCATGTTATGATTCTAAGTGAGGGGATTCTGAAGCTTCATTAGAACTATCATTTATGAATGTTTATTAATTGAATTGAATTCGGGTTAGTAAGCAGGATAAAGAGGTTAATTTTACAGTACCTATAAAGGGAGATCATATCGGGTTCGAGTACCAATCCTAGGGAAAAATAATTGATACTGATAGTCCTAGAAAGAGGGGAGGTGAAATTATATCTCTTGTTCCAAGGTTATTCACACGTGTAACATGCATATTTACTTGTGTCTATAGAGTAGATTTGCGTGGCTTAGTGATGCGTTCATATTCCACAAGGCAGAGTCGGACATTGATATACGAAAGAAAAATTAATGAGTGAAACCAGATTATCCTAGGGCTACATATTCTCCATTCTTGAGTCACATTCGTATTCTTCTAGTATTTATTTTAGTTTTAATTGTTATTTAATATTTTTGTTAGTAGATTAATAATTTGATACCTCAATTTTATTGTCTTTCGTCTTAATTAATTTAGTAAATAATTAAATTGATAATATGCCGTCTTTTGGGTTCGATATTTAACTTGATCGCTTGCTTAAGCTGGAATTGATATCCTTAATACTTGGTGATTAATTTTGCGTGCAAAGAAAACGCCCACACCCTTCACACTTTCCTCATTTTGTTTATCTCACAAAACTTTTCACACCCCAAAAAAGGAAACATCATCTTATTTAACAACCTCAAAAGTTATTTTAATTTTGAAATTGACACTCATTTTTCATACACATACTATTACTTTATACTTTTTTATTACCTAAAAATGCTACAATACCCTCTAAAGTAACAACTTTTCTTAAATAACGTGAAACAGTAAACGTGAAGTATTTTATGAAATGGAGAGAATATATTATTAGTGGTATATATGTGTATTTATTTTTTCTAATCTCTGTCCTTCTCCGACAACAAAAGCTTCTTTAAATTCACAATAACTGACTGGATTGCTTCCTCGCTGCTCTTCAACGAAATTAGGAGGTAGTTCGATCTGGGTGTTACTTGAACCAGGCGTCTGATTTTGGGTGAGGATTGAACCAGCTGATTTATTTTTAGGGCAACAACATCATTTCAACCTAAAGGGTATAATTCAATGCAAACAGTGGGGTAGATTGAAATTCTGTCAATAGTGAATGCTATACCCAGTTACATACACTTAGGGGGTGTTTGATTGATGGGTGTGGGGAGTTGGAATGAGAATAAAATGACAAAAGGTTATTTGTTAATTGGGAATAATAGTAGCACAATATTTTTTGTTCCTCAAAATGCAAGAATGACCCATTCCACCATATGATATTCGGTGCACTCGAGTGTAAGGGTGCACCCATATGTATATAACTTTTTATTCTATTTTGTATACATGTTATTCTATTTTGTATACATGTTTCTTAATAATTGTTTACTTTTTTTACACACAGTTTTTCATTTAAAAAACTAGCATCTATATGTGTGTAACTTTTTATTCAATAGTGTATACAAATTTTTTTAATAGTTGTAAATTTTTACACTCAATTTTTCATTAAAAAAGCTAACAAATAAATTGTGTATATTTTTTTCATAATTGTATATGTTTTTGTTCATAATTGTATATATTTTTTTAAGTGGGTGAATCGTATCCTGTGGTGCACCCGGGTGCACAGTATAATTAGCCTTAATTCAATTGCTTGCACTTCTACTAACTAAAATTTTAATGATATAAAATTTATTATATATTATAAATAATAAAAGGGTCAATAAATACTAGGTACAACACGTATTTAAATATTACTAATCTATATATTCGCTATAAAAAATTACGAACAGATACAAATTTTAATTTTGTTTTATCCATAATACCCATACTTACTGAACATCAGTGTGCGTCGTGTGAAGAAATTTTTTAAAAAAATACGATTAAGTACTGATATGTATATATATTATTGTGCAGTCATGTGAGAAAAATAATTTTCAGATAGAGAAGCAAAGAATACTTTTTATATGAATATAAATCATTGTACATTCATGTGCGATAAATAATTTTCGAAGATAAACAATGAAAACTCTTAATTTATACACACGTGTGCACAATGTTGTTAATCCATCTTAATTTTGATTAATTAATCAACAAAAGGAATGTATTGTAATGTACTGTACAGTCTGTACTATACATTTAATATTCAATAAATTACAAAAAAGAAACTTGTAAAAAAAATCACAAAAAGGAAATGTCAACTAACACTAAATTCGTCGATATACATTGGTGTGAAGACGGAGTGAGAATTAGAAGAATGAAGATGATAATGTACATTGGCGTGTATCGGTGTAGAGAAAGAGAAGAATTTGACCAGAGAAAGAAATAATAAAACCGTTTGACGTTCCCAAAATCTTTCCTTAATTAAATCTCGAGTGAAGAGTACAAACTAGTGTACATCGGTGTATATCGATAAAAGAAAGAATAAAATATACGCGATTAAATTATCAAAAATATGCGATTAAATTCTGAACATAATGTACATTAGTGTGCATTCTTAAGAGAAAAAGAAAAATATGCGATTTAATTAAAAAAAGAGTGATTATAATTATCCTTAAATCTCTCCCATATCAAATAATAGGAATATTTGAACGTCAATTTGTATCATTAAATCCTTGGAATTTATTATATTTTGATTTTTTCTACCACTTAACGAGTACAAATATGCACATCAATGTATTATATAAATAAAATACGTGTATTGCTTTGGTTTGAACATTAACGTATTTTATGTATTATATATATTTTGCACGATTAAACATCACAATAATGAATATTAATGTGCATTGTTAAATTCTTGGCATTTATTATGAATGTGGTTGTCAGTAGAAATAAGTCGTGTGTAATTTTTATCTTATTAAATGCACATTAATGTTCAATCAAAGTCATTAAGTACATATGGTGTACCCCACCATTAGGGGCCCCCCACCTCCCCTGCCCTGGGGATTGGTGGAGGAGGTAAATCGCAGGATGTGCCTCAAGTGGCTTATAGAGAGGGCTCACTGTTAAACTTGTGCTTGCAAGAGGTAGTCATTAAGTACATATGTTAAATATTAATTGTTGTGAATAAGGGTAAAATAGAAAAAAATAAAAGACGCTTTGTATTCATTATTAGTAATTATATTATATTAATGTACTCTCTACGTCCCATCCTAATGGTTACATATTTTCATTTTGGGCGTCCCATCCTAATGATTATATTTCCTTTTTAACATTTGGGACCCACACAAATTAATTACTTCTCTCTTCATGGGCCCACACATCCTACTAATACACCTACCCACTTTACATTAAATTATTATTTCTCTCACCTCAATACACATTAAAATACTATATTCATTAATCCACGTACAAAAAGCAAACGTAACTATAAGGACGGAATGGAGGGAGTATTTATTAATAATTAGAATATATAAACGCGTACCTATAATTAATAATCCCATAACAAAAATAATAAATTTTTAATGAATAGTAAAATTATATTCAAATAAAAATTAATTTATAAAAATTATACATCATTTCCCATCATATCAAACAGAATTAATTATGATACTTATTCCATACTATCAATGAAATAACATAATTATAAAATACAAATTCATTACTCCATCCGTCCCACGTATTTTTACCCACTTTTCATTTTGGGGCGTCCCACGTATTTTTACCCATTCCATTTTTGGAAAAAATACATAATATTTTATTACCTACTTTTTACAATCCCAACAACTTTAATTACTTTTTTACACTTTATTCATCATTCCCAATAACTTTATTCACATTTTCTTTTTAAATTACTAATATATCCCTACTTTTTCTTACATTATATATTAAAAAAATAAAACGTCTTAATCTGCGTGCCCGTACAAACAGATAAAAATACTCGGGACGGAAGGAGTATTATTTCTTACTACTATCACTATTATTCCCATTCAAATTCCGTCTAATAAACCAAACCCCCTAGTATTTTGCACATATTTTAATTGAAAATGATAAGTAATTAAAATAAATAAATTTTTCGTGAAAGTCTGAAACGAGCAGAATTAGGCACAATTTCCCATATTTGGCAATTGCTTGTTTCAAAGTTGAGATGACTTATTTATAGGCTACAGCAGGGACCAGGAGGAGAAATTAGAGTCAGGCCTCCATTGGGCTTAAGTATCTAAGTTTAGCCCAAAACTTATACTTAAGTCCAATAATAATAATATAGTCAACTAAAATATTATTACTGCACTGCTGCTCCAATCCCATAATTATGTTATGAGCTCCTTCTTATTATGAGCCCGTTATTCTCCCCGTGTTTAAGATACACAATGCCCATTAATTAAATTACTTATAACTCCATTAATTAATATCTCATGCGAGAGTAGTACCACTCAACCTATTTAATAGGACACGGATTCCTTCTACAATCAACAACACACCATAGAGGAAATATTATTTTCCAACTCACCGAGCTTGTTGATTTAATATATGTATATCTCACCCATTGATGAATCAAAGAAATACATACTGGCTTACTAATAAGAGTGAAAATAAGCATGTTTTAGTGTCAAATTTAGCACCTTTTTGATGGGAATTATTGTTATATATTAGCAAAAATGTCTTATATTCAATATATGTGAGAAAAAAGTGTGTTTGAGGTGTTTTATTGTATTTTAGGTGGAAAAAGTATCAAAAGTGCAAAGTTGGAGGAAAGGTGCAACTTGTGCAAGAATGCAGAAAAACGCACGTCCAACTTGTGTAATTTTTCTGTGTTAGTGTGGAGCTCTGAATTGGAAATATGATATATAGTTGGAAAGCCACAGAATAGAGGATCATTAGCATAAGGAACACCCCAATCGGATTCCAAACGAGAAAGTTATGATCAAAATGGTGACGTCGCGCAAGCTGTTCCTATTCAGCATGACTGTGCCATTTTGCATGACTTATTACACATTCAAATATTAGAGTTTCTATGAGTTTTTTATATGGATAGAAATCCATGAAAGATAGGATCACGTGAGCATAAGAATTACTCAAATCGGAGCTCAGATGTTGAAGTTATGCGCAAAATGGTGAGACTGCGCGATCTAGTTCGACCAAATAAAGCCAAGTCGAATGGCAAAAGTCAAGTCTAACTGGAAATTTCAGCTTACAGACATCCCGTTCGACCAAGGCCTCCCATTCGACGAGAATCACTCTGGTCAAACTGGGATGCGGAATTCTGATTTCTACAGGTTTTATACCCCTATGTGTGTATTTTCATGTTTTCCAAGAAAAAGCCCATCAAAGGTCCATAAGGAGAGCTTACAAGTATAAAAGGGGATGTAGATCATATCATTATTCATTGAAGCGGAACACAATCATCCTACACCCCACAAGAGGGATCCCCCCCAACCATCATCCACATCCTTTCCTCCATCCATCCATCACTGTGAAGATTCTTCTGTGGAGTCAAGAGGAGTACCAAGAGGAGGATTCAAGACAGAAAAGGACATGACGATGCCCACATTTAGGGTTTTTATTGGTTTCTAATTTATCTTATATTTTCCAGACATATGGGTAAGATCTATCCAACCCCAATGATTATTCTTCGCAACATCATGGGCTAGAACCGTTTTGGTAGATTTAGGGTTTTGAAAGTTTTATTAATTAATTAAACTCTCTCGTGTGTCCTCCGTACAACACTACTTGTGGATTGATTTTATATATGATTGTGCTTTCTTAATCCATATTCACGGTCATTTTGTGCATCTTCAATTGGTATATAGAGTTTGAATATATATCTTGGTTGTAGATTGAGTGCGTTCACCGCTGAACAGGATTCCATGTTATGATTCTAAGTGAGGGGACTCTGAAGCTTCATTAGAACTATCATATATGAATGTTTATTAATTGAATTGAATTCGGGTTATTAAGCAGGATAAAGAGGGTGGTTTTATAGTACCTAAAAGGGAGATCATATCGGGTTAAATTCCAGACGTGAGAAATAATTGATACTGATAGTACCTAAAAAGGGGGGGTGAAATTACGTCTCTTGCTCCGAGGTTATTCACACCTGATTTAACCAGGCGTCTGATTTTAGGTGAGGATTGAACCAGCTGATTTATTTTTAGGGAAACAACATCATTTCATCCTAAAGGGTATAATTCAATGCAAACAGTGGGGTAGATTGGAATTCTGTCAATAGTGAATGCTATACCCAGTTACATACACTTAGAGGGTGTTTGATTTATGGGTGTGGGGAGTTGGAATGAGAATGAAATGACAAAAGGTTATTTGTTAATTGGGAATAATAGTAGCACAATATTTTTTGTTCTTCAAAATGCAAGAATGACCCATTCCACCATATGATATTCGGTGTACTCGGGTGTAAGGGTGCACCCATATGTATATAACTTTTTGTTCTATTTTGTATACATGTTATTCTATTTTGTATACATATTTCTTAATAATTGTTGACTTTTTTACACACAATTTTTCATTTAAAAAACTAGCATCTATATGTGTATAACTTTTTATTCAATAGTGTATACATATTTTTTAATAGTTGTAAATTTTTACAGTCAAATTTTTATTAAAAAAACTAACAAATAAATTGTGTATATTTTTTTTCATAATTGTATATGTTTTTGTTCATAATTGTATATATTTTTTTAAGTGGGTGCATCGTATCCTGTGGTGCACCCGGGTGCATAGTATAATTAGCCTTAATTCAATTGCTTGCACTTGTACTAACTAAAATTTTAATGATATAAAATTTATTATAAATTATAAATAATAAAAGGATCAATAAATACTAGGTACAACACGTATTTAAATATTACTAATCTATATATTCGCTATAAAAAATTACGAACAGATACAAATTTTAATTTTGTTTTATCCATAATACCCATACTTACTGAACATCAGTGTGCGTCGTGTGAAGAAATTTTTTAAAAAAATACGATTAAGTACTGATATGTATATATATTACTGTGCAGTCATGTGAGAAAAATAATTTTCAGATAGAGAAGCAAAGAATACTTTTTATATGAATATAAATCATTGTACATTCATGTGCGATAAATAATTTTCGAAGATAAACAATGAAAACTCTTAATTTATACACACGTGTGCACAATGTTGTTAATCCATCTTAATTTTGATTAATTAATCAACAAAAGGAATGTATTGTAATGTACTGTACAGTCTGTACTATACATTTAATATTCAATAAATTACAAAAAAGAAACTTGTAAAAAAAATCACAAAAAGGAAATGTCAACTAACACTAAATTCGTCGATATACATTGGTGTGAAGACGGAGTGAGAATTAGAAGAATGAAGATGATAATGTACATTGGCGTGTATCGGTGTAGAGAAAGAGAAGAATTTGACCAGAGAAAGAAATAATAAAACCGTTTGACGTTCCCAAAATCTTTCCTTAATTAAATCTCGAGTGAAGAGTACAAACTAGTGTACATCGGTGTATATCGATAAAAGAAAGAATAAAATATACGCGATTAAATTATCAAAAATATGCGATTAAATTCTGAACATAATGTACATTAGTGTGCATTCTTAAGAGAAAAAGAAAAATATGCGATTTAATTAAAAAAAGAGTGATTATAATTATCCTTAAATCTCTCCATAAATCTCTCCCATATCAAATAATAGGAATATTTGAACGTCAATTTGTATCATTAAATCCTTGGAATTTATTATATTTTGATTTTTTCTACCACTTAACGAGTACAAATATGCACATCAATGTATTATATAAATAAAATACGTGTACTGCTTTGGTTTGAATATTAACATATTTTATGTATTATATATATATTTTGCACGATTAAACATCACAATAATAAATATTAATGTGCATTGTTAAATTCTTGGCATTTATTATGAATGTGGTTGTCAGTAGAAATAAGTCGTGTGTAATTTTTATCTTATTAAATGCACATTAATGTTCAATCAAAGTCATTAAGTACATATGTTAAATATTAATTGTTGTGAATAAGGGTAAAACAGGAAAAAATAAAAGACGCTTTGTATTCATTATTAGTAATTATATTATATTAATGTACTTTCTACGTCCCATCCTAATGGTTACATATTTCCATTTTGGGCGTCACATCCTAATGGTTATATTTTATTTTTTAACATATGGGACCCACACAAATTAATTACTTCTCTCTTCATGGGCCCACACATCCTACTAATACACCTACCCACTTTACATTAAATTATTATTTCTCTCACCTCAATACACATTAAAATACTATATTCATTAATCCACGTACAAAAAGCAAACGTAACTATAAGAACGGAATGGAGAGAGTATTCATTAATCCACACATCCCTACTTTCTCTTACATTATATATTAAAAAAATAAAACGTCTTAATCTGTGTGCCCGTACAAACGGGTAAAAATACCCGGGACGGAGAAAGTATTATTTCTTATTACTATCACTATTATTCCCATTCATATTCCCGTCTAATAAACCAAACCCCCTAGTATTTTGCACATATTTTAATTGAAAATGATAAGTAATTAAAATAAATAATTTTTTCGTGAAAGTCTGAAACTGAGCAGAATTAGGCACAATTTCCCATATTTGGCAATAGCTTGTTTCAAAGCTGTCTGTCTATTCACACGACTATCTATCGTGTCGTTTCTGACTTTGTTATCGTAATTTAAAACGTAACACGACAGTGGTACTCATGAATCAAACCAGAGAGAATGAATCTCGATAAGCAGGAAAGAGGAGTGGATGCCCCTTTGCTCCCCCAAGTCGAGCCCATAAACCATGAAATCAGATCAGACGACAAGGGCGCTTCCATTTCTGGTGCAGTATTCAACATCTCCACTGGGATGGTGGGTGCTGGGATTATGTCGATTCCAGCTACTTTTAAGGTGCTGGGTGTGATTCCCAGCTTACTGCTTATCTTAGCTATCGCTTATTTCGTTGAAGTCACTGTGGAGTTCCTCTTGAAGTACACCCACTCCGGCGACTCCAACACCTATGGGGAGCTTATGGCCGAGTCCTTTGGGAAATTCGGATCCGTTGCGCTTCAACTTTGCGTGATGATCACCAATCTTGGTGCTTTGATTATATATTTGATTATAATTGGTGAGTTCTGTTTTTTTTGATTCACAAGATCTGTCAGCACTTCATAGCTGATCTTTTCCTGGTTTCCCTGATACTGTTTGATTGTGTATGACCTTTTCTGTACATTCAAGCTCGCCAACTGTTTGATGATTTGTCTTATTGAGTAAAATGCTTTATTCAATGCTTTACATGGTGTACTTATTCTCAACGAGGAGAGATGTTTTGGATCAAGAGGAGAGGTGGTTAATTTGACTAGAGATCTGCATATATTTTTACAGCAGGACGTCTTGCTGTTTTTGGTTTACTGGGGCCACCAAAACATGAAAGAAATATGCTTTTATTCTTATAGTACTTTCTAATCATTGTCGTGTTTCTTGATAAATTCTACAGGAGATGTTCTCTCCGGAAATGAGTCCGAAGGAGCAGTGCACTTGGGCGTCCTACAGGAATGGTTTGGCATCCACTGGTGGAACTCACGTGCATTCTCTCTTCTTTTCGTCGTGCTCTTCGTGCTACTTCCGTTACTTCTCCTACGGCGAATAGGTTAGTTGCTAGTGCTAGTTTGTAAGGAACATATGTGCTACTTTTCTAACTTCTCCTATGGTGAATAGGATAGTTGCTAGTTTGTAAGGAACATATGGAAATGCAGCCTCTTGTGATTGACATAATTGAATAGAATATATATATTAATGTAACCGATGCACTGCAAGAACTGATGCTATGAAGATTACATTCAGCTTAAGTTACTAATGATGACTGGTGCTGATTAATAGATTACTCATTTATTTCTTTGCAATCGGTGAATTTACCTCATATAACTTATGATCATCGTAGTGGAAAGATAATAGTATCTCATAACGAGCAAATAAATTCAACTTATTGAGCATGTGATATCACAAAGTTTCATTGTGAATAAGTTATCGCAGTAGGGGGAAGATACTAGTTGTTATGATAGTTGGTGTGTAGAAATGAATGAGATTTTATTTAGCTGTAGGTTGCAAGATTGACCAATATTTGTGCAGTTTTCCCCCTGCAGATTCACTTAAGCATGCCTCAGCTATATCAGTGCTACTAGCAGCATTTTTTGTTGTCATATGTTCGGTGATGGCTATACATTCCTTGTGGGCGGGGAAAACACAAAAACCTAGACTTCTTCCAAACTTTGCAGGTGGTATTTCCATATTCAGCCTCTTCACAACCATTCCCATCTTTGCAACTGCTTTTGGGTGTCATGTAAACGGTATGACATTTCAAGGATTTATGAAGTTACTTATCATCATGCTTATCTTTCATGTTAAATAATAGAATGGTGCATGGATAATGTTATGTAAAAACAGAACATGGATGCTAATGTGTCGTGTTTATTCTTAAATACAACGCTTCTAATCCAAAAGTAATATCATTGTATTAAGGAGCAACGATGCTTCCTTTATCCATTCAAGATCATCTTTTTCAAGACCCTCACGAATCTGTATATATTACTTTATCCAGTGTAAACATTATATCCTTTGGATTCATTTGTTAAGTGGGATTAACCAATTTTAGATGTCAATAATATGCAGTTCATCCCATAAGATCAGAGCTTGGAAGACCTTCTGATATGAGCTCAGCAATCCGAATTGCATTGCTACTATGTGTGGCAATATACTTTGCTGTTGGCTTCTTTGGGTACCTGCTGTTTGGGGACTCAATCATGGCTGACATGCTAGTAAACTTTGACACTACTTCAGGTTCTGCCATCATCACTATTCTCAATGATACAGTCCGACTAAGTTATGCCATTCATCTTATGCTGGTGTTTCCCGTGATGAACTACTCACTGAGGATCAATGTTGATGAATTATTATTCCCAAAGAGGCCTCACTTAGCTACTGAAAACATGAGATTTCTGTCTCTTACATTGATTTTGCTTGCATTTACATACGTTGCAGCAATAGCCCTTCCAAATATATGGTACTTCTTTCAGTTCATGGGAACTACGACAGTCATGTGTCTCATGTTCATATTTCCTTGTTCAATTGTCCTGAGGTATGCTCCTCTCTGGTTTTAATATTTACTCATATTAATATACATTTCCAATCTTGATATCCTGCTTATTCATGTGAGTCCAGTTGATCAATAATTTAGTCTTAAAGTCCACAGAATACATGATGTTTATCCAGTGACTTTATGACTAATTTACTATAACTGAAAGATACATGTATAACAAATGTCAACATGAAAATGGACCCAAAATTGGTATTATCATATTTCATGTTCATTAGTGTACAGTATTTTCTAATTATACTTCAATGATGAAAGACATATCAGATGTAGTTTCCCCTTTATTTTTCAATAATTTTTTTCTTATGCAAGTCTTGTGTGAAACCGTTTCATTACGAGAGCATTTTACTTTTTCATGATTAGTCATAATTTTTTTTATTAAAGATTTTTTAAATTTTCATTTATTCTACAAAATTATTTATGAAAGAACTCAGTTGGACTGTACTTTATATTGTAAATGTTATCACTCTTTATCCATCTCATCTCACGTGAGATAGAATCACCCAAATGTTAGTGTTTTTTTCTTATCTCACCTCTCGTACATCTAAGATAACACATAATGTGTAACAATAGAAAGTGCTTTATTTTAATTACTTGTATTGTGGTTGAACTTGTGCAGGGATGTTCATTGCATGGCGAGCAAGCGGGATAAGGCGTTGGCGATTTTGGTAATCTTGCTGGCTATTGGAACCAGTTTGATTGCCATTTATTCCAATTTGGCTGATTTGTTTACCAAGAATGAGAAGTGAAAACATATATAGCTTGTGCACCATTTATCTTTTCACAAGGTTTTTTCATTATTAATGTGTGTCTGCCTTGTCACGAGCTTGATGATTGCTATTCCTCCTAGAAAAAAAAGAGAAAAAAATAAATAAAATTGATATTGTTAATTAAAAAGCCTATGATTGATCTTGCTAAAACCTGTTCATAAAAATAAACTTAAGAAACAGTACAAAGAAGAAAAAGAGTATCGGTCTCACATGTAAAGCGCAGTAATTGGTTTTACAGCTCCAACTACAAAGTGTAACACATCTTTCCGACGAGAAAGAGAATCTGTTGTCGAATTCCTCTCAAGGTGAATATTAGTAACATAGAAGTCTTATGTCCTGTATTGAATGGTTCAAGGACTTGGTATCCTTGCCACTATCATCTGTTCCAGCATAGTTATTGACTCAAGTCCAATGCATTCTGTTGAAGTCTTGCGTAGTTCCTTGCCACTTTCAACCGTCCTCCCATCACAACATCAGCTTATGCATTATTATATTGTTCCAAGTCATGCACGACTAACTTTGGGTTGTGTTTGGATTGAGTCATTTCAAATCCAATGGATTTGAAAATGAGCGGATTTTAAATTTCTTGGATTTTAAATCAATTCATTTGAATTCCAATGTTTGGATAAATTATGGATCTTTGGAAGGATTTCAAATCCATGATTCAAAATTTATTTTTAAAATAGAATTTTATATATGAGAAATAAAAATAATAAAATTTTATTATATTAAGGGTTTATTACTGAAAGATATACACTTTTGAGGGTAATTGAATCCCAATACCATGAAAAAATAAAAATAACTCCCTGATACACAAATTCATCTTAGTATTCCTAAAATACCCTTCACAGGCGCCGCTTATGGCTGAATCTTCAACGGATTTCCATTGCACGTGGGCTTCCTCTTCCACCGGTAGGCTAAACTGGTTGCAGATCTAGCGATGGCCCGCCACTGTCGAGCACACTAGCCGTCGTTCAAGAGGGGGTCGTTCCCCTATTTCTCTACTGCCTAGGGCAGTCTCCGTCGCCGCAGGATTAGGAGCCTTCCGCTTTCACCAACAGCGCGTCTTTCAAATTCAAACGCGGTACTCACGATTTGCTATCGGCCCATGATATCTTAGATCCGAACGCGACACTCGCGTTTCTTGCTATCGGCCAGGCCAATTTCTCTGTTTTCCTCAGCCACTGCTTCGCGCTGCCCTCGTAGGCCCAGTCGCGGTTGCTGTTCTGATTTCGCTGCCTAGGGCGCCGTATCCACTGCCATCGCTTCCATCGGTGTGCCTCCCAATTCGAACGACTGCCATCTCCACAGATCTGCGTGCCGCTGCCAGCCGCGCACCCTTCGCGCTGCTCTCCCGTTTCTCCTGGTGGCTTTTTAGGATCTAGAATTCTGTTGATGCTGTTCGAGAGGGTGTGCGGAAATTGTGGGAGAAGAAGGACAATCAAAAGGATGGAAACGGAGGGGAAAGACTTCTGAAGCAGCAATCAGAAACTTCAGCCACAGACGTGCCTTTTTCTGAGAGCACCAAGCGCATGTTCAAGGCTGCAGTTGAGTATTCGAGAACTATAGGGTATAATTTCATTACACCAGAGCATATAGCCATCGGATTGTTCACATTTGATGATGGCAGTGCTGATCGTGTGTTCAAGAGGTATTTTTATTATTCACTTATGAGTTTGTACATGTTTACTCATTTGCTCATTAGTGCGATTTTTATCACTTTAGATTTTGTGGTATGTGGTGGTAACTTGTGCAAAAGATTCAGTCAAACCTTAACACTATAGATGGTTGGCAATTGGCATTCTTGCGTATACTATGTGAAACAGATAAATTTTGTATGATCGTTTTAATGCCTTCTGTTGGTTTGAATAATTTACTTTCCAAGCAAAGTATTTTCTCTTGTTGGTACTATTCAACATTAGGTTAGTGCTCGCCGCTGGACGGCCTTCAACCATAACCGCCGGTTAAGGTTCCGATGTGCTCTCCCTAATTTCTTGTTACTGTGAGCTTTGATTTTTCCTTTTTTGCTAATTACTTGCTTGGATATTCCCCTGTTTTGCTTTCACCAATCTAGGCAATGTTGTTCCCGTCCCTCAGCCAGGAAAATTAGGTCACTGGCTTCAAACTGTTCGTCTACGAATAGCAGTTGGAAGAGCATTATGGTGAATGATGATACTAAGCCATGTATTTCCAGTGCTGCCAATAAGTTGAATTTAAGGAAAAACTCATGTTCCCGAATTGTTCATTTTAACTACAACGACAATTCGAAAATGGCAAATGAATATGGCATCAAAGATACATTAGAGAATGAGAAGGAGTTTGAGAACTTGTCTCTGATCCGTAGGCAGCTAGTACAGATCGAAAACCAACAATCAAATCTATTGGAACTACATCAGGTACTAGAGCAATTTGATCATATTTCTCGATTATAAGCTTGAATCCGTATCTGATTTGTTTATGTTGGTTTCAGAGATTCACGGGGAGCTCACGAAAGGGGATGAGCTCGTTACAAAAGCGAGTCGACCGATTGGAACGAGTGCAGGACGAGATTTCACAGGACTTGGCTATGCCGAGCGTAAGGATGCAAGGAAGTGAGGGTAGAGGAAACACATGCTGTATCTGTTATTTAAGCTTTTAAATGAAGTGTTCGTTTAATACGTTAGATGCATGCCATGTAAATTGCTAATGTGTGTTGGTAGAATAGTAGTGTGTGGTGTGTTTAACAATAGAGAGTATATATACTTGCAGCTTACCTTTCTCCAACAGCAACTGATAAGGAGACAAGCAAGCAATTCATGAGAAATGGTATTTAAGTTCACCTCCTCAATTGTCTTTTAAAATCAAAATTTGATGTTAATTAGAGTAAAGAATCCACTGATAAGATACTCAGTGCATGTCTGAATCTTTTTCCCACTGTACTAATTCTATGTTTGCTGTAATCAGCTGAATTAATGTTATGCAGTAAGATTTTAAATAGTACTATAATTGTAGATTTAGCACACTGGTGTGTGTGTATATATATATATATATATATATATATATATATATATATATATATATATATATATATATATATATATATATATATATAATATGTATTCTGCAGTTTAATTTCAGAGTACTGCTGGATATATATTCTCAAACTTAGCTTGATTCATAAATCTTGTCTTGGAGTGAAAATTAATTATGAAATTTAAGGTGATGTCCCTTGTCTTTTATTAACAACACCTTAATTTAATTCACTTAAAAAGACAGAGCAAACAAAGGGTTAGTATGATTTTAATTTTGATGATATTAATTCTTGAATTTACAAGTACTTATGGTGTAATTTTAATAAATAAATAAATAAATTAAATAGTAAGTGACCATTATATTAAATATTAAAATCTAAAATTTTATTAAAAATAATTTTTTTGGGAGGGGGAACTCTACCATCCAACTTACCCCCTACCCACCCCCAGCCAAAAAATTTTTTTTTATAAAATTTTAGATTTTTAATATTTGAATAATAAAAATATTACCACCCCCCTCACCCACCACCACCACCACAACCACCACCACCACCACCACCACCACCCCCACCCCAAAAAAAATATATATAAAACTTTACTTTTTAATATTTAAATAATAAAAATATTACCGCACAATCCTACCACTATATCCATCCACCCACACCCACCCCCACCCACCACCCCCCACCCACCAAATTTTTTTTTAAAAAAAATTTTGATTTTAATATTTAAAAAATAAAATCTAAAATTTTATTTTTAAATTTTTTTTGGGGAGGGGTGGGGTGGGGGGTGTGGAGGGGGGTAGGTTGGGTGGGTTGGGTTTGGATGGTAATAATTTTATTATTTAAATATTAAAATTTTATAAAAAAAATTTTTTTGGGGGTGGGGGGTGGATAGGGAGTGGGTAAGGGTAGATTGGGTGGTAATATTTTTATTATTTAAATATTGAAATCTAAAATTTTATAAAAAAAAAATTTTGGCTTGGGGGGTGGTGTTGGTGGGGGGGTGAGTGGGGGTGGGGGTTGGGGTGGGTGGGTAGGGGGTAGGACTGGGTGGTAATATTTTTATTATTCAAATATTAAAATTTTATAAAAAAAAATTTTTGGAGGTGAGGGGTGGAGGGGGGTGGGTGGCCTCGGGTGGGGGGTGGGATGGGTAGGGATATGTTGAATGGTAGAGTTTGAAATATAAAAAATATATATATATGTATATATATATATATATATATATATATATATATATATATATATATATATATATATATATATATTAATTTATTAATATTTTATACTATTTTTATATATTAATATAATCAATTACACAACAACGGAAGGATTTCGAATGACACAATTTGAGTAAGGATTTGAAATCCATTAAAAAATAACTAAAAAAATTCAAAATCAAATCCATGATTTAAAATCTTAAATTTATAAATCCGTTGATTTCAAGTAGCATCCAAACGTGGTGGATGGATTTGAGGGAGGGATTTATAAATCCTTCCTCAAATCCATCCATCCAAACATAGCCTAAAAAAATTCAAAATCAAATGCATGATTTGAAATTCATTGATTTAAAATCTTGAATTTATAAATCCGTTGATTTCAAGTAGCATCCAAACATGATGGATGGATTTGAGGGAGGGATTTATAAATTCTTCCTCAAATCCATCCATCCAAACACAGCCTTGAAGTTTTCTTGTAATTGAAAGAATTTGCTAAATGAAATATTGAACATAATTTCTCATGGCTTACAGAATTTGATGACTGAATGTATATCTTCTTATTCATCTGTCCACAATAATACAATCAAGTATTTATACACACTGTCAAACCTAAGATATATGTATGATAAGTTCATTCACAACATCTAAATCAGAGGCTGATTATAATCTGCAATCTATTATATGGCTCTCTTATCATATACTCCCTCTGTCCTGAGTTAACGTTTATATTTGTTTTTTGTAGTATTAAGAGATATAATATTTTATTATGTAGTGTGAGAGAAATAATATTGGATTAATTACTATCTGATACACAATATAGGTGTTATTATGGTATATATATACGTGTATTCAAATATTGCTATTAGATATAAAGAATTGAATTGATATACCTAATATAACCTCAATTAAATATTTAAAAAAATAAATAAATATATTATCCAATTGTTTGTTATGATCTCTACCCAACTTTTCTTATTATTCAAACAGATTTTCCGCGTCTCGCCTTCACGCCATCATCTTCTTCATCATCCATGCCCCACGGTGTCGTATCCCTCTACTTCATCCTGGTCTATGTTAGCATCCCACGGCATATCAAATTATGATTAGATTTTGGCGTGCTTCAATTTGTGAGAGAGAAAAAGCCCGAACATATGCGATGAGAGAGAAAGCGCTACGTGGACATTGCTTCAGATCATAGAAAGATTGATGAGTGCTTTGATCTAATTACTGCACACCTACTACATATTTACGGTAAGCAGCGCAGTGGCGTTCGTGATTCCTGTAGTGAGAGAGACAATGCTTCAGATCTGCTGAGGATGGTGGTTGTTCGTGACTCTTGTAGCAAGTCTATAGTGATATCGTAATGGAGGGATGATGGTGCAACGGTTGGCGACGGCGATGGGCAGCAGGCGTGGCAGCACGATTTCCAAAAAGGGATGTCCGTCTAAATTTTGGAGAAGTAGCAGGGAGGAGATGGCATACAAGCATAATTAGACTTTTCTTATTTGGAGCATTGATTTTAGCCGGCCAAGTTCACATTAATGGATGGTCTCTTGACTTTGATCCTTTTAAACAAAATTGTTCATCATTGCTGATGCTTTCTCTTTTTTCAAATAGTTTTATATTGTGAAGAATTATTTATTATTGTACAAAATTATTCGTGTTGTGCTGAATTATTCATTATCATGCATTTTTATTCAATAATTGTGGAGAATTATTCATTAATCATGCAAAATAATTATTACTCATGTAGAATTATTCATGTCACCGTCCACCAAAAAAATATGTATAAAAATATTGTTGTGCAAAATTATTCATTCGTCGTACAAAATTATTTATTAGTTTTGTAGAATCATCGGAGATGGGGTGTTTAATTAGGTTGTGCAGAATTACACACTAGTTATGCAGAAATATAACCAATTATGCAAAAAAAAATTAAATAGGTTGTGCAAAAAAAATTAAATAGATAATCCAATAACCCACAATTCTCCTCCATAGCTTCGAAGATCACCGGAGAGATTCGGGAACCTACTCTATTTCTTTCCCAATTTAAAATAGTACTTGTTGGATTGTGTGCTTGTAGAATATAGATTTTAACTTCTTCCCTAATTTAAGATAGTAGTTGTTGGATTGTATGTTTGTAGATGGTAGGTTTTAAATTTGTTCCTAAAACTTAGCTAGATATTCTTCAAATAGGGATTGATATTATAATAAAAAAGAAATAATTTTAAGCTTCACGTTTGTAATTGGGGGCAGTAGGGAAATTTCATATTTTAATTTTGTATCTCATGGTGATTAAAATTTAGGGTTGTATCTAATAGTAAATATGCAACATATTTTGTACTCCCTCCGTTCATCCTCAATGTATCCATTTGCTTTTTGCATGTGGATTAAGGAGTATTATTATTTTATGTGTAGTAGGTAGTTGTATTAGTGGAGGGTGTGGGTCCCATATTTTATTTGTATTAGTGGAGGGTGTGGCTCCCATAGTTTAAAAGGGGAATGATATTAAGGATGGACGGCCAAAAATGGTAAAATGGATAGATTGACAGTGGACGGAGGGAGTAGTTAATAGTTACTATCCCAATAATATTTAATGTGAAGTGGGTAGCTGTATTAGTATTGTGTGTGGGCCATACATGGAATAATTAATTATTTTGTATGGGTCCTACTTGACAAAAAAGGAAATGTAAACCTTAATTTGAGACAAATTAAGATGAAAAACGTAAACCTTAACGTGGGACGGAGGAAGTATGTATTTATCTAGCAGCCCCCTTCAATCCGTGCTCGGTTAAGGTAACGACATTCAGTTTAGTCCTTCAACGAGTAAAGAATTGTTTTCCCAAAGCTTTTGTAAAAATGTCTGCAATTTGTTCCATAGAAAGGGACATGTTGAGCTCTTAACTCCTTAGTTGCTATCTTCTCTCGAATGAAGTGGAAATCCAATTTAATATGCTTTGACCGCGCATGAAATACGAGATTAGATGCCAATGCAATAGCACTAAGATTATTCATCCACAAAACTGGAACTGTAAGAGAAGAGAACTTAACTCACAAAGAAACGAGAATTTCAGAAGTGGTTTGAGATAAACTTCTACTTAAGTGCTGGATTTTGAGACGCAATGGTGCTACTTAGAGCTCCAAGAAACTAATTTTTCTTCCGAAAGTATGCAATGTCCAGATGTAGATCTCTTATCATCAGGATCTGCTGCCCAATCCGAATAAAAAACCCAATGAGATTCAAGAAAACTTCCTTATTTCCAATCCATAATTGGATAAACCAGTTAGATACTGAAGGATTCGTTTAACAGCCTTGAAATGAGTATTCAATGGTGAAGACATAAACTGACTAACTTTGTTAGCAGCAAACAATATTTTTGCCTAGTGATTGTCACATATTGTAGAGCTCCTACAATACTCCTGTATTCTGAAGAGTCCAAAATAACATCTCCTTCAAACTTGGACAGAGGTGGTGAAGTAATCATGGGAGTTGTACTTCCTTTAGCATGAAGCATACTTGCCTTCTTCAAAATATCTCTGATATATTTCTCTTGACAGAGATGAAGCCCTTTTATCAGTCTTAGTAATATGAATCCCCAAAAATAAATGCAAATCTCCAAGGTCCTTCAATGAAAAATGAGAGCTGAGAAACTAAACAGTTTGATTGATGAGAACCTCATTATTTACAGTAATAAGTATATCATCCACATATGTTAATATGTAAATGATAGATTGTCCTTCAACTCTAAAGAATAATAAGCAGTCTTCCTGAGAAAACTGAAAACTCGCATTACTCAAAACTGATTTAACTTTGATGTACCAAGACCATGAAGCTTGCTTCAAATCATAAATAGCTTTATTCAGTTAGCAAACCAAAGGAAGATCAGAAGATTCCTCAAAGCCAGCGGGTTGCTTCATATAAATGTTTTCCACTAATTCTCCATGAAGAAAGACATTATTTACATCCAATAGCCTTATGCGCCAAGAACATTTCACCGCAATGGATAATATGATTTTACTAAGACCTTCAATCTAGTTGTCAAACCAACTACAATAAGGGGCCTTTATATAGCCTTGTGCCACAAGTCTCGCTTTGTATCTCGAGATAGTACCATCTGAATGTCTTTTAAGCTTGAAGATCCACTTTGAACCAATGACATTTTTTCCTTTAGGAAGACTGACCAATTTCCAAGTATCAATTGCAATGAGAGCATTATACTGTTCTTGCATCGGCTTTTTCCACTTGTTAGACTGAAGGGCTTCATAAACAGATTTCGGTTCAACAACAGGTATTGAGATGGCCGCTGTGTATACGTTAGGCTAAAAGATACCTGCCTTAGATCTTGTGACCATATTATAAGTATTTTTCGGTTCAACAACATGTTTTGAGCTATGTGATTAGTAAGATAAAGAAGGCTAGGATTATGCGTGTGATTAGATATGATGCGTATGTGTGTCGGGATAAGATTGAATAAAAGGAGTAGAGTGTACGAGAGTGGCAGAGAAAGTGGGAGTGTAATTATTGGAAGAATTTTTATAAGGAAAAACATATTCATTAAACTGAACATGTTTAGAAACAAGTACTTTACCATTGTCTAGTAAGACCTTATAACCTTTACATGTTGCTATATCCTAGGAAAATACCTGGAGATGATCTATATTAAGTTTGTAAGCATTATAGGGTTTGGTGAAGGGATAACACTCACACCCGAAGGCTCAAAGATCATGATAATCAGGCTTTTGATTGTAGATAAGATCTAAAGGGGTTTTGATATTAAGCCTTTTGGATGGTGTTCAGTTAATATGGTAAATAGCAGTGGAAAAGAATCATCCCAAAAAGTATGAGGAAATTTAGAGTGAGCAAGTAAGGCTAATCCTTTTTCAACCATATCTCTATGTTTTCTTTCAGCTGATCCATTTTGTTGTGGGGTGTAGGGACAAGAGACCATATGGATTATCCATATTTTTCAAGTATTTTGTATAGATTTATGTATTTCCCTCCCAAATCACTTTGCTATACTTTTATTTTATGTCAATTTGGTTTTCAACTAGGCTTTTGAATTAAAGAAACTTGTTTAGAACTTCTGACTTGCTTTGCAAATTATAAATCCAACAATGTTTCTTGAATTGATCAATATAGCTTACATAATACTTGTAACTGTTTCTTGAAGGAATGGGAGAGGGTTCCCACAAATTTCATGTGGATGAGTTCAAGAGGAAGAGTATAAATAGTGGTGGAATCAAAGAAAGGAAATCTATGAGATTTAGCCAAAGCACAAGAAGAACAAAATGTCGGTCGACTCTTTGATTGAAAATGAACAATACAAGCTCCTAAGGTCTTTTCTATTACATCAAAGTTGGCATGCGCTATTCTATGATATCACATAGAAAGATCAGTTTATTTCCTAAATTAGCAGCAAAAGCATAAGACTTATTTATGGTGGAATGATCTTGGATAGGCTTGACATTGGTACTGGTACTGACCATCTCTAAGATTCCATTGGAATATAATTTTTTGTGTTACTTGGTCATTTACAAGACAAAAGAAAGGATGAAATTAAAAAAACACTCCATTATCTTTGGTAAAGGTAGAGAGACTAAGTAAATTCTTTGTAACAGGAGGAACATGCAATAATTTTTTAAGAACAACGGGTCTGGAATTATAAGGAGAAAGAATAGTAGATTTCCGTATGTGTGATATGCTCACCTGATCCATTTCCAAAATGCAGCTTGTTGCCTTCTGTATAATCACTTGCAAGGCACAGGTTGATAAGATCATTAGTAACATTATCTGAAGCTCCCGAGTCAAGAGACCACCAATTCTCCATATCTGACTCAGATTGTGAAGATCCAGATTAGTAAGGCATATGTGCCATTTTCAGGTTAGGACTTCTGCCAATATTCATTCAATTTTGCCTATGATTTTAATTGACATGATGCTAATGACTTCCTGCTGCAGTAAAGTTTTGATCAAACATATACCAATATTTATCTACTGTGTGTCCAATAATGAAGCAAACTTGGCATTGCGGCCTCAAAGACTGAAAGCGTCCACCTCTACCATTGTATCCACCTCTACCAAAGTATCTTCCACCTCTGAAACCTGCTGAACCCCTTCCTCTAAAATTTTGATTTGAAAAACTTTGATTAAGATTGGGATTGTAAGAACTAGATGGCCTTCTTGGAGCATTGGAAGTCACGGTGTTCAAACTAGGCAATGATCCATAATTATTTATAGATACAAGTTTAAAGGACTCTAATCTAGACTTAAAATTGAGGAGTAAGGCTTGAGCATCTAGTAAAGAGTATAGCTCAATTTTGGAAGCTATGGTTACCATTATAGAGTCATATTCTGCTCCCAAACTAGAAAGAATTTGCAGACTTTGATCTTCTTCTTTGAAATCCTTTCCAGTTGACATGATCAAACCACTGTATGATTTTACTTTCTTCAAATACTCCATCATTTTCATGTTTCATTTCTTCAAGTTTCGTAACTGTAGTTTATAACGTAAATAATTTGCTTTGTTTTGGCTAGTGAAATTAACTTCTATAACGTAAAAAGATAACAATTTATAGATGGTAACTCATAAATTAATTTAATACAAAAACCTAAAATATGGATAACATCTTAGTAAAATAATACAATGCTATTTTTTTTAAATATCATTTCTTATGCTTAATTAGGAAAAATGTTCAACTCAAATTGAAAAGTCAACCTAAATAGAAAATATTATTTATTTTGGATTACTTTTGGCATACATTGGTTCCACCTTAAACTTTTATATTTTACTATGGTCTATATATAATATATAATTTTTCTCTAAGCTGATGCTTTATTCACAGTTTCTCATTCTTGATTCTCATAATACTATATTATTTTATTGTCATTTATTTATTCAGTTTTCTTTTATGTGTAGTTCAATTATGGATGTATTTTACTTAATTCTTGAGAGGCTTGATCTAATTCTGACATAATTTGGTTTCATATTGAGTAAAATTCAAGTGCTAAGCCAATAAAACTTTAGGATGACTAGCTTTTAAATTTTTAATGCTAGGTATACGGCCCAATTTTCCTTTTGCCAGTGTAGCTTTACAATCTGAGAGCTCCTCTTAAGCCTATATCCGTCTTGTTAATCTTTTCTGAGAAAACATATAATTTTAGTTTCCTAATCTATTAGTAGTATTTTAGAAGAAATTACCAAGTCAAAAATAAAATCAAATATTTCCTAACACTCAATGTCAACCAAAAGGAGTTACAACTGTCCCATCTTAGAATTATTGTCAGATCTACAGGTTATAAATTAGAATACTAGAATTCTTATTAAAAAGGTACTCCCTAGTGGACTATATTGCACTACTTTGTAAATCTCAAAAGACTCAATATAAACAGAGCAGGAGTAATCTTTAACAAACTAAAGTGTTTTTAAATTTTGGCAAGCATGAAATCTGAAATATAATTTGTTGGAAATAGTGTTGTAAATCTTGATCCAGGTTGTGTGCATTGGGTATTGCTGCATAGCTGGAAGCATTCCAGATTTAGTAATCATGTTGCATGAGTTAAATATATTGGCGTTCGATCATTTGGTTAACATGAACCATTAGGGTTTCATGCATTTCTAAATCAGTGGAAGTAAGAACATAGAAACGTATTACCTTTCACCAGGGTATGTTGAGGAAGAACAGCTACAGAAAATAACCTCTTGATCTTCTGTTGTATTCACAAGTCCAATCTTGACGTCGTGTGAGCGACGATCTTCAAGATCCTCTCAATATGCTTCCTCCCTTGTGTTTCACGTGTATTAGGCGCACACTTAGGGTTTCTGGATAAGCTGAGATGACTTATTTATAGGCTACAGCAGGGACCAGAAGGAGAAATTAGAGTCGGGCCTCCATTGGACTTAAGTATCCAAGTTTAGCCCAAAACTTATACTTAAGAATAATAATAATATAGTCAACTAAAATATTATTACTGCACTGTCGCTCCAATCCCATAATTACGTTATGAGTTTCTCTTATTATGAGCCTGTTATTCTCCCCGTGTTTAAGATACACAATACCCATTAATTAAGTTACTTATAACTCTATTAATTAATATCTCATGCGAGAGTAGTACCACTCAACCTATTTAATAGGACACGGATTCCTTCTACAATCAACAACACACTATAGATGCAACATTATTTCCCAACTCACCAAGCTTGTTGATTTAATATATGTAAATCTCACCCATTGATGAATCAAAAAAATACATACTGGCTTACTAATAAGAGTGAAAATAAGCATGTTTTAGTGTCAAATTTAGCACCTTTTTTATGGGAATTATTGTTATATATTAGCAAAAATGTCTTATATTCAATATATGTGAGAAAAAGGTGTATTTGAGGTGTTCTATTGTATTTTAGGTGGAAAAAGTATCAAAAGTGCAAAGTTGGAGAAAAGGTGCAACTTGTGCAAGAATGCTGAAAAATGCACGTCCAACTTGTGTAATTTTTCTGTGTTAGTGCGGAGCTCTGAATTGGAAATGTGATTTATGGTTGGAAAGCCACTGAAGAGAGGATCAGTTTGGCATAAGGAAATCGGATTCCAAACGAGAAAGTTATGATCAAAATGGTGACGTCGCGCAAGCTGTTCCTGTTCATCACGACTGTGCCACTTTGCATTACTTATTATACATTCAAATATTGGAGTTTCTGTGAGTTCTTTATATGGATAGAAATCCATGAAAGATAGGATCACGTGAGCATAAGAATTACTCAAATCGGAGCTCGGATGTTGAAGTTATGCGCAAAATGGTGAGACTGCGCGATCTGGTTCGACCAAGGAGATCCGTTCGACCAAATAAAGTCAAGTCGAACGGCAAAAGTCAAGTCTAACTGGAAATTTCAGCTTACAAACATCCCGTTCGACCAAGGCCTCCCGTTCGACGAGAATCACTCTGGTCGAACTGGGATGCGAAATTCTGATTTCTATGGGTTTTATACCCCTATGTGTGTATTTTAATATTTTCCAAGAAAAAGCCCATTCAAGGTCCATAAGGAGAGCTTACAAGTATAAAAGGGGATGTAGATCATATCATTATTTATTGAAGCGGAACGCAATCATCCTACACCCCACAAGGGGGGATCACCCCCAACCATCATCCACATCCTTTCCTCCATCCATCCATCACTGTGAAGATTCTTCTGTGGAGTCAAGAGGAGAACCAAGAAGAGGATTCAAGATAGAAAAGGACATGACGATGCCCACATTTAGGGTTTTTATTGGTTGCTAATTTATCTTGTATTTTCCAGATATATGGGTAAGATCTATCCAACCCCGATGATTGTTCTTCGCAACATCATGGGCTAGAACCGTTTTGGTAGATTTAGGGTTTTGAAAGTTTTATGAATTAATTAAACTCTCTTGTGTGTCCTCCGTACAACACTACTTGTGGATTGATTTTATATATGATTATGCTTTCTTAATCTATATTCACGGTCATTTTATGCATCTTCAATTGATATATAGAGTTTGAATATATATCTTGATTGTAGATTAAGTGTGTTCACAACTGAACAGGATTCCATATTATGATTCTAAGTGAGGGGACTCTGAAGCTTCATTAGAACTATCATATATGAATGTTTATTAATTGAATTGAATTCGGGTTAGTAAGCAGGATAAAGAGGGTACTTTTATAGTACCTATAAAGGGAGATCATATCGGATTAAATTCCAGACATGAGAAATAATTGATACTGATAGTACCTAGAAAGGGGGGTGAAATTACGTCTCTTGCTCCGAGGTTATTCACACGTGTTACACGCATATTTACTTGTGTCTATAGAGTAGATTTGCATAGTTTAGTGATGCGTCCATAGTCCACAAGGCAGAGTCGGCCTGCACTTGATAGGGAAGTTAAGTAGTAAAACTAGATTACCCTAGAGCTACCTATTATCCATTCTTAAGCCACTTTCGTATTCTTCCAGTGCTTTTATTTTAATTGTTATTTTATTTTAGTAATTAGTTTATTAGTCAATAATCTCTTAAATTTTATTGCCCTTATCTTAATTAATTTAGTAAATAATTAAATTGATAATGCCTTTGGGTTCGATATTTAACTTGGTCGTTCGCTTAAGCTGCAACTGATATCCTTAATACTTGGGGATTAATTTTGCATGCAAAGAAAACACGCATCACTTACATGTCGAGGTTATTGTATAGGGATTAAGAGCACGAACATCCATAATAACAGAGATCAAGTTCTCCAACATAGTCAGTATAAGTCGAATGATCTCAAGCTGTCCTGCTCAATACACACGAAGTGCACTGATGTGATTTTATAATCAAGAAAAACTAAAACCAAATCGCACTACAACCATCCCGATAGATTGTCCCCGTCTATCTCGATTGTGAGCATCTGTTTATACTTTATAAGAAAACCGATAATATAATCTTTCGCATGTTGTCGCATAACATATTATCTACAATATAAAGTAAATTGACTATTGCATCAACATATAAATAAATTATAAGATGCAATCATTTTATCAATGATTCTCATTTCAAATATTGTTAAAACATTGTTCTTACTAAAGCTAGACTTTTAGTATACAATCCAACAAAACACACTTACTAAAAGTGGGAAAATCAGCTGCAAGTTAGTATGCAAGTTCACATAGGGCACGTGGGTCAGTTTTTTGGTTACATTGGTTGTCAAGTGATTAATGTGTGCATGTGACTATCCAGCTGTAAAATCTTGGATGCTTGTGAGGTGTGACCATCCCTTTGTAAGCTCAAGTTAGTCAGTTTGGAGAGGGAACAAGTTAAATACACACGTGAGAATCCATGATAGTTAGTTGGTTAGTTCTGTTTCTTTCAAGTTAGTTTTAAACTGACATTGAGCATTCTTCAAGCTCATTCAATTAGTTCGTCATCTGGTATACTTGTAATCAATAAAGAAAGCTCTCTTCCTCACAGTGGACGTAGATCTTTATGATCGAACCACTTTAATTCCTTGAGTGTTGATTCTTGTTTTTTACTGTTTCATTGCTTATCTTGATTCCAAAATTCAAATCCTAGTGTGTGTGTGTTCATATCCTATTGAGTGATTGAGTATAGTAATCTAGAGTGTTGAGAGCTGTGAGATTCACAACAATTGGCGGCGTCCCGTGGGAATTCAAGAAGCTGAATCCAAAAGATGAACACCACCCGGTTTGTCATTGAGAAGCTATCAAAGAAAACTGATTTCAGTCTCTGAAAATTAAAGATGAAGGCGATCCTGACATAGCAGGGGCTGATTGATGCACTAAAGCCACCTCCACCTGTCAAGGCAGAGATCATCAAGGATCCATCAATAGCTGGACCTCCAAAGGTGTAGGTAGATGATGAGGTACTACGTAAGGTTCATTCTACAATTATTCTATGCTTAGGTGATAAAGCATTGAGGGAGGTAGCTAGAGAAACAACTGCTATTGGTGTTTGGCAGAAGTTGGAATCTCTGTACATGGTTAAAACATTAGCAAATAGGTTGCAAATTAGAAAGAAAATACATGCATACAGATGAATGATGAAAAGCCCATATTGAACAAAGTTGATGAATTTATCAAGGTCTTGGATGATCTTGAAAGTGTTGATGTTGTAATACCAGAAGAAGAAAGAGTGCTTATGTTGTTAACAACACTTCCAAGATCATTCCAAAATTTCAAAGACACCTTATTATATGGAAATCAAGGCACTATCAAGTTTGATAATGTACTTCTTGCACTCAAGTCAAGAGAGTTGCAGCTTGGATCTGAGATTACATCAAGCTCAGGTGAAGAAGGGTTTGTTGTCAGGAAGAACAATTACTCTAAAAGAAATAGCAAGCAAAAGAAGGATCACAAGAATGGTAACAAACAAGATAACAAGGAATCAGGATCATCAACTAAGGAAGGTGAAGTGAGGAAATGCTATCATTGTCATCTCCTTGGTCATATGAAGAGGAATTGTTACAAATGGAAGGTTGAAAAGGGAAAAGATATTGATAAAGGTAAATAAACAGAACAAAAGGTTCAAGTAAATCAGGCAACACAAGCTCAAGAAGATGGTGAATGGTTTATTGAAGCACGGACTATTACAACTTCAGAGTCAATACTGAGTGGGTAATAGACTCATGCTGCACATTCCACATGACACCAATTAAACACTGGTTCAGTGAGTTCAAGCATCAAAATGGAGGTTCTATCCTGCTAGGAAATGATCAAACATGCAGCATTAAAGGCATGGGATCTGTGAAGCTGGAAATGGCAGATGAAGCATTAAGAATTCTTCATAATGTCAGGTATGTTCCTGAGCTCAGAAGGAACTTAATTTCTCTTGGTATTTTGGATTCCATGGGATATAAATCTATCTTAAAAAATGGCATGTTTAGTGTTACAAAAGGGAGTGAAGTTTTCTTGAAAGGAGTAAGGAAACATGATTTGTATTTCCTCATTGGAAATACAGTCTCTGGACAAGTTTGTGTTACTAAAAATATTGATACCTCTACACTATGGCATGGAAGATTAGGACACATAAGTGAGAGGGGGATGCAAGAACTAATTAAACAGGACCTGTTATGTGGAGAAACTTTAGTTGATCTGAAGTTATGTGAGCACTGTGTGATGGGAAAGGCAAAGTGGTTTAAATTTTGTGTTGGAGAACATACATCAACATCTATACTTGATTATGTTCACTCTGATTTGTGGGGACCTTCCAAGAATCCAACAAAAGGAGGAGGAAGATACTTCATCTCATTTATAGATGATTTTTCAAGGAAAGCATGGATATACATTTTAAAGTCCAAGGATGAAGCCTTTGGAAAATTCAAAGATTGGCTGACAGAAGTTGAGAATATAAGTGAAAAGACCTTGAAATGTTTCAGAACTGATAATGGATTAGAATATCTCTCAGATGAATTCAATAAGTTCTGCAGAGATAGAGGAATTAGATGACATATGACTGTTCCATCAACTCCACAACAAAATGGAGTTGCAGAAAGGTTGAATCAAACTCTCCTAGAGAGAGTAAGATGTATGATCAGTGCAGGAGAATTTCCAAAGAGTTTTTGGGGGGAACTTGTAACTAGAGCAGCATACTTGATCAATAGAAGCCCGTCAACACCATTAAAGTTCAAAACTCCTGAAGAAGCTTGGAGGGGAAAGCAAGCTGATTACAACAACTTGAGGGTAATTGGATGTCTTGCTTATGTACACATAAAGCAAGACAAATTGATTGGATGTCTTGCTTATGTACACATAAAGCAAGACAAATTGGATCCAAGGGCCCTAAGATGTGTTATTGTAGGATATCCATCTGGTATTAAAGGGTACAAGTTATGGTGTTTAGAAAATCATAAATTCCTGGTTCGTAGAGATGTGAAGTTTGATGAATCAAGGATGCCATTCCTAGAATAAAATGAACTTGCAGTAATATCTAGAAGTAGTGCTGAGCCTGAGGTGGAGTTTGAAAATGACAAAGAAGCTTTTGTAAACAAAATAGTACAGAAAGGGAGAAGACTGAGTTGAACACATATCATCTTGCCAGAGATATGGAGAAAAGGCAAATAAATCCACCAATAAGATATGTACAAGCTGATCTTGTATCATACGCTCTGTATACATCTACAAAGATTGAATCTAGTGAACCTAAAATCTACAAGGAAGCCATATCAAGCATTGATAATGATCAGTGGATTACTGCAATAAAGGAAGAGCTTATGTCACTTGAGATGAATGGAACATGGGAGATTGTTGATAGGTCTCAGAGACAGAAATTAGTGGGATGCAAATGGATTTTCAAAAAGAAACCATCAGCAGTTCCAAATGGGAAAATAAGATACAAAGCTAGGCTTGTAGCTAAGGGGCTCTCACAGAAAGAAGGGGTGGATTATAATGAGATTTTCTCACTTTTTGTCAAACATTGCTCTATAAGGATCATACTATCATTAGTTACATAGTATGGTCTTGAGCTTCATCAAATGGATGTGACAACAACTTTTTTACATTGTGAGTTGGAAGAACAAATCTACATGACTGTACCAGAGGGAGTTAGTGTTCAGAATCAGAATTCTAAGGCTCGTTTTCTTAAAAAATCTCTCTATGGTCTTAAGCAGAGCCCTGGACAATGGTACTTGAGGTTTGATCAGTATATTGTAGATTGTGGATTTCTTAGGAGCTCATATGATAACTGTGTATATTACTTACAAGAAAAGAATTAGTTTACTCCTACTGCTGTATATGGATGATATGTTGATAGCTATCATACAATAAATGGTATTCAGAGGGTTAAAGACATGCTGGAGTCAGAGTTTGACATGAAAGATCTAGTGGAAGATAAGATGATACTTGGTATGTCTATTAACAGAAACAGGAGCAAAGGAAGCTTAATCCTTAATCAGGAGTCTTACTTGTTAAAAGTACTTAACAGATACAATATGTATGAAAGTAAATCTGTCTCAACACCATTTAAACAAGGTTTGAAACTGTCCTTACAGCAAGGGCCTTCATCCATATCAGAATCAGCTGAAATGGATAAAATTCCCCATGCTAGTGCAGTTGGCAGCCTCATGTATTTTATGGTGTGTTGTAGGCCAGATATGACCTATGTCATGAGCATTCTGAGCAGGTTTATGGGACATCCAAGAAGACCACATTAGGAAGCTATTAAGTGGGCAATGAAGTATGTTAAAGGGTCATCTTACAGAGGGTTAAAGTTTTAAAGGAAGGAGCAGCTCAGTGAAGTGTTGTGTGGATATGTTGATACAGATTATGCTGCAAATTTGGACACAAGGAAGTAATTGACTGGCTATATTTTCACTCTATTTGGAATAGCTATAAGCTGGAAGGCAAGCCATCAATCAATTATTGCTCTATCCATAATTGAGACTGAGTTTGTTGCCTTATTTGAAGTTATCAAGGAAGGAATATGGATCTCTGGAATGTTGAAAGAACTTGGAATAAGGCAGGATATTGTGGAAGTATTTTGTGATAATCAAAGTGTAATTCATATAGCTAAACATCAGTTTACCACAAGAGAACGAAGCACATTGATGTTAAACTATACTTTGTAAGAGATCATGTGGAAAGTGGAGTTGTTAAAGTAAGTAAGATTGACACATCTGCAATCCAGCTGATTGCTTAACTAAGGCCTTTGATGAGTGTGTAAATTCACTAGTTTTGTGCTCAGATCCGTGTACCTATGGTGCAATTAATGATGGTAATTCGATGTGAATTGCTATACTTGGTGGAAAGTCACGAATCGGGAGTTTACAAGGCTATTTGAGTTGATTTTCGATGGAAAATGTGTTGGAAGTAATCGAATTCGGAAAGAGGAAGAAACAAGGGTAGATTTGACCACGCAGGGGTCGAGTTCGACCAAGAAGAAGGGAGTTTGACCAGCACCTCTAGTCGATTTGAGCTCAGAAAAGTTGAGTTCGACCACGACAGCCGAGTTCGACCAAACCACTTGGTCGAACCGTGGTCGAACTAGAAGCCTAAATAGAAGTAGTTCTGGTTCGACCAGGAAGTATCTAGTTCGACCAATGCTCTGGTCGAATTCGGAGTCAGAAGCCAAGTCGACATTCGAAAACTTACTAAATTTGTACTTTTACACCTTCAGTGCGTGCGTTCGCTCAAAAAGCCCATCCAAGGCCCGTAAGGAGAGTTTACAAGTATAAAAAAAGAGCTTTCGCAGGAGAAGAGAGATAGATAACAAAAAAGAGGCATTCATCATCCATCCTTCACCAACCCCTACCATCATCCGAAGGAGTCGTGAGGAGAGGTTCGTCTGGCGAGTCAAGTAAGATCATACCAACTAGCCATGATTATTCCTAGATCAATCATGGGTTAGAACTGCTCTGGTAGTTCTAGGGTTATGAAAGTTTTATGAGTTAATTGAATTTCCATGTGTAAACTCCGTACAACACTACTTGTGGTTTATTCTATATAAAATTGTGCCTTTTTAATTCATACTCACAGTCGTTTTGTGCATCTTTAACTGTTATGTAGAGTCTGAATACATCTCTTGGTTATTGATTGAGTGCGTTCACCGCTGAGCAGGATTGCATGTTATAATTCTAAGTGAAGGGATTCCGAAGTCTTATTAGAACTATCTTATATAGATACTTGTTAATTGAATCATATTCGGGTTAATAAGTAGGATAAAGAGTATAACATTATAGTACCTAAAAAGGGAGATCAAATTGGGTTAGAGTACTAAGTGCACGGGAAATAATTGATTATGATAGTACCTAGCAAGGGGGGTAAAGTATACATCTTGCTTCGAGGATATTCACACGTGTCATACGCTTGCTTACTTGTGTCTATAGAGTACGCTTGCATGGTTTAGTGATGCGTCCATAAACTACAAGGCAGAGTCGGACATCAACACATGGAAAGAAAATTAACAAGTAAAACTGAATTACCTGAAGAACTACTCTATTACTTACTTGATCACAACCGATATTTCTCTATTGCTTGTTTAATTATTCTGCTATTTCAATTATATGTTATTTTCACAATTAAACCAAATCCAATTTACCAACATAATCTTAGTTAATTAGAATATAATTGAATTGATAATAATCCGTCTTTTGGGTACGATAAACACTTGGTCACCTATCGAAACTACAATTGATATCCTTATACTTGAGGATTAATTTTTTGTGTTGAGAAAACGTTCATCAGCCATGCCTAGTTCTAAGTTTGAACTAAGCTTAGGCTTAGTTGGGATGTAGTTTGTAAAGGATGTGAGTGCTGCTCATGATGATCAATGGTGAGGGAGGACAACAATCTTGTTTGATGGATGGATACATGATTTAAGGTGGAGATTGTTGGAAGTAGTGTTGTAAATCTTGATCCAGGTTGTGTGCATTGGGTGTTGCTGCATAACTGGAAGCATTCAAGATTTAGTAAGCAGGTTGCATGAGTTAAACACGCTTACTAAAAGTGGGAAAATCAGCTGTAAGCTAGCATGCAAGTTCACATGGGGCACGAGGGTCAGTTTTTTGGTTTCATTAGCTGTCAAGTGGTTAATGTGTGCATGTGACTATCCAGCTGTAAAATCTTGGATGCTTGTGAGGTGTGGCCATCCTATTGGAAGCTCAAGTTTTTGAGAGGGAACAAGTTAAATACACACGTGAGAATCCATTATAGTTAGTTGGTTAGTTCTGCTTCTTTCAAGTTAGTTTTACACTGATCATTGAGAATTCTTCAAGCTCATTCAATCAATTCTTCATATGGTGTACTTGTAATCAATAAAGAAAGCTCTCTTCCTCACAGTGGACGTAGATCTTTAAGATCGAACCAATTTAAATCCTTGAGTGTTGATTCTTGTTTTTTACTGTTTCATTGCTTATCTTGATTCCAGAATTCGAATCCTAATGTGTGTGTGTTCATATCCTATTGAGTGATTGAGTGTAGCAATCTAGAGTGTTGAGAGCTGCAAGATTCACAACATAATTAATAAAAGCAGAGAGATAGAATTCACAGATTCCAAATTTCATTGTGAAACTAATAAACCATCCCCCAAACCAACACTCATAGACAAACTAAATTTTGCTACAAAATAAACGATAAATCAAAGGAAAAACACACACACAAACACAAACACATAACATCACAACAAAATTCACAGAATGGGTGTGAGTAGTATACCATGGTATATTTAAACTGTAGTTGAAAAATAATGAATAATAAATTTTAATAATGAGACATTGGACATTGATACATGTTTCTTAGTTGAAAGAATTCTCTATCTCATGAAGATTGAAATTTTTTTCTCATTTTGATACACAAAATTGGGATATAGTGTGTTTTTAGGTTAGTATTGGCTATTTGGCTAAAGTTATCAAATACAAGGTTCGTTTGATAAGTGAGATGAGATAAGGGAGTATATATAAGTAATGAGATTCAAGTATACATAAGTAGTCATAATATTAAAAATGCAGATTATTTGATAGGATGTATTAAAATTAGCATGACAAAATTACGATGTTTGGTAGGAGATAAAGTAATTAGGATAGATGGTCAAATTACTTTTATATCTTTTACTTATAACTTTAACTAATTAAGTAAAAATATAGTGACCAAAATTTTACAGAGAAGTGAGTAAATATTTTTAATAGATATTAATTAAGTTAAAAAAAGATAGATGTTTTGCTTTAATTAAGTAAAATTTCCAAAAAATATCGATTCATCATTATTATTTTTCGTTGGAAAGCAGAATACTGAAAATCCCATAAAAATTGATTTTACTTAAAATTTATTAACATAATCCCAAATCATCCCAACAAATTAACATAAAAATAAAAAAAGTAAACAAAAAAGAGATTCAAACAAAATAAGTTATATACCCCCAATCCGTAAACATTCAGAAACAAATTTATTCAAAATCTTAATGTGAAGAGAATCAATGGATGAAATTGTTTTCAATTAATCAATTATTAAAAGGAAAAAAAAAAGATTAATCAGAAATCTGGCATGCAGATACATCTTTCCTTTAAACCAGTTCAAGAAAGTCACTGCTATGGTGAAGAGTCACAGTGAAGACTGGCAGCCTTGTGGGATGATGCCGACGAAACGATGTGTAATAGTAATGAGTGGTCGACATGGGCAAACTACTCAATGGCTTGGGTGACTTCCACCGCTAGACGAATTTTGCAGATTCGAAAAGTGCATGTCTGATTCTTTTGAAAAGAAAACTAGGGAAGGGATAATTGAGGAAGATGAAGGATACGAATTTTGCAAAAACTCAACTTTGATTTTTGGAAATGAAGATTAGGGATTTTTAAGGAAGATGGAGGAGTTTTTGGTAGTTGACCACTCTTATCTTAATTTACTCTTGAATTTTTAATGTTAATACTACGAATTTTGTCAGACAAATTATGTGGAGAGAACAGGAAATTTAGCTGGGCTTCCATGTTTATACAAGGCCCCTCATTAATAATTTCATGGCTACCAAACTTGGTAAGAAGACATATTATTCATACGAAAAAGCCATATTACCGCCTACCAAACGAGGTGGTAATGAATAAAAATTAGATTAAAAGATAATAAGAAAATAGGAGTGTTGTGTTTAGATGAGAGAAGAGAAACAAGGAGTAAATGATGTTGGTTGAAAAAACAGAGGTGTGGAGTGGAGTAGTAGTATTATATATGGAGTGGTGAGGGGAAAACCATGCAAAGACAACACTCATTCCTTCATCTCCTTTCCTCGCTCGCATAACCCTCTCTTATCTTATTTCTTCTTCTCATGCTTATAAAAATATACACATATACACACGCAGTGAATGATTAATTATTCCAACGCCAAAAGTTGGACATAAGAGGTCTTTACACTCTTATAATGAAAAATATTAAAAAAAATCCATGGAAGATATTCAGAAGAGTATGCTATGAATATGTACACTGATATACTTATTCATCATTTTTATTTCCAATAGCCACTCAAAACACTCACGCACTCTGCCTCTCTCTCTCTCTCTCTCTTAGGATATGAACAAATTCTCGAAATTCTTCTTTAAAAGCTAAACCATCATCTCCTCCTAATGTTTAAAAACCTTCTTTCGGTAGCTTTTACCCATCGAATTCACACAAAAGAAACAGCCTAAAGTTTGTAGTGTATATTTTATTCAACTCATTTAAAAAGGTATCGATTCTAATTAGATTATTAATTACTCATTACGAAATTCAAGCACAGAAGATGAACAAAGCTAAATGAAATGTCAAATGAATCCATCAGCAAAAACGTGTAATCTATAGTATTTATCTTATCACAACCTACATGCACACAAAAGGGCATTACTGAATTGACCAAAAAATAAGAAATAAAAAACTCCAGTAGCAAAGAAACTGTTAAATCTCCAGCAGCGGTGAGTTGGACGACGAAGGTGCTGAGTTTGACGATACCAAGCGGTGAAGGTTAAGGTTTTTGAGGATGGATATACATGTATGTTTGGATATGAATGAGTGGTAGAGAAAGAGAGCGAACACAATGAAGTTTTTAATTAGCTAGGATGTAATATAAGAAGCACTTTATTAAATATTTAATTAATAAATTTAATTCATATATACTTTTGGAAAAAATATATAGTCGTTCCATGTGATTGGCCCTACATCCTCTAATTGTCGCAAGGTTTACAGATATTTACCACTAAATTATTGTGCTTGCCACTAATTCATTGCCCCCTGGTTAAATAGGACTGATATATCAACAAAATAAATAAAATATGGGTTTATAAAGATTCATTATTAGTTGAGTAAGAGTAGACAATTTGTTACAATAAAGGAGTAGATTTATTTTCATTTAATGAAAACTCATGGATAGAGTTTGCTCGGACTTCTTATTTTTTTGCGCTAATTAACTTTTTTTTTTTAAGAATCATGGCTTGGATATGTTTAACTGTGAATTTAATGTTAGATTATGATTTTAAACCTGCTATGTTTTGACTGTGATTGTTCGAGTAAAGTCAAATGACTGTTGATGAATTCATTTCTTTAATTCTGGTATCTTGTGTTTTCTTATGAGATGTTTTGGCATGGCAAGATGTCATCTCTAGAACCCTCTTCATTGCTATTTGTTCGAGTGGTATTGTTGATATTAATCCGATGCCTACATGGTAATTTTAGGCTGGTTTTGTATAATGCGTTTAGAATTGAAAATTGATGATTTGGACATATTTTTGACATTTTTAATGTATTTAGGAATGGATGATTGGACATGTATTAATGTACTTGAGATTATATGTCTTGGAGATATTTTAATGTTTTTAGATTGGATGATTTTGACATGTTTAATGTAATTAAGATTGGATTATTTTAACATTTTTCTGTATTTGCGATTAGATGATTTGAGCATGTTTTAATTTTAAAATATATATAGCAGGTATTGTATAATAAGATATCACTTACGATCTAATATCTAAATGTATGAAACTGATGTCTTGCCAGGAAAAACATTGGGGAGAAAAATGATGTCTTTTTGTGTAGAAATCGATGTCTATTTAAGAAAAGACGTCGGTGGAAAAGCGATTTCAAATGGGTGTCAATCGATGTCTTTACGTGGATAGACATCATAAATAAACCGATGTATAATGGGTAAAAATCGATGTCTTTTCCAAGAAAGAAATCAATTTTTAACCAATGTCTGTTTATCCTAACCTATGTCTTTAAGTTTTAAGACATCAGTGATTACTCGATATCTAAAGGGTTATGACCGATGTCTTTTCTTAGAAAGACATCAGTTGAAAGCCGATATCTATTGGTCTTTTACGATGTTGATGAGCATTTTCTCAACACACAATTAATTCCCAAGTATGAAGGATATCAATTGTAGTCTCGAAAGGTGACCAAGTGAATATCGAACCCAAGGGATGGATAATTATCAATTTAATTATATTCTAGTATATTAAGACTATGCTGGAAATTATAATGGTTGTGATTTTGTGATTAAGTAACAAATAATTATAAAATAACAATTGAATTAAAACAAACAGTGAAGATAAGTGAGTTGTGATCAAGTAAGAAAGTAGGTAGTTCTTCAGGTCATCCAGTTCCCCTTATTAATTCATCTTTCGTGTGACGGTGTCCGACTCTGTCTCGTGGTTTATGGACGCATCACTAAACCATGCAAATTCACTCTATAGACACAAGTAAATATGCGTATGGCATGTGTGAATATCCTCGGAGCAAGAGATATAATTCACCCCCCTTTCTAGGTACTATCAGTATCAATTATTTCCCGTGCACTTAGTACTCTCACCCGATATGATCTCCCTTTATAGGTATTATGAAATTATACTCTTTATCCTACTTATTAACTCGAATATAATTCAATTAACAAGTATTCATATAAGATAGTTCTAATAAGACTTCGGAATCCCTTCACATAGAATTATAACATAAAACCCTGTTCAGCAGTGAACGCACTCAACCAATAACCAAGTTATGCATTCAGACTCTACACAAAAATTATTGATGCACAAAACGACCGTGAGTATGGATTAAAAACGTGCAATCTTATATAAAAAAACCACAAGTAGTGTTGTACGGAGTTTACACACGAAAGACAAATTAACTCATGAAACCTTCACAACCCTAGAACTACCAAGCGGCTCTAGCCCATGATTGATCTAAGAATAATTATGTTTAATTGGACCGATCTTACTTGAATCTCCAGCGGAACCTCGCTTGCAGCTCCTCCGGATGATGGATGATCTCTCTCCTCTTGATCGATCTCTCTTCTCTACGTGAACAACTACTCTATACTGCTGCATAAGCCTTCTTTTAGACTTGTAATCGCGCCTCGCGGGCCTAGAATGGGCTTTTTAAGTAATCACACGCATTGAGGGTGTAAAAATACGGATATGATAAGTTTCCGAGGCTTAATTCGACTTCATCAACAGGTCGAATTTACCCCTCCAGGTCGAATTGGAGATTGAATTGGCCTACTGTAAGTCCCAGGTGCTTGATTCGACCGGATGCCCTGGTCGAATTGAAGTGACGAGGTCAAATTGGCTTCGCCACCGATCAATTCGACCAGGATTCGACCTGATGCTTAGGTCGAATTACCCTGTCGTGGTCGAATCCTCTTCCTGTCGTGTCCTGTATCCAATTCGACCAGCAGGCCTAGTTGAATTCTCCTCCAACAGGTCAAATTGACCTCCTGCTTCACCTAAACGGATGGCTACGACTTCCTTTCTTCAGTTTCCAACACTTTCACTCCGATTTCCTTTGTAAAACCACCCAAATGGCTTCAACAACACCTGATCCGTGACTTTCACAATATATATTAGTTTACAACCGATTACAACCTTCAAACACTTCATAATATCACAAATCCAGGTGCAAGATTCGTGAATTTACACACTCATCAAACCCCCAAACTTACATGTTGCTCGTCCTGAGGCAACGCAATCAAAACAAGGAGTCGTGTATAATTCACGAAGATCACCAAGTACAACTCATATTACACATGCAATTTCACCAATTAAAAACAAGTATTTCCTGCATCATACATATCATTCATGCAAAACATCACTCAATCATATTTCCATTTGGAGTACTAAGTCATCTAGCTCACAAGATAAGTGTTTACTCTCTCACTCAAGTGCTAGTTGCTCTTAACAGGTTAGTGTATACGCTCATACTCAATTCATACTCACGCGTAACCATAAGCTTGGCAAGGGTCTCAAAAATCAACTCACAATCAACTCATGACTAGGATCACAAAGGACTTGTCTTTGGGTTGTAATGTTGGCTCTTTGGAAAGGGTAGGAAAATTTAGATAAAGTGACTCAAACACTAGTAGAGAGTTACCTTAGAGTTTCTTGCTTTCTTCATTAGGCTACATATTCTCCTCCAATTTCTTCTCTTGCACTTGCAATTTTCGAACTTTCCTTCTCTTTCTTGCATCAACATCATTCTCCTTTTGCTCACTCGGGTACCTGTTGTAGGCACTACCCTTTTTAAATAACAATCGGGGTACCAGTTTCAGGCACTACCCCTAAACAAGATTTAACCATACACTTCTCTTACTTTACTCAACCACAATTTATCTTCCTTCTTCTTCTTGCAACACTTATTCACGTCAACTCTCTACCAATGAATAGGGTATTTAAACAAAGCTCAAGTAAAGGTTAAATAAGGCTCTTTTATTCGGCTCGCCAAAGAAAAAACTTTTTTAAGGCTCAAACGGGGCTACCAAAGATATACATAATCAATGGGAAGGTAAAATTTGGCTAAGTAACTCAAGTAATCAAGAATGGCTTAAGATCATATCCTAGCAATTCACCAATTGTAAGTCTCATACTAGACTCCAAGCCAAGTTCTAGAATATGTTCATATGAATGATTCTCTCAAGAATAAACTATCATCAAGCATGATTAAAAGGCTCAAATCCTCACATGGGTAAATAGAATCCTAAGTACTCCTCATAGCACATAATCAAGATCAATTTCACAAGAACTCTACATACTTATCAAATTATACATGCTTCTCATCAATGAAAATTAACACATGAACATATGAATGCACAAAATCCAGAAACCCATATATCAAAGTCAATCATACAAGCATCTCTACAAATTCCAACTCATGCATCATAGTCACTTCTCACAATCCACATCAGAGATGATAAAAAATGATAATATATAGTACATGCTTCAGGTCGAATCGACACACTGTAAGATTCAGGTCCCCAATTTGACCTCAATTTGACCTGAGCTGCTGGTTGAATTGAGACAGTCGTGGTCAAATTGGTTCACTGAAAGTTTGCACACTCCAATTCGACCTCAATTCGACCTGGGCCTCTGGTCGAATTGCCATGCCTCAGGTCGAATTGGGATACTGGACAATTTTTGCCCCTCAATTCGACCTGAATGCTTGGATTCGACCATACTCCTTGGTCGAATAGGCTCCTTGGTGCTCCAAAATCGAGTTTTCTTCATCCCCTACACACTTCAAGCTTAACAAATAAACATTAGCTACCAAAATAGAGCATAACTTCATCAAGAATCAATTCTAAAACTTAACATTCATAAGTAACTCCGCAAACAACACAAAACACGGAACAAAACACCACTAAACATTAGGCAAGTTACAAAAAAATTGACACATAAAAACCGATTAAAGTTTTAAATATGCCACAAAAAATTAACCCCCTAACAAACGTTACAAAGAAAAGATTATACTATCGGTGCTTATTGAGGTAAGTACATCACACCCCCAAACTTAGTAGAAACTATAGTCGAAACTAAGTTTGCAAAGAGATGTAATTGCCGATAAGTAAGCACTTCAAATACAAAAATTTCTTACTCACACGAATGAAATAAAGCAATAAAACAGGAGGGAAAGCCCCCAACAGGCGCTCTTGTTTAACGTTGGAGAGTCACGACGGTACCAATTCACTATAAGGTATCTTCAAAGACGATGCAAGCATCATCCGGCGACTTATAATGCTTTAATCGATGCCCATTCACCGTGATAATGTCCCCATCTTTGTCCATAAATGTCTCAACATCTCTCTTGAATTTAGCAAGTTGATATCGGTTGAGATCTCTCGGGATTTCACCCATGGCAATGTAATTGACATAATCCGCATACCATGGATCCATCCCTTGTGTAGCAACCACACATGCTCGTTCAGCCCCTTCAACGAACACAGCCATAATTTTTCATCCGGGAACATCTCCTCAATATAATCAAAAGAATCATCACAATGCTCCCTTGTCTCCAACCTTGATAAGTGATCCGCAAATACGTTCTCCTTACCTTTTTTTATCTCGGATCTCCATGTCAAACTCTTGAAGTAGAAGAATCCATCTTATGATTCTTGGCTTCGTTTCCTTCTTCTCCATCAAGTACCAAATTGTAGAGTGATCCGTGTACACTATAGTTTTCATGCCAACCAAATACTGTCAAAACTTGTTGAATGCATACACCACAGCTAAAAACTCCTTTTCAGTCACAGTGTAGTTCTTTTGTGCTGCATCAAAAGTCTTACTCGCATAGTAGATGGCGCAGAACTTCTTTTCCCTCAGCTGCCCAAGCACCACTCCAAGTGCTACATCACTTGCATCACACATAAGTACAAACGGCTGAGTACAATCCGGTGTGATCAAGATAGGTGCAGTAATAAGCGCCTCTTTCAAAACCTGAAAAGCTGTTAGACATTCATCATCAAAAACAAATGAACATCCTTTTCAAGTAGATAAGACAAGGGCTTGGAGTATTTTGAGAAGTCTTTGATAATTCTTCTATAAAATCCAGCGTGTCCAAGGAAGGACCGCACTCCTCTTTCATTGGTCGGTGGTGGAAGCTTCTCAATTGCCACCACTTTCACTCTATCCACCTACAATCCCTTGGCAGAAACATGATGCCCAAGAACAATCCCATCTCTCACCATGAAGTGACACTTCTCCCAATTCAAGACAAGATTAGTTTCTTGACATATCTTCAACACAGTAGCAAGGTTAGATAAACAAATATCAAAGGAGAAACCAAATACAGAAAAATCATCCATAAACACCTCCATGATCTTCTCTATCAACCCATCAAAAATTGCCATCATGCAGCGCTGAAAGGTAGCAGGCGCATTACACAATCCAAATGGCATCTTTCTAAAAACAAAGGTCCCGTATGGGCAAGTAAAAGAAGTCTTTTCGTAATTCTCGGGAGCAATCATGATTTGATTATATCATGAGTACCCATCCAAGAAACAATAGAACTCATACCCTGCGAGACGATCAAGCATTTGATCCATGAAAGGAAGGGGAAAGTAGTCTTTGCATGTATTTTCATTCAATTTCCTGTAATCAGTACACACACGCCATCCCGTTGGAATCCTAGTGGCTATTGCCTCTCCATCTTCGGCTTTCATAATAGTCATGCCTCCCTTCTTAGCTACAACATGCAATGGACTCACATGGGGACTATCACTAATCGGATAAATAATTCCAGCATCTAACCACACTAAGATTTGCTTCCTAATCACTTCTTGAATCGCGGGATTCACCCTCCGCTGATTTTGGATACTACTCTTGGCCTCATCTAACAACCTTATTCTATGCATGCAATATGAAGGATTAATACCTTTTAAATCATCAAGAGACCACCCAATCGCAGTCTTGTACTTCCTAAGAACATCTAACAACTCCTCAAGTTGATCATCATCAAGGGAAGAAGATACTATTACCAGATATTTTTCATTGTCACCAAGAAAGGCATACTTCAAGTGTTCCGGTAACGGTTTCAGCTCCTCTTTCTTTTCTTCCATCGGAGTGCTTTCTCTATCCAACGACAAGTACTTCCTAGTCCACTTCACTTCTTCAACCTTAGATTTCTCCAATTCATACCTGTCATCACCCAAAGCAAGTAAATTTTCAAGATATTCAATACATACCTCATTGGAGAGATCATCAAGCTCCGTAGTGGGATAAGTAAGAGACTTCATCAAGCATGTCTCAAGAGGGTCCTTAGATAGGATCAAAGACATATCTTCCTTCACAATCTCCTCCACCACATCAATACTATGATATTGTGATTCCATAAGCATCTTCATTGCTTTGTCAAGGTTGAATAGGACCTCTTCTTTATCCATCCGCAACCTGAGCTCCCCCTTTTGAACATCAATCATGGCCCCTGCAGTAGCAAGGAAAGGTCTCCCCAAGATAAGAGGGATATTATCTTTGACGTCTTCCATCTCAAGTACAAGAAAATCCACAGGAAAGACTAGTTTCTCTACTTTGACAAGAACGTCATCAATAATACCCTTCGGAAAAGTCATCGACCTGTCTGCCAATTGTAGAGCAACCATTGTAGGAGATAACGCCCCCAAACCAAGCCTTTGAAAGATAGACAATGGCATCAAATTGATGCTTGCCCCAAGATCGCACAAGGCTCGTCGTGTCGGCCCTTTTCCAATCTCAAACAAGATAGTGAAGCTTCCTGGATCCTTCATCTTCAATGGCAGCTTCCTTTGTATAATCGAGCTATAATTTGACAAGTTCACCGTCTCAATTCTGTTCAAGCTTATCTTTTTCAACAGTATATCCTTAAAGAATCGGGCATAGTACGACATCTCCAATATTGCCTCTGAGAAAGGAATACTCAAGCTTATTTTATTTATGATATCTGAAAACTTCTTGAACTTCTCTTCCAATCCCTTCTTAACCAGCTTATACGGAAATGGCGGGGGTATCTTTGTTTTGGGAATACCCCATTCATCATGCTCGACCTTCTCCGCTTTATCTTTTTTGACTCTCAACCTCTTGGCTCTTTCCCACTTTTCTCTACAATGATCTCAGTATTCTACTCTTTTGGAACCAATGGAGTAATATTCACATCATGAGGAATATTCGGTGAAGAAACAGGTGCTGTGGGAGACAATTCGACCTAGATTCGACCAGGAGCCCTGGTTGAATTGGGTATGTAGTGGTCAAATTGTACACCTGAAACTCTATTCTCACCCTGTATGCTCGATTCGACCAGGATTCGACCTGATGGTCTAGTCGAATTGAAGTCCCCATAGTCAAATTGGCTCTCTGTAAGATTTCTGTCCTCCAATTTGACCTCAATTCGACCTGAGGATCTGGTCGAATTGAATGGCAGCTGGTAGAATTGGGCTTCTAATGAAACAGAGTGCTCCAGAAGATTTGATTCGACCTCAATTTGACCAGGCAATTCGACCTGGTCCCCTGGTCAAATTGAAGTGGTTTTGGTCGAATCGAGGCTCTTTTGCTTCCACATCACGTCCAGGCGTCCAATTCGACCTCCCCTGCTGAATTCAACCTGAAGTGTTGGTCGAATTGGGGTCGAATTGAGCCTTCGACGTGTCCATTTTTGATTCCGGCCTCATAGGTCCCTCGTACTGTGTTCCAGACCTCAATGTGATGGCGTTGCAGGACTTTGGATTCTCAATACTTTGTGACGGGAGCTTCCCTTTCTCAATAGATTGAGTGAGCTTGTTAACACTTCCTGCCATCTTCCCCATCAACAATGTAAGGTCGTTCACTTGCTTGGATAAATCCTCATGGTTTGCATCAATCTTCTTCTCTAACTTGGCCTCAAGATGATTCACTCTAGCATCATTCCTAGCCATGTACCTGTTCATCGTATCCTCGAAACCTGGCTTTCTTTCTTCTACTTTCGCACCTGGATCAACACCTATAGGAGCTTTTATTGCATTGTTAGGATTACTCCATGAAAATTTTGACCTCCTAGGCTGTTGATAATTACCCGGAGGACCACGATTGTTGTAGTTCCCCTGATAATTCCGGTTGTCCTAATTTTGAAACCTCATTTCTTGAATACTTTGGCCCATAGCGTAGTTTGCTTCTTCTATCTCCTCTTGGATCGTTCCATCATTAGTAACTTCCTGCTGTATAATTGGTATGCGCTGAGATATATCACTGATTTGCTTTTGTTGGGACTCAAGTAGTTTGTTGATATTCGACAAGCTAGAGACGATCTCATCTTCTCTACTTGTTTTCACCATAGCATGTTCAACCTTAGCTACTTTTCCAAGGACATAAGTGCCTCTTACTCTATCAGTTGGCCAATCTCTTGAGTTTATCAAAATATCTTCAAAAAGTTTCTCGGCCTCTACGGATGACTTAGTAAGCAATGCTCTATTAGAAGAAGTATCCAATAACATACGAGAATCACAGTCCAATCCATAGTAGAATATGCTGATATATTGAGCTTTAGATAGCCCATGTTGTGGACATTTACGAAGCATATCCTTGAATCTGTCCCAAGCTTCATGAAACTTCTCTCCACTACCGATAGCAAATTGGTTAATGTCTTGCTTCATCTTGAACACCTTCGAAGGTGGCATGTATTTTTCCAAGAACATTAACTTCAATTGCTCCCTAGCAGTGCATTCAGCTGTATTAATAGTATCGTACCAATCTCTCACCCTTTCAGTAAGCGAGAATTTAAACAAGAGGATCTTCCGTGCATCTTCATGTTCTCATGCGTCTTTTTGAGTACTTGCATAGCCCAAGAACTTGTTTAGATGCTGCTGCGGATCCTCGAAAGTCCCTCATGCAAAGGAGTTCCCTTCTATCATGCTAATAAGAGCGGGGTGAAGATCGAAGTTCGCATTAACCCCCTTGCTCCTAGAAGCCTAAGGTTCCAGCCCCATTATTCTTAAAGACTTCACGGATGGCAAGATTATCCGGATTGACCACATCGTTGGCCATGTCGACTTCCTCTGCTGCTGTGTTTGGATCAACTACAGTTTCAGTCGCTTTCGAGTTCGGTTCGTCCACTTCAACTCCAAAATTCAAAGTTGTAGTTGGTTCTTCTTTCTTGCTTTGAATCTTACTCTTCTTCTTCTTTGTTGATGCCCCAATCTCCGGATTAAAAGTTGCTAACTTTCCAGCCTTTGATCTAGTAAGCATACACCTGAAAAGATTAAGAGTTAGAACATAAAACACAAATTAAAATAATCCTAATAAAATTAGAAATAATAAAAAGATATTTTATGCCGTCCCCGCCAATGGCGCCAAGAACTTAATGAGCGTTTTCTCAACACACAATTAATCCCCAAGTATGAAGGATATCAATTGTAGTCTCGAAAGGTGACCAAGTGAATATCGAACCCAAGGGATGGATAATTATCAATTTAATTATATTCTAGTATATTAAGACTATGTTGGAAATTATAATGGTTGTGATTTTGTGATTAAGTAACAAATAATTATAAAATAATAATTGAATTAAAACAAGCAGTGAAGATAAGTGAGTTGCGATCAAGTAAGAAAGTAGGTAGTTCTTCAGGTCATCCAGTTCTCCTTATTAATTCATCTTCCGTGTGATGGTGTCTGACTCTGCCTTGTGGTTTATGGACGCATCACTAAACCATGCAAATTCTCTCTATAGACACAAGTAAATATGCGTATGACACGTGTTAATATCCTCGGAGCAAGAGATATAATACACCCCCATTTCTAGGTACTATCAGTATCAATTATTTCCCGTGCACATAGTACTCTAACCCGATATGATCTCCCTTTATAGGTATTATGAAATTATACTCTTTATCCTACTTATTAACCCGAATATGATTCAATTAATAAGTATTCACGTAAGATAGTTCTAATAAGACTTCTGAATCCCTTCACTTAGAATTATAACATAAAACCCTGATCAGTAGTGAACGCACTCAACCAATAACCAAGTTATGCATTCAGACTCTACACTACAATTATTGATGCACAAAACGACCGTGAGTATAGATTAAAAATGCGTAATCTTATATAAAATAAACCACAAGTATTATTGTACGGAGTTTACACACGAAAGATAAATTAACTCATGAAACCTTCATAACCCTAGAACTACTGAAGCGGCTCTAGCCCATGATTGATCTAAGAACAATCATGGTTAGTTGGACCGATCTTACTTGAATCTCCAGTAGAACCTCCTCTCTACGTCAACAACTACTCTATACTGCTGCATAAGCCTTCTTTTATACTTGTAATCGCGCCTCTCGGGCCTGGAATAGGCTTTTTAAATGATCACACGCATTGAGGGTGTAAAAATACGGATATGATAAGTTTCTGAGGCTCAATTCGACTTCACAACAGGTCAAATTCATCCATCCAGGTCGAATTGGAGATCGAATTGGCCTACTGTAAGTCCCAGTTGATTCGACCAGATGCCCTGGTCGAATTGAAGTGACGAGGTGGAATTAGCTTCGCCACCGATCAATTCGACCAGGATTCGACCTGATGCTCAGGTCGAATTACCCTGTCATGGTCGAATCCTCTTCCTGTCGTGTCCTGCATCCAATTCGACCATCAGGCCTGGTCGAATTCTCCTCCAACAGGTCGAATTGGCCTCCTACTTCGCCCAAATGGATGACTACGACTTCCTTTCTTCAGTTTTCAACACTTTCACTCCGATTTCCTTCGAAAAACCACCCAAATGGCTTCAACAACACCTGATCCGTGACTTTTCACAATATATATCGGTTTACAATTGATTACAACCTTCAAACACTTCATAATAGCAAAAATCTAGATGCAAGATTCGTGAATTTACACACTCATCAGATGTCTTTACATGGAAAGGCATCGATTAATAACTGATGTCTAATATGTCTTCTCCAATGTCTTGCCAAGAAAGACATCAGTTTAAAATCCAAGTATTATTATCCTATCCGATGTCTTTCCTAAAAAAGATATCGGTGAATAAATGATATCTTATGTGTACTAGTCGATGTCTTTTCATCGAAAGAGACATCGGTGGATCACTGACGTCAAAGGATACAACTGATGTCTTAACAAGGGAAAAAACATTGGCTTAAAATCGATGTCTATTAGCTCCTACTTTCAACAACTTTTAACATCAGGGTCTTCAACATCGGTTGGCTGGTTAAATATGTTGGCGTTTGGATCTTTTGGTTAACCTGAACTGTTAGGGTTCCATGCAATTCTACTGCAGCAGAAGCATAAGAGCAGAATTGTATTACCTTTCACCAAGGTTGATGTAGAGGTTGAACAGTAGCAGCAAGAACAAATGACCTTCCGGTCTTCTATTGTTTTCCTAAGCCACGTCTTGACTTGTGTGGGCAACGATCTACAAGACGATCTCAATCTGCAATCCTAATCTACTTACTCATGATTTATATGTGAATATTAATTACCAGACTGCTGAGATTGGCTATTTATAGGATACAACAGGGACCAGGAGGAGAAATTAGGGTTTTGGCCTCCATTGTGCTTTAGCATCCAGGTTTAGCCCAAAACTTATACTTAAGTCCAATAATAATAAATCAGTCCACTAAAGAAGTATTATTGCACTGCCACCCTAATCCCAAATTACGTTATGAGCTCCTTCTTATTATGAGCCTGTTAGTCTCCCCGTGTTTAAGATTCAATGTCCATTAATTAATTAAGTTACCGACAGCTCCATTAATTAATATATTTACCGAGAATATTACCACTCAACTTTATTATCATGCCAGAATAAATCCACATGTAGGGTTTACATGATAATCATTATGAGCTCCTCAATGGGACATCATCAACAAGTTCCGTTAGGACACAGATTCCTTCTACAATCAACATCACACCATAGAGACAACACCATCTCCAACTCACCAAGCATATTGATTTAATAATTAAATCTCACCTATTGATGAACCAAGGAAATAAATACTGGCTTACGTGTCGAGGTTATTGTATAGGAATTAAGAGTACGAACATCCATAATAACAGAGATCAAGTTCTATTATATAGTCAGTATAAACCGAACGATCTCAACGGTGGTCCTATTCAATACACAGAAAGTGCACTAGTGGAATTTTATAGTCAAGACTGACTAATGCCAAATTACACTACAACCATACCGATAGATAGTGCCCTTCTATCTCGGTTGTGAATATCTGTTTATACTTTATAAAGAGCCGATAATATGATCTTCCGTGTGACGCCGCACACCATATTATCTACAGTCTAAAGTAAATGGACTTTTACAACAATTCATAAACAATTATGCAAAACATTTGATCACATGATTCTCATTTCAAATAAATTAAATAATCAAAATATTGTTCATACAAAAAGCTAGACGTATACAATCCAATAATCTCCCACTTATACTAAAAGACTATACTGACATATTTGCTGCCATACATCTGATTACCACTCCCACTACATGACCATCAAAAGTTTTCGCCTTAAGGTCTTTGTAAAAGAATTTACTAGGTTATCATCCAATGCAATCTAGGCGACAACAACCTTCTCCTCATCGTATGATTTCTCGTATCAGGTAGTACTGGCTGTCAATGTGTTTAAGTACCTTATGGGCTCGTGATTCTTCAGGTTTGCAACTGCACCATTTTATCATAATAAATTGTGATAATCTTAGGCAAAATAAAAATCACATCTAAGTCCATTACAAAGTTTCTAGAACCATACAGATACTTTGGCTGCCACAAGGCTCCAATATTATCTTTCTTTTCATGGTGGAGTCCGGAATATATTTCTATATAACACTCCTCCATGCTATGGATCTACTTCCCAATTTAAACACATAACCTAGAGATGGATTTACTACCGTCCCCATGATTTGAAAAATCTGAATCTAAGTAACTGTCAAGAAGTAATGAATCTGCCCAGTAAGCCAACATATTATTTCCAGTCCTTCTCAGACACTTCAAATATGTCTTATCACAATTCAATATTCTTGTTCCGGGTTACCTTGATACCCACTGACTATGCCATTGGCAAAACAGATATCTAATCTCGTCCATAGCATTCCATAGATTAAGCTTCCTTATTGCCGAAGCATGAGGAACCGTCTTTATCTATTTTATCTTCTATTGTGTCTTAAGACACAAATCATTAGACAAAGTCACATGCTAAAATGAGTAAGAATTGTATCATTTATACTTAGCTTGAGATAAGCACAACATCCTTTCTTACATTGTAAACATGATCACAAGAATATATTTTACTTCTCTTAAGTCCTTCATTTCATACTACTTTATTAACCATACCCATACGCCCGACAATACTCTTTCATTGTCTCCAATGAGCAAGATACCATCTACGTACATATAAGAAATACCACCACATTTCCGTCACTCTTTAAAATACACATGACATATCTGAGCATTGATTAAATCCATATGACTGGATTTCCTAATCAAAATGGATGTTCCATGATCTTGAAGCTTGGTTTAGTCCATCGATGGACACTTTTAAGCTTACACTCAAAATGCTCTTAGCCCTTTGCAATGAATCACCCTGGTTACTTCACATAGATGTTTTCCTCAAGACTTCCAATCAGGAATGCTGTCTTGACATCTATTTGATGTACCTCATAATCAAAATGAGCAGCAACAGATAAAAGAGTCTGGATCTACATAAGCATAGCTATCGGTGGACAGGTTTCCTCATAATCGAACCCTTTCTTTTTTAGTATACCTTTTCTGCAACAAGCTTTGCTTCCAAGGTTTTTACCTTACCGTATAATCCTCTTTTATTTTGTATGACCACTCCAACGGCTTTAATACCATTTAGTTGTCCTACAAGCTCCCAGATTTGATTTAGAATCCATAGATTTTATTTCAAAATTCATTGCAACTTACTAAGATTCGGCATTTCGATCTTGTAGTGTTTCATCGTGTCCATGGGCCGATTTTATATTTACTAGGGACCAAATCTCACGACTCTCCCAAAATATAAATCTTTTCAGTTGTTAAACAACCTTCCCACTACGACAAGACACTACATGCAATTGTGTATCAGATGTGACACGCGATGCAGTTTACTTGTGGTATATTCTCTTGTAGTCTTGGTACTAAAATTTGTGTTTCCCTTCTCACACTTCTAGAACAAATTATACATGAATTTGTAATTTATTACATAGTCCTTTCCAAAAATCTAGTGTTCGTGTTAAAAATCACCTTCTAATCTTTTGGACTTTTAAATAAACCACCCTTTATTTTTCTAGGATACCCCACAAATAGACAAACATCATACTACATGTTGTTTCCAGGGCTTACCCATAAAATAAATTTAGTAATTCCAAATAACTCATCATCTATCTAACTATTTCCATAAGAGTCGTATTCCTTCTTTCCACCACACCATACAGCTGGGGTTTGCCTGGTGTAGTTAACTTGGGATTCAATCCCTACCTCTGATAAATACCTTCTAACTTTCCTAAGAGGTACTCGCCAATGACTTGATATATGTTCCATGACGCTTCAACGCATCAGTCATGCACTTCTTGATTTAATCATTGTACTCAGACTTGCAGTGCATCAAATAAATATATCTAGTTTCTATAATCATCAAACAAAGTGACGAATATTTATAATCACCTCTCGCCGAGATAATCTTAGGACCACTTAAATCAGTATGAACCATTTCCAATATATCTATACATGGCTCTATATCCCTTTGCCATGAAAAAGCAATTAATCATATTTACTTCCAAGTAAGACTCACAAGTTTGATAGTTTCCACTTCCAATAAACCTCACAGTTCATCGGCTATCAACTTTCGAATCGTACTTAAGTAAATAATCTAGTCGTAGATGCTACAGGTATATTTAGTTTATCTCCAAAGGTTTCTTTCTCTTAATTATGATAAGAAGACGCATTATTAATTACTATTTGTTGCACCGTGGGACAAACATGATTTAAGAGTGTACAAATTGTTACTAACGTACCACAATAGATTATAGCTCCATCCTTCATTATAATGACCATGTCATTTAAATGAAATAGAGTATCCTTCCAAACCGAGATGAAATTCTTTCTATGAAAACGTACGTAAAGTCAATTTCTCATATCAAACGTTTATTTCAATCATAAGATAAACAAACAACTCCTACTGCAACAACCACTACTTTCGTAGCTTTTACTCATGTACTAAGTAATCTCATCATCACTTAGTTACAAACATTTAGTGACTCTGATATCTACACACAACGTGTCAGCAAATGCCATCGCTAATCATGCTTCAATAACTAGTGAATAAGATACTAACCTTGTTCACATCTTGATGAAATTAGTTTTACTCCGCCACAAGTTTTGTCAGAAGTTTCCCACCATATACAATCTCCTGTAATTCAGGTGGAACTTGCTCAAAACATTTAGGCAAATTACGAAGAATAAATTGACCTAGGTTTCCCTTTCAATTTCTATTCCAAGTATTTCCTATTCATTCATCAAGTTTAACCATGACCTTTTGCCTTTTTATCTTTCTCAAGTATTCGAAGAGTCGCATGAGACCATCATATTTCTATCAACATCTCACCTCTTCAATAGAGACTTTAATAGGTACTAGAGGGCATCCTTAGTGAGAATACATTTTTATTTTCCTAAGCAGTAATAATTAAAACCAAGATTCTTTTTTAATCAACTAATTTTGGACCAGTAAATATATTTTCTTTTAGTTAACAATAAGTGAAATAAACTATTCGAAAATTCAGAGAATCAAGTAAATAAATACAATGATCAAACTCTTTGAATTTAAAATTTATATTGATTACCTCAATAAACAATATAAAATAAATTCACTGATATCTCAAGCACCGTGAATTTGCATGCCGCGTTAGTGTAGACGTATACAAACCCTAACATTCGCAAGAGAAGGTTTTATCCATTAATTCCATACGTCATAATTAACCTTATGACTCAATGATTAATAGTCGGTTGTCTTTTAGCCATACAATTTAATAGCAGTGACTCCGTTGAGGAGGATACATATTAATTGCACCTAAGTGTATACCATTATTTGATATTAAGTACGTTACCCAAGTTTGTATGTCTTACAGTTAGAGAAGTCCACACACCCTCAAATAATTTTCTACAATCATCAATTATTAATTTGTACCAGTGATCCGCAAATAAAACTCATCCATTGGGGAGGAAGGCACTATAACCGACTCATAAGCTTACTTGCATCACATTACAAATACTAATTATTTCATGAAATTTATTCCAGTGATCCACAAATAAAACTCATCCGTTGGGGAGGAAGGCACTATACCCGACTCATAAGCTTACTTGCATCACACAATAAATCAATAATGGAGGTCACGAGATTTATTGACCAATCCCTCTCCCACTTAGTTATTTAACAAAAGGGTTTTTGCATGCATATAATATATCAAAATATAATACGCAAATTAGCATGCTACTATTTAAAATAATAAATCAAATAGCACATGCAATCCAAATATATAATAATAATTGACAAATAAAAAATAATTATAGCAATTATATATAAGGAAAGAAAAAATTGCCAAAAATGGTTGACTAAGTCAACACTCCAATCAATGACTTGCACATAAAGTAAACATTCTTGTGCCCTAAGCCACATACGGATACGCTGCAACCATGGCCCACGCTCAATCCCAGCCATTACCCGCCGAAAAATGCACCGCGGGCATCGACCACCGATCGCACACCACCTCACACGTCCAACAGTTCACTGACTACTGGCATCGGAGATATCGCACGCTGGTGGTCGTGCCCTTCACCGGAATGTCACCTGAAATCCGCGCCAACCATGGTCCGCTTCCAGCAAACTCACATCCCGCTGATTCACTGCCCATCGAAAAAATGATTTTCGCCGGAGTCCCAACGTCCAGCCATGTTGCAGCAGCCATCAACTAGTCATGCCATCCAGTTCTGTTGCCGCCCGCTGCCGGCTTCCACATCAACAGCAACTACCGGCCAGCCATTTTCCAAGCATCCGCGAATTGCCGGAGCTGTGTCATCTCGCCTCCAATAAGCCGAGAGACTTGTTGCACAGAATCCCGATCGGAAAACTAAAAAGACCCGTCTGGAACCAACTTGCAGACTAGCTCGAGACTCCAGGCTTGCCTGCCCAGAAATCTGATAGACTCGATCGGAATATCCAAGACCCAATCGAAATCATCAACAGACCCGGATGGAAGCCTTGAAGACATGACTAGCAGCATCGCTGTCCCACTCCGAAAACATTGCCGATGCGTTTGGAAACTTCTTCAGAACCGTGAAACACCGCCTGCAGAGTGCCTTCATCATCCCGCCAGTGTTGATGTCCGCCATGATTTCACGAACACACCATCTGATACAGAGCTCCAACAACTGCCATCGCGTACCCAGCCATCATATGCCCGCCTATCGTAATATGCTACACACATCAGTCATGTCAGCCGCATCCTGCTGGGTTCGTGCACCGGCGTCGCAACACTGTCCAGCCATGGATGCTTCGCAAAACCCTAGTTATCACCGAGAAACAAATCACGCTCTGCCACCGTTTATCTATCACCCGCCAATATTAGCCCTCGACTCCAGTCACTGGACATGATGTCTACCACCGAACAACTGGTCAGTCATCATCGGTTAACCATCAGGCGTAAATGCCGTGCGCTGATCCCGACGTGATCACATCATCCGCGAACAGGTTCAACCAACAATCACCATTCTTTGATGCCCAAGCCCATGTGAAGCATGAACCATCCAGCCTTTCACCGGCGGTTAGATAATCCAACTCCGCCATCAATTATCATCGAGATTAGCGTGAGGTGACTCTAGTAGAATAGGTAACTCTAGGGTAATCCAGTTTCACTCATTAATTTCTCTTTCATGTGTTGATGTCTGACTCTGCCTTGTGGAATATGGACGCATCACTAAACCTTGCATATCTACTCTATAGACACAAGTAAACATGTGTGCAACACGTGTGAATAACCTCGGAGTAAGAGATATAATTCCACCCCCATTTCTATGTACTATCAGTATCAATTATTTCCCTGGCCAATTGGTACTCTAACCCGATATGATCTCCATTTATAGGTACTATAAAATTACTCTCTTTATTGTACTTATTAACCCGAATTCAATTCAATTAATAAGTATTCATATATGATAGATCTAATGAAGCTTCGGAGTCCCCTCACTTAGAATCATAACATGGAATCCTGTTCAGCGGTGAATGCACTCAATCTACAACCAAGATATAAATTCAGACTCTATATACCAATTGAAGATGCACAAAACGACTGTGAATATAGATTAATAAAGCACAATCATATATAAAATAAATTCACAAGTAGTGTTGTACGGAGTTTACATACAAAAGTTCAATTAATTCGTAAAAACCTTCACAATCCTAGTTCTACCAAAAAGGCTCTAGCCCATGATGTTACGAAGAACAATCATGGGTGTTGGATAGATCTTACCCGGATGTTTGGAAAATTACAAGATAAATTAGGAAATGAATAAAATCCTAGATGTGGGAGTCGTCACGTCCTTCTTTGTCTTGAATCCTTCTCTTGGCTCTCCTCTTGATTCCACAGACGAATCTTCAAAGTGATGGATGGATGGAGGAAAGGATGTGGATGATGGTTGGGGGGTGATCCCCCCTTGTGGGGTATAGGATGGATTTGTGGCTCTCTCCAATTCAATCTCTCTCTATGATATGATGAATAATGATGTAATCTAAACCCCTTTTATACTTGTAAAGTGCTCCTAACAGACCTTGGACAGGCTTTTATTTGAGACATACGCCAAATTTGGTAAAAGAAACCCGAAACTACCAAAAATAGCATCCAGCGACATTTTGTTTGACCAAGCCTTCAGAAGTTGAGCAAGGCCTCCAAGTCGAGCAATGGTCGAGCAAGCTCTCTGTAAGTTTTTTATGATTCTGCTCGACCAAACTTTATCTGCTCGACCAAGATGATGCTGGTCGAGCAACGTCTCCAAGTCGAGCAAGCTTGCGCAGTCTCACTGTTTCGCGCATAACTTCCACATCTGACCTCCGATTTGAGTAATTATTATACTCACGTGATCCTCTCTTCCTTGGCTTTCTATCCATATAAATAACTCATAGAAATTTCAACATTTGAATATATAACAAGTCACAGAAAGTGGCACATCCGTTCTATTAGACACAGCTTGCGCGACGTCACCACTTTGATCATAAATTTCTCGTTTGGAATCCGATTGGGGTGTTCTTTAAGCCAAAACGACCCTCTCTTCTGTGGCTTTCCAACCATATATCACAATTCCAATTCAGAGCTTCACAAGAACACAGAAAAATTATACAATTTGGACGTGCGCTTTTTCAGCATTCTTGCACAAATTGCACCTTTTCTCCAACTTTGCACTTTTGATCATTTTTCCACCTAAAACACAACAAAACACCTCAAACGCATCTTTTTCTCTAATATGTTGAATATAAGATACTTGTGCTAATATATGACAATAATTCCTATCAAAAAGGTGTTAAATTGGACACTAAAATATGCTTATTTTCACTCTCATCAAACCCCCAAACTTTCCCGTTGCTCGTCCCGAGGCAACAAAATAAAAATAAAGAGAGAGAGTATGAAAATTAGTGGGGAAACAAGGACTATGACTCATACCATATTCAAAATACATTTGTCCTCAACTTAGGTCATGCAACTCTCATTACATGTAATAATCATCTCATAGCAGACAAGATAAGACAATCACCACCAATTCAAATGCTCCATTGACATGTTCTCACGGGAAGTATATATCACTCGCACTCAAGTATAAAAGATGTACACTTATGGGTTAAGGTGTTTACGCTCATATTCAATTCAAGTGCATGTGTAACCATAATCTTGCCAAAAATCTCAAACTCTCCACCACTAAAAGTATGATTCGACAATGGGATCAAAAAGGACTTTTCTTTTGGATGTAACGTTGGCTCTTTGGTTAAGGTAGGAATTATATGGATAAGTGACTCAATACTTAGATCAAGCAAGCCTGCAGTCTTTCTCGATCTTTCATTTTCCTCATCACTTCAATTAAGCACAACATCCTCCTCAACTCCTTTACTTTTTTTCTTCATTCCAGCATAACATTTTTTCCTTCTTTTTTTTCTCTCGAGGTACCAGTTTCGGGCACTACCTCGCACATCCTCTATAGGGTACTAGATTTAAGCACTATCCTAGGGTGTTTGATTCAATGGAGTACTAGATTTAAGCACTACTTCATGATTCTCCTCAGATTCATTTTCAAGCTCAATCACTGTTTCAACACCAATTTCATTCATTCCCAATCTGTTATAGAACTCCATCAACACACTTTGAAAAACCATTGATTCTCTTCTAGAACGACAATCAAGGCTCAAAAAATTCAGATGCTCAAAGTGGTTATTTCTCGTAGGCTGCCAAAGAATAAGGTTTTTAGGCTCAACGGGGCTAACTACGGATAAACATCATTAGGTAGGGAATTATTTGGCTAAGTGACTTATAAATTCTAGGATGGCCTAAAATCATCTCCCATCATCTAACACACATGTAGTTTCAAGTAAGACAAGAGGCAAGTTCTAGAATACACGCACAGGAACGATACTCACCAGAAAAGAAATATCATGTGATTATGTACATGATCAACGAGGCTCAAAATCTCTCATGGGTTTTAACAAGTAACAGAGCACTTTTCATGGTAAGCAATATCTCACAAGTACACATAAAACTTCATACCACAATATAATTCAAGTACACTTCCTTCATCAATTTCAAAAGCATATGAATTTTAGGCACAATTTAAAAATAATAAAAGCTCATGTGGATCACAATACCAAGATCTCAACCCTTTCAAAGCACACATAAAAATTAGAATAAGAAAACGAGGGCACCTGATATATTCTTCAATGTATGCACGAACTCCTAGAATTATTCAACTCGGTCAGGTCAAGTCTCAGTGTAGAACTCGTCTTGCCACTCTTTTACCTGTTCTTTCATCAAAACTCAAGCACACCTCATCATCAAAGATTCATCAATAATAATATAGGAGAACTATAAGAAAGACTCAATTGACTATCTAATCGACTCCACACACTAGACACACCACTGAACACTAGTCAAATTGTAAAAAAATCGACACATCAAAACTGATTAAAGTTTCAATATACCGCAAAAAATCAATTCCCCTAGCAAACATTACAAAGAAAAGATTATACTCTTGGTGTTGCAATGAGGTAATAACATCACACCCCCCAAACTTAGTAAAAACGTAAGTTGAAACTAAGTTTGCAAAGAGATGTAATTGCCGATTAGTAAGCACCTTAAATATAAAAATTTCTTACTCACACGAAATAAATAAAGTAATAAAACGGAAAGGCAAGCCCCCAACAGGCGCTCATGCTTAACGTCGGAGAGTCACGATGGATGTAACCTTTGTAGGCTACTGGATCAGAGGACGGTCTTCTCGCATCCTCACCTTCAAATACTTTCTTTCCCTCTTCTTGTCTACACTCAGCACTTCACCTTTCTTGGTAACAAGTATATGATCCTTGAAATTTCCTTCCTCCCATGGCAGTCTAGACACCTCCTTGTCAATCTTCCACTTAAATTCAGAGTCATCTTTCCTATTAAAATCAAGATTAAAAAAGTTAGAAATCACATCTATGATCTTGCATGATTGAGTCTCCATAGGCATCTTCATTGCTTGATCAAGAGAGAAAATCACATTTTCATTATCCATCTGCAGTGTAAGATTCTCGGCTCTCAACCTCTTTGCTCTTTCCCACTTCTTCTCAACTAAAAGCTCACTATTCTACTCTTGGGATGGCTCTAAGGTGGTCTGAACAACTGGTGTTCTGAACAATAGGTGTAGCATTCGGTATCGAATCGGACATTGAACTGTGTTGCTCGACTTCTGCTCGACCAAAAGGGACTGGTCGAGTAGATAGGTTTTGGTCGAGCAACCCACCTGATCGGGAGCTTCCATTCACCATGTGTTGCTCGACCTCCGTTCGACTTGGGTAGTCTGGTCGAACGGATGGCGTTTGGTCGAGTAGGCCGCTTGATTGATTAGTGTGAAAATCTACAAGTTTTAGAGTCCGATTTAGCACCGTTGTGTGGAATTTATATCTGTATTTGAGAATCTTTTGATTGAATTGCATATATTTGTGTTATAGATGCTTGTGAGGTGTTATTTTGTGTTTTTAGGTGGAAAACGGGGGTAAAAAGAGCAAAAATGAAAGTCGGGAGCAAAGCCGGGCCGAAATAGGAATTGGTGAAGCATGGCACGACTCGCGCCAGCCTTGGCACAGGTCGTGCTGCACACATAGTCCAATAGTGCTGGCCATGATGTGCACGACCGCCCAGCATGCCCCGGAAGAGCACCACTCGTGCCTCACATTGCATGACTCGTGTGACACTCAAATGGATGATTTTTCAAGAGTTCTGTATATGGCTGGAAAGACAAGCAAGAGAGGATCGCGTGAGCATAAAAATTACCTCAATCAGAGATCAGATGAAGAAGTTATGAGCAAAACAGTGAGATCGCGCAGGTTGCCGAAGTGTGGCACGACTCGTGCCGACCACCCAGCAAGCACCCGTGCGCCCAGCTGCCGAGAAAAGCCGCACGCCATGCCCGACATGACCCGTCCCAACCATGGCACGAGTCGTGCCACTGCCCAGCGAAGCCCAATCGTTGTTTTCTTGGCCCGTTCGTGTTTTTTACGTGAAAAAACCCACTTTTAAGTCAGAATTCGGGATTTTTGAGTCCTCAACTATAAAAGGGACCCTTGGGGTGTTCCAAACCCTAACTCTCAATAGCTCTCCACAACCATACATACTTTTCCATACCCTTTCACCACACCATCCCATCCACCCATCCCGGGGAGTTCATCAGTGTTGCTTACTTGAGAAGGAGAACAAGGAGGTTCAGAGTCACGGAAGAGAGAACGGAGAATCACGCCATATCTAGGGTTTTTCTTATTCTTTCTTTCTTAATTTTGAATTATAGACCTATGGAATTATTTTCATACCTAACCATGGGTATTTCTTGTAACACCATGGGCTAGTACTTCTTGGATAGTGCTAGGTTTTGAAGGTTGAATTGGTTTGAATTGATGACCTAGACTAGGTTATGGATTTCTACAGTATTCTTATTTCAGTATTAATGTTTTGAATTGAGATTGATATTTTTGTCTTATATGATCTGTCCTTATTCATAAAGATGCCAATTACCTTTGCATGTTTAAGATTATTGCTTGTGTCATAAAGTAATTATATTTGTCTATCTGTTATGGGTAAAGGGGACTTAACCATATAACCTTTATTCATTAGAATAATTAATATTGGACGCTTAATATATCTATTAATTACCAGATTTGGTTTCTTAGATTGTTAAGTGGGAATTGAAGTTTATTTCTTAAGTACCTAAAAGGGAGTAGGAGTTAATTTTCTGAATCTGAGGGTTTGAACTAGATTTATGTGTTCGTTTACTTTACCAAATGGATTTAACATAATTGTGTGATGCTTTCATAAAATCTGCAGGAATTCTAATCGATTGTCTAGTGACTTGATTTGACCAATTTAACTGATTTCCTAGTGCTATCTATCTTATCTCTTGAACACTTCATATTTATTTTAATTGCTATTTTGTTATTTTTAGTACTTATTTTTTGCATCTTTAATTTAGGTAATTCTCTTAGATACCCAGATTTGTCTTATATTAGAATAGTCATAAATAGGTTTAAATAGTAAGTCTAGAATTATCCTTTGGGTTTGATAATAGACTTGGTCACAACCTTATCTGCAACTGATTCCCTACACTTGGGGACACGCAAAAAGGTGAACAAGCAAGTGGCGCCGTTGCCGGGGATAATTTCCTAGGCTTTACTATTTAATTCTTTTGTGATTTATTTTAATTTAGGACGTTAAATTTTTATTTGATTTTATTTTTATTTTATTTTTATTTTATTTTGATCCAAACTATTCTAATCAGCTGCGTGAGCACAAGTAAAATTAGCTAAGATAGTTGACGATGAACAAAGGGCCCTGCCTCCCATTCGGGACCAGTATAAGCTGAAGCATACCACGAATACTGGATTGAATGGACCCACAATCACTGCAGAGAGTTTTGATTTACCGTTGGGACTGATCCGGATGGTACAAGCACAGCAGTTTAGTGGTAATCCTTTGGAGAGTCCTAGTGAGCATCTGCAATTATTTGATGAGTATGCAAGGACGCAGAAGCATAGGAATGTTCCAGAGGATGCTAACAGAATGAGGCTTTTCCCATTCTCACTAACGGGGAAAGCCAAAGAGTGGTACAATAACCTTCCTGCAGGATGTTGTACTACATGGGAGCAGTTGGCAGATAAGTTCTTGAATAAATACTTCCCTCCTTCCAAGAGCTTTAAGGTGAAGCAAAAGATCACATATTTAAACAAGGAGCCTTGGAGAGTTTCTATGAGGCGTGGGAAAGATTCAAGGTCCTGTTGCGTTGTGGTCCACAGCATGGATTTACAAAAGACACTTATTTAGTCTTTTTCTATCAAGGCCAAAGGAGTGAATCAAGAGTGTTGGTGGACGCAATAGCAGGAGGATCAATCTTCAAAAAGTCAGCAAATGAAGCAGAAGAGATCTTTGTGGAGATGGCATCTAACACGTACGATTGGCCTATGGAGAGATCAGATGGAGTCGTTTTTGATAAAGTGGCAAAAGTTGAAGTTCAGGTCAACAACAGTGAGCTATCAGAATTAAAGAGTCAACTCAGTGAGCTGCATAAGAAGATGGATCGTCTCGGACTAGGAAACTGAGGAGAGGAAGCTAGAATGGCTAGAGATGAGGATCAGATGGAGGAAGCGAATTATGCTATAGGTCATAATTTTCAAGGAAATTACAGAAATAGACAGAATTTCAAGCCTAGTAACCAGCAGTGGGGAAGGAATGACCAAGGAAATTCCAACTTCAACAATCAGAGAAGGAATGAAAATCTGTCATATGGAAACCCAAGTAATGCAGTGGCACCTCCTCCAGGAATTAATCCATCCCATAAACCAATTGAAGGAAAAGCACCCATGGATGATGAGATGATAATGCTGATGAAGCAGCAAGGGGACCAAATAAAGCAGCAAGGGGAGTAGTTGAACTTGATGGTCAAGCTGATGATGTCTACCAATGAGCAATCAGAAATCAGGCAGAAAGAGAATGAGAAGAAACATAAAGAGACTGATATTGCTCTTGGACAATTACATGTTACAGTTGGAAGATTAGATCAACAAGGTAAGTTTCCATCCCAAACAATGACGAATCCAAAGGAACAAGTTATGGCCGTCACCCTAAGGAGTGGAACAAAGTACAAAGGTCCAAAAATGCCATCGGAACAGGCTGGAGTCAAAAAGAAGGTAAAAAAATCAGACGAGAATGAATACTTTGGTGCTAACAAGCCGCACGACTCGTGCCAAGATGGGCACAACTCGTGCAGCCATGAAATCAGTGCACCCGAAGCATCGTGCCGTTAGACAGGCAAGGAAAATGACCGCACGACTCGTGCAGAAAACCAACATGACTCATGCTGGGGCCAACAGACTGCCGATTATGCCGCGCGCATATTGCAGCATAAGTCAGAAAATGCCGGCATGACCTGTGCACCTGTCCAGCACGACTCGTGCCCTTCTCCGGCAGAAACATCAAAAATTCATCCCGACCATTGTGTTGTCGAACTCGTCCAGAATGATCCCCAGGTCCCTAAAACTGCTGAAAATTCGAAAGAACCTGAAGTTAGATTAAAAAAATGGCAGATAGCTAAGGCAGCAAAAAAAGAGAAAGAAAAGAAAGAGGAATTTGAGAAGGATATTTAGGGCATTACAAAGACAAAACATCTAATTCCGTTTCCATAGCAATTTTTTAAGAAAGGATTGGATGAGAAGTTTCAAAAGTTTTTGGAGATATTTTAGAAGATCCACATTAATATTCCTTTCGTAGAAGCCTTAGAAGAGATGCCTAACTATGCAAGGTTCTTGAAAGACATCATATCTAAGAAGAGGAGTCTGATGGGAGGTGAGTCAGTGAATAAGATAAAGAGCTGCAGTTCTGTGATACAAAAGAAACTTCCTACAAAGTTGAAAGATCCGGAGAGCTTTACCATACCTTGTGAGATTGGACATGGACAAGCTAAGAGAGCCTTATGTGATTTGGGGGCGAACATTAATTTGATGACACATTCCGTATTCAAGAAACTTGGTTTGGGGGAGCTGAAGCCGACATCTGTAGCATTGCAGCTTGCTGATAGATCCTTGACCTACCCAAGGGGGGTAGTTGAAGATGTTTAAGTGAAAGTTGGAAAGTTCATATTTCCAGTGGACTTCATTGTGCTAGACATGGAAGAAGAAGAAGATGACAGAGTTCCCCTAATTTTGGGAAGGTCGTTCCTTGTGACTGCAGGAGCAAACATTAATGTGAAGAAGGGGGAACTTAAGTTGCAAGTTAATGATGAAGAAGTCGTCTTTTCACTTGAGAGAGTTATGAAGTGGCCTACTGATATGCAAGAGTGCAGAAGCATCAAAGATGTAGAGGGAGCCGCAGAAGAGAGCTTGCCTTTGATCCTGTCAAAGGATCCTGTTGAAAAATGCCGAATCAAACTTCTTGCTTTTCTTTCTACTGATTTTGATGACAGGTATGATGAGCTTTCTAATGGATACATTGAATACTTACAGAAATCTGATTACAGGAATTTAGCAAGAAAGCTTAAGCCGACTGCAGCGTAGTTGCAAGTGTAGGAGACACAACACCTTTAAAGGTGGCGGAGGATGTAGTAGTTAAGGTTAAGAAGAAGGAGCATCGCTTGAAGCATTATCATCATCGCGGTGAAGTGGAAGTTCTATTTGTGGATTTCTTGACTTGATTTACACTACTTCTTCGGGCTCAATGACGTTAAATAAGAGCGCTCGGTGGGAGGCAACCCACCGTTTTATTACTTTTATTTTATTTTGTTTGTTGTGTCTTGTGCTAGGTGAATTATACTCAAGGTGCGTGCTTACACTTCAGGTAATAACATCCTTTTAAACTTAGATTCAACTCACATTTTCATCTAAGTTTGAGGAGATGTGATGTTCTTCCCTTGTTCCATTCGTACCCAGGTATGTTTACTCTGCATTGTTTTAGTGTCTGTGTACTTGGAAGTCGATTTTTTTTAGAACTTTTGAATTTTATTCGATCTTTCGAATTTTTTGCGACTATCCAAGTATCTTATGTGTTTTTGTTCGTTTTTGTGTGTCCTTTGGTGCACTGTCATTAACTTTTATCTTTCCAATACTTCTACCTCTCCTGTGATGATGAGTTTTGTGTTTGAGCTTTATTGATTGAGAAAGGTATTGAAGTGGCAAAGTGAGTTCTATCTGAGGCCTACGCCTGACCGAGTTGAAAAATTTGAGGAACTTACAAGATGTGAAGGAAATTGAAATCAGGTTACTTCGTTCTTTATTCTAAATTTTTCTATGAGCTTCGAATTCTTATGAGTAAGGAGCATGATCTTTATATTTTATGACCTGAATTTCATGGGGATCTATGAGCTTTTATGATGCCTTTGATTAGATGTTGATTATGATTGATAAGGGGAACATGCTTTAATTCTTAAGTGCTTGAAGTTCTTGATGTGCTTGTTGTGATGTATGCGTAGCCTTGAAGAGTGCTCGTTCATTCTATGAAAAAGCCAAGTGAGATTTGAGCCTTTAAATCATGTTACATGATGCATGATATTTTTATTCTTGAGCGTATCATTCTTCTGCGTGTATTCTAGAACTTACCTTGAGTCTCCTTGAATATTCGAGAATAGTCTAGTGGATTATGGAAATGATATTAGGCCATCTTTGATTTTTAGCCCATCTTTTTCATACACTTTACCTGTATTCATTAAATCCTTAGTCAGCTTGTTGAGCCTTGAATATCCATTCTTTGAATAACCCGTTTGAGCTTAATCAGTATTTGATTTTTCTTTGTTTTACTTGGATCAATTGAGTAATTGTTGAGGAGGTTAGAAGAAGAATGTGAATAAGTTGGAATTGAAAAGGATGATGAAGAAAGGATCGATCAAAAGATAAAATTCATGGAGTAGTGCTTGAATCTAGTACTCTATGAAACAGACACCCTAGGGTAGTGCTTAAATCTAGTACCCTATGGAGGATCGATTGGGATAGTGCCTAAAACTGGTACCCCATTCAAAAAAGTGAAGGAAGAAAAAAAGATGGAGTTGAAGAGTTAGAGAAAATTGAAAGAAGATGGTTGTTGTTTTTAAGTTGAGGAGGAGTGGTGCTTGAAAACAAAGTGATGATGAAGAATGAAAGATCAAGAGGGAACGAGCGCATGATTGATCTAAATTTGAGTCACTTATCCATAAATTCGTACATTTTCCAAAGAGCCTACGTTACAACCAAATAAAAAGTCCTTTTTGATTCATAATTTGCTGGCTATAAGTAAAAGGAGAGTTGAGACAATAGGCAAGCTTATGGTTACGCATGCACTTGAATTGAATTTGAGAGCACTTATATAAACCCAAATGGTGTACACTTTATACACCATGAGTGTGAGAGTTACACTATATATATCCTGTGAGCATAGGTGGATTGAGCACTTGAATTGGCGAAGTAATTATCTTAACTTGCATGTTTTGAATGAATTGATACTTTTGAATTTGAAGTTATGTGAACCAAGTTAAGATTAATTACACATTTGAAGGCTTAGTTGATGTTTGATCCTTCCATTTGAACATGACTTTCCATCTCATTATTCTCTTGGTTTGTCGTTGATAGGGGTTTTCTCAACACACAAATTAATCCTCAAGTATTAAGGATATCAATTGTAGTCGCGAAGATGACCAAGTTACAATATCGAACCCACGGGACGGTTAAATATCAATTTCGTTATATTCTAGTATACTTTAGACTATGTTTGGCAATTGTAAAGGTTTTAGGAATAATAACTTCTAATCGAAATAGCAAAAAGAAATAGTAAGAGTAGAGAAAAGTGAGTTGTGATCAATAAGAATAATAGGTAGTTCGTCGGGTCATCCAGTTTCACTAGCAATTCATATTTTTATGTGATGGTGTCCGACTCTGCCCTGTGGTTTGTGGACGCATCACTAGACCATGCAAGTTTACTCTATAGACACAAGTAAATATGCGCTTGACACGTGTGAATAACCTCGGAGCAAGAGATATACTTCACCCCCCTTTCTAAGTACTATCATAATCAATTATCTTCTACGTCTAGAATCTAACCCGATTTGATCTCCCTTTTTAGGTACTATAAAGTTATACTCTTCATCCTATTCATCAACCCGAATTTAATTCAATTCATGAATATTCATATAAGACGGTTCTAATAAGACTTCGGAATCCCTTCACTTAGAATTATAACGATAAACCCTGCTCAGTAGTGAACGCACTCAACCAATAACCATGTTATGTATTCAGACTCTACACAACGATCATTGATGCACAAAACGACTATGAGTATGGATTAAATATGCAATCTTATATAAAACAAACCACAAGTAGTGTTGTACGGAGTTTTACACACGAAATATGAATTACATCATGAAACTTTCATAACTCTAGAACTACCAAGGCGGTTCTAGCCCATGATTGATCTAGGAACAATCATGGTTAGATTGATCATTCTTATTTGAACCTTCAGCGAACTTCTGTCACAGCCCTCCGGATGGAACACCACTTCTACTCTTGTCTCTCTTATGATTGATGATCAAAAGCTCTCCTTTATCTCTGTATGAGCCTCCTTTTATACTTGTAATCACGTCTCTAGGGCTTGGAATGGGCTTTCTAAGTGATCTCACGCGTTTCGGCCTCGAAAATCCGGATAAGGTAAGTTCTCGCACGCAGGTTCGACCTCGTCAAACAGGTCGAACAAATGGCCACAGGTCGAACAACAGGTCAAACCCCGCTACTGGAAGAATTCTGCACTGGTTCGACCTCTTGAACAGGTCGAACAACTTAGGCCTTGGTCGAACCCCAGGTCGAACCTCATCACTGGACAATTCCCGCTCCCGATTCGACCAACTGGCAAGTTGAACTAAAATGTCGTGGTCGAATCCTCTTTTCCGCGAACTGGTTCGACCACGGTTTGACCTGATGGACAGGTCGAACCACTCGAACCCTGATCGAATCCTCTTCTGTCAGCTCGGCAATGCTAGTTCGACCTGCTGGAGAGGTCGAACCCTCCTCCAACCAGGTCGAACCCTCCTCATTCTTGGGCGGTTTGCATGGCTTCGACTCCGTCTCTTCAATTCTTGGCACTTTCACTCCGTTTTTTGCTAAGAAAACACTCAAATAGCTCCACTAACACCTGATTCATGCTAATTCACAATATATATAGGTTTTCCACCTATTTCCACATCAAAACTCTCCAAAGCTAGCACAAAACATATTGCCAAACTTGTGAATTTACACACTCATCAAACCCCCAAACTTGCATGTTGCTCATCCCGAGACAACTAATTTAAACCACAGGAGTCGTGTATAATTCAACAAGATCAAGTACAACACATATTACACATGCCACTTCATTGAATCAAACAAGAATTACTTGCATCATATATTTCACTCATGTAAAATCAATCCAATCACACACCATTCGGAGTACTAAGTAATCTCGCTGACAAGATAAGTCTTTACTCTCTTTTGCTCAAGTGCGTGAGGCACTATAGACTAGTATAAACACTCATATCAATTCATATTCACGCGTAACCATAAGCTTGGCAAAGGTCTCAAAAATCAACTCACATCAAATTAGTACTAGGATCACAAAGGACTTGTTTCTAGGTTGTAATGTTGGCTCTTTGGAAAGGGTAAGAAAATTTGGACATAGTGACTTAAGACACTAGTAGAGAGTTACCTTGGAGGTTCTTGATTCTCATTCGGCTTCATATTCTCCTCCAATTCTTCTCTTGCACTTGCAATTTCATATATTTTCCTTCTCTTCCTTGCATCAACATCATTCTTCTTTTGATCGCTCGGGTACCAGTTGTAGTCACTACCCTTCTCGAACATCATTCGACTGCTTCTTAGAACTAAGCAATTCGGGGTACCAGTTTCAGGCACTACACTTAACAAGATTTAACCATGTACTTTTCTTACTAAACCTCATTCTACCTTCCTTTACTTCACGCACACTTATTCACCTTACTCTCTCTACCAATGAATAGGGTATTTTCAAAGCTCAAATAAGGTAATTAAGGCACTTTTAATTGGCTTGCCAAAGAAAAAGCTTTTAAAAGGCTCAAATAGGGCTACCAAAGGTTAATAAAATCATTAGGAAAGGTAAAATTTGGGTAAGTGACTTAATTAATCAAAAATATGGCCTAAGATCATGTCCTAGTATTTCATCAATTGTAAGTCTCACACAAGACTCCAAGCCAAGTTCTAGAATACGTTCATACGAATGATTCTCTCAAAAATTAACTATCATGATTAATCATGATAAAGGCTCAAATCCTCACATAGGTAATTAATTCCTAGTACTCCTCATAGCACATAATCAAGATCAATTCCTCATGAATTCCATATACTTAACAAATTATACATGCTCTTTCCAATGAAAATAAACACGTAAACACATGAATGCACAGAATCAACAACCCATATACAAATCAATGATACAAGATCAACTATATCAAGTACATGCCACTCACACATGAATCACACCCCAATCTGTAAGAATAAAAAGAAGAATGGGAGATAAGATGAATCGGAGAAGCCAAAAGAAAACCTGAAACTACTCCCTAGGAGCATCATCATCCTCATCATCATCTTTGTCATCCTCATCCATCCTATTCTCCACAGCTCGGCACAGACTGGTAATGTGCCTATCCATCATATCCACTCGACTACTCACTCTACCAACACGCTCCTCCAAGGCAGAGTACCTCTCGTTCAGCGTGGCGTAGTTGGCGTTAGCGAGCGCGAGCTGCTTGTTCGTCTCCTGCTGCGCACTACTACTGCGACCAGCTGCTCATGAATCAAGCGAAGCTGCTCCCGGGTACCTGGAACTGCTCGCCGCTGCTGCGGTACCGGAGCATGCTGAGGCGCATCATGCTGCTCTTCTTCCGGAATCTCCATCTCTGGCTGCTCATCTACCTGATCATCCTCTTCAGGCTGCTGTGGCTGAGGTGGACGGAACTTTCCTTGATCAATGATCTGCTGTAACTCAGCCATCCTCCCCTCAGCACACATCTGCGCTACCGCTCTCCAATCACCACCCGACTTCACTGCCATGGATAAGGCGGTATGTCCGAGAGAATTCATCAACTTATTCCTGGCTTCCCGAATAGTTGTCAAGTTGCTCACGTCGAAAGGGAACATAAATTCGAAAGGCTTGAGACCCCTCGTGAAAAACCAATCTCCATCTCTAAAATGGGCAAATCCTCCCTTCATGCACGTGCTCATCATCAAATTGGGTTCTCCTTCTACTGGTGTAAAACCGGTGAGATCCAAGTTGTAATGCTCAGCCACGATCGTCAGTAACCCTCCAATATTCACCTTTTGAAATCCAATGGTCTTGAATCGATGCAGCTGCGCAATGAAATAAGCTCCAACATTGAACTTCACCCCGTTCAGCATACACCAAAGGACGTAAAGCTCTCCTCTAGATACAACACTCCCCTCTGAGCGGGCAAATAACGTGTTGCTCAGGACGCGGTCCATGTACCTCAAGACTGGGTTCTTTATTGCGGAAGCACGAGCCTGTCTGATTTTACAATCTCGAATCTCCCCGGTGATCTCCCTCCAAAACCGATTTGCACCGAATGCAGCATTTTCTAATCGAGGGATCTCCAAAGGCGTCTCAAACAACTCATTGAAATCCTCAGACATCCATTTCCTACTCACTCCGCCAAGCTGAAACGTACACTGATATGGGTAACCAAGTGGGTCCTTCTACATCTCAAACGAGCAAACTACTTCCGCTGTAACATGGAAGTATGTCGGCCTCTTCAACTCCATGAATCTTCGGATCCCTACTTGATCGAACATCCAAAATATGTCATCCCCTATTCTCATTATCCTCATCGCTTCATCATCTTGGTATCGAGTGCGAGCTATCTTGTCTGAAACTTCTTCCCACTTCTCTTTGATCTCATCCCAATCTTGCATATGAATCTTGAAATTTTCGGGTAGACGATCTTGCAGCCTTAGTTTCCTTGTCACCTTGTCCAAATTCGAAGGCCTGTCATGCCTCTTCTTCGATCTTTCCTCCTCTGCCTTTCCCTTACCTTTACTTGATCCTTGTCCCTTTCCTGAAAACCAATACTTCAATCCAACCAACAAGACAAGAAAGCAAGTATTTGACTAGCACATCACATACTCTACTCAAGACTTCAAGCATCAATGCATAATCACTCCAACTATCGTCTCAACACCACTTGCTTATTCAACATGCTCAAAAACATTTTCAATCACACTTATTCAAATAATCAACAAGCATGCATCAACAATTCAAGCAATTCAATCAAAAGTTCAACATGTTTCCCTTAATGAACTACTTCAATTTCATCAATTTCAAACCAAATCAACATGCTCATTCTATTAGATGTTCTATATCCTTGATCAATCCTCATAAAAATTCAAGTTCTATCAATAATCAAACAACCTAAAACCAAGAAACAAGAATTCATATGAAACAAATCACAATATCAACATTCACCATGAAATTCAACCATACTCAACATCAATCCTCTTATTCACAATGAATTTCATACCTAAACCTTCAATCCTAGAGTAATTGAGTTGGAAAAACATACCTTTTGACTTGCCCATGGTGAATAATCGATCAACAACACACAACAACCAAAAATCGCGACCAAGCCCTAATTTGCGACGAAAATCGCCCAAATCCGCGCTCAACTCGTAAATTCAAGGTGTAATTTTGTGTAATCAGTGTGCAATCAAGTGTAATCGAAGAATTTGTGTAATGGTGTAGAGGTTCGAAGAGGGTTCGAGGTTTGGTGTTTCGAAAAAGTGATCGAACCCTTCGAAAAATCGAACTTAAATTGCGTACCTGGCTTGGTTCGACCTCAGGTTCGACCTCCTGAACAGGTCGAACAATGACTGACGAGGTCGAACCTACCTTCTGGACAAATGTTCTTCTTGGTTCGACCTGGGGTTCGACTTGCTGATCAAGTCGAACAATCCTTGAATTGGTCGAACCCATTTTCTGGAAAATAGAGTGCTTTGAACTGACTGGTTCGACCTCAGGTTCGACCTCCTGAACAGGTCGAACAAATATGGCTTAGGTCGAACCATCTCTCTGGACAACTTCCGACTCTGGTTCGACTTCCTCTGCTTTTGTTCGACCTCCTGCACTGGTCGAACCATCCTGGTGTATGGTCGAACCATCCTTCTGACCTTCAAAACTGAGTATTCTTCATTCACTACACACTTCAAGCTTCAACACAACTCATTAGGCACAATCTAGAGCATAACTTCAGAAATTATTCCATCATTCATGAGTAACTCCGTAAAAGAAAACACAACCAAAAACCACTGAACATTAGGCAAGTTTTAAAAAATCGTCACATCAAAATCGATTAAAATTTCAATATGGCCGCAAAAACCAACTCCCCTAACAAACAATACAAAGAAAAGATTATACTCTTAGTGCTTCACTGAGGTAATAACATCACACCCCCCCCAAACTTAGTAAAAACATAAGTCGAAACTAAGTTTGAAAAGAGATGTAATTGCCGATTAGCAAGCACCTCAAATATAAAAATTTCTTACGCACACAAAAGAAATAAAGCAATAAAACAGAAGAGTAAGCTCTCAAAAAGCGCTCATATTTAACGTCGGAGAGTCACGACGGTACCAAATCAGATCAAGGTATCATCAAAAATGACACACGCATCAAACCTACAATGCTTCAACCGATGCCCATTCGCCGCGATAACGTCTTCATCTTTGTCAATAAGCTCAAAACTCCCCCCTCCTAAGGCTCGATGAATCATGAACGGACCCGTCCACTTAGACTTCAACTTGCCTGCAAAAAGCTTCAATCGAGAGTTAAAAAGTAGTACCTTATCTCCTTGCTTGAACTCCTTGTATGAGATCTTAGAATCATGCCACCTCTTCATTCTTTCCTTATAAATCTCTGAATTCTTGTAAGCACGACTCCTAAATTCATCCAATTGATTCATGTGAGTTATCCTCAACTCCTTCACATCCTTGAGAGTCAAGTTCAAGCATCGCAAAGCCCAAAACGCTTTGTGTTGAATCTCTACGGGTAAGTGGCACGGCTTCCCATAGACAATTTGATACGGTGACATATCTAACACCGTCTTGTAAGCGGTTCGAAACCCCCATAACACATCATCGAGCTTTATAGCCCAATCCTTTCTATTAGTTCCTACCACTTTCTCTAGAATCTGTTTTACTTGACGGTTGGAGACCTCTGCTTGCCCATTCGCTTGCGGATGATAGGGTGTAGTAACCCTATGCTTAACACCATAATCCTTAAGCACCTTCTCAAGAAATTTATTGACGAAGTGAGAACCTCCATCACTAACTAATGCTCTAGGAACTCCATAACGGGCAAAAATATGCTTCTTCAAGAAAGATAGAACAATTTTCGAATCATTTACACGAGTAGGAATTGCTTCCACCCACTTTGAAACATAATCCACAGCAAGAAGAATGTAGAGAAACCCATTCGACGGGGAAAAGGCCCCATAAAATCGATCCCCCATACATCAAATATCTCCACAACTATGCTAGGCTGCAGTGGCATCTCATCTCTTCTACCTATATTTCCCATGCGCTGACATCTATCGCAAGACGCCACATAGCTCTCACTATCTCTAAACAATGTAGGCCAATAAAGAGCGGATTGAAGTACCTTAGCTGCAGTCTTTTGTGCTCCGAAATGCCCCCCATTTGGTTGTGCATGGCAGAACTCAAGCACACTCTCCATTTCCATCTCGGGTACACATCTTCGGACAATAGAATCTGTACATATCTTGTAAATAAACGGATCATACCATATAAATGTCTCAACCTCCCTTCTAAATTTCGCAAGTTGATATCGGTTGAGATCCCTTGGAATTTCTCCAATGACAATGTAATTAACATAATCCGCGTACCATGGATCCATACCTTGCGCTGCGACCACACATGCTCGCTCAGTCCCTTCAACAGCCACAGCTATGATCTTCTCATCAGGGAACATCTCTTCAATATACTCAAAAGAATTATCACAATGCTCCCTAGTCTCCAACCTTGACAAGTGATCTGCCAACACATTTTCTGTTCCTTTCTTATCCCGAATCTCCATGTCAAATTCCTGAAGTAGTAGAATCCACCTTATAATTCTAGGCTTTGTTTCCTTCTTCTCCATCAAATACCGAATCGCTGAATGATTCGTATACACAATCGTCTTCATGCCAACCAAATACTGACGAAACTTATCGAATGCATACACAACAGCCAAAAACTCCTTTTCAGTCACCGTGTAATTCTTCTGTGTCGCATCGAAAGTCTTACTCGTGTAGAAAATGGCGCAGAACTTCTTCTCCCTTAGCTGCCCGAGCACCACACCCAGTGCTACATCACTTGCATCACACATAAGTACAAACGGTTGAGTCCAGTCCGGTGTGATCAAGATGGGGGCAGTAATTAGCGCCTCCTTCAAAACTTGAAAAGCTGTTAGACACTCATCATTAAACACAAAAGGAATATCCTTTTCAAGTAAATTAGATAAGGGCTTAGAGTATTTTGAGAAGTCTTTTATGAATCTCCTGTAAAAACCGGCGTGTCCAAGGAAGGACCGCATTCCTTTTTCATTGGTCGGTGGTGGAAGCTTCTCAATTGCCACCACTTTAGCACGATCTACCTGCAATCCCTTGGCGGAAACATGATGCCCAAGAACAATCCCATCCTTCACCATGAAGTGGCACTTCTCCCAATTCAAGACAAGATTAGTTTCTTGACACCTCTTCAAAACAATAGCAAGGTTAGACAAACAAATATCAAAAGAAGCACCAAAAACTAAAAAATAGTCCATGAATACTTCCATGATCTTTTCTATCAACCCATCAAAAATCGCCATCATGCATCTCTGAAAAGTAGCAGGCGCATTACACAATCCAAACGGCATCTTCCTAAAAGCAAAGGTCCCGTAGGGGCAAGTAAAAGTGGTCTTTTCTTGATCCTCGGGAGCAATCATGATTTGGTTGTACCCTGAGTATCCATCCAAGAAACAATAAAACTCATACCCTGCAAGACGATCTAACATTTTATCCATAAAAGGAAAAGGAAAATGATCCTTACATGTGTTCTCATTTAATTTCCTGTAATCCACATATGTACGCCATCCCGTAGGAATCCTCGTGGCTATAGCTTCTCCATCCTCAGCTTTCACTACAGTCATGCCCCCCTTTTTAGCAACTACATGCAATGGACTCATATGGGGACTATCACTAATAGGATATATAATTCCAGCATCCAACCACGTAAGGATTTGCTTTCTCATCACCTCTTGAATTGCGGGATTCACCCTACGCTGATTTTGAACACTCGCCTTGGCTTCATCCAACAACCTAATCCGATGCATACAATACGAAGGGCTAATACCTTTCAAATCATCTAGTGACCACCCTATTGCAGACTTGTACTTTCTTAAGACATCTAATAACTCCTCAAGTTGATCATCATTAAGGGAAGAAGATACAATTACCGGATATTTTTCATAATCACCAAGAAAAGCATACTTCAAGTGTTCCGGCAATGGTTTCAACTCCTCCTTTCTTTCTTCCACTGGAGTGCTTTCGTTATCCAAAGGCAAGTACCTCCTGGTCCATTTGACTTCTTCCACCTTAGTTCTTTCCAATTCAAACCTGTCATCACCCAAAGCAAGTAAGTTTTCAAGAAATTCAATACATACCTCGTTAGAAAGTCCGTCAAGCTCCGTAGTGGGATAAGTAAGAGACTCCATCAAACATGTCTCAAGAGGATCCTTTGACAAGATCAGAGAAATATCCTCCTTCACAATCTCTTCCACCACGTCAATACTATAACACTGGGACTCCATTGGCATCTTCATTGCTTTGTCCAAATTGAAAAGTACTTCTTCTTTGTCCATGCGTAGCTTAAGTTCTCCCTTTCGAACATCTATCATAGCTCCAGCCGTAGCAAGGAATGGCCTCCCCAAGATTAAAGGAACATTATCCTTGTCATCATCCATTTCTAGTACAAGGAAATCCACAGGAAAGACTAGCTTCTCTACCTTTACAAGAACATCTTCAACAATACCTTTCGGAAACGTCATTGATCTATCTGCCAATTGGAGAGCTACAGTCATCGGGGTCAACTCCCCCAAACCAAGCTTCTGAAAGATGGACAACGGCATCAAATTGATGCTCGCCCCTAGAACGCACAAAGCTCGCCGTGCTGGCCCTTTCCCGATCTCACATAGAATCGTAAAGCTCCCCGGATCTTTCATCTTTGGTGGCAACTTCTTTTGAATAATTGAGCTACAATTCTCAGATAAGTTTACCGTTTCAACTCCGGTTAAGCTTCGCTTCTTCATCAATATGTCTTTAAGAAATCGAGAACAATATGGCATCTCCATGATGGCCTCTGAAAAAGGGATGTTCAAGGCTATCTTGTTCATTATCTCTGAAAACTTCTTGAACTTCTCTTCCAATCCCTTCTTTACTAGCTTGTAGGGAAACGGTGGAGGTATCTTTGTTTTGGGAATCCCCCATTCATCACGATCAACCTTCTCCGCTTTCTTCTTTTCAGCTCTTAATCGCTTAGCTCTTTCCCATTTTTTCTCAGCTATTATATCTGTACTTTGCTCATTCCGTACCACTGGAGTTGCATCGACATCAAAAGGAACATCAGGTGCATCAATAAAAATATCTTGGCGAGGTTCGACTTGGGTTCGACCAGTTTGTGAGGTCGAACCAGGTTTGTATTGGTCGAACCTCTCTCCTGGAAGACTGATCTCATTCTGCTCCTGAGGTTCGACTTGGGTTCGACCAACATTGGAGGTCGAACAATTTCCCCCGATGTCGAACCGCTTAACTGTATAATTTCTATCCTCCAGTTCGACCTGGGTTCGACCTGATAGGTTGGTCGAACAATCACGATCGTGGTCGAACCGTTCCTGTGACAAAACAGAGTGCTCTTGCTGATGAGGTTCGACCATGGTTCGACCTATTGGGTTGGTCGAACAATCACGATCGTGGTCGAACCGTTCCACTGTATAGTTTCTACCCTCCGGTTCGACCTGGGTTCGACCTGATAGGTTGGTCGAACAATTACGATCGTGGTCGAACCGTTCCTGCGACAAAACAGAGTGTTCTTGCTGATGAGGTTCGACCATGGTTTGACCTGTATGCCAGGTCAAACCCTCTGAGTGTTGGTCGAACCGAGGCTTAGAAGATTCCAACTTTGATTCCGGCCTCATTGGTCCCTCGTACTGCGTTCCCGACCTCAGTGTGATGGCATTACACGACTTTGGATTCTCTATACTCTGAGATGGAAACTTCCCTTTGCCTACAGATTGAGTCAATGTGTTCACATTCTCTACAATTGTACTGATCAACAACGTGAGATCTTTCACTTGAGTGGTCAAATCTCTGTGGTGATCATCAATATTTTTCTCAAGTTTGGCCTCCAGGCGGTTCACTCTTTCATCATTCTTTACCATGTACCTGTTCACAGTATCCTCAAAACCAGGCTTCCCTTCTTCCACCTTTTCTCCCGGATCAACACCCATCGGAAGTTGCACTGTATTGTTCGTATTGCTCCATGAAAATTCGGGCCTCCTTGGTTGCTGTTGATAACTACCAGAGGGACCACGATTGTTAAAGTTTCCTCGATAGTTCCCTTGGTAATTCCGATTTCCTTGATTTGGGTACCTCGTTCCTTGAATACTTTGACCCATGGCATAATTTGCTTCCTCCAATTCTTCTTGGATGGTTCCATTATTCATCATCTCTTGCTGCATGATTGGCACTCGTTGAGATATCTCGCTGATCTGCTTCTGTTGAGACTCAAGTAGCTTGTTGATATTAGACAAGCTCGAAACGATCTCATCCTCTCTCTTTGTTTTCACTACTGCTTGTTCAACCTGAGCTACCTTTCCAAGAACATACGTACCTCTAACTCTATCAGTAGGCCAATCCCTCGAATTCATCGATATGTCTTCAAACAATTTCTCGGCCTCAACGGATGACTTTGTAAGCAATGCTCCATTAGAAGAAGCATCAAGTAGCACTCTTGATTCACAGTCCAATCCATTATAGAATATACTGATATATTGGGCTTTAGATAACCCATGTTGAGGACACTTCCTGAGCATGTCCTTGAATCTATCCCACGCTTCATGAAATTTCTCACCTCCACTGATAGCAAATTGGTTAATATCTTGCTTCATCTTAAACACCTTCGAAGGTGGCATATACCTTTCCAAGAACCTTAACTTCAATTGCTCCCACGTGGTGCACTCAGCTGCGTTAATAGTATCGTACCAATCCCTCGCCTTTTCAGTAAGCGAGAATTTGAACAAAAGAATCTTCCTAGCATCTTCATGTTCTCCTACGTCTTTTTGAGTACTTGCATAACCCAAGAACTTGTTCAGATGCTGCTGCGGATCCTCGAAAGACCCTCCTGAAAAAGAGTTTCTTTCGATCATGCTAATAAGAGCGGGATGAAGATCGAAAGCCGTGTTAGTTCCCCTTACTCCTAAAAGCTCATAATTTCCAGCCCCATTATTTCTGAAAACCTCTCGGATGGCTAGATTATCCGGATTCGCTGCCATGTTGACTGTTTCTACTTCCAAATTGACTTCAGTTGTAGCCTCAATCGTCTGCAAAATCTGCTCGTCAACCTTGGCTCCAAAATTCAGAGCTTCAGTTTGGTCAATTGTCTTTGCCTTGCTCTTATTCTTCTTCTTCTTTCTTGATGATGCTCCAATCTCAGGATTATACGGTTCAAGATTACATTTCTTTGATCTTGTGAGCATACACCTAAAACGAATAAGAAAGAAAACAACAAAACAAGGTAAATAGTCCTAATAAACTAGAAATAATACAAAAAAGATATTTTACGCCATCCCCGGCAACGGCGCCAAGAACTTGATAGGGGTTTTCTCAACACACAAATTAATCCTCAAGTATTAAGGATATCAATTGTAGTCGCGAAGATGACCAAGTTACAATATCGAACCCACGGGACGGTTAAATATCAATTTCGTTATATTCTAGTATACTTTAGACTATGTTTGGCAATTGTAAAGGTTTTAGGAATAATAACTTCTAATCGAAATAGCAAAAAGAAATAGTAAGAGTAGAGAAAAGTGAGTTGTGATCAATAAGAATAATAGGTAGTTCGTCGGGTCATCTAGTTTCACTATCAATTCATATTTTCATGTGATGGTGTCCGACTCTGCCCTGTGGTTTGTGGACGCATCACTAGACCATGCAAGTTTACTCTATAGACACAAGTAAATATGCGCTTGACACTTGTGAATAACCTCGGAGCAAGAGATATACTTCACCCCTCTTTCTAGGTACTATCATAATCAATTATCTTCTACGTCTAGAATCTAACCCGATTTGATCTCCCTTTTTAGGTACTACAAAGTTATACTCTTCATCCTATTCATCAACCCAAATTTAATTCAATTCATGAATATTCATATAAGACGGTTCTAATAAGACTTCGGAATCCCTTCACTTAGAATTATAACGATAAACCCTGCTCAGTAGTGAACGCACTCAACCAATAACCATGTTATGTATTCAGACTCTACACAACGATCATTGATGCACAAAACGACTATGAGTATGGATTAAATATGCAATCTTATATAAAACAAACCACAGGTAGTGTTGTACGGAGTTTTACACACGAAATATGAATTACATCATGAAACTTTCATAACCCTAGAACTACCAAGGCGGTTCTAGCCCATGATTGATCTAGGAACAATCATGGTTAGATTGATCATTCTTACTTGAACCTTCAGCGAACTTCTGTCACAGCCCTCCGGATGGAACACCACTTCTACTCTTGTCTCTCTTATGATTGATGATCAAAAGCTCTCCTTTATCTCTGTATGAGCCTCCTTTTATACTTGTAATCACGTCTCTAGGGCTTGGAATGGGCTTTCTAAGTGATCTCACGCAGGTTCGACCTCGTCAAACAGGTCGAACAAACGGCCACAGGTCGAACAACAGGTCGAATCCCGCTTCTGGAAGAATTCTGCACTGGTTCGACCTCTTGAACAGGTCGAACAACTTAGGCCTTGGTCGAACCCCAGGTCGAACCTCATCACTGGACAATTCCCGCTCCCGATTCGACCAACTGGCAAGTCGAACTAAAACGTCGTGGTCTAATCCTCTTTTCCGTGAACTGGTTCGACCACGGTTCGACCTGATGGACAGGTCGAACCACTCGAACCCTGATCGAATCCTCTTCTGTCAGCTCGCAATGCTGGTTCGACCTGCTGGAGAGGTCGAACCCTCCTCCAACCAGGTCAAACTCTCCTCATTCTTGGGCGGTTCGCATGGCTTCGACTCCGTCTCTTCGATTCTTGGCACTTTCACTTCGTTTTTGCTAAGAAAACACTTAAATAGCTCCACTAACACCTGATTCATGCTAATTCACAATATATATAGGTTTTCCACCTATTTCCACATCAAAACTCTCCAAAACTAGCACAAAACATAGTGCCAAACTTGTGAACTTACACACTCATCAGTCGTTTCGTTGTTCGAGGACGAACAACACCTTAAGTTTGGGGGTTTGATGAGAGTGGAAATTCATGTACTTTTGAGTCCAATTTGATACTTCTTTTGGTGTATATTTGATATTATTTGCACAAATCTTAATACTTTGAATTATTATCGACTAAAAGGTGCATGAGAGGTATTTTGTTGTGTTTTGATAGGAAAAAGGATCAAGAACGCGAAGTTGGAATGAAGGATCAATTCATGCTCCTTGCAATCAAACAGACGTCCAACTTCCATAATTTTCTGTATTGTTGTGGATATCCAAATTTCTCATGTGATATATGGTTAGAAAGCTACGGAAGAGAAGATCATTTTAGCTCAAGAAACACCTCAATCGGATTTGAAACGAGAAAGTTATGATTAATACGGTGACGTCGCGCAAGCTGTTCCTGCTCAGCACGACTGTGCTCCTTTGCTTGACTTGTTACATTTTCAAATGTTGGATTTTCTATGAGTCTTGTATATGGATAGAAATCCAAGGAAGAAAGAATCACGTGGGTGCAAGAATCACTCAAATTGGAATCCGGATGAAGAAGTTATGCTACAAACCGTGAAGTCGCGCAGGCTGCTGAAGCGCGCGCGGCAGCTGCACAAGCGGGGGCATGCGTGAACAAGATGTTGCACGTTTTCCACCGTGTGAAGTATACTTCCAGCCGTGTGAGAGCTCACTTAGAGCCGTGTGAGAACTCTAGCAGCTGTGTGTGGGATATTGTTACACGATTGCTACTGTGTGACAAGACACGAAGTCGTGCGAGGAGAATTCGTGCACGGTTGCTGCCGTGCGACAACATATGATGTCGTGTCGAGTGAATCACGTACGGTGGCATGCACCATCCGTGTGAGGGTCGTGTGAATGTCGTGTGGCCCAATTTTACATGCCACATCATCTATTTTTGGGCCAGGCCCATTTCATCTGTATAAATACTCCACTTCTGATTTTCACGAGAACAGACCCCAATTCATGCCTACAGCTTCATCCCTACAGAACCTGCCTTCACCATCACCTTCCACCCCTTCCACCGGAGAGACGAACGGAGTTGCTACTTGGATCGGAGACAGAGATTCCGACGGAGATCGTAATTGAAGAGATGGGTCCTCTAAAAAGGGTTCTTTATCTTTAATTATTTTTTTTTGTTATTTTAGAACAATGGTTGAGGCTTATTACATCTTTGTGATTTGTCCTCGTAATTCCATGGGCTAAGTTTCTTTGTTGGTAATGTTAGGGCGTTAATACAGTTTTGACTATGTGATTTGATTGCCCTAAACTTAAATTTCTTATACTGCAGAATGTTTATTTCTTTATAGAAGAGGATATTTTGAGACTTCATATTATTGTGTTTTTGAGTTTTGATTCCTTTAATTATTCTTGACGGTATCACTGATTGATAGTTGATAGGATTCCTTATTTCTGCATAATAATTGTTGTTTCCTGTGATAGTCTTAAGGGATTGGCCTATAATACCTAAGAGTGTTAGACAATCAATTTGGAATATTAATTACTTGGTTAAACATCATTATTAGGTAATTGGTAAGAAGACAAAAGGGGTTAATAATCGCGTACCTAGAAAAGGAAGTCTAGTGCTCTAGTCTTGAATGGAATTTAACATGAAGTACCTATAGAGGGAGAGAGATTTAATTTCTTATTGATCCTAGGATTTTCAGCTCATTATAAGTGTTAGATCCTACCCGATCAAGGTGATTTAACTAGGTTTAGTGATCCTCTTATAAACGTCTGCAGGTAATTAATTTGGGTCTAGATAAATTAGTCACATAGTTAATTATTTTAATTCAGTTTTATTAGTTTAATTAATCATTCCCTAAAAAACTCCCGAATTTGTCTTGCAATTGAATTATCATTAATTGAATTACTTGTTAAGTTTATAACTATCTCATGGGAACGATATTCACTTGATCACACGCACTACAATCGATCCCTTACACTTGAGGGTGAAAGAAAATAGCGATCATGTATTTTGATATAATTATCATTGAGATAGTAAAACTTTTATATAACTTGACAATTATTTAGTTAGTATGCAAAAAATGTATAAAAGAACTGTAATTAGATTGAGTAACCTACTAAAATATAAACTATTAATTATTTGAGTTGATATTAGGTGCATCTGGGTCCAAGGGTGCACCCATATGTGTATAACTTTTTATTCTATTTTGTATACATGTTATTCTATTTTATATATGTATTTCTTGATAATTGTATACTTTTTTCACAATAAGTTTTTCATTAAAAAAAGTAGCATACATATGTGTATAACTTTTTATTCAATATTGTATACATATTTTTTAATAATTGTATATTATTTTACACTCAATTTTTCATTAAAAAAACTAACAATTAAATTGTGTACATTTTTGTTCATAATTGTATATATTTTTGTTTATATTTGTATACGTTTTGAAAGTGTGCACCTATCTTAGGGTGCACCCAGGTGCACAGTATAATTAGTTTAATTATCTTGTGTTTATACCTTATTTAACTTAGCATGACAATATTATAAAATGGAGCACCTAGTGTATTGTTTGTAATAAATGGTGATGTTCTAAATCTGAAAATGTGGAATGATCAACACCTTTCATTTTTTAGTATGTCATGCCCACGTATACATCATTATTTCTTACATCTTCAATTCACAACAATATGGCTGAAACTCCTTTCTTCTATAGCATTTTAGGCCCCATCAACCTCTTCTCTATAAACATTACTTGTACCAAGTATGCATGCATTTAACACCGTCTAAATAAATGATTTTATGTATAAATAGGGACTATATTGTGCACTCTTATACACTTTGTACAATAAATAAATAATTTTGAATAAATCCATTTGAAAAAAAAAAACCGATTGGGCCCAATCTTCAAAGTACTTGTGAATTAACTAGGGTTGAGTAGGGTATAATCCTCAAAGTAAACAAACCCTTAGTGTTCATTCAGTTTATTTCTCTAAGGGATCATATGATTTTAATCTTCATTGATGCTTGCTCGTTGTTCATACGAAGAATATTTCTTCTTGTGAATTGATCTCTGCATGTTTGCATGTCATGGTAGCATTTGCGTTAAACATCTTTGCCTATCATTTCTGCTTGTGCGTGACCTTTCTAGGAGCATTTATTTTAGGAACTTATTTTTTATTATTAATTGATAGTCTTTGATGCTCATTTCCTTATCGAATGTCCTGATCTTGTATGGAGTTCTTACATATCACCAATATTGCTCCTATTATTGAGTTCTATCGTCTTACCAGTTTTAAAAAACATGGCAGATTGGTTTTGTGTTTTTTTTTTGCAAGATTTAATTATTTTTCTCTTCATCAAATTATAGATTTTTGATTCAAATGCTAAAGGCGGGGTTTGTTGGAAAAATATATTTGATATATTTTATTATGATATACTTTCTTATATTAGCCTTCAATCAAATAATTTATATTTGGATAAGATTAAATTAGTTATTGATTGAAGAGAATATCAAGGACAAGGATTTCATCAAAAAGATATTGAGTTTCCATAATTAAAGGATTTGATCAAGATTTAAAGATATTGATGGAGATATTTATCTACGGTGCTTGAAATCTGATTAGGCTTTTCTGGAAGTAGATTATGCACACCATGAGCTTTTCTGGAGCAGATTACACACGTTATATTCACACGTTCTATAAGAAGCGGTAGTAGCAGATTGAAGAACACATCTCTTTTGTATCAGTTTCCCCTGTGTATTCTATTATATTCTCTCTCCGTTTAGAATTAGGTGTCATTATTCTGATTTGTTCTTGCATGAACACGTTTATACTTCCATTCATGTGATACGGATTCTGAGAGGAAGTTCGTCTATCAAAATCAGGAGATCTCATAGCAGCAGCGTTGGAGGGAGTCCATTGTACGTTGTCAAGTCCACATGGTGGCCAGATAAGTATTTAGAAGTTGTAGGTATTATCAATTAGCATCAACGGTGTTCATAGATGCTAGATCAAAGTATTTGCACAATTTTAATGAAAGAGATCTGAGGATGAGACGAAGCTTATCCCATATTTGTTTAGATCGTGTGTTTTAATGTCTTCCGCTGATATTTCATTTATGTTCTTTTAAAACGCACTTCTGAGTACTTACATCAGTAAGAACATTACTTCGAGTTCTTACATCAGTAAGAACATCAGCACACACGAGCCTTATTTTTCTAACATTATTGATTAAAAATTAATTATTTTATTTTATTTAACGGTGAAGATTAAACTAAAACCTAATCTAACGATTAAGATCGTCCAAATACACCCAAGTTGGACTCTTAAGTTATAATAATATCAATATATTCTATATTGATATTTATAGTTGATTTTTCCATTTTCTATAAATAAAGGCTAAAACTTGTATATCCCCAGGGGCACACCGTTCGCCCATACCCTTTAGTATTAAATTGTGCACCCTTTAGTATAAAGGCGTGTACTTTTTATTTTCTGAAAAAATAAAAAATATTAATGAAAAGTGTATGAATAAAATGATGTACCCTTACACACTTTGTGCACCTGGGGACATAAGAGACCATTTCATAAATAAATATTTAGAGTAGATTTGATTATAATTGATATTTTTTTCATAATTGTAAATACATAATATATATAATATATATATATATATATATATATATATATATATATATATATATATATATATATATATATATATATATATATATATATATATATATATATATATATATATATCAACTGGACAAGTAATGAGATATCACAATTTCATAATTCTATATCGTGGTGGAGATGGGATGTGTGCGGTGGAGTCGATTTCATGAAATTATGTTGGAGTAAGAGGTAGCAAACTTTATTAGGGGTGTAAATAAAATCAAGCTACTCACTACTCGACACAAATCAAATTACTCAGCACTTGACTTGAGATTCTTTAATAAAAAACTCAACTTGATAAAGAAATCAAACTAGCTTGAACAAACTTTTGTGTTATATAAGATTAAAAGTTCAGCTCGAGCTCGAGTTTGAGCTCAATTCATGAAACTATGTAAATTAAGTGTAATATTATGAAACTACTTGAGCTCGGCTCACTTTTGACTCGATAAAAGTTTGTTCAAGCTTGGTTCGACTACTTTATCAAATAAACTCAAACATACATGAAATTTGTGATAATATTTCAAATAAACTTAAACAACATTGTATTCTTCTCGACTCACTCATTTACACCTCTAAACTTTACTAGGGCTCTAATATTTATAGAGGTTCAATTTTTTAATGGATATGATCGAATGCACGAATACTATATTCGCATATAACTGATACACACAAGGGTGCTACTCTTTCAAAGTACTCTCTCCATATAAGAGGGAGATATTCATTTCCTTTTATCACATAAATTAAAAATATTATTGTTTTATGTGTAGTAAATAGTATGTATAAGAGTGATATAAATTATAATTTTATTTAAAAATAATAATAAAATTGGAGTATAGTTTATGAGTGTGGAACCCTTATGTAATGTTTGTTTTCGATAATTTTGAAAATTATGTTTCTATTTTCAAAACTCACATTTAAGTTTTAAAGATCACTCCAATATATACGTACAAACTCTAATACCCTATAACTCAACACATTTATCTTCCATATATTCTCTCTACTTAATTAATAATTTTTATCTTTTTATTTTTCCCTCTCTCTGTGTATTCTTAATTAATCTTTCTATATTTTTACATATTAATATGACATAATTTAAAATCAACCCTATTTTAAATAAAAAAACAAATTTATATCACTATTTCATTGATTTTCAAGCCACATAAATTCAAAACAAACACCACCTTATTTGTCCCCTAGGGGATGGCGGAGTGGTAGAAAGGGACTAAAACGGGGGGAGACCCGTGTTCGAATCCCCGAAGCCACTTCGTGGAGCCGGTCAGCCAGGATTTTCCTAGGTTGGTTGGGTTATCAAAAAAAAAAAACACCACCTTATTTTTATTTTAATACAAAAATGGATACTTTTTAAATGAATTTAAAAAAAAAAAGGTAAAATGGAGATTATTCTTTTTTGCGGCGCGATATTAATAGCTTGGTTTTTATACTGAAAAAAGGGGGAAGAAAGAGAAAGATGCAGATCCTTCACATCCCATGCTTGGAAGATAATTACTCTTACATGTAATCCCCATCCAAATCCCACCATCTGAACGAATGAACTGCAGTTGAAATCTGATTCTCGCTCTGTTTCTACTGACAGGATCGTTGATGAAGCTACGAAAGAAGCAGCAGTGGTAGACCCCGTGGAGCCTCACAAGATCCTTCGTGTTGCTCAAGAAAACGCCCTTCACCTTAAGCTTGTTCTCACCACCCACCACCACTGGTCACTAATTAATTTCAATTTCAATTTCTCTTCTTTTCTTTTCCTGTGGATTTTTGTTTAATTCCGTACTTCTTTACAGGATTAATTATGTTTCTATGTAACTAGTGTGTTCCTGTTCTGTTTTGCTGCTAATTCTGAATAGGACTAATTGTATCTATTGATGCTAAATTTTAATTAGCTTTGTCTTCTCGTGTTTTCCTTTTTGCTGAGAAAGAGAACTTGTGTAGACTGTAGATAATAAATTTGGAATTAAATCTCTTGCGTATAGTATATGCTCTGCAAAGAGAATCTTTCTGCAATCTTTAGTTGGTTAGATCGTTTGTAAGTTCCTGCAATCTTTAATTTGATGTTATATGGCAGGGATCATGCTGGTGGCAATGAAAAATTGAAGCAATTAGTGCCTGAGATTAAGATTTATGGGGGTTCTCTTGATAATGTCCAAGGCTGCACTAACAAAGTTGAAAATGGTGATAAATTGTCTCTTGGGGCTGATATCAATATTTTGTCACTCCACACACCATGGTATGTATTTTGGTGCATGCCTTGTCCTTTTCAGTTCATATGTGTACCATTTAGCTATTGTTTATAATTATCTTATTCTTCAGTGTGTGTTTGTGTCTTTCTTTTGATTTCAAAGAAATTATGAGGCATAACTTCTGCTTTGGCTTGCCAATTGTCTGACCATTTCCTTCTATGTTATGTACCCTTATAATTAAACTGAGGTACACATGAAGACCTTGACAGAATTCACCTTGCAATATCTTGATGATGATTCATTTCTCAAAGAGTCACTATAGTTCATATGAATATCTATGCTCATTATATACTTCTTTATGGGATAGTGTATATTGGGTTCTACAACCCAGAACACACATTTGACGTTTTCTTGAGAAACTAATACTGGGCGAGCCTAGGTTGCTCGTGCACTTGAAGAATTGGAACGATACCTAAGAGTCTTGCCTATAATTTGAGATGAGATTGTATACCTTTTAATCTGGATAATAATTGCACTGAAGGATAAATGATTTGCGGACCTAGTTTAACATTATCTCTCTGATTCTGAAGTATTAATTGATTATTCCTGCACAAATTTATCTCTGGCTTGTCAATTGTTTGCTCATTTGTTGATGACCATTCTTTCTATGTTCTTTAAGCTGAAGTCTAAACTGAAGCTTACAAGTTACTTATAAGAATGCAACATGCAATGTTATTGATGATTGTAACACCCCTAAATTTTAAATCAATAAATAAGATTTAACTTTGCAATTAGTTATCTTAATTAAGGAGAACCTTTCATCTTCTCCTCACTTATTTCACAAACTTTAACAAATCAATTCATTTTCTCATAAACCTTTCAATACCTAATGGAATATTTAAGTACATTAATTGTTGAGACTCTTCATGTAGCCATTTTTCAACTATATAAACCCCCCAAGCCCAAGCTTGATCATTCACACTACTACTTTTACTCTAAAAGAATTCTACAAGTTCTCAAGAGGTTCTAGGCTAAAGCAAGTTACATATTAAAGTTTAAGGTGTGGGAATTTTATGTGTTTCCTATATGAATATGCATGTTTCTCAATGTTCGTGACATGAATCTATGAATGCATGCATGAAATCAATTTTGTACTTAATTGTACCATGGAAATTAGCCAGGGTCCCTTAGGGGCCGGGATTGTATGAAGATCCCCGAGGTAGACTATCCGTGCTCATGATATTATCGATCGATCAAGAAATTAAAAACTATTTTTTATGACAAGTTGATGAATTCATGATGTTGATGCATGTCATTATTTATATTTGAATATGCATATGGTTCCCCACTGAGCAAGTTGAAATGCTCACCCAAACATTTACCCCCTTTCAGATGTCGAAGGTTGAGGCTTGGCTATGGCGGAAGTGTAATTGGCGATACATACATTTCAACCATTATGATTTCATTTTCAATATTATGCATCTGAACATTTCCTACTCTATGTTATCTATAGGCAAAACCACATTTTAAGCATGAATTGTCTTTCATTTATGCCTAAATAAGATATTGAATTATGGCTTAATAGCTTGTGTTTTAAATAAATTTTATTTATTTTCTAATAAAAAAAACTGGGATGTTACAATGATAATTCATTTCTCTAACCAGGCTTTCTTTTTTCCGGATAGTTTTTGTGCCTCTTATCTGCAGTGATGATAATAACATCATCTCAGGCTGTGATTCTGCTTGCTGCATTAATTAACATTTTTGTTTTCTAATTTCAGCCATACAAAAGGTCATATAAGTTACTATGTCACGGGAAAAGAAGGAGATGCTCCTGCTGTCTTTACTGGTGATACATTGGTAGGCAAAATTACTTTCAGTATTGGATATTGTCATTTTTTAATCATATTTTTATCTTATTATTGGTTGGGAAACCTTAAAATCTTACATAGTGGTATTATTGTAAAGCAGTCATTATATGATTATTCATTTTGATTATCTAAAAAAATGAATTGATTGATGCCAATTTTTTGATAAAATTATAACAAATATTCCTGGATATCGAAACATTCTTGCACGGCAGAGCTTCTTGTTTTGTTTTTTTGTGTTAACATTTGCAGGATTCCTGGATATCGAAACATTCTTGCACGGCAGAGCTTCTTGTTTGTTTTTTTGTGTTAACATTTGCAGGGAGTATTGACATTAATATTTCATACTGTACTTTCCTGGTTATGAATTTACAGTTCATTGCTGGCTGTGGTAAGTTTTTCGAAGGCACAGCAGAGAACATGTATCAATCTCTATGCAATACCCTAGGCTCTTTACTGAAGCCAACACGTGTATATTGTGGTCATGAGGTAATATAATTTCACTGGTTTTGGATACTTCAATATTAACCTGCATGATTGACTAATTGCTCGGGTTTATGATTCTTTTTGATGTGTTTTAAGCTTAGAATTACTGGTTCCTTTCATTAAGAAATTTATGCTAAGGATGGTTCATCATTAGCCTCCAGTCATAGTGATTAGTGATAAAGGGCGCACGGCGCACTGAGGCTTTTTAGTGCCTGAGGTGCAAGGTACGCCTTGCGTATATATTAATAAAATAACTCTAATTAATATATTCTACACTAAAACATAACATATATAGAAGATAATTGCATGATAAAATGAAGTTTAGAACACGTAAATCAACAACTGACACAAACATGACTTAATGCCTTAAATTTTAACAGGAAATATAACAGTCCATCATAATTAGAATAATAAAAAGTCAGTAACACATGATGTTCATAAATTTCTACCAAACAAGATGTTTATCAAATTGTCGGTCGGTGGCAAAAGGCAGTGGAGGAGTCTATCTTCCAAACCATATAAGTATTATCTAATATTCACGCTCTAATTTTAAAAATTTATGGATAAATAAGATGTAGATATTTTCATACAAGTTAAATTAAAATTTTTATTTCACTAATAAAATCAGTCAAAGCTGGAAAAATAGCATAAATCTCGAGGCACACTGAAGGATATCTTGATTTTGAGGGGAGAAGTGTCTCTATGTATAGATTGCTGTACTTTAATAAGTACTGCTCATCTCATTGTATTTAATTTTGATATCTCTATTTAATTCTTTTACTGATTTCGTAAATGACTATTTACGGAATATAAACAGGAGTGTTTCGTTCACTTGGAGCAAGTGATTCTTCCATCTTTACTTTTAGAGTTACTAAGGAGCCTTTTTTGGAATGTCTAATCCTTCATTTGGGGCTGCTCTTTTTTTTATTTTTTTTTTGGTTGTTGTTGTTGTATTTGGCTCCCTGCTGAAAATATTTACTTGGGCCTCATCATAAAATAAATATCCTCAATGCTGAACAAACTAACTTGAGCATGAGATGCAGCACAAACTGATACCTCTTCCTCAATCTAGTTTTTTGGTTTTTTCTTTTATCAACCCATAGTGTTCCATTTCATAGTGTAGACTTGATTGCTCACCATGCAGATGACAGATATGCTTTTTCCTTGCGTAGTAATATTTTATTGAAAAGGCAATTTTTGATTTTCAACTTCTACTTTTTAAACTACTCATTTATTATTTTTAGTGAAGTGTTGGTTATTCCAAATCAAATATTATTTTCTTAATGAAACTTTGATCAGTTTGTTTTAATGAAATGGCAATTTCACCTTCATTGTGTTCTGGAAAACTTGTCTGTTTGTTTTTTCTGACCGGAGAACCAAATAGCCAGCTCTCGAGGCTTTGGGCGTTTTGCCTTGAAACATTTTGGTGACTATTGAGAAAAAATCAAATCTTTGCTGTGGCAATATTACATCAAAAACAAATTATTCTATTAAACATTTTCCCTTGGGATACTTCAAGAATAGGTGACATGTAGTAATGATCCATCTGAGCCATTCCACTAAGAAACAACAATAGTTGGGCTCTGGGTCTGGGATATCTTATGATCCACCCAAAATATTCTACAGATATGCTTTTCATCCATTACCAAAATATGAATAAGAAAATAGATGTATATATATAGAGAGAGATATATATTATTTAATGAGGATTCCCTATTATTATTTATTTCTAATTTTACCTCACTTGTAGGTGTAACTATATATTATAGATCTTGAATCCCACCTTTATTTAAATGGTAGATGGTAGATTTTATGATATTTTCTTGTTCGGATGAAATTACTAACCTTTAGATAATGACAGTATACAGTTAAGAACTTGCAATATGCCTCAACTGTGGAACCAGATAATGCTAAGATAGCCCAAAAATTATCATGGGCTGAGCAGAAGAGAAAGACAGGTCTTCCAACTGTACCATCTACTATTGAGGAAGAACTCGAGACGAACCCATTTATGCGCGTTGACCTACTGGAGGTTCAGGTATCACATATGACAACATTATTAGGAGAGCTAGTTATGTTTGTTGGTATCTAAACTGGATGTGTAATATGATCAGCGCTTACACAAACACGCACCTGTGTGGGATGTGTAATACACCATCTAAACTACTAGGTGCACCTCTGTAAAAATAAAGAATGTGATGAAACTATGGTTGACCGAAGAATATATACTTGATTTTGCAGGAGAAAGTTGGGTGTAAGTCACCAGTTGAAGCCTTGCGGAAAATACGAGACATGAAGGATAATTGGAGAGGTTGAAGTAGATGTGCTTCGTGTTGGTTTGGCTCTGTATATTCGGGGTGATTGTGCTAACTAGCTCAAACGACTTTTGCTCAAAATGTCATCTTTATGTCCATGTGCAGCATTAATAAAGGGCATTTCTGTCCAGTAGCCTACCCTTTGTTTGAAGGCAAAAATTTATGTACATCGAATGTTACAAGATTATCATATTGTCGTTAGGCTGTGTTGGTATTGAACTTAATAAGACGGATTTTATTTTGAGTCAAAAGTTGGTGTTTTTTAGGGTTGCCTTATTATAACCGGTTACATTGCTAAGGGCACATGAAATCTTATAAAAATTCATACAAAAATGGGCAAAGACTTGTGTGAGATTGTCTCATGTAAGTTCTTATGTGAGACGGATAACAAGTAATAACTTGTATAATAAAAGGTGATACTCAATTAATTAAAATGATAATGCTATTTCATGAATTATTTATAATATAAATAAAAAGTGATAGCATTTTATAACAAAAGTGATAGCTAATTTAAAATGTGTAAAATGGTCTCTCGTGACGCAAGACTTGCCCACAAAAATATTACTCCCTCTGCTCGCTCAAAGAGTCTCATTTTTTCATTTTAGGTGTCCGTCCGTGAGGGTCTCATTTCTATCAATGGAATATGAGGGTTACCAACTAATAACACTATTTTTTCATTTTAACAAATTATACATATGCCACTCATTTTATATTAATACACATTAAACTAAACTTTATTTACTACATCAAAATTAAAATTACTACAAACACCATATCTACTCATCTAACACAAAATATCATTTAGATCTCATCACTCATGAAAAGACATGTACCCCACTCTCTCGACTAAAATCTAAAATTCCTTTTCTGCCATTGCAATCCTTATAATCAAAATCACCGGCCGCTCTTCGGAATACAATCACTCTTCGTCCCTCACAACCTTCTCTATTATGAACCTTAATCGAGCGGAGGAATCTATTTTTATGGTGTTGGCGGAGCCCGATTCCCCATTGGATTCGACTTCCACTGATTTAATAACTCTTCCTTTTTTGACCATTTTTTTACTGTTAACAATTCAACTCCCGATTATATGTTATTTTCGACATATCCAGAAGTGTGAGGTGTAAACCTTAATGCACGCGAATAAGTATGATAAGAAGTGTTTACAAGGTGTTGGGATACCACGAATCATGCACCAGGTGCATGCATGGAACCAAGGCAGTTTGAGGGGTATGTTTGGTGACTAAACGAAGGAGTTAGAAGAAGTTCTACACATGGCTAGAAAGTTTGACACCTCAGCTCTTAGTTGGGATCAGTTTCACTCACTTTGGTAACCGTTTGATAGATCAAACGAGAGCTCAAAGTTGATGCAGCGGATTGGTCCAGTAACTTTGGTAGTGAGCATATATGATGTATATAAGCTGATTAAATCAGCATACTTCAATTGTAATCACCTCCACAATCATATAGGAATAAAGGATCTCTCTCCATAGTGGATGTAGGCTCGTTAGTGAGCCGAACCACTTTAAAAAACCCTGCATTCTTGTTTATTCTTCATTCATAGATTAGGCATCATGCTTGTGTGTTTAGTTTTCAATTTGGTTTCTTGTTTCAATCTGCAATCTGCCAAATTCCCATGAAAATTGGTGTTGCAAGGAATTTCTCATCTGTTTAGCACCATCGCTGATGTCACCCTAAATGGAAAAAAGGGTATTCTGGTTGACAAGAAGTTGATTGAAGGGCCAAATGCTAATTCCAGGGGAAAGATATTTATCCCTTTCATTGCTGCATTGCAATACTTCTTCATTGTGAAACCAATTCAGAAGTTAATCAAGGACGACGCTGCCAGGAAGACTATAACTACATGGTCATGAATAAACGGAGGCAATGGCGGCACAATTAGTTAGAGAATGGACTACAATTCAGCAGTTTCCTGCTGTAACCCAGGAAAAACTGGTTAACTTGTTGGAAAAATTAAAGAGAGAGGATGTCAAAAAATTAACTATCCTTGTGATAGGGAAAGGTGGTTTTAATAAAACTTCCACCGTTAATTCTATTATAGGGGAACGAGTGGTCACTGTTGGTGCTTCTCAGTCAGACACCCCAAGGCCTGTGATCGTTTCACAATCACGATCAGGTTCCTTATGACGAAGACGATAGACGTTTTTCTTTATTTGGATCATTTGGATGCATATAGAGTGGATAATTGCAAAGAAATATGGCATAAAGCAGTGGTTGTCCTTACTCATGCTTAGTTCTCGCATCCTGATGGATTGAGTTATGAGGAGTTTTTTCAAAGAGATCAGAGTCTCTTTTGACGTGTGTTCGACAAGGAGCTCGGATTAGCAAAAAGGAAGCCGAAAATTTTGCTATTCGCGTTACATAGGTTAAGAGTGGCGTGGATACAATGAGGAAGTGGGAGAAAGTATCGGGTAATCCTAGTGAGTTAGAATCGACTTCAAGTATTGACACTTCATTAGGAAAATGGTTCGAACTTGTTGTGGCTTGGCGGTATGTCAACGTTGTTATGTTGTAGGTGTTGCTCAAGGTGGAGCAATGTTTAAAGGTTGTTGCTCAAGGTGGAGCAATGTTTAAAGGTTGCTACTCAAGGTGGGATAGTGTAATGGAGAAGAGGGTTGGCATGGTCATGCATTAAGTTTAAGGTGGAGATTTGTGAGGTGTAAACCATAATGCACGCGAATAAGTGTGATAAGAAGTGTTTACAAGGTGTTAGGATACCACGAATCATGCACCAGGTGCATGCATGGAACCAAGACAGTTTGAGGGATTTGTTTGGTGACTAAACAAAGGAGTTAGGAGAAGTTCTATACATGGCTGGAAAGCTTGACACCTCAGCTATTAGTTGGAATCAGTTTCACTCAGTTTGGTAACCGTTTGATAGATCAAATGGGAGCTCAAAGTAGCTGCAGCGGATTGGTCCAGTAACTTTGGTAGTTAGCATATATGATGTATATAAGCTGATTAAATCAGCATACTTCAATTATAATCACCTCCACAATCATGTAGCAATAAAGGATCTTTCTCCATAGTGCATGTAGGCTCATTAGTGAGCCAAATCACTCTAAAAAATCCTGCGTTCTCGTTTCTTCTTCATTCATAGATTAGGCATCATGCTTGCGTGTGTAGTTTTTAATTTGGTTTCTTGTTTCAATCTGCAATATGCCAATTTCCCATGACAAGAAGCATATCTCTTTGGATATGTGGTTCCTGAATCAATTGATATATACGAAGGGCTCCTATGATGAGCTGGTTGATGGCTCTATCACATCATTGACCTCTGAAACACATTCGGTCCCTATCTATAAAGTATGTCCTGATGCGTTTATGATTATTTTTTAAAAATCCTCTAACCTATAGTGGCAAAGATGCCCGAATATTTTGATGAGGTAAATAGCTTCTCCTTCACTCTTCATTGTGCATTTGGGTTTAGGGATTTTCAGACCAAAATGATGATTATAATTAAAGAGAAAGTTGTAAGAGATGTAAACGTGGCACCATGCATTATTCATGGAGACTGGAAATATTTTTTCATGTCACCAGATGTGTAGTTAAGAGACACACATCCAATGATGATACTGTTTTGAGGGTGAAACCTACATATGTTGTAGATTATTTGTTTTTGGTGAATTTACAATATGTTCAGTGAAGTTGTTAGTTGAGAGAATGTTGGTTATATGTTGTTGGTATGGTGAATTGAAGCCTGTGTACTTATGATCAGTTAAAATGTTAGTTATATGTTCTTTGCGAAGTTAGCCTGTGCACTTATGATCATTTTATATGTATTGATAAGTTTGAGTGCTTATAATCAGTTAAAATATTGGTTATATGTTCTTTGTGAAGTGAAGCCTGTGTACTTATGATCAATGTATATGTATTGATAAGCTTGTGTGCTTATGATTAGTTAACATGTTGGTTATTTGTTCTTTGTGAAGTGAAGCCTATGTGATCATGATCAATTTTTATGCACTGATAAACTTGTGTGCTTATAATCAATTTAACTGTGGGAATATTGCTATTGAATCACCTAAGTTGTACCTGATATTGAAATTTACTTAAAATGAAAGAAAGTGTTACCAAATACCATGTTAGGAGACAAATACATCTTAACTTTGTCATCACATGTTTATTTTGGTGTCACACACACATTCTATGATAATTTTATAATCTAAGAGTGTAATATATGTTCGCTTACGCATGAGCCAAATTTTGTGCAAATCTTTTCATATCTTTGGTTAGGAGTCAAGTATAATCTCCTACGTGTGTGTGTGCTTACTTATTAGTTGAAATGTGGGAGATTTGCTCTAATGTAGGATCCAAGTTGCAGATTGAGTTTCATAATCACTCAATGATGATTTTATAAACTTAGAGTGGAATAACATAATTTAAACGTACTTACATCATGGGGCAAAGTGTTTACTTCTTAAACAATCACTTATTCATCCACAAAACATCTATAAGATTTTACCCCTTTCCATACTTGTATATACAAAAAAGCCTTCTTTCTTGCAAAATAGCCACCCTAAACTTCTTTCCTAAGGCTGAAATATTAAACATAGATCTATTTCCAACATGCAAAATATATTTCATTCTTTCTACCCTTCCAAAACACCACACAATGTCTCAAATAAATCCTTCCACACTCTCTATGAGTTCTTCCAAGCAATCTTTTGCACTCTCCTGAATTAGATGCTCAATACTTGAGTGAAATAGCTCAAGTTCCACTTCCAAATCTGTAGGAAGAGTCTCTTCCTTTAATAATGCATTCTTTCCCAAGTGATGGATCTTGTAGTTATTTATTCCTTTGCAAACCAACACTTCCCTCATACATGCTTGTACGCTTGGAATATACTGCATTGAGTTTTTTGTGACAAAATTCTTCAAATGAATTGGTGACTGCTTGTAACAGTTCATCAACTGTTGCCATTGCATTTTCACTTGTAATGATTCCAAAGCCCTAAACCATTCTAGATCATTCACATTAAAATCTGGACTATTAGGAGGTTGAAATACTAATTGTATACTAAATCCATCTGAAGATGATGCCTCTCTCCATTCGGGATCACTATCATGATCTATGTGAGGTTTAGCATTATATTGTTGAATATATATTTATCTACTTGCTCCAATTTGTAATTTAGCTTTTATTATTGGTATCACCTAAAATAAATTATAATAAAAAGGATTTTTGCATGAATTTTAATTAAGGAGCTTTATTTTAGGTTTCATACTCAATGATGCATATAATCTGAAATTATACAGACATGATTGTGTCTGGACAAGCGGGTGTAAGTGTGTTTTCGACAGTGATGTTGTCCTAAGTATGGTCAATACTTTGTACAACACTGGCACGTATCAGAATATGGAATTTGAATATTAATTGCAAGTTTAAACACACGGATTACTCAATCTTTCCACAAATTTAAATAAGTTTGTGGCGGCCTCATGGAATAAATATCACTAACTTGGAAAAAGTGATTACAAAAATAGATTCTAAGAGATGGAAATATTCCTTCCACTCTTCGAACGCAAAATCGGATAAAATCCAAATAAGTTCCCAAATGGAAAATATAGACTGTTAGATCTAAGCCTACTTTAAGTATGCACTTCGACTGTCTGTGAACAGTACACACAAAACATACATGATAATATTATACACTTGATGTTGAACAAAATGTTACAACATTAGTAAAAACATTACAGGAGAAACCTAAATATAAACTCTAAGTGCATGTCTCTTTATTCTATAGAATCTCTCCAAGTTGATCGATGATCGATGAGAGTTCTGATCATCCATCAGTTTCTATAAATACTCGTGGAAATGATGCTGAGTCAAATGAGTGGTCCACTAGGAGATATCTAAACCACCCATGATAGCAAATGAGCGGTCCACTAGATGAAAAAACCGCCCATTACTTCGGGTAGTTATCATCAGCTTCTAGATCCTTCTAGGACTCTAGATCTTTCCAAGACATTTTCAGGCTTGTGTTTGACTTTAATTCTGCATCCAACATGTACAGCTCTCAACTGCTACAATCTTGAAAGCAACACTAAACACAACACAAGTCGAACAACACACATGTGTTAGTGGTCAATTAAAATAATAGGTGGAGAATTGATGTGATTCCAAATGTGATGACACTGGTCTTAAAAATTCACATCATCAATCTCCCCCAATCATATTTATCCGCAACCACATAACCTGATGCAAGGAAAACAAGGCAAAGCAAGATAACCATGTAATACATCAAATGTTAGTTCGACAGTTGTGCAAATAACTAAGCACTCCAGAGTATGAGCATAATTACCAAAGTGGTAATCAAAACAAACTACTAAATCAAAGAAGTTCCTGTGCTTAGTTCAGAACTAAATAAAAACAAACTAAAAACATAAGAATCTAACAAGTTCAGCAGAAATTAAAGAAAATATCAGTTTAACAGACCAATCATCAAAATAGTTAGAGGGGTTAGTAAATAACTTTACCAAGGTTAAAGGGCAAGTTCCTTCGTTAAAATTTTGTCAAGATTTTTTTAATTATTTTAATTTATTTAATATTTCATTATTCTAAATATATTTATAAATTAAAAAAAAAAATCGTGTGGAACCATTTATTTATTTTTTATTTAATACAATTTTTACTAAAAAAAATTATATTGTTGGTTGTTATAATTTATTTACAAAATAGTGTAATTAGATAAATATAATTTCTTTTAAATCAAATATCACTTTTATTAAGATTATTAATATTTTTTTATTTGTATCACAAAATTTATTTCATTAAATAATCTAATGCAAGACTTATATAAAATTAAACTTTTTTCATTAAAAATATTAATCAAAATTTTAAATAGATTATTAATTTAAAAATTAATTAAATGATTCCGTAGGCAGACGTCTGTCTAAGTAACTTGCAGTTATTATATTTATTTCATCCAACCATTCCTTTATTTTTGTGGAAATCTAACGGTTGTTGTGATATTCTATCATATATGACCAAGGCCACATATTGTAAAAAGATAAAATATTTACTATATGTATACCGTTTTTTATCATTAGACCCTTTTAAATTTTAATTATTTAATAAATTCATCTATTAATATTCCGACAACATCAATCAGCAGCGATGGGTAAAGACGATAGGATTTTTCAGCATGTCTAAAACGCCGTCTAAGTCCAGCCTTCCACCCCACATTCTAGTTGGGTGCGCCGGATATACTAAAAAATTCTACCGTCTTTGTCCCGGATAATTTAAAATTAAATAATAAAAATTTAATGGGGATACAATAATACTAACGGGGAATATATAGTAAATATTTTATAACCAAGTGGGCTCACTTGGCCACTGGACTCCTCACAAATGTGAGTGACCCAGGTTCGATTCCCCTTGGGAACGAATAGGTGAGGAGTAATAAGGATGCTTGAGAGATGAGGGTGTATGAGTGCTAGGTGAACTAATTATTAACTATACTAAAAACTAACTTTGTCCGATCAAAAAATATATATATATATAGTAAATATTTTATCTTTCTATAATTATTATTGGGGTTTATATAGCAAATGGGGTGGGGTACATTTAGTAATTTTTAGTGTGAATAGTCTCATACTTTTAGCAAATTAGTTCTTTTCTAGTGATATGATTTAAATTAATAAAGTTGAAATATGTGATTTTAGTCCCTTTATGATTCAAAGTGGAATGAAGAGAAGATTGACTAATTATTTGTTGACTTTCTGGTATTGTTTCTTTTGATTACAGAATCATGAAAACACTAGTCTATGGATTAATTTTCAAAAACTTTGCATTTAATGTTTGAACAGCTTCATAGTATATTATTTAGTGTTTCTCAGAACTGAATGCTTTCATGACCTTAGGTCAAATTTCTTCTGACTTGATAAATTGTACTGCAACGATGTATTATTATATTATGCGCTTTAGTATCTAGCCAACCATTGATTCTTTTGCTATATTTGCAGATAAATTCTGCCATGATTTCATTGTAAAATGGAACAATATAGCTTCACGTGAGCAGTCTCTAACATCTAAATCATTGAAGTGTCCTTTGTGTAAGGTCAACCTTTTCTTTTGGTTTAAAGTTTAGTGTTTTGGTTTTATATATTAATTTTGATTTAATGGTAATTTAAGGTGATCATAAACATTAATTTATTCTTCACACTGTAGCTTAGATGGTGTAAGTATTATGTAATATCCACTAATATATATTTTTATATATATTTGTGCATATATTGTAATATCTATGTTTATAATAATTATTTATATATATATATATATATATATATATATATATATATATATATATATATATATATATATATATATATATATATATATCACATACCTTAAAAAAAGAATAGATAAGATCATCAATGGTGATGATGATTAGATGAGTTTGATGACGTGGGGATTGGATAAACTTTGAAAGATTTGATCAATATATAAAAATAATAATAATAATAATAATAATAATAATAATAATAATAATAATAAAAAATTAATTATTACATCCCATTTACCTTCTATATATATATCCAAACATATCTTTCACCACTGTTAATCAGCAAGTTACCAAGGAGAAGTCGATTGGAAGTTAGAAGTTTTCTTTCCATATATATATATATATATATATATATATATATATATATATATATTTAATTGCATACACTACACATATATATAGGTTCTTATATTTTGAAAACACACGCATAAACGTATACATACACGCTGTTCAAATTGAAACTCCCTCATGATGATAGTAAATCTTGACATGTTATATACGGAAATGATCGTCTCAAAGTGTAGATTCGAAATATATAACTCTTTTATAAAATAGATGCCATTTGAGTTAGATAAGTTCCGTCGAAACTTTTAACCCTTTAATGACATATTTTATTTCGTTGGGACATAACTTTGATATTATAGGCCATTTTGAAGTCCTCCTCACGAGGATCACAAACTTATAATTAGTTTTGAGTTTGGACGTGAAATGAAGAAGATAGGAAGAAATTCAATTCGAGTTAAAATTTTGTCCCCTTTAAACTTCGTTATTTTCATGAAAAATTGGTATGCATGTGATCCTCACCTTGCGAGGACTCCATAAGTAATTTTGGATTTTCAAACGGAATTGTATAACTCAAGTTGGATCATTTTGTAATAAGGTTAAAATTTAGGGTAAGTTTAAATAAGAATTTAATATAATGTAGGGACATGATTGCAATTTATAAAAAATGTATATTTAAATAATAAATAAATAAATAAAATAAAATTTTAAAATTTGAGTAGACGACTCAACGACAGTAGTTGTGCGCACTGCACATTTTTTTATATATATAATATGTATTATTTAATTTTTTATTATAATTTTGTTGTTAATATTATTTAGGGTGTAAAATCTTTATTTAATATCCATTTTTAATAAAATTAATGTCATTTGTATCCATATTTTTAATATTATGATTTATTACTAGAGTTGAAGACTAAGATCGTTAAATTACTATTTTAACATTTAAAAAGAAATATATATTTATATTTATTATTTTATTTTAACTCATTTTATTTAACGATTAATTATTTATATTTTCTTAAGTTAATAATTAGTTTATTTTAATTATATTATAATATTAGAAACTTAGTTAAGTAATAGGAATTATTATTATAAGTAGAACTCAGTTTAGTATACCCTTGCAGGCATACTTGATACCCAAGAGCAAGTTTAGTCAAATGTACTATTCCCTGAAAAGTTTAAGGGGGGTAACTTTCACTCTTCATCGAGTGCTACATTATATGTCATGATTGCCATGTTAAAATGTGATATGTGTTACTTATATGTCATATTATGTGTCATGTGTGCTTTTAGTTGGATGACAAATATTTTCTTACTAACACTTGTACGGGGTGACGACTCGGTGCACATATACCAACTAACACAAGTTATCGGGCGATAGTTCGGTACTAAAAATATTTTAAATCTACTAATACTCGTATTGAATGACGATTCGATGCATATATACCAACTAACACAAGTTATCAGTTGACGATTCAGTCTAAAATATTTTTATTTGGTTATCGAACGACAATATGCAAAATATTTTATTAAATGACATATGTTACATTTTATGATATATTTGGCATGCATATTTATTTTTAACTATGCAATCATTTAAGTTAACCCACTGAGTGTATTTTAGATGCTCACCCCATATTGATTTCAGAACAAGGTTTAGAATATGAAGAGGCCCCTGCAGATGTCCCAAGCCTATAGAGGACTTTATATTATGTCTTATATTTTAGTATACTTTATTAAGAACTTTATTTCATATATATCACTGAACATACTTATTTTGGATATTTCACTTTACTCGGGTGAATATACGCTAATATGTAATAATCTTTATGTCACTTTTACTTTACTATATATGTTAACACTTTGGAGATTTTTATATTACTTCCGATGCGCATTCTCGACCCCTTTATTATTATTCTGGGAATTGTATATCTAGTAGCGTCCCAATCCCAAAGCGTAACTCAGGGCGTTACATATTATGGCAATAACTGTAAAATCTTTGAAAAAATTATATTACTCTCATACTTTGTGTACTTTTGTGTTTAAATGAATTGACAGTCAATAATCCTATTTTTAAGTTTATGCAATTAGGTTTGACAAATAATGTCATGGAAATTATTATTTTTATTTTTTCGTATAATTTTAACAGTATAAGATCTTATATAGTTATATTGATAACTAAGTTATCTCTTAGATCTTGTCTATGCTCTGACATTTTTCATTGCATCAACTAAATGGGAGCTGGAGGTACATAAAAGTCGATTATTTTCTTTAAAATGGTAAATTATGAGTACATACAGAGTAAATTGAACACGTGAAAAATGACTTTTTCCAAGCCATTGGATAGCTTTTCATGACTTGTGTTTCCAATCTTACTTTGTGCATCTCTTTTCTTATGTCATGCCTGCATGCCAACCTCACTAGGTTTTTCAACAAATTTTGTTTGAAAAAAGTAAGGATGTAGTGTTAAGAACTATGAATTTATAATGCATAGGGATTTTATCTGTTAATTGATACCAAGGACTCTATTCCTTTATTAGGAACTAAAATTTTTTTCTCGTATTGACAATGTCTTGTATCTTACTTCAGAGAGAGAATTTTTTCATTATATTTGGATATGATGGAACTTCTATTCAACAACATTACATTGATAAAAGTTTGGGAAATAGATATTGTGCATTTTGTATTTTGAGTTCATACTTAAGATATTTTTTAGTAACTTTCCTTTTAATTTATTGGATTGCAAAATATTGAAGTTCTTTTGTAATTTTTGTTTGCAGTGAATTCTTCTCATATGCTCATAGATACAGATTGAAATGATATGACTCTGATCCAGGTAATTTTTGCTGTGAAAATATAAGAAACTACACTATTAGGTATGATTAATTGGCAATGGTGAACAAAGATTTTATATCTTTTTTTGTGACATATGATCAAAGGTGATATTGCTAATACAGTACGAGTGCCACATTATTGAAAGCTCAAGTTTCTACAGCTGAATCATTTACTAGGGGAAATTCAGGCGCTATTGCAGGTTTTCCAACAACTTTCCTCTAATTTTTATTTGTTAATTGAAAAAGTTCATCATTTTTTTTGCTGTTAACAAAGTTGTTGAATTTGAAGTAGTTATCAAGTCTTGTAAGTACTTGGGAATGGCCATATAATATTAATTATTAGATTGGACCAAAAGCTATGAGTTTACAAAGGCCTGGTATTCTCATCCTTAGATTAGGAAATAAATACTATTACTTTTTTTTATTTGCTGAACTTGGGAAGGTCCAACTAGCTGATCTGTTGGCATCTATTATTTCTAGCCACCACAAATTTGCTCTCATTTTGTGTAGTTTTACTCTCTACTCTAGTGCTCAAGTGTAGATTCATCTAGATTGATTGAGTATTACCATGACTAATAACTGAAATAAGGAAAGTTCAGTCTTGGTTACTGCTATTTAGTATGTGTTGGCTATATGTATTTGTAGTAACCATGACGTTATGTTGTGGCTTACATATATATTTGTTAACTTTCATATGCATGAGGAGGACGTAGACATTATCAAGCATCATGTACTTGGTGTAATTGAGTCGTTGAGAATTTATTAAAATGAATCAAATGTAACTTCTTGAGTAGTTTGAATATGCATTTTTTTTAATTCGACAATTATGTAGAGTGATTTAAAGAGATAGAACTGTTTCTTGAATCAAGACTGAATAACAATGCCTTTGATGAAGTGTACATAGAGCATTTGGAAAATGTCTAGGAAACAATGAGGATAATCCTTATGAACCTATTGAATACAAATCTACTCTATCATATTTGCACATAATGGTCGGATGATATTTGAGCATGGATCATATTTGTACATCACTTTAGATGATATTTGATCATGGATCATATTTGTACATCACTCAAGATTTGATATTTGAGCATGTATTCCAAATTTGTCTCAAGAGATGTTTCTTTCGCTCATAATGAGTAAATCTCTCTCAAATTTACTCAACTTAATTTTGTGAAACTTAATGTAAACGTATTTATAGATTTATTTTTTATTTTAACTATTACTATTATTTTGGAAAATTAGCTTAGTGAACAGAAGCAGGCTTGGAGTCGCTTTAATGGGCCCTACAGAAATATAAACCCATATACTTAGGTTGGAGAAAATGTATATGTAACTATATAGATTGCATTTAATGCAGCGCCCAAGTAGAATTAAATGTCCTTCTAAAACCTTTTTTTACCAACCAGTGTATATCATTAGAATGAAAAATGATTACTCTTTATTGAAAAAGATTGTAAGACGGAGAAAATATTGAGCACAGATCTATTCTATCATATTTGTACATAAAGGTCGGATGATATTTTGAGCATGGATCATATTTGTACATCACTTTGAATGATATTTGATCATGGATCATATTTGAACATCACTCAAGATTTCATATTTTTTTAGCATGTATTCCAAATTTGTCTCAAGAGATGTCTCTTTCGCTCATAATGAGTAAACCTCTCTCAAATTCTTTATTTTTTAATTATTACAATTATTTTAGAAAATTAACTTAGGGAACAGAAGTAGGCTTGGAGTCGCTTTACTGGGCCCTACAGAAATATAAGCCCATTTACTTAGGTTGGAGAAAATGTATAGGTAGTTATATTGATTGCGTTTAATGCAGCGCCCAAATAGAATTAAATGTCCTTCTAAAACCTTTCTTTACCAAACAATATACATTATCATTAGAATGGAAAAGGATTACTCTTTATTGAAACAAATTGTAAGACGGATAGTAGTTAAAATGTTATTATTATATAGTTAAAATGTAATTGTTGATAATTAAAGTATGATTTTAAAGTATTATAGTATTTTCCTGTTGATATGTATTCGTATGCTTTTAACACGTAGATTAAAAAGTATAATAATTTAGTAAGTAATGGATAATAGTATTACTCTCTGTCCCATCCATAAGTCTTATTTGCTTTTTGCACGTGGATTAAGGAGTATTATTATTTTATCACAAGTCCCTATTTGCACGTGGATTAATGAGTATTATTATTTTATGTGTAGTGTGCAGTTGTATTAGTTGTGAGTGGTGGGTCATATGTGGGGTGGGGCTAGTAAAAGAGAAAAATATGGATCTTTGAATGAGACACCTAATATAGTAAAATGGGGATCTTTCAATGGGACGAAGGAAGTAATATTGTGTGTGAGCCCCATATATATTGGATGGAGTATAATAATTGTCTCTAGTGGGTGTCATTTACAAAAAAAAAAGAAAAAGAAAATTAATACGTCGTCATGAGACGAACCAAAATGGATGGCTTTCAAGGAGATGAGGGAGTATATTCATTACTTAATAATCATATTTTAATGAATCATACTTCAAAACCCTAAAATTATATTTTAATGCATCACCATCATACTTTAACTTTAGTAAATAATAATTTAACTATTAATAATCATATTTTATTTATATTATAATCATATTTTAATAATGAATCGACCCTTGTCACATAAAATATTTTTAAATAAAAGTTGGTCTCCTGTGTCTCCAGGTGCACAAGTGTGTAAGGGTATAAAATTTTATTCTGTACATTTTAATTAATATAAGAGTATAATTTTTTTTATTGAAAAGATCAACTGAAATATAAATAGTATAAATATTTGATTAAATTTTTTTCAAGAAATAAAGAGTTCACGTTCTTATACTAAAAGATATACTATTTAATACTAAAATAAAAGGTATACTATGTTGGGGAATTTAATTGGTTACTAAGGTATAATTAATAAATTAATCACCAATTAAATAATAATTAAAGTGAGTGAAATTAGTCTCACATGTAGAGAGAATTAAATATAATAAATTGGGGTTTCGGGCCTTGAGCCTAGCCCAATAATCTATTTAATTTCGGGCATAAAACGGGCCATGATTGGGGAGCCCACGAAGCAAAATCCTCTCCAACAGATATAACATGTGATACATTGTATCTTGTCGGTCAAAGATTGAGTATGACATAATCAATGACAAATCTGTTGCAATCAGAATAGATGACAAATTTGTGTGTGTGAACGCAAATCCAAAACATCTCATTAATATGTATTCTAAAACATCGGGTTATTAGTTTGTAATTCTTGAGTAACTAGTTTGTTATTTTTTACTAAATCATTGTCAATTTATAGTTTCTAATCCAGATGTTTAATGTCAATGGGTTTTGATTCTTCAAATTGAAATCAAATGTTTCATTTCTCTATAAGGTTAAAATGAGAAGTACATACTAAAAAGAATGCATTAGATTTGTAGATGAAATTTGATAGCTTAACAATTGAAAATCAGATGTGATATTGTGAGTGCTGCATGTATATCCTTTTTTGCATTCATAATTTGAGTTGAACCTTATCTTTCCGTATCCAGAGGCATAGCTAGTTAGATGATTGTTTTAGCACCAATGGGAGATAAAAGCGGTTCCAAGACTTATGAAGATCTATGTTGTTAGATTTATTCGTGTTTATTGATTACTTGACACGTGACTGCGTGAACTTATTCTTATGATCATAAAAATACTCTAGACTGAATTTCGACTTGCGTCTACTTTTGTTGGAGTAAAAAAATTATGATGGCTGACCTATGAATCATCTTGATATTCTTTATCACAATGGTGTTTATTGCATGTTAAATAAATTTGATACGCTGACCCATTCAATCAATACATGTGTTTAAATCACAAGGGACTAATTTTTAAAAACTAAATAATTTCAGAATAAGAAGCATCCTATAATTACTTTTGCAAGATTGATTTATTTGAATTCTAAATGTTGTAGGACTACAAGCTAATTAAAGAAGTCTATTCAATTAAGTTACATATTGACATGAAAAATTAACCACTCTATTCATGTTAATTCCATATTAAATACTAACCATGGTAATATATAATTGTGCTTGACAAATCAATAGAGATGATAGTCTTGAAACTGTTAATCATGCGGAGGTAGAATATCTTAGAAAACTTAGAGCACACATTCCCATGGCTACCTTTTCTTTCTTTTCTAGAAATATAAGAGTTGTTGTTGCTTCTTCCTTTACCTGCTCCATTTCCTATCCTCTCTAATTAATCACCATTGGAACCATATACAGCTGGTAGAGAAAAAAAATGTATGCTTAATTTTAGATAATTAGGTTTGCATTTCATTATTTTACCAAGTATCAATTGATCCACTCTGGCACAAGAGATTATATCCTTGTTGCAATATGTCTAACATATATATAGTCATTGTCTTAAATTTAGTGAACTAATGCTCAGCTTTACTTATCAGCCACAGTTTGACTCACGAAATAATAGTAGATATGGTTTTTAAAGAATGTAAATGTAAATAATGAATGTAATGCTTGCATGTGAAGTAAGTGAACATATATAGATGAACTACGCTATCATTACATGAGGCTTGCCCGCTAACAAAATTTGAATCTCATTATTATTTAATACTATTGCAGATACTTACACTTTGGCCTACAGGTAAGAAGATAGATAATGATGCCTAGACATAGTAGAAATGCATTGGTATTTTTTAACCTTCTCACAATTTTACAACAGGAGTTGTTTGCTCTCCATGTCATATTCATCTAATAAAAATCGGCGTAGGCAGGTTCGTAGGCGCACTAATGTAGCGGAGCCTTATTCTATGTTAGAGTGAATACCTTATCAATTCGACCATATGAATAAGATTTTTAGAAATTATTATACAACCTGTATCAAAATTTTGAGAATGGATAAAAATCTGTTCGATCGACTATGCCTTGTGTTAAGAGAATTAGGTGGACATTTAGATTCAAAGTCAGGTTGCTATGTTCTTATCCATTCTTGGGCATCATAAGAAAAATTATACTGTTAAATTTTATTTTAAAAGATCTGGTCAAATAGTGTCCCACTACATGCATGTGGTACTCAAATCATTATTAGAACTGCACTTCATAATCTTGATTACTCCGACACCCATTGTGAGGATTCTACATGCTTCATATGGAAGTGATTCAATGTAAAAATATTCTAAAAGTTGTTAATATTAATTATGGTTGTTTTTCAGTATAATTTATTGTTTGCTGCATTTTCTAATAGGGTCGTTTAAGGGTTTTAGATAGGATTCATCTAAAGTTTCATGTCCCCTACAAGGACAAAGGTAGATATAAGGATCATAATTAAAAAATAGTAAATAATGTCCTATGTGTATGTGACTTTAACATAAATTTCGTATACCTTTCCAGGTTGGGAGGGGTCCGCAACTAACTCTAGAGTTTTACGAAATACGGTGAACATACCCCATGGCCGGTTAAAGGTTCCATTAGGTATTTATTTTTCATTTTAATCTCATTTATGGCTTTGTTTTTATGAAACAACGAGTTCAGTCCCCTTGTTCGATATTAATATCTAGGTCAATATTACCTATGTGACGAACGATACGCTAACACTTAAGGGTTTCTGGCAGTGTTTTTATAACCGGACCAGAGATGAAATCGGTAAAGACAACAGTTCGAGGTTCAATTGTGAAAATCAAGTTTACAAATTTTTAATAATATTTTATAATAATATTTAAAAAATATAGGCCCGTACTATTTGCTAGGGTTATTCATTTTAGAAAATATATATAATAACAAAAACATAATTAGGGTTGTCATTTGCAGGCCCAGTTTCTCTATTCAATCTCACTTTTTTATGTTTCTTTCTAGTTCCCTCACACTTCTCTCCACCTTTTTTATTTCTCACTTAAATAATTACTAAGAACTTCATAGTTCATAATACAAATTGAGTCGGCCTCATACTTAATCAGAAGTTTACTGCCGAGATCTGATTCGTAGAGGCAGTGGCAGTTTGTAGTCAAGATCTAATGGTTTGTAGACAATGTAGAGAAAGGTGGCTTAGCTTCTTAGAGAATTTTAATATTTTTCTCCTGTATTTTCTTATTGGTCGGTATCCAAGCGACTTTTCAAAATGTGGGCTTTCAATGTTTATCTTTAGTTCTCTGTATTTATTGTAAATTGGTGATTATGTTTTGATAATATTTCAATCACTTTAATGAAATGAACACTGGAATAGAATTTAAACGGATTTATTTGGATGATATGCAGTTTTAAAAATAAAAATTGGTGGTTTTCCGGTTCAATCGATTTCAATGATTTGTCGATTCTGACTAGTCTGAACCGAATCTGACCAGTTCAATTGTAAAGCAGTTTTTGTATAGTTTGGGACCGGTTCCCGACTTAACCAGTTGAATCGGCCGATTCGGTCCAGTTTTAAAATAATAGTTTCTGGTCTTTTATAGAGGCGTAAGGTATTATCTTAAAGATTAGGGTCTGCCTTCGTCTAGGCCCAAAAACATAAGGATCGTATTATTATGCGTCATGCTAGGGCACATAATGTCATTGAACATTCATGTTGAATACTAAAGGCGTGTTTTGCCATACTCAGGAATACTTCTTATTACCTCATTAAAGTCCAAGTTAGATTGATAATGCCTTGTATTCTACTTCACAATTTTATACATTTTGTGATGGATGCTGACCCAATTGAGGAAGAAATCTTATTACACAGTGCTCCAATGGATGAAAATATTGATGTGCATGATGAGGTTGTGTATGCTGTTGAGTCTTTTCTACAATGGAACCTATTTTGGGATGAGTTATCTCACTCATTGCTCAACAATTGAAATAACTGTACATATGTATGATAAGAGCTATACATGTATTTATGAAAAACTCGAGACTTTAAATTGAATGTAATCAAATTTATTGTTGTGTATTATTAAAAGCCTTTTGCATACATTTTCACACTAGGGCAGATTTTGGTAATCATGATATTTATAAACTTACTTTTCTCTTGATATCATTATTTTGTCTCTATTGTATAGTGTAATCATAATGTAATTAACTTGGTTGCATCAAATTTGTAGAATAATTTTAGTTGTTATAAGTTACAGGTTCTCAAGTTATATGCTTCTCTATTAGGTTGCATAATATATGGAGAAATTAGGAGATGCGAGATTTGCATCAGAATATTTTTGTGGTAATGGGCAGATGATTGTTAAGTATACAGGTGACAGTGCAAAATACCCTTGGAGGTTTTACTATATTTGTCCAATTTATATACGATACAAGAGACATCTCCTTTAGTGTGATGTAGTCAATAGACATGATCCAATTGAACATACTCCAATATTCTTAACCCATTAAAACTGGTGTGGCTCTAATTTCCAAAGTCCAAACACTCCACAAGAAACTACTGAAGTTCTAGATGATGAAGTCTCCTATGGACATCGTCGTTACACCAATGCAGCTGTTGAAGGTTCCACAACACAGCCTACAAGCTTCGTTGCCCCATTTATGACTTCCTTCGTGGATGAGATTTGGGGTCCAACAAAGCTCATGATTTGATTGTGGTTTAGTGTTGTTATTATATTTATTTATGTTGTTTTGGTAGTGCTCGAAGTTTTCCTGGGCTGGTCTTATTAATTTATAGTGTGTTGGAAGTTATGATTTGGATTCAAGTAATGAATTATGTAAGTGTTGTATTATTTTATCTGTTGGTACGCAATTGTATATATGTTGAGTTTTGTTGGGCAGGTTTTAAAATAACATTGAAAAGTTATTATTGTTATGTTGACACTTGTCCATTAATAGGTGCATGGCGTGAAATATATTGTCGAATTTCAATTACTCTATTTCCTACCTAATATTCTTTCCTGTTACTTCACATGTCAAAATTCATGAATCTTGTTGCGAAATTCCTTACCACTATATGTATATCTAATGTGTTGCTTTTACAAATATGTATTGCTGGGCCCGCAACACATGACTCCTAAGTAATAATGTGGGAGTCTGATGCAATTTTTTTTAACTTTTATTACTAAAAATAATTTCACAGTGTCTTGCCATTATAATTAGGGTCCAAATACAATTCCATATGCAAGAGATTCCACCTTTTTATGTGGCTACTGTGAAAGTTGTTCTATCTATAAATAGACAACCAATATAACCATTTTAATTATCAAATATAACCTAGAAAGGGGGGGTAAAGTATACATCTTGCTTCGAGGATATTTACACGTGTCATACGCTTGCTTACTTGTGTCTATAGAGTACGCTTGCATGGTTTAGTGATGCGTCCATAAACTACAAGGCAGAGTCGGACATCAACACATGGAAAGGAAATTAACAAGTAAAACAGGATTACCTGAAGAACTACTCTATTACTTACTTGATCACAACCGATATTTCTCTATTGCTTGTTTAATTATTCTGCTATTTCAATTATATGTTATTTTCACAATTAAACCAAATCTAATTTACTAACATAATCTTAGTTAATTAGAATATAATTGAATTGATAATAATCCGTCTCTTGGGTACGATAAACACTTGGTCACCTATCGAAACTACAATTGATATCCTTATACTTGAGGATTAATTTTGTGTGTTGAGAAAATGATCATCAGCCTTGCCTAGTTCTAAGTTTGAACTAAGCTTAGGCTTAGTTGGAATGTAGTTTGTAAAGGATGTGAGTGCTGCTCATGATGATCAATGGTGAGGGAGGACAACAATCTTGTTTGATGGATGGATACATGATTTAAGGTGGAGATTGTTGGAAGTAGTGTTGTAAATCTTGATCCAGGTTGTGTGCATTGGGTGTTGCTGCATAATTGGAAGCATTCAAGATTTAGTAAGCAGGTTGCATGAGTTAAACACGCTTACTAAAAGTGGGAAAATCAGCTGTAAGCTAGCATGCAAGTTCACATGGGGCACGAGGGTCAGTTTTTTGGTTTCATTAGCTGTCAAGTGGTTAATGTGTGCATGTGACTATCCAGCTGTAAAATCTTGGATGCTTGTGAGGTGTGGCCATCCCATTGGAAGCTCAAGTTTTTGAGAGGGAACAAGTTAAATATACACGTGAGAATCCATGATAGTTAGTTGGTTAGTTCTGCTTCTTTCAAGTTAGTTTTACACTGATCATTGAGAATTCTTCAAGCTCATTCAGGCAATTCTTCATCTGGTGTACTTGTAATCAATAAAGAAAGCTCTCTTCCTCACAGTGGACGTAGATCTTTATAATCGAACCAATTTAAATCCTTGAGTGTTGATTCTTGTTTTTTACTGTTTCATTGCTTATCTTGATTCCAAAATTTGAATCCTAATGTGTGTGTGTTCATATCCTATTGAGTGATTGAGTGTAGCAATCTAGAGTGTTGAGAGCTGCGAGATTCACAACATAATTAATAAAAGCAGAGAGATAGAATTCACAGATTCCAAATTTCATTGTGAAACTAATAAACCCTCCCCCAAACCAACACTCATAGACAAACTAAATTTTGCTACAAAATAAACGATAAATCAAAGGAAAAACACACAAACAAACACAAACACATAACATCACAACAAAATTCACAGAATGGGTGTGAGCAGTATACCATGGTATATTTAAACTGTAGTTGACAAATAATGAATAATAAATTTTAATAATGAGACATTGGACATTGATACATGTTTCTTAGTTGAAAGAATTCTCTATCTCATGAAGATTGAAATTTTTTTCTCATTTTGATACACAAAATTGGGATATAATGTGTTTTTAGGTTAGTATTGGCTATTTGGCTAAAGTTATCAAATACAAGGTTCGTTTGATAAGTGAGATGAGATAAGGGAGTATATATAAGAAATGAGATTCAAGTATATATAAGTAGTCATAATATTAAAAATGCAGATTATTTGATAGGATGTATTAAAATTAGCATAACAAAATTACGATGTTTGGTAGGAGATAAAGTAATTAGGATAGATGGTCAAATTACTTTTATATCTTTTACTTATAACTTTAACTAATTAAGTAAAATTATAGTGACCAAAATTTTATAGAGAAGTGAGTAAATATTTTTAACAGATATTAATTAAGTTAAAAAAAAAAGATAGATGTTTTGCTTTAGTTAAGTAAAATTTCGAAAAATTATCGATTCATCATTATTGTTTTTCATTGGAAAGCAGAATACTGAAAATCCCATAAAAATTGATTTTACTTAAAATTTATTAACATAATCCCAAATCATCCCAACAAATTAACATAAAAATAAAAAAAGTAAACAAAAAAGAGATTCAAACAAAATAAGTTATATACCCCCAATCCGTAAACATTCAGAAACAAATTTATTCAAAATCTTAATGTGAAGAGAATCAATGGATGAAATTGTTTTCAATTAATCAATTATTAAAAGGAAAAAAAAGATTAATCAGAAATCTGGCATGCAGATACATCTTTCCTTTAAACAAGTTCAAGAAAGTCGCTGCTATGGTGAAGAGTCACAGTGAAGACTGGGCGTCTTGTGGGATGATGCCGACGAAACGATGTGTAATAGCAATGAGTGACCGACATGGGCAAACTACTCAATGGCTTGGGTGACTTCCACCGCTAGACGAATTTTACAAATTCGAAAAGAGCAGGTCTGATTCTTTTGAAAAGAAAACTAGGGAAGGGATAATTGAGGAAGTTGAAGGATATGAATTTTGCAAAAACTCAACTTTGATTTTTGGAAATGAAGATTAGGGATTTTTAAGGAAGATGGAGGAGTTTTTGGTAGTTGACCACTCCTATCTTAATTTACTCTTGAATTTTTAATGTTAATACTACGAATTTTGTCAGACAAATTATGTGGAGAGAACAGGAAATTTAGCTGGGCTTCCATGTTTATACAAGGCCCCTCATTAATAATTTCATGGCTACCAAACTTGGTAAGAAGACATATTATTCATACGAAAAAGCCATATTACCGACTACCAAACGAGGTGGTAATGAATAAAAATTAGATTAAAAGATAGTAAGAAAATAGGAGTGTTGTGTTTAGATGAGAGAAGAGAAACAAGGAGTAAATGATGTTGGTTGAAAAAACAGAGTTGTGGAGTGGAGTAGTAGTATTATATATGGAGTGGTGAGGGAAAAACCGTGCAAAGACAACACTCCTTCCTTCATCTCATTTCCTCGCTCGCATAACCCTCTCTTATCTCATTTCTTCTTCTCATGCTTATAAAAATATACGCATATACACACACAGTGAATGATTAATTATTCCAACGCCAAAAGTTGGACATAAGAGGTCTTTACACTCTTATAATGAAAAATATTCAAAAAAATCCATGGAAGATATTCAGAAGAGCAGGCTATGAATATGTACACTGATATACTTATTCATCACTTCTATTTCCAATAGCCACTCAAAACACTCACGCACTCTGCCTCTCTCTCTCTCTCTCTCTCTTAGGATATGAACAAATTCTCGAAGTTCTTCTTTAAAAGCTAAACCATCATCTCCTCCTAATGTTTAAAAACCTTCTTTCGGTAGCTTTTACCCATCGAATTCACATAAAAGAAACAGCCTAAAATTTGTAGTGTATATTTTATTCAACTCGTTTAAAAAGGTATCGATTCTAATTAGATTATTAATTACTCATTACGAAATTCAAGCACAGAAGATGAACAAAGCTAAATGAAATGTCAAATGCATCCATCACCAAAAATGTGTAACCTATAGTATTTATCTTATCACAACCTACATGCACACAAAAGGGCATTACTGAATTGACCAAAACATAAGAAATCAAAAACTCCAGTAGCAAAGAAACCGTTAAATCTCCAGCAGCGGTGAGTTGGACGACGCAGGTGGTGAGTTTGACGACGCCAAGCGGTGAAGGTTAAGGTTTTTGAGGATGGATATACATGTATGTTTGGATATGAATGAGTGGTAGAGCAAAAGAGTGAACACAATGAAGTTTTTAATTAGTTAGGATGGAATATAAGAAGCACTTTATTAAATATTTAATTAATAACTTTAATTCATATATACTTTTGGAAAAAATATGTAGTCGTTCCATGTGATTGGCCCTACATCCTCTAATTGTCGCAAGGTTTACAGATATTTGCCACTAAATTATTGTGCTTGCCACTAATTCATTGCCCCCTGGTTAAATAGGACTGATATATCAACAAAATGAATAAAATATGGGTTTATAAAGATTCATTATTAGTTGAGTAACAGTAGACAATTTGTTACAATAAAGGAGTAGATTTATTTTCTTTTAATGAAAACTCATGGATAGAGTTTGCATGGACTTCTTATTTTTTTTGCGCTAATTAACTTTTTTTTTTTTTTTAAGAATCATGGCTTGGATATGTTTAACTGTGAATTTAATGTTAGATTATGATTTTAAACCTGCTATGTTTTTACTGTGATTGTTCGAGTAAACTCAAATGACTGTTGATGAATTCATTTCTTTAATTCTGGTATCTTGTGTTTTCTTATGAGATGTTTTGGCATGTCAAGATGTCATCTCCAGAACCCTCTTCATTGCTATTTGTTCGAGTGGTATTGTTGATATTAATCCGATGCCTACATGGTAATTTTAGGCTGGTTTTGTATAATGCGTTTAGAATTGAAAATTGATGATTTGGACATATTTTCGATATTTTTAATGTATTTAGGAATGGATGATTGGACATGTATTAATGTACTTGAGATTATATGTCTTGGAGATATTTTAATGTTTTTGGATTGGATGATTTTGACATGTTTAATGTAATTAAGATTGGATTATTTTGACATTTTTCTGTATTTTCGATTAGATGATTTGAGAGTGTTTTAATTTTAAAATATATATAGCAGGTATTGTATAATAAGATATCACTTGTGAACTAATATCTAAATGTATGAAACTGATGTCTTGCCAGGAAAAACTTTGGGGAGAAAAATGATGTCTTTTTGTGTAGAAATCGATGTCCATTTAAGAAAAGACGTCGGTGGAAAAGCGATTTCAAATGGGTGCCAATCGATGTCTTTACGTGGATAGACATCATAAATAAACCGATGTATAATGGGTAAAAATCGATGTCTTTTCCAAGAAAGAAATCAATTTTTAACCAATGTGTGTTTATCCTAACCTAAGTCTTTAAGTTTTAAGACATCAGTGATTACTCGATATCTAAAGGGTTATGATCGATGTCTTTTCTTAGAAAGACATCAGTTGAAAGCCGATATCTATTGGTCTTTTACGATGTTGATGAGCGTTTTCTCAACACACAATTAATCCCCAAGTATGAAGGATATCAATTATAGTCTCGAAAGGTGACCAAGTGAATATCGAACCCAAGGGATGGATAATTATCAATTTAATTATATTCTAGTATATTAAGACTATGCTGGAAATTATAATGGTTGTGATTTTGTGATTAAGTAACAAATAATTATAAAATAACAATTGAATTAAAACAAACAGTGAAGATAAGTGAGTTGTGATCAAGTAAGAAAGTAGGTAGTTCTTCAGGTCATCAGTTCCCCTTATTAATTCATCTTTCGTGTGACGGTGTCCGACTCTGCCTTGTGGTTTATGGACGCATCACTAAACCATGCAAATTCACTCTATAGACACAAGTAAATATGCATATGACATGTGTGAATATCCTCGGAGCAAGAGATATAATTCACCCCCCTTTCTAGATACTATCAGTATCAATTATTTCCCGTGCACTTAGTACTCTCACCCGATATGATCTCCCTTTATAGGTACTACGAAATTATACTCTTTATCCTACTTATTAACTCGAATATGATTCAATTAACAAGTATTCATATAAGATAGTTCTAATAAGACTTCGGAATCCCTTCACTTAGAATTATAACATAAAACCCTGCTCAGCAGTGAACGCACTCAACCAATAACCAAGTTATGCATTCAGACTCTACACAATAATTATTGATGCACAAAACGACTGTGAGTATGGATTAAAAATGCGCAATCTTATATAAAAAAACCACAAGTAGTGTTGTACGGAGTTTACACACGAAAGACAAATTAACTCATGAAACCTTCATAACCCTAGAACTACCAAGCGGCTCTAGCCCATGATTGATCTAAGAACAATTATGGTTAATTGGACCGATCTTACTTGAATCTCAGCGGAACCTCGCTTGCAGCTCCTCCGGATGATGGATGATCTCTCTCCTCTTGATCGATCTCTCTTCTCTACGTGAACAACTACTCTATACTGCTGCATAAGCCTTCTTTTAGACTTGTAATCGCTCCTCCCGGGCCTAGAATGGGCTTTTTAAGTAATCACACGCATTGAGGGTGTAAAAATACGGATATGATAAGTTTTCGAGGCTTAATTCGACTTCATCAACAGGTCAAATTCACCCCTCCAGGTCGAATTGGAGATTGAATTATCCTACTGTAAGTCACAGGTACTTGATTTGACCGGATGCCCTGGTCGAATTGAAGTGACGAGGTCGAATTGGCTTTGCCACCGATCAATTCGACTAGAATTTGACCTGATGCTTAGGTCGAATTACCCTGTCATGGTCGAATCCTCTTCCTGTCGTGTCCTGTATCCAATTCGACCAGCAGGCCTGGTCGAATTCTCCTCCAACAGGTTGAATTGACCTCCTACTTCACCTAAACGGATGGCTACGACTTCTTTTCTTCAGTTTCCAACACTTTCACTCCGATTTCCTTTGAAAAACCACCCAAATGGCTTCAACAACACCTGATCCGTGACTTTTCACAATATATATTAGTTTACAACCGATTACAACCTTCAAACACTTCATAATATCACATATCCAGGTGCAAGATTCATGAATTTACGCACTCATCAAACCCCCAAACTTACATGTTGCTCGTCCCGAGACAACGCAATCAAAATAAGGAGTCGTGTATAATTCACGAAGATCACCAAGTACAACTCATATTACACATGCAATTTCACCAATTAAAAAAAGTATTTCCCGCATCATACATATCATTCATGCAAAACATCACTCAATCATATTACCATTTGGAGTACTAAGTCATCTAGCTCACAAGATAAGTGTTTACTCTCTCACTCAAGTGCTAGTTGCACTTAGCAGTTTAGTGTATACGCTCATACTCAATCCATACTCACGCGTAACCATAAGCTTGGCAAGGGTCTCAAAAATCAACTCACAATCAACTCATGACTAGGATCACAAAGGACTTGTCTTTGGGTTGTAATGTTGGCTCTTTGGAAAGGGTAGGAAAATTTAGATAAAGTGACTCAAACACTAGTAGTGAGTTACCTTAGAGTTTCTTGCTTTCTTCATTCGGCTACATATTCTCCTCCAATTTCTTCTCTTGCACTTGCAATTTTCGAACTTTTCTTCTCTTTCTTGCATCAACATCATTCTCCTTTTGCTCACTCGGGTACCTGTTGTAGGCACTACCCTTTTTAAATAACAATCGGGGTACCAGTTTCAGGCACTACCCCTAAACAAGATTTAACCATACACTTCTCTTACTTTACTCAACCACAATTTATCTTCCTTCTTCTTCTTGCAACACTTATTCACGTCAACTCTCTACCAATGAATAGGGTATTTAAACAAAGCTCAAGTAAAGGTTAAATAAGGCTCTTTTATTCGGCTCGCCAAAGAAAAAGCTTTTTTAAGGCTCAAACGGGACTACCAAAGATATACATAATCAATGGGAAGGTAAAATTTGGCTAAGTAACTCAAGTAATCAAGAATAATGGCCTAAGATCATATCTTAGCAATTCACCAATTGTAAGTCTCATACTAGACTCCAAGCCAAGTTCTAGAATACGTTCATATGAATGATTCTCTCAAGAATAAACTATCATCAAGCATGATTAAAAGGCTCAAATCCTCACATGGGTAAATAGAATCCTAAGTACTCCTCATAGCACATAATCAAGATCAATTTCACAAGAACTCTACATACTTATCAAATTATACATGCTTCTCATCAATGAAAATTAACACATGAACATATGAATGCAAAAATCCAGAAACCCATTGATGAGAGTGAAAATAAGCGTGTTTTAGTGTCCAATTTAACACCTTTTTGATTGATATTGTAGTCTTATATGAGCACAAATGTCTTATATTCGATATATGTGAGAATTATGTGCACTTGAGGTGTTTTATTGTGTTTTAGGTGGAAAAAGGATCAAAAGAGCCAAGTTTGAGAAAAGGTGCAATTTGTGCAAGAATGCTGATAAACGCACGTCGAACTTGTGTAATTATTCTGTATTTATGTGGAGCTCTGAACGGGAAGTGTGATACATGGTTGGAAAGCCACTGAAGAGAGGGTCGTTTTGGCGTAAATAAAATCCCATTCGGAGTCCGAACGAGGAAGTTATGAGCAAAGTGGTGACGCCGCGCGAGTTGTGCCGAACAGAATTGCAGTGCTACTTTCCATGGCCTTTTACATATTCAATTCTTGGAGTTCTTGTGATTTCTTTATATGGATAGAAATCCAAGGAAGAGAGGATCACGTGAGCGTAAAAACCACTCAATTCGGAGGTTGGATGTGAAAGTTATACGCGAAACGGAGAGACTGCGCAAATCCAGTAGCAGGGTTCGACCTGTGATTCGACTTGTGGCAAGTGGTTCGACCTGTTTGACGAGGTCGAACCTGCGCTTCGGGAACTTACCAAATCCGTATTTTCGAGGCCAAAACGCATGGGATCACTTGTAAAGCCCATTCCAAGCCCTAGAGACGTGATTACAAGTATAAAAGGAGGCTCATGCAGTCAAGAAAAACGTCACCAATCACCGAGGAGAGGCCACAACATACAACACCCCACAAGGGGGGATCACCCCCCATCCATCATCCACTTCCTTTCCTCCATCCATCCATCACTTTGAAGATTCGTTTGTGGAATCAAGAGGAGAACCAAGAGGAGGATTCAAGATGGAGAAGGGCATGAAGACGCCATATCAAGGGTTTATTCGTTTCCTAATTTATCTTGTATTTTCCGGACATCCGGGTAAGATCTATCCAACACCCATGATTGTTCTTCGAAACATCATGGGCTAGAGCCTTTTTGGTAGATCTAGGAGTTTTGATGGTTTTATGAATTAATTGATCTTCTATGTGTAAACTCCGTACAACACTACTTGTGGATTATTTTATATATGATTGTGCTTTCTTAATCCATATTCACGGTCGTTTTGTGCATCTTCAATTGGTATATAGAGTCTGAATATATATCTTGGTTGTAGATTGAGTGCGTTCACCGCTGAACAGGGTTTTATATTATGATTCTAAGTGAGGGGACTCCGAAGCTTCATTAGAACTATCATATATGAATACTTATTAATTGAATTGAATTCGGGTTATTAAGTAGGATAAAGAGGATAACTTCATAGTACCTATAAAGGGAGATCATATCGGGTTAGAGTACCAATCCTAGGGGGAAATAATTGATACTGATAGTACCTAGAAAGGGGGGTGAAATTATATCTCTTACTCCGAGATTATTCACACTTGTTACACGCATATTTACTTATGTCTATAGAGTAGATTTGCATGGCTTAGTGATGCGTCCATATTCCACAAGGCAGAGTCGGACATCAACACATAAAAGCGAGATTAATGAGTGAAACTGGATTATCCTAGAGCTACCTATTCTCCTACTTGATCCACCTACGTATTCTTCGAGTGATAGTTTATTTTATTTGTTATTTAATTTAGTATTTTAGTTATAATCAAACATCAAACTCTTATTGCTTTGTCTTAATTAATTTAGATAATAATTTAATTCATAATACGCCGTCCCTTGGGTTCGATATTCACTTGGTCACCTTTCGAAACTACAATTGATATCCTTCATACTTGGGGATTAATTGTGTGTTGAGAAAACGCTCATCAAGTTCTTGGCGCCGTTGCCGGGGACGGCTGTTATTATTGATTTTATTATTTCTAGTTGATTAAGATTTTTTTTTCTTTTCTTTTATTTGTGATTATTTATTTCTATCTAACCTTGAATTTTTTTCGAGTTACTTGTGCGCTTGAAAAAAAAGAGAGGAAGGAAAAGAAGGAATAACACATTGAGCTAAACATGGCCGGAGCAAGGGAGAATCCGGATAATATTTCCATTCGTGAAATTTTTATGAACTTTGGGAATGTCAACATGGGGTTGATAGGAGCAAGGGGGAAGATGATGATTTTGAGATACATCCCGCTCTTATTAACATGGTAGAGAAGAATCCCTTTTCTGGAGGTTGTTTTGAAGATCCATATCAACATCTCTGAAGATTTCTTGGTTATGCAAACACTCAAAAAGGAGCTGGAGCTAATGATAATGCTAGACGGATCGCCCTATTCAAGTTCTCATTGATTGATAAGGCAGAAGCTTGGTATGAGACTCTTGATGCCACAGATTGCACTACATGGGACCAACTGCAGCAGAAGTTCTTGGAAAGATACATGCCACCCTCAAGGATCTTAAGAATGAAGCAAGAGATCACCCAATTTGTTATGAATCGGGGTGAGAAATTTTATGAGGCTTGGGACAGATTTAAAGATATGCTCAGGAGGTACCCACAACATGGAATGTCTAAGGTTGAATACATAAGTATCTTTTACTATGGATTGGATTGTGAGTCGCGTGTTTTTATTGATGCATCATCAGGAGGAGCGCTGTTATCTAAGGCAGCACTTGAAGCGGAAAAATTGTTCGAAGACATCTCTATGAATACACGTGACTGGCCAGTAGAGAGAGATAAAGGATCATATGTACTTGGTAAGGTAGCGCAGGTTGAACATCAAGTGGTGAAGCCGAATAGGGATGATGCGATCATCTCTAATTTAGCTAACATCAACAAGCTACTAGAGTTCCAGCAGAGGCAGATCACAGAGTTGACACAAAGGGGGCCTAATATGAAGCAGCAAGAAGTGAAGAGTGATGAAGATACCTTCCATCGATACATGGCTGAGAATGATGCAAGGATTGATCGTCTTGAGGATACCATGAATGTTGATCGTGCAGATTTGTCTAAGCAGTTGAAGGAGCTTACCTTGATGATGGGGCAGATGACCACGAACGTGAATCAATTGGCACTAAAATTGGAAGATAAAGCCATCACGTTAAGGTCTGGAACGCAGTACGAGGGAACGACGAGGCCGAGATCAAATTTGGACATAGCTAATCCTCGGTTCGACCAACATCCAGAAGGTTCGACCTGGCATTCAGGTCGAACCATGGTCGAACCTCACCATGCGGAGCACTCTATTTTTCCAGAACACCAGTTCGACCAAAACCCAGAGGGTTTGACCTGTTCTACAGGTCGAACCATGGTCGAACCTCTTCATCCGGAGTGCTCTATTTTGTCGCAGCAACGGTTCGACCACAACGGACATGGTTCGACCAGTCCATCTGGTCGAACCCTGGTCAAACCGAAGGGCAGAAATAGTACAGTAGGCCAGTTCGACCAAGGGAGAAGTGGTTCGACCTGTCCTGATGGTCGAATCCATGTCGAACCCCAAGTTCAAAGTGAGAGCAGCATGCCAGACGACTGGTTCGACCAAAGCATTGATGGTTCGACCAATCACCCAGGTCGAACCCACGTCGAACCCCAATTACAGAAAGAGAGCAGCCTTCCAGACGATTGGTTTGACCATTACACACCTAGTTCGACCAGCACCAATGGTCGAACTGAGGTCGAACCTATTCGTTCTGTACCATTTTCCACGCCAAATGTTCCCTATGATGTTGATGCTACTCCAGTACCTTTACATGAGCAGAATACTGAGCTTACAATGAAGAAGAAGTGGGAAGAAGCAAAGAGATTGAGAGCCAAGAAGGATAAAGCGAAGGAGGTTGAACGTGATGAATGGGGAAGACCAAAGACCAAGATACCTCCTCCGTTTCCTTCGATATTGGCCAAGAAGGGATTGGAAGAAAAGTTCAAGAGGTTTCACGATGTCATGAGCAAAGTAAGCTTGAACATTCCTTTCTCTGAAGCAATCATGGAGATGCCATACTATGCCTGATTCCTCAAGAATATTATATCAAAGAAGAGAAGCTTGAACGGAGTGGAGACGGTGAACCTATCAGAGAATTGCAACTCGATCCTTCAAAGGAAGCTGCCTACAAAGTTAAAGGATCCGGGAAGCTTCACCATTCTTTGTGACATTGGAAAAAGGTCGGCACATAAAGCCTTGTGTGATTTGGGGGCAGGCGTTAATTTGATGCCTTTGTCCATATTTAAAAGGCTTGGTTTGGGGGAGTTAACTCCCACGAATATTGCTCTTCAATTGGCGGATAGATCCATGACTTGTCCGAAGGGTTTAATTGAAGATGTTTTAGTGAGAGTGGATAAGTTAGTTTTTCCCGTGGATTTTCTTATACTTGAGATGGAAGATGATAAGGGTGACATTCCCCTTATTTTGGGACGACCGTTCCTTGCCACAGCTGGAGCTATGATAGATGTTAAGGAAGGAAAGATTAGACTGCGAATGGATAATGAAGATGTGGTTTTCTCTCTTGATCATGCAATGAAGATGCCCATGGAGACTCAATCATGCAAGAGCATTGATATGGTTTCTAACTTGTTTAATCTTGATTTTTCTAAGACAGGTGATTCTGAATTTAAGTGGAAGATTTACAAGGAGGAGTCTAGACAACCATGGGAGGAAGGAAATTTCAATGATCATATTTTTGTGACCAAGAAAGGTGAGGTGTTGAGTGTAGACAAGAAAAGGGAAAGAAAGTACTTGAAGGTGAGGATGCGACAAGACCGTCCTGTGATCCAGTAGTTCAAAGTGGTGATCCGTCGTGACTCTCCGACGTTAAACATGAGCGCCTGTTGGGGGCTTGCCCTTCCGTTTTAGTGCTTTATTATTTCTTTTGTGTGCGTAAGAAATTTTTATATTTAAGGTGCTTACTAATCGGCAATTACATCTCTTTTCAAACTTAGTTTCAACTTACGTTTTTACTAAGTTTGGGGGGGTGTGATGTTCTTACCTCATTGAAGCACCAAGAGTATAATCTTTTCTTTGTAATGTTTGCTAGGGGAGTTGATTTTTTGCTGTATCAAAGTCAATCATACAAGCATCTTTACAAATTCCAACTCATGCATCATAGTCACTCCTCACAATCCACATCAGAGATGATAAAAAATGATAATATATAGTACATGCTTCAGGTCGAATCGACACACTGTAAGATTCAGGTCCCCAATTTGACCTCAATTCGACCTGAGCTGCTGGTCGAATTGAGACAGTCATGGTCGAATTGGTTCACTGAAAGTTTGCACACTCCAATTCGACCTCAATTCGACCTGGGCCTCTGGTCGAATTGCCATGCCTCAGGTCGAATTGGGCTACTAGACAATTTTTGCCCCTCAATTCGACCTAAATGCTTGGATTCGACCATACTCCTTGGTCGAATAGGCTCCTTGGTGCTCCAAAATCGAGTTTTCTTCATCCCCTACATACTTCAAGCTTAACAAACAAACATTAGGTACCGAAATCGAGCATAACTTCATCAAGAATCAATTCTAAAACTTAACATTCATAAGTAACTCCGCAAATGACACAAAACACGGAACAAAACTCCACTAAACATTAGGCATGTTACAAAAAAATCGACACATAAAAACCGATTAAAGTTTTAAATATGCCACAAAAAATTAACCCCCTAACAAACGTTATAAAGAAAAGATTATACTATCGGTGCTTATTGAGGTAAGTACATCACACCCCCAAAACTTAGTAGAAACTATAGTCGAAACTAAGTTTGCAAAGAGATGTAATTGCCGATAAGTAAGCACTTCAAATATAAAAATTTCTTACTCACACAAATGAAATAAAGCAATAAAACAGGAGGGAAAACCCCCAACAGGCGCTCTTGTTTAACGTCGGAGAGTCACGACGGTACCAATTCACTATAAGGTATCTTCAAAGACGACGCAAGCATCATCCGGTGACTTATAATGCTTCAATCGATGCCCATTCACCATGATAATGTCCCCATCTTTGTCCATAAATGTCTCAACATCTCTCTTGAATTTAGCAAGTTGATATCGGTTGAGATCTCTCGGGATTTCACCCATGGCAATGTAATTGACATAATCCGCATACCATGGATTCATCCCTTGTGTAGCAACCACACATGCTCGTTCAGCCCCTTCAACGAACACAGCCATAATCTTTTCATCCGGGAACATCTCCTCAATATAATCAAAAGAATCATCACAATGCTCCCTTGTCTCCAACCTTGATAAGTGATCCGCAAATATGTTCTCCGTACCTTTTTTTTCTCGGATCTCCATGTCAAACTCTTGAAGCAGAAGAATCCATCTTATGATTCTTGGCTTCGTTTCCTTCTTCTCCATCAAGTACCGAATCGCAGAGTGATCCGTGTACACTATAGTTTTCATGCCAACCAAATACTGTCAAAACTTGTTGAATGCATACACCACAGCTAAAAACTCCTTTTCAGTCACAGTGTAGTTTTTTTGTGCTGCATCAAAAGTCTTACTCACATAGTAGATGGCACAGAACTTCTTTTCCCTCAGCTGCCCAAGCACCACTCCAAGTGCTACATCACTTGCATCACACATAAGTACAAACGGCTGAGTACAATCCAGTGTGATCAAGATAGGTGCAGTAATAAGCGCCTCTTTCAAAACCTGAAAAGCTGTTAGACATTCATCATCAAAAACAAAGGAACATCCTTTTCAAGTAGATAAGACAAGGGCTTGGAGTATTTTGAGAAGTCTTTGATAATTCTTCTATAAAATCCAGCGTGTCCAAGGAAGGACCGCACTCCTCTTTCATTGGTCGGTGGTGGAAGCTTCTCAATTGCCACCACTTTCACTCTATCCACCTACAATCCCTTGGCAGAAACATGATGCCCAAGAACAATCCCATCTCTCACCATGAAGTGACACTTCTCGCAATTCAAGACAAGATTAGTTTCTTGACATATCTTCAACACAGTAGCAAGGTTAGATAAACAAATATCAAAGGAGGAACCAAATATAGAAAAATCATCCATAAACACCTCCATGATCTTCTCTATCAACCCATCAAAAATTGCCATCATGCAGCGCTGAAAGGTAGCAGACGCATTACACAATCCAAATGGCATCTTTCTAAAAGCAAAGGTCCCATATGGGCAAGTAAAAGAAGTCTTTTCGTAATCCTCGGGAGCAATCATGATTTGATTATATCCCGAGTACCCATCCAAGAAACAATAGAACTCATACCCTGCGAGACGATCAAGCATTTGATCCACGAAAGGAAGGGGAAAGTGGTCTTTGCATGTATTTTCATTCAATTTCCTATAATCAGTACACACACGCCATCTCGTTGGAATCCTAGTGGCTATTGCCTCTCCATCTTCGGCTTTCATAATAGTCATGCCCCCCTTCTTAGCTAAAACATGCAATGGACTCACATGGGGACTATCACTAATCGGATAAATAATTCCAGCATCTAACCACACTAAGATTTGCTTCCTAATCACTTCTTGAATCGCGGGATTCACCCTCCGCTGATTTTGGATACTACTCTTGGCCTCATCTAACAACCTTATTCTATGCATGCAATATGAAGGATTAATACCTTTTAAATCATCAAGAGACCACCCAATCGCAGTCTTGTACTTCCTAAGAACATCTAACTGTTGGAAATTGGATCGTGCGGTTCAACGTGATCATTAGGATAACAGGCAAACAATCAGCGGAAGCGAATATAAACTTGTTTACCGTACTTCTGGGTTGATGTAGAGGATGAACCGTTGCAGAGAACCACCTCTCAATCTTCTGCTGTATGTCCCAAGTCGATTCCTGCTGTTGTATGGGCAACAATCCGCAGGATTCTCTCAATCTGCTCCTGTTCTTTTCTAACTGTCAAATGAGGCACTGACTTAGGGTTAACAGGAGCTGAGATGACTTATATAGTTGGGCTACAGCAGGGACCAGGAGGAGAAATTGGGCTGGGCCTCAATTGAATTTAATTAACCAAGCTTAGCCCAAAGCTTTTAATTAAATCCAATAATAATAATATAGTCCACTAAAATATTATTACTGCACTACCCGTCCAATCCCAAAATTATGTTTTGGGCTCCTTCTTATTATAAGCCCGATGGTCTCCCCATGTTTAAGAAATACAATGTCCATTAATTAATTAAGTTACTGACAACTCAAATTAATTAATATCTCATCCGAGAGTAGTACCACTCAACCTTATTATCATGCCAGAAATTAATCCACTTGCAAGATTTACATGATAAACCTTATGAGCTCCTCAAGGGGACATCATCAACCTATAACGGACATGGATTCCTTCTACAATCAACAGCACAACATAGAGACAGCACTACTTCCCAACTCACCGAGTATATTGATTTAATACTTATAAATCTCACCCATTGATGAATCAAAGAAATACATATTGCTCTACGTGTCGAGGTTATTGTATAGGGATTAAGAGCACGAACTTCCATAATAACAGAGATCAAGTTCTACTATATAGTCAGTATAAGAAGAACGATCTCAAGCGGTCCTGCTCAATACACATAAGTGCACTAATGTGATTCTATAGCCAAGACAAGCTAATACCAAACCACACTACAACCATACTGATAGAGAGTCCCCGTCTATCTCAGTTGTGAGCATCTGTTTATACTTTATAAGGAAACCGATAATATGATCTTCCACGTGTTGTCTCACAACATATTATCTACAGTATAAAGTAAGTGGACTATTGCATCATGCATATAAATAAATTATAAGATGCAATAAGACCATCGGGCTTATAATAAGAAGGAGCCCAGAACATAATTTTGGGATTGGACGGGTAGTGCAGTAATAATATTTTAGTGGACTATATTATTATTATTGGATTTAATTAAAAGCTTTGGGCTAAGCTTGGTTAATTAAATTCAATTGAGGCCCAGCCCAATTTCTCCTCCTGGTCCCTGCTGTAGCCCAACTATATAAGTCATCTCAGCTCCTGTTAACCCTAAGTCAGTGCCTCATTTGACAGTTAGAAAAGAACAGGAGCAGATTGAGAGAATCCTGCGGATTGTTGCCCACACAACAGCAGGATTCGACTTGGGACATACAGCAGAAGATTGAGAGGTGGTTCTCTGCAACGGTTCATCCTCTACATCAACCCAGAAGTACGGTAAACAAGTTTATATTCGCTTCCGCTGATTGTTTGCCTGTTATCCTAATGATCACGTTGAACCGCACGATCCAATTGCCAACAATTGGTATCAGAGCGTTGGTTTCGTGGTGAAACGTGAATTATAAGGTAAGGGTTAATATGATTATATGATTATGTGGGATGATCTAGATTTAATCGCATGTTTTTTGTGTTATTTGTGATCCCATTATCGCATGAAAGATAGCATATAATTTTAGGAATTGTATACGAGAGTATTATCCTTTGTTTTATCGATGGTATTGGCGAGTGTACATTGGTGTTTAACCTCTGGACCACATACACACTGCTATCAAAAGTGATCCTTTATCCTTCGCGATGGTGATAAAAAGAAATCAGTCTATCAGCCTGAAGGAGGTGCGGTTTTCCGACGACGTTGAACGCCCTTGGTGACAATCTGTGAAATCGATTGCTGGGATGATCGATGGCCGGTGATTGTTGAAGCCTTGAGCGAGAAACAACGACTGGATAGAAAGGATGGATGAAGGTGTCAGCCATATCGCGATTGAGACAAACTGGGAGGAGATCACCGGCGAGTCCCTTGTTGACTAGGGTGTGTTGAAGCAGGCTGGAGGGCCAGGGTTCGCGATTGAGACAAACTGGGAGGAGATCACCGGCGAGTCCCTTGTTGACTAGGGTGTGTTGAAGCAGGCTGGAGGGCCAGGGTTAATGGTCGATGACTTGTGACTAAGTAGTCAATGGGAAGCATCTGACCTGGACAGCGCGCGATGGACGTATCGACGGAGAGGGTGAATGCAGGTGTCATTCACCGGTGGGATCGTGGCGGAACTGTCGGGCCTTGACGGCGCAAGGTGAACTCCGATCGCGCCCAGCAGCTTCAGAGCGAGTCATCTTCTTTCCGGCAGAGTCAATGATGACACCAGGAGCTGCTTCGGTTGATGTGGAGGCGAGTCATCGCACATTTACAGCTGGTGGCCGTCGGTGGTTGCAGCGTGATGTATCAGTCGACAGCCCCGGCGATTGCTGGCATGTTGAAGCAGCGGGCGCTGCTGGGATATGTGGGGTGCAGAGCTGGCCTGACTCGGGTTCACGGCGCTTCTCCGGTGGGCTGACGGCAAGATCGCCGAGCGGCGGCGCCGGTGAAGCCTTGGCGTGACAGCTGCCGTGTGGTTTGGTTTCTTCTCGCCACTGGCAGTTTGGCGGAACAGGCGGCTGTTATGGTTTGGGCTAGGGCTCCATTCCTTTTAATTAATTTTGGGCCAATTTTTATTATTGGGTTAAATGGGCTCATTTTTATTAAATGGTTATGGGCTGGTGGCCCAATTTTATTGTGGTGGAAATGGGCTTGATGTGTGGGGCGTCTCAGCTGGGCCTGTTTTATGTTATTGGGCTGCTCATTTTTAATTTGGTTTTGGGCTGTTGGGCCCAATTTTAATTAAAATGCTAATGGGCTGCTGGGCTAATCCTATTTTAATTAATTGTGGGTAATGGGCCAAGCATGATAAATTAGTTATTTATTAATAGGCTAATTTTGTGCTAGTGGGCTTGGTGGAATTAATTTGGTTTTGGGCTAAGATTATGGGCCATAGATAATGAGCATGATTAATTAATTAATCTGCTGCTCATTTTGTGCTTATTTGATGCTCTAGGGCCCATTTAATTGATCCAACATATTATACAATTAATTATGATATATAACTGAGTTAATTGTTTTAACTTGACAATTAATTGTTATATATGAAAGGCATGTTCTATGTGATTTATTTATTTAAATTGCTGTTAATAGAAGCATGTCTAAGTTGTATATTTTATTCTGAAATATTATATGCATGTTAAAACCCTCGGTGTTTAAATAACTAAGTGGGAGAGGGGATTGGTAATAAATTCCCGCGGCCTCCATTATTGGTTTGTAAGTGATGCAAGTATACTTGCGTGTTGGCTTAGACATTCCTCCCCATCGGATGAGTATATTTGTGGATCACTGGTACAGACTTCATTAAATAATTATTGTTTGCAATGTGATGCAAATGAACTTGTGTGTTGGCTTAGACCTTCCTCCCCATCGGATGAGTTTATTTGCGGATCACTGTACAAACTTATAATTGATAATCGTAGGAAATTATCCGAGTGCGTGTGTACTTCTCCATCTGTAAGGCACACAAACTTGGGCCGCGGACTTGAGATTAAATAATGGTGTACACTTAGATGTGAATAATAAGTATCCTCCCCATCAGAGTCACTGCTTTTATTTGCATGGCTAAAGAGGAACCGACTATTAATTATTTTGTCATAAAGTTAGGTTGACAAATGAAATTAATGGGTAAAACCTCCTCTTGTAAATGTTCGGGTTTGTAAACGTCCACACTATCGTGGCTTGCAGACTCACGGTGCTTGAGATGTCGGTGAATTTTATTTTATATTGTTTTGAGGGAATCAATATAAAAGAATAAAATTCGAAGATTTGATCGGTAAATTTATTTGTGATTCTCTGAATTTCGAATGGTTTTATTTTACTAATTGTTAACTAAAAGACATTATATTTACTTGTCCAAATTAGATGATTAGAAAAGAATCTTGGTTTTGAAAATTACTGCTTAAGAAAATACATGTGTATTCTCACAAAGGACGTCTCATGATGCCTATTAAAGTCTCTAGTGAAGAGATGAGAGGTTCATAGAAATATGATGATCTCATGTAACTCTTCGGATACTTGAGTGAATTAAAAGGCAGAAGATCATGGTTGAATTGATGAATGAATTGGAAAAGCTTGGAATAGAAATTGAAAGGGAAACCTAAATCAATTTATTCTTCACAATTTGCCTGGATGTTTTGAGCAAGTTCTACCTGAAATACGAGAGGTTGTATATGGTGGGAAACTTCTAACAAAACATGTGGAAAAAGAAAGCCATTTTTCATCATGATGTGAACAAGTTTAATATCTTATTTACTAATGGTTTAAACATGATTAGTGATGGCATCTACTGACACGAAGTATGTAGATACTGGAATCACTAAATGTTTATCACTGAGTAAGGATAAGATTGTTAATAACATGGGTAAAACTACAAAGATAGTGGCTATTGCAGTGGGAGTTGTTTATTTATCTCATGATAAGTATAAACGATTGATTATGAGAAATTGTCTTTACATACGTTTCATAGAAAGAATTTAATTTCGGTTTCTATGCATTAACGGATGGATACTTCATTTCATTTAAATGACATGGTCATAGTAATGAGGAATGAGACTATAATCCGTTAAAGTACGTTGGTGGATAAAAAGTATACTCTTGAATCATGTACATCCCACAGATGCAATAAATAGTAATTAAATAATGCATCTTCTAATATTAGTAAGAGAAAGGAACCTTCGGAAATGAACTAAATATACATTTGGCGTCTATGACTAATTCATTTTACTTGAGTAGGATTCAAAAGTTGATAGCCGATAGACCGTAAGGTTTATCTGAAGTGGAAACTATCGGACTTGCGAGTCTTGCTTGGAAGTAAAAATGATTAACTGCCTTTTCAAGGTTGTGGGGTGTAGAGCCAAAGATATATATGTTGGAATTAGTTCATTCTGATTCAAGCGAACCTAATATTATCCAGGCGAGAGGTGGTTATGAATATTCGAAGATTATTCTGGAAACCAATATATTTATATGATGCACTGCATGTCTAAGTTCTTTGATTAATTCAAGAATTGTAAGGCTGGTACAGTGAAGCGTCATGGAAAATATATTAATTCATTACGATTCAATCATGATGGCGAATACCTCTGGGGATAGTTAGGAGCTATTGATCAGAAATTGAGATTAAATCTCAAGTTGACTACACCGGGTATGCCCCAAACTGAATGGTGTGGTGGATAGAAGGAATAAGGCTCTTATGGTTATGATTAGATAGATGATGAATTATTTGGAATAATTAAAATTCATTTTATGGATATGCCCTAGAAACAGTAATTCGTAAAACATTTGTCTATTTGTGGGACATCCTGGAAAAATGAAGGTTGATTTATTTAGTCCAAAAGATCGAAGGGTGACTGTGAACACAAACACCAAATTTTTGGAAAAGGACTATGTAATAAATCACAAGCCCATGTATAAGTTGTTCTAAAGGAAGTGAGAGGAAAACACTAAGTAAAAGTACCAAGTGTACAAGAGGATATACCACAAGGTAAACTGCAATGCGTGTCACGTCTGATACACAATTACATGTAGTGCCTTATCATAGTGGGAGGATTGTTTGACAACCCATAAAATATATGTTTTGGGAAAGTCGTAAGACTTGATCCCTAGAGAACATGGTATTGTCCCATGGATACGACGTAGCACTACAAGATGAAAATGCGAAATCTTAGTAAGTTATAATGTATGTTGAAATAGAATCTACGGATTCTATATTAAGTCTGGGAACTTGTATGACCACTAAATGGTGTAAAAGCCATTGCAAGTGGTCAAAGGAAATAAAAGAGGATCATATGGAAAGGTGAAAACCTTGGAAGCAAAGCTGGTTGCGGAAAAGTGTACTCAGAAAGAAATGGTTCGATTATGAGGAAACATGTTCGCTGGTAGCTATGCTTATGTTGATCCGGATTCTTTTATTGCTGCTATGAGGAACAACAAATAGATGTCAAAGACAGCTTTCCTGATTGGAAGTCTTGAGGAAAACATCTATGTGAAGCAACCAGAGTGATTCATTGCAAAGTACTAATAGCATTTTGATAGTAAGCTTAAAATTGTTCAGCGATGGACTAAAGCAAGCTTTAAGATCGTGAAGCATCTGTTTTGATTAGGTAATCCAGTGGCATGGATTTAAATCAATGAGCGGATGAGTCTTATGTGTTGTAAAGAGTGACAGAAACGCGGTGGTGTTTCTTATACTATATGTAGATAGTATTTTGCTCATTGGAGACAATGAAAGAGTATTATTGGGCGTATGGGTATGGTTAATAAAGCGGTAGTGATGAAGGACTTAAGAAAGGAAAAATATATCCTTTTGATCACGGTAATACGGATCACAAGAAAGGATATTATGCTTATCTCAAGTTTCATAAAATGATACAGTCCATACTCGTTTAGCATGTGAATTTATCTAAGTGAATGTGTCTTTGAGACACAAGAAGAAGATAAAGAGGATGAAAGCGGTTCCTTATGCTCCGGCGAACAAGGAAGCTTAATCTAAGGAATGCTATGAATGAAGTTGGATATCTGTTTTGCTGGATGCATGAACAGTGGGTATCAACGTAACCCAAAACAAGAATGATGAACTGTAGTAAGACATATATATATAGTGCCTGAGAAGGACTGGAAATTATATGTGGATTTACTAAACAGATTCACTGCTTCTTGTGGATTACATAGATTCGGATTTTTTAGTCAGATTGGACGGCAGTAAATTCTCCTCAAAGGTTATGTGTTTAATCTTAGGAAGTAGAGTCATAATGTGGAGGAGTGTTATATAGAAATATATTTCAAACTCCGGACTCCATCATGGAAAGATGATGAATTGGATCCTATGAGGTAGCCAAAGTATCTATATGACTCTAGAGACTTCATGATGGACTTTGAAGTGTTTCTAAGTTTGCCCAAGGTAATCACAATTTACATTGATGATATTGGTGCAGTTGCAAACTTGAAGAAATCACAAGTCTATAAGGCAATTAAACACATGGAGCACGAGTACCACCTGTTACGAGAAATCGTATGATGAAGGGAAGGTTGCTGTCGCCTAGATTGCATCGGATGATGACCTAGTAAACCATTTACAAGGACCTTAAGGCGAGAGCTTTTAATGGTCGTGTAGTGGGAGTAGGAATCAGATGTATGGCAGAAGACATGACAGCATAGTCTTTTAGTATAAGTGGGAGATTGTTGGATTGTATACTAAAAGCCTAGCTTTAGTATGAACAATGTCATAACAATATTTGAAATGAGAATCATATGATCAAATGATTCTCATTTCAAATATTGTTATGACATTGTTCATACTAAAGCTAGGCTTTTAGTATACAATCCAACACTAACAACTCCTCAAGTTGATCATCATCAAGGGAAGAAGATACTATTACCAGATATTTTTCATTGTCACCAAGAAAGGCATACTTCAAGTGTTCCGGTAACGGTTTCAGCTGCTCTTTCTTTTCTTCCATCGGAGTGCTCTCTCTATCCAATGGCAAGTACTTCCTAGTCCACTTCACTTCTTCAACCTTAGATTTCTCCAATTCATACCTGTCATCACCCAAAGCAAGTAAGTTTTCAAGATATTCAATACATACCTCATTGGAGAGATCATCAAGCTCCATAGTGGGATAAGTAAGAGACTCCATCAAGCATGTCTCCAGAGGGTCCTTAGATAGGATCAAAGACATATCTTCCTTCACAATCTCCTCCACCACATCAATACTATGACATTGTGACTCCATAAGCATCTTTATTGCTTTGTCAAGGTTGAATAGGACCTCTTCTTTATCCATCCGCAACCTGAGCTCCCCCTTTTGAACATCAATCATGGCCCCTGCAGTAGCAAGGAAAGGTCTCCCCAAGATAAGAGGGATATTATCTTTGACATCTTCCATCTCAAGTACAAGAAAATCCACAGAAAAGACTAGTTTTTCTACTTTGACAAGAACGTCATCAATAATACCCTTCGAAAAAGTCATCGACCTGTCCTCCAATTGTAGAGCAACCGTTGTAGGAGATAACTCCCCCAAACCAAGCCTTTGAAAGATAGACAATGGCATCAAATTGATGCTTGCCCCAAGATCGCACAAGGCTCGTCGTGTCGGCCCTTTTCCAATCTCAAACAAGATAGTGAAGCTTCCCGGATCCTTCATCTTCAGTGGCAGCTTCCTTTGTATAATCGAGCTGTAATTTGACAAGTTCACCATCTCAATTCCGTTCAAGCTTCTCTTTTTCAATAGTATATCCTTAAAAAATCGGGCATAGTACGGCATCTCCAATATTGCCTCTGAGAAAGGAATACTCAAGCTTATTTTATTTATGATATCTGAAAACTTCATGAACTTCTCTTCCAATCCCTTCTTAACCAGCTTATAAGGAAATGGCGGGGGTATCTTTGTTTTGGGAATACCCCATTCATCACGCTCGACCTTCTCCGCTTTATCTTTTTTGGCTCTCAACCTCTTAGCTCTTTCCCACTTTTCTCTACAATGATCTCAGTATTCTACTCTTTTGGAACCAATGGAGTAATATTCACATCATGAGGAATATTCGGTGAAGAAATAGGTACTGTGAGAGACAATTCGACCTGGATTCGACCAGGAGCCCTGGTCGAATTGGGTATGTAGTGGTCGAATTGTACACCTGAAACTCTATTCTCAAACCCTGTATGCTCGATTCGACCTGATGGTCTGGTCGAATTGAAGTCCCCCTGGTCAAATTGGCTCTCTGTAAGATTTCTGTCCTCCAATTCGACCTCAGTTCGACCTGAGGATCTGGTCGAATTGAATGGCTGCTGGTCAAATTGGGCTTCTGATGAAACAAAGTTCTCTAGAAGATTTGATTCGACCTCAATTCGACCTGGTCCCCTGGTCAAATTGAAGTGGTTTTGGTCGAATCGAGGCTCTTTTGCTTCCACATCACGTCCAGGCGTCCAATTTGACCTCCCCTGCTGAATTCAACCTGAAGTGTTTGTCGAATTGGGGTCGAATTGAGCCTTCGATGTGTCCAATTTTGATTCCAGCCTCATAGGTCCCTCGTACTGTGTTTCAGACCTCAATGTGATGGCGTTGCAGGACTTTGGATTCTCAATACTTTGTGACGGGAGCTTCCCTTTCTCAATAGTTTGAGTGAGCTTGTTAACACTTCCTGCCATCTCCCCCATCAACAATGTAAGGTCCTTCACTTGCTTGGATAAATCCTCATGGTTTGCATCAATCTTCTTCTCTAACTTGGCCTCAAGATGATTCACTCTAGCATCATTCCTAGCCATGTACCTGTTCACCGTATCCTCAAAACCTGGCTTTCTTTCTTCCACTTTCGCACCCGGATCAACACCTATAGGAGCTTTCATTGCATTGTTAGGATTACTCCATGAAAATTTCGACCTCCTAGGCTGTTGATAATTACCCGGAGGACCACGATTGTTGTAGTTCCCCTGATAATTCGGGTGTCCAAATTTTGAAACCTCATTTCTTGAATACTTTGGCCCATAGCATAGTTTGCTTCTTCCATCTCCTCTTGGATCATTCCATCATTAGTAACTTCCTGCTGCATAATTGGTATGCGCTGAGATATATCACTGATTTGCTTTTGTTGGGACTCAAGTAGTTTGTTGATATTCGACAAGCTAGAGACGATCTCATCTTCTCTACTTGTTTTCACCATAGCATGTTCAACCTTAGCTACTTTTCCAAGGACATAAGTTCCTCTTACTCTATCAGTTGGCCAATCTCTTGAGTTTATCAAAATATCTTCAAAAAGTATTTCGGCCTCTACGGATGACTTAGTAAGCAATGCTCCATTAGAAGAAGTATCCAATAACATACGAGAATCACAGTCCAATCCATTGTAGAATATGCTGATATATTGAGCTTTAGATAGCCCATGTTGTGGACACTTACGAAGCATATCCTTGAATCTGTCCCAAGCTTCATGAAACTTCTCTCCACTACCGATAGCAAATTGGTTAATGTCTTGCTTCATCTTGAACACCTTCGAAGGTGGCATGTATTTTTCCAAGAACTTTAACTTCAATTGCTCCCAAGTAGTGCATTCAGCTGTATTAATAGTATCGTACCAATCTCTCGCCTCTTTCAGTAAGCTAAAATTTAAACAAGAGGATCTTCTATGAATCTTCATGTTCTCCTGCGTCTTTTTTAGTACTTGCATAGCCCAAGAACTTGTTTAGATGCTGCTGCGGATCCTCGAAAGTCCCTCATTCAAAGGAGTTCCCTTCTATCATGCTAATAAGAGCGGGGTGAAGATTGAAGTTCGCATTAACCCCCTTGCTCCTAGAAGCCTAAGGTTTCCAGCCCCATTATTCTTGAAGACTTCACGGATGACAAGATTGTCCGGATTGACCACATCGTTGGCCATGTCGAATTCCTCTGCTGCTGTGTTTGGATCAACTACAGTTTCAGTCACTTTCGAGTTTGGTTCGTCCACTTCAACTCTAAAATTCAAAGTTCTAGTTGGTTCTTCTTTCTTGCTTTGAATCTTACTCTTCTTCTTCTTTGTTGATGCCCCAATCTCCGGATTAAAAGTTGCTAACTTTCCAGCCTTTGATCTAGTAAGCATACACCTAAAAAGATTAAGAGTTAGAACACAAAACACAAATTAAAATAGTCCTAATAAAATTAGAAATAATAAAAAGATATTTTATGCCGTCCCCGGCAATGGCGCCAAGAACTTAATGAGCGTTTTCTCAACACACAATTAATCTCCAAGTATGAAGGATATCAATTATAGTCTCGAAAGGTGACCAAGTGAATATCGAACCCAAGGGACGGATAATTATCAATTTAATTATATTCTAGTATATTAAGACTATGTTGGAAATTATAATGGTTGTGATTTTGTGATTAAGTAACAAATAATTATAAAATAATAATTGAATTAAAACAAGTAGTGAAGATAAGTGAGTTGTGATCAAGTAAGAAAGTAGGTAGTTCTTCAGGTCATCCAGTTCTCCTTATTAATTCATCTTCCGTATGATGGTGTCTGACTCTGCCTTGTGGTTTATGGACGCATCACTAAACCATGCAAATTCTCTCTATAGACACAAGTAAATATGCGTATGACACGTGTTAATATCCTCGGAGCAAGAGATATAATACACCCCCCTTTCTAGGTACTATCAGTATCAATTATTTCCCGTGCACTTAGTACTCTAACCCGATATGATCTCCCTTTATAGTTACTATGAAATTATACTCTTTATCCTACTTATTAACCCGAATATGATTCAATTAACAAGTATTCACGTAAGATAGTTCTAATAAGACTTCTGAATCCCTTCACTTAGAATTATAACATAAAACCCTGATCAGCATTCAGACTCTACACTACAATTATTGATGCACAAAACGACCATGAGTATAGATTAAAAATGCGCAATCTTATATAAAATAAACCACAAGTATTATTGTACAGAGTTTACACACGAAAGATTAATTAACTCATGAAACCTTCATAACCCTAGAACTACTGAAGCGGCTCTAGCCCATGATTGATCTAAGAACAATCATGGTTAGTTGAACCGATCTTACTTGAATCTCCAGTGAAACCTCTTCTCTACGTCAACAACTACTCTATACTGCTGCATAAGCCTTCTTTTATACTTGTAATCGCGCCTCTCGGGCCTGGAATAGGATTTTTAAGTGATCACACGCATTGAGGGTGTAAAAATACGAATATGATAAGTTTCTGAGGCTCAATTCGACTTCACAACAGGTCGAATTCATCCATCCAGGTCGAATTGGAGATCGAATTGGCCTACTGTAAGCCCCAGGTGCTTGATTCGACCAGATGCCCTGGTCGAATTGAAGTGACGAGGTGGAATTGGCTTCGCCACCGATCAATTCGACCAGGATTTGACCTGATGCTCAGGTCGAATTATCCTGTCATGGTCGAATCCTCTTTCTGTCGTGTCCTGCATCCAATTCGACAAGCAGGCCTGGTCGAATTCTCCTCCAACAGGTCGAATTGACCTCCTGCTTCGCCCAAATGGATGACTACGACTTCCTTTCTTCAGTTTCCAACACTTTCACTCCGATTTCCTTCGAAAAACCACCTAAATGGCTTCAACAACACCTGATCCGTGACTTTTCACAATATATATCGATTTACAACTGATTACAACCTTCAAACACTTCATAATAGCACAAATCCAGACGCAAGATTCGTGAATTTATACACTCATCAGATGTCTTTACATGGAAAGACATCGATTAATAACTGATGTCTAATATGTCTTCTCCAATGTCTTTGCCAAGAAAGACATCAGTTTATAATCCAAGTATTATTATCCTATCCGATGTCTTTCCTAAAAAAGATATCGGTGAATAAACGATATCTTATGTGTACTAATCGATGTCTTTTCGTCGAAAGAGACATCGTTGGATCACTGACGTCAAAGGATACAACTGATGTCTTAACAAGGTAAAAGGCATTGGCTTAAAATCGATGTCTATCAGCTCCTACTTTCAACAACTTTTAACATCAGGGTCTTCAACATTGGTTGGCTGGTTAAATATGTTGGCGTTTGGATCTTTTGGTTAACGTGAACTGTTAGGGTTCCATGCAATTCTACTACAGCGGAAGCATAAGAGCAGAATTGTATTACCTTTCACCAGGGTTGATGTAGAGGTTGAACAGCAGCAGCAAGAACAAACGACCTTCCGGTCTTCTGTTGTTTTCCTAAGCCACGTCTTGACTTGTGTGGGCAACGATCTACAAGATGATCTCAATCTGCAATCCTAATCTGCTTACTCACGATTTATATGTGAATATTAATTACCGGACTACTGAGATTGGCTATTTATAGGATACAAAAGGGACCAGGAGGAGAAATTAGGGTTTTGGCCTCCATTGTGCTTTAGCATCCAAGTTTAGCCCAAAACTTATACTTAAGTCCAATAATAATAAATCAGTCCACTAAAGAAGTATTATTGCACTGCCACCCTAATCCCAAATTACGTTAGGGGCTCCTTCTTATTATGAGCCTGTTAGTCTCCCCGTGTTTAAGATTCAATGTCCATTAATTAATTAAGTTACCGACAACTCCATTAATTAATATATTTACCGAGAATATTACCACTCAATCTTATTATCATGCCAGAATAAATCCACCTGTAGGGTTTACATGATAATCATTATGAGCTCCTTAATGGGACATCATCAACCAGTTCCGTTAGGACACACATTCCTTCTACAATCAACAGCACACCATAGAGACAACACCATCTCCTAACTCACCAAGCATATTGATTTAATAATTAAATCTCACCTATTGATGAACCAAGGAAATAAATACTGGCTTACGTGTCGAGGTTATTGTATAGGGATTAAGAGTACGAACATCCATAATAACAGAGATCAAGTTCTATTATATAGTCAGTATAAACCGAACGATCTCAACGGTGGTCCTATTCAATACACAGAAAGTGCACTAGTGGAATTTTATAGTCAAGACTGACTAATGCCAGATTACACTACAACCATACCGATAGATAGTCCCCTTCTATCTCGGTTGTGAATATCTGTTTATACTTTATAAAGAGTCGATAATATGATCTTCCGTGTGACGCCGCACACCATATTATCTACAGTATAAAGTAAATGGACTTTTACAACAATTCATAAACAATTATGCAAAACATTTGATCACATGATTCTCATTTCAAATAAATTAAATAATCAAAACATTGTTCATACAAAAAGCTAGACGTATACAATCCAATAATCTCCCACTTATACTAAAAGACTATGCTGACATATTTGCTGCCATACATCTGATTACCACTCCCACTACATGACCATCAAAAGCTTTCGGCTTAAGGTCTTTGTAAAAGAATTTACTAGGTTATCATCCAATGCAATCTAGGCGACAACAACCTTCTCCTCATCGTATGATTTCTCGTATCAGGTAGTACTGGCTGTCAATGTGTTTAAGTACCTTATAGGCTCGTGATTTCTTCAGGTTTGCAACTACATGATTATTATCATAATAAATTGTTATAATCTTAGGCAAAATCAAAATCACATCTAAGTCCATTACAAAGTTTCTAGAACCATACAGATACTTTGGCTGCCACAAGGCTCCAATATTATCTTTCTTTTCATGGTGGAGTCTGGAATATATTTCTATATAACACTCCTCCATGCTATGGATCTACTTCCCAATTTAAACACATAACCTAGAGATGGATTTACTACCGTCCCCATGATTTGAAAAATCTGAATCTAAGTAACCGTCAAGAAGTAATGAATCAGCCCAATAAGCCAACATATTATTTCCAGTCCTTCTCAGGCACTTCAAATATGTCTTACCACAATTCAATATTCTTGTTCCGGGTTACCTTGATACCCACTGACTATGCCATTGGCAAAACAGATATCCAATCTCGTGCATAGCATTCCATAGATTAAGCTTCCTTATTGCCGAAGCATGAGGAACCTCCTTTATCTATTTTATCTTCTATTATGTCTTAAAACACAAATCATTAGACAAAGTCACATGCTAAAATGAGTAAGAATTGTATCATTTATACGAAGCTTGAGATAAGCACAACATCCTTTCTTGTGATCATTGTAAACATGATCACAAGAATATATTTTACTTCTCTTAAGTCCTTCATTTCATACTGCTTTATTAACCATACCCATACGCCCGACAATACTCTTTCATTGTCTCCAATGAGCAAGATACCATCTACGTACATACAAGAAATACCACCACATTTCCGTCACTCTTTAAAATACACAAGACACATCTGAGCATTGATTAAATCCATATGACTGGATTTCCTAATCAATATGGATGTTCCATGATCTTGAAGCTTGGTTTAGTCCATCGATGGACACTTTTAAGCATAAACTCAAAATGCTCTTAGCCCTTTGTAATGAATCACCCTGGTTGCTTCACAAAGATGTTTTCCTCAAGACTTCCAATCAGGAATGCCGTCTTGACATCTATTTGATGTACCTCATAATCAAAATGAGCAGCAACAGATAAAAGAATCTGGATCTACATAAGCATAGCTATCGGCGGACAGGTTTCCTCATAATCGAACCCTTTCTTTCTGAGTATACCTTTTCTGCAACAAGCTTTGCTTCCAAGGTTTTTACCTTACCGTATGATCCTCTTTTATTTTGTATGACCACTCCAACGGCTTTAATACCATTTAGTTGTCCTACAAGCTCCCAGATTTGATTTAGAATCCATAGATTTTATTTCAAAATTCATTGCAACTTACTAAGATTCCACATTTCGATCTTGTAGTGTTTCGTCGTGTCCATGGGCCAATTTCATATTTACTAGGGACCAAATCTCACGACTCTCCCAAAATATAAATCTTTTCAGTTGTTAAACAACCCTCCCACTACGACAAGACACTACATGCAATTGTATATCAGATATGACACGCGATGCAGTTTACTTGTGGTATATCCTCTTGTAGTCTTGATACTAAAATTTGTGTTTCCCTTCTCACACTTTTAGAACAAATTATACATGAATTTGTAATTTATTACATAGTCCTTTCCAAAAATCTAGTGTTCGTGTTAACAATCACCTTCTGATCTTTTGGACTTTTAAATAAACCACCCTTTATTTTTATAGGATACCCACAAATAGACAAACATCATACTACATGTTGTTTCCAGGGCTTACCCATAAAATAAATTTAGTAATTCCAAATAACTCATCATCTATCTAACTATTTCCATAAGAGTCGTATTCCTTCTTTCCACCACACCATACAGCTGGGGTTTACCTGGTGTAGTTAACTTGGGATTGAATCCCTACCTTTGATAAATACCTTCTAACTTTCCTAAGAGGTACTCGCCATCATGATTAAATCATAATGACTTGATATATTTTCCATGACGCTTCACCGCATCAGTCATGCACTTCTTGATTTAATCATTGTACTCAGACTTGCAGTGCATCAAATAAATATATCTAGTTTCTATAATCATCAAACAAAGTGACGAATATTTATAACCACCTCTCGCCGAGATAATCTTAGGACCGCTTAAATCAGTATGAACCATTTCCAATATATCTATACATGGCTCTATATCCCTTTGCCTTGAAAAAGCAATTAATCATATTTACTTCCAAGTAAGACTCACAAGTTCGATAGTTTCCACTTCCAATAAACCTCACAGTTCATCGGCTATCAACTTTCGAATCGTACTTAAGTAAATGATCTAGTCATAGATGCCACTGGTATGTTTAGTTCATCTCCAAAGGTTTCTTTCTCTTAATTATGATAAGAAGACGCATTATTAATTACTATTTGTTGCACCGTGGGACAAACATGATTTAAGAGTGTACAAATTATTACTAACGTACCACAATAGATTATAGCTCCATCCTTCAATATAATGACCATGTCATTTAAATGAAATAGAGTATCCTTCCGAACCGAGATGAAATTCTTTCTATGAAAACGTACGTAAAGTCAATTTCTCATATCAAACGTTTATTTCAATCATAAGATAAACAAACAACTCCCACTGCAACAACCACTACTTTCGTAGCTTTTACCCATGTACTAAGTAATCTCATCATCACTTAGTTACAGACATTTAGTGACTCTGATATCTACACACAACGTGTCAGCAAATGCCATCGCTAATCATGCTTCAATAACTAGTGAATAAGATACTAACCTTGTTCACATCTTGATGAAATTAGTTTTACTCCGCCACAATTTTTGTCAGAAGTTTCCCACCATATACAATCTCCTGTAATTCAGGTGGAACTTGCTCAAAACATTTAGGCAAATTACAAAGAATAAATTGACCTAGGTTTTCCTTTCAATTTCTATTCCAAGTATTTCCAATTCATTCATCAAGTTTAACCATGACCTTTTGCCTTTTTATCTTTCTCAAGTATTTGAAGAGTCGCATGAGACCATCATATTTCTATCAACATCTCACCTCTTCACTAGAGACTTTAATAGGCACTAGAGGGCATCCTTAGTGAGAATACATTTTTATTTTCCTAAGAAGTAATAATTAAAACCAAGATTCTTTTTTAATCAACTAATTTTGGACCAGTAAATATATTTTCTTTTAGTTAACAATAAGTGAAATAAACTATTCGAAAATTCAGAGAATCAAGTAAATAAATACAATGATCAAACTCTTTGAATTTAAAATTTATATTGATTACCTCAATAAACAATATAAAATAAATTCACCGATATCTCAAGCACCGTGAATTTGCATGCCACGTTAGTGTAGACGTATACAAACCCTAACATTCACAAGAGAAGGTATTATCCATTAATTCCATACGTCATAATTAACCTTATGACTCAATGATTAATAGTCGGTTGTCTTTTAGCCATACAATTTAATAGCAGTGACTCCGTTGGGGAGGATACATATTAATTGCACCTAAGTGTATACCATTATTTGATATTAAGTACGTTATCCAAGTTTGTATGTCTTACAGTTAGAGAAGTCCACAAACCCTCAAATAATTTCCTACAATCATCAATTATTAATTTGTACTAGTGATCCGCAAATAAAACTCATCCGTTGGAGAGGAAGGCACTATAACCGACTCATAAGCTTACTTGCATCACATTATAAATAATAATTATTTCATGAAATTTATTCCAGTGATCCACAAATAAAACTCATCCGTTGGGGAGGAAGGCACTATAGCCGACTCATAAGCTTACTTGCATCATACAATAAATCAATAATGGAGGTCGCGGGATTTATTGACCAATCCCTCTCCCACTTAGTTATTTAACAAAAGGGTTTTTCCATGCATATAATATATCAAAATATAATACGCAAATTAGCATGCTACTATTTAAAATAATAAATCAAATAGCACATGCAATCCAAATATATAATAATAATTGACAAATAAAAAATAATTATAGCAATTATATATAAGGAAAGAAAAAATTGCCAAAAATGGTTAACTTAGTCAACACTCCAATCAATGACTTGCACATAAAGTAAGCATTCTTGTGCCCTAAGCCACATACGGATACGCTGCAACCATGGCCCACGCTCAATCCCAGTCATTACCCGCCGAAAAAATACGCTGCGGGCGTCGACCACCGATCGCACACCACCTCACACGTCCAATAGTTTACCGACTACTGGTATCGGAGATATCGCACGCTGGTGGTTGTGCCCTTCACTGGAATGTCACCTGAAATCCGCGCCAACCATGGTTCACTTCCAGCAAACTCACATCCCGCTGATTCATTGCCCACCGGAAAAATGATTTTCGCCGGAGTCCCAACATCCAGCCATGTTGCAGCAGCCATCAACTAGTCATGCCATCCAGTTCTATTGCCGCCCGCTGCCGGCTTCCACATCGACAGCAACTACCGGCCAGCCATTTTCCAAGCATCCGCGAATTGCTGGAGCTGCGTCTTCTCGCCTCCAATAAGCCGAGAGACTTGTTGCACAGAATCCCGATCAAAAAACTAAAAAGAACCGCTTGGAACCAACTTGCAGACTAGCTCGAGTCTCCAGACTTGCCCGCCCAGAAATCTGATAGACTCGACCGGAATATCCAAGACCTAATCGGAATCATCAATAGACCCGGATGGAAGCCTTGAAGACATGACTAGCAGCGTCGCTGTCCCACTCCAAAAACACTGCCGACGCATTTGGAAACTTCTTCAGAACCGTGAAACACCGCCTGCAGAGTGCCTTCGTCATCCCGCCAGTGTTGATGTCCGCCATGATTTCATGAACACACCATCTGATACAGAGCTCCAACAACTGCCATCGCATACCCAGCCATCATATGCCCGCCTATCGTAACGTGCTACACACGTCAGTCATGTCAGCCGCATCCTGCTGGGTTCGCGCACCGATGTCGCAACACTGTCCAGCCATGGATGCTTCGTAAAACCCTAGCTATCATCGAGAAACAAATCACGCTCTGCCACCGTTTATCTATCACCCGCCAATATTAGCCCTTGACTCCAGTCACTGGACATGACGTCTACCACCGAACAACTAGTCAGTCATCATCGGTTAACCATCAGGCATAAATGTCGTGCGCTGATCCTGACGTGATCACATCATCCGCGAACAGGTTCAGCCAACAATCACCATTCTTTGATGCCCAAGCCCGTGTGAAGCATGAACCATCCAGCCTTTCGCCGGCAGTTAGATAATCCAACTCCGCCATCAATTATCATCGAGATTAGCCGTGAGGTGATAGTGTGTGTGATGTCGAGCAATTAGGGTTTTAACTGGTTCAAGAAATAAACCCTAAATTCTAACATCACATATTCCACTCAAACCCTAGCCTAATGATGCAATTTTCTTTGCACGCAAAATTAATCTCCAAGTATTAAGGATATCATTTGCAGCTTAAGCAAGTGACCAAGTGAATATCGAACCCAAAGGAAGGCGTATTTTCAATTTAATTATTTACTAAATTAATTAAGATGAATGGGAATAAAAGTTTGAGGTTTCAATTATTAACTACTAAACAATTAATTAAAATAACAAATAAAATAAAGTCACTTAGAAGAATACGAAAGTGGATCAAGTAGGAGAATAGGTAACTCTAGGGTAATCCAGTTTCACTCATTAATTTTCCTTTCATGTGTTGATGTCTGACTCTGCCTTGTGGAATATGGACGCATCACTAAACCTTGCATATTTACTCTATAGACACAAGTAAACATGCGTGCAACATGTGTGAATAACCTCGGAGTAAGAGATATAATTCCACCCCCTCTTTCTAGGTACTATCAGTATCAATTATTTTCCTGGCCAATTGGTACTCTAACCCGATATGATCTCCCTTTATAGGTACTATAAAATTACTCTCTTTATTGTACTTATTAACCCGAATTCAATTCAATTAATAAGTATTCATATATGATAGATCTAATGAAGCTTCGGAGTCCCCTCACTTAGAATCATAACATGGAATCCTGTTCAGCGGTGAATGCACTCAATCTACAACCAAGATATAAATTCAGACTCTATATACCAATTGAAGATGCACAAAACGACTGTGAATATAGATTAATAAAGCATAATCATATATAAAATAAATCCACAAGTAGTGTTGTACGGAGTTTACATACAAAAGTTCAATTAATTCGTAAAAACCTTCACAACCCTAGTTCTACCAAAAAGGCTCTAGCCCATGATGTTACGAAGAACAATCATGGGTGTTGGATAGATCTTACCCGGATGTTTGGAAAATTATAAGATAAATTAGGAAATGAATAAAATCCTAGATGTGGGAGTCGTCGCGTCCTTCTTTGTCTTGAATCCTTCTCTTGGTTCTCCTCTTGATTCCACAAACGAATCTTCAAAGTGATGGATGGATGGAGGAAAGGATATGGATGATGGTTGGGGGGTGATCCCCCCTTGTGGGGATAGGATGGATTTGTGGCTCTCTCCAATTCAATCTCTCTCTATGATATGATGAATAATGATGTAATCTAAACCCCCTTTTATACTTGTAAAGTGCTCCTAACAGACCTTGGACAGGCTTTTATTTGAGACATACGCCAAATTTGGTAAAAGAAACCCGAAACTACCAAAAATAGCATCTAGTGACATTTTGTTAGACCAAGCCTTCAGAAGTTGAGCAAGGCCTCCAAGTCGAACAATGGTCGAGCAAGCTCTCTGTAAGTTTTTGATCATTCTGCTCGACCAAACTTCATCTGCTCGACCAAGATGATGATGGTCGAGCAACGTCTCCAAGTCTTGCGCAGCCTCACTGTTTCGCGCATAACTTCCACATCCGACCTCCGATTTGAGTAATTATTGCACTCACGTGATCCTCTCTTCCTTGGCTTTCTATCCATATAAATAACTCATAGAAATTTCAACATTTGAATGTATAACAAGTCATAGAAAATGGCACATCCGTTCTGTTGGACACAGCTTGCGCGACGTCACCACTTTGATCATAACTTTCTCGTTTGGAATCCGATTGGGGTGTTCTTTAAGCCAAAAAGACCCTCTCTTCTGTGGCTTTCCAACCATATATCACACTTCCAATTCAGAGCTTCACACGAATACAAAAAAATTATACAATTTGGACTTACGTTTTTCAGCATTCTTGCACAAATTGCACCTTTTCTCCAACTTTACACTTTTGACCCCAATTCGACCAACACTAGAGGTTGAATCCAACAGGGGAGGTCGAATCGGCCCACAGGACGTGATTTGGAAGCACCAGCGCCTCGATTTGACCAATATCCAGTCGATTCGACCTGGCCCTCAGGTGAATCCAGGTCGAATTATCCCATCTGGAGCACTCTATTTCGTCAGAAGCCCAATTCGACCAACACCATGTCGATTCGACCAGACCTTTACCTAAAACACAACAAAACACCTCAAACGCATCTTTTTCTCTAATATATTGAATATAAGATACTTGTGCTAATATATGACAATAATTCCTATCAAAAAGGTGTTAAATTGAACACTAAAATATGCTTATTTTCACTCTCATCAAACCCCCAAACTTACCCGTTGCTCGTCCCGAGGCAACATAATAAAAATAAAGAGAGAGAGTATGAAAATTAGTGGGGAAACAAGGACTATGACTCATACCATATTCAAGATACATTTGTCCTCAACTTAGGTCATGCAACTCTCATTACATGTAATAATCAACTCATAGCATACAAGATAAGACAATCACCACCAATTCAAATGCTCTATTAACATGTTCTCACGGGAAGTATATATCACTCGCACTCAAGTATAAAAGATGTACACTTATGGGTTAAGGTGTTTACGCTCATATTCAATTCAAGTGCATGTGTAACCATAATCTTGCCAAAAATCTCAAACTCTCCACCACTAAAAGTATGATTCGACAATGGGATCAAAAAGGACTTTTCTTTTGGATGTAACGTTGGCTCTTTGGTTAAGGTAGGAATTATATGGATAAGTGACTCAATACTTGGATCAACCAAGCCTGCAGTCTTTGTCGATCTTTCATTTTCCTCATCACTTCAATTAAGCACAACATCCTCCTCAACTCCTTCACTTTTTTTCTTCATTCTAGCATAACATTTTTTCCTTCTTTTTTTTCTCTCGAGGTACCAGATTCGGGCACTACCTCGCACATCCTCTATAGGATACTAGATTTAAGCACTATCCTAGGGTGTTTGATTCAATGTAGTACTAGATTTAAGCACTACTTCATGATTCTCCTCAGATTCATTTTCAAGCTCAATCACTGTTTCAACACCAATTTCATTCATTCCCAATCTGTTATAGAACTCCATCAACACACTTTGAAAAACCATTGATTCTCTTCTAGAACGACAATCAAGGCTCAAAAAATTCAGATGCTCAAAGTGGTTATTTCTCGTAGGCTGCCAAAGAATAAGGTTTTTAGGCTCAACGGGGCTAACTACGGATAAACATCATTAGGTAGGGAATTATTTGGCTAAGTGACTTATAAATTCAAGGATGGCCTAAAATCATCTCCCATCATCTAACACACATGTAGTTTCAAGTAAGACAAGAGGCAAGTTCTAGAATACACGCACATGAATGATACTCACCAGAAAAAAATATCATGTGATTATGTACATGATCAACGAGGCTCAAAATCTCTCAGGGTTTTAACAAGTAACAGAGCACTTTTCATGGTAAGCAATATCACAAGTACACATAAAACTTCATACCACGATATAATTCAAGTACACTTCCTTCATCAATTTCAAAAGCATATGAATTTTAGGCACAATTTAAAAATAATAAAAGCTCATGTGGATCACAAAACCAAGATCTCAACCCTTTCAAAGCACACATAAAAATTAGAATAAGGAAACGAGGGCACCTGATATATTCTTCAACGTATGCACGAACTCCTAGAATTGTTCAACTCGGTCAGGTCAAGCCTCAGTGTAGAACTCGTCTTGCCACTCTTTTACCTGTTCTTTCATCAAAACTCAAGCACACCTCATCATCAAAGATTCATCAATAATAATATAGGAGAATTATAAGAAAGACTCAATTGACTATCTAATCGACTCCACATACTAGACACACCACTGAACACTAGGCAAATTGTAAAAAAATCGACACATCAAAACTGATTAAAGTTTCAATATACCGCAAAAAATCAATTCCCCTAGCAAACATTAAAAAGAAAAGATTATACTCTTGGTGTTGCAATGAGGTAATAACATCTCATCCCCCAAACTTAGTAAAAACGTAAGTTGAAACTAAGTTTGCAAAGAGATGTAATTGCTGATTAGTAAGCACCTTAAATATAAAAATTTCTTACTCACACGAAATAAATAAAGTATCCTTATCAAAGAGTGATTATCAAAGAGATGTAATTGCTGATTAGTGTCTTTTTATATGTGTTTTTGTACAATCAAAGAGTGAGACCACAAACACAAATAGAAAACAAAGTAAAAATAAAATAAAAAGTATCCTTATCAAGAACAACTAAAACAATAACACAGTACTAAAACAACAAACATTATTTCTAAGGTTGAAGAAGTAGTTTGTGATGAAGTGGTGTCAAAAATTGAGGAGGAGATTATCATTGATGAAGAGTTGTCTTTGGATGAAGAGAAGATAATTGATGAATTCTTGTTTTTGTTGGAGGATGAAAGTGCGTGTGATGGAGAGATAATGTTGAAACAAGATCATGACATTGTTGAGGTTGATGCCTCATTGAAGGTAGAAGACCCCGGTAAATTCATTCTTACTTGTACAATTGGAAAGGGGGAATATTTTAATGCTATATGTGATCTTGGTTCAAGCATTAATGTAATGCCTTTGGAGATTTTTGAAAAACTTGGCATTGGGAGGTTAAATGAAACGGATGTAGAAATTGGAATAATGGATGGTTCAATGATAAAGCCCCATGGAGTTGTGGAGGATATGATAGTGCAAATAGAGGATTTTGTATTTCCGGTGGATTTTATGATAGTTGAGAAGCAAGTGGATCCTTTGATTCCATTAATTTTTGGAAGACCGTTTTTGGCAACCGCAAAAGCAAAATTTGACATGGATAAGAAGGAACTCACACTCCGATCACATGAAAGAGAATTGGTGTTATCAAGCAAGAATTTAAAAGGGAAAAATCTTCATTTGAAGCCACCCATTAAGCCTCCGGATATTCGAGATGAAGTGGTAAGTGCGATTTTAAAAGATGAAGAATTAACTAACTTTATGCTTGAAATTGCAGGAAATGTCTCTTCAAAAAGAAATACGCTTGGGGGAGATCCACATGTTGATTTGAAGATTGATAAAGGGCCTCCGGGATTTAAGAATGTGAGGAAAAGAGGAAACGAAGTGAGCTCAAGTGTTAAAGGAGCACGAAGTGTGGATAAAAAGGTTGTTAAGGAAATGTTTAAAGTGAAGATGAGATCCGATGGGGTCTTGGATTTTTCCGACTGTTAAGAGCTTAAATCCGTCCGGCTTGAAGACGTTAAACTTAGCGCTAAATGGGAGGCAACCCATTCTTTTTATCTTTTGTTGCTTGTTTGTTTTGGCCTTGTAGGTTGATTGTGCTCATGGAGAAAAATGCATATTGAAGAAAAGAGAAATGCTTCATGGATTCAAGTTGACATGTTCCACCATTTGTTGCAAACTTAATTCGTGACTCTTGTCTCGAGTTAAGTTTGGGGGGTGATAGTGCGTGGTGGGCATAGCTTGAGTCGTGTGGATGCGGTTACTTCTCAACAAGAAGATCACCAAAGGAAACTACAAGGGTAAGTCCTACCACCTGTTGCAAACTTAAGTATCAACTCTTGTTTCGATTTAAGTTTGGGGGGAGAGTGTGTGGTGTGACTCACCACTTGAGTATGATTCTTGTAAAATTGGACAAATTTTAAAAAATTTCTCATGAGTTTGGGTTGATTTTGGCATGATTGGTGGTGTTGAAGTGCATGATAGTCCATATTTATAATGAAAATTTTGAAATAATGGTGTTTATTGAGTATTTGAGCATGAATGAGAGGTATTGGAAGCATGATGGAGCTTGGAGCTAACGCTTTCCTTATCAAATGCCTATTGAGGGAGTACTCTACACCTTATCCTTTTATTACTTGAAATGAATTGATTTTGATTTGGATTGTTGTGACTAGCATGCTACTTCATGTGATATGTTTGTGGGAGGTTTACTTTCGTAACTTAGGATTTCCTTTAAATAAAGGTTGGGATGAATGTGTGCTTAATTTTCTTATGGATGATGGTATTTTGTGTTTGTGCATGTTTTGTGTTTTTGTTGTCTTGTTTGTTGAGTCCTTATTTTTATGTTGTGTGTATTTTCATTCTTGTCTTGGGATGTTTTGGTGGTTTGTTTAGGGATGTCGTGAGTCATTTTTGAACGTGAGTGATGATATGTTGTGGTGATAAGTGATGACAAATTATGATTAAGAATCTCTACATTTTCAAATTGTGACATGTTTTACTTAACTTGTTCAATTTTGAGATGAATGTGGTGTAATAAGTTCCTTAAGGTCCGAGCACAAGCTTGTGAGCATTTGAGCCTCAACCATGCACACATGGTATTTCTTCATGAGTGGATCGGTTGTGTTTTATAAGTTAGAACTTGCTCAAGGACTATAGGAACGAGCCCGATTAGTGGAGATTGGTGAAATGATCTAAGGCCATCCTTGTTATTATAGTCATTGCCATATATGTTCCCTACCATGAACATCATCCTTAGTTAACCATTTTGAGCCTATAAGCCTATTCCTTGTGAATTTAGCACATTACAAGCCTTAATTACCCATTCAAGCTTATATATACCTTTGTGTGGGTGATTGAGGAGATGGTAGCTAGAAAGGATTGATTGATTAGCAAAAGAAGAAAAAGGACATGGTAAACAAGAAAGAAAAAGGATGAAAAGAGCAAAACAAGAATGCACATGCAACCTCAAAGTAAGAAAGGAGCAAATCAACATCAAAATGCTCAAGTAAACAAAATTCAAAGATAGGAAGCATGCATCAAAAGAAGCTCAATCCAAGGAAAGTTAATGAATAGTGCTTGAGATTTGTAAAGATAAGCAAGGAAGAAAAGAAAGTGAAGAAGTTGAGGAAATTGGTCATCTCTTTGATTACTTACACATGATTAGTCACTCTTATCCATATACTTCCTACCATACCAAAGAGCCTATCATTACATCCTAATTAAAGACCTTTTTGATCATTGATTGAAACTTTGGTGGTTTGTGAATATAGTCCGCGAGCAAGTTTATAGCGAGTCGAACCAATCGATTAATGAGTGTGATTTACCCTATTTCAAAAGAGTGTTGAGAGACATCGATATCCATTGTGAGGCTTGGACTTAAAAGGAACTATATTACACTTTATTCTCTTTTGATTGAACTTGTTAATTTCTCATGTCATGATTTTAATGTTGTAGGATGACTTAGCATAGTTTGTTGCTATTATTGCTAACGATGTGTTATTGCTTATATTCGTTTAGTCTTTTCTAGGTGAAAATTTCTCCTTTTGATTTGTCATTTTCGTTGCTCGGGGACGAGCAACACCTTAAGTTTGGGGGGTTGATTAGAGCTATTTTCACCTAGATTTTAGTGTCTTTTTATATGTGTTTTTGTATTATTTTATCCGTATTTTGTATGTTATTTGGTTGTGTTTTGTATTTTTATTAAAATGTGTGTGAATGAGAGAAAGATGTAGGAAAAAAGCGGATATCAATTTGGAGTTGAAACGAGAGAGAACGAGCCAAAACAGTGAAGAAATGCAGGAGCCAGCACACGAGCCGTGTAGCCAACATGGCCCTGTAAGAGTTGGCCGTGTGGCGACATCTAGTCATTCAACATGGGCAACTTCAGGTCGTGTCCAGTTGCACGAGTCGAGTCGGGAGCACGAGCCGTGTCGCCAACACGGCCCTGTAAGAAGTGGCCGTGTGCCGACATCAGAAGAGCCAACACGACCACACCTGTGCCCGTGTTACAACACATGACTCGTGTTGGCAGCACGAGCCGTGTTGCGTAACACGGCCCTGTAAGGCGAGGCCGTGCGGCAGCATCAGAAGACACAACACGGCCACCTCGTGGCCGTGTTGCATAACACGACTCGTGTTGTGTATTTTCCTGCAGAAATTTCCAGATCCTTCTAGAAGCCTCCAAAGGGGTATAAATACCCCTTTATTCAACAATTGGCAGGGGATCCGAAAATCCCATCATCTACACACACATCACACACCATTTCTTCCACTTTCCACCATCATCTTCATCCACCTTCATCCATTTTGATCCATCTTCATCATCTCCATTAATTCTCCATCAAAACTTCATCCCTTCCATTGGGTGTGAGAGATCTCAAGGAATCAAGAGCTAGAGGTGGAGATCAAGAAGAATAGAAGATTCTCTTCAAGAAATTGATAGGGAAGAATCCATTCATTTTGTATTTCTTTAGATCTAAGACTATGGGTATTTGTAATGAATCATTTATTTGTTTTATTACTTTTATCATGTTAGGCTAATCCCTCTAGTGGGATTAGGAATATGAAGAGCATATTAGATTTATATTATCATGTAGATTAAATTGGTTTTTGATTTAATTGATGTTGATTTCTATTCATGGAGTTTAATTGTCTTGATATTGTGATGGCATGGTTTGTTATTCATGAATGTGTATTGGTTTAATGGATTGTTGATCAATGGATTATTTTGTGGTAATTAAATGCTATCATGATGTTCATGTATGTATTGCTTGGAGTGAGACGGAAACGACCCTCTATAGTATTAGGAAGGCATGAATAGACATTGAGTTTGGGTTTGACCGAAAGGATATTTGAATTCAATGAGGGGAACCAATCCATTCGTTGGCCTTAGTACACAAAAAGGGAGAGTTTAATCTAACTAGTACCTAGATGGAAGGGGTTAATGTTGGGCTTTGATCTTAAGTGCTTTTGGGATTCTAAAATGGATCAACAACCTTTGTAACCCGAAAGGGAGCTTAGGATACAATCGTGATCACCCTTAGTCTACATCAATTGAGTTGAATTCCGTTTGCATGATAATATGAATCGAGTGTGCTTGGATGTTTCTAATCCCATGTTTTTCCATACTTGAACTTTAGCACCCATTTTCTTTACTTGTCATTTATCTTATTTGCTATCTTATTTACTTGCTTCTTGTTTTAGTTGTTAATCAATCTCAAAATCCCCCGATCATCCTTACAAAAACAACATGAACTTGAGCTCACGTATTTTGCTAGTTCGAACATAACTCCTTATTGGATTGATAATTTTTCTTGGGATATACTACTACAACGATCGAGTATTCTTGCTCGTGAGTGCTAAAAATAGGCAAACAAGAAAATGGCGCCGTTGCCAAAGGGGAATTTGACGGACTAGTCGAGTACTGTGTTATTGTTTTAGTTGTTCTTGATAAGGATTCTTTTTATTTTCTTTTATTTATTATTTGTGTTTGTGGTCTCACTCTTTGCCTTTTCGTAGGTGTTTTATGATCACAAGATCAAAGGAAAATTAATCGATCATTCCTTTGAATTTGGAGATTGAAAGGACCGCACGACAAAGGAAGCGAGAGAGACGGAGAGCGAGAAAAGAAAAAAATATGGAGAATCAACGTGGAGATAATGTCAATCATAATCCACCCCATGATCCATTACAAGATCAACGGGGGGTACAAGAAGGAATACAAGAGGACCAAATGGAGATGTTTAGAAACTTCATTGCTCAAAACCAAGAATATATGCAATTGCTTGCCAATCAAGAGGCTCAAAGGACTCTACAACAACAAGAGGCACAACCACATGTTCGTAGAAATGTCCAAGAGATGGTTAATATGTTCAATAACCAAGCTATGCAAGGAAATGTGCAAATACCTCAAGAGAGGCCAAGGCCGAGAGCAATCCGGAATTACTTCCAACCGAGAGCCGTGCACAACATGGTTCCTCCGGTTCAAGCCAACAATTTAGAAATCAAGACCGGATTGATCAACATGGTCAAAGAAAATCAGTTTGGGGGAGGTCCTCTTGAGGATCCAAATATGCATCTAGCTAGCTTCTTGGAGGTTGCAAATACCATAAAGATGAATGGAGTATCGGAAGATGCTATTCGGATGAGGTTGTTCTCTTTTTCTTTAAGAAACAAGGCTAAGGCATGGTATAATGCAATTCCTTTGGGAAGTTGTAATACATGGGAAGATCTTGAGCAAAGGTTCCTAAACAAATACTTTCCTCCTTCAAAGACTCTCCAATTGAAAAGCCTTATCACTCAATTTAGGCAACTTCCGGATGAAAGTTTTTATGAAGCATGGGAACGCTACAAAGAGATGCTCCGAAAGTGTCCTCAACATGACTTTCATGAGAATCAACAAGTGGCTTTCTTCTATCAAGGGTTGAGTGGACAACATCGGATGCATGTAGATGCCTCATCCGGAGGGTCTATATTTGGAGTGGATGCTATGAAAGCCATGGATATTTTTGAAGACATTGCGATGAATGCTTATCAGTGGCCATCCAAGAGAATTTTGGGAGATTATGCATACGGAAAGGTTGCTCTAGTGGAGAGTGTGAACAAGGTGAAAAGTGATGTGTTTAAGAGTAAAGGAATGAAAGAATTCAATGAGAGCATTAATGCTTTAACGAAGCAATTGAATTTGATCACTCAAGGAGTAAGTCAAGGAGGAAGTACAAGTGCTAATTCGAATGAGGAGAGCAATGAGAAGCAAAATATAGAGGATGTTGCCTATTTAGATGGGAGAAATTACCAAGGAAATTTTCAACGTCAAGGGAATTTTCAAGGTAACTATCCTTCTATCCAAGGTAATTATCAAGGAGGATATCAAGGGCAAGCTCGGGTGAGTAATTTCAATCAATCAAGTGGAGGTTATCAAGCTCCAAGGAAGCATGAGAATTTCTCTTATTCTAATCCTCAAGCCGCCGTGTCATTTCCTCCGGGATTCGATCCAAGTGCCAAACCATCGAATGGAGAGGGTAAAGCATCGGTGGAAGAGACATTGCTAGCATTCATGAAAAAGATGGAGGCTAGAATGGAGGAAAATGAGAAGAAGTCCGACAATAGGATGAGAGCTTTTGAACATCAAATGGGACAAATTACTTCCTCCGTTGGATCTCAACACCAACAAGGAAAGTTCCCCTCTACCACGGTAACTAATCCTAAGGAGCAATGTTTGTATGTTACCGTGTGCAACATGGAAAGTAAGGTGGAGAAAGGGTTGGTGGAAACACATATAAAAAGACACTAAATTAGGTGAAAATACGGATAAAATCATACGAAAACACATATAAAAAGACACTAAAATCTAGGTGAAAATATCACTCATCACACCCCCAAACTTAAAGTGTTGTGCGTCCCCGCACAACGAAAATGATAAACCAAGAAGAGTGATTTTCACCTAGGAAAAGACTAAACGAACATAAGTAACAACACATCAATAATAATAAGAATTACAAACTATGCTAAGGCATCCTACAACATTAGATTCATGACATGAAGAATTAACAAATTCAATCACAAGAGAATATTAGTGTAATATAGTCTCTTTTTGGTCCAAGCCTCACATAGGTTATAAATGTCACTCAACACTCTTTAAAGTAAGGTAAATCAACACTCATCAATCGATTGGCTCGACTCGCTATAAGCTTGCTCGTGGACTACATTCACAAACCACCAAAGTTTAAATGAATGATCAAAAAGGTCTTTAATTTGGATGTAATGATAGGCTCTTTGGTAAGGTAGGAAGAATATAGGTAAGAGTGACTAACAAGTGTAAGTAATCGAAGAGATGATCAACTTCCTCAACTTCTCCACTTTTCTTTCTTCCTTTCTCAACTTTGGTAATCACAAGCACTAATCATCAACTTTCCTTAGATTTTGAGCTTCTTTTAATGCATGCTTCCTTCTTTTAACTTTTAAGTACTTGAGCATATTGTTATTGCTTTGCTCATATTCTTGTTTTGAGGTTGCATGTCCATTCTTTCTTGTGCTCTTTTTCTTGCTTGTTTACCATTTTCTTTTTTCTTTTTCTTCCTTATCAAACCTTTCTAGTTACCATCTCCTCAATCACCCACACAAATGGTATATATGTAAGGCTTAAGTGGGTAATCATGGCTTGTAATGTGCTTATATCACAATAAATAGGCTTTTAGGCTCAAAGTGGTTAACTAGGGATGATGTTCATGGTAGGAAAATATATGGCAATGACTATAAATGACAAGGATGGCCTTAGATCATTTCACTAATTTCCACAAATCGGGCTCATTCCTATAGTCCTTGAGCAAGTTCTAGCTAATCAAAACTCAATCGATCCACTCATGAAGGAAAAACCATGTATGCACGGTTGAGGCTCAAATGCTCACAAGCTTGTGCTCGAACCTTAAGGAACTTATTACACCACATCCATCTCAAAATTGAACAAATTAAGTAAAACATGTAACAATTCAAAAGTGTAGAGATTCTTAATCATAACTTGTCATCACTTATCACTACAACATATCATCACTCATATTCAAAAATGACTCACAACCTCCCTAAACAAACCACCAAACATACCAATACAAAAATAAGAAAACACACAAAACATAAAATAAAGACTCAACAAACAAAGAACAAAACAAAAACACATAACATGCAAAAATAAAAATCACCATCATTGAAAAACGAAGCACACATTCAAATCATCCATAACAATGTAAGCTCACAATCATCCCAACCTTTGATTGAAAAGTAAACCTCCCAAAAACATAACACATAAAGTAGCATGCTAATCACATCAATACACATCAAAATATATCAAGCAACTAGAAGTGATAAGGTGTAGAGTACTCCCCCAATAGGCATTTGGTAAGGAAAGCGTTCGCTCCAAGCTCCATTCGTGCTTCCAATACCTTTCATTCATGCTCAAACACTCAACAAACACCGTTAGCTCAACAATTGCATTTAACAAATACGGACTATCATGCACTTCAACACCACCAAGCATACCAAAATCAAACCAAACTCATGAGAAAAATTTTAAAATTAGCCCAAAAATACGAAAAGTATATGCTTTCAAGACAAAGTATGTTCACACCACGCCATATCCCCCCAAACTTAAATTGAAACAAGAGTTTCGAGGTAAGTTTGCAAAAAGTGGTGTGACTTACTTTCACACTTCAAATCAAGCACTTATCGTTTGTCCAATACGCATTCTCCTCACAAGCACAATCAACATACATACCAAAAATGCAAAACAAGCAAATCCACCATCCTTATTGAAAGCAATAAATAAAGCAATAAAGATAATGATGGGTTGCCTCCCATCTAGCGCTAAGTTTAACGTCTTCAAGCCGGACGGGATATGGAGAACTCATCGGAATGGCCACGGATATCTTTCGTCCTTGCCATCAAATTTTAAACGTTGTGCTTCTTCCTCTAATAGGCACTTATGGCAAGTCACGACCTCCGTTGCATCCTTCGAGCATGGCTTTAGAAATTCAACTCTCTTGAGCTTACACTCCATTGCCCTCTCCATTCTTGAACACCACTTATTCCTCTTTACCAAATAGATCCCCAACATATCTTCAAGTTCTCTTTTGTTTCTAAGAATATAAGAAAAATCAATGGGTAATACAAAGTCAATGTAAACAATATTATCAAGTTCAAGGCAACTTAAAGAGTTTAAAGGTTTAGAAATGCTCATTTCACTCTTCAAGTCATCATCATTTGCTTCTTGACTTTGTTTCTCTTCATCAACATCACTTGTCTCAATATGCTCTTCAAATACCTCATTTGATTCTTCATCCCCCAGATTCTTTTCTTCTTCCAACTCTTCTTCAACTTTTCTCTCCTCTTCCAATTCTTCAACTTGTTGAAAATTGTTCAAAGCACTTACAATTTGGCTTACTTGATGCTCCAAGGCTTCAAACCTCTTCTCATCTGCCTCATTTCTTTTCTTCATTTCTTCAAATCTTGCTTCATTTCTTTTCTTCCATTCTTCAAAACTAGCTTCATCTCTTTTCTTGTGCTCTTCAAGGTTTGCTATCATCTTCTCAATCAAGACGTCTACAGACGATTTTTCTTCTTCGACTTGTTGAAAGTCTCCTCCCTCTTGGTTGTCACAATTCCATTCTTGAATTGGTGGATAATTCCCATGAAAACTTCCTTCATAGTTATGTTGAAAATTTCCTTGGAAATCATCCACTCCCATGAAAGAAACATCTCCTACTTGATGCGTAGGCATCCTCCACTCTTCTTGCTCCATAGGACTAGGAATCGACACACCTTGCACATTTTGAGCACCCCCCAAACTTGAATTAGACAAGACTTGACCATAAGCACCTTGATTCATCATCCTTATTTGTCTTGTCACTTCCAAAGTAACTTGGGTAATTATCTTGGAGGATTCATTTTGAAGAAAACTTGATTGAGAATCTTGACCTTCATCACTTCCTTGAGCACTTCTTCTATGTAATTCAAGTAAGGCGTAGTTTTGAAATGGAGGAGACGTGTCGGTGTTGGGATTTGGTGGAGAATAAGTGTATGCTTGATAAGGGTGGAATGTATTTCCATTGTAAACTTGTTGCCATTCTCCATTTCTTCTTTGATTGTAGTATTGAGAGCTATCTTGATTCATTTGGAAGTTGTACACATAGTTGCTCTCATTCATGTAGCCTCTTGATTGTGGAGGTGGAACCCTTGCAAATTGATCCCCAAAGACATTTGTGAATTGGTTCCAACCATCCATTTAAATACTCTTCTCAAGGCTTACTACAATTCTTCTCAAACTTGCTATTTTTGGCTTTGATCCCCCTTCCTCTTCTCTCAAGGTAGTGTCAAGTACCTATCAAAACGAACAAGTGAGATCAAAAATTTTCCAAAGCAAATAATAAAAAGCAATAAAAATATCTCTATTAATACCAATCGAAACACTCCTTTGTTAAACCACTAGCAACCGTTGCCTCCCCGGCAACGGCGCCATTTGATTAGCCATAATATAGTGGGCATGACCAATTAAAGAAATTATCGAACCACAGGGAGGAAGGTACTAGGGTCTAAGCGATCTCGTGTTCACCATAGTATTATAGAGATGATCATAAAGGGAAGATAATCAAGAAATTACAATAAAATAAATGGATAGATAAATGGGAGATGGATGAATGAGCCAAGTAGATAGAGATGAAACTAGCAATACTTAAAGCATGGAAAATCTAGGTATCATGCAATGAATTCATATGTGTCATGGGTAAGAGACTAAGGGCCAACACTAAGATCACATAAACTCCCTCTCGGAATGAATAGGATATGGTTCTAAACATAGCTCAATGGATTGGTTCTCACTCAAACAATTCCAACTAGGTACTAAGCTTGAAATGAGAGTCCCTTCACATAATCTATTGACTTCTCAATCTAATAAATGATATGTTCTATCAAAGGGTTCTAAACTATGAAGGACTTCTCAATCTCTTCACAATCTATAATGCACATGAAGTGTTTGATGAAATGATTCACTTAATTATCCTAAATATGCAATTGACTTCTCAATCTAATCACATGCTTAAAACAATTAAACACACAAATCATCATAAACCTCAAGATCTAAAGCATCAATGATAGAAAATCAATTAACTCAATTAACATAATCATTCAATTGCAAAATACCAAAAATTATCCAACACAATTCATATTGCTAATCTCACAAGGGAGATTAGCCTCTCATGGTCACAAGGAATCCAACATAGACATTAAAATCCTTACAAAACATGATAAACAATAGGTTTCAATACAAAGTGTAGATGAAAACTCCCTTGGATGTCTCCAATGGTGATCTTCTTCTTCCCCTTGCAATTCACCTCTCTTCCTTGCTTCTCTAGCTACTTGGATGAAGGATTTGATGGTTGGATAATGGTAGATCCAAAGGATGAAGAATGGATGAAGGTGAAGGTGAAAAATGGAGGAAAAGGTGTGTGAGGTGTGTGTGGAAGAGTGGATTTCGGATCTTTTTTTTACATATTGAAGTATTGGGTATTTATATCCCTTGGGAGGCTTCTAGAAGGATTCTGATGTGTTTCTGATGCTGCAGCAACACGACTCGTGTGCTGCAACACGACCACAGGGTGGCCGTGTAGGCGTTTCTGATGTCAGAAAACGGCCAGGGCTTACAGGGCCGTGTTGCGTAACACGGGTCGTGTTGCGTAACACGGGCTGCGCAGTCTCACCGTTTCGCGCATAACTTCCACATCCGATCTCTGATTTGAGTAATTCTTGCGCTCATGTGATCCTCTTTTCTTTGGATTTCTATCCATATAAAGATCTGACAAAACTTCCAATATTTGAGGGTGTAACAAGTCATGCAAAGTAGCACAACCGTGCTGAGTAGGAACAGCTTGCGCGACGTCACCATTTTAATCATAACTTTCTCGTTTCGGCTCCAATTGAAGTGTTTCTCATACCAAAATAATCCTCTTTTCTATGGATTTCCAACCATGTATTACACTTCTAGTTTTGAGCTCCACAAGAGTACAGAAAAATTACACAAGTTGGACATGCGTTTTTTCAGCATTTTGCTTGATTTGACTCATTCTCCCTCGTTTCAACTCCGAATTGAGGTCCGCTTTTTCCTACCTCTTCCTTATCACGTCTAGGATCCATTTTTACCTAAAAATCATACGTTTAAGCTCATTCACACACATTTACATAAAAACACAAAATACAACCAAATAACACATAAAATACGGATAAAATCATACGAAAACACATATAAAAAGACACTAAAATCTAGGTGAAAATATCACTCATCAGTCGGAGAATCACGATGGATGTAACCTTTGTAGGCTACTGGATCAGAGGACGGTCTTCTCGCATCATCACCTTCAAATACTTTCTTTCCCTCTTCTTGTCTACACTCAGCACTTCACCTTTCTTGGTAACAAGTCTATGATCCTTGAAATTTCCTTCCTCCCATGGTTGTCTAGACACCTCCTTGTCAATCTTCCACTTAAATTCAGAGTCATCTTTCCTATTAAAATCAAGATTAAAAAAGTTAGAAACCACATCTATGATCTTGCATGATTGAGTCTCCATGGGCATCTTCATTGCTTGATCAAGAGAGAAAACCACATTTTCATTATCCATCTGCAGTCTAAGATTCTCGGCTCTCAACCTCTTTGCTCTTTCCCACTTCTTCTCAACTAAAAGCTCACTATTCTGCTCTTGGGATGGCTCTAAGGTGGTCTGAACAACTGGTGTTCTGAACAACAGGTGTAGCATTCGGTATCGAATCAGACATTGAACTGTGTTGCTCGACTTCTGCTCGACCAAAAGGGACTGGTCGAGTAGATAGGTTTTGGTCGAGCAACCCACCTGATCGGGAGCTTCCAATCACCATGTGTTGCTCGACCTCCGTTCGACTTGGGTAGTCTGGTCGAACGGATGGCATTTGGTCGAGTAGGCCGCTTGATTGATTAGTGTGAAAATCTACAAGTTTTAGAGTCCGATTTAGCACCGTTGAGTGGAATTTATATCCATATTTGAGAATCTTTTGATTGAATTGCATATATTTGTGTTATAGATGCTTGTGAGGTGTTATTTTGTGTTTTTAGGTGGAAAACGGGGGTAAAAAGAGCAAAAATGAAAGTCGGGAGCAAAGCCAGGCCGAAATAGGAATTGGTGAAGCATGTCACAACTTGTGGAAGCCTTGGCACAGGTCGTGCTGCCCACATAGTCCAATAGTGCTGGCCATGATGTGCATGACCGCCCAGCACGCCCCAGAAGAGCACCACTCGTGCCTCACATTGCATGACTCGTGTGACACTCAAATGGACGAATTTTTAAGAGTTCTGTATATGGTTGGAAAGCCAAGCAAGAGAGGATCGCGTGAGCATAAAAATTACCTCAATCGGAGATCAGATGAAGAAGTTATGAGCAAAACCGTGAGGTCGCGCAGGTTGCCGACGTGTGGCACGACTCGTGCCGACCACCCAGCAAGCACCCGTGCCCAGCTGCCGAGAAAAGCCTCACACCATGCCCGGCATGACCCTTGCCAACCATGACACGAGTCGTGCCACTGCCCAGCGAAGCCCAATCGTCGTTTTCTTGTCCCGTTCGTGTTTTTTACGTGAAAAAGCCCACTTTTAAGTCAGAATTCGGGATTTTGAGTCCTCAACTATAAAAGGGACCCTTGGGGTGTTCCAAACCCTAACTCTCTATAACTCTCCACAACCATACATACTTTTCCATACCCTTTCACCACACCATCCCATCCACCCATCCCGGGGAGTTCATCAATGTTGCTTACTTGAGAAGGAGAACAAGGAGGTTCAGAGTCACGGAAGAGAGAACGGAAAATCACGCCATATCTAGGGTTTTTCTTATTCTTTCTTTCTTAATTTTGAATTATAGACCTATGGAATTACTTTCATACCTAACCATGGGTATTGCTTGTAACACCATGGGCTAGAACTTTTTGGATAGTGCTAGGTTTTGAAGGTTGAATTGGTTTGAATTGATGACCTAGACTAGGTTATGGATTTCTGCAGTATTCTTATTTCAGTATTAATGTTTTGAAATGAGATTGATATTTTTGTCTTATATGATCTGTCCTTATTCATGAAGATGACAATTACCTTTGCATGTTTAAGATTATTGCTTGTGTCATAAAGTAATTATATTTGTCTATCTGTTATGGGTAAAGGGAGCTTAACCATATAAACTTTATTCATTAGAATAATTAATATTGGACGCTTAATATATCTATTAATTACCAGATTTGGTTTCTTAGATTGTTAAGTGGGAATTGAAGTTTATTTCTTAAGTACCTAAAAGGGAGTAGGAGTTAATTTTCTGCATCTGAGGGTTTGAACCAGATTTATGTGTTACGTTTACTTTACCAAAGGGATTTAACATAATTGTGTGATGCTTTCATAAAATCTAGAGGAATTCTAATCGATTGTCTAGTGACTTGATTTGACCAATTTAACTAGATTTCCTAGTGCTATCTATCTTCTCTCTTGAACACTTCATATTTATTTTATTTGCTATTTTGTTATTTTTAGTACTTATTTTCTGCATCTTTAATTTAGGTAATTCTCTTAGATACCCAGATTTGTCTTATATTAGAATAGTCATAAATAGGTTTAAATAGTAAGTCTAGAATTATCCTTTGGGTTCGATAATAGACTTGGTCACAGCCTTATTAGCAACTGATTCCCTACACTTGTGGACACGCAAAAAGGTGAACAAGCAAATGGTGCCGTTGCCGGGGATAATTCCCTAGGCTTTACTATTTAATTCTTTTGTGATTTATTTTAATTTAGGACGTTAAATTTTTATTTGCTTTTATTTTTATTTTATTTTTATTTTATTTTGATCCAAACTATTCTAATCAGCTGCGTGAGCACAGGTAAAATTAGCTAAGATAGTTGACGATGAACAAAGGGCCTCGCCTCCCATGCGGGACCAGTATAAGTTGAAGCATACCACGAATACTGGATTGAATGGACCCACAATCACTGCAGAGAGTTTTGAGTTACTATTGGGACTGATCCGGATGGTACAAGCACAGCAGTTTAGTAGTAATCCTTTGGAGATTCCTAGTGAGCATCTGCAATTATTTGATGAGTATGCAAGGACGCAGAACCATAGGAATGTTCCAGAGGATGCTAGCATAATGAGGCTTTTTCCATTCTCACTAACGGGGAAAGCCAAAGAGTGGTACAATGACCTTCCTGCAGGATGTTGTACTACATGGGAGCAGTTGGCAGATAAGTTCTTGAATAAATACTTCCCTCCTTCCAAGAGCTTTAAGGTGAAGCAAAAGATCACACTATTTAAACAAGGAGCCTTGGAGAGTTTCTATGAGGCGTGGGAAAGATTCAAGGTCCTGTTGCGTTGTGGTCCACAGCATGGATTTACAAAAGACACTTATTTAGTCTTTTTCTATTAAGGCCTACGGAGTGAATCTAGAGCATTGGTGGACGCAATAGCAGGAGGATCAATCTTCAAAAAGTCAGCAGATGAAGCAGAAGAGATCTTTGTGGAGATGGCATCTAACACGTACGATTGGCCTATGGAGAGATAAAATGGAGTCATTTTTGATAAAGTGGCAAAAGTTGAAGTTCAGGTCAACAGCAGTGAGCTATCAGAATTAAAGAGTCAACTCAGTGAGCTGCATAAGAAGATGGATAGTCTCGAACTAGGAAACTGAGGAGAGAAAACTAGAATGGCTGGAGATGAGGATCAGATGGAGGAAGCGAATTATGCTATAGGTCATAATTTTCAAGGGAATTACAGAAATAGACAGAATTTCAGGCCTAGTAACCAGCAGTGGGGAAGGAATGACCAAGGAAATTCCAACTTCAACAATCAGAGAAGGAATGAAAATCTGTCATATGGAAACCCAAGTAATGCAGTGGCACCTCCTCCAGGAATTAATCCTTCCCATAAACCAATTGAAGGAAAAGCACCCATGGATGATGAGATGATAATGCTGATGAAGCAGCAAGGGGACCAAATAAAGCAGCAAGGGGAGCAGTTGAACTTGATGGTCAAGCTGATGATGTCTACCAATGAGCAATCAGAAATCAGACAGAAAGAGAATGAGAAGAAACATAAAGAGACTGATATTGCTCTTGGACAATTACATGTTACAGTTGGAAGATTAGATCAAGGTAAGTTTCCATCCCAAACAATGACGAATCCAAAGGAACAAGTTATGGCCGTCACCCTGAGGAGTGGAACAAAGTACAAAGGTCCAACAATGCCATCGGAACAGGCTGGAGTAAAAAAAAAGGTCAAAAAATTAGACGAGAACGAATACTTTGGTGCTAACAAGCCGCACGACCTGTGCCAAGATGGGCACAACTCATGCAGCCATGAAATCAGCGCACCCGAAGCATCGTGCCATTGGACAGGCAAGGAAAACGACCGCACGACTCGTGTAGAAAACCAGCACGACTCATGCTGGGGCCAACAGACTACCGATTATGCGCGCGCATATTGCAGCATAAGTCAGAAGATGCCGACATGACCTGTGCGCCTATCCAGCACGACTCGTGCCCTTCTCCGGCAGAAACGTTAAAAATTCATCCCAACCCTTGTGTTGTCGAACTCGTCCAGAATGATCCCCAGGTCCCTAAAACTGCTGAAAATTCAAAAGAACCTGAAGTTAGATTAAAAAATGGTAGATAGCTAAGGCAGCAAAAAAGAGAAAGAAAAGGAAGAGGAATTTGAGAAGGATATTTGGGGCATTACAAAGACAAAACATCTAATTCCGTTTCCATAGCAATTTTTTAAGAAAGGATTGGATGAGAAGTTTCAAAAGTTTTTGGAGATATTTAAGAAGATCCACATTAATATTCCTTTCGTAGAAGCCTTAGAAGAGATGCCTAACTATGCAAGGTTCTTGAAAGACATCATGTCTAAGAAGAGGAGTCTGACGGGAGGTGAGTCAGTGAATAAGATAGAGAGCTGCAGTTCTGTGATACAAAAGAAACTTCCTACGAAGTTGAAAGATCTGGAGAGCTTTACCATACCTTGTGAGATTGGACATGGACAAGCTAAGAGAGCCTTATGTGATTTGGGGGCGAACATTAATTTGATGACACATTTCGTATTCAAGAAACTTGGTTTGGGGGAGCTGAAGCCGACATCTGTAGCATTGCAGCTTGCTGATAGATCCTTGACCTACCCAAGGGGGGTAGTTGAAGATGTTTAAGTGAAAGTTGGAAAGTTCATATTTCCAGTGGACTTCATTGTGCTAGACATGGACGAAGAAGAAGATGACAGAGTTCCCCTAATTTTGGGAAGGCCGTTCCTTGCGACTGTAGGAGCAAACATTGATGTGAAGAAGGGGGAACTTAAGTTGCAAGTTAATGATGAAGAAGTCGTCTTTTCACTTGAGAGAGTTATGAAGTTGCCTACTGATATGCAAGAGTGCAGAAGCATCAAAGATGTAGAGGGAGCCGCAGAAGAGAGCTTGCCTTTGATCCTGTCAAAGGATCCTGTTGAAAAATGCCGAATCAAACTTCTTGCTTTTCTTTCTACTGATTTTGATGACAGGTATGATGAGCTTTCTAATGGATACATTGAATACTTATAAAAATCTGGTTGCAGAGATTTAGCAAGAAAGCTTAAGCCGACTGCAGCGAGCCTCACAGTTGCACGTGTAGGAGACACAACACCTTTAAAGGTGGCGGAGGATGTAGTAGTTAAGGTTAAGAAGAAGGATGTAGAAAAAGGAAGAGGAGATGATGCCTACTTGAAGCCTCCTAACTTACCACCGGATACCCACAAATTTGAAAGTCCTTTCTCTCTTTCTTTATTTTGTGATCAATTTTATCCTAACTTTGATCTTGATGGTGATAAGAATGATTCTAAAATTGAATGGAAGATTGACAGGAATGAGACGAGAAATCTTGAGAAAAAAGATTCTACTAATCATATGGTGTCTAAGAAAGGTAAGGTGGTAAGTGTAGATGATAAGAGGGGGAGAAAGTATTGGAAGGTGAAGATGAAAGAGGAGCGCCCTCTTAATCAATAGTCAACATATTCTGCATTCCGTCGTGACTCTCTGACGTTAAACATGAGCGCTTGTTGGGGGCTTACCCTCCTGTTTTATTGCTTTAATGTTTTTGTTTGGTGTAGGAATTTTTATTAGGTGCTTCGTCGTCTATGGTATTCACTTTTTGCAAACTTAGTTTCTCACTTAGTTTGAACTAAGTTTAGGGGGATGGATGTGTATTCCAATGTTTTGAAGCACCGAGGTAAGTTTTTTTCACTTGTGTGTGATGCTTGGAAGTCGATTTTTTTAGAATTTTTGGAATTTATTTTGAATTTTTGAATTTTTTGCGACTATCCAAGTGTCTTGCTTATCTTGTTTATTTTTCCTAGATTTGGTGTGATTAATTTTTGGTTGAATTTTTTAGTTCTCCTATGATTTTACTGATGAGTTCTGATTGGTGATGAGATGTGTTTGAGCTTTAATGATTATGAAGGATATCGGAGTAGCAAAAAGAAGTGAGTTCTATCTGAGGCTTACGCGCCTGACCGAGTTGGATAACTCGAGGAGCTTGCGAGATGTGGAGGAGATAAATCAGGCGCCTTCATTTTCTTATTATAATTTTCTTTATGTGATAAAATGTGTGGATTATTAAGTAGTGGAGGACTTATGTTTGGGTTTCTAGTTGTGTGTTTATTATGATCTTATTTGTTAGATTTCTGCAAGAAATTCATATGCTCTTGAAATTGATGAAGGAAGTGTACTTAAGTTATATTGTAGTATGAAGTTCTATTTGTACTTGTGAGATATTGCTTACCATGAAGAGTGCTCTGTTACTTATTAAAATCCATGTGAGATTTTGAGCCTTTAGATAATATACATAATCACATGATATTTCCTTCTGGTGAGTATCATTCTTGTGCGTGTATTCTAGAACTTGCCTCTTGTCTTGCTTGAGACTACATGTTATGTTAGATGATGGGACATGATTAAAGGCCATCCTTGAATTTATGAGTCACTTAACCAAATAATTCCCTACCATATGATTATTTATCCGTAGTTAGCCCCGTTGAGCCTTAAAACCTCATTCTTTGGCAACCTACGAGAAATAACCACTTTGAGTATGCTAATGATTTTTTTAAGCCTTGATTGTCCATCATGAAGATAATTAATGGCTTTTCAAAGTGTGTTGATGGAGCTTGATAACAGCTTGGGAAGGAATGAAATTGGTGTTGGAATAGTGATTGAGCTTGAAAATGGATCTAAGAAAAATCATGAAGTAGTGATTAAATCTAGTACACCATTGAATCAAATACCCTAGGGTAGTGCCCGAAACTGGTACCCTATGGAGGATACATGAGGTAGTGCCCAAAACTGGTACCACAAGGGAAGAGAAAAAAGGAAGGAAAAAATGTATATGTTGTGCGTGGAAGAAAGAGAAAAATAAATAGTTGAGGAGGATGGTGTGCTTAATTGAAGTGAGTAAAAAGAATGAAGATCATGATGGATCGCGACTTGATTGATCCGAGTTTTGAGTCACTTATCCATATATTTCCTACCTTAACCAAAGAGCCAACATTACATCCATATAAAAGCCCTTTTTGATCTCATTGTCGAATCATACTTTAAGTGGTGGAGAGTTTGAGACGTTTGGCAAGCTTATGGTTATGCATGCACTTGAATTGAATTTGAGCGTAAACACCATACCCCATAAGTGTACATCTTCTACACTTGAGAGCGAGTGATATACTTCCCATTTGAATAAGTTGATGGAGCATTTTAATTGGTGGTAATTGTTTTAACTTGTATGCTATGAATGAGATTAATGCATGTGATGAGAGTGCATGATCGGAGTTAATGACAATTGTACGTTGAATGGCCTAGTTGTCATATTCCTTGTTTTCCCTTAGATTTACACACTATCTTTCTTCTTCTTTGCTCTTTTTCGTTGTTCGGGGATGAACTACATCTTAAGTTTGGGGGTTTGATTAGTGTGAAAATCTATGAGTTTTAGAATCTGATTTCGCACCATTGTGTGGAATTTATATCCGTATTTGAGCATCTTTTGATTGAATTGCATATATTTGTGTTATAGATGCTTGTGAGGTGTTATTTTGTGTTTTTAGGTTCAAAACGGGGGTAGAAAGAGCAAAAATAAAAGTCAGGAGCGAAGCCGTGCCGAAATAGGAATTGGTGAAGCATGGCACGACTCGAGCCAGCCTTGGCACGGGTCGTGCTGCCACATAGTACACTAGTGCCGGCCATGATGTGCACGACTGCCCAGCACGCCCCGGAAGAGCACCAATCGTTCCTCACCCGTACGCTTAGCTACCGAGAAAAGCCACACGCCATGCCCGGCACGACCCGTGCCAACCATGGCATGAGTCATGCCACTATCCAGCGAAGCCCAATCATCGTTTTCTTGGCCCGTTCATATTTTTTACGTGAAAAAGCCCACTTTTAAGTCAGAATTCGGGATTTTTGAGTCCTCAACTATAAAAGGGACCCTTGGGGTGTTCCAAATCCTAACTCTCCATAACTCTCCACAACCATACATACTTTTCCATACCCTTTCACCACACCATCCCATCCACCCATCCCAGGGAGTTCAACAGTGTTGCTTACTTGAGAATGAGAACAAGGAGGTTCAGAGTCACGGAAGAGAGAATGGAGAATCACGTTATATCTAGGGTTTTTCTTATTCTTTCTTTCTTAATTTTGAATTATAGACCTATGGGATTATTTTCATACCTAACCATGGGTGTTGCTTGTAACACCAACGGCTAGTACTTCTTAGATAGTGCTAGGTTTTGAAGGTTGAATTGGTTCGAATTGATAACCTAGACTAGGTTATAGATTCCTGCAGTATTCTTATTTCAGTATTAATGTTTTGAATTGAGATTGATATCTTTGTCTTATATGATCTGTCCTTATTCATGAAGATGTCAATTACCTTTGCATGTTTATGATTATTGCTTGTGTCATAAAGTAATTATATTTATCTATCTGTTATGGGTAAAGGGGACTTAACCATATAACTTTTATTCATTTGAATAATTAATATTGGATGCTTAATATATCTATTAATTACCAGATTTGGTTTCTTAGATTGTTAAGTGGGAATTGAAGTTTATTTCTTAAGTACCTAGAAGGGAGTAGGAGTTATTCTTCTGCATATGAGGGTTTGAACCAAATTTATATGTTAAGTTTACTTTACCAAAGGGATTTAACATAATTTTGTGATGCTTTTATAAAATCTGTAGGAATTCTAATCGATTGTCTAGTGACTTGATTTGACCAATTTAACTGGATTTCCTAGTGCTATCTATCTTCTCTATTGAACACTTCCATATTTATTTTATTTGCTATTTTGTTATTTTTAGTACTTATTTTCTGCATCTTTAATTTAGGTAATTCTCTTATATACCCAGATTTGTCTTATATTAGAATAGTCATAAATAGGTTTAAATAGTAAGTCTAGAATTATCCTTTGGGTTTTATAATAGACTTGGTCACACGCTTATCTGCAACTGATTCCCTACACTTGGGGACACGCAAAAAGGTGAGCAAGCAAATGGTGCCGTTGCCGGGAATAATTCCCTAGGCTTTACTATTTAATTCTTTTGTGATTTATTTTAATTTAGGATGTTAAATTTTTATTTGCTTTTATTTTTATTTTATTTTTATTATATTTTGATCCAAACTATTCTAATCAGATGCGTGAGCATAGGTAAAATTAGCTAAGATGGCTGACGATGAACAAAGGGCCCCACCTCCCATGCGGGACTAGTATAAGCTGAAGCATACCACGAATGCTGGATTGAATGGACCCGCAATCACTGCGGAGAGTTTTGAGTTACTATTTGGACTGATTCGGATGGTACAAGCACAGCAGTTTAGTGGTAATCCTTTGGAGAGTCCTAGTGAGCATCTGCAATTATTTAATGAGTATACAAGGACGCAGAAGCATAGGAATGTTCCGGAGGATGCTATTAGAATGATGATTTTCCCATTCTCACTAATGGGGAAAGCCAAAGAGTGGCACAATAACCTTCCTGCAGGATGTTGTACTACATGGGAGCAGTTGGCAGATAAGTTCTTGAATAAATACTTCCATCCTTCCAAGAGCTTTAAGGTGAAGCCAAAGAATACACTATTTAAACAAGGAGCCTTGGAGAGTTTCTATGAGGTGTGAGAAAGGTTCAAGGACCTGTTACGTTGTGGTCCACAGCATGGATTTACAAAAGACACTTATTTAGGCTTTTTTCTATCAAGACCTAAGGAGTGAATCAAGAGTGTTGGTGGACGCGACAGCAGAAGGATCAATCTTCAAAAAGTCAGCAGATGAAGCAGAAGAGATCTTTGAGGAGATGGCATCTAACACATACGATTGGCCTATGGAGAGATCAGATGAAGTTGCTTTTGATAAAGTGGCAAAAGTTGAAGTTCAGGTCAACAACAGTGAGCTATTAGAATTAAAGAGTCAACTCAGTGAGCTGCATAAGAAGATGGATCATCTCTGACTAGTAAACAGAGGAGAGGAAGCTAGAATGGATGAAGATGAGGATCAGATAGAGGAAGCGAATTATGCTATGGGTCATAATTTTCAAGGGGATTACAGAAATAGGCAGAATTTCAGGCCTAGTAAACAGCAGTGGGGAAGGAATGACCAAGGAAATTCCAACTTCAGCAATCAGAAAAGGAATGAAAATCTATCATATGGAAACCCAAGTAATGCAGTGGCACCTCCTCCAGGAATTAATCCATCCCATAAACCAATTGAAGAAAAAGCACCCATGGATGATGAGATGATAATGCTGATGAAGCAGCAAGGGGACCAAATAAAGCAGCAAGGGGAACAATTGAACTTGATGGTCAAGCTGATGATGTCTACCAATGAGCAATCAGAAATCAGGCAGAAAGAGAATGAGAAGAAACATAAAGAGACTGATATTGCTCTTGGACAATTACATGTTGCAGTTGGAAGATTAGAGCAACAAGGTAAGTTTCCATCCCAAACGGTGACAAATCTAAAGGAACAAGTTATGGTTTTCATCCTGAGGAGTGGAACGAAGTACAAAGTGTTGGATTGTATACTAAAAGTCTAGCTTTAGTATGAACAATGTTATAACAATATTTGAAATGAGAATCATTGATCAAATGATTGCATCTTATAATTTATTTATATGCATGATGCAATAGTCCACTTACTTTATACTGTAGATAATATGTTGTGCGACAACACGCGGAAGATCATATTATCGGTTTCCTTATAAAGTATAAACAGATGCTCACAACTGTATCAGTATGGTTGTAGTGTGGTTTGGTATTAGCTTGTCTTGGCTATAGAATCACATTAGTGCACTTATGTGTATTGAGTAGGACCGTTTGAGATCGTTCGACTTATACTGACTTACAGAAGAACTTGATCTCTGTTATTATGGAAGTTCATGCTCTTAATCCCTATACAATAACCTCGACACGTAGGGCAGTATGTATTTCTTTGATTCATCAATGGGTGAGATTTATAAGTATTAAATCAATATACTCGGTGAGTTGGGAAGTAGTGTTGTCTCTATGGTGTGCTGTTGATTGTAGAAGGAATCCATGTCCGTCATAGGTTGATGATGTCCCCTTGAGGAGCTCATAAGATTTATCATGTAAATCTTGCAAGTGGATTAATTTCCGGCATGATAATAAGGTTGAGTGGTACTACTCTCGGATGAGATATTAATTAATTTGAGTTGTCAGTAACTTAATTAATTAATGGACATTGTATATCTTAAACATGGGGAGACTATCGGGCTCATAATAAGAAGGAGCCCAGAACATAATTTTGGGATTGGACGGGTAGTGCAATAATAATATTTTAGTGGACTATATTATTATTATTGGATTTAATTAAAAGCTTTGGGCTAAGCTTGGTTAATTAAATTCAATTGAGGCCCAGTCCAATTTCTCCTCCTGGTCCCTACTGTAGCCCAAGTATATAAGTCATCTCAATTCCTGTTAAACCTAAGTGTGTGCCTCATTTGACATACAGGAGACAACAGAGAGCAGATTGAGAGAACTCTGGGGATTGTTGACCACCCAACACCAGAGTTGACTTTAGGACATACGGTAGAAGATCAGAGGTGTTCATCACAGATCTTCATCCTCTACATCAACCCAGAAGTACGGTAAACATTTTAATTGCTTCCGCTGATTGTTTGCCTGATATTCGTAATGGATCACGTTTGAACCACACGATCCAATAGCCAACAATTGGTATCAGAGCGTTGGTTTCGTGGTGAAACATGAGACGTTAGGTAAGGTTTTGTGTTATACGTGTGTTTAATTGTCGAATAGAAAGCACGTATTAGGAATTGTATATGTGTGAATTATCATAATTCCTATGTGCTTTGTTGATGATATTGGCATGAGATTATCATGACTGTACTTGCTGTATGAACACACTCGGCTGCATGATGAACAACGAACGGCGTGGCTATAATACTCTCGCGTGACCACAATGTGCTGGACGAAGAAAGATTCATGTTGAGTCGAAGTTGGCTGATGGGCTGGCGTTGTTGGGAGAAGTCAGGGTTGGCGTGGACTGCTGAAAGCAGTTGTCAACGGTGAGGGTATGCTTCAGAATCCCAGGCGACTCATGTCAACCACCGAAGACCTAGGTGTCGTCGAATGGAAGCCATATGCTGGTTGTCGCTCAGGACAGCTAAACGATTCAGGCGACGGTAGTTGCCAAGCACTGAATGGGATCAACGAGCAGGGCAGGATGGCACTGGATTAGTTTGCAACAGACCGGCGATCTGGGTGGTTCAGAGGGAGTCATCTCCCTGGACGATCGGGTTTGTGTAGTTTCAAGCGGCTAGCGGCATGCTCCATATCGGCTGTGATCAGCGGCAGCGCTGAAGGGAAGTTGCTGGTAGATGCTGGGTCTGATCTGCCGGCGACGCACGGCAGATGGAAGCGGCTCTCGGTGGTGATTGACAGAGAGTTCTGGATGGCGACGGAGTTCACACGTTGGCTGTCGCTGTAGACTTTACCTACCGAGCAATTCCATGGCAGACCAGTCATGGTGTGTGCACGGCGAGACTGTCGAGGCTTCATGGCGCCGGAGTATTCTGGCCAGCGAGCGAAGCGGCGGCGTCAGAGATGAAATGGGCAGCGCTAGAGGAGACGCGGTGACTGGGCGGCGCTGAACTCCATCGCGTCTCGCCGGTGAGACGCAATTAGCCGATCCGGTCAGTCTGCATGCACGACTGTGGGTCGATGGGAGCGTCGCCTGCGGGCGCGACTACGGTGCTTGCACGGCGGTGTCCTGGCGGCTCATCTCTGGCAGTGGTCGTGGGCGCGGTTGCAGCGGCTTGCGATGGTGAAGGCTCGAGGAGGTCGACGATCTGCTGGGCAGACGGGAAGACTCCGGTGGTCTAGCGGCGTGATGCCGGCGCGCTGAATGCACGACCGTCGAGAGCGGTGGCGCCGTGTGACTGTTGGTGTGTGGTTTCCATCTGGATGTTGCGGCTGGGAGTAATTCTAGGGCAGCACAGATGGGCTTTAGACTTATAGGCTCTACTTTTTATTTTAATTAAATGGTTTTGGGCTGTGGTTATGGGCCCAATTTAATTAAATGGTAATTGGCTGCTAGGCAATATTAATTGCTGGATTTAATTAATTGTGGGTTTGATGTTGGGCCAGGTTAAATATTGGGCTAGACCTTAATGCATAAGTAGACAGGGTAAATGGGTATAATTAATTAATTAATGGGCTGCTCATTTTATGCTATTGATGCTTGGGTAGACTAGACCCATTTATTTGATCCAACATTTTATGCAATTAATTGAGATATATAACTGATTTAGTTGTTTTAACTTGACAATTAATTGTTATATATGAAAGGCATGTTCTATGTGATATATTTATTTAAATTGCTGATAATAGAAGCATGTTTAAATGTATATTTTATTTGAAATATTATATGCATCTTAAAAGCCCTCGGTGTTAAATAACTAAGTGGGAGAGGGGATTGGTAATTAATTCCCGCGGCCTCCATTATTGGTTTGTAAGTGATGTGAGTAAACTTGCGCGTTGGCAATACAGCCTTCCTCCCTAACGGATGAGTTTATTCACGGATCACTGGTACAGACTTCTTTAAATAATTATTGTTTGTAATGTGTTGCATATGGACTTGCGCGTTGGCTATAGTGCCTTCCTCCCTAACGGATGAGCTTATATGCGGTTCACTGGTACAAACTTATATAATTGATGGTTGTAGAAAGTTATCTGAGCGCGTGTGTACTTCTCCAACAGTAAGGCACATAAGCTTGGGCAGCGGACTTGGGATCAAATAATGGTATACACTTAGATGTAAATAATTAGTATCCTCCCCAACGGAGTCACTGCTATTATTTGCATGGCTAAAGAGGAACCGACTATTAATTATTTTGTCATAAAGTAAGGTTGACAAATGAAATTAATGGGTAAAACCTTCTCTTGTAAATGTTCGGGTTTGTAAACGTCCACACTAACGTGGCTTGCAGACTCACGGTGCTTGAGATGTCGGTGAATTTTATTTTATATTATTTTGAGGGAATCAATATAAAAGGATAAAATTCGAAGATTTGATCGGTAAATTTATTTGTGATTCTCTGAATTTCGAATGGTTTTATTTCACTAATTGTTAACTAAAAGACATTATATTTACTTGTCCAAATTAGATGATTAGAAAATAATCTTGGTTTTGAAAATTACTGCTTAAGAAAATACATGTGTATTCTCACAAAGGACGTCTCATGATGCCTATTAAAGTCTCTAGTGAAGAGATGAGATGTTCATAGAAATATGATAGTCTCATGTAACTCTTCGGATACTTGAGTAAATTAAAAGGCAGAAGATCATGGTTGAATTGATGAATGAATTGGAAAAGCTTGGAATAGAAATTGAAAAGGAAACCTAGATCAATTTTATTCTCCATAATTGCTTAAATATTTTGAGTAAGTTCCACATGAATTACAAGAGGATGTAAATGGTGGGAAACTTCTGACAAAACATGTGGCAAAGGAAAGCCATTTTCATCATAAAGTGAACAAACTTAATATCTTATTCACTAGTTGTTTAAATATGATTAGTGATGGCATCTACTGACACGAAGTGCATAGATACTGGAATCTCTAAATATTTTTCACTGAGTAAGGATAAGATAGTTATGACATGGGTAAAACTACAAAGGTAGTAGCTATTGCAGTAGGAGTTGTTTATTTATCTCATGATAAGAATAAACGATTGATTATGAGAAATTGTCTTTATGTACGTTTCATAGAAAGAATTTGATTTCAGTTTCTATGCATTAACGGATGGATACTTCATTTCATTTAAATGACTTGGTCATAGTAATGAGGAATGAGACTATAATCCGTTAAAGTACGTTGGTGGATAAAAAGTATACTCTTGAATCATGTACATCCCACAGATGCAATAAATAGTAATTAAATAATGCATCTTCTTATATTAGTAAGAGAAAGGAACCTTAGGAAATGAACTAAACATACATTTGGCGTCTAAGACTAATTCATTTTACTTGAGTAGGATTCAAAAGTTGATAGCCGATGGACCGTTAGGTCTATCTGAAGTGAAAACTATCAAACTTGCGAGTCTTTCTTGAAAGAAAAAATGATTAACTGCCTTTACAAGGCTGTGGGGTGTAGAGCCAAAGATATATATGTTGGAAATAGTTCATTCTGATTCAAGCAAACCTAATATTATCCAGGCGAGAGGTGGTTATGAATATTCGAAGATTATTCTGGATACCGATATATTTATTTGATGAACTGTATGTCTAAGTTCTTTGATTAATTCAAGAATTGTAAGGCTAGTACAGTGAAGCGTCATGGAAAATACATTAAGTCATTACGATTTAATCATGATAGCGAATACCTCTTGGGATAGTTAGGAGCTATTGATCAGAAGTTGAGATTAAATCTCAAGTTGACTACACCGGGTATGCCCCAAACTGAATGGTGTGGTGGAAAGAAGGAATAAGGCTCTTATGGTTATGATTAGATAGATGATGAATTATTTGGAATAATTAAATTCATTTTATGGATATGCCCTAGATACAGTAATTCGTGAAACTTTTGTCTGTATATGGGATATCCTAGAAAAATGGAGGGTGATTTATTTAATCCAAAAGATCGAAGGGTGATTGTCAACACAAACACTGGATTTTTTTTGGAAAAGGACTATGTAATAAATCACAAACCCATGTATGAGTTGTTCTAAAGGAAGTGAGAGGAAAACACAAAGTTAAAGTACCAAGTGTACAAGAGGATATGCCACAAGGTAAACTGCAATGCGTGTCACGTCTGATACACAATTACATGTAGTGCCTTGTCGTAGTGGGAGGGTTGTATGACAACCCATAAATATATGTTTTGGGAGAGTCGTGAGACTTGATCCCTAGTGAACATGGTATTATCCCACGGATACGACGTAGCACTACAAAATGAAAATGCGGAATCTTAGTAAGTTGCAATGAATGTTGAAATAGAATCTACGGATTCTATATTAAGTCTGGGAACTTGTATGACCACTAAATGGTGTAAAATCCATTGCAAGTGGTCAAAGGAAATAAAAGAGGATCATATGGAAATGTGAAAACCTTGAAAGCAAAGCTTGTTGCGAAAAAGTGTACTCAGAAAGAAATGGTTCGATTATGAGGAAACATGTTCGCTGGTAGCTATGCTTATGTTGATCCGGATTCTTTTATTTATTTCTGCTATAAGGAACAACAAATAGATGTCAAAGACAGCTTTCCTGATTGGAAGTCTTGAGGAAAACATCTATGTGAAGCAACCAGAGTGATTCATTGCAAAGTACTAATAGCATTTTGATAGTAAGCTTAAAATTGTCCAGCGATGGACTAAAGCAAGCTTTAAGATCGTGGAGCATCTGTTTTGATTAGGTAATCCAGTGGCATGGATTTAAATCAATGAGCGGATGAGTCTTGTGTGTTGTAAAGAGTGACAGAAACGTGGTGGTGTTTCTTGTACTATACGTAGATAGTATCTTGCTCATTAGAGACAATGAAAGAGTATTATCGGGCGTATGGGTACGGTTAATAAAGCGGTAGAGATGAAAGACTTAAGAAAGGCAAAATATATCCTTTTGATCACGGTAATATGGATCACAAGAAAGGATGTTATGCTTATCTCAAGTTTCATAAAATGATACAGTCCATACTCGTTTAGCATGTGAATTTATCTAAGTGAATGTGTCTTTGAGACACAAGAAGAAGATAAAGAGGATGAAAGTGGTTCCTTATGCTTCGGCGAATAAGGAAGCTTAATCTAAGGAATGCTATGAACGATGTTGGATATCTGTTTTGCTGGATGCATGAACAGTGGGTATCAACGTAACCCGAAACAAGAATGATGAACTGTGGTAAGACATATATGAAGTGTCTGAGAAGGACTGGAAATCATATGTAGACTTACTGAGCAGATTCACTGCTTCTTGTGGATTACGAAGATTCAGATTTTTTAGTCAGATTGGACGTAGCAAATTCTCCTCAAAGGTTATGTGTTTAATTTTAGGAAGTAGAGTCATAATGTGGAGGAGTGTTATATAGAAATATATTTCAGACTCCGGACTCCATCATGGAAAGATGACAAATTGGAGCCTATGAGGCAGCCAAAGTATCTATATGACTCTAGAGACTTCATGATGGACTTTGAAGTGTTTCTAAGTTTGCCCAAGGTAATCACAATTTACATTAATGATATTGGTGCAGTAGCAAACTTGAAGAAATCACAAGTCCATAAGGCAATTAAACACATATAGCACGAGTACCACCTGTTATGAGAAATCGTATGATGAGGGGAAGGTTGTTGTCGCCTAGATTGCATCGGATGATGACCTAGTAAACCATTTACAAGGACCTTAAGGCGAGAGCTTTTAATGGTCGTGTAGTGTGAGTAGGATTCAGATGTATGGCAGAAGACATGACAGCATAGTCTTTTAGTATAAGTGGGAGATTGTTGGATTGTATACTAAAAGTCTAGCTTTAGTATGAACAATGTTATAACAATATTTGAAATGAGAATCATTGATCAAATGATTGCATCTTATAATTTATTTATATGCATGATGCAATAGTCCACTTACTTTATACTGTAGATAATATGTTGTGCGACAACACGCGGAAGATCATTTTATCGGTTTCCTTATAAAGTATAAACAGATCCTCACAACTGAGATAGACGGGGACTCTCTATCGGTATGGTTGTAGTGTGATTTGTTATTAGCTTGTCTTGGCTATAGAATCACATTAGTGCACTTATGTGTATTGAGTAGGACCGTTTGAGATCGTTCGACTTATACTGACTTATAGAAGAACTTGATCTCTGTTATTATGGAAGCTCATGCTCTTAATCCCTATACAATAACCTCGACACGTAGGGCAGTATGTATTTCTTTGATTCATCAATGGGTGAGATTTATAAGTATTAAATCAATATACTCGGTGAGTTAGGAAGTAGTGCTGTCTCTATGGTGTGCTGTTGATTGTAGAAGGAATCCATGTCCGTCATAGGTTGATGATGTCCCCTTGAGGAGCTCATAAGGTTTATCATGTAAATCTTGCAAGTGGATTAATTTCCGGCATGATAATAAGGTTGAGTGGTACTACTCTCGGATGAGATATTAATTAATTTGAGTTGTCAGTAACTTAATTAATTAATGGACATTGTATATCTTAAACATGGGGAGACCATCGGGCTCATAATAAGAAGGAGCCCAGAACATAATTTTGGGATTGGACGGGTAGTGCAGTAATAATATTTTAGTGGACTATATTATTATTATTGGATTTAATTAAAAGCTTTGGGCTAAGCTTGGTTAATTAAATTCAATTGAGGCCCAGTCCAATTTCTCCTCCTGGTCCCTACTGTAGCCCAAGTATATAAGTCATCTCAGTTCCTGTTAAACCTAAGTGTATGCCTCATTTGACATATGGGAGACAACAGAGAGCAGATTGAGAGAACTCTGGGGATTGTTGACCACCCAACACCAGAGTTGACTTTGGGACATACGGTAGAAGATCAGAGGTGTTCATCACAGATCTTCATCCTCTACATCAACCCAGAAGTACGGTAAACATTTTAATTGCTTTCGCTGATTGTTTGCCTGATATTCATAACGGATCATGTTTGAACCACACGATCAAATAGCCAACACAAAGGTCCAACAATGCCATCGGAACAGGCTGGAGTCGAAAAGGAGGTCAAAAAATTAGACAAGAACGAACACTTCGGCGCTGACAAGCCGCACGACTCGTGCCAAAATGGGCACGACTCGTGCAGCCATGAAATCAGCGCACCCGAAGCCTCGTGCCATCGGACAGACGAGGCAAATCGCCGCACGATGTGCAGAAAACCAGCATGACTCGTGCTGGGGCTAATAGACTGCCGATTATACCGCGCGCATGTTGCGGCATGAGTCAAAAGATGCCGACATGACCCGTGCGCCTGTCCGGCACGAATCGTGCCCTTCCTCGGCGGAAATGTTGAAAATTCATCCCGACCCTCGTGTTGTCGAACTTGTCCAGAGTTATCCCCAGGTCCCTAAAACTGCTGAAAATTCGAAAGAACCTAAAGTTAGATTGAAAAAATGGCAGATAGTTAAGGCAGCAAGAAAAGAGAAAGAAAAGGAAGAGGAATTTGAGAAGGATATTTGGGCCATTCTAAAGACAAAACATCTAATTCCGTTTCCATAGCAATTTTTTAAGAAAGGATTGGATGAGAAGTTTCAAAAGTTTTTGGAGATATTTAAGAAGATCCACATTAATATTCCTTTCGCTGAAGCCTTAGAAGAGATGCCTAACTATGCAAGGTTCTTGAAAGACATCATGTCTAAGAAGAGGAGTCTGACGGGAGGTGAGTCAGTGAATAAGATAGGGAGCTGCAGTTCTGTGTTACAAAAGAAACTTCCTACGAAGTTGAAAGATCCGGGGAGCTTTACCATACCTTGTGAGATTGGACATGGACAAGCTAAGAGAGCCTTATATGATTTGGGGGCGAGCATTAATTTAATGCCATATTTTGTATTCAAGAAACTTGGTTTGGGGGAGCTGAAGCCGACATCTGTAGCATTGCAGCTTGCTGATAGATCCTTGACCTACCCAAGGGGGGTAGTTGAAGATGTTTTAGTGAAAGTTGGAAAGTTCATATTTCCAGTGGACTTCATTGTGCTAGACATGGAAGAAGAAGATGATGACAGAGTTCCCTTAATTTTGGGAAGGTCGTTCCTTGCGACTGCAGGAGCAAACATTGATGTGAAGAAAGGGGAACTTAAGTTGCAAGTTAATGATGAAGAAGTCATCTTTTCACTTGAGAGAGTTATGAAGTGGCCTACTGATATGCAAGAGTGCAGAAGCATCAAAGAAGTAGAGGGAGCCACGGAAGAGAGCTTGCCTTTGATCCTGTCAAAGGATCCTATTGAAAAATGCCGAAGCAAACTTCTTGCTTTTCTTTCTACTGATTTTGATGACAGGTATGATGAGCTTTCTAATGGATACATTGAATACTTACAGAAATCTGATTGCAGGGATTTAGCAAGAAAGCTTAAGCCGACTGCAGCGAGCCTCACAGTTGCAAGTGTAGGAGACACAACACCTTTAAAGGTGGTGGAGGATGTAGTAGTTAAGGTTAAGAAGAAGGATGTAGACAAAGGAAGAGGAGATGATGCCTACTTGAAGCCTCCTAACTTACCACCGGATACCCACAAATTTGAAAGTCTTTCTCTCTTTCTTTATTTTGTGATCAATTTTATCCTAACTTTGATCTTGATGGTGATAGGAATGATTCTAAAATTGAATGGAAGATTGACAGGAATGAGACGAGAAATCTTGAGAAAGGAGATTCTACTAATCATATGGTGTCTAAGAAAGGTAAGGTGGTAAGTGTGGATGATAAGAGGGGGAGAAAGTATTGGAAGGTGAAGATGAAAGAGGATCGCTCTCTTAATCAGTAATCTACATATTCTGCATTCCGTCGTGACTCTCCGACGTTAAACATGAGCGCTTGTTGGGGGCTTACCCTCCTGTTTTATTGCTTTAATGTTTTTGTTTGGTGTAGAAAGTTTTATTAGGTGCTTCATCGTCTATGGTATTTACTTTTTGCAAACTTAGTTTCTCGCTTAGTTTGAACTAAGTTTGGGAGGTGGACGTGTATCCCAATGTCTTGAAGCATCGAGGTAAGTTTTCTTCACTTGTGTGTGATTCTTGGAGGTTGATTTTTTTTAGAATTTTCGGAATTTATTTTGAATTTTTGAATTTTTTGCGACTATCCAAGTGTCTTGTTTATCTTGTTTATTTTTCCTAGATTTGGTGTGATTAATTTTTGGTTGAATTTTTTAGTTCTCCTATGATTTTACTGATGAGTTCTGATTGGTGATGAGATGTGTTTGAGCTTTAATGATTATGAAGGATATCGAAGTAGCAAAAAGAATTGAGTTCTATCTGAGGCTTACGCGCCTGACCGAGTTGGATAACTCGAGGAGCTTGCAAGATGTGGAGGAGATCAATCAGGCGCCTTTGTTTCCTTATTATAATTTTCTTTATGTGATAAATTGTGTGGATTATTAAGTAGTGGAGGACTTATGTTTGGGTTTCTAGTTGTATGTTTATTATGATCTTATTTGTTAGATTTCTGCAAGAAATTCATATGCTCTTGAAATTGATGAAGGAAGTGTACTTAAGTTATATTGTAGTATGAAGTTCTATGTGTACTTGTGAGATATTGCTTACCATGAAGAGTGCTCTATTACTTGTTAAAAACCATGTGAGATTTTGAGCCTTTAGATAATGTACATAATCACATGATATTTTCTTCTGGTGAGTATCATTCTTATGCGTGTATTCTAGAACTTGCCTCTTGTCTTGCTTGAGATTACATGTTATGTTAGATGATAGGACATGATTAAAGGCCATCCTTGAATTTATGAGTCACTTAACCAAATAATTCCCTACCATATGATTGTTTATCCGTAGTTAGCCCCGTTGAGCCTTAAAACCTCATTCTTTGGCAACCTACGAGAAATAACCACTTTGAGTATCTTAATAATTTTTTTAGCCTTGATTGTCCGTCATGAAGATAATTAATGGCTTTTCAAAGTGTGTTGATGGAGCTTGATAACAGCTTGGGAAGGAATGAAATTGGTGTTGGAATAGTGATTGAGCTTGAGAATGCATCTAAGAAAAATCATGAAGTAGTGCTTAAATCTAGTACTACTTTGAATCAAATACCCTAGGGTAGTGCCCGAAACTGGTACCCTATGGAGGATACGTGAGGTAGTGCCCAAAACTGGTACCTCAAGGGAAGAGAAAAAAGGAAGGAAAAAATGTATATGTTGTGCGTGGAAGAAAGAGAAAAATAAAGAGTTGAGGAGGATGGTGTGCTTAATTGATGTGAGTAAGAAGAATGAAGATCATGATGGATTGCGACTTGATTGATTCGAGTTTTGGGTCACTTATCTATATATTTCCTACCTTAACCAAAGAGCCAACATTACATCCAAATAAAAGTCCTTTTTGATCTCATTGTCGAATCATACTTTAAGTGGTGGAGAGTTTGAGACGTTTGGTAAGCTTATGGTTACGCATGCACTTGAATTGAATTTGAGCGTAAACACCATACCCCATAAGTGTACATCTTCTACACTTGAGAGCGAATGATATACTTCCCGTGAGAATAAGTTGATGGAGCATTTTAATTGGTGGTTATTGTCTTAACTTGTATGCTAGGAATGGATTAATGCATGTAATGAGAGTGCTTGACCGGAGTTAATGACAATTATATGTTGAATGGCCTAGTTGTCATATTCCTTGTTTTCCCTTAGATTTACACACTATCTTTCTTCTTCTTTGCTCGTTTTCGTTGTTCGGGGACGAACAACATCTTAAGTTTGGGGGTTTGATTAGTGTGAAAATCTACGAGTTTTAGAGTCCGATTTAGCACCATTGTGTGGAATTTATATCAGTATTTGAGCATCTTTTAATTGAATTGCATATATTTGTGTTATAGATGCTTGTGAGGTGTTATTTTGTATTTTTAGGTGGAAAACGGGGGTAAAATGAGCGAAAATTAAAGTTGGGAGCAAAGCCGGGCTGAAATAGGAATTGGTGAAGCATGGCACGACTCATGCCAGCCTTGGCACGGGTCGTGCCGCCCACATAGTCCACTAGTGCTGGCCATGATGTGCACGACCGCCCAACACGCCCCAGAAGAGCACCACTCATGCCTCATTGCATGACTCATGTGACACTCAAATGGATGAATTTTAAAAGTTCTGTATATGGTTAGAAAGCCAAGGAAGGGAGGATCGCGTGAGCATAAAAATCACCTCAATCGGAGATCAGATGAAGAAGTTATGAGCAAAACCGTGAGGTAGCGCTGGCTGCCGACATGTGGCACGACCCGTGCCACATTTGGCACAACTCGTGCCGACCACCCAGCAAGCACCCGTGCGCCTAGCTGCAGAGAAAAGCCGCACGCCATGCCCGGCACGACTCGTGCCAACCATGGCACTGTTGGATTGTATACTAAAAGTCTAGCTTTAGTATGAACAATGTTATAACAATTTATTTGAAACGAGAATCATATGATCAAATGATTGCGTCTTATAATTTATTTATATGTCGATGCAATAGTCCACTTACTTTATACTGTAGATAATATGTTGTGCGACAACACGCATAAGATCATATTATCGATTTTCTTATAAAGTATAAACAGATGCTCACAACCGAGAAAGACGGGGACTCTCTATCGGGATGGTTGTAGTGTGATTTGGTATTAGTTTGTCTTGACTATAGAATCACATTAGTGCACATGTGTGTATTGAGCAGGACCGCTTGAGATCATTTGACTTATATTGACTTATAGAAGAACTTGATCTCTGTTATTATGGATGTTCGTGCTCTTAATCCCTATACAATAACCTCGACACGTAGGACAGTATATATTTCTTTGATTTATCAATGGGTGAGATTTACATATAATTAAATCAACAAACTCGGTGAGTTGGAAAGTAGTTCTGTCTCTATGGTGTGTTGTTGATTGTAGAAAGAATCCGTATCCGTTATAGGTTGATGATGTCCCCTTGAGGAGCCCATAAGGATTATCATGTAAACCCTACAGGTGGATTTATTCTGGCATGATAATGAGGTTGAGTGGTACTAGTCTCGGATGAGATATTAATTAATGGAGTTGTCAGTAACTTAATTAATTAATAGACATTATATATCTTAAATATGGGGAGACTAACGGGCTCATAATAAGAAGGAGCCCATAACTTAATTATGGGATTAGAACGGTAGTGCAGTAATAATATTTTAGTGGTATATATTATTATTATTGGACTTAAGTATAAGCTTTGGGCTAAGCTTAGATACTTAAGTCCAATGGAGGCCCAACTCTAATTTCTCCTCCTGGTCCCTGCTGTAGCCCATATATAAGTCATCTCAGCTGCCCGAAAACCCTAATCTATAAGATTAATCATGCGTAACACTGTGAGGAGGGTGAGGGAACAGCAGATTGAGAAGATCTCAAGAATCGTTGCCCACACGACGTCGAGATTGGACTTGGGAATATAGCAGAAGACTGGAAGGTTGTTTGCTGACGCTGCTGATGTCCGCCACCTTCTACGATTTTTATAAAAAATTATACAGACTTCAAAATTCGATGTCATATACTGACGGAAAGTCATGGAAAAAAGGATCGTTTTGGCGCATAGATCACTCAAATCCAACATTGGATGAGAGATTTATACCTAAAATGGTGAGGTTGCGCAGGCTGCCAGCGAGAATCCTTCTTCTCCAACATACCCTGGTGAAAGGTAATACGTTTCTTGTTTTCATGCTTCCACTGATTGGTAGAAATGTATGAAACCCTAATGGTTCACGTTAACTAAATGATCAAATACCAATAATTGGTATCAGAGCTTCGGTTTTATGGTGAAGCGTGACACGTTAGGCTAGGGTTTATGTCAAAAGGTGAAAGGTTTAAGGATTCATGCTAGTATACCATATTCGGATACCATATACTTGTGTCAAACGTGAACTAGGGTTTAGATATTATGTTTCTTGTTGAATACTCTATACGTTTGACGGAGAAGTTTTTCGAAATTTTGATAATCTGGAAATTTTACCCTATTCGTATACCATATACTTGTGTCAAACGTGGACTAGGGTTTAGATATTATGTTTCTTGTTGAATACTCTATACGTTTGACGGCGAAGTTTTTAGAAAATTTGATAATCTGGAAATTTCAAAATTTTGATAATCTGGAATTTTTGAAAATTTGATAATGTGAAAATTTCAAAAATTTGATAATCTGGATATTTTCGAAAATTTGATAATCTGAAATTTTTGGAAATTTAATAATCTGGAATTTTTGGAAATTTGATAATCTGGAATTTTTCGAAAATTTGACAATCTGGAATTTTTGGAAATTTGATAATCTGAAAATTTTGAAAATTTGATAATCTGGATATTTTCGAAAATTTGATAATCTGGAATTTTTGGAAATTTAATAATCTAGAATTTTTGGAAATTAGATAATCTGGAAATTTCAAAAATTTGATAATCTGGAATTTTTGGAAATTTGATAATGTGGATATTTTTGGAAATTTGATAATCTGGATATTTTTGAAAATTTAATAATCTGGAATTTTCGAAAATTTGATAATCTGAATATTTTTGAAAATTTGATAATCTAGAATTTTTGGAAATTTGATAATCTGAAATTTTCAAAATTTTGATAATCTGGATATTTTCGAAAATTTGATAATCTGGATTTTTTGGAAATTTGATAATCCGAAAATTTCGAAAATTTGATAATCTGGAATTTTTGGAAATTTGATAATCTGGATATTTTCGAAAATTTGATAATCTGGAATTTTTGGAAATTTGATAATCTGGAATTTTGAAAATTTGATAATCTGAAATTTTCGAAAATTTGATAATCTGAATATTTTTGGAAATTTGATAATCTGGAATTTTTGGAAATTTGATACTCTGGAAATTTCGAAAATTTGATAATCTGGATATTTTCAAAATTTTGATAATCTGAAAATTTTGAAATTTTGACAATCTGGTCGGTATTGATGATTTTGATAATCTGGATGATATCGACGGTCGATATCGATAGTTTTAAAATTTTGATAATCTGGAAATTTTGAAAATTTGATTATCTGGAAGTTTCGAAAATTTGATAATCTTGAAATTTTGAAATTTTGATAATCTGGTCGATATCGATGATTTCGATAATCTGGACGATATCGATGGTCGATATCCATAGTTTCGAAAATTTGATTAATTTGGAAATTTTTAAAAATTTGATAATCTGGTAGTCCTTGTCCACATTCGTGCTTGGTGGCGATCAATCGAATTCGCCGTGATATGTAACTATTATAATTGATTTAATTATCTAATTATTGTTACATATGAATGCATGATTCTCTATGATTTATTGCCTTCTGTGCCGTAATAGGAGCATGCTAGGTTGCGTATTTTATTTGGAATATTATATGCATGTAAAAACCCTCAGTGTTAAATTACTAAGTGGGAGAGGGAATTGGTAATTAATTCCCGCTGCCTCCATTATTGGTTTGTAAGTGATGTGAGTAAACTTGCGTGTTGGCAATAGGACTTCCTCCCTAACGGATGAGTTTATTCACGGATCACTGATACTGACTTCATTAAATAATTATTGTTTGTAATGTGGCACATAAACTTGCGTGTTGGCATAGACCTTCCTCCCTAACGGATGAGTTTATGTACGGTTCACTGGTACAAACATATAATTGATGATTGTAGGAAGTTATCCGAGCGCGTGTGTACTTCTCCAACTGTAAGGCACACAAGCTCGCGCAATGGACTTAGGATCAAATAATGGTATACACTTAGGTGTAAATAATTAGTATCCTCCCCAACGGAGTCACTGCTATTATTTGCATGGCTAAAGAGGAATCGACTATTAATTATTTTGTCATGAGGTTAGATTGACGAATGAAATTAATGGGTAAAACCTTCTCTTGTAAATGTTTGGATTTGTAAACGTCCACACTAACGTGGCTTGCAGACTCACGGTGCTTGAGATGTCGATGAATTTTATTTTTATATTGTTTTGAGGAAATCAAATATAAAAGGATAAAATTTGAAGATTTGATCGGTGTATTAATTTATGATTCTCTGATTTTTAAATAGTTTTATCTCACTTATTGTTTACTGAAAGAAATTATATTTACTGGTCCAAAATTAGATGATTAGAAAAGAATCTTGGTTTCGAATTTTACTGCTTAAGAAAATAAAAATGTGTTCTCACTAAGGATATTCTGTGATGCCTATTAAAAGTCTCTAGTTGAGAGGTGAGAGGTTCATAGAAATATGATGGTCTCATGCAACTCTTCGGATACTTAAGTGAGGTTAAAAGGCAAGAAGTCATGGTTGACTTGATGAATGAATTAAAAAGCTTGGAGTAGAAATTGAAGGGAAACCTAGGATAATTTAATTCTCCGTAGTTTGCCTGGATGTTTTGAGCAAGTTCTACCTGAATTACAAGAGGTTTTATATGGTGGGGATCTTCTGACAAAACATAGGGCGAAAAAAGCCATTTTCATCATGATATGAACAAGGTTAGTATCACATTCACTAGTCATTAAAGCATGATTAGTGATGGCATCTGCTAACACATTGTGTGTGGATACCGGAATCACTAAAATCGTGTAACTAAGTGATAATGAGATTATTATTGGGTACATGGGTTTGCTACGAAAGTAGTGGCTGTTGCAGTGGGAGTTATTTATTTATCTAACGATATGAATAAATATTTGGTTTTGTGAAATTGTCTTTACGTACGTTTTTCATAGAATGAATGAATTTGATTTCAGTTTCTATGCATTTACGGATGGATACTCTATTTCATTTAGATGACGTAGTCATCATAATGAAAGATAGAGTTATGATCTGTTATGGTACATTGGTGACAATTTGTAAACTCTTAAATCATGTTTATCCCACGGAGGCAACAAATAGTAATTAATAACACATCTTCTAATCCTAATAAGAGAAAGACTCTTATGGAAATGGTTAGATAGATGATGAGTTATTTGGAATTATTAAATTATATTATGGATATTCCCTAAAAACAGTAATTCGTATGAATGTTTGTCTGTTTGTGGGATATCCTAGAAAAATGAAGGGTGATGATTTATTTAGTCCAAAAGATCGAAGGGTGATTGTTAACACAAACACTAGATTTTTAGAAAGGGGTTATGTATTAAATCATAAACCCATGTATAAATTGTTCTAAAGGAAGTGAGAGGAAAAACACTAAGTATTAGTACCAAGTGTACAAAAGGATATACCACAAGGTAAACTACAACACGTGTCACGTCTGATACACAATTGCATGTAGTGCCTTATCGTAGTGGGAGGGTTGTTCAACAACCTGTAAGATATATGTGTTGGGAGAGTCATGAGACTTGGTCCCTAGTAAACATGGAATGGACCCACGGATACGACGAAGCACTACAAGATAGAAATACAGAGTCTTAGCAAAGTGTAATGATTGTTGAAATAGAATTGATGAATTCTAAATTAGATCTGGTTGCTTGTAGAACCACGGATGGTGTGAAAGCCATTGGAAGTGGTCATACGAAATAAAAGAGGGTCATATGGTAAGGTGAAAACCTTGGAAGCAAAGCTTGTTGCGAAAAGGTATAATCAGAAAGAAAAGGTTCGATTATGAGAAAATCTATTCGCCGGTAGTTATGCCTATATCGATTCGGACTCTTTTATCTATTGCTACTCATATAAAATATGAGAAATAGCAAATAGATGTCAAGACAACTTTCCTGATTGGAAGTCTTGAGGAAAACATCTATGTGAAGCAACCAGAGTGATTCATTGCAAAGGGTTAAGAGCATTTTGATTGTAAGCTTAAAGGTGTCCATTGATGGACTAAAGCAAGATTCAAGATCATCCATTTTGATGAGGAAATCCAGGCATATAGATTTATTCAAAGTGCGGATGTGTCTTGTGTATTGAATAGAGTGACGAAAACATGGTGGTATTTCTTGTACTATACGTAGACGATATATTGCTCATTGGAGACAATAAAAGAGCATCATCGGGCGTATGGGTATGGTTGATAAAGCAGTATGAAATGAAGGACTTAAGGAAAGCAAAAAATATCCTTTTGATCACGGTAATAAGGATCATAAGAAAGGATGTTATGCTTGTCTCAAGCTTCATGAATTGATACGATCCTTACTTGTTTTAGAATGTGACTTTATCTAAGGAAATGTGTCTTATGACACAAAAGAAGATAAAGGTGATGAAGGCAATTCCTTATGCTTCGGCGAATAAGGAAGTTTAATCTAATGATCGCTATGCACGAGATAGGATAATTATTTTGCTAAACACATGAACAGTGGGTATCAAGGTAACCCGAAATAAGAATGTTGAACTGTGGTAACACATAATTTTGAAGTACCTGAAAAGGACTAGAAACTATATGTGGGTTTACCGGACAGATTCACTGTTTCTTATGGGTTACATAGATTCAGATTTTTTAAATTAGATAGGGACGCCAGTAAATCCATCTCGAAGGTTATGTGTTTAATTTTAGGAAGTAGAGTCATAATGTGGAGGAGTGTTATATAGAAATATATTTCGGACTCCTGACTTCATCATCGAAAGATGATAAATTGGAGCCTATGAGGTAGCCAAAGTATCTGTATGACTCTAGAAACTTCATGATGGACTTTGAAGTGTTTCTAAGTTTGCCCAAGATTATCATAATTTATTTTGATGATAATAGTGCAGTTACAAACTTGAAGGAATCACGAGCCTATAAGGCAATTAAACACATGGAGCGCGAGTACCACCTGTTACGAGAAATCATATGATGAGGGGAAGGTTGTTGTAGCCAAGATTGCATCGGATGATGACCTAGTAAATCTATTTACAAGGACCTTAAGGCGAGAGCTTTTAATGATCGTGTAGTGGGAGTGGGAATCCGATGTATGGCAGAAGACATGACAGCATAGTCTTTTAGTATAAGTGGGAGATTGTTGGATTGTATACTAAAAGTCTAGCTTTAGTATGAACAATGTTATAACAATTTATTTGAAATGAGAATCATATGATCAAATGATTGCGTCTTATAATTTATTTATATGTCGATGCAATATTCCACTTACTTTATACTGTAGATAATATATTGTGCGATAATACACGGAAGATCATATTATCAGTTTCCTTATAAAGTACAAATAGATGCTCACAACCGAGATAGACGGAGACTCTCTATCGGGATGGTTGTAGTGCACTTGCGTGTATTGAGCAGGACTGCTTGAGATCGTTCGACTTATACTGACTTATAAAAGAACTTGATCTCTGTTATTATGGATGTTCGTGCTCTTAATCCCTATACAATAACCTCGACACGTAGGGCAGTATGTATTTCTTTGATTTATCAATAGGTGAGATTTATATGTAATTAAATCAACAAACTCAGTGAGTTGGGAAGTAGTGCTATCTCTATGGTGTGTTGTTGATTGTAGAAGGAATCTGTGTCCGTTATAGGTTGATGATGTCCCCTTGAGGAGCTCATAAGGATTATCATGTAAACCTGTAGATGGATTTATTCAGGCATGATAATGAGGTTGAGTGGTACTACTCTCGGATGAAATATTAATTAATGGAGTTGTCAGTAACTTAATTAATTAATGAACATTGTATATCTTAAACATGGGGAGACTAACGGGCTCATAATAAGAAGGAGCCCATAACGTAATTATGGGATTAGAACGGTAGTGCAGTAATAATATTTTAGTGGTATATATTATTATTTTGGACTTAAGTATAAGCTTTGGGCTAAGCTTGGATACTTAAGCCCAATGGAGACCAAACTCTAATTTCTCCTCCTGGTCCCTGTTGTAGCCCATATATAAGTCTCTCAGCTGTCCGAAAACCCTAATCTATGAGATTAATCACGCTAAACATTGTGAGGAGGGTGAGGGAATAGCAGATTGAGAAGATCTCGAGGATCATCGCCCACACGACATCGAGATTGGACTTGGGAATACAGCAGAAGACTGGAAGGTTGTTTGCTGCTGCTGTCTGCCACCTTCTACGATTTTTATAAAAAATTGTACAGACTTCAGAATTTGATGTGTCATATACTGACGGAAAGCCACGGAAAAGAGGGTCTTTTTGGCGTATAGATCACTCAAATCCAACATCGAATGAGAGATTTATGCCCAAAACGGTGAGGTTGTGCAGGCTGCCAGCGAGAATCCTTCTTCTCCAACATACCCTGGTGAAAGGTAATACGTTTCTTGTTTTCATGCTTCTACTGACTGTTAGAAACGTATAGAACCCTAACGGTTCACGTTAACTAAATGATCAAACGCCAATAGGCACGACTCGTGCCACTGCCCAGCGAAGCCCAATCGTCATTTTATTGGCCCATTCGTGTTTTTTACGTGAAAAAACCCGCTTTTAAGTCAGAATTCGGGATTTTTGAGTCCTCAACTATAAAAGCGACCCTTGGGGTGTTCCAAACCCTAACTCTCCATAACTCACCACAACCATACATACTTTTCCATAGCCTTACACCACACCATCCCATCCACAAATCCCGGGGAGTTCATCAGTGTTGCTTACTTGAGAACGAGAATAAGAAGGTTCAGAGTCACGGAAGAGAGAACGAAAAATCACGCCATATCTAGAGTTTTTCATATTCTTTCTTTCTTAATTTTGAATTATAGACCTATGGGATTGTTTTCATACCTAACCATGAGTGTTGCTTGTAACACCATGGGCTAGTACTTCTTGGATAGTGCTAGGTTTTGAAGGTTGAATTGGTTTGAATTGATGACCTAGACTAGGTTATAGATTTCTGCAGTATTCTTATTTTAGTATTAATGTTTTGAATTAATATTGATATTTTTGTCTTATATGATCTGTCCTTATTCATGAAGATGCCAATTACCTTTGCATGTTTATGATTATTTCTTGTGTCATAAAGTAATTATATTTGTCTATCTGTTATGGGTAAAGGAGACTTAACCATATAACTTTTATTCATTAGAATAATTAATATTGGACGCTTAATATATCTATTATTTACCAGATTTGGTTTCTTAGATTGATAAGTGGGAATTGAAGTTTATTTCTAAAGTACCTAGAAAGGAGTAGTAGTTATTCTTCTGCATCTGAGGGTTTGAACCAGATTTATGTGTTAAGGGATTTAACATAATTGTGTGATGCTTTCATAAAATCTGCAGGAATTCTAATCGATTGTCTAGTGAATTGATTTGACCAATTTAACTGGATTTCCTAGTGCTATCTATCTTCTCTCTTGAACACTTCCATATTTATTTTATTTGCTATTTTGTTATTTTTAGTACTTATTTTCTGCATCTTTAATTGAGGTAATTCTCTTAGATACCCAGATTTGTCTTATATTAGAATAGTTATAAATAGGTTTAAATAGTAAGTATAGAATTATCATTTGGGTTTGATAATAGACTTGGTCACATGCTTATCTGCAACGGATTCCCTACACTTGGGGACACGCAAAAAGGTGAACACTGATCGCGAGCTCTCGTCCCCCAGGTGTTGTTCGACTTCTGTTCGACTTGGGTAGTCTGATCGAATGGAAGAGTGTAAGTCGAACGGTGCACCTGGAAATAGAGCATCGTAATTCTGTTCATTCGGGAGTTGCTCGACCTCTGTTCGACCATCAGGTATAGTCAAACGGATTGGGGTTGGTCGAACAAGGCTCCTGCCACCTTCATTTTCGCTCGCCGCCTTCATCGGACCTTCATACTGCGTACCTGACCTCAATGTGATGGCATTATTCTCCAATGTTTGTGTCAATTGATCCACATTCGCGGCCATCTTCCCCATAATCAAGGTAAGGTCCTTCAACTTCTAAGATAAATCTGCATGATCAACATTCATGGTATCCTCAAGAAGATCAACCTTGCATCATTCTCAGCCATGTATCGATTGAACATATCTTCAACACTAGCCTTCACCTTTTGTTGTTGCATACTAGGCCCTCTTAGTGTCAACTCTGTAATCTGTCTTTGTTGGGACTCTAGTAGCTTGTTGATGTTAGCTAGACTAGAGTCGATCTCATCCTCCCTATTCGGCTTCACCGTTTGATGTTCAACATGTGCTACCTTACCTAGTTCATATGATCCTATTACTCTTTCCATAGGCCAATCACGTGAATTTATAGAGATGTCTTCAAACAACTTTTTTGCTTCAAGTGTTGTCTTAGATAACAGCACTCCTCCTGATGAAACATCAATAAAAATACGCGACTCATAATCCAATCCATAGTAGAAGATACTTATGTATTCAGCTTTAGACATTCCATGTTGTGGGCACCTCCTGAGCATGTCTTTAAATTTATCCCACGCCTCATGAAATTTCTCACCCTGATTCATAACAAATTGGGTGATCTCTTGCCTCATTCTTAAGATCCTTGAGGGTGCCATATATCTCTCCAAGAACTTCTGCTGTAGTTGGTCCCATGTAGTGCAATTTGTGGCATCAAGAGTCTCATACCAAGCTTCTGCCCTATCAATTAAAGAGAACTTGAATAGGGCGATCCACCTAGCATTATCATTAGCTCTAGCACCCTTTTGAGTGTTTGCATAATCAATAAATCTTTTGAGATGCTGATATGGATCCTCAAAACAACCTCCAGAAAATGGATTCTTCTCTACCATGCTAATAAGAGCAGGATTTATCTCAAAATCATCATCTTCCCCCTTGCTCCTATCAACCCCATGTTACCAATTCCATAGTGTGTGAAAATTTCACATATGGCAACATTATTCGGATTCTGCCTTGCTCCGATCATGTTTAGCTCAATGTGTTACTTCTTCCTTTCTTTGCTCTCTTTTTCCTAGTGCACAAGTTCCTCAGAAAGTTCAAGGTTAGATAGAAATAAATAATCACAATTAAAAGTCTTAATCAAACTAGAAATAATAAACTAATAATAACATTCATCCCCAGCAACGGCGCCAAGAACTTGATGCGCTTTTTCTTTGCATGCAAAATTAATCCCCAAGTATTAAGGATATCAATTGCAGCTTAAGCAAGCAACCAAGTGAATATCGAACCCAAAGGACGGCGTATTATCAATTTAATTATTTACTAAATTAATTAAGACGAATGGGAATAAAAGTTTGAGGTTTCAATTATTAACTACTAAACAATTAATTAAAATAACAAATAAAATAAAGTCACTTAGAAGAATATGAAAGTGGATCAAGTAAGAGAATAGGTAGCTCTAGGGTAATCCAGTTTCATTCATTAATTTCCCTTTCATATGTTGATATCCGACTCTGCCTTGTGGAATATGGACGCATCACTAAACTATGCATATCTACCTATAAACACAAGTAAACATGCGTGTAACACGTGTGAATAACCTTGGAGCAAGAGATATAATTCCAGCCCCCTTTCTAGGTACTATCAGTATCAATTATTTTCCTGGCCAATTGGTACTCTAACCCGATATGATCTCCCTTATAGGTACTATAAAATTACTCTCTTTATCCTACTTATTAACCCGAATTCAATTCAATTAATAAGTATTCATATATGATAGTTCTAATGAAGCTTCGGAGCCCCCTCACTTAGAATCATAACATGGAATCCTGTTCAGCAGTGAACGCACTCAATCTACAACCAAGATATATATTCAGACTCTATATACCATTGAAGATGCACAAAATGACCGTGAATATGGATTAATAAAGCACAATCATATATAAAATAAATTCACAAGTAGTATTGTATGGAGTTTACATACAAAAGTTCAATTAATTCGTAAAACCCTTCATAGCCCTAGTTCTACCAAAAAGGCTCTAGCCCATGATGTTACGAAGAACAATCATGGGTGTTGGATAGATCTTACCCGGATGTTTGAAAAATTACAAGATAAATTAGAAAACGAATAAAACCCTAGATGTGGGAGTCGTTGCGTCATTCTCCATCTTGAATCCTCCTCTTGGTTCTTCTCTTGATTCCATAGACGAATCTTCAAATTGATGGATGGATAGAGGAAATGATGTGGATGATGGTTGGGGGGTGATCCCCCCCTTGTGGGGTGTAGAATGGATTTGTGGCTCTCTCTAATTCAATCTCTCTCTATGATATGATGAATAATGATGTGATCTAAACCCCCTTTTATACTTGTAAAGTGCTCCTAACGGACCTTGGATGGGCTTTTAGTTGAGACATACACCAAATTTGGTAAAAAAACCCGAAACTACCAAAAATAGCATCCATCGACATTTTGTTAGACCAAGCCTTCAGAAGTCGAGCAAGGCTTCCAAGTTGAGCAATGGTCGAGCAAGCTCTCTATAAGTTTTTGGTCATTTTGCTCGACCAAACTTCATCTGCTCGACCAAGATGATGCTAGTCGAGCAACATCTCCAAGTCGAGAAAGCTTGCGCAGTCTCACCGTTTCGTGCATGACTTCCACATTCGACCTCCGATTTGAGTAATTCTTGCGCTCACGTGATCCTCTCTTCCTTGGATTTCTATCCATATAAATAACTCACAGAAATTTAAACATTTGTATGTATAACAAGTCACGGAAAGTGGCACAGCCATTCTGTTCGAAACAGCTTGCACGATGTCACCACTTTGATCATAACTTTCTCGTTCGGAATCCGATTGGGGTGTTCTTTAAGCCAAAATGACCCTCTCTTATGTGGCTTTCCAACGATATATCACATTTCCAATTCAGAGATTCAGCGAATACAGAAAAATTACACAAGATGGACGTGCATTTTTTCAGCATTCTTGCACAAATTGCACCTTTTCTCCAACTTTGCACTTTAGATCCTTTTTCCACCTAAAACATAACAAAACACCTCAAACGCACCTTTTTATCTAATATATTGAATATAAGATACTTGTGCTAATATATGACAACAATTCCTATCAAAAAGGTGTTAAATTGGACACTTAAACATGTTTATTTTCACTCTCATCACCTAACGTATCACGTTTAGCCTTAAAACCTACACTCTGATACCAATTGTTGGCGTTTTGATCTATTGGTTAGCGTGAACCGTTAGGGTTCCATGCAATTCTATTGCAGCAGAAGCATAAGAGCAGAATTGTATTACCTTTCACCAGTGTTGATGTAGAGGTTGAACAGCAGCAACAAGAACAAACGACCTTCCGGTCTTCTATTGTATTCCTAAGCCACGTCTTGACATTGTGTGGGCAACGATCTACAAGACGATCTCAATCTGCAGTCCTAATCTACTTACTCATGATTTAGGCGTGAATACTAATTACCGGACTGCTGAGATTGGCTATTTATAGGCTACAACAGGGACCAGGAGGAGAAATTAGGGTTTGGGCCTCCATTGGGCTTAAGCATCTAAGTTTAGCCCAAAACTTATACTTAAGTCCAATAATAATAAATCAGTCCACTAAAGAAGTATTATTGCACTGCCACCCTAATCCCAAATTACGTTATGGGCTCCTTCTTATTATGAGCCCGTTAGTCTCCCCGTGTTTAAGATTCAATGTCCATTAATTAATTAAGTTACTGACAACTCCATTAATTAATTTATTTACTGAGAGTAGTACCACTCAACCTTATTATCATGCTGGAATAAATTCACCTGCAGGGTTTACATAATAATCATTATGAGCTCCTCAAGGGGACATCATCAACCAGTTCCGTTAGGACACAGATTCCTTCTACAATCAACAGCACACCATAGTGACAGCACCATCTCATAATTAAATCTCACCCATTGATGAATCAAGGAAATAAATACTGGCTTACGTGTCGAAGTTATTGTATAGGGATTAAGAGTACGAACATCCATAATAACAGAGATCAAGTTCTATTATATAGTCAGTATAAACCGAACGATCTCAACGGCGGCCCTATTCAAAACACAGAAAGTGCACTAGTGCAATTTTATAGTCAAGACCGACTAATGCCAAATTACACTATAACCATACCGATAGATAGTCCCCTTCTATCTCATTTGTGAATATCTATTTATACTTTATAAGGAGCCGATAATATGATCTTTCGTGTGACGCCGCACACCACATTATCTACATTATAAAGTAAATGGACTTTTGCAACAATTCATAAACAATTATGCAAAAAGTTTGATCGTATGATTCTCATTTCAAATAAATTAAATTGTCAAAATATTGTTCATACAAAAACAAGACTTTTAGTATACAATCCAACAAAATAGACATCAATTTTTAGTTGATGTCTATCATCATTTTTTTTGTGGTGAGCTCAATCACAACATCTTAATCAGAGACTGATTATAATCTGCAATATATTATATGGCTCTCTTACCATATACATATATATATTTATCTAATAGTAATAGCACAAAAAAAGGGATCTCTTCTGATGTATGAGTAGTAGTGATCAATTCTTTCAACAACTTTTCGATCATAGAGCTACATGATCTTTCTTTCCCATAATCATGAGAGGACCTTCTTTGAACTAAAGTCCCAAGACACATGATTAATTAACACAAGTCATGCATGAACTAAACATTCTCTAGTTAAAGGATTAATGGAAATCTAAAATTAATAATTTGAAACCACATTGGACAAATAATACATTCAAACCAATATGAATGGAATTTCACAAAATTCATTTAAAATTAATATTTCATCACATAATTAAATCATAATTCAATAGTAATCATATTTCTAATCTGGAGGTTGTTGGGTTTATAGACCACTAAACAATACAAATTACAGTAGCGGAAGGAACTGATAATACAAGAATGAAATGAAAAACTCTTTAAAAACTTAGATAAAAGATCTAAGAAAAGAGTTTCAAACTCGGTTATGGACGTCTATCATATTATTAATTCTGACCCAATCTTCTTAATTAGGTTGACTTCAAGTTTAGATTTGAACTCCGGAATATGTTGAGATCCAGTTCTGATTTAAATTTTCAAAAATAGCGGTTTTCAATTCTTACATGAACGTAGTTGTGCAGATTTCAAGAACAAACAAAAAAATCATAAGAAAGAAATTAAGCTAAGTCAAGTATAGGACTTTACCCACAAAACAATCACGTCCCGGTAGTTCTCATAGTTCCGACGTGTTGTTCCCAAAAGTAAAGTGGCTTCTTCTCTTGTCCGAGTTGCACCCCACATACAAGAGCTCCAGCGAACAAAGAAATGATTGAACTTTGTTGCTTTCTAAATATTTGACTCACTAGTATGCAGAAACTCAAAAGATATGAAACAAGTATGCAAGTAAAATATGAAATTTGAATAATTTGGGAGAGCTCTCAAAGTATTTCAAAGCCTTTCATGTATCTCATTTATTTTCATTGTCTAGTAACAATAATGAATGATCCTATTTATAGGCATCACACCACTCATGTTTCATATTCCTACAACAGTTACACTGCATTCAGTAAGGTTAATTTAAATTGGTTGTTACTAGTTTGTATAAGTTGTTACAGATTTGATTCTGTCAAGTTTGTAATTAACTTTTACACATTCGAATCTAAATTTGTACCTTAAGGTTGAACGTTTCCAAGTGTCATGAATCATGTAGGCTCACCTTGAGTTGAAAACAATATGGGATGAGCCCACTCAAATTGAACCTCCTTCATTGAGTTCTTAAATGACTGGACCTTGGTTCAGAACTAAAAAATAGACTTTAATTCTCCATAAAGCCTATGTTTATGGCTCTCATGTGGTGCTAATAATTTTAATTCTTCTCACACTAATATTCCATGCTCACATTGATTAATGTTGACAAACTTTCCAATTGTCTTCTTAGCAATGGTGATTGTTGAGAGTGAAAATAAATGTGTTTTAGTGTCCAATCTAATACCTTTTTGATGAGTATTGTTGTTATATATTAGCACAAGTATCTTATATTTGATATATGTGAGAAAAAGGTGCACATGAGGTGTTTTATTGTGTTTTAGGTGGAAAAAGGGATCAAAAGTGCAAAGTTGGAGAAAAGGTGCAATTTGTGCAAGAATGCTGAAAGACGCACGTCCAACTTGTGCAATTTTTCTGTGTTTGTGTAGAGCTCTAAATTGAAATTTTAATACATAGTTGGAAAGCCACATAAGAGAGGGTCGTTTTGGCATAAAGAACACCTCAATCGGAATCTAAACGAGAAAGTTATGATCAAAGTGGTGACGTCGCGCAATTAGCTGTGCCGAACAAAATAGCTGTGTCACTTTACACGACTTTTTATACACTCAAATATTGAATTTTCTATGAGTTATTTATATAGATAGAAATACAAGGAAGAGAGGATCACGTGAGCGCAAGAATTACTCAAATCAGAGGTCGGATGTGGAAGTTATGCGCGAAACAGTGAGACTGCACAAGCTTGCTCGACCAAAGGAGATCCATTCGACCAGCATCGTCTTGGTCGAACGGAAGAGGTCAAGTCAAGCAAAATGACCAAATTCTTATAGAAGGTTTGCTCGACCATTGCTCGACCAAGGGGGGCTTGTTCGACCAAGAAGGTTTGGTCTAACAAAATATCGCTGGGTACTATTTTTGGTATTTTCGGGTTTCTTTTACTAAATTTGGCGTATGTCTCAAGTAAAAGCCCATCGAAGGTCCGTGAGGAGCACTTTACAAGTATAAAAAGGGATGTAGAGCATATCAAATGGGGATATTAGTCATATTGGATTGGAGAGAGGCCACAACAATACTACACCCCACAAGGGGGGATCACCCCCCAACCATCATCCACATCATTTCCTCCATCCATCCATCACTTTGAAGATTCATTTGTGGAATCAAGAGGAGAACCAAGAGGAGGATTCAAGACGGAGAAGGACGTGACGACTCCCGCATCTAGGGTTTATTTTGTTTCCTAATTTATCTTGTAATTTTCCAAACATGCGGGTAAGATCTATCCAACACCCATGATTATTCTTTGTAATATCATGGGCTAGAGCCTTTTTGGTATCACTAGGGTTGTGAAGGTTTGTATGAATTAATTGAACTTTCGTGTGTAAACTCTATACAACACTAGTTTTGGATTTATTTTATATATGACTGACCGTTTTTAATCCATATTCACGGTCGTTTTGTGCATCTTCATTTCATATATAGAGTCTGAATATATATCTTAGTTGTAGATTGAGTGCGTTCACCACTGAACAGGATTCCATGTTATGATTCTAAATGAGGGGACTCCGAAGCTTCATTAGAACTATCATATACGAATACTTACTAATTAAATTGAATTCGGGTTATTAAGTAGGATAAAGAGGATAATTTTATAATACCTAAAAAGGGAGATCATATCGGGTTAAAGTACCAATTGGCCAGAAAAATAATTGATATTGATAGTACCTAAAAGGGGGGTGGAATTATATCTCTTGCTCCGAGGTTATTCACACGTGTTACACGCATGTTTACTTGTGTCTATAGAGTAGATATGCATGGTTTAGTGATGCGTCCATATTCCACAAGGCAGAGTCGGATATCAACACACGGAAGGGAAAGTAATGAGTGAAACTGGATTACTCTAGGGATACATGTTCTATCTCTTGAGTCATTTTCGAATTCTTCTAAGTGCTTTTATTTTATTTGTTATTTAAATTAAGTATTTTAGTTGTTAGATTAAATCCTCAAACTGAATTGCCTTTTCTTAATTAATTTAGTAAATAATTAAATTAATAATACGCCATCCTTTGGGTTCGATATTCACTTGGTCGCTTGCTTAGCTGCAACTGATATCCTTAATACTTGGGGATTAATTTTACATGTAAAGAAAACGGCATCAAGTTCTTGGCGCCATTGCCGAGGACGGCTGTTCTTAGCGACTTTTATTTGTGATTATTTATTTTCTATCTAACCTTGAATTTTTCTGAGGTACTTGTGCACTAGGAAAAGGATAGGAAGGAAAGAAAGGAATAACACATTGTGCTAAATATGGCCGGAGCAAGGCAGAATCCGGATAATGTTGTCATACGTGAAATTTTCACGAACTATGGAATTGGTAACATGGGGTTGATAGGAGCAAGGGGGAAGATGATGATTTTGAGATACATCCCGCTCTTATTAATATGGTAGAAAAGATTCCCTTTTCTGGAGGTTGCTTTGAAGATCCATATCAGCATCTCCGAAGATTTCTTGGTTATGCAAACACTCAGAAGGGTGCTGGAACTAATGATAATGCTAGGCGGATCGCCCTATTCAAGTTTTCATTAATTGATGAGGTAGAAGCATGGTATGAGACTCTTGATGCCATATATTACACTACATGGGACCAACTGCAGCAGAAGTTCTTAGAGAGAAACATGTCACCCTCAAGGATCTTAAGAATGAGGCAAGACATCGCCCATTTTGTTATGAATCAGGGTGAGAAATTTCATGAGGCGTGGGACAGGTTTAAAGACATGCTCAGGAGGTGCCCACAGCATGGGATGTCTAAGGCTGAGTACATAAGCATCTTCTACTATGGATTAAATTGTGAGTCACTTGTTTTTATTGATGCATTATCAGGTGGAGTGTTGTTATCTAAGACAACACTTGAAGCAGAAAAGTTATTTGAAGACATCTCTATGAATTCACTTGACTGGCCTATGGAAAGAGTATGAGGATCTTATGTACTAGGTAAAGTGGCGCATGTTGAACATCAAGTGATGAAGCCAAATAGGAATGATGAGATCGTCTCTAGTCTAGCTAACATCAACAAGCTACTAGAATCCCAGCAGAAGCAGATTACAGAGTTGACACAAAGGGTGCCTATTATATAGCAGCATGAAGTGAAGAGTGTTGAAGATACCTTCAATCGATACATGGCTGAGAATGATGCAAGGGTTGACCGCGTCTAAGCGAGTATGAATGCTAATCATGCAGATTTATCTAAGCAGTTGAAGGATCTTACCTTTATAATGGGTCAGATGGCTAAAAATGTGAATCAATTGACACAAATATTGGAGAATAATGCCATCACATTAAGGTTCAGCACGCAGTACGAAGGTCCGATAATGCCGGCAAGCGAGAATGAAGAAAGCAGGAGAGTTGCTCGACCAAACCACATCAGCTCGACCAGACCTGATGGTCGAGCTGAGGTCGAACAAACTTCAGAGAAACAGAATTTTGATGCTCTATTTTCTGTCCTGCCGTTCGACTAACACAACTCTGTTCGACCTGACCATCTTAGTCGAGCAGTGGTCGAACAACAACGAGGGGAGACAACTTCGCAATCAGAGCTACTGTTCGACCAACACACATCCGTTCGGCCAGATCACTTTGGTCGAACGATGGTCGAAAAACACTTGGGAAATAGGAGTTCGCGATCAGAGCCGTCGTTCGACAAACCTCAGTCTATTCGATCAGACTCACTTGGTCGAGCAGAGGTCGAGCAGTTTTGTTCAGTGCCCGTTTCGATACCGAATGCTACACCTATTGTTCAGAACACTCCAGAGCCATCCCAAGAGCAGAATACTGAGTTTATAGTTGAGAAGAAGTGGGAAAGAGTTATAAGTGTGTAAATTCACAAGTTTGGCATCATGTTTTGTGCTAGTTTTGGAGAGTTTTGAGGTGAAAATAGGTGGAAAACCTATATATATTGTGAATTAGCATGAATCAGGTGTTAGTGGAGCTATTTAAGTGGTTTTCATAGCAAAATTGGAGTGAAAGTGCCAAGAATCGAAGAGACAAAGTCGAGACCACGCGAACCGCCAAGGAGAGATATGTGTTCGACCTGTTGGAGGAGGGTTCGACCTCTCCACCAGGTCGAACCAGCGTTGAAAGAGTGCAGGAGGTGGGTTCGACCATGACTCGAGGGGTTTGACCTGTTCATCAGGTCGAACCAGTTCGCGAGAAGATGGATTCGACCATGATGTTGGGGGTTCGACCTGACGGTTGGTCGAATCGGAAGCAGAAATTGTCCAGTAGTGTGGTTCGACCTGTGGTTCGACCAAGACAGAGTGGTTCGACCTGTACAAGAAGTCGAACCAAGTGCAGAATACTTCCAGTAGGTGGGTTCGACCTGTGATTCGACCTGAGGTCAATGGTTCGACCTATTTGCTGAGGTCGAACCGTCGTGCGGAAACTTACCTTATCCGGATTTTCGAGGCCAAAACGCGTGGGATCACTTGAAAAGCCCATTCCAAGCCCTAGAGACGTGATTACAAGTATAAAAGAAGGCTCATGCAGTCAAGGAAGACATCATCACGATCACGATCACGCTCACCAATCAACAAGAAGAATACAAGAGAGTTTAGCTGGAGATTCAAGTAACATTGGTCCATCTAACCATGATTGTTCCTAGATCAATCATGGGCTAGAGCCACTTCGGTAGTTCTAGGGTTATGAAGGTTTCATGAGTTGATTTGTATTTCATGTGTATACTCCGTACAACACTACTTGTGGTTTAGTTTATATAAGATTGTGCGTTTTTAATCCATACTCATAGTTGTTTTGTGCATCGATAATCATTGTGTAGAGTCTGAATGCATAACATGGTTATTGATTGAGTGCGTTCACTAATGAGCAGGGTTTATTGTTATAATTTTAAGTGAAGGGATTCCGAGGTTTTATTAGAACCGTCTTATATGAATGTTTGTTAATTGAATTGAATTCGGGTTAACAAGTAGGATTAAGAGTATAACTTTATAGTACCTAAAAAGGGAGATCAAATCGGGTTAGAGTACTAAGTGCACGGGAAATAATTGATTATGATAGTACCTAGAAAGGGAGGTGAAGTATACGTCTTGCTCTGAGGATACTCACACGTGTCAAAAGCTTATCTATTTGTGTCTATAGAATAGATTTGCATGGTCTAGCGATGCGTCCATAAACCACAAGGCAGAGTCGGACATCGACACACGAAAGTATGAATTAACGAATGAAACTGGATGGCCTGACGAACTACCTAACATCTTATTTGATCACAACAACTCTTCTCTTGTTCTTGTTATTTATTTGCTATTTTAATTGTTACTTAGTTTTCAAACCAACAATTACAATTCTCAACATAGTCATAATTGCTAGAAAATAACTTAAGTGATATTTATCCGTCCCGTGGATTCGATATTTAACTTGGTCACCTTCGAAACTACAATTGATATCCTTCATACTTGGAGATTAAAATTGTGTGTTGAGAAAACACCCATCAAGTTTTTGGCGCCGTTGCCGGGGACGGCGTAAAATATCTTTTTATTATTTCTAGTTTATTAGGGCTATTTATCTTGTTTTGCTATTTTAATTCTAGTTCATTTTAGGTGTATGCTCACGAGATCAAAGAAAGGTGAACTTGAACCCTATAATCCTGAAATCGGAGCATCGTCAAGAAAGAAGAAGAAGAAGAGCAAGGCAAAGACTATTGATCTAACTGAAGCTCTGAAATTTGGAGTTGAAGTTGACGAGCAGATTTCGCAGACGATTGAAGCTACAAATGAAGTTAATTCGGGAGTAGAGACAGTCAACATGGCAGCGAATCCAGATAATCTAGCCATCCGAGAGGTTTTCAGAAATAATGGGGCTGGAAATTTTGGGCTTCTAGGAGCGAGGGGAACTAATTCAGCTTTCGATCTTCATCCCGCTCTTATTAGCATGATAGAAAGGAACTCCTTTTTAGGAGGGTCTTTCGAGGATCCGCAACAGCATCTGAACAAGTTCTTGGGCTATGCAAGTACTCAAAAAGACGCAGAAGAATATGAAGATGCTAGGAAGATCCTCTTGTTCAAATTCTTGCTTACTGAAAAGGCGAGAGATTGGTACGACACTATCAACGCAGCTGAGTGCACCACTTGGGAGCAACTGAAGTTAAGGTTCTTGGAAAGGTACATGCCACCTTCAAAGGTGTTTAAGATGAAGCAAGACATTAACTAATTTTCAATCGGTGGAGGTGAGAAATTTCATGAAGCATGGGATAGATTCAAGGACATGCTTAGGAAGTGTCCTCAATATGGGCTATCTAAAGCTCAATATATCAGTATATTCTACAATGGATTGGACTGTGATTCACGAGTGTTATTGGATGCTTCTTCTAATGGAGCATTGCTTACAAAGTCATCCGTAGATGTCGAGAAGTTGTTTGAAGATATTTCGATGAATTCGAGGGATTGGCCAACTGATAGAGTTAGAGGTACTTATGTCCTTGGGAAGGTAGCTCAGGTTGAACAAGCAATGGTGAAAACAAGTATAGAGGATGAGATCGTCTCTAGCTTGTCCAATATCAACAAGCTACTTGAATCCCAACAAAAGCAAATCAGCAAATTATCTCAGTGCGTACCAATCATGCAGCAGGAGTTGAAGAATGATGGACCAATCCAAGAGGAGTTGGAAGAGGCACACTATGCCATGGGTCAAAGTATTCAAGGGACTAGGTATCCAGATCAAGGAAATCGGAACTACCAAGAGAACTATCGAGGAAACTTTAATAATCATGGTCCCCCGGGTGGTTATCAATAGCCTAGGAGGCTGGAGTTCTCATGGAGCAATCCGAATAATGTGATTCAACATCCGATGGGTGTTGATCCGGGTGCTAAGGTGAAAGAAGGGAAATCGGGTTTTGAGGATACTGTGAACAAGTATATGGCAAAGAACGATGAAAGAGTGAACCGCCTTGAGGCCAAACTTGAAAAGAAAATCGATGCAAACCATGAGGTTATATCTAAGCAGGTGAAGGACCTTACATTGCTGATGGGGGAGATGGCAGGAAGTGTTAACAAGCTTGCTCAAACTCTTGAGAAGGGGAAGTTCCCGTCTCAAAGTATTGAGAATCCAAGGTCCTGCAACGCCATCACATTGAGGTTGGGAACACAGTACGAGGGACCTATGAGGCCGGAATCAAATTTGGACATGTCTAGGGCAAGATTCGACCATGGTTCGACCAATATTGATGGTCGAACCATACAGGGAAAGTTGAACCAACGCACTGGACACGATCAGGAGGCATCGCAGCATCAGTTCGACCAAACTGCAGATGGTTCGACCTGGCATACAGGTCGAACCATGGTCGAACCTGACAATTCGGAGCGCTCTGTTTTTCCAGAACACCGGTTCGAACAAATCAATCATGGTTCGACCTGTCCAATAGGTCGAACCCAGGTCGAACCGCACAACTTGGAGCACTCTGTTTTGTCGCAGCAACGGTTTGACCATGACGGACATGGTTCGACCTATCAAACAAGTCGAACCTTGGTCAAACCGGAGGGCGGAAGGAGTACAGTAGGTCGGTTCGACCTAGGTGGCCGTGGTTCGACCTACTCAACAGGTCGAACCCAGGTCGAACCTCAAATTCAAAAAGAGAGCCATTGTCCAGAAGAGCGGTTCGACCTTTATGTGCCTGGTTCGACCTGTTCCACAGGTCGAACCCTGGTCGAATCCATCTAGAAGTTGCCTGTTGCTACTCCGAACACTCTCGATGATGTTGATGCTACTCCAGTGGTTTGGAATAAGCAAAGTACAGAGATAATAGCTGAGAAAAAGTGGGAGAGAGCCAAGCGATTGAGAGCCAAAAAGGAGAAAGCGAAGAAGGTTGATCGTGATGAATGGGGGATTCCCAAAACAAAGATACCTCCGCCGTTTCCTTACAAGCTTGTGAAGAATGGATTGGAAGAGAAGTTTAAGAAGTTTTCAGAGATAATGAACAAGATAAGCTTGAGCATTCCTTTTTCAGAGGCAATCATGGAGATGCCGTACTATGCCCGATTTCTTAAAGACATATTGTTGAAGAAGCGGAGCTTAACCGGAATTGAAATTGTGAATTTATTTGAGAATTGCAGCTCAATCATTCAAAGGAAGCTGCCACAAAAGATGAAGAATCCGGGGAGGTTCACTATTCTATGTGAGATCGGAAAGGGGCCGGCACGGCGAGCTTTGTGCGATCTAGGGGCAAGCATCAATTTGATGCCGTTGTCCATCTTTTAGAGGCTTGGTTTGGGGGAGTTGACCCCTACAATAGTGGTTCTCCAATTGGCGGACAGGTCGATGACGTTTCTAAAAGGTATAATTGAAGATGTTCTCGTCAAAGTGGAGAAGCTAGTCTTTCCTGTGGACTTTCTTGTGCTAGAGATGGAAGATGACAAGGATAATATCCCTCTAATCTTGGGGAGACCTTTCCTTGCTACTGCTGGAGCTGTGATTGATGTTCAAAAAGAAGAGCTTAGATTGTGGATGGACAAAGAAGAAGTTCTTTTCAACTTGGACAAAACAATGAAGATGCCCATGGAGTCGCAGTGTTATAGTATTGATGTGGTGGAGGAGATTGTGAAGGAGGATATGTCTCTGATCCTGTCAAAGGATCCTCTTGAGACATGTTTGATGGAGTCTCTTACTTATCCCACTACGGAGCTTGACGGACTCTCCAACGAGGTATGTATTGAATATCTTGAGAACTTACTTGCTTTGGGTGATGCTAGGTATGCATTGGAGAAAGCGAAAGGGTCTATGAAGTACTTGCCGTTGGAGAGAGAGAGCACTCCGATGGAAGAAAAGAAAGAGGAGCTGAAATCGTTACCGAAACACTTGACGTATGCTTATCTTGGTGACAATGAAAAAGATCCATCAGGTGATTCGGAATTCAAGAGGAAGATTGACCGGAGGAGTCTACACGGCCATGGGATGAAAGTAATTCTAATGATCATATTTTTGTGAGCGAGAAAAGTTCCGTGCTGACTGTAGACAAAGGAAGAGAAGATGATGCCTACTTGAAGCCTCCTAATTTACCACCGGATACCAACAAATTTGAAAGTCCTTACTCTCGTTCTTATCCTGATTTTGATCTTGATGGAGATAGGAGTTATTCCAAAATTGAGTGGAAGATTGATAGGAATGAGAAGAGAAAGTTTGAGAATGGAGATTCTACTGATCGTATGGTGCATAAGAATGGTAAGGTGGAAAGTGTGGAAGATAAGAGGGGGAGAAAGTATTGGAAGGTGAGGATGCGATATGTTCATCCTCCGATCAAGTAGTCTACAAAGCGGCAATCCATCGTGACTCTCCGACGTTAAACATGAGCGCCTCTTGGGGGCTTTTCCTCCTGTTTTAATGCTTTATTTCTTTCGTGTGAGTAAGAAATTTTTATATTTGAGGTGTTCACTTATCGGCAATTACATCTCTTTGCAAACTTAGTTTCGACTATAGTTTCTACTAAGTTTGGGGGGTGTGATGTACTTACCTCAATAAGCACCGATAGTATAATCTTTTCTTTGTGATGTTTGTTAGGGGAGTTGGTTTTTGCGCCATATTTAAAATTTTAATCGATTTTGATGTTACGATTTTTTACAACTTGCCTAATGTTTATTGGGTTTTGGTTGTGTTTTCTTTTGCGGAGTTACTCATGATTGATAAGTTTTTAAAGAACCAATTCTTGATGAAGTTGTGCTCTAGTTGGTACCTAATGATTCGTATTGGAGTTTGAAGTGTGTAGGGATTGAAGAACACTCAGTTTTGAAGCTTAGAAGGGTGGTTCGACCTCATGCAAGATGGTTCGACCAGATCAACAGGTCGAACCGAGCTCGAACCAGTGATAGCAGAATTCTAGAAGTGCGGTTCGACCATGACGTTCTTGGTTTGACCTGTTTAGCAAGTCGAATCGAGGTCGAACTGGTGACATGAAACTTACAGAAGGGTGGTTGGACTTAAGCCGATATGGTTCGACCAGGTTAGCAGGTCGAACCTAAGCCGAACCGAAGGAGAAGGTGTTCAGAATGTTGATTCGACCACAGGTCGAATCAAGGTCGAACCAAGCCAGGAAAGTGTGTTCTTAATCCCATCCTTCTATGATGCATGAGTTGGGCTGTAGAAAAGTTTGTATGATTTGATTTATGGGCTATTGATTTTGTGCATTCATATGTTCATGTGTTAATTTCTATTGAAGAAAGCATGTATAATTTGATAAGTATGTAGAGTTCTTGTGGAATTGATCTTAATTATGTGCTATGAGGAGTACTTAGGATTCTATTTACCTATGTAAGGATTTGAGCCTTGATAATCATGATTGATCATGATTGTTTTATTCCTGAGAGGATCATTCATATGAACGTATTCTAGAATTTGGCTTGGAGTCTTGTGTGAGACTTATGATTGATAAATTGCTAGGACATGATCTTAGGCCATTATTTTGTGATTAAGCTACTTAGCCAAATTTTGTCCTTCCTAATGATCTTATTAACCTTTGGATGCCCCGTTGAGCCGTTAAAAACCCTTTTCTTTGGTAGCCGAAGTAAATAACCTTATAAACCTTTACTTGAGCTTTGATTAACCTATTCATTGGTAGAGAGAGTTGAGGTGAGTAAGTGTTGCAAGAAGAAAAAGGAAGATAGAATATGGTTGGATGAAAAGAATATGGTTAAATCTTGTTTAGGGGTAGTGCCTGAAACTGGTACCTCGATTGATTATAACATGAAGTTTTAAGCTTAAGAGCAGCTGATTGATAAAGTGAAGAAGGGTAGTGCCTAAAACTGGTACCCGAATTGTCTAAAGAGATGATGTTGATGCACGGAAAAGAAGGAAAATCCATGAGAAGAAGAGGAGAAGTTGGAGGAGATATTGTAGCAAGAAGAAGAAATTGAGAACCTCCAAGGTAACTCTCTACTAGTGTCTTAAGTCAGTTTACCTAAATTTTCCTACCTTTTTCCAAAGAGCCAACATTACAACCCAAAAATAAGTCCTTTGTGATCCTAGTGAAGAGTTGATTATAAGTTGACCTGTTGGAGGAGGGTTCGACCTCTCCAGCAGGTCGAACCAGCGTTGAAAGAGTGCAGAAGGTAGGTTCAACCACGACTCGAGGGGTTTGACCTGTTCATCAGGTCGAACCCTGGTCGAACCAGTTTGCGAGAAGATAGATTCGACCACGACGTTGGGGGTTCGACCTGACGGTTGGTCGAATCGGGAGCAGAAATTATCCAGTAGCATGGTTCGACCTGTACAAGAAGTCGAACCAAGTGCAGAATACTTCTAGTAGGTGGGTTCGACCTGTGGTTCGACCTGCAGTCAATGGTTCGACCTGTTTGCTAAGGTCGAACCGTCGTGCAAAAACTTACCTTATCTGGATTTTCGAGGCCAAAACACGTGGGATCACTTGAAAAGCCCATTCCAAGCCCTAGCGACGTGATTACAAGTATAAAAGGAGGCTCATTCAGTCAAGGAAGACATCATCACGATCACGATCACGATCACCAATCAAAAAGAAGAATACAAGAGAGTTTAGCTGGAGATTCAAGTAAGATTGGTCCATCTAACCATGATTGTTCCTAGATCAATCATGGGCTAGAGCCACTTCGGTAGTTCTAGGGTTATGAAGATTTCATGAGTTGATTTGTATTTCGTGTGTATACTCCGTACAACACTACTTGTGGTTTAGTTTATATAAGATTGTGCGTTTTTAATCCATACTCATAGTTGTTTTGTGTATCGATAATCGTTGTGTAGAGTCTGAATGCATAACATGGTTATTGATTGAGTGCGTTCACTAATGAGCAGGGTTTATTGTTATAATTCTAAGTGAAGGGATTTCGAGGTTTTATTAGAACCATCTTATATGAATGTTTGTTAATTGAAATGAATTCGGGTTAACAAGTAGGATTAAGAGTATAACTTTATAGTACCTAAAAAGGGAGATCAAATCGGATTAGAGTACTAAGTGCACGGGAAATAATTGATTATGATAGTACCTAGAAAGGGAGGTGAAGTATACGTCTTGCTCTGAGGATACTCACACGTGTCAAAAGCTTATCTATTTGTGTCTATAGAATAGATTTGCATGGTCTAGCGATGCGTCCATAAACCACAAGGCAGAGTCGGACATCGACACATGAAAGTGTGAATTAACGAATGAAACTGGATGGCCTGACGAACTACCTAACATCTTATTTGATCACAACAACTCTTCTCTTGTTCTTGTTATTTATTTGCTATTTTAATTGTTACTTAGTTTACAAACCAACAATTACAATTCTCAACATAGTCATAATTGCTAGAAAATAACTAAAGTGATATTTATCCGTCCCGTGGATTTGATATTTAACTTGGTCACCTTCGAAACTACAATTGATATCCTTCATACTTGGGGATTAAAATTGTGTGTTGAGAAAACACCCATCAAAGAGCAAAGAGGTTGAGAGCCAAGAAGCTTAGACTGCAGATGGATAATGAAGATGTGGTTTTCTCTCTTGATCATGCAATGAAGATGCCCATGGAAACTTAATCCTGCAAAAGCATAGATGTTATTTCTAACTTGTTTAATCTTGATTTTAATAGGACAGATGATTCTGAATTTAAGTGGAAGATTGACAAAGAGGTGTCTATACAATCATGGGAAGAAGGAAATTCTGAGAATCATATTCTTGTTACCAAGAAAGGTGAGGTGTTGAGTATAGACAAGAAAAGGGAAACAAAGTATTTGAAGGTGATGATGCGAGAAGACCGTCCTCTACCGTCGTGACTCTTCGACGTTAAACATGAGCGCCTGTTGGGGGCTTTTCCTTCCTTTTTATTACTTTATTTCTTTCGTGTGAGTAAGAAATTTTTATATCTAAGGTGCTTACTAATCGGTAATTACATCTCTTTGCAAACTTAGTTTCAACTTACGTTTTTACTAAGTTTTGGGGGGTGTGATGTTATTACCTCATTGAAGCACCAAGAGTATAATCTTTTCTTTGTAATATTTGCTAGGGGGTTGATTTTTTGTGGTATGTTGAAACTTTAATCGGTTTTGATGTGTCGATTTTTTTTCATTTTGCCTAGTGTTCAGTGGTGTGTCTAGTGTGTGGAGTTGATTAGATAGTCAATTGAGTCTTTCTTATAGTTCTCTTATTTTATTATCAATGAATCTGTGATGATGAGGTGTGCTTGAGCTTTGATGATAGAAACAGGTAAACTGAGGCTTTGACCTGACCGAGTTGAACAACTCAAGGAGCTCATGCATACATTGATGAAAAATTAGGTGCCCTCGTTTTCTTATTCTAATTTCTATGTGTGCTTTTAATTCGTAGGAGTGAAAGGATTGAGTTTATGATTTTGGTAAACATGTGAGCTTATATTTTTAAATTGTGCTTGAAATTCATATGCTTTTAGAATTGATGAAGGAAGTGTACTTGAGTTATATTGTAGTATGAAGTTCTGTGTACTTGTGGGATATTACTTATCATGAAAAATGCTCTGTTACTTGATAAAAACCCATGTGAGATTTTGAGCCTCGTTGATCATGTTACATAATCACATGATTTCTTTTCTGGTGAGTATCGTTCTTGTGTGTGTGTTCTAGAACTTGCCTCTTGTCTTACTTGAAACTACATGTGTGTTAGATGATGGGAGATAATTTTAGGCCATCCTTGAATTTATGAGTCACTTTGTCAAATAATTTCCTACCGAATGATGTTTATCCGTAGTTAGCCCCGTTGAGCCTAAAAACCTTATTCTTTGGTAGCCTACGAGAAATAACCACTTTAAGCATTTGAATTTTTTGAGCCTTGATTGTCCTTCTAGAAGAGAATTAATGGCTTTTCAAAGTGTGTTGATGGAGTTTTATAATAGCTTGGGAAGGAATGAAATTGGTGTTGAAACAGTGATTGAGCTTGAAAATGCATCTAAGGAGAATCATGGAGTAGTACTTAAATCTAGTACTCCATTGAATCAAACACCCTAGGGTAGCGCTTAAATCTAGTATCCTATGAAGGATGTGCAAGGTAGTGCCTGAAACTGATACTTCGAGAAAAAACAAAAGAGAAGGAAAAAATGTTGTGCTAGAATGAAGAAAAAAAGTGAAGGAGTTGAGGAGGATGTCGTGCTTAATTGAAGTGATGAGGAAAAATGAAAGATCGAGAAAGACTGCAGGCTTGATTGATCCAAGTATTGAGTCACTTATCCATATAATTCCTACCTTAACCAAAGAGCCAACATTACATCCAAAAGAAAAGTCATTTTTGATCCCATTGTCAAATCATACTTTTAGTGGTGGAGAGTTTGAGATATTTGGCAAGCTTATGGTTACGCATGCACTTGAATTGAATCTAAGCCTAAACACCTTAACCCATAAGTGTACATCTTTTACACTTGAGTGCAAGTGATATATTCTTCTCGTGAGAATATGTCAATAGAGCATTTGAATTGGTAGTGATTGTCTTAACTTGTATGCTATGAATTGATTATTACATGTAAGGAGAGTTACATGACCTAAGTTGAGGACAATTGTATTTTGAATATGGTATGAGTCATAGTTCTTATTTCCCTACTAATTTTCATACTCTCTCTTTCTCTTTATTTTTATTTTGTTGCCTCGGGACGAGCAACGGATAAGTTTGGAGGTTTGTTGAAAGTAAAAATAAGCGTATTTTAGTGTCCAATCTAACATCTTTTTGATGAGTATTGTTGTTATATATTAGCACAAGTATTTTATATTTGATATATATGAGAAAAAGGTGCACTTGAGGTGTTTTATTGTATTTTAGGTGAAAAAAGGGATCAAAAGTGCAAAGTTGGAGAAAAGGTGCAATTTGTGCAAGAATGCTGAAAGACGCACATCCAACTTTTGTAATTTTTCTGTATTCGTGTGGAGCTCTGAATTGGAAGTGTGATACATAGTTGGAAAGCCACAGAAGAGAGGGTCGTTTTGGCATAAAGAACACCTCAACCGGAATCCAAACGAGAAAGTTATGATCAAAGTGCTGACATCACGCAAGCTGTGCCGAACAGAATGGCTGTGCCACTTTGCACGACATTTTATACACTCAAAAATTGGATTTTCTGTGAGTATATATGGATAGAAATCCAAGGAAGAGAGGATCACGTGAGCGCAAGAATTACTCAAATCGGAGGTTGGATGTGGAAGTTATACGCGAAACGGTGAGACTGCGCAAGCTTGCTCGACCAAAGGAGATCCGTTCGACCAGCATCGTCTTGGTCGAACGGAAGAGGTCAAGTCGAGCAAAATGATCAAATTCTTACAGAAGGTTTGCTCGACCATTGCTCGACCAAGTGGGGCTTGTTCGACCAATAAGGTTTGGTCTAACAAAATATCGCTGGTTTCTATTTTTGGTATTTTCGGGTTTCTTTTACCAAATTTGGCGTATGTCTCAAGTAAAAGCCCATCCAAGGTCCATGAAGAGCACTTTACAAGTATAAAAAGGGATGTAGAGCACATCAAGAGGGGAGATTAGTCATATTGGATTGGAGAGAGGCCATAACAATACTACACCCCACAAGGGGGGGATCACCCCCCAACCATCATTCACATCCTTTCTTCCATCCATCCATCACTTTGAAGATTCGTTTGTGGAATCAAGAGGAGAACCAAAAGGAGGATTCAAGATGGAGAATGACGCGATGACTCCCGCATCTAGAGTTTATTTCGTTTTCTAATTTATCTTGTAATTTTCCAGACATCCGGGTAAGATCTATCCAACACCCATGATTGTTCTTCGTAACATCATGGGCTAAAGCCTTTTTGGTAGAACTAGGGTTGTGAAGGTTTTTACAAATTAATTGAACTTTCATGTATATACTCCATACAACACTACTTGTGGATTTATTTTATATATGACTGCGCGTTTTTAATCCATATTCACGGACGTTTTGTGCATCTTCAATTGGTATATAGAGTCTGAATATATATATCTTGGTTGTAGATTGAGTGCGTTCACCGCTGAACATGATTCCATGTTATGATTCTAAGTGAGGGGAATCCGAAGCTTCATTAGAAATATCATATACGAATACTTACTAATTGAATTGAATTTGGGTTATTAAGTAGAATAAAGAGGATAATTTTATAGTACCTAAAAAGGGAGATCATATCGGGTTAGAGTACCAATTGGCCAGGGAAATAATTGATACTGATAGTACCTAGAAAGGGGGGTGGAATTATATCTCTTACTCCGAGGTTATTCACACGTGTTACACACAAATTTACTTGTGTCTATAGAGTAGATATGCATGGTTTAGTGATGCATCCATATTCCACAAGGCAGAGTCGGACATCAACACACGGAAGAAAAATTAATGAGTGAAATCGGATTACTCTAGGGCTACCTATTCTATCTCTTGAGTCACTTTCGAATTCTTCTAAGTGCTTTTATTTTATTTGTTATTTAAATTAAGTATTTTAGTTGTTAGATTAAATCCTCAAACTGAATTGCCTTGTCTTAATTAATTTAGTAAATAATTAATTAATAATACGCCATCCTTTGGGTTCGATATTCACTTGGTCGCTTGCTTAGCTGCAACTGATATCCTTAATACTTGGGGATTAATTTTGCATGTAAAGAAAATGCGCATCAGTGATAGTAGAGTTTCATTGTCAGATTTAGGCCAAAAGTCAGAACCCATCATTAAAATTATTTCATGTTCATATGGCCTTGAAAAAGAACTCTACGGTAAAATATTCATTCATATAATTCTCTGGCATACCTTTTATAGATCTTATAGCTGCACAGTCATACATGCAAGGTATCCCAGTCAAGTCCCATACTCTACAAGTACAAGTGTCATTTTCAAGATGGACCACAAACCTTTGAGGCCTAAGTGTAACCTCAAATAGAACCTCTCCACATGAATTTTCATGCCACATGATACTTTCTGTTATAAAGTCATTCAACTTACTTAGTATCTTTGGACGTATTATACCACCCGTATGCTTCACCTTCTCTTTTTTTCATAAATGTCATTGCTTTTAACTTATCCTATCAATGAGGATATCAACGAGATTGTCATTCAATTTTTTTAATAACACCATTAAAGCACTCAATTATACTACTCGAGAAAACATGACACTTGATCTTGAAAGTGTGCTCTACTTCATCTTTCAACGCCTATTCGGCTGACAACCATGCATTATAATTTTTACCATGCACTATAATTTTTCTCCTTCAACCTATCCATGTGTTTGTCGAATTCATGTTTAGTGGTTGATTTTTCTGCCGACCAAAATAACGACCTAACTTGGTCGTCTTTTCATTTTTTCTCAATGTTGCTAAATAAGTGCCGCATACAGAAAAATGATGATAGTAAGAAGGATACTATTCTTCTAATGCAGCCACAAGACCCTATCAAGACAAAGTTTATAATAATTATGAGCAGATTAAAGTTCATGCATATATGTAATATATTTTGATGAGAACACATATAAATGACAAGTGATTTTACCTTTCCTTGATCAGAAATGAATTGTCCATCTTTCTCCATGAATTGATATTTCTCCAATATCATATAATAAGTTCTTTAAAACCAATGCCAAATATCTTTAGTTTCTGATGCAACTATAGCATATGTTATGATAAAAAGACCATTGTTGCCATCAAGACACATTATTGCAAGAATTTGGCCATGATAGTGTTCCGTTAAATGACATCCATCTAATGCAACTAATGACCGACATACAGCTAGAAATCTCTTCTTACAAGCAACTATACAAATATATTTATATACACCCTCCATCCGCTTCTAAGGTGTTCATTTTACTATTTTTGACATCCGGTTCAAAGGTATTCATTTCTCCTATTTAGTAATAAAGTACACAACATGACCCACCACTTCCCTCTAATACAACTACCCACTTTTCATATAATAATACTTCTTAATCCACGTGTAAAAAGTAAACGAATACCTTAGAATCGAATGGAGGGAGTATATTTTATCAAATCTTGAAGTGCCATCTTTACCATTTGAAACCAATAATTCTGCAGTAGATCCAGGATAAGTTTTAAGTAACTACTCCTCACAAAAATCAGCGAACTTAGAATACTATTGAATAATATTAGCATCAGTAACTGAAGTGCATATAATTTCACTTGATATGCCTTTGCAATACTAATAGTGACATTGAATTTTTCAGTTATTAAAGCTTTCATTTTCTTACAAGTCATCTTCGGGTGAATTCTGAAGCCCTCAATTACCATGTCACCTAACCACTTGGTATTAGCAAGCTTTTCTTTCACTTCTTCTTGTTGACAGTTGTGACTATTGATGAAAGTTTTCACCTTGTATGTTTCCAAATTTCCAACTTTTGAACAATGTATAAGCCATGAGCATCCATCCACACACTTCACTTTGCATTTTATTATATCTTTTCTAATAAGTTCCAATTGATACATATTGTGAATATCATAACTTTTAATATATTTATAAAAATCTTCAGTTGATGTATACAACATTCCAAGCCTAAAATTAATTGACCCTCGACTAGCTTACGTATGTATAGAATCAATTTCATCCTCATTGATTGATGAATCAGAACCATGACTGCTTTTTAATTCCATCAAAGATTCTACAGTTCCCATTTCAAAATCATCATCAATCACATCATCTAGCTGATTATTTGAGATTGTATCAACCACCAACGAGAAATCACCAAAATGATCATCAGGGCCACTATAATTCTTATCAATATCCCATTCACCTAACTATCTAGACATCTGTAAAAAGACGTAAGTCATTTTTTATTCTAAAATGAAAAAGAAAACATAATTGTAATGTAAACAAAAACTACGTCTCTATTCCCATTCAATATGTTTATGTATATTTTTAAATAATTTAACTAACATTTATCATATTAACGAGAGTAAGACAATAAAAATGAAATTATTGTTTGTAAGAAATAATATCATTAATAGATATTCACACCATGAAATTCATATTGAAACTATAATCAAAATACATACCTATAACTTGGTAGTGAAAAAAAAATATATAAAAAATATGAAAACAAACTTCAAATTCTAGATGATGAGATGAGGTTGGAGAAATGAAAACATTTTAATCTTCAAATATACTTCAAATTGCTGCAAAAATGAAGAACTAAAGAAAAGTTCATTATCGTAACGTCGTTTGCGCGCCACCCTTCCTTTTCTTAATATTAAAATTTTTGTAAAGAAATATTTGGATGTCACATGTGAAAATGAAGTGTCAATTAAACATACATATTAGATTCTGTTAGAAATTAACTTGATAGTGTGAGTTTTCCATATCTTAGATTGATAGTTTAAATAATTTAGACCCAGATTGATAAAATAAAATAAAAAAAATTCAGGCCCCATATTGATAGTAAATATATTTTTCGAGCCCTAAATTGAAAAAAATTCAAATATTCCAAATTTGAATAAAATTAAGGGTAAATATATTTTTTTGTAAATGAACTTTTTTTGATTTTGAAATCGGTACTCTTTTTAAAATTAGTCCATTAAGTTTGCAAAATTCAACAAATTCGTCATCTTACCGGCTGTAGAAGGTTTTCCATGCGGTCATCGTGACGTGGAAATTTTTATTATTATTTTTTTAATTCTGACGCTTACATGTCTTATCCACTACGAACAAAACACCCCTAATTTTTATTATATCATTCGTTTATTGTTTGGAAATTAATCATTCAGACATGGTAGCTGTGGAGTTAAGGGAATATCATAGAATTATTGAAACCATTAATGTGTGAGTTCCAATTTGAAGGTGAGATAATGAGATTTGTACACGTTGGTTTACGATGTGTTCAAGAAAGTGCAGAAGATAGACCAAATATATCTACAGTTCTGTCTATGCTTAGCAGTGAGTCGCTAGTCCTTCCTTCCCAACCGATCGGCGTTTATTAGTGATCTGGTGGCAAGCAGTAGAATCTTCCGTCAACGAAGTCACATCAATGTGACAGTTTTCGAAGGACGGTAGGCCTTGCCATCTAGAACTTTTGAGCCACATGAGTAAAAATGAACCACCTATTGCTTTGTTCAATTTTTTTGTTACCCTGGATACGGCCTTGAAAATGGGGTTGTTCGACACACGTGGGTGCAATTTTAAAAAACCGTTCATGTGACATCCGGTCGGGTGTGAGCGGCCTGACGACGTCGTTTACCCAGTTGGCTGACTTCCTTTCAGAGTAAAACAAGGAGACACAGGTTTTCTTGGGCTTGTCGTAGTCGATGGATGCGACATATACTCCCAGCAGTGGATACGTGGAACCTAAGGTGTTGTTGACGGAGGTTTTGATGATGATCAAGGAAACGCCCAGCTATTGAGAGAGAAGGAGGGGGGTGGTGGTGGCTGGGCAACAGAGAGTGAATTCAATCTCCTTCACTTAATTTGGGTGGCCCTGTTCTGTAGCAGCGATGATGGTATCTTTCCGAGTCTTTGAGCCTTTACTTCTAATCTCCGCCATGTAACTATTAGGGTCATCAATCGGCTTAAATCCATCATCGTAGCTTCGGAAAACGACGCGAACGTCAGACCGATAATCTGGTAGGTTCGGCAGTCACCGCCATGCATTGCAGTGCATATATGTTGGTAGCGCAGGTGACGTCGATTCCCATAGTGAGCAACTCTTGGCGATATGGTGGGAACATCACCACAAGCACGTGGCTTCTGTCCATTAGCAAAGAGAATGTGTGTAGAAGAGAGATTACTGAATATATATTAAGTAGTTGGGCTGGGGTCGGGGAGAGGGGTTCAAGAGTGTTTTATCTTGTACTCCTTCCGTCTCATACTTATCTTCACACTTTTCGTTTTTTCCGTCCCACACTTATGTTCACCACCCCAAAAACAAAACTTCACATTAACCAACAACCTTAAAAATTATCTGTATTTACAGTGTCGGTGAACTTAATTCCGAGACGAAGGGAGTAATATACAAGCCAGGTAAGCATCAGAATTAAAAAAAAAATCCACGTCACAATGACCTAATGAAAAACCTTCTACAGCTTGTTAGAGGATAATTTTATTGAATATTATGAACTTAATTGACTAATTTAAAAAAGAGTGAAACCAATTGACTAATTTAATGAAAAAAAAACTATTCTAAAATTAAAATGGAAGGTCAATCCGGTTCATGTGCCTTCATGGGCGAAGGTCTTGTGTTAAAGAGTTAGCCGAATCAACGCGATCTCCCCCTACAAGGCTACAATCCAAGCTCTCAATTTAATTCCTCATATTTTGCCGCCAACCACACAGAGCCTTTCTCTGGAAGTTTTACCATCTTCCTACTTTAAATCTCTCTTCCTAAAACCCATTTACAGAACAGAACTCTCACATACATTCACACTTTTCACCATCACCAATCGTTGATGCAAATGTTATTGTGAACATGGACAGAATGAAGAGGAAACCCATGTCGGACATCACCAATAAGTACAATCTGATTCCCACCTCGCAGTTGCGGAAGCTCGTCGCCGCCGCCTCTACATCCAATTTAGCCAAACCCCCACTTTCTATCGCGAAATCTAATTCCAATTCCTCCAGCCAAAAATTTGTTTACGAATCCTCCTGTAGATCCAACGCCAGTATCGGATCGTCCAATGTCAGCAGCGCCACCTTCAAACCAAAGATAATCGATCAATTTCGGAGCCCTCCGCCTGTGATTTCTTCAATTACCTCTCCAAGTAATTTCTGTTCTTCTGTTGGATTTCTTCAATTTAGGCTTTAGGATGTGAATTGTGTATGTTTTGATATTTTATGTACATTTGTTGCTCATGTGGACATCCCTGTGCAATTATATATGTAATCTGAAACCTGAATGTTGTTGTGTTTAGGGTAGTAATTTTTTTGGCATCTATTTCCATATTTCATGAGTTCAATTTCTCAATATGTTGTGTTTCTGAACTGGATATTGAGGAGGAGATAATTTGATTTTTTTTTTCTTTTTCTATCTTTGTGGAACTCGAACACTTACTGTCAGTCTGGTAATGAACTTTAATAAGTTCAGGGGAAGTCTTGATAAATTTCAGGTTCCTTTGATTGGTAGTTGATTTCATGCTCATAGTTATTGGTTATGTGTTTTAGATTTTGGAGTAATCCCTCATATGATGTACTCATGAGTTTAAGATTTTTTTATATTCAATTTCATCTAGTCTCTGAATTCTGTTTCAGTTTTAAGTTAATATGAGTCTTTTTGATATGTTTATTGTCTAAATTTTAATCATGTATGTTGTAAATTTGTGCCAACACATTGCAATGGTTGATTTCTACCTTGGCTCTTACTGAAGGTGGTATTGGAAAGAAGGATGCAGCAAGAAATGTAAGACAAATCATTGAAAAATCCAGGAAAGAAACAGAGGCTGACTTGATTGTTCGTCACACCCCTGCTGTTAGGAGGAAGGACAAAGGGAAGACCATTGCTGTAACTTTCAGTTCACCCCCTTCTAAGAAAATGATGGATCATCAGAATGATATTTTTAAATGTAGTACTTCATTTGAGAGACAAAAACAATCTGGCATATCAAATCACAGTCTCTCTACTGGTTCTGTTGATATGGTTAAACAGTTGAAAAAGGGTATTCATAATTCATATGGTCGCTCCTTTGAAAAAGCAAAGATAGAGAAAGGGAAATCAATTCTCAGTTCTGCTTGTGCACTGGGAAAACAAAGAGAAATAGGAAAGAGTATATCTGGTAATTCTTCTTGCTCAGTTGAGAAATCAAATTATGGAAATGAAGGCATTCTTAAGCATTCTAGATCTTCCAATCTGATAATAAAAGAGATGGGGCAGGAAACTCATAATCCTTCTGGCTTTCTAGTTCAGAGAGCAAAGGACAAAGGCACAGCTCCCAACTCTCTTAACTCCTCTTGTCAGAAAGGGAAGGAAATCCTACAGCCTTCTCACATTGATGAAATAGAGCATGAAGGGTCATCTGGTGCTGTGATTGTTAAATCTGGCTACTTAGTTGAGAGAGAAAAGGACAAAAGAAAATCTCTGGAAGTTTCATCTGCTGCTGAGGCTGTCAAATTCCGACCTCTGAGAAATAGTGAGAAGAGGAAATTTGATGCTGGGGCTTCTAGTTGCCCCCCAATGATGAAGCTTAAGAGCATGGAGTAAATCTCTTCTCTTTGCACTTATATTCAGGGAACTACCCCTTCCCATACACACAATTACCTATTTTTATTCAATAATACTGCCCTACTGACACCTTCAATCTATGAGGCAATTGCATGTAAACTTCTCCTCTAGAAATTCAAATTTTAAGGGTTGAGAAGCTTTCTTAATACACGCACTTTCCATTTTCACTCTTATAAACAAGATGGTTGCCATGATGTGCTACATAGAGTGGTTTATGGAGTATACGTATATTGATTCACTGGAATATTATTTTTTAGGCAAGTTTAGGCTGCTCCCCCTCTACTTTTTTTTTTTTAGGGTACACCCATGTATTTATCAAGAAAATATACATTATATCTCTTTACAAGTGTTTGTGTGTTTGTAAGTGTATAACTATTAGTATTTGAGTGTTTGATACCCTTTTTTTATTAACATAAAATTTGATTCCATAGTAGCCTTGCAAAAAAACGCTGATTCCCTAAATATCTTATTCTGAATCTGCCGCTGCTCCTGCTGATATATTTTATGCTTCTTCTGCTCAGGAATGATCTTGATGAAGCTAGAATTGTGAAATCATCAAAGTCATGGACAGATCCACATCTAAAACGGAAAAAGGTTTGTCAGTGTTCTGTTTCTTTTTCCTTCCAGGAGGACATTGTCTATAAACATTAGTTTTTACATCTTGGAATAGTACTTGGGAAATATTTCCTTGTGGTTTTCCTTTGTTTTGCATTCCATAGTTCAATTCTACATTAACACATATTGATGTCATAATGCATTTATATTGTGTTTGAAAAATAGTTGCATATATAATTGTAAGTGGAGCATGAGGTAGCCAATACAAAAATTCGCATGTCCAGAATCTGTGATATGATACCAAACCTTCTTCTTAGCTTCATGATATGTCTTCTCTACGATGAACCTCAATTATATTCACTAATGCTATTGGTGTTAGAATCTTCCTAATTTCATTTGTTTTGTGCTCTCTTTCTCAGAATATGTATGTTTTCATTCACAAGCTGTCTAATAGATACTCTGTAGTTGCTTCTTTTGCGAACTTTGACCGAGTAATCATACTTGTCATAAGCGTTAACATATTCCCACTACTGATAAGTCAAACAAACAACAAAACTCATGCTAGTCTTAAGCATTGATGTATTCCCACTACTTATAAGTCAAATGTACAGAACTCGACCGGAGTATCTGATGAATGATTGGAGTGATAGCTCATGATTACTGCAGTACTATTTAAGGTTGTCTTTCTGGAGTTCCTGCGTTATGCATAGTTCTGATGTTTAATGAATAAATGTTTTGAATGGTTCAATGTGTGCATTGTGTTGATTTTAAACGCTTGAATCTTCGCATGGTTTCGCAGAAGACAACCTCAAGAATTGAAAAGATTAGCGAACTGCCACGAGATTTCATTCAACAGCAGAAAGCATATTTTAAAGAAATTGATGAGTTTGAACTCATGGAAGAAGAAGTAAGCTCGGATGACTTAGAGTAGGAAAAGAAAAATCCATACAGATCTGAAGTGGTTCGGTAAACACGTGTAGGGTTCTTGTACAGTCTTAAGACTTAATATCATGATATTCTGTAGTGTCTTTTCACCTTTCCAATTATATGCAGAAGTGTAGATCCTTTACATGCTACAATCTACTTCATGTCTCACAATTCACAGTTGCGTTAAGTGTACCAGAAATTAGTAATAAAGACTTAATATCATCGAATGCTGTAAGTCGGGACATTGTTATTAGATTGGATTATGTTCTCTGTAGAGCATGTAAAGGATTTAAACGTATACATATATTAGGAAAGTGAAAGAAAAAAAGATGTATAATTTGGAAAAGATGTACATACAACTATACAAGTTCAATATTGGGATACTTTACAAATAGGAACGTACCAAAAAGTTAAAATTTGTAGCCAGTTTGAATGGTGGAATTGAATTGAAATGAGTTTGTACATCTCCTCAAGGGTAATTGAGTTTGTAGCCATTGAATTTGGGCTTGTCTCCCGTATATATTACTATATCTTACCTTCGGTGCAAATTTTCTATTTCATCAATAATTTATGAGTTTTACTAGGGTGCACCTGGTGTACCCGTGCACCTGTAAGATCTAACCCATTAAAATTTAAAACAATTAATCTCCACCCTTAGATTTTAATTAGTAACCAACTTTTTAATTTATGTAATTACTATTATACCCTAAATTACACAATTAAACCCTTAGGTGCACCGGTGCACCCCAGAATTACCCATAATTTATAGTATTATTAAAATTTATTACATTATCTTTCTTAAAATTTGTGTCAATTCATTAAAATTAAATTGGTGACTTTGAGTGCCTTAGCTTCTACGGCCTTCAAGGAAGTTTAAAGAGTTGGACATCTCGTTACATTCTCCTCCAGTCTTTATGTAATAATTTGGATGAAACTCGTCTTGCGCCCCATACGATCATGCACTCAAGAATGAAGCATATTACATTGGATTTACATTGAAATGATTTAACAAAAAAAGGCTAGTTCACGGTTGCTCATGTCCTTCTTTCCAAGCCTCTAGCTCGTTCCCATTTTCAATTATTCCAATCTAAAATTTCAGTGATTGATGAAACGTCAATTTTGTGGGGCATATTAAGTTATGAGTGATTCTAGGGTATACCTGATGCACCGGTGCACCCCATGATTTTTAGGTATAACTTATAAGGTGTGGGTAGTGGGTGGTTTATTTGTTGGAAAAATATATTTGGTATATTTTATTATGATATATTTTCCTATAGTGGTATTCAATAAAATAATTTATATTTGGATAAGATTAAATTAGTTATTGATTGAAGAGAATATCAAGGACAAGGATTTGATCAAGAAGATATTGAGTTTCCATATTTAAAGGATTTGATCAAGATTTGAAGATATTGATGGAGATATTTATCTATAGTGAAATCTTATTGGGCTTTTCTGGAAGCAGATTACGCACGCATGGGCTTTTCTGGAGCATATTACATACGCCACATTCGTTCTATAAGAAGTGGTAGTAGCAGATTGAAGAACACATCTCTTTTGTATCGGTTTCCCCAGGTATATTCTGTTATATTCTCTCTCCATTATTCTTAATGTGTTAATCATTATTGGAAAGTTAGAATTAGATTTCATTACTCTGGTTTGTTCTTGTATGAACACGTTTATACTTCCATTCATGTGATACGGATTCCGGGAGGGAGTTCATCTATCAAGATCGGGAGATCTCATAGCAACAGCATTGGAGGGAGTCCACTGTACGTTGTCAAGTCCACATGATGGCCAGATAAATATTTTAGAAGTTGTAGGTATTGTCGAGTAGCATAGAACTGAGTTCATAGATGCTAGATCAAAGTATTTATACAATTCTAATGAAAGAGATCTGAGGGAGGAGTTATATGCTTGGTGAGATTATTTCTGAGTAGAAACAGGTTCAAAAGATTTTAAGAACTCTCCCAAAAAGATTCCAAGAGAATGTGACGGCAATTGAGACCTTCAGAAAAATTCAACCGATTGGTTTATGTTGGATTATATACTAAAAGCCTAACTTTAGTATGAATAATGTTTTAATAATATTTGAAATGAGAATCATTGATCAAATGATTGCATCTTATAATTTATTTATATGTCGATGCAATAGTCCACTTTATACTATAGATAATATGGTGTGCGGCGTCGCTCGGAAGATCATATTGTCGGCTTCTTATAAAGTATACTCCCTCCGTCCCGTACCAAGGGTATCTTTTTTCCATTTTGGTCGTCCCACCCAAAGGGTTCCCTTTCCTTTTTTATACACATGGGTCCCACACTCATCCACTAATGCAATTAAAACATAGGGTCCAAACTCCCTCTAATACAACTACCCACTACACATTAAATAATAATACTCCTTAATGTACGTGTAAAAAAGTAAAATGTACCCTTGGTGCGGGACGGAGGGAGTAAAAAGATGCTCACAATCGAGATAGACGGGGATAGTCTATCGGGATGGTTGTAGTGTAATTTGGTATTAGTTTATCTTGACTATAAAATCACATTAGTGCACTTTCTGTGATTGAGCAGGACCGCGTGAGATCGTTTGACTTATACTGATTATATAGAAGAACTCGATCTCAGTTATTATGGATGTTCGTGCTCTTAATTCCTATACAATAACTTCGACACGTAAGTCAGTATTTGTTTCTTTGATTCATCAATGTGTGAGATTTATTCATTAAATCAATAGTCTCGGTGAGTTGGGAAATATTGCTGGCTCTATGGTGTGCTGTAGATTATAGAAGGAATCTGTGTCCTATTAAATAGGCTGATGATGTACCCTTAAGGAGCTCATAAGGATTATCATGTAAACCCTGCAGTTGGATTTATTCCGGCATGATAACAAGGTTGAGTGGTACTACACTCGGATGATATATTAATTAATGGAGTTGTCATTAACTTAATTAATTAATGGGCATTGTATATCTTAAACACGGGGAGATTAACGGGCTCATAATAAGAAGGAGCTCATAATGTAATTTGGGATTAGAGTGGCAGTGCAGTAATAATACTTTAGTGGACTGTACTATTATTATTGAACTTAAGTATAAGTTTTGGGCTAAACTTGGATACTTAAGCCCAATGGGAGACCTAACTCTAATTTCTCCTCCTAATCCCTGTTGTAGCCCATATATAAGCCACCTCATTAATCCTGAAACCCTAACTGCACGCCTAAATCGTGAGAAAAAGTAAAGAGGATCACAGATTGAGAGGGTCCTGAAGATCGTCGCCCATACGACATTAAGACTAGGCTTGGGAATACAGTAGAAGATCGAAATGTCGTTAGTTGCTGCTGATCGATCTCTTGACCAACATACCACAGTGAAAGGTAATTTATTCTATTCGTTTCAGCTGTAATGTAATTACATAGAATCCGAACGAATCATGTGGACCATAAGATCCGAACGCCAATAGTTTAGATGAACTTGTGGGAGATCTTCGTACATTTGAGATGAACATGGGGTATGATGTCGAATACAAGGGAATTGCATTTTTTTATAAAGAATCTCGTCAATCTATTGATAATGATAATGATGGTGAATTGATGGACATATCTAAACTGGAAAAGCAGATGTTTCTTCTCAATAAAAATCTTGAGAAATTGTTGAAACAATTGAAAATCAATCAGATTCAGATTTTAAAGTAAAGAAGAACCAGTGTTACGAGTGTGAGAGTTTTGGACACTTTCCATCTGAATGTCCAATGTTTTTTGCTTAAGAACATCTCTCAGAAAGGTTGGAATAAACCTGAATTCGATGTCCGAGAACGAACTGGTAATCTTGCAGTAAATTCATCTTCTAAAAATGTTCTTTGTCTTACAGCGAGTGCTGCATCAGAAATTTCAGAACATACCATGTCAGAACATGTCGTGTTAGAACATGATGAATGTTCAGATTCAGATATTTCTGATGATGATTCAGAAATTACTAGGAAGGACATGGAAAACGTCTACAAACAGATGATCTCATAATGTGCCCAAGCTGCTGAACTGATAAAGAAAAATGAAAGGCAGGTAATCGAACTCAAATTGAGACGAGATGAAGTATTATCCAAAAATTCACAACTTTCTAATTTTATTGATGAGCTTAAAAAGGAAAACTCTAACTTGAAAATCAGAATACTTTCTCTTACTGAGTGATTCAAAAATGAGAAATCAAAATTGTTGAGTTTAAATCAAAGATGACATTAGCTCCTCATCATTCCAAACTGATCGAACAAGAGAATAAGTATCATTTGGAAATTATTGAGAATCTTAAATTTGAGTTGTTTTCTATTCGACATGAAAAAGATGAAAAGATCAAGTTTCTGAAAGAACATCTAAGTAAACTGCAGAAAGAACATGAATTTTTATAGAAACTATAAAAAGGAAGGACATCCAAAGTGAGAAGGACCGATTGAACTTGGAAAGATTGAACCAATCTATTCATCATATTAATACTGAAAAAGCCAAGCTAAATGAGATTCTCACTGCAAGTGATGGATATGGAAATGTTGGTTTGGGATACACTAGTAAACAGTGTAAGAACTCGAAAACTAATTTTTGTGAAAGTAACTCACAAGGTGTTTGTACCCAAGGAGGATAAGATGGACGTTTCAAAAGCACCATCTAAAACTCAGAAAAGAACATTTGTTCAATCTGAAACTATGATGAAGAAATATCTTCTAAAATCAGCAGGAGTTGTCCCAACATGCCATAGTTGTGGGATAAAAGGACACATCAAACTATATTTCTACAGGATGCAAGAACATGCAGGTGTCTCCTCACGCATTGGAGTCCAAGGTAAGTGTCCTCAATATTTAAGTGGATTTAGTTCTGTCAAATCACTGCATGTTGATTCATCTCCAAAATTTGTTGCTTTTGAAAGTTGTCAGGTCAGGTTCTTACATCAGAACATGAATTTTTATAAAATTGCTAATTTTGTTCCTACATGTCATTATTGTGGCGTTAAAGGTCATATTCATCCTAAGTGTCATAGGATGCATAATGATATTTATTGTGGAAATGTGAATGAATAGAAGCATAAAGGAAATCCTATTAAATCTCCTAAACAAAAGATTGATTTGAAAAATCATAAAGTTGTAAAAATTTGGGTTCGAAAGAAAAGGTGACAATCCACTAACTTTACTTTCAGTTTCATTTTATTAGGGATTTAATGAGAGTTGATTCATTTGTATTGGAATTAGTTCTTGCTGAAAACAGTTGGCTGTAATTTCTTTCATAAACTTCAAGGGTAAAGGTTAAGGTTTATAAACCTTTGGTAATGATTAGAGGAAGGTTGAGTCAATATTAATCAGACTAGTTAACATTGAAGTGTATTGTTTACATTGAAGGTTTATTTTTAAGAATATTACTATAATACCCTTATCTAAATATATTAAAATATATTTGAGATATCTTTTAATTAATCTGCCGATTAATGAAGACGTATTTTCGCAAGAGAACTGGGTGGAAGCCTTATGCAATTCCATCGAAAATTTTGCCAGAATCGCACTTTGTATGGTTTTAAGTATCCTTCCATGTCTAATATTCTAAACCTAATATCTCATCTTTCTTGCATCTCTCGTTTTAATTTGCATTAGGGTTTTCAATTTGAAAGAAAAGTTTGGGACATTGCATCTACGTTTTTTCTTCCTGCTTCCTAACTGAGATTTGCTTAGTCTGTGCCCTTGGCCTTCTCCAATTTCGAGTAGCAGCTCGGTCAATTTTGAGTCGCAGTTTCAATATTTTCTATAAAGGTACAGTTGAAGAACTAGTCTTTCACCCCATCTGTCGTTGTAAGTCATACTCCCCTTTTGATCTACTTTTAAGTGTTTTAAAGTGGGTAGATGGAATATACGACAACTGGGTACATAGGAGAGGTTAGGGATTTGGTCATTTTACAATTTTTTTTTGAAAGCGAACACTCAGGCAATGAGTTATGTCAAATTTGTTGTTTATTTATGTATATCTATTTTGGATACGGAGTTATGAAACATCAAATTTATTTCTTGTTTGTTTGTTTATTTATTTGTTTTCCCTCTCTAATAACTATCTTAGACGCGATCGACAGTCATTGTGATATTGTGATGAGTTTGTTGAAAGTGTATTACTACTATTTATGTAGCATCTTGCATGCAATTACATAGGTGAGCAGTCTTGTAATAATATAATGCTCGTTTAGACGAATTCATAAAATTTATTGTATTCGTTCTTATGAATCGACCAATCCCATGATTATGTGAGTTTCTCTGATTTTGTTCCTGCCTTTGTCATCTTTACATTCATTTAATTCTACAAACAGCCTCTCTCGTCGAGTATGCGAATGTGGGGAAATCGTCATCCAATACACTTCTTTAATCATACATGACGTAGATGTCTTAATTTAGAAAGTAAGTCATGTAGGAGAATTCTTGTAGAACACTATTTGTTCTATTGCAAGCTACATTCTGCTTATTAAAAATATATTTTTATGATGCACTGCTGAAGGGATAAGTTTGTGTAGGATAACTTTTAAATATAATACCGAGTAGTGAGTTGTTCGTACACTAGCCAAACATGGCATTGGTAGTAACTTTGTTGCTTTATTTTCTTGTTTAATGGACTACATAGGTGGGTTTGCGTCCATCCCTAAATCAAGTATACACAGTTAATAATTTGTGATGATAGCGGGTGAGGATAGACTATATTGTGATGCAGTTTATGACAAGATGAATTTTGCTGAAAGTTGAATGATTATTCGATTAGCCACTGTCACATACCAAATGTGAGTTACGTATACAGGAAAAATAGTTTTTTTCTTCTATGTTCCTCTTCATGCGTATGTGAAATGAATAATGTAATTATGCAATTTATCCTTGTAGTGAGCTCTTCAAGTTTACAATCAACTAATTCTACGCATAGCCTCGCTCGTAGAGTATGTCATTGTGGGGAGACCGTCATCCAATACATTTCTCATAAATAAAGTAGCTATGTCCGTACATTCATATGCTGTCGATTTCCAAAGGTGTGCTAGCATTTGTATATTACAGTTAATATTGATGACAGTTTATTACACATTCATATTAAAATAATTTTTTGTGCAGCCTGACGGGTGTGAGTTCTTCGAATGGATAGACGAGGAAGAGTGCACAATGATGCAAGGGTGTCATACACGAATTGGTACAGAAGGTGGAACATCAATTAAAGATGCTCGATGACCTTGAAGACATCGAGCTGAGTCATTTGGCCGCTATTGCTGAATTGAAATTTGAGCTACATCGAACTACAATTCATCTTGAAGCTGATCATGCTGAAAAACATAACGAAATAACTAAAAATTAGGCTCAGAAGGTGAAAATGGCTACAATTGACAGCGTGATTGTTGGACTATGTGAAGTTGCATTTTTCTTGATATTCCTCAAGTTATTCATCCATGTGAACTTTCCGGTACTTGCGCCCTAGTCAAAATAAAATACCTCGTAAGCAGATAAGTTTAGATTGGCATGTTGTTGATACTAGGTTTTTTATTTAAGAAAGAACTGGTGTGTTGATGAGAGTGGAAATTCATGTACTTTTGAGTTCAATTTGATACCTCTTTGGGTGTATATTTGACATTATTTGCACAAATCTTAATACTTTGAATTATTATTGACTAAAAGTTGCATGAGAAGTATTTTGTTGTGTTTTGATAGGAAAAAGGATCAAGAACGCGAAGTTGGAATGAAGGATGAATTCATGCTCCTTGCAATCAAACAGATGTCCAACTTCCATAATTTTTCTGTATTGTTGTGGAAATCCATATTGCTCATGTGATATATGGTTGGAAATCTACGGAAGAGAAGATCATTTTGGCTCAAGAAACACCTCGATCGGATTTGAAACGAGAAAGTTATGATTAAAACGGTGACGTCACGCAAGCTGTTCCTGTTCAGCACGACTGTGCACATTTGCATGACTTGTTACACTTTCAAATGTTGGAGTTTCTGTGAGTCCTATATATGGATAAAAATCCAAGGAAGAGAGGATCGTGTGGATGTAAGAATCACTTAAATTGGAGACCGGATGAAGAAGTTATGCCAGAAACCGTGAAGTCGCGTAGGCTAATGAAGCGCGTGCGGCGGCTGCAAGAGCGGTGGCGTGCATGAACAAGATGTTGCACGTTTTTCACCATGTGAAGCATACTTCCAGCCATGTGAGAGCTCACTTAGAGCCGTGTGTGACCTCTAGCAGCCGTGTGTGGGATATTGTCACACGGTTGCTACTATGTGACAAGACACGAAGCCATGCGAGGAGAATTCGTGCACAGTTGCTGCCGTGCAACAACATACGATGCTGTGTCGAGTGAATCATGTATGGTGGCATGCACCATCCGTGTGAGGGTCGTGTGAATGCCGTGTGGCCCAATTTTACATGCCATATTATTTATTTTTGGGCCAGGCCCATTTCATCTGTATAAATACTCCACTTCTGATTTTCACGAGAACAGACCCCAATTCACGCCTATAGCTTCATCCCTACAGAACCTGCCTTCACCATCACCTTCCACCCCTTCCACCGGAGAGACGATCGGATTTGCTACTTGGATCGGAGATGGAGATTCCGAAGGAGATCGTAATTGAAGAGACGGAGTCCACCAAAAAGAGTTCTTTATCTTTAATTATTTTTCTTTATTATTTTAGAACAATGGTTGAGGCTTGTTACATCTTTGTGATTTGTCCTCGTAATTCCATGGGCTAAGTTTCTTTGTTGGTAATGTTAGGGCGTTAATACAGTTTTGACTATGTGATTTGATTGCCCTAGACTTGAATTTCTTATACTGCAGAATGTTTATTTCCTTATTAAAGAGGATATTTTGTGACATCATATTATTGTGTTTTTTAGTTTTGATTCCTTTAATTATTCTTGACGGTATCACTGATTGATAGTTAATAGGATTTCTTATTTCTGCATAATAATTGTTGTTTCCTGTGATAGTCTTAGGGGATTGGCCTATAATACCTAAGAGTGTTAGACAATCAATTTGGAATATTAGTTACTTGGTAAAACATCATTATTAGGTAATTGGTAAGGAGACAAAAGGGGTTAATAATCACGTACCTAGAATGGGAAGTCTAGTGCTCTAGCCTTGAATGGAATTTAACATGAAGTACCTATAGAGGGAGAGAGAGTTAATTTCTTATTGATCCTAGGATTTTCAGCTCATTATAAGTGTTAGATTCTACCCGATCAAGGTGATTTAACTAGGTTTAGTGATCCTCTTATAAACGTCTGCAAGTAATTAATTTGGGTCTAGATAAATTAGTCACATAGTTAAGTTGTTTGCCCAAGCATTACCAATTCTCTATTCTTGAATTCTAAATTGTTTTTCTGCGTGATTTATTTTATTTGCTTAGTTTAATTATTTAATTCAGTTTTTTTAGTTTAATTAATCATTCCTTAAAAAAACCCCGAATTTGTCTTGCAATTGAATTATCATTAATTGAATTACTTGTTAAGTTTATAACTGTCTTGTGGGAATGATATTCACTTGGTCACACGCACTACAATCGATTCCTTACACTTAAGGGTGAAAGAAAATAGCGATCAAGTTCTTGGCGTTGCCTTCCGGGGATAGTTTATAGATTTAAATTAATTCTATTGTGATTTATTTTCTTGTAGGACGTTAAACTTTACTTACTTTATTTTATTTTATTTTATTTGTGATCCAAACAATTCTAATCTTTTAAATGAGAACAGGTGTATGATCACTAGGTCGAGTGGAGGAGCAATCGAACCATTAAACTTAGAACTTGAAGCACTTGTTAGAGAGAACAGAAGGAAGAGAAAGCAGCCAGCTACACTTATTCCTAGCTCAGATTCGGAGAGTTTTTATTCGTCAGAAGAAGAGAAAGTTGAAAGGCTTCCACAGAAATTTGACGGAGTTAATATAGCTTAGGAGATCGAGACTAGGAAGATGGCTGACGATCAGGCCCCGACCCTTATGCGGGACCAGTATAAACTGAAACACACCACTAATGCTGGGTTGAATGGACCTGCGATCACCGCAGAGAGTTTTGAGTTGCCTTTTAGATTGATCCGAATAGTAGAGAGACAGCAGTTTAGTGGGAATCCTTTGGAGAATCCTAGTGAGCATCTGCAGTTTTTTGATGAATATGCTAGGACGCAGAAGCATAGGAATGTTCCGGAGGATGCTACCAGGATGCGGCTTTTCCCATTCTCACTTACAGGGAAAGCCAAGGAGTGGTACAACAACCTTCCTCAAGGATGTTGTACTAATTGGGAGCAATTGGCAGATAAGTTTCTGAATAAATACTTCCCTCCCTCTAAGAGTTTCTTGATAAAGAAGAAGATAACACAATTCAAACAAGGAACCTTAGAGAGTTTTTATGAGGCATGGGAGAGGTTCAAAGAGCAGTTGCGAAGCTGTCCCAAATATGGATTTTCAAAGGATACTTACTTAGGCTTCTTCTATCAAGGCCTAAGAAGAGATTCAAGAGTGTTGGTGGACACGACAGCAGGTGGATCTATATTCAAGCAATCTGCAGAAGCATCGGAAGAGATATTCGAGGAAATGGCAACAAACACTTATGATTAGCCGGCGAAAAGAGCAGATGGAGATGCTTCTTTTGACAAAGTAGCGAAGGTGTAGATACAAGCCAGAAATAATGAAGTGTAAGCTATCCATGATCGATTAGATGAATTGAATAATAAGATGGATCGCCTCACTAAAGGGAACAGAGAGGAGGTAACAAAGGCTGGAGATGAAGAAGAATTTGAGGAGGCTTATTATGCTATGTTCCAAGGAGGAGATAATAGAAACAGATAAAATTTCAGACCGAACAATCAGTTTGGGGGAGGAATGATCAAGGGAACAACCGTCAGTATCAGCAAGATTGGAACCAAGGGAATTCAAACTTCAACAATAAGAGAATGAGTGAAAATCTGTCTTATTCTAATACTAACAATGCAGTTGCACCACCTCCGGGAATTGATCCAGCTCAGAAACCTGCTGAAGGAAGATCATCAATGGAGGATAAGATGGATTTGATGCTTAAGCTGATGGTCACAAATCAGGAAACATCTGAAGTGAGACATAAAGAAGCTGAAGCAAGATACAAGGAAGCAGAAAGGAAATAGAAAGAAACAGATCTTGCTATCAGTCAGTTGAATACTGCAGTGGGTAAGTTGCAACAGCAAGGTAAATTTCCTGCTCAGACTGAGTTGAATCCGAGAGAGTGTTGTTTAGAGCTATTTTCACCTATATTTTAGTATCTTTTTATATGTCTTTTCGTACATTTGTATACGTTTTTGCGTACTATTTGGTTGTGTTTTGTATTTTTATTGAAATGTGTGTGAATGAGCTTAAACTTAAGATTTTAACTTTTTATTGGATGCTAAACATGATAAGGAAGATGTAGGAAAAAGCGGATCTCAATTCGGAGTTGAAACGAGGGAGAATGAGCCAAAACAGTGAAAAGAGGAAGTAGGGCAGCACGCGCATGGGCCATGTACAGCGCACGGCCCTGTCAGAAAGGCCGTGCGCTAACACCCGAAACGCCAACTCGGCCACGCCTGTGGCCGAGTACAGAACACGCCCCGTGCTGAGTACAGAAACACGGCCCGTGCACCGCGCACGGGCCTGTCGAGAAAGCCGTGTGCGGATGCCAGATTACACAACACGGCCACCCCTGTGGCCGTGTTCTGCGCACGAGCCGTGCGCTGTGTTAGAACACGGGGCGTGCGACGGAGCTCGAGCCGTGTTTGTGCAAAAATGCAGAAACTGCTGGAATCTTCTAGAAGGCCCACATGGGGTATAAATAGACCCCATTTCAACATTTTGAGGGATCAGATCCGAAATCACATCCTCTACACACACATCACACACAATTTCTTCCATTTTCCACCTTCATCTTCATCCATCTTCATCCATCTTCATCCACCCATCATATCTTCCATTTTTGGTGCTAAAGACTTCAAAATCAAGAGATAGAGGTGGAGATCAAGAATAATAGAAGATTCTCTTCAAGAAATTGATAGGGAATAATCCATTCATTTTGTATTTCTTTAGATCTAAGACTATGGATATTTGTAATGAATCATTTATTTGTTTTATTACTTTTATCATGTTAGGCTAATCCCTCTAGTGGGATTAGGAATATGAAGAGCATATTAGATTTATATTATCATGTGGATTAAATTGGTTTTTGAATTAATTGATGTTGATTTCTATTCATGGAGTTTAATTGTCTTGATGTTGTGATGGCATGGTTTGTTATTCATGAATGTTTATTGGTTTAATGGATTGTTGATCAATGGATTATTTGTGGTAATTAAATGCTATCATGATGTTCATGTATGTATTGCTTGGAGTGAGACGGAAACGACCCTCTATAGTATTAGGAAGGCATGAATAGACATTGAGTTTGGGTTTGACCGAAAGGATATTTGAATTCAATGAGGGGAACCAATCCATTCGTTGGCCTTAGTACACAAAAAGGGAGAGTTGAATCTAACTAGTACCTAGATGGAAGGGGTTAATGTTGGGCTTTGATCTTAAGTGCTTTTGGGAGTCTAAAATGGATCAACAACCTTTGTAACCCGAAAGGGAGCTTAGGATACAATCGTGATCACCCTTAGTCTACATCAATTGAGTTGAATTCCTTTTGCATGATAATATGAATCGAGTGTGCTTGGATGTTTCTAATCCCATGTTATTCCATACTTGAATTTAGCACCCATTTTCTTTACTTGTCATTTATCTTATTTGCTATCTTATTTACTTGCTTCTTGTTTTAGTTGTTAATCAATCTCAAAACCCACCGATCATCCTTACAAAAACAACATGAACTTGAGCTCACGTAATTTGCTAGTCCGAACATAACTCCTTATTGGATTGATAATTTTTCTTGGGATATACTACTACAACGATCGAGTATTCTTGCTCGTGAGTGCTAAAAATAGGCAAACAAGAAAATGGCGCCGTTGCCAAAGGGGAGTTTGACGGACTAGTCGAGTACTGTGTTATTATTTTAGTTGTTCTTGATAAGGATTCTTTTTATTTTATTTTTACTTTGTTTTCTATTGTTGTTTGTGGTCTCACTCTTTGACTTTTCGTAGGTGTTTTATGATCACAAGATCAAAGGGAAATCAATCGATCATTCCTTTGAATTTGGAGATTGAAAGGACCGCACGACAAAGGAAACGAGAGAGGCGTAAAGCTAGAAAAGAAAAAAATATGGAGAATCAACGTGGAGACAATGTTAATTATGACCCACCCCAAGATCCTTTACAAGATCAAAGGGGGGTACAAGAAGGAGTGCAAGAGAATCAAGCGGAGATAATGAGGAATGTCTTTGCTCAAAATCAAGAGTATATGCAATTGCTTGCCAATCAAGAAGCTCAAAGGATATTTCAACAACAAGAGTTGCCAAGGCCTAGAGCAATTCGGGATTACTTCCAACCGAGAGCCGTGCACAATATGGTTCCTCCGGTTCAAGCCAATGATTATGAAATCAAGACCGGATTGATCAACATGGTCAAAGCAAATCAGTTTGGGGGAGGTCCTCTTGAAGACCCGAACACTCATCTATCTACTTTCTTGGAGGTTGCAAATACCGTCAAGATGAAGGGAGTGTCGGAGGATGCTATTCGAATGAGGTTTTCTCTTTTTCTTTAAGAGACAAGGCTAAAGCATGGTACAATACAATTCCTTTGGGAAGTTGTAATACATGGGAAGATCTTGAGCAAAGGTTCCTAAACAAGTACTTTCCTCCTTCAAAGACGCTCCAATTGAAAAGCCTTATCACTCAATTTAGGCAACTTCCGGATGAAAATTTTTATGAAGCATGGGAACGCTACAAAGAGATGCTCCGAAAGTGTCCTCAACACGATTTTCATGAGAATCAACAAGTGGCTTTCTTTTACCAAGGGTTGAATCAACAAAATCGGATGCATGTAGATGCCTCATCCGGAGGGTCTATATTTGGAGTGGATGCTATGAAAGCTATGAATATTTTTGAAGACATTGCTAACATTCGTGAAAAATATGGAGGCTAGAATGGAGGAAAATGAGAAGAAATCCGGCAATAGGATGAGAGCTTTTGAGTATCAAATGGGTCAAATTGCTTCTTCCGTGGGATCTCAACACCAACAAGGAAAGTTTCCATCTACCACGGTAACTAATCCTAAAGAAGATTGCAAAGCTATCACTCTTAGAAGTGGAAAAGAGTATGAGGAACCTCCTATGCCTAAAGAAGATAGTATTGTCATTGAAAGGGAAGTGGAAAGCAAGGTGGAAGAAGAGTTGGTGCAAGAAGAGATTGAAATGGGGGAAGTAAGCAAGAAAAAAGAAATTGTTGAGCAAAAGAAAGATGAAGAAAAGATAGAGAGAATTCCAAAGTGGAAAAAGGTAAAGGAGTTAAGGGAAAAGGAAGTTGAAGTTGAAAGAGATAGTTGGGGAATACCCAAGACTCAAGTACCGGTTTCTTTTCCTCAAAGGTTCTTGAAGAAGGGTTTGGATGAAAGGTTCAAAAAGTTTCTTGAAATCTTCAAGAAGATTCAAATCAATATCCCTTTCGCCGATGCTTTGGATCAAATGCCTCATTATGCTCGTTTCTTGAAGGACATCATGGGAAAGAAAAGAAGTCTTGTGGACAATGAAACGGTTAATCTAACCGAGGAGTGTAGTGCCATTCTACAACGGAAACTTCCACAAAAATTGAAGGATCCGGGTAGTTTTATTATACCATGTGAAATTGGAAAGAACAAGAAGAACAAGGCTCTTTGTGACCTCGGTGCAAGCATTAATCTAATGCCTCTCTCCATATTCAAGAAGCTTGGATTAGGTGAAGTAAAACCAACTTCCATCACACTTCAATTGGCGGATCGATCTATGACACATCCAAAAGGAGTAGTTGAAGATGTGTTGGTAAAAGTTGATAAGTTCGTCTTTCCGGTGGATTTTGTTGTTCTAGATATGAAGGAGGATGAAAATGTGCCATTGATTTTTGGGAGACCGTTTCTTGCTACCGGGAGAGCTCTTATTGATGTCTATAAAGGAGAATTGAAATTGAGAGTTAATGATGAGGAAGTGGTATTCTCTCTACACAAGGCCATGCAATATCCAATGAATGATGAAGAATGTAAAAGTGTGGATGTTGTAAAGGGAAGTGTCGAGGAGAGTTGGCCTTCCATTGTAACCAAGGATCCACTTGAACTTTGCTTGAGCAATTCTCTATCTCTTTCTAATATTTCTACTACTTCTCTTGATTTAAATGAAGAATTGATTAATTGTTTGCTTGATCTAGGAGATTGTAGTGAAGCTCAAGAGGTTGCAGCCGCCATCTCAAGGGGAAATGACAAGTTCTTACCACTTAGAGATCCACTCGAGCAAGAAGAGAAAAAGGAAAAGAAGGTGGAGTTGAAGCCTCTACCCGATCATCTTACTTATGCATACCTTGGTGAAAAGGAGACATATCCGGTAATTGTATCATCATCTCTAACTTCTAGTCAACTTGATAAATTGCTTAATGTCCTTAAAGAGCATAAGTCGGCTATTGGTTGGTGTATTGATGATTTGAAGGGAATTAGTCCAACAATTTGCATGCATAAGATAAGACTTGAGGATGAAGGGAAAGCTTGTGTTCAAAACCAAAGAAGACTTAATCCTATCATGCAAGAAGTGGTAAAAAAAGAGGTTCTTAAGTGGTTAGATTCGGATATGATCTTTCCTATTAGTGATAGCCCCTATGTGAGCCCGTTGCATGTAGTATCTAAAAAAGGGGGTATGACTATAGTGAAGACCGAGAAAAATGAAACCATAGCCACTAGGACGGTGACGGGGTGGCGTGTGTGTGTTGATTATAGGAAGCTTAATGAAAACACACGTAAAGATCACTTCCCCTTACCTTTCTTGGATCAAATGTTGGATAGGTTGGCCGGGTATGAGTTTTATTGCTTATTTGATGGGTATTCCGGGTATAACCAAATTCTCATAGCACCCGAAGACCAAGAAAAGACCGCTTTCACTTGTCCTTATGGAATATTTGTTTTTCGAAGATTGCCATTCGGACTTTGCAATGCACCGGCCACCTTTCAAAGGTGTATGATGGCAATTTTTGAAGGATTAATTGAGAATATAATGGAAGTGTTCATGGATGACTTTTCGGTGTTTGGTTCTTCTTTTGATAATTGTTTGTCTAATCTTGCTATTGTTTTGAAGCGATGTCAAGACACTAATTTAGTGTTGAATTGGGAGAAGTGCCATTTCATGGTAAATGATGGCATTGTACTTGGACATCACATCTCTTCAAAGGGATTGCAAGTTGACCGAGCCAAAGTTGTTGCTATAGAGAAGCTTCCACCGCCAACAAATGAGAAGGGAGTACGATCGTTCCTTGGTCATGCCGGGTTCTATTGTAGATTCATCAAGGATTTTTCTTCGTTTTCTAAACCTCTATCTCATCTCCTTGAAAAAGATGTGCCATTTAAGTTTGATGATAATTGTTTAAATGCTTTTCAGGTACTAAAGGAAGCTTTGATTTCATCACCCATCTTGATCACCCCAGATTGGAAGGAGCCATTTATATTGATGTGTGATGCAAGTGATGTAGCTCTTGGAGTAGTTTTGGGGCAACTAAGAGAAAAAAATTTCCGAGCCATTTACAATGCAAGCAAGACATTTGATGCGGCTCAAAGGAACTACACTACTACCGAAAAAGAGTTTTTGGCGGTAGTATATGCATTTGATAAGTTTTGTCCTTATTTGGTAGGAACGAAAACTATTGTATACACCGACCATGCCGCCATCAAGTATCTCATGGCAAAGAAGGATGCAAAGCCAAGGGTGATAAGATGGGTACTACTTCTTCAAGAATTTGATATTGAAGTGAGAGATAAGAAGGGCACGGAGAATGTGATAGCCGACCATCTTTCAAGGTTAGAGTCGAGGGAGCATTGTGAAAGTTCTTATGAGTTAATCAAGGAGGTTTTTCCCGATGAAGAAATCTTGGAGTGTGATTGCTATCAAATTGAGGCTTTAGTGGAGGAAGAAGGAAGCCCGTGGTATGCGGACTATGTGAATTACTTGGCTAGTGGAAGGAGGCCGTATGAGCTTAATAAGTATCAATCCAAGAAGTTCTTTCATGATGTTAAAAGTTACTTGTGGGATGATCCATTCTTATACAAGATGTGTAATGATTCTCTTGTGCGAAGATGTGTGCCCGAGGAAGAATGGAATAGTGTGGGAGTTTTGCCACTCTTCACCTAGTGGAGGCCATTTTGGAGCTCAAAAGACCGCTGCAAAAGTCTTACAATTGGGGTTGTATTGGCCATTTTTGTTCAAGAGTTGTAAGAAATTTGTAGAGGGTTGTGATCGATGTCAAAGGATGGGAGGAATCTCCAAGTGGGATGAGATGCCCCTTAAGAGCTTTCAAGAAGTGGAGATATTTGATGTGTGGGGCATCGATTTCATGGGACCGTTTCCTCAATCGAATGAATTCCTATACATCCTATTGGCGGTTGACTATGTCTCGAAATGGGTTGAGGCCATACCTTCAAGAACAAGTGATGCTAGAGTGGTCATGGGGTTTCTAAAGAAGCATATCTTCACAAGATTTGGAGTACCTAGAGTGTTGGTAAGTGATGGGGGTAGTCACTTCATAAATAAGCTCATGGAGAACATTCTCAAGACTTATGGAGTGAAGCATCGAGTGTCTACTCCGTATCACCCTCAAACGAATGGTCAAGCTAAAATTTCTAATCGACAAATCAAACAAGTCTTGGAGAAAACAGTGAGTGTGAGTAGAAAGGATTGGTCAAATAAACTTGATGATGCACTGTGGGCCTTTCGAACCGCATTCAAGACCACTCTTGGTATGTCTCCTTTTCAAATTGTCTATGGCAAGTCTTGCCATCTTCCCGTGGAGTTAGAGCATAAAGCTTATTGGGCCATTAAGAAGTTGAATTTTGACATGAAAGCTTCGAAGAAGGTAAGATTCTTACAATTGAATGAGCTTGAGGAATTCAGAGAAAATGCTTATGAAAACTCAAGGATTTTTAAGGAGAAAACCAAGAGGTGGCATGATGCTCGTTTGAGGAAGAAGAGCTTTGAAAAGGGTGAGAGGTGTTGGTATTCAATTCTCGACTAAGACTTTTCCCGGGCAAGTTGAAGTCCAAATGGAGAGGACCTTATGTGGTAAAGGAAGTACTTGATGGGGGAGCTCTAAAGGTTATGGATGAGAACGGGGGAGAGTTCTTGGTCAATGGTCATCGTGTGAAGCACATGTGGATCCATCACAAAGGGAGACCCTCTTTGTGGATACTTTATGTGAAAGATGATCTCAAAATTCGTCTAGCTTGAAGACGTTAAACTTAGCGCTCGATGGGAGGCACCCCATCACTATCTTTATTGCTTTGTTTTTGTTGTTTGTTTGTTTTGGCCTTGTATGTTGATTGTGCTCATGGAAAAATGCATATTGAAGAAAAGAGAAATGCTTCATGGATTCAAGTTGACATGTTCCACCATTTGTTGCAAACTTAATTCGTGACTCTTGTCTCGAGTTAAGTTTGGGGGGTGTTAGTGCGTGGTGGGCATAGCTTGAGTCGTGTGGATGCGGTTACTTCTCAACAAGAAGATCATCAATGGAAACTACAAGGGTAAGTCTCACCACTTTTTGCAAACTTAAGTCTCAACTCTTGTTTCGATTTAAGTTTGGGGGGAGAGTGTGTGGTGTGACTCACCACTTGAGTATGATTCTTGTAAAATTGGGTCAATTGTAAAATTTTTCTCATGAGTTTGGGTTGATTTTGGCATGATTGGTGGTGTTGAAGTGCATGATAGTCCATATTTATAATGGAATTGTTGAAATAATGGTGTTTGTTGAGTGTTTGAGCATGAATGAGAGGTATTGGAAGCATGATGGAGCTTGGAGCTAACGCTTTCCTTACCAAATGCCTATTGAGGGAGTACTCTACACCTTATCATTTTACTATTTGAAATGAATTGAGTTTGATTTGGATTGTTGTGACTAGCATGATACTTCATTTGTTATGTTTGTGGGAGGTTTACTTTCGTAACTTAGGATTTCCTTTTTAATAAAGGTTGGGATGAATGTGTGCTTAATTTTCTTATGGATGATGGTATTTTGTGTTTTTGCGTGTTTTGTGTTTTTGTTGTGTCTTGTTTGTTGAGTCCTTATTTATATGTTTTGTGTATTTTCATTCTTGTCTTGGGATGTTTGGTGGTTTGTTTAGGGATGTCGTGAGTCATTTTTGAATGTGAGTGATGATAGGTTGTGGTGATAAGTGATGACAAATTATGATTAAGAATCTATACACTTTCAAATTGTGACATGTTCTACTTAACTTGTTCAATTTTGAGATGAATGTGGTGTAATAAGTTCCTTAAGGTCCGAGCACAAGCTTGTGAGCGTTTGAGCCTCAACCATGCATACATGGTATTTCTTCATGAGTGGATCGGTTGTGTTTGATAAGTTAGAACTTGTTCAAGGACTATAGGAACGAGCCCGATTAGTGGAGATTGGTGAAATGATCTAAGGCCATCCTTGTTATTATAGTCATTGCCATATATGTTCCCTACCATGAACATCATCCTTAGTTAACCATTTTGAGCCTATAAGCCTATTTCTTGTGAATTTAGCACATTACAAGCCTTAATTACCCATTCAAGCTTATATATACCTTTGTGTGGGTGATTGATGAGATGGTAGCTAGAAAGGATTGATTGATTAGAAAAAGAAGAAAAGGACATGGTAAACAAGAAAGAAAAAGGATGAAAAGAGCAACAATAAGAAGGCACATGCAACCTCAAAGCAAGAGAAAGAGTAAAGTAACATCAAAATGCTCTAGTAAACAAAATTCAAAGATAGGAAGCATGCATCAAAAGAAGCTCAATCCAAGGAAAGTTAATGAATAGTGCTTGAGAGTGTAAAGATAAGAAAGGAAGAAAAGAAAGTGAAGAAGTTGAGGAAATTGGCCATCTCTTTGATTACTTACACATGATTAGTCACTCTTATCCATATACTTCCTACCATACCAAAGAGCCTATCATTACATCCTAATTAAAGACCTTTTTGATCATTAATTGAAACTTTGGTGATTTGTGAATATAGTCCGCGAGCAAGCTTATAGCAAGTCGAGCCAATCGATTAATGAGTGTGATTTATCCGAGTTCAAAAGAGTGTTGAGAGACATCGATATACATTGTGAGGCTTGGACTAAAAGGGACTATATTACACTATTACTCTCTTTTGATTGAACTTATTAATTTCTCATGTCATGATTTTAATATTGTAGGATGACTTAGCATAGTTTGTAGTTATTATTGCTAACGATATGTTATTGCTTATGTTCGTTTAGTCTTTTCTAGGTGAAAATTTCTCCTTTTGATTTGTCATTTTCGTTGCTCGGGGACGAGCAACACCTTAAGTTTGGGGGGTTGTTTAGAGCTATTTTCACCTATATTTTAGTATCTTTTTATATGTCTTTTCGTACATTTGTATACGTTTTTGCGTACTATTTGGTTGTATTTTGTATTTTTATTGAAATGTGTGTGAATGAGCTTAAACTTAAGATTTTCACTTTTTATTGGATGCTAAACATGATAAGAAAGATGTAGGAAAAAGCGGATCTCAATTCGGAGTTGAAACGAGGGAGAACAAGCCAAAACAGTGAAAAGAGGAAGTAGGGCAGCACGCGCACGGGCCGTGTACAGCGCACGGCCCTGTCAGAAAGGCCGTGCGCTAACACCCGAAACGCCAACTCGGCCACGCCTGTGGCCGAGTACAGAACACGCCCCGTGCTGAGTACAGAAACACGGCCCGTGCACCGCGCACGGGCTTGTCGAGAAAGCCGTGTGCGGACGCCAGATTACACAACACGGCCACCCCTGTGGCCGTGTGCTGCGCACGAGCCGTGCGCTGTGTTAGAACACGGGGCGTGCGACGGAGCTCGAGCCGTATTTGTGCAAAAATGCAGAAACTGCTGGAATCTTCTAGAAGGCCCACATGGGGTATAAATAGACCCCATTTCAACATTTTGAGGGATCAGGTCCGAAATCACATCCTCTACACACACATCACACACAATTTCTTCCATTTTCCACCTTCATCTTCATCCATCTTCATCCATCTTCATCCACCCATCATATCTTCCATTTTTGGTGCTAAAGACTTCAAAATCAAGAGATAGAGGTGGAGATCAAGAAGAATAGAAGATTCTCTTCAAGAAATTGATAGGGAAGAATCCATTCATTTTGTATTTCTTTAGATCTAAGACTATGGATATTTGTAATGAATCATTTATTTGTTTTATTACCTTTATCATGTTAGGCTAATCCCTCTAGTGGGATTAGGAATATGAAGAGCATATTAGATTTATATTATCATGTGGATTAAATTGGTTTTTGAATTAATTGATGTTGATTTCTATTCATGGAGTTTAATTGTCTTGATGTTGTGATGGCATGGTTTGTTATTCATGAATGTTTATTGGTTTAATGGATTGTTGATCAATGGATTATTTGTGGTAATTAAATGCTATCATGATGTTCATGTATGTATTGCTTGGAGTGAGACGGAAACGACCCTCTATAGTATTAGGAAGGCATGAATAGACATTGAGTTTGGGTTTGACCGAAAGGATATTTGAATTCAATGAGGGGAACCAATCCATTCGTTGGCCTTAGTACACAAAAAGGGAGAGTTGAATCTAACTAGTACCTAGATGGAAGGGGTTAATGTTGGGCTTTGATCTTAAGTGCTTTTGGGAGTCTAAAATGGATCAACAACCTTTGTAACCCGAAAGGGAGCTTAGGATACAATCGTGATCACCCTTAGTCTACATCAATTGAGTTGAATTCCTTTTGCATGATAATATGAATCGAGTGTGCTTGGATGTTTCTAATCTCATGTTTTTCCATACTTGAATTTAGCACCCATTTTCTTTACTTTTCATTTATCTTATTTGCTATCTTATTTACTTGTTTCTTGTTTTAGTTGTTAATCAATCTCAAAACCCACCGATCATCCTTACAAAAACAACATGAACTTGAGCTCACGTAATTTGCTAGTCCGAACATAACTCCTTATTGGATTGATAATTTTTCTTGGGATATACTACTACAATGATCGAGTATTCTTGCTCGTGAGTGCTAAAAATAGGCAAACAAGTGTCATGCTATTACTTTGAGAAGTGGCACCCAATATGAAGGACCGAAGATGCTAGAGGAACAGTATGTGCACAATCGGTCTGGACGCACATACGATGATGACCGTGTATACCCGCACATCGACGAGCCATCACCAAATGTGCCGCATGACTGGTCACATGGCACCGAGCACAGCACCGTGCAAGGTCACATGCCTACAGGCGACCTCGCTCATTCACAACTGTGTGATCCTACTTCCGTGCTTATTGATCCGGTTCCTCAGCAAAGTGATACAGTGGGTTTTCAAAAGGATATTGATCATCCGGTTGTCAATGAAAAGAAGTGGGAAAAAGCTAAAAGAGAAAGGAACAAAAAGGATGAACTTGAGAGAGACAGTTTGGGTATACCAAAAATGAAATATCCTATTCCTTTTCCCTCTGTACAGTTGAAAAAGGGTCTTGATGAGAAATTTCAGAAATTCGTAGAAGTATTCAAGAAGATCCACATCAACATTCCCTTTGCTGAAGCAATTGAGCAGATGCCTCACTACGCAAAGTTTCTTAAGGAAATTATGTCAAAGAAGCATAGTATCGGGGATAAGGAGATAGTGAACCTGACTGAAGAATGCAGTGCTATCATCCAAAGGAAGTTGCCAGCCAAGCTGAAGGATCCGGGTAGTTTCACTATCCCTGTTCAGATTGGAAAGAATGCCACGTGCAAAGCTTTGTGTGATTTGGGGGCTAGCATCAATCTGATGCCCTTTACTACATTCAAAACCCTTGGTTTGGGGGAGGTGAGGCCTACTTTGGTGACACTGCAGCTAGCTGACATGTCTCTTACACACCCTAGAGGAGTTATTGATGATGTACTTGTGAAGGTGTATAAATTCATCTTCCCGGTCGATTTCTTGGTGCTTGAGATGGAAGAGGATAACAATGTGCCTTTGATTTTGGGGAGACCGTTCCTAGCCACTACTAGAGCTCTGATTGATATTGAAGATGGAAAGTTGAAGCTCAGAGTGGGAGATGATGAGGTTGTCTTTTCTATTGATAATGCATTGAAGTGGCCAGCTGAAAGAGCAAACTGCAAGTTGATCGATGTTGTTGATGAGATCATTGAGGAAAAGTTGCCATTGATTCTATCTAAGGATCAATTGGAAACATGCATCAGCAACAGTCTTTTTTTCCCTACTCTTTCTACTGATTTTGCATCTGACTTTTCATGTAATATTTTTATGATGAATTTATAGGATATTTGAATGCTTTGAATGCTTGTAGGGAAAATAAAAGAGAGGTGTCTAAAATTGAAGGAGGAAAGTGGACACCAAGGTTCTTACCACTGGAGAAGGATGAGCCTGAAGCTGAAGAGAAAAAGAAGGTGGAATTGAAGCCTTTACCGGATCATCTGGCATATATCTTTTCGGGAAAAAATCAAACATATCCGGTAATTGTATCATCTGCCTTAACTGAACTTGAACTTGATAAACTGCTTAGAGTCCTTAGGGAGCATAAGTCCACCATAGGATAGTCTTTGGAAGATTTGAAAGGTATAAGTCCGTCTATTTACATGCATAGGATCAGGTTAGAAGATGAAAAGAAAATGTCTGTGCAATATCAGAGGTGTTTAAATCATACGATGCAAGAAGTGGTTAGGAAAGAGGTACTTAAATGGTTGAAGTCTGATATTATCTATGCTATTAGTGATAGCCCTTATGTGAGTCCATTGTATATGGTATCTAAGAAGGGGGGCATGACTATAGTATAATCTGAGAATGGAGAGACTTTAGCTACTAGGATACCTACAGGTTGGCGTGTTTGTGTTGATTATAGGAAGTTAAATGAGAACACACACAAAGACCATTTTCCTTTGCCTTTCATGGATCAGATGCTTGATAGACTTGCGGGTTATGAGTTTTATTATTTCTTAGATGGATATTCTGGTTACAATCAGATAATGATTGCACCGGAGGATCAAGATAAAACTACCTTTACTTGCCCGTATGATACTTTTGCATTTAGGAAGCTTCCTTTTGGTCTGTGCAATGCTCCTGCTACTTTTCATAGATGCATGATGTATATTTTTGAGGGTTTGATTGAGAGAATTATGGAAGTATTCATGGATGATTTTTCTATTTTTGGAGTCTAATCTTGTTCTGAATGGGGAGAAATTCCATTTCATGATAAGAGAAGGTATAGTACTAGGCCATCATGTGCCTTCTAAGGGGCTGCAGGTTGATCGAGCGAAGGTGGTAGCCATCGAGAAGCTTCTGCCACCTATTAATGAGAAAGGGGTTAGATCTTTCCTTGGTCATGCGGGGTTCTACCGCAAATTTATCAAGGATTTCTCCAAATATTCTAAGCCTTTGTCTCATCTGCTTGAGACAGATGTACCTTTTGACTTTGATGATACTTGTCTACATGCATTTCAGGTACTTAAAAAGGCTTTGATAATTGCTCCAATTCTGATTACTCCGGATTGGACGCAGCCTTTCGTGTTGATATGTGATGCTAGTGATATGGCATTGGGGGTTGTGCTAGGACAGATTAGGGAGAAGAGATTCAGAACTATATACTATGCCAGCAAGACATTCGATGCAGCTCAGAAAAACTACACAGTCACATAAAAGGAGTTCCTTGCAGTGGTGTATGCCTTTGACAAGTTCCGCCCATATCTGGTGGGCATGAAGACAGTGGTGTACACGGATCACTCAGCTATCCGCTATCTGATGGAGAAGAAGGATGCAAAGCCAAGAATAATCAGGTGGATCTTACTTCTACAAGAGTTTGATATTGAGATCAAAGATAAGAAGGGGAGCGAGAATGTGGTAGCTGATCATCTCTCTAGACTTGAGCCGCGGGATCATTGTGATGTGAAGTACAATCTCATTAAGGAAGTATTTCCTGATGAAGACATACTTCAAGTTGATAGCTGCAAGTTAGTGGAGATGGTGCAGAAACCTCCAGCACCATGGTATGCTGATATAGTTAACTTTTTGGCTAGTGAAGGTGTAATGAAGCCGTACAAGTTGAGTGAGTACCTTTACAAGAAGTTCTTTGTTGATGTCAAGAAATACATATGGGATGATCCAATTCTCTACAAGTTGTATCCTGACAACATCATACGCCAGTGTATTCCAGAAGAAGAGTGGGAGAGCGTATTGAGCATGTGTCATGATGGACCAAATGGGGGTCACTTTGCAGCAGAGAAGACTGCAGCACGAGTTCTTCAATCAGGTTTTACTTGGCTTTCTTTATTTAAGTGCTGTAGATTCTATGTAGAGAATTGTGATAAATGCCAGCGGATGGGGGACATATCTAAAAGGGATGAATTGCCTTTGAAGAATGTGTATGAGGTGGAGCTCTTTGATGTGTAGGGCATAGATTTTATGGGTCTGTTTCCTTCGTTAAACGGATTCTTATATATCTTGCTTGCTGTTGATTATGTCTCGAAGTAGGTGGAAGCGATTCCAACCAAGTTGAATGATGCGAGAACTGTTATTGTGTTCTTGAGGAAGCACATCTTCTTGCGTTTTGGAGTGCCGAGAGTTCTCATTAGTGATGGGGGAACTCATTTTCTCAATAAGCTAATGGAGAATCTTTTCAAGTCTTATGGAGTGAAACGTAGAGTATCCACGTCTTACCATCCGCAGACGAATGGACAAGCTGAAGTATCTAATCGTCAAATCAAGCAGATTCTGGAGAAAACTGTGAGTACTAGCCGCAAGGATTGGGCTAGTAAGCTTGATGATGCATTGTGGGCATTTAGAACTGCATATAAGACTGTTTTGGGGATGTCACCGTTCCAATTGGTGTATGGAAAATCTTGCCACCTTCCGGTGGAAATTCAGCACAAATCCTTTTGGGCGGTGAAGAAGATTAACCTTGATCTTGAAGCAGCGAGTAGTAGTCGCCTTCTACAGTTGAATGAGCCTGAAGAGTTTAGAGAAAAGGCATATGAAAATTCCTGCATCTATAAAGAAAGGACCAAGAGATGGCATGATGCAAAGCTTAGACGTAAGAACTTTCAAGTGGGAGATTTTGTTCTCTTACTTAACTCTCGTTTGAGGCTTTTTGCAGGAAAGTTGAAATCAAAGTGGATGGGTCCTTATGAGGTGAGTCAAGTCCATAAGAGTGGAATGGTTGAACTCAAGAAGAACGATGGAGCTCTCTTCACTGTGAATAGGCATCGCTTGAAGCATTATCATCATCACGGTGAAGTGGAAGTTTTATTTGTGGATTTCTTGACTTGATTTACACTACTTCGTCGGGCTCAATGACGTTAAATAAGAGCGCTTGGTGGGAGGCAACCCACCATTTTATTACTTTTATTTTGTTTTGTTTGTTGTGTCTTGTGCTAGGTGAATTATACTCAAGGTGCGTGCTTACACTTTAGGTAATAACATCTTTTTAAACTTAAATTCAACTCACGTTTTCATCTAAGTTTGAGGGAATGTGATGTTCTTCCCTTGTTCCATCCGTACCCAGGTATGTTTACTCTGCATTGTTTTAATGTCTGTGTACTTGGAGGTCGATTTTTTTAGAACTTTCGAATTTTATTCGATCTTTCGAATTTTTTGCGACTATCCAGGTATCTTATGTGTTTTTGTTCATTTTTGTGTGTCCTTTGGTGCTCTGTCATTAATTTTTGTCTTTTCGATACTTCTACCTCTCCTGTGATGATGAGTTTTGTGTTTGAGCTTTATTGATTGAGAAAGATATTGGAGTGGCAAAGTGAGTTCTATCTGAGGCCTACGCCTGACCGAGTTGAAAAACTTGAGGAACTTACAAGATGTGAAGGAAATTGAAATCAGGTTACTTCGTTCCTTATTCTAAATTTTTCTATGAGCTTCGAATTCTTATGAGTAAGGAGCATGATCTTTAAATTTTATGACCTGAATTTCATGGGGATCTATGAGCTTTTATGATGCCTTTGATTAGATGTTGATTATGATTGATAAGGGGAACATGCTTTAATTCTTAAGTGCTTGAAGTCTTTGATGTGCTTGTTATGATGTATGCGTAGCCTTGAAGAGTGCTCGTTCATTCTATGAAAAAGCCAAGTGAGATTTGAGCCTTTAAATCATGTTACATGATGCATGATATTTTTATTCTTGAGCGTATCATTCTTCTGCGTGTATTCTAGAACTTGCCTTGAGTCTCTTTGAATATTCGAGAATAGTCTAGTGGATTATGGAAATGATATTAGGCCATCTTTGATTTTTAGCCCATCTTTTTCATACACTTTACCTGTATTCATTAAATCCTTAGTCAGCTTGTTGAGCCTTGAATATCCATTCTTTGAATAACCCATTTGAGCTTAATCAGTATTTGATTTTTCTTTGTTTTACTTGGATCAATTGAGTAATTGTTGAGGAGGTTAGAAGAAGAATGTGAATAAGTTGGAATTAAAAAGGATGATGAAGAAAGGATCGATCAAAAGATAAAATTCATGGAGTAGTGCTTGAATCTAGTACTCTATGAAACACACCCTAGGGTAGTGCTTAAATCTAGTACCCTATGGAGGATCAATTGGGGTAGTGCCTAAAACTGGTACCCCATTCAAAAAAGTGAAGGAAGAAAAGAAGATGGAGTTGAAGAGTTAGAGAAAATTGAAAGAAGATGGTTGTTGTTTTTAAGTTGAGGAGGAGTGGTGCTTGAAAACAAAGTGATGATGAAGAATGAAATATCAAGAGGGAACGAGCGCTTGATTGATCTGAATTTGAGTCTCTTATCCATAAATTCGTACCTTTTCCAAAGAGCCTACGTTACAACCAAATAAAAAGTCCTTTTTGATTCATAATTTGCTGGCTACAAGTAAAAGGAGAGTTGAGACAATAGGCAAGCTTATGGTTACGAATGCACTTGAATTGAATTTGAGAGCACTTATATAAACCCAAACGGTGTACACTTTAACACCATGAGCGTGAGAGTTACACTATATATATCCTGTGAGCATAGGTGGATTGAGCACTTGAATTGGCGAAGTAATTATCTTAACTTGCATGTTTTGAATGAATTGATACTTTTGAATTTGAAGTTATGTGAACCAAGTTAAGATTAATTACACATTTGAAGGCTTAGTTGATGTTTGATCCTTCCATTTAAACATGACTTTCCATCTCATTATTCTCTTGGTTTGTCGTTTCGTTGTTCGAGGACGAACAACACTTTAAGTTTGGGGGGTTTGGTGAGAGTGGAAATTCATGTGCTTTTGAGTCCAATTTGATACTTCTTTGGGTGTATAATTGATATTATTTGCACAAATCTTAAAACTTTGAATTATTATCGACTAAAAGGTGCATGAGAGGTATTTTGTTGTGTTTTGATAGGAAAAAAGATCAAGAATGCGAAGTTGGAATGAAGGATGAATTCATGCTCCTTGCAATGAAACAGACGTTCAACTTTCATAATTTTCTGTATTGTTGTGGAGATCCAAATTGCTCATGTGATATATGGTTAAAAAGCTACGGAAGAGAAGATCATTTTGGCTCAAGAAACACCTCGATCGGATTTAAAACGAGAAAGTTATGATTAAAACGGTGACATTGCGCAAGCTGTTCCTGCTCAGCACGACTGTGCACTTTGCTTGTCTTGTTACACTTTCAAATATTGGATTTTCTATGAGTCCTGTATATGGATAGAAATCCAAGGAAGAGAGGATCGCGTGGGCGTAAGAATCACTCAAATCGGAGGCCGGATGAAGAAGTTATGCTACAAACCGTGAAGTTGCGCAGGCTGCTGAAGCGCGCTCGGCAGCTGCACGAGCGGGGGCATGCGTGAACAAGATGTTGCACGTTTTTCACCGTGTGAAGTATACTTCCAGCCGTGTGAGAGCTCACTTAGAGCCGTGTGAGACCTCTAGCAGTTGTGTGTAGGATATTGTCACACGATTGCTACTGTGTGACAAGACACGAAGTCGTGCGAGGAGAATTCGTGCGCGGTTGCTGCCGTGCGACAACATACGATGCCGTGTCGAGTGAATCACGTACGGTGGCATGCACCATTCGTGTGAGGGTCGTGTGAATGCCGTGTGGCCCAATTTTACATGTCATATCATCTATTTTTGGGCCAGGCCCATTTCATCTGTATAAATACTCCACTTCTGATTTTCATGAGAACAGACCCCAATTCATGCCTACAGCTTCATCCCTACAGAACCTGCCTTCACCATTACCTTCCACCCCTTTCACCAGAGACGAACGGAGTTACTACTTAGATCGAAGACAGAAATTCCGACGGAGATCATAATTGAAGAGACGGGTCCTCCAAAAAGGGTTCTTTATCTTTAATTATTTTACTTTGTTATTTTAGAACAATGGTTGAGGCTTATTACATCTTTGTGATTTGTCCTCGTAATTCCATGGGCTAAGTTTCTTTGTTGGTAATGTTAGGGCGTTAATACAGTTTTGACTATGTGATTTGATTGCCCTAAACTTGAATTTCTTATACTGCAGAATGTTTATTTCTTTATTGAAGATGATATTTTGAGACTTCATATTATTGTGTTTTTGAGTTTTGATTCCTTTAATTATTCTTGATGGTATCACTGATTAATAGTTAATAGGATTCCTTATTTCTGCATAATAATTGTTGTTTCCTGTGATAGTCTTAGGGGATTGGCCTATAATACCTAAGAGTATTAGACAATCAATTTGGAATATTAATTACTTGGTAAAACATCATTATTAGGTAATTGGTAAGGATACAAAAGGGGTTAATAATCGCTTACCTAGAAAAGGAAGTCTAGTACTCTAGCCTTGAATGGAATTTAGCATGAAGTACCTATAGAGGGAGAGAGAGTTAATTTCTTATTGATCCTAGGATTTTCAGCTCATTATAAGTGTTAGATCCTAACCGATCAAGGTGATTTAACTAGGTTTAGTGATCCTCTTATAAACGTCTGCAGGTAATTAATTTGGGTCTAGATAAATTAGTCACATAGTTAAGCTGTTTGCCCGAGCATTATCAATTCTCCATTCTTGAATTCTAAATCGTTTTCTCTGCGTGATTTATTTTATTTGCTTAGTTTAATTATTTTAATTCAGTTTTATTAGTTTAATTAATCATTCCTTAAAAAACTCCCGAATTTGTCTTGCAATTGAATTATCATTAATTGAATTACTTGTTAAGTTTATGACTATCTCATGAGAACGATATTCACTTGGTCACACGCACTACAATCGATCCCTTACACTTGAGGGTGAAAGAAAATAGCGATCATGTATTTTGATATAATTATCATTGAGGTAGTAAAACTTTCATATAACTTGACAATTATTTAGTTAGAATGCAAAAATGTATAAAAGAACTGTAATTAGGTTGAGTAACCTACTAAAATATAAACTATTAATTATTTTAGTTAATATTAGGTGCATCTGGGTCCAAGGGTACACCCATATGTGTATAACTTTTTATTCTATTTTGTATACATGTTATTCTATTTTGTATATATATTTCTTGATAATTGTATACTTTTTTCACAATAAGTTTTTCATTAAAAAAAGTAGCATACATATGTGTATAACTTTTTATTCAATATTGTATACATGTTTTTTAATAATTGTATATTATTTTACACTCAATTTTTCATTAAAAAAACTAACAATTAAATTGTGTACATTTTTGTTCATAATTGTATATGTTTTTATTTATATACGTTTTGAAAGTGTGCACATATCTTAGGGTGCACCCGGGTGCACAGTATAATTAGTTTACTTATCTTGTGTTTATAACTTATTTAACTTAGCATGACAATATTATAAAATGGAGCACCTGGTGTATTGTTTGTAATAAATGATGATGTTCTAAATCTGAAAATGTGGAATGATCAACACCTTTCATTTTTTAGTATGTCATGCCCACGTATACATCATTATTTCTTACATCTTCAATCACAACAATATGGCTGAAACTCCTCATCAACCTCTTCTCTATAAACATTACTTGTACCAAGTATGCATGCATTTAACACCGTCTAAATAAATGATTTTATGTATAAATAGGGACTATATTGTACACTCTTATACACTTTGTACAATAAATAAATAATTTTGAATAAATCCATTTGAAAAAAGAAACTGATTGGGCCCAATCTTCAAAGTACTCGTGAATTAACTAGGGTTGAGTAGGGTATAATCCTCAAAGTAAACGGACCCTTAGTGTTCATTCAGTTTATTTCTCTAAGGGATCATATGATTTTAATCTTCATTGATGCTTGCTCGTTGTTCATACGAAGAATATTTCTTCTTGTGAATTGATCTCTGCATATTTGCATGTCATGGTAGCATTTACGTTAAACATCTTTGCCTATCATTTCTGCTTGTGCGTGACCTTTCTAGGAGCATTTATTTTAGGAACTTATTTTTTATTATTAATTGATAGTCTTTGATGCTCAGTTCCTTATCGAATGTCCTGATCTTGTATGGAGTTCTTACATATCACCAATATTGCTCCTATCCTTGAGTTCTAACATCTTACCAGTTTTAAAAAACATGGCAGATTGGTTTTGTATTTTTTTTTTGCAAGATTTAATTATTTTTCTCTTCATCAAATTATAAATTTTTGATTCAAATGCTAAAGGCGGGGTTTGTTGGAAAAATATATTTGATATATTTTATTATGATATACTTTCTTATATTAGCCTTCAATCAAATAATTTATATGATTAAATTAGTTATTGATTGAAGAGAATATCAAGGACAAGGATTTCATCAAGAAGATATTGAGTTTCCATAATTAAAGGATTTGATCAAGATTTAAAGATATTGATGGAGATATTTATCTACGGTGCTTGAAATCTGATTGGGCTTTTTTGGAAGCAGATTATGCACGCCATGAGCTTTTCTGGAGCAGATTACACACGCTGCATTCACACGTTCTATAAGAAGAGGTAGTAGCAGATTGAAGAACACATCTATTTTGTATCAGTTTCCCCTGTGTATTCTGTTATATTCTCTCTCCGTTTAGAATTAGGTGTCATTATTCTGATTTGTTCTTGCATGAACACGTTTATACTTCCATTCATGTGATACGGATTCTGAGAGGGAGTTCGTCTATCAAAATCGGGAGATCTCATAGCAGCAGTGTTGGAGGGAGTCCATTGTACGTTGTCAAGTCCACATGGTGGCCAGATAAGTATTTAGAAGTTGTAGGTATTATCAATTAGCATCAACGGTGTTCATAGATGCTAGATCAAAGTATTTGCACAATTTTAATAAAAGAGATCTGAGGGATGAGGCGAAGCCTATCCCATATTTGTTTAGATCGTGTGTTTTAATGTCTTCCGCTGATATTTCATTTATGTTCTTTTAAAACGCACTTCTGAGTACTTACATCAGTAAGAACATTACTTCGAGTTCTTACATCAGTAAGAACATCAGCACACACGAGCCTTATTTTTCTAACATTATTGATTAAAAATTAATTATTTTATTTTATTTAATAGTGAAGATTAAACTATAACCTAATCTAATGATTAAGATCGTTCAAATACACCCAAGTTGGACTCTTAAGTTATAATAATATCAATATATTCTATATTGATATTTATAGTTGATTTTGCCATTTCCTATAAATAAAGGCTAAAACTTGTATATCCCCGGGGGCACACCGTTCGCCCATACCCTTTAGTATTGAATTGTGCACCCTTTACTATAAAGGCGTGTACTTTTTATTTTCTGAAAAAATAAAAAAATATTAATGAAAAGTGTATACCCTTTAGAATAAAATGATGTACCCTTACACACTTTGTGCACCTGGGGACATAAGAGACCATTTCATAAATAAATATTTAGAGTAGATTTGATTATAATTGATATTTTTTCATAATTGTATATAATATATATATATATATATATATATATATATATATATATATATATATATATATATATATATATATATATATATATATATATATCAACTGGGCAAGTAATGAGATATCACAATTTCATAATTCTATATCGTAGTGCTATATCGTGGTGGAGATGGGATGTGTGCGGTGGAGTCGATTTCATGAAATTATGTTGGAGTAAGAGGTAGCAAACTTTATTAGGGGTGTAAATAAAATCAAGCTACTCACTACTCGACTCAAATCAAATTACTCAGCACTTGACTTGAGATTCTCTAATAAAAAACTCAACTTGATAAAGAAATCAAACTAGCTTGAATAAATTTTTGTGTTATATAAGATTAAAAGTTCAGCTCGAGCTCGAGCTTGGGTTCAATTCATGAAACTATGTAAATTAAGTGTAATATTATGAAACTACTTGAGCTCGGCTCACTTTTGACTCGATAAACGTTTGTTCAAGCTTGGTTCGACTACTTTATCAAATAAACTCAAACATACATTTTGAAATTTGTGATAATATTTCAAATAAACTTAAACAATATTGTATTCTCCTCGACTCACTCATTTACACCTCTAAACTTTACCAGGGCTCTAATATTTATAGAGGTTCAATTTTTTAATGGATAGGATCGAAAGCACGAATACTATATTCGCATATAACTGATACACACAAGGGTGCTACTCTTTCAAAGTACTCTCTCCATATAAGAGGGAGATATTCATTTCCTTTTATCACATAAATTAAAAATATTATTATTTTATGTGTAGTAAATAGTATGTATAAGAGTGATATAAATTATAATTTTATTTAAAAATAATAATAAAATTGGAGTATAGTTTATGAGTGTGGAACCCTTATGTAATGTTTGTTTTCGATAATTTTGAAAATTATGTTTCTATTTTCAAAACTCACATTTAAGTTTTAAAGATCACTCCATATATATGTACAAACTCTAATACCCTATAACTCAACACATTTATCTTTCATATATTCTCTCTACTTAATTAATAATTTTTATCTTTTTATTTTCCCCCCTCTCTCTGTGCCATTTTAATTAATCTTTCTATATTTTTACATATTAATATGACATAATTTAAAATCAACCCTATTTTAAATAAAAAAAACAAATTTATATCACTATTCCATTGATTTTCAAGCCACATAAATTCAAAACAAACACCACCTTATTTTTATTTTAATACAAAAATGGATACTTTTTAAATGAATTAAAAAAAAAAAGGTAAAATGGAGATTATTCTTTTTTGTGGCGCGATATTAATAGCTTGGTTTTTATACTGAAAAAAGGGGGAAGAAAGAGAAAGATGCAGATCCTTCACATCCCATGCTTGGAAGATAATTACTCTTACATGTAATCCCCATCCAAATCCCACCATCTGAACGAATGAACTGCAGTTGAAATCTGATTCTCGCTCTGTTTCTACTGACAGGATCGTTGATGAAGCTACGAAAGAAGCAGCAGTGGTAGACCCCGTGGAGCCTCACAAGATCCTTCGTGTTGCTCAAGAAAACGCCCTTCACCTTAAGCTTGTTCTCACCACCCACCACCACTGGTCACTAATTAATTTCAATTTCAATTTCAATTTCTCTTCTTTTCTTTTCCTGTGGATTTTTGTTTAATTCCGTACTTCTTTACAGGATTAATTATGTTTCTATGTAACTAGTGTGTTCCTGTTCTGTTTTGCTGCTAATTCTGAATAGGACTAATTGTATCTATTGATGCTAAATTTTAATTAGCTTTGTCTTCTCGTGTTTTCCTTTTTGCTGAGAAAGAGAACTTGTGTAGACTGTAGATAATAAATTTGGAATTAAATCTCTTGCGTATAGTATATGCTCTGCAAAGAGAATCTTTCTGCAATCTTTAGTTGGTTAGATCGTTTGTAAGTTCCTGCAATCTTTAATTTGATGTTATATGGCAGGGATCATGCTGGTGGCAATGAAAAATTGAAGCAATTAGTGCCTGAGATTAAGATTTATGGGGGTTCTCTTGATAATGTCCAAGGCTGCACTAACAAAGTTGAAAATGGTGATAAATTGTCTCTTGGGGCTGATATCAATATTTTGTCACTCCACACACCATGGTATGTATTTTGGTGCATGCCTTGTCCTTTTCAGTTCATATGTGTACCATTTAGCTATTGTTTATAATTATCTTATTCTTCAGTGTGTGTTTGTGTCTTTCTTTTGATTTCAAAGAAATTATGAGGCATAACTTCTGCTTTGGCTTGCCAATTGTCTGACCATTTCCTTCTATGTTATGTACCCTTATAATTAAACTGAGGTACACATGAAGACCTTGACAGAATTCACCTTGCAATATCTTGATGATGATTCATTTCTCAAAGAGTCACTATAGTTCATATGAATATCTATGCTCATTATATACTGCTTTATGGGATAGTGTATATTTGGTTCTACAACCCAGAACACACATTTGACGTTTTCTTGAGAAACAAATACTGGACGAGCCTAGGTTGCTCGTGCACTTGAAGAATTGGAATGATACCTAAGAGTCTTGCCTATAATTTGAGATGAGATTGTATACCTTTTAATCTGGATAATAATTGCACTGAAGGATAAATGATTTGCGGACCTAGTTTAACATTATCTCTCTGATTCTGAAGTATTAATTGATTATTCCTGCACAAATTTATCTCTGGCTTGTCAATTGTTTGCTCATTTGTTGATGACCATTCTTTCTATGTTCTTTAAGCTGAAGTCTAAACTGAAGCTTACAAGTTACTTATAAGAATGCAACATGCAATGTTATTGATGATTGTAACACCCCTAAATTTTAAATCAATAAATAAGATTTAACTTTGCAATTAGTTATCTTAATTAAGGAGAACCTTTCATCTTCTCCTCACTTATTTCACAAACTTTAATAAATCAATTCATTTTCTCATAAACCTTTCAATACCTAATGGAATATTTAAGTACATTAATTGTTGAGACTCTTCATGTAGCCATTTTTCAACTATATAAACCCCCCAAGCCCAAGCTTGATCATTCACACTACTACTTTTACTCTAAAAGAATTCTACAAGTTCTCAAGAGGTTCTAGGCTAAAGCAAGTTACATATTAAAGTTTAAGGTGTGGGAATTTTATGTGTTTCCTATATGAATATGCATGTTTCTCAATGTTCGTGACATGAATCTATGAATGCATACATGAAAGCAATTTTGTACTTAATTGTACCATGGAAATTAGCCAGGGTCCCTTAGGGGCCGGGATTGTATGAAGATCCCCGAGGTAGACTATCCGTGCTCATGATATTATCAATCGATCAAGAAATTTAAAACTATTTTTTATGACAAGTTGATGAATTCATGATGTTGATGCATGTCATTATTTATATTTCAATATGCATATGGTTCCCCACTGAGCAAGTTGAAATGCTCACCCAAACATTTACCCCCTTTCAGATGTCGAAGGTTGAGGCTTGGCTATGGCGGAAGTGTAATTGGCGATACCTACATTTCAACTATTATGATTTCATTTTCAATATTATGCATCTGAACATTTCCTACTCTATGTTATCTATAGGCAAAACCACATTTTAAGCATGAATTGTCTTTCATTTATGCCTAAATAAGATATTGAATTATGGCTTAATAGCTTGTGTTTTAAATAAATTTTATTTTAAATTGATTAACATCCTAGAATTTTCTAATAAAAAAAACTGGGATGTTACAATGATAATTCATTTCTCTAACCAGGCTTTCTTTTTTCGGAATAGTGTTTGTGCCTCTTATCTGCAGTGATGATAATAACATCATCTCAGGCTGTGATTCTGCTTGCTGCATTAATTAACATTTTTTGTTTTCTAATTTCAGCCATACAAAAGGTCATATAAGTTACTATGTCACGGGAAAAGAAGGAGATGCTCCTGCTGTCTTTACTGGTGATACATTGGTAGGCAAAATTACTTTCAGTATTGGATATTGTCATTTTTTAATCATATTTTTATCTTATTATTGGTCGGGAAACCTTAAAATCTTACATAGTGGTATTATTGTAAAGCAGTCATTATATGATTATTCATTTTGATTATCTAAAAAAATGAATTGATTGATGCCAATTTTTTGATAAAATTATAACAAATATTCCTGGATATCGAAACATTCTTGCACGGCAGAGCTTCTTGTTTTGTTTTTTTGTGTTAACATTTGCAGGATTCCTGGATATCAAAACATTCTTGCACGGCAGAGCTTCTTGTTTGCTTTTTTGTGTTACATTTGCAGGGAGTATTGACATTAATATTTCATACTGTACTTTCCTGGTTATGAATTTACAGTTCATTGCTGGCTGTGGTAAGTTTTTCGAAGGCACAGCAGAGAACATGTATCAATCTCTATGCAATACCCTAGGCTCTTTACCGAAGCCAACACGTGTATATTGTGGTCATGAGGTAATATAATTTCACTGGTTTTGGATACTTCAATAATAACCTGCATGATTCGGGTTTATGATTCTTTTTGATGTGTTTTAAGCTTAGAATTACTAGTTCCTTGCATTAAGAAATTTATGCTTAGGATGGTTCATCATTAGCCTCCAGTCATAGTGATTAGTGATAAAGGGCGCACGGCGCACTGAGGCTTTTTAGTGCCTGAGGTGCAAGGTACGCCTTGCGTATATATTAATAAAATAACTCTAATTAATATATCCTACACTAAAACATAACATATATAGAAGATAATTGCATGATAAAATGAAGTTTAGAACACATAAATCAACAATTGACACAAACATGACTTAATGCCTTAAATTTTAACAGGAAATATAACAGTCCATCATAATTAGAATAACAAAAAGTCAGTAACACATGATGTTCATAAATTCTACCAAACAAGATGTTTATCAAATTGTCCGGGGTGGCGGTCGGTGGCAAAAGGCAGTGGAGGAGTCTATCTTCCAAACCATATAAGTATTATCTAATATTCACGCTCTAATTTTAAAAATTTATGGATAAATAAGATGTAGATATTTTCATACAAGTTAAATTAAATTTTTATTTCACTAATAAAATCAGTCAAAGCTGGAAAAATAGCATAAATCTCGAGGCACACCGAAGGATACCTTGATTTTGAGGGGAGAAGTGTCTCTATGTATAGATTGCTGTACTTTAATAAGTACTGCTCATCTCATTGTATTTAATTTTGATATCTCTATTTAATTCTTTTACTGATTTCGTAAATGACTATTTACGGAATATAAACAGGAGCGTTTCGTTCACTTGGAGCAAGTGATTCTTCCATCTTTACTTTTAGAGTTACTAAGGAGCCTTTTTTGGAATGTCTAATCCTTCATTTGGGGCTGCTCTTTTTTTTTTATTTTTTATTTTTGGTTGTTGTTGTTGTATTTGGCTCCCTTCTGAAAATATTTACTTGGGCCTCATCATATAATAAATATCCTCAATGCTGAACAAACTAACTTGAGCATGAGATGCAGCACAAACTGATACCTCTTCCTCAATCTAGTTTTTTGGTTTTTTCTTTTATCAACCCATAGTGTTCCATTTCATAGTGTAGACTTGATTGCTCATCATGCAGATGACAGATATGCTTTTGCCTTGCGTAGTAATATTTTATTGAAGAGGCAATTTTTGATTTTCAACTTCTTCTACTTTTTAAACTACTCATTTATTATTTTTAGTGAAGTGTTGGTTATTCCAAATCAAATATTATTTTCTTAATGAAACTTTGATCAGTTTGTTTTAATGAAATGGCAGTTTCACCTTCATTGTGTTCTGGAAAACTTGTCTGTTTGTTTTTTCTGACCGGAGAACCAAATAGCCAGCTCTCGAGGCTTTGAGTGTTTTGCCTTGAAACATTTTGGTGACTATTGAGAAAAAATCAAATCTTTGCTGTGGCAATATTACATCAAAAACAAATTATTCTATTAAACATTTTCCCTTGGGATACTTCAAGAATAGGTGACGTAGTAATGATCCCTCTGAGCCATTCCACTAAGAAACAACAATAGTTGGGCTCTGGGTCTGGGATATCTTATGATCCACCCAAAATATTCTACAGATATGCTTTTCATCCATTACCAAAATATGAATAAGAAAATAGATGTATATATATAGAGAGAGATATATATATTATTTAATGAGGATTCCCTATTATTATTTATTTCTAATTTTACCTCACTTGTAGGTGTAACTATATATTATAGATCTTGAATCCCACCTTTATTTAAATGGTAGATGGTAGATTTTATGATATTTTCTTGTTCGGATTACTAACCTTTAGATAATGACAGTATACAGTTAAGAACTTGCAATTTGCCTCAACTGTGGAACCAGATAATGCTAAGATAGCCCAAAAATTATCATGGGCTGAGCAGAAGAGAAAGGCAGGTCTTCCAACTGTACCATCTACTATTGAGGAAGAACTCGAGACGAACCCATTTATGCGCGTTGACCTACTGGAGGTTCAGGTATCACATATGACAACATTATTAGGAGAGCTAGTTATGTTTGTTGGTATCTAAACTGGATGTGTAATATGATCAGCGCTTACACAAACACACACCTGTGTGGGATGTGTAATACACCATCTAAACTACTAGGTGCACCTCTGTAAAAATAAAGAATGTGATGAAACTATGGTTGACCGAAGAATATATACTTGATTTTGCAGGAGAAAGTTGGGTGTAAGTCACCAGTTGAAGCCTTGCGGAAAATACGAGACATGAAGGATAATTGGAGAGGTTGAAGTAGATATGCTTCGTGTTGGTTTGGCTCTGTATATTCGGGGTGATTGTGCTAACTAGCTCAAACGACTTTTGCTCAAAATGTCATCTTTATGTCCATGTGCAGCATTAATAAAGGGCATTTCTGTCCAGTACCCTACCCTTTGTTTGAAGGCAAAAATTTATGTACATCGAATGTTACAAGATTATCATATTGTCGTTAGGCTGTGTTGGTATTGAACTTAATAAGACGGATTTTATTTTGAGTCAAAAGTTGGTGTTTTTTAGGGTTGCCTTATTATAACCGGTTACATTGCTAAGGGCACATGAAATCTTATAAAAATTCAGACAAAAATGGGCAAAGACTTGTGTGATACTGTCTCATGTAAGTTCTTATGTGAGACGGATAACAAGTAATAACTTGTATAATAAAAGGTGATACTCAATTAATAAAAAATGATAATGTTATTTCATGAACTATTTATAGTATAAATGAAAAGTGATAACATTTTATAACAAAAGTGATAGTTAATTTAAAATGTGTAAAATGGTCTCTCGTGACGCAAGACTTGCCCACAAAAATATTACTCCCTCCGCTCGCTCAAAGAGTCTCATTTTTTCATTTTAGGTGTCCGTCCGTGAGGGTCTCATTTCTATCAATGGAATATGAGGGTTACCAACTAATAACTCTATTTTTTCATTTTAACAAATTATACATATGCCACTCATTTTATATTAATACACATTAAACTAAACTTTATTTACTACATCAAAATTAAAATTACTACAAACACCATATCTACTCATCTAACACAAAATATCATTTAGATCTCATCACTCATGAAAAGACATGTACCCCACTCTCTCGACTAAAATCTAAAATCCTTTTTCTGCCACTGCAATCCTTAAAATCAAATCACCGGCCGCTCTTCGGAATACAATCAATCTTCGTCCCTCACAACCTTCTCTATTATGAACCTTAATCGAGCGGAGGAATCTATTTCTATGGTGTTGGCGGAGCCCGATTCGCCATTGGATTCGACTTCCACTGATTTAATAACTCTTCCTTTTTTGACCATTTTTTCTGTTAACAATTCAACTCCCGATTATATGTTATTTTTGACATATCCAAAAGTGTGAGATGTAAACCTTAATGCACGCGAATAAGTGTGATAAGAAGTGTTTACAAGGTGTTGGGATACCACGAATCATGCACCAGGTGCATGCATGGAACCAAGGCAGTTTGAGGGGTTTGTTTGGTGAATAAACGAAGGAGTTAGAAGAAGTTCTACACATGGCTAGAAAGTTTGACACCTCAGCTGTTAGTTGGGATCAGTTTCACTCACTTTGGTAACCGTTTGATAGATCAAACGAGAGCTCAAAGTTGCTGCAGCGGATTGGTCCAGTAACTTTGGTAGTGAGCATATATGATGTATATAAGCTGATTAAATCAGCATACTTCAATTGTAATCACCTCCACAATCATATAGCAATAAAGGATCTCTCTCCATAGTGGATGTAGGCTCGTTAGTGAGCCGAACCACTTTAAAAAACCCTGCATTCTTGTTTCTTCTTCATTCATAGATTAGGCATCATGCTTGTGTGTTTAGTTTTCAATTTTGTTTCTTGTTTCAATCTGCAATCTACCAAATTCCCATGAAAATTGGTGTTGCAAGGAACTTCTCATCTGTTTAGCACCATCGCTGATGTCACCCTAAATGGAAAAAAGGGTATTCTGGTTGACAAGAAGTTGATTGAAGGGCCAAATGCTAATTCCAGGGGAAAGATATATATCCCTTTCATTGCTGCATTGCAATACTTCTTCATTGTGAAACCAATTCAGAAGTTAATCAAGGACGACGCTGCCAGGAAGACTATAACTGCATGGTCATGAATAAATGGAGGCAATGGTGGCACAATTAGTAAGAGAATGGACTACAATTCAGCAGTTTCCTGCTGCAACCCAGGAAAAACTGGTTAACTTGTTGGGAAAATTAAAGAGCGAGGATGTCAAAAAATTAACTATCCTTGTGATGGGGAAAGGTGGTTTTGATAAATCTTCCACCGTTAATTCTATTATAGGGGAACGAGTGGTCACTATTGGTGCTTTTCAGTCAGACACCCCAAGGCCTGTGATGGTTTCACAATCACGATCAGGTTCCTTATGACGAAGACGATAGACGTTTTTCTTTATTTAGATCATTTGGATGCATATAGAGTGGATAATTGCAAAGAAATATGGCATAAAGCAGTGGTTGTCCTTACTCATGCTTAGTTCTCGCATCCTGATGGATTGAGTTATGAGGAGTTTTTTCAAAGAGATCAGAGTCTCTTTTGACGTGTGTTCGACAAGGAGCTCGGATTAGCAAAAAGGAAGCCGAAAATTTTGCTATTCGCGTTACATAGGTTAAGAGTGGCGTGGATACAATGAGAAAGTGGGAGAAAGCATCGGGTAATCCTAGTGAGTTAGAATCGACTTCAAGTATTGACACTTTATTAGGAAAATGGTTCGAACTTGTTGTGGCTTGGCGGTATGTCAACGTTGTTATGTTGTAGGTGTTGCTCAGGTGGAGCAATGTTTAAAGGTTGCTACTCAAGGTGGGATAGTGTAATGAAGAAGAGGGTTGGCATGGTCATGCATTAAGTTTAAGGTGGAGATTTGTGAGGTGTAAACCTTAATGCACGTGAATAAGTGTGATAAGAAGTGTTTACTAGGTGTTAGGATACCACGAATCATGCACCAGGTGCATGCATGGAACCAAGACAGTTTGAGGGATTTGTTTGGTGACTAAACAAAGGAGTTAGGAGAAGTTCTATACATGGCTGGAAAGCTTGACACCTCAACTATTAGTTGGAATCAGTTTCACTCAGTTTGGTAACCGTTTGATAGATCAAATGGGAGCTCAAAATTGCTGCAGCGGATTGGTCCAGTAACTTTGGTAGTTAGCATATATGATGTATATAAGCTGATTAAATCAGCATACTTCAATTATAATCACCTCCACAATCATGTAGCAATAAAGGATCTTTCTCCATAGTGCATGTAGGCTCGTTAGTGAGCCAAATCACTCTAAAAAACACTGCGTTCTTGTTTCTTCTTCATTCATAGATTAGGCATCATGCTTGCGTGTTTAGTTTTCAATTTGGTTTCTTGTTTCAATCTGCAATATGCCAATTTCCCATGACAAGAAGCATATCTCTTTGGATATGTGGTTCCTGAATCAATTGATATATACGAAGGGCTCCTATGATGAGCTGGTTGATGGCTCTATCACATCATTGACCTCTGAAACATATTCGGTCCCTATCTATAAAGTATGTCCTGATGCATTTACGATTATTTTTTAAAAATCCTCTAACCTATAGTGGCAAAGATGCCCGAATATTCTGATAAGGTAAATAGCTTCTCCTTCACTCTTCATTGTGCATTTGGGTTTAGGGATTTTCAGACTAAAATGATGATTATAATTAAAGAGGAAGTTGTAAGAGATGTAAACGTGGCACCATGCATTATTCATGGAGACTGAAAATATTTTTTCACGTCACCAGATGTGTAGTTAAGAGACACACATCCAATGATGATATTTTTTTGAGGGTGAAACCTACATATGTTGTAGATGATTTGTTTTTGGTGAATTTACAATATGTTCTGTGAAGTTGTTAGTTGAGAGAATGTTGGTTATATGTTGTTGGTACGGTGAATTGAAGCCTGTGTACTTATGATCAGCTAAAATGTTAGTTATATGTTCTTTTCGAAGTTAGCCTGTGCACTTATGATCATTTTATATGTATTGATAAGTTTGAGTGCTTATAATCAGTTAAAATATTGGTTATATGTTCTTTGTGAAGAGAAGCCTGTGTGCTTATGATCAATGTATATGTATTGATAAGCTTGTGTGCTTATGATTAGTTAACATGTTGGTTATTTGTTCTTTGTGAAGTGAAGCATGTGTGATCATGATCAATTTTTATGCACTGATAAGCTTGTGTGCTTATAATCAATTTAACTGTGGGAATATTGCTATTGGATCGCTTAAGTTGTACCTGATATTGAAATATACGTAAAATGAAAGAAAGTGTTACCAAATACCATGTTAGGAGACAAATACATCTTAATTTTGTCATCACATGTTTATTTTGGTGTCACACACACATTCTATAATAATTTTATAATCTAAGAGTGTAATATATGTTCGCTTATGCATGAGCCAAATTTTGTGCAAATCTTTTCATATCTTTGGTTAGGAGTCAAGTATAATCTCCTACGTGTGTGTGTGATTACTTATTAGTTGAAATGTGGAAGATTTGCTCTAATGTAGGATCCAAGTTGCAGATTGAGTTTCATAATCACACAATGATGATTTTATAAACTTAGAGTGGAATAACATAATTTAAACGTACTTACATCATGGGGCAAAGTGTTTACTTCTTAAACAATCACTTATTCATCCACAAAACATCTATAAGATTTTACCCCTTTCCATATTTGTATATACAAAAAAGCCTTCTTTCTTGCAAAATAGTCACCCTAAACTTCTTTCCTAAGGCTGAAATATTAAACATAGATCTATTTCCAACCTGCAAAATATATTCCATTCTTTCTACCCTTCCAAAACACCACACAATGTCTCAAATAAATCCTTCCATACTCTCTATGAGTTCTTCCAAGCAATCTTTTGCACTCTCCTGAATTAGATGCTCAATACTTGAGTGAAATAGCTCAAGTTCCACTTCCAAATCTGTAGGAAAAGTCTCTTCCTTTAATAATGCATTCTTTCCCAAGTGATGGATCTTGTAGTTATTTATTCCTTTGCAAACCAACACTTCCCTCATACATGCTTGTACGCTTGGAATATACTGCATTGAGTTTTTTGTGACAAAATTCTTCAAATGAATTGGTGACTGCTTGTAACAGTTCATCAACTGTTGCCTTTGCATTTTCACCTGTAATGATTCCAAAGACCTAAACCATTCTAGATCATTCACATTAAAATCTGGACTATTAGGAGGTTGAAATACTAATTGTATACTAAATCCATCTGAAGATGATGCCTCTCTCCACTCGGGATCACTATCATGATCTATGTGAGGCTTAGCATTATATTGTTGAATATATATTTATATACTTGCTCCACTTCGTAATTTAGCTTTTGTTATTGGTATCACCTAAAATAAATTATAATAAAAAGGATTTTTGCATGAATTTTAATTAAGGAGCTTTATTTTAGGTTTCATACTCAATGATGCATATAATCTGAAATTATACAGACATGATTGTGTCTGGGCAAGCGGGTGTAAGTGTGTTTTCGACAGTGATGTTGTCCTAAGTATGGTCAATACTTTGTACAACACTGGCACGTATCAGAATATGGAATTTGAATATTAATTGCAAGTTTAAACACACGGATTACTCAATCTTTCCACAAATTTAAATAAGTTTGTGGCGGTCTCATGGAATAAATATCACTAACTTGGAAAAAGTGATTACAAAAATAAATTCTAAGAGATGAAAATATTCCTTCCACTCTTCGAACGCAAAATCGGATAAAATCCAAATAATTTCCCAAATAAAAAATATAGACTATTAGATCTAAGCCTACTTTAAGTATGCACTTCGACTGTCTGTGAACAGTACACACAAAACATACGGGAAAATACTATACACTTAATGTTGAACAAAATATTACAACATTAGTGAAAACATTACAGGAGAAACCTAAATATAAACTCTAAGTGCATGTCTCTTTATTCTGTAGGATCTCTCCAAGTTGATCGATGATCTATGAGAGTTTTGATCTGTAACACTCCAAAAACTTCATGCCCAATATCCGATTCTTTTAAGCCCAATTTCTTAAGCCCATTAATAAAAAAAAAAGAAAATTCTCTACACACGTGAGGAGATCTGATTTATTTTTGTAAAGATTGCAAAATATTTTCAGATCATGTCTTCTCCTTATCACCCCACAAAATTAGGACAAGATTTTATCTTTCAAATATTTTCTATTCATAGCTTAGCTGCAAACGCGTTATTACTCCCCATCATATAATCTATTCTATTCTTCTCACGTAAACAGCAGCAACGCAAATTCTCTCTCTCCAGGTAAAACCTATTCTCACTTATCCTCCAAGAACGTATCGTTCTCTTTACGATTTCAGCCGTGCAATCAACTTCTTCTTTTCCTTCTTAATCAACTATGACCCTGTTCTTTTGTTTCATCCAAGAAGGAATAATTTCAGCAATCGTTTTAATATTTTATCTTCGTCCTTACACTATGAGTCGCGAAATTTAGTTTCTTGTCGAGTTTTAGAAACACGTTTTTGATCGTTCTTCCTTCTGTTATTATGAGTATACGCAGCAAGGGTAGGGCAAGTTAGAGGAGATCGGAGTATTCGTCTTGCTAGATCAAGTGTTTAAGGTGGGATTTAATTATGTGTTATTTATTTATTTAAAACCCTATATGTTGTGATTATACATGAACATGCTATGTTATTCATGAATTATTAAGTACAAGTCAAGGGTATTGAATCGTGATGCTTGCCAACATGGGTATTGAACCGGAAGGTGCTTACCAACATGGGTATTGAACCGAAAGGTGCTTACCAATATGATATTAAGTTTCAAGTTACAAGTGTAAGACTTTCAATTTCACTCGTTGTAGTGTTTGAATAATGAATGGTGCATAATTTATTTCACTGAGCGTGTGGTTGCTCACTCCCTACGATTTACCCCCTTTTCAGGTTAGCGTGGCGGTAGCGTACTCGTGGCGGGTGTTGGCAAGAGAAGATGAATGAATTATGATAATTTCTGAAGTTTGCATTTGTCTTATTTTATGTTCGAACATGAAGTAATTTGTTAGAAACCTGTGTTACCCTTTAAGTTGCGAGACAAATCGAACGCTGAGCAAATTTGACTTAAAATAAGTCATGCAAGCGGTTGCACTTGGAACTGAAATATCTCCACCTTGTGTAGCTTCTTTTATTTATTATGTATTATTTTTATTTTGATGCATGTCGGTTACTGCACGAGTAGTATTCTTTATAATTTGTGTAATCTGTGAAGTCTGCAGCATGATTGTAAACTTGAAAAGAATTAGGAATTGGCATTGGATTACAGTTTAGTGAGGAGTTAAACAATTAACACATGGTTTTAGATGTTGGAATTAAGTTTGCTGCCTATTTCTTATTGACAGCATGCATGTTAATATTTGACATACTCGTGTTTAGTTAGTATTGATGAAAAGAATTAGTAATAAATTCTGTGGTGATCGGTAGTTGTCAGATGTTGAGGAACTCATGCTGTAAACTTGGTTTCTATGACAAATTGTGGGGCTAGTTGGAGTATGGACTAATAATTGAGGTGTACTTAGAGGTACAATACAGATATGCATGCCACATGTATCTTCTTTTCATATTTTGAAATCAAAGGACGTAGTGGAGCTGTTGTGTAACAGGTTTTTTTCTTCTTTTGGGGTTGACTTTCTTTTGAATTTATATTTCCCAATAGCATGAAATGGTGGTCGGTACATTTGTATTTTAAGCTTTTATGTTATGAGCTAGGGAGATTAAACTTGTAGTCCTCCTCTTCAAAGAGGTTTCTGCAGTGAATGTTTTACCTCTTCAAATTGAGTCCTAGAAACTTACAGGACTAAAGTCTTTATTTAAATTCTTTTACTTAAATTAATTGTTTAAAGTTGCTGAATGCTTAAAGGACCTGCCTTTTTCTTAATTTCTCTTATTTGAATTTATTTGTTAAAAATTTATAGGACCAGTTCATTATTTAATATCCTTTGTCTATGCGTTATTACTTATTTGATTATTTAAATGTTTTGGGTCATGCCCTATCTAAATTATTTAAAAGAATAAATGTAAAATCTCCTTATTTTAAAAAAATGGGGTGTGACAGTTTGGTATCAGAGCAGGTATGCGATTCTGCATACTTGTTCAAAAAAAAAAAATTATCTTCCGCATATGCATAAGTAAATGATTTATTTGCTATGAAAATATACATGAATAATTTTAAAAATAATTAAGTCTCTTGCTACGCATCCACCGAGTATGACGCCCACGCCAAACAAGGTATGAAGTATTTAAAATTTGCAATTATGATTACATGTGAAATTATGTACAAGTTAGGTTTTATTATTTCATGTGAATAAATTTATGAATTACTATGCAAGATAGTCTGTTCTTACATGATAAGTGGAACTGTGTATTGGTAGATGAACAATTTAGCTAGACAACAAGCTTACAGAAATTATCAGCGTGATCCGCGCCATGATTTGGCAACACACATTGCTATAATGCTGCAAGAATGGAGAGAAGTTCGAGGTTATGGAGACGGAATTACTAACTATTGGGCTTGTATGAAGCTAATTAACACTCTACCCCTAGCGTGGAGGGAGGTCGCCTATCCTATTTTCACGGCTGGGCTGCGACACAATATGACTTAAGAGGTTCCACGAACAAGCTATCCTATGTTCACTGCACAGTTGTTCGAGAGAGTGGTCCGCTTCCAACCACCACCTCCTGGACACATCGTAGATGCTCAGGAGAATGCTTTGACCGAGGGATTATATGGAATTCCTGATGAAGAAGAACATGAAGAAGACCCTGAAGAGGATCCTGAGGAGAATGTTGAATAAATTCATGCCAGCAATTATTTTAGCTTCAGTATTATTTATCAATAACCTTATGATGGGAGATTTGACTTTTACCTTTAATATTTGATATCTATGATATTCATTTTGAGATGATTCTCTATTTACGACACGAATGGAATCATTATTATTATTAGTTTCCCTTCTAATTAAGAGCTTTCATCATTTAAATTGTTTTGTAGACATGTTATGACATGCCTTATAATTATGATTACTGATCATCATCCTGAGCTAGTACTAAATAATTGTGTATTGATGATTGAAGGATGCCTCCGAGAAGAGCGCCTCAGGTTAACAATGTTCAGGTCAACGACAACCACGCAAACGATAACCAAGCAAATGAGAACCAGGCGAATAACAATCCGCAACCAGCAGTGAATGAAGAAGCTTATGCCAGGGTGATGCAGCAGTTCCGGTCCTACACGCCGCATATCTTCAAGGGACGTGAGGGACCCGAGTATGTGGAAGAGTGGTTGAGATCACTCGAAAAGACTTTTCGAGTCATGAGGTGCAACGAACGTTTCCGCATCTACTGTGCGCAATACCAATTCGCAGAAGATGCAGATCATTGGTGGGATTCATACTGGAGAATGAGACCTGATGAGGACCCTAAAGCTATCACATGGGAGGCATTTAAGAGAATAGTGCTGGAGAACTACTATCCGCGGACCCACCGAGCTAAAGTAGAACGCGAGTTCTACGATTACAAGCAAGGAAATCAAACGGTGGTTGATTACGAGAGGCGATTTAATCAAATGAGCCGGGCAGCACCACAGCTAGTAGATACTGAAGAGAAACGAGCTCAGAAGTTGGTGGACGGCCTGCGCCAAGACATTCAGGATGCTATGGCTTCTCTGCCTGAGATGGGATATGCCGAGACCTTTCAGAGGGCTCAAAAGATAGAAGCTTGTTTTGAGAGGGGACGTGCTAATCATAGGTCGATGGAGAACTCAGGTAAAATAAAGTGGGAGAGCTCCAGCTCTAGAGGAAACAACAACAAACAGCCAAGGGCCAACACTAATCCGCCCCTAAATGCTCAGAACACAAAATCGCTTTGCCCGAAATGTGAGAAGAGACACGATGGTGAATGCCTTAGAGGTCAGGGAAGATGCTTCAGATGCCACGAGGTCGGGCACAGAATTCAAGATTGCACCAAACCACGTAACTATGTGCCGGATAGAAGGGGACCGCCTGTAAGAGGGAATCAAAGACACGCTACCGGAGGTCAAGGAAGAGTCTTTGCCATGAACCAGAATGAAGAGGATAAGGAACAAGGAGTCGCTACAGGTACTTTATCAGTGGGTAACTCCCGAGCTTTCACATTGTTTGATACTGGTGCATCACATTCTTTCATATCTGCTAAATATTGTCGTAAGATTCGTTGCGAACAAATCAAGAGTGACGAGCCCCTTGAGATTAGTCTGCCTTCGGGAGAGAAGATTCTCACGCATTCATTAGTAGATAGCCTCGACGTATACATTGAAGAAATCAACTTTAGCACCAAACCCTATGTTATAGACATGCATGGGTTCGATTTGATACTAGGAATGGATTGGCTTACACGCCATCGAGCCATCTTCAGGTGCAAGGAGCGAGAAGTGATCTTAACGGTACCAGAATCCAAGAAAGAAATTGTATACAAGATCAAAAGTGGTGTGATACCCCGAGTTTTGTCTGCTGCGAAAGCGGCAAAGATGCTTAAGAAGAAGTCGTGTCAAGGATACTTAGTGAACATTGTAGACTCTAAGATCTCGGAAGTGTCACCCAGCAACATACCAGTAGTGCGAGGCTTTCTAGATGTCTTTCCGGAGGAATTGCCAGGGATACCACCGAACCGCCAAGTAGAATTTTCGATAGACCTACTTCCTGGATCAGCACCAGTTTCCAAGGCCCCTTACAGAATGGCACCCATGGAACTACAAGAGCTGAAGATTCAACTGCAAGAGCTTCTGAACTTGGGATTTATTCGCCCAAGCGTATCACCATGGGGAGCACCGGTTCTATTTGTCAAGAAGAAGGACGGTTCGATGAGAATGTGTATTGATTACCGTGAGCTCAACCGACGCACAGTGAAGAACAAATATCCCTTACCGAGAATCGAAGTCCTATTTGATCAACTTGAAGGAGCTAGTACCTTTTCCAAGATTGACTTGAGATCCGGATACCACCAGTTGAGAGTGAAAGAGACGGATATTTCTAAGACGGCTTTTAGGACCCGGTATGGACATTACGAGTTCGTTGTAATGCCATTTGGCTTAAGTAATGCACCTGCTGTGTTTATGGACCTAATGAATCGAGTTTTCCACCAGTATCTCGATCAGTTTGTCATAGTCTTCATTGATGACATTCTGGTCTACTCGAAGGACGAAACACAACATGAGGAACACTTGAGATTAGTATTTGAAACACTTCGCAAGGAGAAGCTGTACGCGAAGTTTAAGAAATGTGAATTTTGGTTGAACCAAGTCGCCTTTCTTGGACACGTGGTGACATCGCAAGGAATCGAGGTGGATCCATCGAAGATTGAAGCTGTGAATCAATGGAGGACGCCATCAAATGTACAAGAAATTCAAAGTTTCTTAGGACTAGCGGGCTATTACCGGAGGTTTATAGAGGGATTTTCAAAGATAGCCAGTCCTTTGACGCGCTTGACCCGAAAAGGCGAAAAGTTTGTTTGGTCTGAGAAGTGTGAAGAGAGTTTTCAAAAATTGAAGCGTGACTTGACCACAGCACCAGTCTTGACGATACCTAATCCAAACGAAGAATTCACTGTCTACAGCGATGCATCAAAACAAGGACTTGGATGTGTTTTGATGCAACATGGAAAGGTTATTGCATACGCTTCCAGACAGTTGAGGCCGCATGAGGTGAACTACCCTACGCATGATTTGGAGTTGGCAGCAGTTGTGTATTGATGAGTGATATTTTCACCTAGATTTTAGTGTCTTTTTATATGTGTTTTCGTATGATTTTATCCGTATTTTATGTGTTATTTGGTTGTGTTTTGTGTTTTTATGTAAATGTGTCTAAATGAGCTTAAACATATGATTTTTAGGTAAAAATGGATCCTAGACGTGATAAGGAAGATGTAGAAAAAAGCGGATCTCAATTCGGAGTTGAAATGAGGGAGAATGAGTCAAATCAAGCAAAATGCTGAAAAAACGCACGTCCAACTTGTGTAATTTTTCTGTACTCTTGTGGAGCTCAAAACTAGAAGTGTAATACATGGTTGGAAAGCCATAGAAAAGAGGATTATTTTTGTATGAGAAACACTTCAATTGGAGCCGAAACGAGAAAGTTATGATTAAAATGGTGACGTCGCGCAAGCTGTTCCTACTCAGCACGGTTGTGCTACTTTGCATGACTTGTTACACCCTCAAATATTGGAAGTTTAGTCAGATCTTTATATTGATAGAAAGCCAAAGAAAAGAGGATCATATGAGCGTAAGAATTACTCAAATCAGAGATCGGATGTGGAAGTTATGCGCGAAACGGTGAGACTGCGCAGCCCGTGTTACGCAACACGACCCGTGTTACGCAACACGGCCCTGTAAGCCCTGGCCGTTTTCTGACATCAGAAATGCCTACACGGCCACCCTGTGGTCGTGTTGCAGCACACGAGTCGTGTTGCTGCAGCATCAGAAACACATCAGAATCCTTCTAGAAGCCTCCCAAGGGGTATAAATACCCAATACTTCAATATGTGAAAAAAAAGATCCGAATTCCAACCCTTCTACACACACCTCACACACCATTTCCTCCATTCTTCACCTTCACCTTCATCCATTCTTCATCCTTTGGATCTTCCTTCATCCAACCATCAAATCCTTCATCCAAGTAGCTAGAGAAGCAAGGAAGATAGGTGAATTGCAAGGGGGAGAAGAAGATCACCATTGGAGACATCCAAGGGAGTTTTCATCTAAACTTTGTATTGAAACCTATTGTTTATCATGTTTTGTAAGGAATTTAATGTCTATGTTAATTTTCTTATGGATATGAGAGGCTAATCTCCCTTGTAAGATTAGCAATATGAATTGTGTTGGATAATTTTTGGTATTTTGCAATTGAAGGATTATGTTGATTGGGTTAATTGATTTTCTATCATTGATGCTTTAGATCTTGAGGTTTATGATGATTTGTGTGTTTAATTGTTTTAAGCATGTGATTAGATTGAGAAGTCAATTGCATATTTAGGATAATTAAGTGAATCATTTCATCAAACACTTCATGTGCATTATAGATTGTGAAGAGATTGAGAAGTCCTTCATAGTTTAGAACCCTTTGATAGAACATGTGATTAGTTAGATTGAGAAGTCAATTGATTATGTGAAGGGACTCTCATTTCAAGCTTAGTACCTAGTTGGAATTGTTTGAGTGAGAACCAATCCAATGAATGTCATTCCATATCCTATTCATTCCGAGAGGGAGTTTAGGTGATCTTAGTGTTGACCCTTAGCCTTTTTCCCATGACACATATGAATTCATTGCATGATACCTAGATTTTCCATGCTTTAAGTATTGTTAATCTCATCTCTATCTACTTGGCTCATTCATCCATCTTCCATTCATCTATCCTTTTATTTTATTGTCATTTCTTGATTATCTCCCCTTCTCGTTCATCTCTATAATACTATGACAAACACGAGATCGCTTAGACCCTAGTACCTTCCTCCCTGTGGTTCGATAAATTCTTTAATTGGTCATTACCCACTATATTATGGCTAATCAAATGGCGCCGTTGCCGGGGAGGCAACGGTTGCTAGCGGTTTAACGAAGGAGTGTTTCGATTGGTATTAATAGAGATATTTTTATTGCTTTTTATTATTTGCTTTGGAAAATTTTTGATCTCACTTGTTCGTTTTGATAGGTACTTGACACTACCTTGAGAGAAGAGGAAGGGGGATCAAAGCCAAAAATAGCAAGTTTGAGAAGAATTGTAGTAAGCCTTGAGAAGAGTATTTAAATGGATGGTTGGAACCAATTCACAAATGTCTTTGGGGATCAATTTGCAAGGGTTCCACCTCCACAATCAAGAGGCTACATGAATGAGAGCAACTATGGGTACAACTTCCAAATGAATCAAGATAGCTCTCAATACTACAATCAAAGAAGAAATGGAGAATGGCAACAAGCTTACAATGGAAATACATTCCACCCTTATCAAGCATACACTTATTCTCCACCAAATCCCAACACCAACACGTCTCCTCCATTTCAAAACTACGCCTTACTTGAATTACATAGAAGAAGTGCTCAAGGAAGTGATGAAGGTCAAGATTCTCAATCAAGTTTTCTTCAAAATGAATCCTCTAAGATAATTACCCAAGTTACTTTGGAAGTGACAAGACAAATAAGGATGATGAATCAAGGTGCTTATGGTCAAGTCTTGTCTAATTCAAGTTTGGGGGGTGCTCAAAATGTGCAAGGTGTGTCGATTCCTAGTCCTATGGAGCAAGAAGAGTGGAGGATGCCTACGCATCAAGTAGGAGATGTTTCTTTCATGGGAGTGGATGATTTCCAAGGAAATTTTCAACATAACTATGAAGGAAGTTTTCATGGGAATTATCCACCAATTCAAGAATGGAATTGTGACAACCAAGAGGGAGGAGACTTTCAACAAGTCGAAGAAGAAAAATCGTCTGTAGACGTCTTGATTGAGAAGATGATAGCAAACCTTGAAGAGCGCAAGAAAAGAGATGAAGCTAGTTTTGAAGAATGGAAGAAAAGAAATGAAGCAAGATTTGAAGAAATGAAGAAAAGAAATGAGGCAGATGAGAAGAGGTTTGAAGCCTTGGAGCATCAAGTAAGCCAAATTGTAAGTGCTTTGAACAATTTTTAACAAGTTGAAGAATTGGAAGAGAAGAGCAAAGTTGAAGAAGAGTTGGAAGAAGAAAAGAATCTGGGGGATGAAGAATCAAATGAGGTATTTGAAGAGCATATTGAGACAAGTGATGTTGATGAAGAGAAACAAAGTCAAGAAGCAAATGATGATGACTTGAAGAGTGAAATGAGCATTTCTAAACCTTTAAACTCTTTAAGTTGCCTTGAACTTGATAATATTGTTTACATTGACTTTGTCTTACCCATTGATTTTTCTCATATCCTTAGAAACAAAAGAGAACTCGAAGAGATGTTGGGGGTCTATTTGGTAAGGAGGAATAAGTGGTGTTCAAGAATGAAGAGGGCAATGGAGTGTAAGCTCAAGATAGTCGAATTTTTGAAGCCATGCTTGAAGGATGCGACTGAGGTCGTCACTTGCCACAAATGCCTAATAGAGGAAGAAGCACAACGGTTAAAATTCGATGGCAAGGACGAAAGATATCTGTGGCCATTCCGATGAGTTCTCCATATCCCGTCCGGCTTGAAGACGTTAAACTTAGCGCTAGATGGGAGGCAACCCATCATTACCTTTTATTGCTTTATTTAATGCTTTCAATAAGGTTGATGGATTTGTTTGTTTGCATTTTTGGCATGTAGATTGATTGTGTTCATGAGGAGAATGTGTATTGGAGAAACGATAAGTGCTTGATTTGAAGTGTGAAAGTAAGTCACACCACTTTTTGCAAACTTACCTCGAAACTCTTATTTCAATTTAAGTTTGGGGGGATATGGCATGGTGTGACATACTTTGTTTTGAAGCCATATACTTTTCGTGTTTTTGGGCTAATTTTGAATTTTTCTCATGAGCATTGGTTTGATTTTGGTATGATTGGTCGTGTTGAAGTGCATGATAGTCCATATTTTTAATGAAATTGTTGAGCTAATGGTTTTGTTGAGCATGTATGAAGGGTATTGGAAGCACGAATTGAGCTCGGAGCTAACAACTTCCACTATCAAATGCTTATTGAGGGAGTTCATTCTACACCCTACCACTTTTATGTGCTTAGCATAATTTGATTTGATTTGTATTGATGTGATTAGCATGCTACTTAATTTGTTATGTTTTAGGATGTTTACTTTTCGTAAGTTAGGATTTCCTTTTCAATAAAGGTTGGGATGATTGTAAGCTTTATTGATTATGGATGTTATGAATGTGTGCTTCATTGTTTTATGATGGTGATTTTTATTCTTGCATGTTATGTGTTTTTGGTTATTTCTTGTTTGTTGAGTCTTTATTTTATATTTCGTGTGCATTTTTATTCTTGTTTAGGGAGTGTTTGGTGGATTGTTTTTGGGATGTCGTGAGTCATTTTTGAATATGAGTGATGATATGTTGTGGTAATAAGTGATGACAAGTTATGATTAAGAATCTCTACACTTTCGAATTGTGACATGTTTTATTTAACTTGTTCAATTTAGAGATGAATGTGGTGTAATAAGTTTCTTAAGGTCCAATGCATAAGCTTGTGAGCATTTGAACTTCAACCGTGCATACATGGTATTTTCTTCATGAGTGGATTGGTTGTGTTTGATAAGCTAGAACTTGCTCAAGGACTATAGGAACGAGCCCGATTTGTGGAGATTAGTGACATGATCTAAGGCCATCCTTGTTATTATAGTCATTACCATATATTTTCCTACCATGAACATCATCCCTAGTCAACCACTTTGAGCCTTAAAGCCTACTTATTGTGATATAAGTACATTACAAGCCATGATTACCCACTTAAGCCTTACATATATACCATTTGTGTGGGTGATTGAGGAGATGGTAACTAGAAAGGTTTGATAAGGAAGTAAAAGAAAAAAAGGGAAATGGTAAACAAGCAAGAAAAAGGATGAAAAAGAGCACAAGAAAGAATGGACATGCAACCTCAAAACAAGAAAATGAGCAAAGCAATAACAATATGCTCAAGTACTTAAAAGTTCAAAGAAGGAAGCAGGCATTAAAAGAAGCTCAAAATCTAAGAAAATTTGATGATTAGTGCTTGTGATTACCAAAGTTGAGAAAGGAAGAAAGAAAAGTGGAGAAGTTGAGGAAGTTGATCATCTCTTCGATTACTTACACTTGTTAGTCACTATTATCCATACTCTTCCTACCCTACCAAAGAGCCTATCATTACATCCTTAATAAAAGACCTTTTTGATCACTAATGAAAACTTTGGTGGTTTGTGAATGTAGTCCACAAGCAAGCTTATAGCGAGTCGAGCCAATCGATTGATGAGTGTTGATTTACCTTACTTTAAAGAGTGTTGAGTGACATTTATAACCTATGTGAGGCTTGAACCAAAAAGAGACTATATTACACTAATATTCTCTTGTGATTGAATTTGTTAATTCTTCATGTCATGAATCTAATGTTGTAGGATGCCTTAGCATAGTTTGTAATTCTTATTATTATTGATGTGTTGTTACTTATGTTCGTTTAGTCTTTTCCTAGGTGAAAATCACTCTCCTTGGTTTATCATTTTCGTTGTGCGGGGACGCACAACACTTTAAGTTTGGGGGTGTGATGAGTGATATTTTCACCTAGATTTTAGTGTCTTTTTATATGTGTTTTCGTATGATTTTATCCGTATTTTATGTGTTATTTGGTTGTGTTTTGTGTTTTTATGTAAATGTGTGTAAATGAGCTTAAACATATGATTTTTAGGTAAAAATGGATCCTAGACGTGATAAGGAAGATGTAGAAAAAAGCGGATCTCAATTCGGAGTTGAAACGAGGGAGAATGAGTCAAATCAAGCAAAATGCTGAAAAAACGCACGTCCAACTTGTGTAATTTTTCTGTACTCTTGTGGAGCTCAAAACTAGAAGTGTAATACATGGTTGGAAAGCCATAGAAAAGAGGATTATTTTTGTATGAGAAACACTTCAATTGGAGCCGAAACGAGAAAGTTATGATTAAAATGGTGACGTCGCGCAAGCTGTTCCTACTCAGCACGGTTGTGCTACTTTGCATGACTTGTTACACCCTCAAATATTGGAAGTTTAGTCAGATCTTTATATTGATAGAAAGCCAAAGAAAAGAGGATCATATGAGCGCAAGAATTACTCAAATCAGAGATCGGATGTGGAAGTTATGCGCGAAACGGTGAGACTGCGCAGCCCGTGTTACGCAACACGACCCGTGTTACGCAACACGGCCCTGTAAGCCCTGACCGTTTTCTGACATCAGAAATGCCTACACGGCCACCCTGTGGTCGTGTTGCAGCACACGAGTCGTGTTGCTGCAGCATCAGAAACACATCAGAATCCTTCTAGAAGCCTCCCAAGGGGTATAAATACCCAATACTTCAATATGTGAAAAAAAGATCCGAATTCCAACCCTTCTACACACACCTCACTCACCATTTCCTCCATTCTTCACCTTCACCTTCATCCATTCTTCATCCTTTGGATCTTCCTTCATCCAACCATCAAATCCTTCATCCAAGTAGCTAGAGAAGCAAGGAAGAGAGGTGAATTGCAAGGGGGAGAAGAAGATCACCATTGGAGACATCCAAGGGAGTTTTCATCTAAACTTTGTATTGAAACCTATTGTTTATCATGTTTTGTAAGGAATTTAATGTCTATGTTAATTTTCTTATGGATATGAGAGGCTAATCTCCCTTGTAAGATTAGCAATATGAATTGTGTTGGATAATTTTTGGTATTTTGCAATTGAAGGATTATGTTGATTGGGTTAATTGATTTTCTATCATTGATGCTTTAGATCTTGAGGTTTATGATGATTTGTGTGTTTAATTGTTTTAAGCATGTGATTAGATTGAGAAGTCAATTGCATATTTAGGATAATTAAGTGAATCATTTCATCAAACACTTCATGTGCATTATAGATTGTGAAGAGATTGAGAAGTCCTTCATAGTTTAGAACCCTTTGATAGAACATGTGATTAGTTAGATTGAGAAGTCAATTGATTATGTGAAGGGACTCTCATTTCAAGCTTAGTACCTAGTTGGAATTGTTTGAGTGAGAACCAATCCAATGAATGTCATTCCATATCCTATTCATTCCGAGAGGGAGTTTAGGTGATCTTAGTGTTGACCCTTAGCCTTTTTCCCATGACACATATGAATTCATTGCATGATACCTAGATTTTCCATGCTTTAAGTATTGTTAATCTCATCTCTATCTACTTGGCTCATTCATCCATCTTCCATTCATCTATCCTTTTATTTTATTGTCATTTCTTGATTATCTCCCCTTCTCGTTCATCTCTATAATACTATGACAAACACGAGATCGCTTAGACCCTAGTACCTTCCTCCCTGTGGTTCGATAAATTCTTTAATTGGTCATTACCCACTATATTATGGCTAATCATGCATGCCTTGAAGATTTGGCGACACTACCTTTATGGAGGAAGATGTGTGATCTTCACGGACCACAAGAGCCTGAAATACTTTTTCACTCAAAAAGAGCTCAACATGAGACAGCGAAGATGGTTAGAATTGGTGAAGGACTATGATTGCTCCATTGAGTACCATCCAGGCAAGGCTAACGTGGTAGCTGAAGCATTGAGCCGAAAAACTAAAATGGAGCTTAGTAGTTTACATACCAAGCATGAGGAGTTGATCAAGGAATTCGCCAAGATGCAAATCGAGTTGGTGACATCACCCCCCGGCACAAGAGCGATCATGGCGTCGTTAGATATTCTACCAAGTTTGAAAATAGAGATAAAGGGAGCTCAAGAACAAGATCACTTTTTGCAAGGAATGAGGAAGAAGGCACAAGGAGGCGAATACAATAGCTTCAAGGTGGATGACGAGGGAGTGTTGACTCTAAACGGAAGAATATGTGTTCCAATGGTTGAAGAATTAAGAGAGAAGATTTTAGGAGAGGCACATGGAGCTCCATACACCGCTCATCCGGGAGGAACAAAGATGTATCAAGATTTGAAAGAGGTTTTGGTGGAGAAGTATGAAGCGAGATATTGGATATTTCGTTGAAAGATGTTTAACTTGCCAACAAGTTAAGATTGAACACCAGCGACCAGCCGGAAAGCTTAAACCACTCGAGATTCCCGAGTGGAAATGGGAGCAAATTGCCATGGATTTCGTTGTGGGACTACCAAGATCGTCAAAGGGAAGCCACGCCATTTGGGTCATTGTTGATCGATTGACTAAATCGGCGCATTTTCTACCAGTGAAAATGACATTGAAGATGGAGCAGTTCGCTCAGTTATATGTTCAAGAAATAGTAAGGCTTCATGGTGTACCAATTTCAATAGTGTCTGATAGAGACGCACGCTTCACTTCGAGATTTTGGGAAAGTCTGCACAAGACCATGGGGACAAGATTAAATTTTAGCACTGCCTATCACCCACAAACTGATGGACAGTCGGAAAGAACAATATAAATTTTGGAAGATATGCTAAGAGCTTGTACCCTTGACTTAGACGAAGCATGGGAGAAGTTTTTACCTTTGGTCGAGTTTGCATACAACAACAGCTATCAAGCGACCATCAAGATGGCCCCTTATGAAGCACTTTATGGAAGGAAGAATAGATCACCATTATATTGGGACGACGTTGGTGAGAAGGCTGTCCTAGGCCCCAAAATGATAGAAGAAGCCGTGGACAAGATTAGAATCATACGAGAAATAATCAAGTCTGCCCAAGATAGACAGAAGTCTTACGCTGATCAAAGAATAAGAGACTTGTATTTTGAAGTCGGAGACCATGTTTTTCTAAAAGTGGCTCCCACGAAGGGTGTCATACGATTCGGAAGAGGGAAACTAAGGCCCCGTTTTGTCAGACCATTTCAAATTCTCGAACGAGTCGGGGATCTAGCCTACCGTTTGGCTTTACCACCCGAGTTATCCTCAATTCATAATGTTTTTCACATTTCGATGTTGAGGAAATATGTTCATGATCCTAGCCATGTTGTAAATTTCTCGACATTGGAGATTGGCAAGGACTTAACATACGAAGAGGAACCTATGGAAGTCTTGGAACGAAAGACCCAAAGGATTCGAAACCATGACGTGCCGTTCATTAAAGTGCAATGGACCCGACACACTCAAGATGAGGCTACGTGGGAACGCGAGGATGAGATACAAGCCAAATACCCCTCTTTCGTCACGGGTAACATTTATGTCTTTACGATTAGAATTTCGAGGACGGAATTTTTATTAGTAGGGAGGGGTGTAACACTCCAAAAACTTCATGCCCAATATCCGATTCTTTTAAGCCCAATTTCTTAAGCCCATTAATAAAAAATAAAAAAAATCTCTACACACGTGAGGAGATCTGATTTATTTTTGTAAAGATTGCAAAATATTTTCAGATCATGTCTTCTCCTTATCACCCCACAAAATTAGGACAAGATTTTATCTTTCAAATATTTTCTATTCATATCTTAGCTGCAAACGCGTTATTACTCCCCATCATATAATCTATTCTATTCTTCTCACGTAAACAGCAGCAACGCAAATTCTCTCTCTCTAGGTAAAACCTATTCTCACTTATCCTCCAAGAACGTATCGTTCTCTTTACGATTTCAGCCGTGCAATCAACTTCTTCTTTTCCTTCTTAATCAACTATGACCCTGTTCTTTTGTTTCATCCAAGAAGGAATAATTTCAGCAATCGTTTCAATATTTTATCTTAGTCCTTACACTATGAGTCGCAAAATTTAGTTTCTTGTCGAGTTTTAGAAACACATTTTTGATTGTTCTTCCTTCTGTTATTGTGAGTATAGGCAGCAAGGGTAGGGCAAGTTAGAGGAGATCGGAGTATTCGTCTTGCTAGATCAAGTGTTTAAGGTGAGATTTAATTATGTGTTATTTATTTATTTAAAACCCTATATGTTGTGATTATACATGAACATGCTATGTTATTCATGAATTATTAAGTACAAGTCAAGGGTATTGAATCGCGATGCTTGCCAACATGGGTATTGAACCGGAAGGTGCTTACCAACATGGGTATTGAACCGAAAGGTGCTTACCAATATGATATTAAGTTTCAAGTTACAAGTGTAAGACTTTCAATTTCACTCGTTGTAGTGTTTGAATAATGAATGGTGCATAATTTATTTCACTGAGCGTGTGGTTGCTCACTCCCTACGATTTACCCCCTTTTCAGGTTAGCGTGGCGGTAGCGTACTCGTGGCGGGTGTTGGCAAGAGAAGATGAATGAATTATGATAATTTCTGAAGTTTGCATTTGTCTTATTTTATGTTCGAACATGAAGTAATTTTTTAGAAACCTGTGTTACCCTTTAAGTTGCGAGACAAATCGAACGCTGAGCAAATTTGACTTAAAATAAGTCATGCAAGCGGTTGCACTTGGAACTGAAATATCTCCACCTTGTGTAGCTTCTTTTATTTATTATGTCCTATTTTTATTTTGATGCATGTCGGTTACTGCACGAGTAGTATTCTTTATAATTTGTGTAATCTGTGAAGTCTGCAGCATGATTGTAAACTTGAAAAGAATTAGGAATTGGCATTGGATTATAGTGAGGAGTTAAACAATTAACACATGGTTTTAGATGTTGGAATTAAGTTTGCTGCCTATTTCTTATTGACAGCATGCATGTTAATATTTGACATACTCGTGTTTAGTTAGTATTGATGAAAAGAATTAGTAATAAATTCTGTGGTGATCGGTAGTTGTCAGATGTTGAGGAACTCATGTTGTAAACTTGGTTTCTATGACAAATTGTGGGGCTAGTTGGAGTATGGACTAATAATTGAGGTGTACTTAGAGGTACAATACAGATATGCATGCCACATGTATCTTCTTTTCATATTTTGAAATCAAAGGACGTAGTGGAGCTGTTGTGTAACAGGTTTTTTTCTTCTTTTGGGGTTGACTTTCTTTTGAATTTATATATCCCAATAGCACGAAATGGTGGTCGGTACATTTGTATTTTAAGCTTTTATGTTATGTGCTAGGGAGATTAAACTTGTAGTCCTCCTCTTCAAAGAGGTTTCTGCAGTGAATGTTTTACCTCTTCAAATTGAGTCCTAGAAACTTACAGGACCAAAGTCTTTATTTAAATTCTTATACTTAAATTAATTGTTTAAAGTTGCTGAACACTTAAAGGACCTGCCTTTTTCTTAATTTCTCTTATTTGAATTTATTTGTTAAAAATTTATAGGACCAGTTCATTATTTAATATCCTTTGTCTATGCGTTATTACTTATTTGATTATTTAAATGTTTTGGGTCATGCCCTATCTAAATTATTTAAAAGAATAAATGTAAAATCTCCTTATTTTAAAAAAATGGGGTGTGACATGATCATCCATCAGTTTCTATAAATACTGGTGGAAATGATGCTGAGTCAAATGAGCGGTCCACTAAGAGATATCTAAACCACCCATGATAGCAAATGAGCGGTCCACTAGGAGATATCTAAGCCACCCATGATTGATGAAATAATCGCCCAGTACTTCGGGTAGTTATTATCAGCTTCTAGATCCTTCTAGGACTCTAGATCTTTTCAAGACATTTTCAGGCTTGTGTTTGACTTCAATTCTGCATCCAACATGTACAGCTCTCAACTGCTACAATCTTGAAAGCAACACTAAACACAACACAAGTCGAACAACACACATGTGTTAGTGGTCAATTAAAATAATAGGTGGAGAATTGATGTGATTCCAGATATGATGACACTGGTCTTAAAAATTCACATCATCAATCTCCCCCAATCACATTTATCCGCAACCACATAACCTGATGCAAGGAAAATAAGGCAAAGCAAGATAACCATGTAATACATCAAATGTTAGTTCGACAGTTGTGCAAATAACTAAGCACTCTAGAGTATGAGCATAATTACCAAAGTGGTAATCAAAATAAACTACTAAATCAAAGAAGTTCCTGTGCTTAGTTCAGAACTAAATAAAAACAAACTAAAAACATAAGAATCTAACAAGTTCAGCAGAAATTAAAGAAAATATCAGTTTAACAGACCAATCATCAAAATAGTTAGAGGGGTTAGTAAATAACTTTACCAAGGTTAAAGGGCAAGTTCCTTCGTTAAAATTTTGTCAAGATTTTTTTAAATATTTTAATTTATTTAATATTTCATTATTCTAAATATATTTATAAATTAAAAAAATTTGTGTGGAACCATTTATTTATTTTTTATTTAATACAACTTTTTACTAAAAAAAATTATATTGTTGTTTGTTATAATTTATTTACAAAATAGTTTAATTAGATAAATATAATTTCTTTTAAATCAAATATCACTTTTATTAAGATTATTGATATTTTTTATTTGTATCACAAAATTTATTTCATTAAATAATCTAATGCAAGACTTATATAAAATTAAACTTTTTTCATTAAAAATATTAATCAAAATTTTAAATAGATTATTAATTTAAAAATTAATTAAATGATTCCGTATGCAGACGTCTGTCTAAGTAACTTGCAGTTATTATATTTATTTCATCCAACCATTCCTTTATTTTTGTGGAAATCTAACGGTTGTTGTGATATTCTATCATATATGACCAAGGTCACATATTGTAAAAAGATAAAATATTTACTATATGTACACCTTTTTATCATTAGACCCTTTTAAATTTTAATTATTTAATAAATTCATCTATTAATATTCCGACGAAATCAATCAGCAACGATGGGTAAAGACGATAGGATTTTCCAGCATGTTTAAAATATCGTCTAAGTCCAGCCTTCCACCCCACATTCTAGTTGGGTGCGCCGGATATACTAAAAAATTCTACCGTCTTTGTCCCGGATAATTTAAAATTAAATAATAAAAATTTAATGGGGATATAATAATACTAACGGGGAATATATAGTAAATATTTTATAACCAAGTGGGCCCACTTGGCCACTGGGCTCCTCACAAATGTGAGTGACCCAGGTTCGATTCTCCTTGGGAACGAATAGGTGAGGAGTAATAAGGATGCTTGAGAGATGAGGGTTTATGAGTGCTAGGTGAACTAATTATTAACTATACTAACAACTAACTTTGTCCGATCAAAAAATATATATATATAATAAATATTTTATCTTTCTATAATTATTATTGGGGTTTATATAGCAAATGGGGTGGGTACATTTAGTAATTTTTAGTGTGAATAGTCTCATACTTTTAGCAAATTAGTTCTTTTCTAGTGATATGATTTAAATTAATAAAGTTGAAATATGTGATTTTAGTCCCTTTATGATTCAAAGTGGAATGAAGAGAAGATTGACTAATTATTTGTTGACTTTCTGGTATTGTTTCTTTTGATTACAGAATTATGAAAACACTAGTCTATGGATTAATTTTCAAAAATTTTGCATTTAATGTTTGAACAGCTTCATAGTATATGATTTAGTGTTTCTCAGAACTGAATGCTTTCATGACCTTAGGTCAAATTTCTTCTGACTTGATAAATTGTACTGCAACGATGTATTATTATATTATGCGCTTCAGTATCTAGCCAACCATTGATTCTTTTGCTATATTTGCAGATAAATTCTGCCATGATTTCATTGTAAAATGGAACAATATAGCTTCACGTGAGCAGTCTCTAATATGAAGTGTCCTTTGTGCAAGGTCAGCCTTTTCTTTTGGTTTAAAGTTTAGTGTTTTGGTTTTATATATTAATTTTGATTTAATGGTAATTTAAGGTGATCATGAACATTAATTTATTCTTCACTCTGTAGCTTAGATGGTGTAAGTATTATGTAATATCCACTAATATATATTTTTATATATATTTATACATATATTATAATATCTATGTTTATAATAATAATTATATATATATATATATATATATATATATATATATATATATATATATATATCACATGCCTTAAAAAAAGAATAGATAAGATCATCAATGGTGATGATGATTAGATGAGTTTGATGACGTGGGGATTGGATAAACTTTGAAAGATTTGATCAATATATAAAAATAATAATAATAATAATAAATTAATTATTACATCCCATTTACCTTCTATATATATATATATATATATATCCAAACATATCTTTCACCACTGTTAATCAGCAAGTTACCAAGGAGAAGTCGATTGGAGGTTAGAAGTTTTCTTTCCATATATATATATATATATATATAATTGCATACACTACACATATATATATGTTCTTATATTTTGAAAACACACGCATAAATGTATACATACACGCTGTTCAAATTGTAACTCCCTCATGATGATAGTAAATCTTGGCATGTTATATACGGAAATGATCGTCTCGAAGTGTAGATTCGAAATATATAACTCTTTTATAAAATAGATGCCATTTGAGTTAGATAAGTTCCGTCAAAACTTTTAACCCTTTAATGACATATTTTATTTCGTTGGGACATAACTTTGATATTATATGCCATTTTGAATCCCTCCTCACGAGGATCACAAACTTATAATTAGTTTTGAGTTTGGACGTGAAATGAAGAATATAGGAAAAAACCCAATTCGAGTTAAAATTTTGTCCCCTTTAAACTTCGTTATTTTCATGAAAAATTGGTATGCATGTGATTCTCACCTTGCGAGGACTCCATAAGTAATTTTGGATTTTCAAACGGAATTGTATAACTCAAGTTGGATCATTTTGTAATAAGGTTAAAGTTTAGGGTAAATTTAAATAAGAATTTAATATAATGTAGGGACTTGATTGCAATTTATAAAAAATATATATTTAAATAATAAATAAATAAATAAATAAAATGAAATTTTAAAATTTGAGTCGACGACTCAACGACAGTATTTGTGCGCACTGCACATTTTTTATATATATAATATATATTATTTAATTTTTTATTATAATTTTGTTGTTAATATTATTTAGGGTGTAAAATCTTTATTTAATATCCATTTTTAATAAAATTAATGTCATTTGTATCCATATTTTTAATATTATGATTTATTACTAGAGTTGAAGACTAAGATCGTTAAATTACTATTTTAACATTTAAAAAGAAATATATATTTATATTTATTATTTTATTTTAACTCATTTTATTTAACGATTAATTATTTATATTTTCTTAAGTTAATAATTAGTTTATTTTAATTATATTATAATATTAGAAACTTAGTTAAGTAATAGGAATTATTATTATAAGTAGAACTCAGTTTAGTATACCCTTGCAGGCATACTTGATACCCAAGAGCAAGTTTAGTCAAACGTACTATTCCCTGGAAAGTTTAAGGGGGGTAACTTTCACTCTTCATCGAGTGCTACATTATATGTCATGATTGCTACATTAAAATGTGATAAGTGTTACTTATATATCATGTTATGTGTCATGTGTGCTTTTAGTTCGATGACAAATATTTTCTTACTAACACTTGTACGGGGTGACGACTCGGTGCACATATACCAACTAACACAAGTTATCGGGCGACAGTTCGGTACTAAAAATATTTTAAATCTACTAATACTCGTATTGAATGACGATTCGATGCATATATACCAACTAACACAAGTTATCAGATGACGGTTCAGTCTAAAATATTTTTATTTGGTTATCGAACGACAATATGCAAAATATTTTATTAAATGGCATATGTTACATTTTATGATATATTTGGCATGCATATTTATTTTTAACTGTGCAATCATTTAAGTTAACCCACTGAGTCTATTTTAGACGCTCACCCCATATTGATTTCAAAACAAGGTTTAGAAGATGAAGAGGCCCCTGCAGATGCCCCAAGCCTATAGAGGACTTTATATTATGTCTTATATTTTAGTATACTTTATTAAGAACTTTATTTCATATATATCACTGAACATACTTATTTTGGATATTTCACTCTACTCGGGTGAATATACGCTAATATATAATAATCTTTATGTCACTTTTACTTTACTATATATATTAACACTTTGGGAATTTTTATATTACTTTCGATGTGCATTTTCAACCCCTTTATTATTATTCTGGGAATTGTGTATCTAGTAGCATCCCAATCCCATAGCGTAACTCGGGGCATTATATATTATGGCAATAACTGTAAAATCTTTGAAAAAATTATATTACTCTCGTACTTTGTGTACTTTTGTGTTTAAATGAATTGACAGTCAATAATCCTAGTTTTAAGTTTATGCAATTAGATTTGACAAATAATGTCATGGAAATTATTATTTTTATTTTTCGTGTGATTTTAACAGTATAAGATCTTATATAGTTATATTGATAACTAAGTTATCTCTTCGATCTTGTCTATGCTCTGACGTTTTTCATTGCATCAACTAAATGGGAGCTGGAGGTACATAAAAGTCGATTATTTTCTTTAAAATGGTAAATTATGAGTACATACAGAGTAAATTGAACACGTGAAACATGACTTTTCCCAAGCCATTGGATAGCTTTTCATGACTTGTGTTTCCAATCTTACTTTGTGCATCTCTTTTCTTATGCCATGCCTGCATGCCAACCTCACTAGGTTTTTCAACAAATTTTGTTTGAAAAAAGTAAGGATGTAGTGTTAAGAACTATGAATTTGTAATGCATAGGAATTTTATCTGTTAATTGATACCAAGGACTCTATTCCTTTATTAGGAACTAAAAAAATTTTTCTCGTATTGACATTGTCTTGTATCTTACTTCAGAGAGAGAATTTTTTCATTATATTTGGATATGATGGAACTTCTATTCAACAACATTACATTGATAAAAGTTTGGGAAATAGGTATTGTGCATTTTGTATATTGAGTTCATACTTAAGATATTTTTTAGTGACTTTCCTTTTAATTTATTGGATTACAAAATATTGAAGTTCTTTTGTAATTTTTGTTTGCATTGAATTCTTCTCATATGCTCATAGATACAGATTGAAATGCTATGACTCTGATCCAGGTAATTTTTGCTGTGAAAATATAAGAAACTACACTATTAGGTATGATTAATTGGCAATGGTGAACAAAGATTTTATATCTTTTTTTGTGACATGTGATCAAAGGTGATATTGCTAATACAGTACGAGTGCCATATTATTGAAATCTCAAGTTTCTACAGCTGAATCATTTACTGGGGGAAATTCAGACACTATTGCAGGTTTTCCAATAACTTTCCTCTAATTTTTATTTGTTAATTGGAAAAGTTCATCATTTTTTTTTTGCTGTTAACAAAGTTGTTGAATTTGAAGTAGTTATCAAGTCTTGTACGTACTTGGGAATGGCCATATAATATTAATTATTGGATTGGACCAAAAGCTATGAGTTTACAAAGGCCTGGTATTCTCATCCTTAGATTAGGAAATAAATACTATTACTTTTTTTATTTGCTGAACTTGGGAAGGTCTATCTAGCTGATCTGTTGGCATCTATTATTTCTAGCCACCACAAATTTGCTCTCATTGTGTAGTTTTACTCTCTACTCTAGTGCTCAAGTGTAGATTCATCTAGATTGATTGAGTATTATCATGATTAATAACTGAAATAAGGAAAGTTCAGTCTTGGTTACTGCTATTTAGTATGTGTTGGCTATATGTACTTGTAGTAACCATGACGTTATGTTGTGGATTACATATATATTTGTTAACTTTCATATGCATGAGGAGGACGTAGACATTATCAAGCATCATGTACTTGGTGTAATTGAGTCGTTGAGAATTTATTAAAATAAATCAAATGTAACTTCTTGAGTAGTTTGAATATGTATTTTTTTAATTCGACAATTATGTAGAGTGATTTAAATTTATACTAATTGTTGGATTACCATAACTTTGTTGTGTGGTCCATTCATACTGCGGCAATTGGTCAAAAGAGACCAAAATTACAACCGGGAGGGTGCAAGAAGAGTTTAAAGTGTCGGTATCTAATGCAGTTAGACCTTTTTTTACAGATAGAATAGAAAGGTTTGTTAAAGAGATAGAACTGTTTCTTGCATCAAGACTGAATAACAATGCCTTTGATGAAGTGTACATGGAGCATTTGGAAAATGTCTAGGAAACAATGAGGATAATCCTTATGAACCTGTTGAATACAGATCTACTCTATCATATTTGCACATAATGGTCGGATGATATTTGAACATGGATCATATTTGTCCATCACTTTAGATGATATTTGATCATGGATCATATTTGTACATCACTCAAGATTTGATATTTGAGCATGTATTCCAAATTTGTCTCAAGAGATGTTTCTTTCGCTCATAATGAGTAAATCTCTCGCAAATTTACTCAACTTAATTTTGTGAAACTTAATGTAAATGTATTTATAGATTTATTCTTTATTTTAACTATTACTATTATTTTGGAAAATTAGCTTAGTGAACAGAAGCAGGCTTGGAGTCGCTTTAATGGGCCCTACAGAAATATAAACCCATATACTTAGGTTGGAGAAAATGTATAGGTAACTATATAGATTGCATTTAATGCAGCGCCCAAGTAGAATTAAATGTTCTTCTAAAACCTTTCTTTACCAACCATTGTACATCATTAGAATGGAAAATGATTACTCTTTATTGAAAAAGATTGTAAGACGGAGAAAATGTTGAGCACAGATCTACTCTATCATATTTGTACATAATGCTCGGATGATATTTTGAGCATGGATCATATTTGTACATCACTTTGAATGATATTTGATCATGGATCATATTTGAACATCACTCAAGATTTCATATTTTTTTAGCATGTATTCCAAATTTATCTCAAGAGATGTCTCTTTCACTCATAATGAGTAAACCTCTCTCAAATTTACACAACCTAACTTTGTGAAACTTAATGTGAACATATGTATAGATTTATTATTTATTTTTTAATTATTACAATTATTTTAAAAAATTAACTTAGGGAACAGAGCAGGCTTGGAGTCGCTTTATTGGGCCCTACAGAAATATAAGCCCATTTACTTAGGTTGGAGAAAATGTATAGGTAGTTATATTGATTGCATTTAATGCAGCGCCCAAATAGAATTAAATGTCCTTCTAAAACCTTTCTTTACCAAACAATATACATTATCATTAGAATGGAAAAGGATTACTCTTTATTGAAACAAATTGTAAGACGGATAGTAGTTAAAATATTATTATTATATAGTTAGAATATAATTGTTGATAATTAAAGTATGATTTTAAAGTATCTTAATATTTTCCTGTTGATATGTATTCGTATGCTTTTAACACGTAGATTAAAAAGTATAATAATTTAGTAAGTAATGGATAATAGTATTACTCCCTGTCCCATCCATAAGTCCTATTTGCTTTTTGCATGTGGATTAAGGAGTATTATTATTTTACCACAAGTCCCTATTTGCATGTGGATTAATGAGTATTATTATTTTATGTGTAGTGAGCGGTTGTATTAGTTGTGAGTGGTGGGTCATATGTGGGGTGGGGCTAGTAAAAGAGAAAAATGTAGATCTTTGAATAAGACACCTAATATAGTAAAATGGGGATCTTTCAATGGGACGAAGGAAGTAATATTGTGTGTGAGCCCCATATATATTGGATGGAGTATAATAATTGTCTCTAGTGGGTGTCATTTACAAAAAAAAGAAAAGAAAATTAATACGTCGTCATGAGACGAACCAAAATGGATGGCTTTCAAGGAGATGAGGGAGTATATTCATTACTTAATAATCATATTTTAATGAATCATACTTCTAAACCCTAAAATTATATTTTAATGCATCATCATCATACTTTAACTTTAGTAAATAATAATTTAACTATTAATAATCATATTTTATTTATATTATAATTATATTTTAATAATGAGTCGACCCTTATCACATAAAATATTTTTAAATAAAAGTTGGTCTCCTGTGTCTCCAGGTGCACAAGTGTGTAAGGGTATAAAATTTTATTCTGTACATTTTAATTAATATAAGAGTATAATTTTTTTATTGAAAATATCGACTGAAATATGAATAGTATAAATATTTGATTAAATTTTTTTTCAGGAAATAAAGAGTTCATGTTCTTATACTAAAAGGTATACTATTTAATACTAAAATAAAAGGTATACCATGTTGGGGAATTTAATTGGTTACTAAGGTATAATTAATAAATTAATCACCAATTAAATAATAATTAAAGTGAGTGAAATTAGTCTCACATGTAGAGAGAATTAAATATAATAAATTGGGGTTTCGGGCCTTGAGCCTAGCCCAATAATCTATTTAATTTTGGGCATAAAACGGGCCATGATTGGGGAGCCCACGAAGCCAAATCCTCTCCAACAGATACAACATGTGATACATTGTATCTTGTCGATCAAAGATTGAATATGACAGAATCAATGACAAATCTGTTGCAATTAGAATAGATGACAAATTTGTGTGTATGAACGCTAATCCAAAACATCTCATTAATATGTATTCTAAAACATCGGGTTATTAGTTTGTAATTCTTGAGTAACTAGTTTGTTATTTTTTACTAAATCATTGTCAATCTATAGTTTCTAATCCAGATGTTTAATGTCAATGGGTTTTGATTCTTCAAATTGAAATCAAATGTTTCGTTTCTCTATAAGGTTAAAATGAGAAGTACATACTAAAAAGAATGCATTAGATTTGTAGATGAAATTTGATAGCTTAACAATTGAAAATCAGATGTGATATTGTGAGTGCTGCATGTATATCCTTTTTTGCGTTCATAATTTGAGTTGAACCTTATCTTTCCATATCCAGAGGCATAGCTAGTTAGATGATTGTTTTAGCACCAATGGGAGATAAAAGTGGTTCCAAGACTTATGAAGATCTATGTTGTTAGATTTATTCGTGTTTATTGATTACTTGACACGTGACTGCGTGAACTTATTCTTATGATCATAAAAATACTCTAGACTGAATTTCGACTTGCGTCTACTTTTGTTGGAGTAAAAAAATTATGATGGTTGACCTATGAATCATCTTGATATTCTTTATCACAATGGTGTTTATTGCATGTTAAATGAATTTGATACGCTGACCCATTCAATCAATACATGTGTTTAAATCACAAGGGACTAATTTTTAAAAACTAAATGATTTCATAATAAGAAGCATCCTATAATTACTTTTGCAAGATTGATTTATTTGAATTCTAAATGTTGTAGGACTACAAGCTAATTAAAGAAGTCCATTCAATTAAGTTACATATTGACACGAAAAATTAACCACTCTATTCATGTTAATTCTATATTAAATACTAACCACGGTAATATATAATTGTGCTTGACAAATCAATAGAGATGATAGTCTTGAAACTGTTAATCATGCGGAGGTAGAATATCTTAGAAAACTTAGAGCACACATTCCCATGGCTACCTTTTCTTTCTTTTCTAGAAATATAAGAGTTGTTGTTGCTTCTTCCTTTACCTGCTCCCTTTCCTCTCCTCTCTAATTAATCACCACTGGAACCATATACAGCTGGTAGAGAAAAAAATGTATGCTTAATTTTGGATAATTAGGTTTGTATTCCATTATTTTACCAAGTATCAATTGATCTACTCTAGCACAAGTGCTTATATCCTTGTTGCAATATGTCTAACATATATATAGTCATTGTCTTAAATTTAGTGAATTAATGCTCAGCTTTACTTATCAGCCACAGTTTGACTCACGAAATAATAATAGATATGGTTTTTAAAGAATGTAAATATAAATAATGAATGTAATGCTTGCATGTGAAGTAAGTGAACATATATAGATGAACTACGCTATCATTACATGAGGCTTGCCCGTTAACAAAATTTGAATCTAATTATTATTTAATACTATTGCAGATACTTACACTTTGGCCTACAGGTAAGAAGATAGATAATGATGCCTAGACATAGTAGAAATGCATTGGTATTTTTTAACCTTCTCACAATTTTGCAACAGGAGTTGTTTGCTCTCCATGTCATATTCATCTAATAAAAACCGACGTAGGCAGGTTCGTAGGCGCACTAATATAGCGGAGCCTTACTCTATGTTAGAGTGAATATCTTATCAATTCGACCATATGAATAGGATTTTTAGAAATCATGATACAACCTGTATCGAAATTTTGAGAATGGATAAAAATCTATTCGGTCGACTATGCCTTGTGTTAAGAGAATTAGGTGGACATTTAGATTCAAAGTCAGGTTGCTATGTTCTTATCCATTCTTGGGCATCATAAGAAAAATTATACTATTAAATTTTATTTTAAAAGATCTGGTCAAATAGTGTCCCACTACATGCATGTGATACTCAAATCATTATTAGAACTGCACTTCATAATCTTGATTACTCCGACACCCATTGTGAGGATTCTACATGCTTCATATGGAAGTGGTTCAAGGTAAAAATATTCTAAAAGTTGTTAATATTAATTATGGTTATTTTTCGGTATAATTTATTGTTTGCTGCATTTTCTAATAGGGTCGTTTAAGGGCTTTAGATAGGATTCATCTAAAGTTTCATGTCCCCTACAAGGACAAAGGTAGATATAAGGATCACAATTAAAAAATAGTAAATAATGTCCTATGTGTATGTGACTTTAACATAAATTTCGTATACCTTGCCTGGTTGGGAGGGGTCCGCAGCTAACTCTAGAGTTTTACGAAATGCGGTGAACATACCCCATGGCCGGTTAAAGATTCCATTAGGTATTTATTTTTCATTTTAATCTCATTTATGGCTTTGTTTTTTCATGAAATAACGAGTTCAGTCCCCTTGTTCTATATTAATGTCTAGGTCAATATTACCTATGTGACGAATGATACGCTAACACTTAAGGGTTTCTGGCAGTGTTTTTATAACCGGACCAGAGATGAAATCGGTAAAGACAACAGTTCGAGGTTCAACTGTAAAAAATTATGTTTACATATTTTTAATAATATTTAAAAAAATATAGGCCCGTACCATTTGCTAGGGTTATTCATTTTAGAAAATATATATAATAACAAAAACTTAATTAGGGTTGTCATTTGCAGGCCCAGTTTCTCTATTCAATCTCACTTTTTTATGTTTCTTTCTAGTTCCCTCACACTTCTCTCCACCTTTTTTATTTCTCACTTAAATAATTACTAAGAACTTCATAGTTCATAATACAAATTGAGTCGGCCTCATACTTAATCAGAAGTTTACTGCCGAGATCTGATTCGTAGAGGCAGTGGCAGTTTGTAGTCAAGATCTAATGGTTTGTAGACAATGTAGAGGCGGTGGCTTAGCTTCTTAGAGAATTTTAATATTTTTCTCCTGTATTTTCTTATTGGTCGGTATCCAAACGACTTTTCAAAATGTGGGCTTTCAATGTTTATCTTTAGTTCTCTGTATTTATTGTAAATTGGTGATTCTGTTTTGATAATATTTCAATTACTTTAATGAAATGAACACTGGAATAGAATTTAAACGGATTTATTTGGATGATATGCAGTTTTAAAAATAAAAATTGGTGGTTTTCCGGTTCAATCGATTTCAATGATTTGTCGATTCTGACCAGTCTGAACCGAATCTGACCAGTTCAATTGTAAAGCAGTTTTTGGGTAGTTTGGGACTGGTTCCCGACTTAACCAGTTGAATCGGCCGATTCGGTCCAGTTTTAAAATAATAGTTTCTGGTCTTTTATAGAGGCGTGAGGTATTATCTTAAAGATTAGGGTCTGCCTTCGTCTAGGCCCAAAACATAAGGATCGTATTAATATGCGTCATGCTAGGGCACGTAATGTCATTGAACATTCATTTTGAATATTAAAGGCGTGTTTTGCCATACTCAGGAATACTTCTTATTACCTCATTAAAGTCCAAGTTAGATTGATAATGCCTTGTGTTCTACTTCACAATTTTATACATTCTGTGATGGATGCTGACCCAATTGAGGAAGAAATCTTATTACACAGTGCTCCAATGGATGCAAATGTTAATGTGCATGATGAGGTTGTGTATGTTGTTGGGTCTTCTCTACAATGGAACCTATTTTGGGATGAGTTATCTCACTCATTGCTCAACAATTGAAATAACTGTACATATATATGATAAGATCTATACATGTATTTATGAAAAACTCGAGACTTTAAATTGAATGTAATCGAATTTATTGTTGTGTATTATTAAAAGCCTTATGCATACATTTTCACACTAGGGCAGATTTTGGTAATCATGATATTTATAAACTTACTTTTCTCTTGATATCATTATTTTGTCTCTATTGTATAGTGTAATCATAATGTAATTAACTTGGTTGCATCAAATTTGTAGAATAATTTTAGTTGTTATAAGTTACAGGTTCTCAAGTTATATGCTTCTCTATTAGGTTGCATAATATATGGAGAAATTAGGAGATGCGAGATTTGCATCAGAATATTTTTGTGGTAATGGGAAGATGATTGTTAAGTATACAGGCGACAGTGCAAAATACCCGTGGAGGTTTTACTATATTTATCCAATGAATATACGACACAAGAGACATCTCCTTTAGTGTGATGACTACAATAGACATGATCCAATTGAACGTACTCCAATATTCTTAACCCATTAAAAGTGGTGTGGCTCTAATTTCCAAAGTCCAAACACTCCGCAAGAAACTACTGAAGTTCTAGATGATGAAGTCTCCTATGGACATCGTCGTTACACCAATGCAGTTGTTGAAGGTTCCACAACACAGCATAAAGCTTCGTTGCCCCATTTATGACTTCCTTCGTGGATGAGATTTGGGGTCCAACAAAGCTCATGATTTGATTGTGGTTTAGTGTTGTTATTATATTTATTTATGTTGTTTTGGTAGTGCTCGGAGTTTTCCTGGGCTGGTCTTATTAATTTTAGTGTGTTGGAAGTTATGATTTGGATTCAAGTAATGAATTATGTAAGTGTTGTATTATGTTATCTGTTGGTACGCAATTGTATATATGTTGAGTTTTGTTGGGCAGGTTTTAAAATAACATTGAAAAGTTATTATTGCTATGTTGACACTTGTCCATTAATAGGTGCATGGCGTGAAATATATTGTCGGATTTCAATTACTCTATTTCCTACCTAATATTCGTTCTTGTTACTTCACATGTTAAAATTCATGAATCTTGTTGCGAAATTCCTTACCACTATATGTATATCTAATGTGTTGCTTTTACAAATATGTATTGTTGGGCCCGCAACACATGACTCCTAAGTAATAATGTGGGAGTTTGATGCAGTTTTTTTTAAACTTTTATTACTAAAAATAATTTCACAGTGTCTTGCCATTATAATTAGGGTCCAAATACAATTCCATATGCAAGAGATTCCACCTTTTTATGTGGCTACTGTGAAAGTTGTTCTATCTATAAATAGACAGCCAAATATAACCATTTTAATTATCAAAGTACTCGTCACTCCTCAAAATTCAACATGGCTTAATCATCTTAGTGTTTTGTCATCAAGCTCTCCATTTTTTTTCCACTCTTGCATAATGGACTTACCTATTATCACACCAACATGAGTTTCTATACAACTCTTCTTAGTGTTTTTGTATTTCATATCTATCTTTTCATTTTCTCTTTTTATTCAAATTTGAAATTTCAAATATTAACTCCATCTTAAATTAGTTAAAGGATGAAATGTTTGATCTGTAATTGAAATAGTACACATTAGTAGATAAAATTTAATAAAAATGGCTACACGCTATATACTAATGACAAGTAAATAAAAATAAAATAATTATAATTAAAATAATTAAAAATAGATAAGTATATCTTAATTGTATATATAAATTAAAATTATATTAATTAAAAATAAATCGTGTAACTGAAATAATTAAGATTAATTAACTACTCTTTTAATTATTTTATTGCTTTATATATTATAAATAAATATTAAGCACGGGTTAAACTTTAAAAAAATAAAATAATTACATGTTTTATAATTTTTTATATCAAATCCCTATTTTTATACTTTAATTTATTTTATTATTTATACTTTTATTTAATCTTATTTGCAGGTTCAATCAATCTCATTTGAGATATCATTATTTTTTTTAAATTTTTTGTTTATCTTATGACTTATATTTTTTAACTAAATCAATCTCATATTGTTTTTAATGTGAAGGTGAAGGATCTCTAGCGTGGTTATGTCGCCTCCAACTCCAATGAAGCTGCTAACTTCTCCTATCATGTTATCAACATGAACCACCAAGATTGACAAACTACTACAATTTGTCTCAACAGATATCTTTTAGTTAACTAACTAACTTGATATTTAATTAATTTTATTAGAAAAAAATAATCTCCAATTTTTTCTAATACTTTACAAAAATGATCTCTACAATTGTGTTGTAAATTACTCCATACACACAATAGATATACCATGTATACAAATGGATGACTTCTACAAAATTAATTAAATACACTCATTATTATATTTAATCGAACATAATATTTACATAACCATAGTAATTATATGAAGCTATTGATATATATATATATATATATATATATATATATATATATATTGGAATCATCGTATATATTCATTTAATTAATTTAAGATATCTCTTTATCTATTTATTTATTTTTATTAATACATAAATTTATTAGGCCTTCATTTTGAACTACAGTAAAATCTCCATATTATATTATTTTACGAAAGTTCTACTGTAGTTCAAAATTTTGATGGGATAAGAGGACCTATTACTTTATTCTTATTTTTCTGTTTTCTTTTTTAAATCATCATTACTTTTTACATTTAATCATTTGGAATTATTTATCATTATTTTTTCTGTTGATATTATTATTATTATTATTATCATTATTATTATTATTATAAAAATAATAACAATGGTAAAATTCAAATTCTAAATGAATATAAACGAATTCAATCATTACAAACCATTTAAATAATTTAATCAATTTTTAAATTAATTCTTAAATACAGGCAGGCTGCTTCCTATATAGAGATAGCATTTACGGTTAATTGATCTACCCAAACCCTAATGAAATGGTATATATAATTCTAAATGGATTTACAATGAGTATGGATATCACATTAGGCGTGGGACGTGTAATTGGCTTTAAACCAATTAACCAAATTCACGACAAGAAATAATCTAAACATTGAACAATAAATACTCCTTTCGTCCGCTAATAAGAAATGCATTTTGTTATTTTGATAATTCACTATAAAACTATACTCCCTTCGTCTCATTTCATATGACACATTTTCCATTTTGGGTTATCGCATAAAAGTTTGCACCTTCCTAAAATAACAAAAAGTCAAACACAATCATCCTTCCTCATACACTTTATTTACAAAAAAACCACCCCTACCTAACACACCTAACATACTTTATCATTTATTTATTACCTAAAAATACTATAATACCCCTAAAAGTTATCACTTTCTTAATCTCCTTGCCGGGAAGGGGGTGTAGACTTTCCTGGGACGGAGGGAGTACATTTTATCTTTTCAGCAAAAGGCTCCACACATGACTGACGAGTCACCACTAATACAACTATTCACTTTATTTATATAAAATAATAATATTCATTGAGCCATATCTAAAAAGTAAATACACACGTTACTAACGAACGAAAAAAGTATTACTTTAATTTACAAATAATATACATACATTACTAATAAATAAATGTAAGTATAAAAAATTAATAAATACTCCCTCCGTCCCATAGTTAAGTTCACCGACACTGTAGATACGGAGTTTAAGAAAAGTTACTTTTTGACCAATTTTATTGACTTTTTAGGGGTATTGTGGTATTTTTAGGTAATAAATAAATTATAAAGTATGTTATGTGTGTTAGGTGGGAGTGATATTTTTGAAATTAAGATAACTTTTGAGGTTTTAATGTGAAATTTTCTTTTTTGGGTGGTGAACATAAGTGTGGGACGGACGAAAATGGAAAGTGTGAACATAAGTGTGGGACGGGGGGAGTATATTTTACTCCCAGTGCATCGTACGGATAAAAAAACTAGTAAAAATATAATAGTAACTTCCAAGGCAAGAAGGCGGGAAGCAAGTGATCTATTTTTATTTAGTTATAATAATTTTAAAACATAAATAAATTTATAGTATTAGATTACAGCTAATTACAACTATCTTGTCATTATCAATTTAATAGCCCGTTGCCCTCCCCAACTTTACTTCATTGAAAAATGGGCTAATCTTCTGCAAGAAAGAAACCATGGATATTTATGTTGGTTTTGGTCAAGCGACTAAGAATTTCGATGGGCGTGAGAACATCTATTCCGGCGAACAAGGCAACGCGCAGGTCAAAACATGGTCCTTCGATAGATGAAGTAACATGGCGGCGAGAAATTAAATTGTGGCAGTTATCCTCCATTTCGAATAATGGCTTGGAAGGGTTCTTATCGATGGGAAGAGGGAGCGACCTCTGACAAATCTGACCTTTAGCGGCGGCGAGCACCAACAGATCTGGCCGGTGATGACTTTGGCAGCTGATGGCAACTGGAGGCAGAGAGGTGGTTTGCAGCCGTGGAGAAACAGATCTGCAACAGAACGACGGCGTACGGGATTCCGGCAGCTTCCAGTGGTTCTTCATGTAAGCATAAATTCGTAAATAACTAATTTATTAATTGACATGGATATTAGATCTTCATGATTTTCACATCTTATAAAAACGATTAGAAGACGTACCTTGATATGCCGTTAATGGTGTTCTTCCTTTGATATCTTCCTGCAAATTACGTCGGGAACTAGTTTCTCTCTCCTCACACCTTTTCTTTAGGGCACAATACATAAAACATTAAGTGATAGAAAATTCATAAAACTGTATCTTTTTTATAGGTGGAGAGAGGACCAGATCTGAATAGTGGATCTTTATCAAATCACATACTATCAATGTGATTTTATCCATAAATATATTTGACCTTATTTATCTCATATATTTTATTTATTTAAACCATATCTTTATTTAAGATATTTGATCATAATAAATATCTTATATATTTAATTAGTATTGGCACTAGGCCATAATAATCTTACATTCTCCCACTTGATTGAGTGACAGAATTAAATATTAAACATGCGGATTTAAATAATTTACATAATGTGCGTGATATAAGATAAATTAGTTGGTCAACTCATAATGTCAATATTAAGTATAGACTAACACAAGTCATGGAGGTTCTATATCAATTACTCGACATAGTTCCTTCCATGTGCTATGATATTAGCTTTCTACTCAATGTGACTCATCAACCTAAAGATCAATAATGGTCCACATAAGTATCTCAATTCGAGATAAAATCTTGTTTAACTTATGTCAACATTCATGTATATTAAAATGACAAAACAAGATATATCAATTAGAAACAAATCATAATGAGCTCTTAATGTCAATTGTTCATCATAAATTTGTTATAGCCTTTCAATGATCTTATATTCATGTAACGTTCAATAAATGTATTTATAGAAGATCATTTACGTAACGGATCCGAAATCATAAGATTGGTGTCATTATGCTCAATTGACATCTTTGTTTCTAAAGTTCTTCTTAACGACAAATGCTTTTATTCCATATATGTTTTAGCAACTTTGAAATATCCATCATTTTAGAGAAGAACAATGCATAATAAGTTTTCAGAGACTTGCTTCAAGTCCTGAAATTAAGTTCAACATTCAATTACCTTAAATTGTAGCCTCAAATCATGCCACAAGTTAACTTTAATAGTGAATGTAGTTTTCAAAAACTTCTTCACACTTTTGCGTGACACAATATCTCCCACTAAAAAACATAAAAGTCGAAGTAAACTTTCTTGCATCATATAATTATTTTAATCTGAATCTATATTTAATTACATCTAAGTAATTAGAATTTCGATAAGTAAGCACGGGTGCTTCATTTCATACGAAATACCATAAATTTTCCTTTTGCAACATTCTGATCATTCATTTATGAATCACTTCAATAATGACCAAGCATTCTAACAGCAAGGCTGATATTTGGTCTTTGTACGATTTTGTATATCGTAAGCTAAATAACATATACATAAGAAATATCATAATACTTTCCAATTCATTCTTGGACATTACATAAGGTTAAACTTATCTCCCTTCTGGATTGGAACGATGCTTTTACAAGCACTTTTCCATCCATAATCTCTATAGAACCTTAATAGCATATACTTAAGGAGACATCTTTAATGTTATTGTGATATGCATAGAAATAATTTTATCTCAATCACATAAGTTGTCTCATCTTATATTTCATTTCAAAGTTCTTTAAGAGAAATTTATTTGGTTTCACATAATAAACCAAAATCATTAGTTGCAAGCAACTTTATCATCGCATATAGAATTAACTTTCAGATATGTACACCGATTTATTTTTCTTAAATTCAAAAGATATCATGAAAGGAAAGCATGCTTAAGTTCGTATATTGATTCTTTAAGTTTACATGTCATGTGATATTTTCCTTCAATGAAAAAACTCTTGAGTTTATCCATTTAACTTAATCTTCCACCAAATCACTATTCAGAAAAACTATCATAATATTCATTTGGTACAACTCTAAGTCATAATGAGTTATCAAAGCCATGAAATTCTAATGGAGTCCTATACAGAAATAACTCATTATATCTCTTTACAATTATACCATTTTTTCTATAAATCTTTAACAACAAACCTAGTTTTATATCTTTTGATATTGCCAATATCTGTTCACTCTTGATCATAAAGATACATATGTATTCAATTTTTTTATAACTTTCTGGCAATTATTACAAGATATAAACTTCATTATGAGCCATTGATTTCAACTCGTCTTTCATAGAATTTACTGATTTAATAGAATTAGTACTTTCCATTACTTATTCCAAAATTAGAATGTTATCATTTATTATAATGTCAAATTTTAGCTCATTTTTATTATACTACATATGCAATCTTTAGAAATAGCGGACATATTGTCCTTAAGACATTCTTAATACTATTTGATGTGATATATCTAATGAAAGCTCATTAACAATTGGTTTAGTAAAATCGGTTCATTAAGAGAGTAGAATAACTTATATGTTGTCCTTGAAAGTTGTTCGGCTATTCGACAACCATATAACAACTTTTGAAGAAGTTTTAGAAAGACGTATTTTCAAATTCTCCACCCCACTTCTTCAATAATCACATTTCATGGTTTCATATTCCCACTGATTTTACAATTCTTAATGAATTTGACATTTTAGTTTTAAAATTCTCGTACTATGGTTAAGACCATGCATAAAATTCATACCCTTTAGACTTGAATAATTTATAAAGAAATAACTTAAGTTTCTTATATCCAAATTTTTTTCATGTGGATATAAATCATAATCCCTGCCAAGCAATTTAAAATATGCAACTGCCTAAGATCGAGTTTTTTACCTATTCAAATTCATAAGATGTTTTGAAAACTCTTTTACTGGAAACTCGACCATCACGTAATTGACAGTTTTAAATGCATAAATCCACAAAATATGGGTATAGATTAATCATTTAACATGCTTCTAACCATATTCAATAAAGTACGATTATATCATTCTGCAACAACAATTTATTGTGGTGTGCAACATTAAGTATAAATGTCAGCTTTTCTTGTAATTTAGTGATTGAGCATGATAATTCATCATACTTTCCATAAAATTCATCACTTCTTCCTATCTTTATAATTTTCACTTTTCTATCTAATTTTCTCATTTTCATTAATAAATACATTTCAACCATTTATGGAATGAGACTTTTCTTGTAAGATAAATATAACTATAATGTGAAAATTTAAATTTAAAATTAAAGATGATGAAATACCCTTATTCCTTTAAGAAGGGATTATCATAAGACCCACAATTAGCGGTGCAAATTATTAGAAGAAGTTGTATAGTTACCGTAGTTCTAGTGTTTGTGTGTTTAGTTTACTTTCCTTTAATGCAATTCACACAAATATCAAGATTAGTAAGAGCCTAGATAATGAAAGGCTTTATTTTTAATTAATCTTTGGAATAATTGATTCTTTTAGAGAGTTACCCCAAACATTAATGCCACGTTTAGTTTCAACTTTATTATTTTTAACAAACATAATGTTTAAATTCTTTCTTAAACCTTTCCTTTTGGACCAATATTTCAGCATTACATGAATTTAATACACATCCATTTATCTTTCATGGTACTATGGTTCATTTAGAACATGTCATACTTAGAAGGCAGTAAGTTTATAAACTGCACTAATAAGTTTTCAATCACATTCATTATGGAAGTCTTAAGTCTTGCTGCAATATTTGTTATCTTTAATGATAAGTTCATGTATGCCATGAGAACCATCAAACTATATGATAGTTAAAGTAGCCATTAGTATCTCATCAAGAGATTTATTAATATCACATTCATTCGCATAAACATTAGGCTCAGACTGTTTGATCTAACCCGAGCATTATAGTCAGAGTACTTAGCTTTATTGTTAGTACAAGCAAGGAGCAATTTATCTTGAAGTGATAAATAAAACCAAAGCACTTTGGTGAAATAAGATTTATTCACACTATTTAAATTACTTTAATCCATTTTGTAATGGAACAGACTCAGCATACGAGTAGAGACTAATGAATATAGGTATTTTAAGAATAAAAATAATATAATTTATTCCATAAATACCTTGAGTAATTTAATGACAGATTCAGGATCGAAGGCAATAAATGTATATCGAAGTTCTCCTTTGGGCGATACAACAATATACAATCATAATCATAATGATACTTTCAAATAACATAATTTGATAATTAAATATATTCATTAAAACTATTTTGCCATCTTTGGACATACAAAACAGTTTGTCATAATATATTAATTATCAATTTATTACATTCATATTCATGAATTATAAAGACTAACCATCACCTTTAGGTGAATTTAAAGTCTTATAATTATGAAATTTTTAATAACCCATATGAGAATTCCTTATTCAAGCATCACATAAATATGAAAAATTAAAATTTCATTACAATTTATCATTATAATCTTTCAGGTCCGACCACTTTGGTGATTAACAGACCAACATTAAATAAATATAAATCGTATATAAAATCATTAATTATAATCTTATCAAAGATTATCTAAATGAATTACATTCAAGTTGTAAGATGAATATAATCAATGATGTAGTTACTTCATAAGCTTTCATAAACACATTATAACATACGATTACGAATAGCGATAAAAGTGTAAGTACGCATTTCAGTCACGATACAACTTAAATCATTAATTAATAATTGAATAATATAATTAATATCATCAATCTAAATATAAAACTTTTATCATAATTAAACACTAATTATATGTGTAACTTAACATAAATTGACATTATCATAAGTCAATAATAATTATTTAGATCCGTTATGTAACGTGATATTACAATTTAAATTTGTGAGATAATAAGTCATCAAACATAAATAGATCAATTCATGAATCATGCCAACTGTTATCATGACATGTCGTTAACACGAAAATTTCAGCAGAAATTAATCAATTTATTATAATTACTCTGCATGTCACTTAAATTCACATTACTTCATCGTACGTAATATTCACATATATTCATCATCACTAATATTCACACGTATATAATAATACTTTGGTTGCAGACGTCACATGCATCCATTACTATTCATGGATTTTAATTTAAGTTATTCCATAAGACTTAATCATTAATTGCGTAAAATATCTTGATTAGAAAAGGCATAATTTCAAAAATTATATGGAAGCAATCAATTCAATTTAAGTTATTGCATATGGAATCAATCAAGTTAATGGAATTATATTCCTGGAGTAATTATAAATATATAGCATAATTCTAAAAATTAATAATTTAATCATTACCGTGCTTCTGTAATTTTATCGTATAGTAGTTTGTTCCGAAAAAGAACATAATTCGCAAATTCATTCAATCTGAATTTTAGACTCATGTAACATTAATTATTCGATGAAAAATCATGAGATCCAAAACCATGCTCTAATACCACATGTAAGCATAAATTTGTAAATAATTAATTTATTAATTGACATGGATCTTAGATCTTTATTATTTTCACATCTTATAAACACGATTAGAAGACGTACCTTAATATGCTGTTAATGGTGTTCTTCATTTGATATGTTCCTACGAATTATGTCGAAAATTGGTTTCTCTCTCCTCACCCCTTTTCTTTAGGGCACAGTACGTAAAACTTTAAGCGATAGAAAATTTATAAAACTGTGTCTTTTTTATAGGTGGAGAGAGGATCAGATCTGAATAGTGAATCTTTATCAAATCACATACTAACAATGTGATTTTATCTATAAATATATATGACCTTATTTATCTCGTATATTTTATTTATTTAAATCATATCTTTATTTAAAATATTTGATCATAATAAATATATTATATATTTAATTATTAATGGCACTAGGCCATAATAATCTTACACTTCGGTGACACCTGCCGGCGGCATTGGCCAAGGAAGAATCTGTATTGACTATTGACTTATATAAATATATTTAGATTTAGCATTAGGGCTGTTCCGAATTAAGGGAATCAAACTTTCCTTTGTAATTTTCATTTTCTGAAGAAAAAAATCTATCCGTGGGTGAATAATAGACAAAGAAAAAAGATAGATGACGGGAGTAATCTATAGAACTAAAAATCTACAATGATTATAATAGATCCATTCCACAAACAATGAAGATAAACAACGAGAGTAATCTCGAAAGTAAAGATTTACAATAATAGATACATACCAAAATTTGCAAATTGGAAAAATAAAAGTTTTTATGGGTTAATCTATTACACCCATATGTGAAAAAGATGCATAAATAAGAGAAAAAAATAGAAGAAGAAGAACATCCTAATACTTAGATTTTTTAGATAGAGGAAAAAAGAAAGCACTATGTGAAAAAAAAATATTGAGAAAATATATAGATTTTGAATATAGAAAAAAAAATGCTATGTGAAAAAAAAAAAGCATATCACTTATTTGAAATTCATCGAAAATAAGTTAATATATTGAATTGTAGTTCATTCTACAAAATATATATAGATTTTGTATGTAGTTCATTCTAAAAAAAACATAGATTTTGTATATAAAATGAAGGAAAAAAAAGTAAAAGGAAAAAAAAAAGGAAAAAAGAGAACATATATCACTGATGGAAAGAAATGCCGAAGATAATACAAAATAAATAAAATTGTTGATTTTGAAGAAAGATGAAAATAAAAATAAAAATTATTCTATATAAAACTTACGGTAAAATGGAAGAAATTTAGAAAAATGAAGAAAGAAGAAAATATAATAAATGGTCCTGTCAGTGCATTTTAATTTTGATCATTTTTTTTTTAATTTTAGTTCTTTTTCTCAAATTTAGTTAATTTTTTAAATCCATAATGAGTCTTTTTTGTTTAAAAATCTACAAAATTTAAATCAAAAGTGGACTAAAAAATGATCAAATTTTGAAAAAAAAAGACACTTCCTTGTGAGACGGGTTATTTGTGAGACGGGTATGAGACGGGTCAACTCATCGCTAAAATATACTTATTGTATATATAAAGTATGCTTATTTATAGTTAAAGTATGTTAATAATAAATTATATTATAATACACGAAAATTATATTTTAATGCATAATCAAGCATACTTTAGAAAACATGCTTTTAACAACCATTAAACATATTTTATCTATAAAATAATCATAATTTAGTGATGGATCGACCCGTCTCACAAATAACCCATCTCACAATAGACTTAAATGACAAAAAAAAATTAAACATAAAAATGATCAAAATTAAAAATTAAAGGAAAAAAAAGAGACTAAAAATAGAATCAATAAAGTTAATTAATAATTAAAATTATACATTCCATATAATTTAATTTTAATAATAATTATTTATTTAAATAAAATTAGCATTTTGTATTTTTCAATCTTAAATGAGTGGTAGTTAACAAAGTTATTAAAATTAGCATTTTGTATTATTTATTCTATTATGATATTTTTTTCAAGCAGGAAAGTATAGTTTTAGTTTTATAAGAAGGTACAACCAATAATTTTGATATACTATATGTATCTTCCTAATAGTAGTATGAATTAAAAATTTGAAGAAAAAAAAACTGATATACTATAGTATATATCTTATATTAATAGTAATATGAATTAAAATGTGAAAAAAAACCACTTACTAATGGATGTTTGTAATACACTTAGCAATAGGAGAATGGACAATAATAATTTATGACTAGATAGTCCATCAAAATATTTGTTTTCTTTTTTTTCTTATTTTAAATTTTTATCAAAACTTTTATTTAGTGAATGTAGCTATTTTATTTTAAATCTATTTTATATAAAAATTATATTAAATCATTTTTTTATTAATATTAATATGAATTAAAATGTGAAAAAAAAATCCCGCTTAGTAATGGATGTTTGTAATACACTAATGGAATAACAGTGGAATGGAATGAACTCATGAATGGAATGGTAATGGGAATGAAATGATTAAAAATTATTTTTATTATGATTGGTATGGTTCAGGAATAACTCAAGTAATAGAATTTGTATTTTTTAATTAATTTCAATCTTATTAATAATATTTTTATAATATTACATTTAAAATTTTAGTGAAGATTTCATATATTTTAATAAATATAGAAAAATATTAAATTAAAAATAAAATAAAATATTAATATTTTTAAAATATAATAAAATTTAAAATACAAATAAAAAAATTTATATATTAAAAAATATTAGACTATGTATAAAAATATATATTTATATTTATATTACATGTATATATTCAATTTAATTAATAATATAAATTTTTATATATAATTTACTAATTTTTAAATATTAAAATAATTATATACATTTATATTTTAAATTTTATGAATTAAATTTAATTTTATATTTTTTTACTGAATTGAGTATATAAATTTTTTTATTTTTTTATTTAGATTTTAAATGATTTAATATTTTATTTTTTATTAAATAATTTAATACAAATATTTTTAATAAATATTTAATGTTAAGTAGAAAAATAATAAAATATTTATAATTTTTATAATTATATAATTAGATGTTGTATAAATTAAAAAAAAGAATATATATATATATATATATATATATATGGGGTGGGGTGGGGTGGGGTGGGGTGGGGAATAAGGAATGAAATGGACAATACCATGGGGTGGGAGGAATGGACATTCCCACATATAAGGTAATGTCCGTTCCATTGGAATTGACATTCTCATTCATAAAAATATATCAATTGAAGGAATGAGAATGAGATTAGGAATTACGATTCCATTCACATCTCATTCCATCATATTAATCATGCCATAAACTAAAAGCAATGGGAGAATGGACAAACATAATTTATGACTAGATAGTCCATCAAAACATTTGTTTTCTTTTTTTTCTTATTTTAAAATTTTATCAAAACTTTTACTATTCAGTGAATGTAGCTTTTTTATTTTAAATCTATTTTATATGAAAATTATATTAAATAATTTTTTTTTCAACATCTTTAATTTGACATCATCCATATTACTACTAATATAATAGATACTCAAATAACTTTTTATATTTTTAATCATTTTTAATCAAATTTTCTTATTAAATAAATATTTATAAAAGAATAAATATATTATACAAATTAAAATAATTTATTTAATTTATTTATTCTTAAATATTTAAAGGTTGGGACACTTTGAGAGAGATTATTTTATAATTTCATAATTAATTATTATTTTTTATTAAAAATAATATTAATTATTTTTTAAATATTATTACTTTTCATTTGTATTATAAATTGTTCATGAAATAATTTAATATATATACTTTTTAACTATTAATTTTATAAGATAAATATATTTTATAATTATTTAATGTTTATAAAATTGTCGATCTTTACATTAAAATGGTATAAAATCAATCATACTTTTAAAACCTTTAATTTGATATTTATATTACCATATATGTGCTAGGTTTAATCAAGTTTATATTTAGAAAAAAAATATTTTTTAACAGTAATTAGTAAGTCATTAAAATTAATTATATTATTTTTAGGAAATAAAAATAATTAAATTAAATATTTTAAAGGCTCAACTTATCAAATTTTTATAAATTAATTGGTAAGTTTAATAAATAAAATTGGATTAATTACGTTAAAAATTCTAACCTTTTCGCCAATTTCAAATTAGTCCAAACTTTTCAATATTTATAAATATGTACTCGATCTCAAGTTTTTTTTTCAAATCAAGTCACCGGACAGCTGGAGTTCTGCCTGATGGCTGACGTATTATTTGTATTGTGTATTTAAATGACACCTCATATGCCAACGGTAAAAGAAAAACAATTTTAAAAAAATGAGTTAACGGTAAAAGAAAAACAATTTTAAAAAAATGAGTTATGTTTTTTTTAATATATTTTCTCTTCCACACAAATTTTCTCTCTCTCAAACTAATTTCTATCTTTCTTTCTATTTGAACCCATGTATTCCACCATCACCATGGTCAAAGCCAAGAAGCTGCTGTCTAGCATCTCTTTCAAAATCATCTAAGCTGTGGCAGAGGTGCCCAAACCTGGCAAACTTGCGGTGGATAAAGCTATCGGAGAATAGGGGTTGCCCAAATCGAAGGTCACCCACCTCATCTTCACCACCTCCACCACCATCGACATGCCCGACTCTGATTATTTGGTGATGAAGCTCATGGGCCTCAACCCATCTGTCCGACGCCTGATGTTGTACCATCAGGGCTGCACATCTGTCGATTCTTCTCTCTGACTGGCCAAAGATCTGGCTAGAGTTTTGGTTGTCTGTTCTGAAGTTAACATTTTCAACTTCCATGGGCTCATATGGGAAATCTCATCGGGCAGATATTGTTTGGTAACTATGTCTTGACGTCATTTTTTTATCTAATTTGGTGCTCTTCCATGGCATTGTTACGGTAAGACGATCCCTGCCGGAGATAACGATGGATACACCACCATCACCGCCGTCGATCTGTCCTCCCAGATGACTCCATCTGTCAAGAATAATCCTTGCTAGATCCTCCACCGCTAAAAGCCCCCTATCTCGCCGATCTCCCCCCTTCTCCCGCCAGCCCCAATGGGTCGAAGCTGCCATCGGGGTAGATCGGGTCGGCGATCTCCCCGAGCGGCCCGCAGGCAATTCGGTAGCCCTCAACGGTTCCCATGAGAACCACCGGGGTAATCGGGTCTGGACCGTACTAAGGGCTGCCGAAGGAGACGGCCTTGGAAGCGGTCTTCCTCTTGGAGACTCTGCCGTTGCCGGAGAGCTGTGGGGTGGAGGGTGAGAGCCTGACCTCCTGGCCACCACCGCTTTGTCACGCCTAACAACCCAATTCATCTTTTCACCGATTATCCACAACCACCGCAACCACCACTCTCCGGCGACCCTGTTCTTGACTGTCCAATCTCATAAGGTTTCTCTCTCCTCGACAGTGGTGTCGGTGTTGAAAGCAAAGGGTGAAATCCACGTTGGTCAAATTGAGAATTGCAGGGGTGGAGTCCAGGTTGTGGTCAAGAACATGACATGTCAGCACCGGGCAGGGCTACAGCTGTCCGGTGGCTTGATTTGAAAAACGAACTTAAGGTCGAGTGCTTATTTGTAAATATTGAAAAGTTTGGACTAATTTAAAATTCGAAAAAATGTCAGGATTTTTGACGCAATTAACCCAACAAAATTACTATTGTAGTAGGGAAAAGATCATTTCTCAAGTCTTCTACGCTTTGCTTTATTTCTATTGAATTAAAATACTTAACTAAAGAAGAAAAAAAATATTATTTTTCATAGTCAAACCAACGTTTAATTTTAAATTTTTATTTATTAAGATTTATTTTTGTACAGTTAATTTATTTATATAATTAGTATTATAAATAAGTTTTTATTGATTAAAATAATGTTAATTAATAATTAAGATTATACATTCCATATAATTTAATTTTAATAATATTTATTTATTTAAATAAAATTAGCATTTGTATTTTTCAATCTTAAATGAGTAGTAGTTAACAAAGTTATTAAAATATTCTCTTATACTATAGGTAAATATTATGGGATTTTTTCACGGAAATAGTTTTTTAAGACAAATATAGATAATTGTTCAATTAAATTATTTATGATTATTTGTAATATAAATTAAAAGTGATTATTAATTATGAAAATATTAACGGGATCACCATTAAATAATATCAAAAAGACTTGCTCTTAGTTGTATGATATACAAGTTATAATTAATAATAAGTGACACTTACCACCAAGTACAATGTTTAGTTCATATTTATCACAAAATACATACCAAAATGTTTATTACAATGAGATACAAAATAATATAGTAGCATTCCCTAATTACCCTTTATGAATTTAATGTGACCAATTTTTGAATAGGAAATTATTTACTTTTCAAATTAAATAAATGCTAATTTCCTAAACAATCCAAAAAAAGAAAGAATTTGATTTTTTTTATAAAGAACGTGAGCCATGTAAATTCGATAAAATCAGTGGGATTTCTTTAATATTCTTGCTATTTTTTTATTAAGGAAATATTTATGAAATCCAAATTTCTGAACAAAATTATTTCACTTCACTCTAAAATTATATAACAAAATTATTAGGTGCAGCATAATTATTTTGTAAATAAAAAATTACTATGTACTACATTATAAATGTTATGCAAATTATGTGCAGCGAAAATATCATGTGAATAAAAAAAGTGCTTTAAGGATGTAAATGTCATGTGAATAGTAGGTGTTATGTGCAATACAAAATATTGTGTGCAGCTTAATTGTATGTGATAAAAAATTAATTTATAGTGTATGTATTATGTGAATAATTAATTTTTATGCTGCACACAATATTTATGCTGCACAAATAACATTTACGTTTCATAGAATTATTTTTTTATGTGCAGCAAATATTATGTGCATCGTAAATATTATGTGCAGCAAAAAATTATACGTGCAGCGTAAATGTAATGTGTTTTGCGAAGCCTAATTGGTTTGTGAAGCAACAAATTCTATGTGCAGCATAAAATGTTAAATATTAAGCATTAGCGTAAAATGTTATGTGCAACGCTAATTTTTGTGTAGATGTTATATACCTATTATATTAAAGCTTCTTCATTGTGAGTGGAAACATATATTCAAATTCATCAATTTTGTGTATAAGTTTTTTGAATAAAACATAAATTTACTTGAAAAACCTGGAAGCCATATAATTAAATTATGTTACGAAGAATGATCCAATATGGACATTGATAGTTTTAATTTTTTTTGTCTAATAATGTCAATAATTGTTGATCTATGTGAATAAGGAGAGAATTTATTGTAATCATTGACCACAATATATTGAATTAAATAAGGGTAATGTAGGTATGTTAGCATGAATTTGTGTAGTTATAAGTTAATTTTTAACTTCATTGTGTCTAAGTATAATTAGGTATTGAATTGTGTATCTCTCAATAATTATTCCATTATTACTATCTAGTACAAAATATGTACTAATATTATTACCAGATACAAAATATATATTTTATTACTACCCGATACAAAAAGAGGTAATGAAAAGTCTCAACTACCCTTTATAAATATCGTTGAATAGAACTATATTGAACACACTATTTTATTGAATAATAAATCATGATTTTTTAATATATAAATTGTCTATGTTTAATATATGAATTCTGACAACGCAACATCTAAATACTAGTGAAATTATATCAATACTTTTGAAATCACAATATCCAAATTTATGAATTCTGAATACTTATTTAAATATGAATACATCATGCAGATTTCTTATCTAAATATAATTTGGATACCAAAATATGTCTAAATATTCTGAATATTTATCTAAATGTTTTTGAATATATCCAGATTTCTTATCGTAATATAATTTAGATATCAAAATATATTTAAATATTAATAATACTTATCTAATTATTTTTTAATAATGCATATTTCTTAATAATGCATATTTTTTATCGTAATATAATGTGGATACCAAATATATATAAGTATTCTGTATACTTATCTAAATATTTTTGAATACATCATGCTGATTTCTTATGTTTTTTTTAAGAAAAAAATAAATATTATTAAGAGTACAAGAAGTACTCTAGGGATCAAAAGTTACAGGTTTACAAAACAACATAACACCAATAACAATATAGAGAGATCCCCAATTATTTACAACACATTCTGGGGTTGTTACACCAATCTAAAAATGATAAAACAATATTATAATGTGTAGAGAAAATTCACCATGATATGATTCTAATTTCCTCAAACGTCTTTTCCGGATTAGTTTTCTTGTTTTCAAATATTTTTTAATTCATGGCTTTCCAAATGAACCAAGCTGCACAACACCAAATGCATTCAATAATGTATTTTTTTTCCTTTCATACCTAGCACGCCAGAATGTTATAGAAAATGCATTGTTGGATCAGAGGCATAAGGCATTAGAGACATAACACCAATAACAATGCATTGTTTGATTCTAATTTCTTATCATAATATATTTCTTATCTTAATCTAATCTAATACCAAATATATTTAAATATTTTGAATACTTATCTAAATATTTTTTAATACATTAGACAGATTTTTTGTTGTAGAATAATCTGCATTCTAAGATTTTTTTAATCCTAATATAATTTAGGATACCAAAATATATCTAAATATTTCTGAATACGTCATATATTAAATATTTAATATATCATAATATAATCTAATATCTTTAATTAATTAATTAATTTTGAATACAATACAATTAAACCTATTTTTTTAATGTTTGACCTTTGTTGACGTAATCCCAAACGTATTTTCTATTTTCATGGAGAGATTAATGATTAATTAATACTTAAATATAATTAAACTTAAGATAGGGTTAAAAGTTGTATTTAATGAGTTCAATTTGAATATTGTATGTCTACTAGTAATATAGGTTAATAAAATGTACCTATAAGTAATGGACAATAATTAAAATCATATTTGAATTAATCGTTCATCATATTTTATAAAATAATAACACAATAATCATAAAAACTTAGAAAATTCACGCTAAAACTAAAATATCTTACTAACCAATCAAAATATATCTTTTTCGTTTTTTAACTTTCAAAATTACTAAAAATTTAAATATTTATGATTTCAATATTTTAAATTTTAAACAAAAATTATATCACACTAACGCATGATTGGTACGAAGAAATTGAATAGGAATGGAATTATCATTCCATATTGTATTTCAATTTTTATGATTGGTAAGTTTTTTTAATGTGTATCATCATTCCATAAGGAATTACATGGATTTAGCTAATTCCATAGAAATCAAATTAATTTTGCATTTTACTACAAATAATATATGAGTTGGTTTCCTATGTCCCCGGGATACAACGTGCCCCATGAGAACACAAGAATTTATAGTATAAATTCTTGTGTTCCTATGGGGCACGGTGTATCCCGGGGCACACAAGTTTTTGTCATAATACATATTCATTTATTTTTTTTATAATATTATTTTTTATGATATACATAAATTCACTAAAAAAAATTAAATATTTTTTTATTCTTATTTAATTATTCATAGATATTTAAAATTTATAAAATAAACCATACATAAATAAACCTTATTTAATATAATATAAAATAAAATATCATGTAATAAGTTCAAACATGGATATGTTATTAAAATATGTTATGTGAATTTTTGAATTCATGTTTTTTTATAATAATTGAAAGATTTTATTATTAAATACTTATTTCCAAATTTAAAAAAATATATTTCTTATGTTAAAAATATAATTTAGTTATTTAATATAAATTATACAATAATTCACTATATTATAGAATATTAACAGTGGAATTGGAATTAATTAAAAAATTTATTTTTCATTACTTGAGTTATTCCCAAGTAATACCAGTCATGATAATTTTAATTTTTAATCATTTATTTCACATCTTTATTCCACATCCATAAGTTCATTCAATTCCAATATAATTCATTCAATCATACTAATCATGCCATAATTGTCTTTTCAATATCTTTATTTTAACATCCATATTGTCAATATAATATAATTAGCTTAATAGATATTTAAATTTAATAACAACTTTTATATTTTAAATGATTTTTAATTAAATTTATTAGTATTAAATAAAAATTTTATAGATAAATATAAATTTAGTTGATATCCCGTGCATCTATATGTGTATTAATTTTTATTTAATAGTGCATATGTGTTTATTAATAAACTAGTAATTCTTGTCCGTGCGTTGCACGGAAAGCATTTTATTATAGGATTTATGGTTAATTTTTTTTAATAGTGTTATGTATCTGTATGAATATTTTTTGAGCTTTTTTCATCCGGTTTTGGTCTAGTTTGAATTTTGTTGCAGTATTTTTTTACTTATATTTATAATAATCTCATATGTGTTTTGCACAGAAATAATTATATTTTGCGAATAATTTTTAAACATTTTATTATAGAATTATTGTTAATTATATTTTAGTTTTAATAGTTTTATCTCTACGAATATGTTTGAGCTTGTCTCGTCCATTTTTAGTCTGGTTAGAATTTTGTTGTATTATTTTTTTTATTTATGTTTATAATTATCCTTGTGTTTTGCACGGAAATAATTATAAATATTTTTATTTATAATTGATTTTCTTTCTTATACTTTCTCTGTTCTCCCGGCCTTATAGTTACATATTTCCAATTTGAGGATCAGTTCCTAATGGTTTCATTACTCTTTTTGGTATATGGAACCCACACAAAATAATTAAACCATCACCATGTGACCCACCTACTATTCTAATACAACTATCCACTATACATTAAAATATTATATTCCTCGTGCAAGAAGCAATTGTAACCATTAGGACGGGACAGATGGAGTATTATTATTTTTTGTGTATTGTGTAGTTGTAATAATACTCCCTCCGTCCGCCACAAAGATGGACATTTGCTTTTTACACGTGGATTAAGGAGTATTATTATTTAAGGTGTAGTTGGTAGTTGTATTAGTGGGGTGAATGAGTCCCATAAATTTATTGTATTAGTGATGTGTGTGGGTCCCATGTGTTTAAAAAGGAAAATATGGACCTTTGGTGCGGACGCCCAAAATGGCAAAATGTGGACATTTCGGGCGGACGGAGGGAGTATAATTTAATGGGGGTATAAATTAATTTTTTTAGATTTGCCAAAAAAAATTTGACTGTCCATCATTCTATCAGGTGGAACATTGAAAATCTTACCAAAGGCCAATTACGAATTTTTTTCACCCATTCTCTCGTGTTGCTTTTCCAGACAAAGTGATGTGGTAATTCTGCATATGTCAATTTTCTTGCCTCGGGGTATTTCTTACTTGCTTCAAACCAAGCTAAGAACATATCTCCCTTATAAACGGTTAATTATTTATATACTCCCTCCATCCTGCGTTAAGGTTTACGTTTTTCATTTTGAGTTGTCCCAATTTAAGGTTTGTATTTTCTTTTTTTATCAAGTTGGGCCTACACAGAACAATCAATTATTCCATATAGGGCCCACGCACAACAATAATACAACTACCCACTTCACATTAAATATCATTTCTCATTTCACTACACATTAAAATATTATATCTCTTAATCTACGTGCAAAAAGTAAACGTAAACGTTAACGCGGGATGGAGAAAGTATAATATATAAATGTAATTTTTTTTAACATAATGTATTTTATATTTATCAATTAAATAGTATTGTATATACGCTTATTTTTTCACTACATTAATTTTTACTTATATTTAGGAATGACAACGTATAGGTTACATGCTTATGTATAGATATCGTATATGTTTAAATATCTACTACTCGTATCCATAATTTTACGATTTTTAGTTTTTATTCAATTTTAATCTTAAACGTCCATTTAATATTACTTTCTCCGTCTGCCCCAAATGGGTGCATTTACTTTTTGCACGTGAATTAAGGAGTATTATTATTTAATTTGTAATGAGTTGTTATATTAGTGTGTGTGGACCCATATTTTAATTGTATTAGTTGGAGTGTGTGGGTCCCATGGGTATAAAAATAGAAATTAGACCCTTAAGGGCGGAGTCCCAAAATAAAAAATAAGATTCTTTGGAGCGGACGGAGATAGACTTTGACAATTAATAGAATATGCCATAAATATCACTCATATTTACTAAATTATTTTATTGTTAATTAAAAATAAAAAATTATTATTAGCACAAATAATATTAATAGTTAAGATTTATTGTTTTAAATGGACTATCAAAATTAAAACTGCATGGTTTATAAATAAATATTATAAAATTAAAAAGAGAAAAAAATTGAAGATAAAAATAAAATTTTAGATTTATTTTTATATATGTATAGATAGATAATTTATTATATGCCCAAAATAAAATATATAGATTTAATCCATCCGTTCCACACTTATATCTACACTTAAATTAAAAGAATTCATATAGATATTATCCTAATGAAAATAAATTTAAATGAAAACATAGAATAAATTACAAAACTTCAAAAATAGATTTCATACATTAATCTTAAAGAATAAATAAAAATAATAAAAAATATAGTTGACATGTGCTTTGGATTTTCTAACTCTAAATTTCCTCAAGTTAATTCTGGATACGTACACTGATGACTTTTTTTAATGATCGAAACTACAAATAAAATCAAATAAAAATAAGAACAATAAAAAAATTAAAAATAGAGTTTATGGATATAAAGAAAACAAAAAAAAACATAAATTATGAGATAAACGGAAAAAAAAGAATGATACCTCAAATGATAATGTTTGAACCTGAAAATAAGATTTAAAAGAAGAACAAAATATTAACATATAAAAATAGGGTTTATAGAATTATTATAAAGCAAACAAAAAAAAAGATCAAATAACAAAACAAAAACACAAAAATTAGAATAGATTATAAATAAAATGAAAATAGAATCTACAAAAGAGAAGAAAAGAAGAAGCATTAGAGAAAAAAATAACAAAAAGTGGATTAAAAAGAAGAACAAAAGATAGAGTATTAAAATATGAAAATATGGTTCATAGAATTATAAAGCAAACACAAAAATTGAAGATAAAAAAGATAGACAAAAAAATGATACCTCAAATGAGAATGAATGGACCTACAAATAAGATCAAATATGAGAATGATTAAACCTAAAAATAATATTATCAAATAAAAGTATAAAAGAAAATAAAATAAATTAAAATATAAAAATAGAGTTCATAAATTATTAAAAAAAAAATCGAAGAGAGAAAAAAAGATAATAAAAAATTAAAAAGTTTAATGATACCTTTAAAGAGAATGATTGAACCTGCATATAGGATAAAATAAAAGTACAAAAGACAAAACAAATTAGAGTATATTATAAATAATAGGAAAGTAGAAACTGTAAAATAGAAAAAAGGAAAAAGCATTACAGAAAAAAAAGTATTAAAAAGAAGAACAAAAGATAGAATATTAAAATTTAAAAATAAGGCTCATAGAATTATTTTAAAGCAAACACAAAAATTGAAGAACAAAAAGATAGACAAAAAAAAGAAAAAGAAAAGAATGATACCTTAAATATGAATGATTGGACCTACAAATAAGATCAAATATGAGAATGATTAAACATAAAAAAAATAACAAATAAAAGTATAAAAGAAGATAAAATAAATTAAATTATAAAAAAGGAGTTTATAGAATTATTTAAAAAAAATACAAAAATCGAAGAGAAAAAAATAAGATAACAAAAAATTAAAAAGTATAATGATACCCTTAAGAAGAATGATTGAACCTGCATATAAGATCAAATAAAAGTATAAAAGACAAAATAAATTAGAGTAGATTATAAATAATATGAAAGTAGAATATGTAAAAGAGAAGAAAAAGAACAAGCATTAGAGAAAAAAACAAAAAAATGATTAAAAAGAAGAACAAAAGATAGAATATTATAATATATAAAAATAGGGTTCATAGAATTATTATAAAGCAAACACAAAAATTAAAGAAAAAAAGATAGACAAAAAAAAGAATGATACCTCAAATGAGAATGATTGGACCTACAAATAAGATCAAATATGAGAATGATTAAACCTAAAAATAATACTCCCTCCGTCCCATCTTTATTGCTACTTTTATTGTAGCTTCTGTGAGAGCTTTTTGCAGTCAAAAGTAGCAATAAAGATGGGACGGAGGGAGTATCAAATTAAAGTATAAAAGAAGATAAAATAAATTAAATTATAAAAATAGAGTTTATAGAATTATTAAAAAAGAATCGAAGAGAAAAAAATAAGATAACAAAAAATTAAAAAATATAATGATACTTTTAAGGAGAATGATTGAACTTGCATATAAGATCAAATAAAAGTATAAAAGACAAAACAAATTAGAGTAGATTATAAAAAATATGAAAGTAGAATCCGTAAAAAAGAGAAAAAAGAAGAAGCATTAGAGGAAAAAAAATAAAAAGAGGATTAAAATGAAGAACAAAAGATAGAATATTAAAATATAAAAATAGGGTTCATATAATTATTATAAAACAAACTCAAAAATTGAAGAAAAAAAAGGTAAACAAAAAAAAGAAAAAGAAAAAAAAAGAATGATACCTCAAAAGAGAATGACTGGACCTACAAATAAGATCAAATATGAGAATGATTAAACCTAAAAATATTATCAAATTAAAGTATAAAAGAAGATAAAATAAATTAAATTATAAAACTAGAGTTTATAGAATTATTAAAAAAAACACAAAAATCGAAGAGAAAAAAATTAGATAACAAAAAATTAAAAAGTATAATGATACCTTTAAGGAGAATGATTTAACTTACATGTAAGATCAAATAAAAGTATAAAAGATAAAACAAATTAGTGTAGATTATAAATAATATGAAAGTAGAATTTTTAAAAGAGAAGAAAAAGAAGAAGCATTAGGAAAATAAAAAAAAAAAGAGGGAGAGAGTAAAATTTTGATTAGATAATGAAAAAATTTATATAGAATGATTTTAAAGAATGATAGATCATGATTGAAAGCAAATATTTATAGAGACGATCTAATAAAAATAAAATTAATATATTAATTGAAATTACACATATATTGATTAAAAATTAATCAAATTTATATTATTAAATTAAATAAATAAATAAAGTAAATTTTAAATAATAAAATTCATTATTAGTATAATTAAATTTTATGATTGAAATTAAAGGAAAATCATATGTCATATGTATTAAATTAAATTATAATAATATATGAATATTGATTGATATATTAATTTAAATTAAAAATATACTCCCTCTGTCCCATTTCATTTTTGCTGTACATACTTTTTTTACTACACACACTTTGCTGCACACGAACTTTTGCTGCACACAACATTTATGTGCAGCACATTGAAGAGGTAATATTGAAATATTACTATATATTTTTGTAGTTAGTAATAATATTTTGTATGTTTGTATCTCATAGTAATTTAGAATTTTTTGTGTACCTAATAGTAATCTTTCCATAATTTAATTATAAAAAATAATTTACGTGTATATATATATATATCATTTCACCTCTAAATATCAGCTACTTTCAATAACTCTTTCTTTTCAAAAGCAAGTAATGCTATCCATTTTAAAATCTATCCATTTTGTGAGTAAATAATGCTATGCCGGATAGATTGTTGAATAGTGAATACCTTGCAACCACTTCAAAAGAAATCAATATACTTATTAAAGAAATGCTATAAGTAAAAAGAGGCTAAATCAAGTTAGATTTCAGATCCAACTTCAGTCTGTACATTGAATGTAGTAAAATGGGCTTAAGAACTTGTCATCCAAAAAATCATAAAGACTGTAGCGAGAAATGTTGGGACGTAAGTTTGCAATCTCTAGTCGATAGGAGAGTCAGCAACACATCCCCCACTAACCTAACACAGTATACTAATCGGCATACCAAATCAGCAGCAACAAGATTAATTAGCAGCAATGGCATACTAAAACAATATCACTAACCAAACCATTGTTCTATTAAGAACCATAGAAATCTGTATAAGCAGAGAAAACCACAACATGAATATCCTGCAAGAAGGAATACTAGTAGCAACAATGCTGAATAACTAGGAAGATTACAAAACACTAACAGCAAAAATAATCCAGCGGATGACCTTTTGACGGCAGGAAATCTGCAAGCAAATAACTCAACAAAATTACAGAAGCATGAAAAACAAAAATGAGGCAACCAACAGCAATTTAGCAGAAAACCTGCAACAATGCGAACTGCAATAGCAAGCAGCAAAAACTGCAGTTGGAGGCATAAACAGAAACCAGCATGGCACAACTTGTCACAAGAATCTTAAAGAGATTTCAAAGGGTGCCAAATCCAGAAACTAGCAGCCATCCAGGTAGACAACCAGAGGAGTAGAGCTGCAAATTTATAACAACAAACATCAGCAATATCAACAAAATATTCCAAGCAAAATTATACAAAAAAAAAAATCAACAAAATATTCCAGCAAAATTATACAAAAAAAAAATTAACAAAAATTATATGAAGCAGCAAGATTCTTCCAACTAGCAAGCACCAGTATTAAACCACAGTAACAAACCAATAGCCATCAATAGCTCACAGAAGAAAGCATCAAATAACAAAGTATCCACAGTTAGATCCAGTAGCTATCAATAATACACTGCAGTTCAGAGCATATAACTAGCAGGTATCACAAATCACAAAAGTCCAGCCACAACAGAACTAGATCAAATTCCAGCAAAGAAGGAAAGATCACAACCAAGGACAGAGGAGGGAAGAAGGGTCCCTGACTTGATGAACAATTATCAACACATACCCAACATTTAAGTTACCTCCAGCCGGCAACAGCATGTACATGAATCAACGGAAAACTAGCAAACAACATAAAATCAGAAAAATAGCAAAAACCTATCCTACATAACCAACGAAACCAAGTTGCGAGAAGCCCAACCTAAGCTACCATAACACCTGCAGGAAACATGCATAACACTTTAGAAACAGAACGGAGTTCAACTAGCAGAAACACAAGTCCCAGGATGCGCACAAACAACAAAATAATTTGATAAAATTAAAGAGTAATATTTTAACCACCAATTTTAATAAATTAATACAATATAATTTCAATCACCTGTGGTAATGACCAATTAATCTAAAAAACAATACATGCGAAACGATTATTCAAATATTCCCCATTAAACAAAAATAAAATAAAATAATAGTCAACAAACTATGAATTAAAATAATTTATTTAAAAAATCACACAACAAAAAAAATACTTTTCATCAACGGAATATTCCTTTGTTAAATACCTTAATTCCCTTGCTCCTGCATTACATAAGAAATCTATTATGATGGTTTAAGGAGAAGAGATTCAAAAGAACGCTTACGACAGAAAGGACTGCAGTATTCTAATGTATCATCGCTAAAATATATCAGTTGACATAATGCTGGAAATAAAATTTAGATACGGTCGGCAAAGCATTACAACTTAAATATATGAGGTCTTTGCTTAGCACTTTTAGAGACAGGCATGCAACATTAAAGCAGCATTGATCAAAGAAGAAAATTTCCAAAAGTAAGCAATTTTACCAAATACTCTTAAGCTAAACATTAAGCTCAATGTCCCATGTTGATATTGTGCATAATACTGTCATGTAATATGTCAATCTCCACTCTCTAGTGGACCAAAACCCTAAAACAAAAGTTTATCAATCTGAAACAAACTTACCTAGAACATAAGGTTCATACTTCTGCTCTTTGCATATAAGTATTGATTTGAGGGAAAATGATAGGAGTCGAGGATAATGAAATAAACTATATGACAAATGAGGAATTTTTTTTGAGAATAATATAAAGAAAAATACCAGGTACCAAATCCTGCCGAAGTAAGCAACAATTACCATTTCCCAATACTCAATGATGACAATTGGCATTGTCCTGAGAACTTAATTAAAATAAACCCTACTTAGGCAATAACAATAACAATAAGACAAATCATACAAGAATTACTGTATCAGAAAGATAAAGGCAAAGACGAATATACATCATCAATGGGTAAATCAAGAAACTGGGTTCCAACCTTGGGTCTAGTCAGTTGCAAGAATAAAGAATTTGAACTGAGGTGATAAAAAAAAAGTAACTAGACAAGTTTGGTTGACAGAATTGGTATCATTAAAACAGAACAGACGGAAATTGTGGAACAAATGAAACATTTATGATTTAGACTGCAGTCTAAGGATATCTTGTGGTACTTCTTTCTTCTTAATAATACAAATAACTTTATAGATGAGTAGATGACTACACAGATAATTGAATTCAATTGTAAAGAAAATGCTCACGATCATAGAATAGCGACAAAGTAAAGGCATCTTTTGCAACCAATAAATGGAGTCTATGGATGATAAATTCTTCCACTCTTTTTGGAGTGCTTTCTCATGAAGGTAGTATTGACACAGCAAGCTAATATACATATAGGATCCATAAGGCATATCTAAAAAGACTAGATATATTTGACTCTAATCTTAGGGTTCTACAAACATAGTGGGATGAGGCTCACTAGTGAGCAACATTTTGAAATATTATCACGCAGGGCAAAGCAATGTATATATTTTCTTTCAATAAAAATCTCTATTTTCATTAGAAAATATTTCAAAGCTACAGACAGCATTGACTCAATCTATATGATTAGTAAACCTTTTCCAAATGGTTACAAAATATGCTCTCTATAACATAACCCCAAACCATAAGCAGCAGCATGCATGCATACTTTCCCAATTCCTCAATTCCATGAGTACAGAATAGGCCTTTTTTCCTCGAATGATCAATGAAAATAAGGCTGAAAAGATTATAAAATGTACTACTCAATCTATAGGATTATTGAACCTATAGAATATGCTCTCTATAACATAACCACAAACTGCTAATAAACATCAGCAGCAGCAGTACACATTCTTCCCATTCTCAATTTTGCACGCTTAACAAATTAGACAATATCTCCTAGCATTTTCATTGATAACTATTTCAGCTAATTATCGCTTTCAAAAATATACTATCATGTGTTGAGCAGACAACAGATGAGATAACTAACATCAAGTTGGTTTAAAAAAAATTCGACACTTTAGAAACATCTATAGTTTATAGAGTGTTGTCAAATTTTACCTTATCTAAGATGGTTGGGTCAGTTGCATTTGATAACTCAAGCAGGTGGAATAGACCAACAGCAAAGAAGCAACTATAGCTTGAAACTTCCATTGATCCTTGCTCTTTCTGAGATGTCCTTTAGAATGCTTTCAACTTCTCCTTCTTTGGACACAAATTCTACTAAGAACTGGCAGGCCGAGTACGGGCCATTCTTCTAATTTCTGTGCATCAGCCCTGCAGCAAGATAGCTTTAGAAAAATACTTTAGTCACTGGAAAAGAGCAAAGCTAAATATTATCTCTCTCTATGTCAGTAAATGGGTGGGTGCAAAATCTACAGAGTTATGGCAAGCTGTGTATTCTTCTATCTAATTTAACTGTCACATTTTCTGAACGTGGAAGTGTTAATTCGATGTAAGAATTAATCACATCAGAACTGGACTGAGATCCTACCTTTTTATTATATAAACTGAATACTATCAGCATTTCATTCGCGTAAACAGGAAACGCAAAGACATGTAAAAATTAGTTAAAGAGTGTCTTAGACAAGCCTGTATTGAGCAGGATCCTCCTTTAGATCCTCAATATAAGCTTTGAAAATGGCCTCTCTATCTTCATTACTTGGGTATCTCTCCATGAGTTGATCATACACGGTAACAAAACTGAGGGCAAAAACTGGATCATACCGATACGACTTCTTGTACCTCATCAGATGCTGCTGTACAATCAGCTCTTGTAATACCATGTTGTATATGCTCGAAATTGGTCACTTATATGCCTTCAAGAAATTGAACTTAGTTTCAGCCACTGTAGGCAGGTCTGAAAGCAATAAGTACACAAAGAAAGTTCAGAAGCAATTACCAAGAGCTAAATAGAGAAAGTAAATCAATAATAATAAAATTCCAAAAAATAAATATTAAATAAATAAAACTAAATCAAAGATTCAAAAGGATGAAGAGAGAGTTAATTAAAGAAATTTCAACATTTTCTCCACAAACCGTAGCCGGTTTAAAGCTTCTAAAGATATATTCTTTCATGTTATATTGCAAATGAATCATGCCATCATAATCAGTATGTGTTGTATCTCCATAGGGCCCACAACACTACACTAATACAGCTACCACTATACGCTAAATATTATTTCTCTCACCTCAATACACATTAAAATACTATATTCCTTAATACCCGTGCAAAAAGCAAACGTAAACGTTTCTACGGGACGGAGGGAATACTCCATACTAATAGGAGTTTTTTTCAATTCAATGCTTAAAAAATAGATAAACTATCAATTCGGAACTTGAATTATTTCTTTTATCAATTAAGGGCCTGAAATATATAAACTGTCAATTCGGTACCTGAATTGTTTGGTATATGCAGGTTACATATATATCTAATCTCACACATGCTAATATTCTTTAACTTTTCGTTTTGAAAACTAAAATGAATTTTGTCAAACTTTATATACTAGTAAATAAAAGACCTTCTCAAAAAGATAAATATATTTCAGAAAGTAACTATACAATGTACAATAAGTCGAAAGCACAAAAGTGCAAGGTATCACCAAGAACTTGCTCACTCTACGTACTAAGGCTAACCCTTGTAAAAAACAAGCTACCAAACACTATGGTATGAGCATAACAGCTCACAAGAAACTGAAGAATCACAATATAGAGAGATAAACGGAAAAAGCAACCATCAACAAACTGTTGCTTCATTTCTAGAGGCAGTGCTGTGATGACCTTCTCTTCAAAACAGAGTGAAATCTATAGCAGCAGCAGCAGCAGCGGCAGACCTTCGGAGGACAGCTAAACAGAAATCCAAGATGCAGTCCAAGATGGACAGAGCAGTGTGGCAGCGACCTGCATAAACACACAACAGCAAATCGGCTGCTATAGGGCATTAACTACCAATCCGGGCCTGCTACTAAATAATAGACCTTTACCATTAAGTTCTTCGGATTCTCTCACAAATTATAAGAAATCAACTATATCAGGATATAAATTTGAAATTAAAAAATATATATATATATATGAAAGAGAAAGTGAGATACTACTCAGTGAGATCAAATATCAAAATATGAGCTTCATTAGTATATTTACAGCAATTGAAATCTTTATCTTTCTTATCTACCCTACCTTACACATACTTGGTTTCTTTTGCTCATGAAAAGAATGTAGCAAGGCTAAGTATTATATCTATTAATAGAGGTAAAGTGGATATGAGCATGCAACAGAAAAATACTCAAGTGTAAAGCATATTATCTATAACTCTTTGCACAAGTACCTAAATACCTAATCCACCTCCAATCTCATATATCTCGAAAAAGAAAATCAAAAGAAATGTGCTAAAGTTTTAGCTTAATCATTTTTCAGGAGGGGCAGGAGGAGAACATAACAAATTTGTAACTGGTATAATTACAAGCTAGATTTAAATTATCCAAATATTGTCAAAAACAAGAAATGCGGTTGAAGAAACTAACCTTTTGCTATCATTTCTTAATCCTTATGCCAGGAGCAGGAGAGAGATGAAGTCAGAAAAACTAAATTAGACCTCAAGAGCAAAAAAGTCCATTATTCTAATGAATAAAGCTTGGAGGTGTACAAAAGATGCAGTGCCTATAGGACTGCTGAAAAGTACACCAGTCCCAACACAGATTACAAGTCATCCACATATTGCTTGATTACAAAAATGGTCATTAAAGAATTTTCTAGCACTTGGGTAAGCCTGCCCCAAAATTGTCTTTTTAAAAAAAAATAATAATAAATAAACTATCTCCTACCTTTCATCAAAACTACATTTTATAAATGGTGTCATCATTTTGCATGTTAACACAACGGGATATGAGATGAAATAGAGAATCACGTGTGGAACATAACCTTTATCGAGCAATCATTCATCTTTCCTCATCCATCATAAAAAATAAGCATCTTCATCACAAACCGACCCATTTCTTGAAAGCCAACGCTGCTTCTCTCTTTTTCAGCTGAGATTCTGTCTGAATGTTTGGTGCCTTACCCTTGTACAGTGTTTTATGGTACTTGAGAAACAAGGCACGATACTTATACTTGTCTATGAACATGTTGCCTTTCTCCATCATTTCCACTACTTCATTCGCCCGAACAAAATATCCACCTCGGGCGAATGTGTAAAGCACAACATCCAATAGCTCCATATCAAACTTCATCCCACTTGCGAAAGCAAGAGACTTCATCTCGCCCCATAGTTCAGCTACTTCTATGTATTTCCCACCGATTGCAGCATATCCAGTGACCAGAGAATGGAAAGTTTGCGCATTGGGGGTGTGCCCCAAACTCAACATCTTCTTCAGAGCCTTCTCCGCATCTCGCATTAGCTGTTTCTTGCAGAAAAAGTGAATCACATTGTTCCAATCATGATCTCCAGCATCAACTGCTTGCCCTTCCTTTATTTCCTGCAGTAGCTTTGACATTAAATGACCATCCTTGCCCTCTATGGAAGGCTTGAATAACATGTCAATTTCCTGATGTCCACATCTAGGTATTTTAGCCTCTTTCATTTCCTTGAACAAATCGAGTGCACCAAATGTATCGTTTCCTAGCACCCGGGACTGCATCAAAGATTCGTAAGAACTTGCATCCAACTGAACACCGGCTCTGCGAGCATCTCTAACTAATGACGATATTTCTCTAATTCGATTTTCTTTATGATATGCTTTTAGAAGGGAATTATACACAGATGGACTAGCTCTAACACTGGCCAACCGCATTTCATCAAGAAGATCGTGTGCCTGATCTAACCAACCAAGGGAAATGCATGAATTAATGGTGTGAACAAGAATTGAATTATCAGCAGAGAGTGGGGAATCTTCTTTCTCTGTCTTGAGTAAAAATTCTACTAAACCCTTCATTCTACCAGAATTCAAGAAAGCTCTAACTAGTTTCACATAAGTTGTCTCTGTTGGCCGAAGAATACCTCTTTCAGTAGTAATCAATTCAATTTGCCCCTCTAACTTCACAATCATGCTGTCGAGTAATTCTTGTGTCTCAGCTTCAAGTCTCAAATGCTTCTTGTCACGACAAAAGTCTTCATAGCATAAGAAGTGTCTTTGCTTCATTAGTATACCTTTGTGTTCATCAGATTTCACGTCACACAAATTCTCAACAGAAATACCTTGATGGGGTGATGCAGTACCTATTTTATCAGTCTCAAAGTTTAAATTAGCCACACCAAGGGAATTTTGAGCTTTCTTTGCCTTGCGAAGCATTTCAAGAACCACGTTGGAAGCTAAATCTAGATCCCCAAGTTTCAAGTGACAGGAAAGTAGAATGTTGTTGTACTGTCGAAAGTGACTATTACTTACATTGGGAACTTCTTCAATATGTCTCCAAAGCTTTTTCAATTCCTCCCTACGACCATTTCTTTCATATACATGGGCCATGGTGATCAACAATGTCACATCAGGTTTCACTTTTATTCGAGGAATCATGTCAAGTAGCTGCTCTGCTTTCCTAGTGGTTCCAAACAGGAGGCATCCCACCAGAACAATGTTAAAAGCAATTGCATTAGGCTTCATAAGAATCAAAGGCTCATTGCACTTCTTTCGAGGATCCACTCTTCCATCTTGGAACAAGTAACCTATCTCAAGAACTAATTCAGCGGCTAGGTATACTCCGGATGAGTTGTTTGACATATAAGCTATAATTGCAGACCAAACTGTCACAGGAGGATAGAACTCCATTTCAATGAGTTTTCTCAGAAGAGTGGATGCAGAAATAGGTAGTCCACATTTAGCAAGGCCCAAAGAGAGATATACGAGAGTCTCCTTATCAAATAGCAAATGCCTATGCTCCTCAAAAGCTTTCTCGACCAATCCATAAGCCCTTTCAAGCCACTGAATGTCTGAACTCTCTGTTAATCCAGCAATCAACTTACACACAACTGATTTTCGAGCAAAACCTTCGACTTTCATGTGCTTCTCATGCAAATCCCAAGCATCGTTAAGTCTATGCTCATTAACTGCAGTCTCTAACTCCTCATTAAGTTTACCCGTGTCTCGAGCCTGGACTAATATCGTCCCAGTCTTAGTTGAGAAATTCTGTGAAAATTGTTCAAATCCAATACCAAGGTGAATCCTAAAGACACAATTTTGGCTATTTAGGTAAGTCAAAGACTTATGTGCCCTAGCAGAAACGCAGTGGCATCTGGATATTCTACCAAGAAAGCTCTGCAAGATGTAATTAGCAGCAGCCCTACTAAGTTTTCTTGCAAGCAACATTTTTCGTCGAAAAGACTAACATTGACCAACAATACTCATGTTAGTTAAATGATTATCGTAGGCTGGTATCTGCACATATGAGAACAAAAATTTATCAATAAATTTGGTGGGAAGGGAATGAAGATCAAGGAGGGAAAGAAAATGAAAAAGCTCACATAAAACATTCTCAGGAAATACAACAGTCATTGAAACCTAAAATCTATAACAAAAATTAAGAAGCAAACCCATAGTGTTAAAAAAGAAACCTCAACATTTGTAAGATTTTAGAGATAATCCAAATAAAATAAAAGGCATAAAACCAAAATCTAACTCAAGCAAGCACACCATTTTTTTTTTTAAAGGAACAGGAGGCTATCACGACGCAGAATTGCTTCGTGGTTGAATCGCTAAAGCTATAAACCAACTACCTCACGAAAACGCCGTCGGATTGAAGCATACAGGACGCCTGCCGGGCACAAAATAAAAGAAACAGTGAGCGCAAAGGTGCTGCAGAAAATGTGAATGGAGAAGAGGACGTCGACAAGTTAAATGAAGAAGAGTTGGAACTTTTCGGCCAGCGAGCAAAACTGGATATCGTCTGACGGAGAAGAGGACAAGAAAGGTATTTCACAAAACCCACCGCCCAAAATGGGCGGATTATTAAACCCGTTAAAAACTTCAATTTTTCTTGAGTTGATATTATGGATAAGCATGTGCGGGTGTGTATAACTTTTTATTCTATCTTGTATGGAGTATTTATTTTATATTAAATTTTTTATTAAAAAAACTAGCATTCATATGTGTATAATTTTTTATTCAATAGTGTAATATATATTTTATAATAATTGTATATATTTTTACACTCAATTTTTCATTAAAAAAACTAACAATTAAAGTGTATACATTTTTGTTCATAATTGTATATGTTTTTTTTATATTTGTATATGTTTTTTAAAGTGGGGTGCACCCGGGTGCACAATATAATTAACCATTTTTCTTAGAGTGATATTCGGTGCACTCATATGTGTATAACATTTTATTCTATATTATATACATGTTTCTTAAAAATTGTATACTCTTTTTACACTAGTTTTTTATTTTAAAAACTAGCATCCATATGTGTATAACTTTTTATTTAATAGTGTATAGATGTTTTTTAATAATTGTATATTTTTTACACTCAATTTTTCATTAAAAAAATTCACTAACAAAGTGTATACATTTTTGTTTAAAATGTATATGTTTTTGTTCATATTTGTATACGTTTTTTAAAGTGGGTGTACCGTATTTTTGGGTGAACCCAAGTGCACAGTAGTATTAGTCTTTTTCTTATGAACGTCGAAGTATTTACTACTGTGCAAATGTTTTTAAGGTGCAACAATGTCAATTTATACTTTTGACCCGGAGTATTAATACTTATTTTAACCCATTGGATCATTTTCAACTTGTCCTCCCCTTCCCTACTTTCTCTCTCTAATTTCTTCTCTCTCCTAACTTTCTCTCTCTTTAATTATTCACTTCATCGCCTTCTCCTTCTAATTTCTCCATTTTCCTAAATTTCTCTCTAATTCGTATTTTCACATCGTGTTCTCCCAGCCTTACTTTCACACACTCTCTCTCTAATTCTTCTCTTTCCTTCTTAATTTATTCTCCAATAATTTAGGAATCTTTGCGACGGAGAATGATGGTGGCGATGTGGCTATTAAGGAATATTGTTGGCACAGAGAAAGATAGTGGAAGAAGAATACAAAGAGACGAAGAACAGTGGAAGAAAAAGGCGGTGATGCCGGCGGGATCTGCCTCTCAACACGCAAAATGCAATTAAAGAGAGATCTTTTTAGAAATCTGTATCTAATTATTCTTTTCAAATTTTTAGATTTACTACATCACTTTTTTATTTCAAATTTACAGATTTAATTGTGTAAAATGTTACTAGAAGAATTATTTGGACAATGTGAATGTGTTGTTGAAGTATCAATGGAAAGTAAATCAGTTTTTCATTGGCATGAAGTTTCACAATTTGAGGTGGAGGATGCAAGTATTATTGATGAGGAATCAGTGTACACTTTATAAATATAAAGTGTATGATTTTATTGTAAAAATGTATAAATTTTATTGAGTTTTGTTTAAGTAATCATCCTAGGGTTGCTAGTATACTGTGTATAATTTATTGAATCACAGTGTATATGATTTTATGAAAATTTGTATACATTATATTTATAAAGTGTAATTTAAATAATTTTAATGTGTAAATGTATTGTGTTCTTATTAATTCGTGTACTTATTATATCAAATAAGTGTATAACTTTTAATTCTTATGACTATTTGAGGGCTAAATCATCGGCAAATGTAGTTGTCACTCAACCTATAATTCATGGATGGAAGCCACCTGATATGGGATTTATTAAATTAAATACTGATGCTGATTTTATTGAAGAAATTGGTGCATGTCTAGGAGGTGTTGCAAGAGAGCCTGATGGAACTGTTTTGTGGTGTTTTGCTTCTCTTTGGCATTCGAGGGTCCCGGTGGATTTGGGAGAGGCTTTAGCTGCGAGAAGGGGAGTTGAGTTGGCAAGAGAATGTAATCTCCCTCGAGTCATTTTAGAGGTTAACCCTTAGCCTTTTTAATGCTTTTGAGAAACCAAATAGTGATCACTCTGTTTTTGGAGGCGTCGTTAGCGATATTTTAGATCTGTGCTCGTCTTTGGATCGTGTTATATTTAGATGGGTTGGGCAGAAGACTAATGTTAAAAGCTCATAATCTAGCTTCTTATGCTTTCTCTACTGAATCTTTTTTGTTTCATCGGCTTTGCCTGATAATGTTATTAACCTTGATCACACCGATGATTCAGTGAGTTGATATTTATAATATCTTTTATTTTTCAAAAAAAATTGTATTATTGACTTTTATATATAAAAATTACATTTATTTTTTATTTATACACTTCAAACTCAATTTCCAAATGCTCGGAATTTATTCAATCATTCATACATAAATTCTGAAATAATTCCATACACAAAATTTCAAATTCCTTTGCAAGACTCGAATCTGAATCTTAATCCATCTTAGTTTCCACAAATTTGGAGATATCTTTAGTATAAAACAAAGAATACATTTATGAAGATAAGTATATACATTATTTATATAATACTTTTACAGTATACATTATAGTATTATGCCTCTCAGTTCCACCGCCATGCCCAAAAAAAACCCATCGATATATCCACCCATTCCACCTCAGTGTCCACAAATTTGGAGATATCTTTACTATAAAACAAAGAATGCATTTATGAAGACAAGTATATACATTATTTAAATAAAACTTATACAGTATACATTATTGTATTCTGCCTCTCAATTCCACTCCATGCCCAAACAACAACCATCGATACCAGTAATTCCTCCACCCATTCCACCTCCAAACCAAACACCGACCATTGATACTAGCAATTCTTCCACCCAAGCAAATTGTTGATTCCTCCACCGCTCTAATCGCCAAACCAAATCCCCAATTTCTCAATTTCTAATTCCAAAGGGTAGATACACAAGGTGAGGAAGGAGAGGGCGGGGAGTGCGAGAGGTGAGAAACTTGAAATCTATGGGGAGGGAGGAGGCGCGCGAAGATAGAGTCAAGGTAGAGCAAACGGAGGTTGAGATCTGAGAGGATGGACGCGGCGCATGATAGAGTAGAGGAGAGGCGGCGCGGTGCGGCGGAGCAGGCGATAGAGAGAGAAGGGCACACAGTAGATAGAGAAGAGAGTGAAGGGGTAGAGAGAAAAGGAAAGAGAGTGAAGGGGTAGAGAGTGAAGGAAATGCTGGAGAGAGAGAGAGGAGAGAGGACGGGTGTGATGTACGCAATTACAAGGAAAATAAATAACCCATTTGTGGTATTTGAGGGTTATATACCTGATCCATTTTGAAATATGGATCCTATTTTTACGGTATATATCATATTTTTAAGGTATACTTGTTGCACAATAGATCTACTTGAAAATCGAATATAATAACAGCTCGATTAGGTAGTTTTTTATAGTATAGTTATTTTTATTTTTTAGATTTTTAATTATTTTGTTTGATCTAAAGTTAATTATGGGATAATTTTTTGATTTAATGATTTATATTAATTAGTTGCATCCTAATTTAACTCATATATTAAAGTGAGAAAAATTTTAATTTGTATGGAATATAATTTATAAATGGTAGGTCTTGTGTGAGACCGTCTCACATAAGCCCTTACTTGAGAAGATAAAAAATGATAACATCATTATCACTTTCACTATAAAATATTATCACTTTTGCTATATAATGTTATCACTTTTAATTTATACTATAAATTGTTTATAAAATAATTCACTGCACTATTATCACTTTTCATCGATTGATTGAGTATAACTTTTCATTAATGATATTATCATTTTTTATCCGTCCCACATAAAGCTTACGTGAGACGTTCTCACACAAGTCTTTTCCATTTATAAATATATAAAATAAAATAATTTTATATCCTTTATATCAATAAATATAATAATTAGTTGATTTTGAAAATTTCTTTACCAAAATTTCTTCGTCTCAAATAATTTTTTTACTTTTCAATTTATTTTCTTTTTATTATAGGATAAAACAATCCACATTAAATCTGACCAACTTTGTATTTTTATACTGATATATATATATATATATATATATATATATATATATATATATATATATATATATATATATATATATATATATATATAAACAATTTCGATCTTTCGTAATTTCTAAAAATCGTATATTACCTTGTAATTCAATTCAAGCATAAAAACAAATGATTAAAATTTACAATTCTTCCAAATTTTATGTAATAATAATAAATACTAAAAAGTCAGAAAAATTAATCTCTTAGAGAAAAAAAAAATCAATAATGATAGAAAGCAATGTTCAAAGATAGAGCACACACTGAAAAGGGGGAAACTAAAAAAAGTCATGAGAACATTGCAGCATCCTCCCAGACTCTGGTAACAAGAGAGAATATAATATGAAACTACAATAGAGATGGTTGTGAATGAATAATTAACGAACTTGATCGATTGGGCATGAGCCTTGTGCATCTTCTTCATCGTTGTCTTCATCTGCAAATTCTCTGTGTGGGAGTGTGGAAGAAGAAAGAAAAAGGCTGGGTCTGCAGAAACTAAAAATTAGGGTTTCTCAAAATTTCCAATATGTAGTTTGGTAATTTCCATCCTTATCTTAATTCACTATGCAATTTATCAAATTAATACCACGGCCGCCACAATATTATGCTTGTTCTTTTGTACCGGGCGCATCAAAAGTGTTGTATGCTCTATCAAACAACAGAAATGACCATATTCAAAATCTGAATACCCATTATTAAGTGCAACCGAACGAGTAGTAAGAGTCTAGTTAAATTCACACCTCATTTTATCTAACACACTCCATTTATTGAAAGAGAACACTTGTATGAAATAGTTATCACTTTTTTTCTTTTAAAATGTTAGTGACCTTTCATTTATACTATAAATTGATAATGAATTAAATGTATAATTATTATTTTTTATCAATTGAATATTATTTTTTTTAATAAAGATTATCACTTCTATTACGTTTAACAAAACAAGTTTTGCCTTTATTAAATACACACTCCTTTTATTTATTTTTTATTTCTTTATTTTATTGTATACATATATACTCTTAAAATAAGTTTTTGCCTTTATTGAATGCACACCCCTCTTATATCTTTTATTTCTGTATTTATTGTATACATAACCATAAAATAAAGATTATACAAAAGCTTATACACATTCATATTAAACCCTCAATTTCCTCTTATTAAAATAGAAATATCCCCCTACTTTTTTTAAAAACTTCAAGTTCAATGTTGTGTACGTGGAAAGAGGAGAAAAATACTTTCTCGTAAATTGCAATCTAATCCAATTCATGAGTTCAAATCGTTTTAGATGTTTGAATTCAATTCTTTAGAAATTTATTAGGATTTTCCGATGTAAAATGACATTTATCTCATTTTTTTATTTTATTTTATCAGATAGTTGGTCTCTTGTGTGTCCGGACACACAAGGCGTTCAAGGATATAATATTTTATTTTAAAAAGTACACATTTTAATTTATAAGGGTATTATTTTTTCAAAGAATATATATATATATGTGTGTATATATATTGGAAAATTATGAATATAAATTTTTATATTAAAGTGTACAACTTTCTGAAATTGTCGGATCTGGAAACGTGGTGCGCCTAGAGGCACTTAAGTTTTATCTTTTCATCAAATCAAGTGAAGTGTGCATCATTGATCCTTCACAAGATCATGCCCACGGTAGATGGTTCCGTTGCCGTAATGCTCCATCAACTACATTATTAGCACAAAAATAAAAAACACAATGGTCCATATGAAAATTACAAATGATGAACGATAAACACCCTAGACCATTTTTATGTAATTCCAAAATTACATGTTCTTTGATTCGTTATTTCGTTTGTGAATTCACTACAACAAAAAGAGTTTTAGAGTTTTAAACAGCGAAACAGAATCACCATCCAACACGAGTACATTTGCTACCAAGAATAACATGATAAGAATCATTACAAGATTATACAATGTTACCTTTAATAATGACAGATCCAAGAATTCCAAGAAAGTTGAATATAGCTCCATATCCATACAAAAATAAGTTCTGCAAATGAAATAATAGAATTATACACAGAAAAATTATAGAGGCAACCTCTATGCGAGAGGAATAAAATTTTTAAAAAAAAATTAAAAAACTGGAAACATATTCATACGTACCAGAAGGTGAAAAGTGATATGATTTATTTACTTATTTTCTCCAGGACACACTTAACCCAATTTTTAGACCTTCAATCATAGTATTATACTAATAGTCTAACATAAAACGCAACCAATTTATTTCTGGGTCAGTGTTACAAACGTGTAAATCTCTGGACATGATCATTCATGTAATTAATAATGTGCACTCATAACAAATTAAATGTAGAAGTGGCTATTGATGCAGAATGCATTAAAGATTTTTTTCTTAAGCAGAACAACTTATTTGCAAACTGTTTAAAGCGAAGTGTCGGGATGTGGCAAGATGTTCAGTTGAAAGTAAAATAAAAGTTTCTTGAATTATGATAAACTGTTGAATCACCTGAAGATAAATGCTGGTGTCATACTGGCTTTTCAGGGCGTATTCATTGAAAACTGAGGCCACATAAGGAACCGTCACCTGCATTAGAAATTCTAATTAAGCTTCGTTTGCAAAGAACGGATCAATAAAAATGCCATGAATGGAAACCTCAACAAATAAGTCCACAAGTGTGTATACACGCAGTTCATAATGCCATCAACAATAGATGCCTTAAATCAGTTACAAATATCATAGTGTAGACATATGCAACCGATGTAACTGGAAGACTCAAAGCAGAGGAATCCTCTGGGTAGGATTTAAGTTGATTTATACTAATTTCAATCAGCAACAAAGTTAGAGCCTCCCACTGTAATATAACAACACATGTAAGTTGCCTTCGTGGTTGGTGGCTACTTCATTAAATTTTTATATCACATAACATTAATTCGAAAAACCTTCTACAAATTCTTCAAACTATTCAATCTTAACTGGTCAATTATTGAATCAACTTGAATTATAGAAAATTTTTATGGAGATCGTGTAAGCTGGTCATATCTGTAAGTGCCCTACTTCAGAATCACGGGAAAAAAAAAAAATTCATCGGTAACATCTGATTTAGTTGAACGGTTATATGAGAAATGATAAAAAAAGTTATGAATTAAAACTAATTACAAGGGAAAGGGGATCTTGTACCTTGAAAACCTAGGGTAGAAACAAGCACAACAAAGATTTTGAGTTGCTGATGTACTATAATCTCCCAAATACACAAAGAAATAGAGTTTTTGATCGAGAATTGCAGTCATTTGTTAGAGCGGACGAGCGATCCTCAGCACCAATCCAATCCTTAGTGATTTCATTCGCATCGTTACTGATTTTCTAAGAGGATAGACCAAGGAGACTAATCTTTGGGGCTAGGTAATTGGTCGCGCCGATCTCGCCGTCGGTGACGCGGAAGAAGATGTTGACGAGCGGCGACGGCAACGACGACGAATTGAATTTTGGCAGCATCGTTTGCAACTGCTAGAGTTAACTTTGAGATTCTGAAAGGCGTCAAGTTAAAATAAACTTAATAAGGGGTTATTAGTAGTAGCAATAGAGTTTTTTATATTGAAAAAAAAATTAACTTCCACAAAAACTGATACTTAAAAATAAAAAATATCAATAGAAAGCATTCTTATACAATACAGTAGTATCTAAAATAAATTGGGACTAAAATTTGTGTCTCATAAAATATACTAATGAATTCTAATAATTAAGTGTCTCAATAAATTAATTTGGAACAAATAATAATAATTATCCCAAAAAAATAAGTGTCTCAATATATAGTTTTTATTGCTTTATGCCAAAATTTATTTAATTTTATTTAATGAAATTATTTTAGAGATGTAAATATGTGTCGCATAAAATATACTTCTAATAATTAAGCGTCTCAATAAGTTAAGGCACAAGCTCCTGCGCCCCGGACACGCCGTGCGCCTATGGAACACAACCATTCCCTCCATATTTTATTTAAACCTATGTATTGCTAGGAGTTTAAAGTACAAAGGAGCACGGTGTCCCTGGGAGCACAAAAGCCCCACTCATAAGTTAATTGGGACACATAATAATAATTGTCCCAAAAATAAGTGTCTCAACATGTAGTTTTTGTTGTAGTAGTTTCATCTCATCTCTTTATGGTGATTCCCTCACTTTTTGGACTGCTTTTTCACTCCCCAACTTCTCATTTCAACGTTGACTTTCTTGAACAGTTGGATATTGATTTATACATTTAAAACATATTACTGAAAATGATAGGAAGAAATGAACAGATATGAAAAATAGAATTCCTGGAATGATTTCGTCAGGCCATGACAATCCTATGACATTGTGTATACCACCGCTAAAGCAGGTTGTTTTTTTTTTCTTTAAATTTTTGTTAAAACTGTTCTAATTAATTGGTTTTTCATCACAATTAAACAAATGAGTGATTAAGTTTAATCTAAACCTACTCAAATCCAGATTGTAGTTAAAAAAACTACAATAATGTTTTCCACCGAGAGTGCGTTTACTTCTTTAAGTCACCATGTTTAGGTTGGTTAACTCTTGTTAATTTATGTTTACTATTTTATTTAATTTTAAAGGGTTATCCATTGTGCCTGGGTTAGCTTAACAAAAATACTCTCCTCATTAAAGTGAGTGACCTATGTTCAATTTCATTTGGAAACGAATTTAAGGAGTTGTAAGGAGGGCTTAAAGAAATTTTGGAGTATGGGTGCTTGGTGAACTAACTTTAACTTACTAACAATTAATATTTGCCGATAAAAAAAAAAACATTGTTCACCTTTTTTAAATAACCCAGAAAAGGTCGTGGGTTTATTCTGACCTTGTAGGTTTAGAAGATAAAATGACATATTTATCCTTGGTTTTTCTTCATAGTGAGTTTCACTCCAACCCTAGATGCCAAGACATCGTTTTCTCTTGCCTGCCTTCTCCCACTCAACACTGGGAAAGACGAATCCTACTGTAAGCAAGGCGTCTTCTACACCTGGAAGGCGAAATCTCAAGTTTGCGTGAACTCTAGCTGGCAGATGACTGTAGCTAGCAAACACCTCTCCATTCTCTCGGTGTTGTGCAAGTTCTTTTTTTTCCTTTTCCATTTAGAGTGTTTTTTGTTTCTTTTTTCTTTTTTTTGTGTGGTTTTTTTCCATTACTTATTTTTTGTAGGAATATATATTTTTTTAAATAAAAAAAAATTGTGTATTTCATACATATGAATCCCTAATTTTATTTTAGGAGTTTTTTTTCAGTAAAGGACCTGAATGATGTATTAACTATCAATTCAGTACCTAAAAGATAGATTTAATCAATTCAAGACCAGAATGATTGTAAACTATCCATCAAAGACCTAAATTTCAAATTCTTATTAACGGTGTTAAAAACATCAAATTTCATGCTGATATGGTCTCTTCCACCCCACATAATGACAACTCAATTTGAAAAAGAATAGGAAGAAGAATAAACATTGGTAGTCATTCTTTACAAATAGTATTACTTAGATATCTCTGTAGTTCAACTCCTATTCTTTTCTAAATCATTCGCAAAGTTATTTTGGGTATTTCTAATTTTTTATACGAAACTGACAACATTAAAGCTCATTGAAATATCAGTAAAAAAAAGACTGAAGAAAGATGTCGTGCATCCAAAAACAAGATTCAGTGAATTATTTTCATGATATAAAACTAATTAATAGGTCATTGTGACATTTTATCAAACAACATATGAGCAACCAAAGATATTATCTCAAACTCCAACATAATAAAAACAGAGCAAATCAACCTGTGTAAAATTTTGATAAGAATGTTGAACATCTAAAAAATACATCACAAATATTCGTGTAGTATTTAACCTTCTAAGTTATTAACTACTTTTTTAAACATTTTGTTTCGGTTATCTTTTTTTTATGCTTTATTTTCAATACTTATTTTAAGCAATCAATTAGCATTCGCAAAGTTATTTTGGGTATTTCTAAATTTTTATACGAAACTGACAACATTAAAGCTCATTGAAATATCAGTAAAAAAAGACTGAAGAAAGATGTCGTGCATCCAAAAACAAGATTCAGTGAATTATTTTCATGATATAAAACTAATTAATAGGTCATTGTGACATTTTATCAAACAACATATGAGCAACCAAAGATATTATCTCAAACTCCAACATAATAAAAACAGAGCAAATCAACATGTGTAAAATTTTGATAAGAATGTTGAACATCTAAAAAATACATCACAAATATTCGTGTAGTATTTAACCTTCTAAGTTATTAACTACTTTTTTAAACATTTTGTTTCGGTTATCTTTTTTTTATGCTTTATTTTCAATACTTATTTTAAGCAATCAATTAGCAAATTTCACTATCTTCATAAAAAAGTATACTCCCTCCATCCCCCAAAGTATTTCACACTTTCCTTTTTCATCCGTCCCTTAAAGTATTTCACACTTTACTTTTACTAAATTTGGTAAAAATACATTACAATAATACACAATTTTTACACACATCCCAATATAATACTTACTTTTTTTTAACATCTCCCAACAACTTTACACACCTTTTTCATTTAATCAACTAAAATATATATTCTCTTTCTTATTTTATACATAAAATACAAAATTTTCTTAAACTCCGCGCACACCAATACGTGAAATACTTATTGGGACTGAGGGAGTAAATTTTAGTAGTAATTTAAAAAATGTAAGAAATTTAGATGAGAAAGCTCTCTATAAGCAACTACGACAGGAATGAATTCACCTCTACCGAAGAAGAAGAGAAGAACTGGAGTAGTTGTAGTATTCTAGTTGCAGATGTATGATTTGGTTTTATTATATTTTTTTGTTTAACGAGTTGGCAGCCACGTGGAGGTGAGTGGGAGATTTATGAGAGTCTTTTAACACCGTTAGGAAGGGTTAAAATTGTGGGTTTGGATTGATAGTTTAAACATCATTTAGGTCTTGAATTGATAAAATTTATCTTCTAAGTCTCGAATTGATAGTTAATATATTTTTTGGGTCCTGTAATGAAGAAGTTCCTTTATTTTATTTGTTATTTTTTAAAATTGATGTTAGAGTGTCTTCCTATCATGGATCCTAGCCAATCCAAAGACTTAAATCGTCATGAGAAGATTTTCAATGTTCTGAATGAAATAACAAATATGTGTTTGGGTTAAATGATGATGGTCTCAACTTTTTCTATGCATATGCGTTGTTCCTTGTCATCCAACCAACGAGAACGCTTGTAACTTCATTATTATATAATAGCTTAGCTAAGATACCTAGACAAATAAAGTACATGTGTGAATTAACTCGTATATCCGACCAAACCTATACGGATCATTTGAGGATGAATAGGGTAAAATTTTGTCATCTATGCCACATATTAGAAGTGACAGTTGGTCTTGAGGCTACCCAAAATTGTAGTGTTGCCAAGAAAGTTGCCACATTTTTATCTATAATTGCTCACCACACGAAGAATCGAATTGTTAAATTTAATCACAAACAGTCGGATAGAACCATCAGCGTTAGCTTTCACAAAGTTCTGAATGTTGTTATTAAACTCTATCTGATGTTGTAGTACGATTGAATCATGTAGACGTCGAGTGCATGGACAACAAATAGAAATGTTTCAAAGTAACTTCTCTTTACATAACTAATTTGATCTATTTTATATGTTTGGTTTGAGTTTAGTGTGTTAGGTTCTAAAAAATATTTTATCTTGTAGGGTTGTTTAGGTGCATTGGATGGTTCATACATCAATGTTATAGTCCCTATGAGTGAGCAAGGACGTTATTGGAATAGGCATGGTTATACTACAATAACGTTCTAGCAGTTTGTGATATTAATTTGAATTTCATTTATGTGCTGAGTGGTTGTGAAGGAAGTACTAATGACTTACGGGTGTTGCTTAGTGCTTTGTTGAAGAATCCAGGTTTTCAAGTACCCCAAGGTCTTCATTGTTAATCTCAATCCAACATTATGTTGAGTATCATTTTGTTTTGCATTTTTAACTTAATCACTTGACCAATTGTGCAGGGAATTTTTAACTATGTGATAGAAGATATGCTAATGGAAATGAATTTCTAGCCCCTTGCTGAGGTGTCCGATACCATTTAGATGAGTGGGGTGCTGGAACACAGCTTCCTAGGAATAAGGAGTACTTCGAACATGAAGCATTCACAGGCACGTAATGTGATTGGGAGAGCATTTGGGCTTCTTAAAGGTCGATGGGTAATTCTTCGCTGCCCATCATTCTAGGTTAAAGTTCACAACTGTATCATCATAGCATGCTGCCTCCTACACAATTTCATCTGAAGAAAAAATGATTTAGTTCCTTTTGAGGTTCAATTCCAGAAAAAAATTTTTGGAAAATGATGATGCTGATGACACTCTTCACCAAGTAGAAAACACTCAATCAGGGAAGAATTGGAGAGATGAATTGTCATTACACTACAAGAAAACAGTCAAATTCCAACAAAAAAATTCTAACGAAAAGCAAATCCGTTGAAAATTTTAGAGTTCCAACGAATTTTCCAATAAAAATTTAAACCATTGAAAAATTCCAGCGAAAATTCCCATGAAAATTTAAACCGTTGGAAATTTCCAATGTTAATTCCAATAGTCTGATAAACTATTGGAAATTTCCAACGAAAATTCCTATAAAACCTAAAATTATTGGAAAGTTCCAACGAAAATTTCCATATAAATTTAAATCGTTGGAAAATTCCAAGGCTAATTTGAATAGCTTGATAAACTATTGGAAAATTTCAATAAAATTCCAATTAAACTTAAGCCGTTGGAAAATTCCTATGAAAATTCCATCGAAAAAAGAGACTTCAATAAATTTAAATGTCAATTTATAACATAAAATATATATTAGTTAAGTTGGTAAATGATAAGGTGATATACGCAAGAGGTCAAGGGTTCGAATCCGAATAAATATTTTTTTTAATCGTTGGAAAATTCCATCGGAGTTCGAAGATCGTTGGAATTTATTTCAACGGTAATTCCAAAAGAAAATTCTGTTGGAAAAATATTTGAATCACTTTTAGATAAAAAATTCCAACAAAAAAATATCGTTGGATTCACAGTTGAATTTTTGAAACCGTTGGAAATGCTGTTGGAAAAATGACATTCCAACGTCCACTTTTCCAACAGAAAAAATTCGTTGGAATATCTGTTGTAATCATGAATTCCAATGGTATTTTTGTATTTTCCAATGATTTTTCGCCGTTAGAATTCGACAATTTTCTTGTAGTGTTATCTATGTCTAATGAGTGGGGAAGATGATTATGTACATTGTCTTTGAAAAACTAATACTCTTGGCATTACTCTTTTTCTATAATTGGTTGTAAGTGGATTATGGGAAAATGCTAATCTAATGTACGAGTTTTGTACTCTGCTAGTGTTGTTAATGATTATATATTGAGTTTGGTGTTGTATTATTGATGTGCTTCCAGGTTTATTATATATTTTTCAAATAGTTGATAGATTTTGGGGTTATATCTTTGTAGCACTTATGGATGTAACTAATTATAGTCAAGGTGAAAGTAGGAATACCCCTTCAAATGGAGCACGATGCCATGTTTGGTCTCGTCGTGAGAAAAATACCCTTATCACAGCTCTGGGGGAGATAATTGAAGATGGGTGGAAGTGTCAGAATGGTTTCAAGAATGGTTATCTCGGAATTTTGGAGCAGGCTATGCATAAGTTTTTGCCAGGTTGTGATCTTCAAGCTCTTCCACATATATCTTTAAAGATGTATGCTTGGAAAAAAACTACGACCATCTTCAAACTATGATGGGTATCTTTGGCTTTTCTTGGGATCCTGGATGTGGACATATTCTAGTAGAGAAGGATTCAGTCTAGTAAGAATATGCTAAGGTATTAATCATATTGCTAAAATCTTTTATATTCAATTAAATATTTCTAATTCTTACTCTGATATTTCATCATACATTCTATTTTGGACACTACCTCTCACAAAAGCAAAATGAGACACAAGTTGTATATTTTCTATGACAAATGGGGGATATATTTGGAAAAGATCGAGCAACAAGAGAGCACTTAGAGGATTGTTTTGAAGCTTATGGTGTCTAACTATATAAGAACAATCCAGATACTATGTCTTAATTATCTCCTAATATTGCAGCTGATCAAAATGATGACTATTCAATTTTGTCACGATCCGACGCAACAACTTCTAGAAAAAAATTGGTCGTAAAAAAGTCATCGTTGTTGATGCAATTGGGGAGGAAAGGGTTAATCTTATGAGTCAATTCAACAACCGCACAGATGCTTGTCTAGGTGAAATTTCTCATCATATAGGGCATGGGACTGTTATATCCGAGAAGCGAGTAAGTCTAAATGAAGCCTAGTATGAACTGGGTTTTGAGTCATAATGAACAAATTCAGGTGGCGAAAGTTCTAATGAAAGATGATAGGGAGCTTGAGTTATTTTTCAACTTTCCACATTTGGACCGGGTGCTAATGGTGACACACATGGTGGCAAGGCTTCACTAAGTCTGAAGACGAATGCATCGTTAAATTCAAGCTTGTATGACCAAATTTAGAGAATAGTTACTTTTTGTGAAGTGGGAAATGTGTATGCCAAATTTAGTAGCATTCTGTTTGTAGCATTCTATTTTAAGTGTAGATTACATGGCTGCTTGTTTAGATGATAATTCCTAGGAATATTCCAATTTTTTGACATTGATATTTGCATTTCTAAGTATTTTTTTTACTTTTCCAGTTTATATGATCACTTTTATGGGTTATGTTTTCATTACTTTTTTTTCTTTGAAATATTGTGATATTTAAATATGTGTTTATGTGATATTAGCCGATGCTAATGAACTTTATGCGGGTGCCCAGCGGGTGTAAGTATGTTTACATCAGTGATGTTGTCCTAAGTGTGGCGACACTTTGTACAACACCAACTCTAATCAGAATATTAAACTTGAATGTGAGATTGCAAGTTTGTACAACGGAAAACTTAATACACAGATTACTCAATCATTATACAAACTTATAAATAAGTTTGCAGCGGCCTCATAGAAAAAATATCACTAACTTGGAAAAAGTGATAACAAGATCAGATTCTAAGAGATGGAAATATTTCTTCCACTCTTCGAATACAAACACGAATATAAATCCTAAACAAGTTCCCAAATGGAAAAACCTAGATTGTTAGATCTAAGTCCTACTTCAAGTATGCACTTCCACTGCCTGTGAACAGTACACACAAAATGAATGATATAATACCATATGCGTGATGTAGAACGTGATGTTACAACATCAGTGAGAACACTACAAGAGGAACTTAGAGAATAAACTCTATGTCCGGTGACTTTCTATGTAGGAACTCTTCAAGTTTTTCTGTACGCCAGAAATGAAGTCTGACAACTTCTATTTATAGACGTGAATCATGCTGCAGCGTTCTTCAAATGAGTGGTCCACTAGGAGATATAAAAACCACCCATGATCAGCAAATAACCAACCCTACATCGGGTAGTTATTTTTAACTTTTAGAATCTTTTGGACTTCTAGAACTTTCCACAATGCTCTCTAGACTTGTAGGTCCCTTTCTGAACGATCTTCATTCAACTACCACAACCCTGAAAGCAACATCAAGCACAACACAACATGAACAACATTAACATGTTAGTGGCTAAAATAATAACTGGTGGAGGATCGGTCTGATTCCAGATGTGATGACATTGGTCTCAACACTTCACATCAACAAACTTGATATTATAATTTTCACATTTAGATAGTGATAGAAGCATTAGGTCCTAACAAAATGAAATACTGAGATTTAAATAGTGAGAGAAACATTAGGTCCTACCAAGAGAGCTTTCCAAAGACATGCACACAACAATATTTCCTCTTATATAAGGGTTACCGATCTCTACTACGGAGAAATCTTGTTGGACTTAGGCTTCAGTGTCGCTCGATAACATAAATGGCTTTACGTAACATGTAAAAAATATTATCTAATAGCTTAAATGTGTTATTATAGACGATGTATAATACTTTTAAGGGTGACGATGTTGCCCCTGTTACCTATTGTCTTATGTAACACTTTTTCTTAATATAGTAACATTTTAAAAAGTATGTTACATTTACTTTAGTAACACTTTATAAAAGTAAAATAAAATTGTAATTGCTTGGATTTGATATCATGACGTATAAGTTACAATGCATTTTCTTTACCAACTTAGCTAGTCCATCAATCTTAACATGTATTAGATATTTATTTTATTATATATTTCTAGTATTTTTTTTCCTTTTTAAATAAAATTTTTGCAGTTTAATATTTTAACCATTAATATAAAAGGTAAATTAAAAATATTTTTTCGTGAATAATAATATTCTTTTTAATTTTATAATTCACTTTTAAATAATATATATTAAAATAAAATATAATTTATGTAACGAACTATATATATTTTGTATTATATAATTATATTAAACTGATTTATTTAATTTTTTAAAAAAATACATATTTAAAAGTATGTAATAAAAATTTGAAATATGTGTGTGTGTGTAAAGTTTTAATTAATATATTCATCTTAAAATTATGGAGTATTAAAAATACCACTCCATTTTAATTTTGTGTAAATAATTTATGTATGTAACAATGTTAATTAAAATGTTTCTTATGTATAAGTATTATATTATATATTGTTACCTTTGTAAAAGTGTTACATAAAATATTTTATATATATAAAAGTGTTATATGAATGTGTTACATATTAAAAAATTATTACATGTATGTGTTACTTATATAAAAAGTGTTAAAAAAATATTACATATCATAATAATTTTAAAAGTGTTACCATTTTGTGTTAAATAAATTTAAAGTGTTACTATGAGGTGTTATTTAATGCTACTTATGTTGTAGTGGTGTTGGATGTTCGCTTCATCGAACAATTCCCTTAACTCCTCAAACGAATGCTCGCGTTCCTTGTGGTATGCGGCAACTAGCTTCTCTTGCTGTAATATGAGCATTTATAATATTAGTATTAACGGAAGCATAAATAAACAACATTAAACCTCACATGATTAAAACTTACATTTATCATGCGTTTCAATACCGTATCGAACAACATAATATATTGGCTAACAGGTAAAACACAATGTCTTCTTGAGAAGTAAGCCATTTCCAAACCTTATACCTCTTGTGCAGTTTTTATTTTTTATTCATACAACATTCAAAGCTAAACCTTGAACGTTGTATGGTGTTCAAGTCATGCATAGAAAATGCAATAACTCGCTCATTTTTTCTCCAAAAACCCAAACTTTTGATGCTTTTTGAACAAGTAAACATGCAATAAATTAAATGTCAACTTCACGACTCCATTGTGTAGTGAAGAACACCTTATCTTGATTCATTGCAAGTTTTGGAACACCAATCGGTGCCATGATAAACTTGCTAAACAAAGATGTATATGATAGTGCAACTCTAAGGGTGCAGCTGCCATATATATAGACTATTTACAGACTTTTTGTTGTATTGAATGAATGTGGTTGACCTATATAGAGAAGATTACTCAATGAATAAAGTTAAAAAATTTTAATACGTGAGCAAGAAAGCTAAATAATAGGTTGGTGAGAATTTGATACAACCCTCACCAATACATCTAGGTTTTCAGAAAATGTAGACATAACTACTTGATAAAAATTTAACACATGAGTTGAAACTTCAGCAATGGGTTGGTGAGAATTAAATTGACTCTTTAATAAAATTATGTTGCCTATATGTTCTATAAAGGTACTTCATTCAACAAAATCATCACCAACAAGTCATTCATACATTAATGATATGTTAATTATATACAACAAATTATCTCTTGCTGTAAATGATTACATCAAGAAGCCATTGACATTACACTTAGCAATATTTTCCACATATAATAAACTCATTACAATACTAATACATTCAATACCCAATCTAAATACATTCTTCCACAACTAGTGTTGACTAATGCTAAGAAGATAATGGCAAAACTAGAGTAAAGGAATTGAATTAAGCCCTTCAAATTTCATGACTATGGACCCCAAATTTAAAAAATTCATTGCTTTGTCATTAGCTTCTTGAGAATATAATTAAAGCTATCACAATAGCAAAGAAGTATATAACTAACATGCAGCATCTTAGTGGCTTACCCGCTCTTGCATCTAAAGCCATTTCACGTTGCTTAAACCCGTCAAGAGATGCTTTTAGACTATGTTCACTTCGCCTTAACTCATCGATCATCGTAGTAAGCCGAATCTTGTTAGTTTCAAGATCATTGATACTTTTTAATTGTTTCTCTATAGTGTCATTCAAAGTAGAGATTTTATTTTTGCACTCAATGCAATCATCATCATCAAGCCATTCGAAGAACTCGCAACTACATGGTTGTAAAAGTAAGATTAACACAACTTGTATATAATAAAGAGAGCAGATTAACAAAAGACTTGTAGAGGACTAATGCATTGGCATCGACACTGTATAAAACTACGACAACAACTTTAGGAGCTTTCAAAATATATTGGATAACTATTTCACCACACTGAGATTCTCTACGTGCAAATGTAGTCGGCTCTTATGTTGAAATGTCCATATTAGAGGAGTGCCTCACTGCAATAATCGTGTCACTAACTGGATACTTTATTCCACATTTTTTTTCTTTGCTATTTTTCTTTAAGGAAAAAAACTGAGAGCTAAACACGATCCAATTCAACACTAAAATCAAAAAATTGAGAGAGACATACAGATATAGAGAGAGAAACCATAAACCCTAATCCCTTTTTTTTAAAAAAAAATCCAAAATTGAGGAACCCTACAATCACAAACTCAGCCCACCCATCAACAAAATAAGACAGATTTAACAAATAAAATTTGTTAATAAACTCAATTTTTCTTACTTGATGGTTCGGTGATAACAACGTCGTGAGCCCTCCCGTACATAGAAGTTTGGAGTTAGGGACGAAGAGAAGTTTGATTAATGAGACAAATAGTAAAATTATAAAAGAATAATAATACAAAACCTGAAGGGTAAATGAGTAAATCTATAAAACTAAACTCAGAAAGTAAACATGACTATGAATTAAGTTATCATATAAAGTAAATCAAATTATGCCATTTTGAATGTTAAATTATAATGGGTTATCTAAACCAAATTAAAGAAGTAAACGCGCTCCGAGAATAATCACTAGCTCCAAATCAAAGACATGTGTAAAGAATGAATGAGAAATTTAAGGTTTATAAGATAATAATATGTATAAAATATTAATCATAAAGGAGCGTTTGCTTTGAGTGATTAACCTTTAATGTATTAATTAATCAACCTAATAATAAGTTTGGTTGAAAAATTTTTGGTCCAATTTTTATTGAAGCTCGATTTTCTAAACATTAAGGCCAGGTTGATTGGAACCCAATGTGTTGGTGGGTTATGTAAGCCCACCTATAAAGGCGAATGTATTAATTTTTATTTGACCATCATGAAGAAGGCAAATATGTACAACAGGTGAACAGGTGGACAAGGGGTATTGAAGTGAGTGTATAGGATTCGTTTGGAGGAGTTATGAGCAGTTCCACACATAGATAGAAACCTTGACACGTCATCTATCCATTGTGATCATTGAGGGCGGTTTTGAAATCGTTTAATAGCCCAAACGAAGGTTGGAATAGTGCACCAGCAAGTTAGTCCTATAACTTCCATGGCATGTTGTAGATTAGTATATAAGCTGTTGATAGCTTATTCTTCAATTGTTATCACCTCACCTATCAATGTAGCAATAAGATCTCTCTCTCCCATGGATATAGGAGATTTATCTCCGAACCACTTAAATCGTGTCTCGTCTCGTTTTTCTTTTCTTCTATTCCGTAATGTAAGTTCGTATGTAGTCTTTCTTGTGTGAGTTTTTTGCCATTCTCATGACATATATATATATATATATATATATATATCCATTAAGGGACTTAAAGGGAAGTGTGGCCAATTTCAAGTCGGTTCCCAGTACGAAAGAAAACACTGTGTATTCTGCTTTTGGTTCTTAGTGTACACGTGTATTCATTATTCTCTTGCTCTCTTTTTATATGGCCAAATCTCACTATTTCTCATGGAAGCTCTATATGGTTACTCTCGCTTCCATTAGCATTCATCCTAGACTTCCGTTACTATTCACCTGGCCTTTTTCATAATTCCGTTCTTCTATCATTGTAGATTCGACGGTATGTTGAGCCCTAATTTCTGATAGAATTATCAAGTGTGAAATTCTCACATTTTCTAACTACTATGGGTTTGGGTTGGGTTTTATTGATAACTGTTGTTAATAAATGGATTTGTTGAATTTTTAATGGATAAATAATTTTCATTAATTTTGAGTCTTGTTTAATTTGATTGAATATTAGAGTGAAATTTGCACAGTTCTTTTCAAAATTGCTACAAGACTGGGCTTGGATTTTATTGTTAGCGGATATTAATTAGTAGATTTGTTGAAAGTTTGATGGATAAATCGGTTTTCATGATTTTTGAGCTTATTACAATGCTCACTTAATTTTCTCCAGTACTATCCATGAAATTGAACACCTGAAAACACTTGAAAAAAATTTCAGCCTTGCAAAAGGGCAATTAAAATATACTTACTTCCATATCACTGAACACCCGTATTGTTGAACACTTAAGACTCTTCTGTATTATTGAGCACTAAAAAACTTCTTGTTGTAGCATATCCATGGCTTTAGATTCTATTTTAAATTCACTCTACTTTATCTATTTCATCCTTTTGAATTTTGATTTAGATCTATATTGTGATATAATCCTGCCATTCAAAAGAGGTATTTATGATTTTCTTACCTATGATTTTCTAATTCTCTTTTAAGATTGCATTTTATGGGTGAATGACTAGGGTTAATCCTCAAGTAAAGTTAGAAGCTGCTGTTAGGCATCTTTTGTGATAACTTATACTGATAATTATAATTTTCTGTTTAGGATTTTGATAGGATTCTTGCCGGTTTCTGATTATCTCACCTAATACAATTATCATTTTCTGTTTAGGATTTTGATAGGATTCTTGCCGGTTTCTGATTATCTCACCTAATACGTGGCATGTGAATAGAGTACCATCAAATTAAACCATCGATCCACTGCAACATCTGAGGAAATCAACAATCATAGAAGACTGTCTTCCCATTTTGTCCAAGCTTTTCAAGGTGCCTTCAAACTTTTTTTAATCTCTTCTTTCATTTGTGTTTGACTTTAATAATTTCACCACACTCCGTTTTCACTTCGTCTCTCCGTCTTCGCCATCTTCAAGTAAAAATATGAATGTTAATTGTAATTTATCTCTCAATTTTTCAATCACCACTCTTACTCTTTGGGCAAAATGAAACAGAATTATAATATTACTTAAGCAAATAGATGATATTATAAAAAGGAAAAATAAAAAGAGTACAGCAATAGAGAAATTGAGATAATGATCCAAAAGTGATCATTGAAAGAGCCAAACAAACGGCTTCTATATGAGGACCAAAATAGGTGGCCCCGTTTAAAAAGAAAAAACATCCTAGCCCTCTAAGCCAAATCAACCAAAATAGGTGGCCTCGTTTAAAAAGAAAAAACATCCTAGCCCTCTAAGCCAAATCAGACGCACAATCTGCTTATCTCAATCGGATGTTGTATTCATAATAGAGCTCTTCATCATTTAATGCTATCAAAGATTGGGCAAAGTCTAGCGATCTATTGTTCTATAAAAAGAATATGAATAATCCCTCAAGCTACTTCTTCCATCTGAAAAGTTAAAACCTGGAGCTATATGGGAATGAAAGAGCACCTTACAATAAGAAAAAGTATAGTTGACAAGGATGATTAAAAAAAACAAGTACCACAGCCGTCATCATCCTTAAAACCATATAAGAATTGCTATCAGCCGAGTATAGGACATTCAAAATAGTAGCAATAATGTTATGCGAGGGGTCTCTTACATCCAAATCAATGGCTGCTATCCACAAAGAGAACCCCAAAATAAATGTTATATTGCTGCTACCAAGCAGCAGGCATATCTAGAAATGGATTGATAAAGGCTTTTTCCTGAGTAATTCCACCAAAAACGTACAGAGCCCAATAATCCATAAACAGAGTATTAAAAATACTCCTAAAGGGAGCAGTTCATAACCTGTGAGATGCTTAACACCACCGTGAACCGGCGGGAGCAACAATCGACTAAAGAACAGATGAACTTGAACTGTGAAGTTGTTCAAAGTCACTGAAAAGAGACCAGGCCCATATGACGTATTAAGGGAAGGCGGTGCCCAGAATTGAACAATCCTACTGCTAGAAATAGGGATTGACGGAGAGGCTGCTGGAGGCAAGGCCATCAGCGGTTGAGATGGCGACAGCCGTGAAGGGGAGGACCCAGGGTACGGTTGAGATGGCGGCAGCCGTGAAGGGGAGGACCCAGAGTAGGAGCCCTAGTGTTGGTCCTGCTGGAGTCCCAGCAGAGAAGAGCATAGTCAATCATGGGCTCCAAGAGAGTACGATCGTGTTCAGAACGGAGGCGTGTCTGAATTGCATCGGAGGAAGGCGCTGTGTCTGTCAGTGAAATCCCAGTAGACCGCCGCCAGGAGAGGAGCAAGGTAGAACTTGGGGAACAAGCCATGTCAAAAGCCCTCAGCCACAGAACAACACCATAAGAGGAAGGCTAGAGGAATTCGCAGAGCGATGGCAAGCGTCGGCTGTGATAAACTGAAGTGGATTCTTCGGTGGCTGATTACACACGGGTAGCTGCCAAATCGGAACAGGAATCCAACCTATCCAGCAGGGTTGAAGTGGACCTACGGGAATTAAACAGCGGCAAGACCAAGCAAATTTGCAATAGGAAGCACCGATTGGGGATCGGTCTGTGACAGCCATTGGATCAGCGATAGAAAAGCCCACCCAGTCGATGTTCGTGCCGAAGGTGCTGTAGAAGCACAGCACAAGCAAGGTGGCGCGGCTGCGAGTAGAGAAGAATCCTCGATGTCACTGGATCTGTCGGCAAGAGCAAGTCCCAGCATGGAGACGGAGGAGCAGATGGGTTACTTAAAGAGAAAATCTAGATGCGGCTGGTACCGTGAGGAGGAAAAGAGCCCAGGAATCTGATGATTTCCAACCAGAAATAGTAGATCAAGGAGGGCTCTTGATGAAATTTGTTCAAAGGGAGAGATCCCAATCGATGAATTTAAGGCCCAGCAGGAGAGGTAGGCTATAGACGGCGACGGCAGGGCAGATTTAGGGCAAAAGTTTTGAGGGAGAAAATTTAGAGAGAGAACTGGCTCCCCCTTATAATATTACTTAGGTGATTTCATGATTTAATGACCTATTATTTTTGTAGCTAATATGATCGATGTATGGGACATATCTAAAAATATATACTTATTCATTGATGCAAACAAGATCTTAGTATAGAAAAGTGAATTTATTGCCCAAAATACTTGACATACTTCTACAAGGTAAATTTATCGAAATTATATTGCATTTTGTATTCTTTTCTTATATATGTTTATCTAGATTTTTTTGACACGTGTATGCATATAATTTCCTTAGTATTGTTGGAATCCCATTTGGATCCTTGCCTAATGACGTTGTCCGTGTTAGAAATGCACCCCTTTCGATGTTTGTGTTATCTATTGTATTTTATTCACTATGGATATATTTAAAGGGCCTCTTATTTACATCACCCAGGCTGTTAGCTTCGAACATGTAGGTGCTCACTGATTTCTATGTTTCCTAATTTCCACCTAAAACAATTTGATGACACCTGAATGCTAAATTTGTATCCAATTTTTGAATTTCACTTTATCTTCATTATATAATAATTGTCAAAGCATTTTCTATGGTGATTAAAGATATTATTTCGAGCTAATTCATCTGCATTTCACTTCTTCTCTTTGCACTAACTCCTAAATTGTTCTTCTGGTGGCCTCTAAATTTTTGTTCTGGTGGCTGATGACATGTCTATGATCTCATTTCTATTGCAGCCATGGTTCATAATGAAATTCAAGAGGAAACCAATAGAGTTAATGGGAAAAAAATAGATTATTTTGAGAGGTTTTGATTGTAGGTGTTATATCTTTTTGCTGAAAAAAAAGCGTCACTTTGTAATAAAAAATAATATGTACAATCCGTGAGAATAAGATAAACTTAATATGGTAAAGGTCAATCGTTCTTGATTTGCATTTTTCATTATCCAGACACTCAATAAATCATGTTTTATATAACGCTGTAACAACAAATTTTGTATTTATGATAAAATAAATATAAGAGAATTACAATAATAATCCAGACGGATTAAACTTGAGAATTTAAGAAATAATCTCTATCTATCTTCTGATTCTTCTCTTGAGTTGACTTCTTGACTTTTTCAACTTTTCGAGCTGGATCTTCGGATGAAGCTTGTCCGAGCTTGGCTTTGGGGGCTTTAAAATGTTTGTCCGGAGGCATTGAGCCTTTATTCGGATTGAACGTTGACTTGAAGACTTCTTATGAAGAACATCGTTCAATTTGGTAGAACACCGTTGACTTCACAAAGACAGCTGGATGAGTCTGACTGGAAGAAACATTCAATCTGAGGGGCTTAGCACCTTGATCTCAGGTCGAGTATTATTTCTGACCAATGCTGGATTGGGGCTGTTGTCTTGTAGAGCACCGGATTGGAAGGGCTTGACACCTTGATCTCTGATCGAAGGCTGCTGGCTGGAAGAACGCCGGATCGGAGGGGCTTGACACCTTGATCTCTGATCACGGTTGGCTGGAATAACGCCGGATCAGAGGGTCTTGGCACCTTTATCATTGATCAAAGACGGATGGCTGGAAGAATGCCGGATCGAAGGTTTGACACCTTAATCTCTGATCGGAGGCTGATCTTGACTTGAAGATGCTTGAAGATCTCAAGAGAGCACTGCTCGTATTCTTGATCTCTTCAGAAGTGTCTGTGTCTTCAGATGTTTTAGTGTATCTGGAATGAATTGAGGAGGGCTCCTTATATAGATGAAGGGTGAGGACGCCCCATAAATAACTCACAGTCTGATTGGTCCAGGGCTGATTTGACCTGATTCTGCTGGCTTGGGCCTTTCACTTGCTTAGGCTTTAAGTCAGACTTATTTGACTGAATCTGGCCTAATTATCAATTATTTTTACTCATTTATTTTAGGAATAGATTTATTTAAATCCCTTAATAAATAAATAAATAATTGATAATTATTGCATTAATTTGCCACATATTTTTCTTTAATAGGCAATAAAATTCAAGTGCCTACAAATGCCCCCTCGCATTTTGTTCACGGACGCCTTTGTGTTGAAGTGAACAAATTGCGATAATCCATTCTTGATCAACATGATTGAATTTTATTGCTTGCCTCACCAACTTGATACAAATAGCCCGAATTATGACTGAACTTAGCAGAGTGCTAAGCTGCCTACGTACCTCTTTGAAGAAGATCAAGTCATAACGTAGTTCAAAGGAACATGATTTGTTTTGAATGGGGGTGCCGTACACATTTTATACTCATGTGGGCCAGGAGTAACATGCAGTTTAGGCTCTTGTGTTGAGGAGCATTGAATTGAATTTGCTGACAGTTTATACTCGTATTAATGAGTCTTGAATTTGAACTTGTAGATAGTTTACACTCTTGTCAGGGAGCCTTGTGTGGACATATTTCACTCATTTTGAGGAGTATTGAGTATTGTGTGGACACTTTTCGCTCATGCCGAGGAGCTTTGTGTAGATAATTTTCGCTCGTGCCGAGGAGCATAATGTGTAGAGTGTTTATTCTCTTCCCAACGAGATTTGATTTGATGTGTAGATAGTTTGAACTCTTATCAAGGAGTATCATGTGGATAGTTTTAGATCATATTAAGGAGCGTAATGTGTAGAGAGTTTCGTCTATTCTCAAGGAGATTTAATTTGAGTTAGACAGTTTAAGCTCTTATCAATGAGCATAGTATGGACAGTTTTAGCTCTGTCAAGGAGCGTGATGCAGACAATTTTCGCTCGTGTCAGGGAGCTTTGACTTGGGAGATTTTAGAAAGTTTAAGCTCGTATCAAAGAGAGTAATGCAGACAGTTTTAGCTCATATCAAGGAGCATTATGTGTAAATTGTTTTAGCTTATATTAAGGAGCATAATGTGTAGATAGTTTAAGCTCGTATCAAGGAGCATAATGTGGGATTTTTAGATAGTTTAAACTCATATCAAGGAGTTTTGCATTTAAGTTTGTCAAGTGTTCATTGCCCCCAATCTTGGGATACGCTGTTTTCTCTTGCTTTCACTTCATTTCTATGAATCTTTATAGAAACTGCAGTCTTTGATTGCAGTTCCTCTTCCATGAGCTCATCAGAAGGCATGTCTTCAAACTCATAAGAGTCTTGAATAGAGGGCCATTCGATGTCATTTGATGTCAAACTTAACTCCATGTCGTGAGCTCTTGTAGCGAACTCTTCAAAAGTTTTAGGCTGAATTCCTTGGAGCATGTAACGAAGATTCCAGTGTATCTCTTGAATGCACATTTCAATAGCTGAAGTTTCTGACAACTTTTTTTTGCAATTGAGGCTTAGGCTCCTCCATCTATTGATGTAATCGATGACATATTCTTCATCACTTTGATGAGTATTTGTTAGCTCCATCATGCTAACAATTCTTCGTGTGCTATAGAAACGGTTGAGGAATACTTTTTCCATTTACCCCCAACTGTCAATGGAGTTAGCTTCCAAGTCGATGTACCAATCGAAGACATTTCCTTTTAGAGATCGAACGAATTATCTCACCATGTGATCTCCGTAGGTCCCAGTATCATGGCATGTCTCGACGAAGTGCGCCACATATTGTCTTGGGTTGCCTTTGCCATCGAATTGTTGGAACCTTGGAGGTTGGTAGTCAACTGACATCTTCAAGTTGTCAATTCTCTTTGTATGTGGTTTTTTGTAGGCAACAAAAGATTCGGAACTCCCTTCAAACTTGTCTTTTATCGTCTCTATCATGATATTTTTCAATTGGTTGATAGGAAGCATCTTGTCAGCTGAAACTTGTATATCTTCTTCAACTTGATTCGTTACAGATGGATGTTATTTTACAAAGTCCTCCTCCTCATGTTCATCCTCAACTTGTTTCCTCTTTGCATGACTTGTCTCCGCATTCTCTATTTTCTTCATAAGTACGGAGATCTTTATGTCTTGAGCTTCCATGTGCTTGTTGAGTCCTTCAATGGCTCTCATCATACTTGCGAGTTGTTCCTCAATTTTCATAGCATTTGTTGTCATCACTGCATCTACAGCTAAGGCAGATAGCGAGCTTGGCATTGAACGAGGAGTTGAGTAAGCAGAAAAATTTTCACCACCTTTGTCTCCGTGCAATGGCTTATTGAGAGTAATCCCCACCATACGGTTTGACTCTATGGAGCCTTCAGAAATACTTTTTATAACGACTTCAACCTTTTCAGTTTACAACTCTGGAGGCTTTAATGCAGCAGGCCTTCATATCACAATTTTTAGTGGAGTCGTCATTTGAGTCTTCACAGCCTGTAGCTCTAAAGGCTTCGAGATAGATGACCTTTTTATCGCGATCATAAGAGGAGTCATTCTTTGTGCTTGTGGAGAGAAGAGATGAGAGGTAGAGATCGTCCCACTGGGCGTACCAAAATTTATAACAACAAATTTTATATTTATGATAAAATAAATACAAGAGAATTACAATAATAATCCAGACGGATTAAACTTGAGAATTTATGAAACAATCTCTATCTATCCTCTGATTCTTCTCTTGAGTTGACTTCTTGACTTTTTCAACTTTTTGAGCCGGATCTTCGGATGAAGCTTGTCCGAGCTCGGCTTTGGGGGCTTTAAAACGTTTTATCCGGAGGCATCGAACCTTTGTTCGGATTGAACGTTGACTTAAAGACTTCTTATGAAGAAGGTTGATGCGCGTTTTCTTCGGACGCAAAATTAATCCCCAAGTATTAAGGATATCAATTGCAGCTTAAGCAAGCGACCAAGTAAATATCTAACCCAAAGGACGTCGTATTATCAATTTAATTATTTATTAAATTAATTAAGACGAAGGCAATTAAGGTTGAGTATTGAATTATTAAACTACTAAATAATTAAATAAAATAACAAATAAAATAAAAGATCACTCGAAGAATATGAAAGTGGATCAAGTAGGAGAATAGTAGTTCTAGGATAATCCAGTTTCACTCATTAATCTCCCTTCCATGTGTTGATGTCCGACTCTGCCTTGTGGAAGAATAAGGACGCATCACTAAGCCATGCATATTTACTCTATAGACACAAGTAAACATGCATATAATACGTGTGAATAACCTCAGAGCAAGAGATATAATTCCACCCCATTTTTAGGTACTATCAGTATCAATTATTTCACCCTAGGATTGGTACTCTAACCCGATATGATCTCCCTTTATAGGTACTATGAAGTTATCCTCTTTATCCTACTTAATAACCCGAATTCAATTTAATTAATAAGTATTCATATATGATAGTTCTAATGAAGCTTCGGAGTCCCCTCACTTAGAATCATAACATGTAATCCTGCTCAGCAGTGAACGCACTCAATCAATAACCAAGATATGTATTCAGACTCTACATAATAGTTAATGATGCACAAAACGACTGTGAGTATGAATTAAAAAGGCACAATCATACATAAAATAAATCCACAAGTAGTTTTGTACGGAGTTTACACATGAAAGTTTAATTAATTGGTAAAAACCTTCACAACCCTAGTTCTACCAAAAAGGCTCTAGCCCATTATGTTACGAAGAACAATCATGGGTGTTGGATAGATCTTACCCAGATGTCCGTAAAATACAAGATAAATTAAAAAATGAATAAAACCCTAGATGTGGGCGTCGTCGCGTCCTTTTCCATCTTGAATCCTCCTCTTGGTTCTCCTCTTGATTCCACATACGAATCTTCCAAGTGATGGATGGATGGAGGAAAGGATGTGGATGATGGTTGGGGGGTGATCCCCCTTGTGGGGTGTAGTATGGTTGTGGCCTCTCTTCCTCTAATCTATTGTATTATTCTCTAATGGTGTGATCTACACCCCCTTTTATACTTGTAAGCTCTCCTTATAGGCCTTGGAATTGGCTTTTTGGGTGAACACATGCATTGAAGGTGTTAAAATACGGATATGGTAAGTTTTCGTACGTCAATTCGACCAAGGAGCCAGGTCAAATTCTCCCCTCCAGGTCGAATTGGAGGTCGAATTGACCTACTGGAAGCTTCAGGTGCTCAATTTGACCAGCACAGTAGGTCAAATTGAGGTGTCGTGGTCGAATTGACTCTTTTGCCATCTGATTCAACCTCAATTCGACCAGCATATTAGGTCAAATTGACTTGCACAGTCTCACCGTTTCACGTATAACTTCTACATCCGAGTTCTGATTTGAGTGATTCTTACGCTCATGCGATCTTCTCTTCTTTGGATTTCTATTCATATAAAGAACTTATAGAAAATCCAATATTTGAATATGTAACAAGTCATGTAAACTGGGCAGTCATTTTGAACAGGAACAGCTTGCGCGATGTCACCACTTTGATCTTAACTCTCTCGTTTGGAATCCGATTGGGGTGTTCTTCATACCAAAACGACTCTCTCTTCAGTGGATTTCCAACCGTGTATCACATCAATAGTTTTGATATCCAAAACAATACAGAAAAATTACGAAAGTTAGACTTGCATTTTTCAGCATCCTTGCACAAATTGCACATTTTCTCCAACCTTGCACTTTTGATCCATTTTCCACCTAAAACACAATAAAACACCTCAAGTACACTTGATTCTCACATATAATGAATATAAGACACTTGTGCTAATATATAACAAGAATTTCCATCAAAAAGGTGTTAAATTGGACAGTCAAACACGCTAATTTCCACTCTCAACAATCCCCAAACTTACCCATTGCTCATCCCGAGGCAACAAAATAAAAATAAAGAGCGAGGGAGAGAGTAAGAAAATTACTGGGGAAACAAGGACTATGACCAATACCCCATTCAAAATACAATTGTCATCAACTTAGGTCATGCAACTCTCATTACATGTAATAATCAATTCATAGCATACAAGTGAAGACACTCACCACCAATTCAAATGCTCTATTAATATGTTCTCACGGGAAGTATATCACTCGCACTCAAGTGTAGAAGATGTACACTTATGGGTTAAGGTGTTTACGCTCAGATTCAATCCAAGTGCATGCGTAACCATAAGCTTGCCTATTGTCTCAATTCTCCTTTTACTTGTAGCTAGTAAATCATGGATCAAAAAGGTCTTTTATTAGGTTGTAATATAGACTCTTTGGAATAGGTGGGAAATATATGGATAAGTGACTCAAAACTCGGATCAATTAAGCTGCAGTCTCTCTCGATCTTTCATTCTTCCTCATCACTTCAATCAAGCACAACATTCTCTTCAAACTCTCCCATCTTTCTCCTTTAAGCACAACATATTTTCTTTTTCAACTTTTCCTAGCTCTTCGAATCCATCATTCTCCTTTTCTTCACCCTTTTTTCTCTTTTCTCTTTCGAGGTACCAGTTTCGGGCACTACCTCTCACATCCTCTATAGGGTACTAGATTTAAGCACTACCCTAGGGTGTTTGATTCCATGAAGTACTAGATTTAAACACTACTCCATGAATTTCTTCTTGATCCTTAAGATTTTTCTTTCATCATCCTTATCATCCCTCAAATCACCACTCTCTTCAATTAAGCTTTATTGGCTATCAAAAGAATGGATTTAAAAAGGCTCAAACGGGCTGACTAGGGATTTAATGAATTTAGGTAAAGTATATAGGAAAATATGGGTTAAATATCAAAGATGACATAATATCATTTCCATAATCCGCTAGACTAATCTTGAATATTCAAGGAGACTCAAGACAAGTTCTAGAATACACGCACAAGAACGATACTCACCAGAAAAGAATTATCATGTGATTATGTAACATGATCAACAAGACTCAAAATCTCACATGGGTTTTTAACAAGTAACAGAGCGCTTTTCATGGCAAGCAATATCCCACAAGTACACATAGAACTTCATATCACAATATAACTCAAGTACACTCCCTTCATCAATACAAAGAGCATATGAATTTAGGCATAGTTTAAACAATTTAAGCTCATGTCATGTAGATCACTAAAAATATAAACTCAATCCTTCCACTCTATGAATTAAAAGCACACATAAAAGTTAGAATAAGGAAATGAGGGCACCTAATTTTTCTTCAACGTACGCACGAGCTCCTCGAGTCAAAGCCTCAATGTAGAACTCATCTTGCCACCTAGTTACCCTTTTTCTATAATAAGCTCAAGCACACTCATCATCACAAGATTCATTAATAATAAAATAGGAGAACTATAAGAAAGAATCAATTGACTATCTAATCAACTCCACACACTAGAAACATCACTGAACACTAGGCAAATTGCAAAAAAATTTGACACATCAAAATCGATTAAAGTTTTAACATACTGCAAAAAAATCAACTCCCCTAGCAAACATTACAAAGAAATGATTATATTCTTGGTGCTTCAATGAGGTAAGAATATCACACCCCCCAAACATAGTAAAAACGTAAGTCGAAACTAAGTTTGAAAAGAGATGTAATTGCCGATTAGTAAGCACCTTAAATATAAAAATTTCTTACTCACACGAAATAAATAAAGCATTAAAACAGAAGGGAAAGCCCCCAACAGGTACTCATATTTAACATTGGAGAGTCATGACGGTAGAGGACGGTCTTCTCGCATCCTCACCTTCAAATACTTTCTTTCCCTCTTCTTGTCTACAGTCAACACCTCACCTTTCTTGGTCACAAGTATATGATCCTTAAAATTACTTTCTTCCCATGGCTTTCTAGACACCTCCTTGTCAATCTTCCACTCGAATTCAAAGTCATCTGTCTTAGAAAAATCAAGATTAAACATGTTAGAAATCACATCTATGCTCTTGTAAGATTGAGTCTCCATGGGCATCTTCATTACACGATCAAGAGAAAAAACCACATCTTCATTATCCATCTGCAGTCTAAGCTTCTCGGCACTCAACTTCTTTGCTCTTTCCCACTTCTTCTCCATTGTAAGCTCAGTATTCTGCTCATGTAATGGTACGGGAGTAACATCAACATCATTTGGAGCATTCGACATGGAAAATAGTGCAGATTGGTGCGATTCGACCTGAATTCGACCAGGACTCCTGGTCGAATTGGACACGTAGTGGTCGAATTGTGCACCTGGAAGTCCAATCTTACCTTCTCGTTAGATCGACCAGGATTTGACCAGAGGGTCTAGTCGAATTGAAGTGGTCCTGGTCGAATTGAGCTTATGTATGATAGTTGTCCTCCAATTCGACCAGGATTCGACCAGAGGGTCTGGTCGAATTGAATATGGGCTGGTCGAATTGGGCTTCTGATGAAACAGAGTACTTCGGAGGGCTGGATTCGACCTCAATTCGACTAGAGTGTCTGGTCGAATTGAAGTGTTTCTGGTCGAATTGAGGCTCTGCTGTTTCCAAATCACGTCCAGGTGTCTCATTCGACTTTCCCTGTTGAATTCGACCAGCTATGTTGGTAGAATTAGGATCAAATTGAGCTCCCGACGTCTTAAATTTTGATTCTAGTCTCATTGGTCCCTCGTACTGTGTTCCAGACCTTAACGCGATGGCATTATTATCCAATTTTTGTGTCAATTGATTCACGTTCATGGTCATCTGCCCCATAATCAAAGTATGCTCCTTCAACTACTTAGATAAATCTGCATGATCAACATTCATGGTATCCTCAAGACGATCAATCTTTGCATCATTCTCAGCCATGTATCGATTGAAGGTATCTTCAACACTCTTCACTTCGTGCTGCCGCATACTAGGCCCCATTTGTGTCAATTCTGTGATCTTCCTTTGCTGGGATTCTAATAGCTTGTTGATGTTAGCTAGACTAGAGACGATCTCATCATCCCTATTCAGCTTCTCCACTTGATATTCAACCTGTGCCACCTTACCAAGTACATATGATCCTCTATCTCTCTCTACAGACCAGTCACGTGAATTCATAGCGATGTCCTCAAATAACTTTTCTACTTCAAGTGCTGTCTTAGGTAACAGCGCTCCTCCTGATGATGCATCAATAAAAAATGTGACTCACAATCCAATCCATAGTAGAAGATACTTATGTATTCAGCCTTAGACATTCCATGTTGTGGGAACCTCCTGAGCATGTCTTTAAATCTATCCCATGCCTCATAAAATTTCTCACCCTGATTCATAACAAATTGGGTGATCTCTTGCCTCTTCTTTAAGATCCTTGAGGGTAGCATGTATCTCTCTAAGAACTTCTGCTGCAGTTGGTCCCATGTAGTACAATCAGCTGCATCAAGAGTCTCATACCAAGCTTCTACCCCATCAATCAAAGAGAACTTGAATAGGGTAATCCGCCTAGCATTATCATTAGCTCCAGCTCTTTGAGTGTTTGCATAACCAAGAAATCTTCGGAGATGCAGATATGGATCTTCAATACAATCTCCAGAAAAGGGGTTCTTCTCTACCATGTTAATAAGAATGGGATGTATCTCAAAATCATCATCTTCCCCCTTGCTCCTATCAACCCCATGTTGTCAATCCCATAGTTCGTGAAAATTTCACGTATGGCAACATTATCCGGATCCTGCCTTGTTCTGGCCATGTTTATCTCAATGTGTTATTCTTCCTTTCCTTTTCCTAGTGCATAAGTACCTCAGAAAAATTCAAGGTTAGATAGAAAATAAATAATCACAAATAAAAGTCTTAATCAAACTAGAAATAATAAACTAATAATAACAGTTGTCCCCGGCAACGGCGCCAATAACTTGATGCGCATTTTCTTCGCACGCAAAATTAATCCCCAAGTATTAAGGATATCAATTGCAGCTTAAGCAAGCGACCAAGTGAATATCGAACCCAAAGGATGGCGTATTATTAATTTAATTATTTACTAAATTAATTAAGACGAAGGCAATTAAGGTTGAGTATTGAATTATTAAACTACTAAACAATTAATTAAAATAACAAATAAAATAAAAGATCACTCGAAGAATACGAAAGTGGATCAAGTAGGAGAATATGTAGTTCTAGGATAATCCGGTTTCACTCATTAATCTCCCTTCCATATGTTGATGTCCGACTATGCTTTGTGGAATATGGACGCATCACTAAGCCATGCATATTTACTCTATAGACACAAATAAACATGTGTATAACACGTGTGAATAATCTCGGAGCAAGAGATATAATTCCACCCCCTTTCTAAGTACTATCAGTATCAATTATTTTCCCCTAAGATTGGTACTCTAACCCGATATTATCTCCCTTTATAGGTACTATGAAGTTATCCTCTTTATCCTACTTAATAACCCGAATTCAATTCAATTAATAAGTATTCATATATGAGAGTTCTAATGAAGCTTCAGAGTCCCCTCACTTAGAATCATAACATGTAATCCTGCTCAGCAGTGAACGCAATCAATCAATAACCAAGATATGTATTCAAACTCTACATAACAGTTAATGATGCACAAAACGACTGTGAGTATGAATTAAAAAGGCACAATCATATATAAAATAAATCCACAAGTAGTGTTGTACGGAGTTTACACATGAAAGTTCAATTAATTGGTAAAAACCTTCACAACCCAAGTTCTACCAAAAAGGCTCTAGCCCATGATGTTACGAAGAACAATCATGGGTGTTAGATAGATCTTACCCGAATGTTCGGAAAATACAAGATAAATTAGGAAATGAATAAAATCCTAGATGTGGGCATCGTCGCGTCCTTCTCCATCTTGAATCCTCCTCTTGGTTCTCCTCTTGATTCCACATATGAATCTTCAAAGTGATGGACGGATGGAGGAAAGGATGTGGATGATGGTTGGGGGGTGATCCCCCCTTGTAGGGTGTAGTATGGTTGTAACCTCTCTTCCTCTAATCTATTGTATTATTCTCTAATGGTGTGATCTACACCCCCTTTTATACTTGTAAGCTCTCCTTATAGGCATTGAAATGGGCTTTTTGGGTGAACACACGCATTGAAGGTGTTAAAATACGGATATGGTAAGTTTCCGTACGTCAATTCGACCAAGGAGCCAGGTCGAATTCCCCCTCCAGGTCGAATTGACCTACTGGAAGCTTCAGGTGCTCAATTCGACCAGCACAGCTGGTCAAATTGAGGTGTCATGGTCGAATTGACTCTTTTGCCGTCCGATTCGACCTCAATTCGACCAGCACATCAGGTCGAATTGACTTGCACAGTCTCACCATTTCGCTTATAACTTCCATATCCGAACTCTGATTTGAGTGATTCTTGTGCTCACGCGATCCTCTCTTCCTTGGCTTTATATCAATATAAAGAACTTAAAGAAAATCCAGCATTTGAATATGTAACAAGTCATGCAAACTGGACAGTCGTTCTGAACAGGAACAGCTTGCGCGACGTCACCACTTTGATCATAACTCTCTCGTTTGGAATACGATTGGGGTGTTCTTCATACCAAAATGACCCTATCTTCAGTGGCTTTCGAACCATGTATTACATCAACAGTTTGATCTCCCCAACAACACAGAAAAATTATGAAAGTTGGACGTGCATTTTTCAGCATCCTTGCACAAATTTCACCTTTTCTCCAACCTTGCACTTTTTATCCTTTTTCCACCTAAAACACAATAAAACACCTCAAGTGAACTTGATTCTCACATATAATGAATATAAGACACTTGTGCTAATATATAACAAGAATTTCTATCAAAAAGGTGTTAAATTGGATAGTCAAACACGCTAATTTCCACTCTCAACAAACGTCGTTCAATTTGGTAGAACACCGTTGACTTCACAAAGACAGCTGGATGAGTCTGACTGGAAGAAACGTCGAATCTGAGGGCTTAGCACCTTGATCTCAGGTCGAGTGTTGTTTTTGACCAATGTTGGATTGGGGCTGTTGTCTTGAAGAATGCCGGATCGAAAGGGCTTGGCACCTTGACTCTGATCGGAGGCGGCTGGCTGGAAGAACGCCGGATTGGAGGGGCTTGATATCTTGATCTCTGATCACAGTCGGTTGGCTGGAAGAATGCCGGATCGGAGGGGCTTAACACCTTAATCTCTGATCGGAGGCGATTGGCTGGAAGAATGCCAGATCGAAGGGGCTTGGCACCTTTATCTCTGATCGGAGGCGGATGGCTGGAAGAACACCGGATCGGAGGGGCTTAGAACCTTTATCTCTAATCGGAGGAGGATGGCTGGAAGAACGCCGGATCGGAGGGGCTTGACACCTTAATCTCTGATCGGAGGCTGATCTTGACTTGAAGATGCTTGAAGATCTCAAGAGAGCACTGCTCGTATTCTTGATCTCTTCAGAAGCGTCTGCGTCTTCAGATGTTTTAGTGTATCTGGAATGAATGGAGGAGGGCTCCTTAAATAGGTGAAGGATGAGGACGCCCCATAAATAACTCGCAGTCTGATTGGTCCAGTGCTGATTTGACCTGATTCTGTGGGCTTGGGCCTTTCACTTGCTTAGGGTTTAAGTCAAAATTATTTGACTGAATCTGGCCTTATTATCAATTATTTACTCATTTATTTTAGGAATAGATTTATTTAAATCCCTTAATAAATAAATAATTAATTGATAATTATTGCATTAATTTGCCACATATTTTCCTTTAATAGATAATAAAATTCAAGTGCCTACAAACGCCATTGATGATTTCACTCTAAATTTTTTTTTGCAGAGTACTATAATGAGATTATTGATGAGAATGGTTTGTCCAAGTCTTGGTTAGTAATTTTACTAAGGTTCTTTATTCGATCTCTTGTGCATATCTTAAAAGACTACTAAGATGTGATGTGTCTGATAATATATAGAGCTTCTCATACATGTTCAGGATCAATTTCATATTCACTTGCTGTTGGAAGGTAAAAGAATGCAATTACACACCATCATTGATAATATATAGAGCTTCTCATACATGTTCAGGATCAATTTCATATTCACTTGCTGTTGGAAGCTAAAAGAATGCAATTACAAACCATCATTCAGAATAAATCCATTATAATTCTTGTACATACTACTTCTAGATACAAGCATAACACACACTCTCTTTTATTAATCTCTTCATTAATGTTTAACTTACTAAATTTTTCTTAAGTATTGGGTCTAATTATGATTGTTAAGTTTTTTAATTGGCTTCTACGTAATGTGGAGTACTTATAAATTCATACTTCTTTTCCATAACATGGGAGTGTGATATTGGTAGCATGTGATTGATATTATCCCTTTTAACATTTTTAATTTATTATTTCTATGCTTGACATTTTTTTCTCACATAACGAGGTATCTAAATAATTTTGTATACAAGTTTCATTTAACCTATGACAGCTTATAAACTCTACAAACACGTAAAACCTCAACATCATCTTTGAGTAGTCTGCTTTATAGTTTGTGGAATCAAAGTACGAATAAGATCTTCATATATTACATTGTGATTTTCAGAAGCTGAATTGAGGTTTCTTGGAGGATATTGAAATGACCATGCAGAATCAACTCTTCAACAGGGCACTTCTAAGACCAAAATGGTAAGTTCACAATTCACTTTTCAATGTTAATCCCCTATTCTATTTCTAAAATTGATTAAAAAAATATATTTAAATATTAGTGATGACTTTGTATCTGAAAATCTGATGTCTTATGGAGTTAGCTTCATACAACTCTATTTTCTTTTCTCTTTTTTACTTCTTAAATTTGGGTGAAAGTGAAAGTACAAATATAATGACATATACTCCCTCCGTCTCTTTTCAGATGACACACTTTCCATTTTGGGTTGTCCCACAAAAGTTTGCACATTCCAAAAAAAGCAAAAAGTAAAAACAACCACCCTTCCCATACACTTTATTTACAAAAAACCATCTCTACCTAACATACTTTATCATTTATTTATTACAAAAAAATACCATTATACCCCTAAAAGTTACCACTTCCTTAATCTCCGTGCCAGAATTGGGGGTGCAATCTTTTGTGGGACAGAGGGAGTAAGACTTATTATGGCCATTGTTAGCAACATAGCATCTACAAATGCTGGGGTTTTTATTATTGGTGATTTTTTAAGTAATGCCAAATAAGAACTTGATAGAACACAATATCCTTTTTTTCTTCTCTTTTTCCTTGCATTTTGTACAATCCTAGCTGTATTGAAATACTTTATCTCTTTCTTATAATGACTTTTCTGCAGTCTACTCTTTACACTTGCTCTGCTCTTTCACTTGTTACTGTAATATGGTTTGTGGGATTTGTAATCATTTTGTTACTGGCTTGTATGTACGTATGTCTGTTGTTGTGGGTGTAAGAGTAAACAATACATGCACTAAGAAAGTATTGGGGTTAAAAATATTTAAGCAGATAAATGTCACAACAACCTATTCGAATACGCATTTATGAGAATTTAACCATCATTAATATCATCTGATTGCCATTCTAATGTTAGTTAATTTATACTAATATGGAATAATGTCAAATATTTGTTAGCTTACAACCATACCCTCGAATCCAAATATCAGTTTTCCACTATGACATTCAACTTTTTTATTTATAACATTGATCAGATTTTTTATCCCAATAAACTCAACCAATTCAGGGGAATGGCCTATAATCAGCTTTCCTCCAATTGGAATGAATATCACAGTTAATATACATTGATCAATTTTTTAAGATAGAAAAGAAATTATGTTTGTTGTTGTGGGTATAAGCGTTATGGCCACTCTAAATCTGCCTATATTATGTCTCTTGTTTTGCTCTTATTGTTTACGATTGCAGTAGTATAAATGCCTCCTTATGTTCTCTATTCTTATACTCTTGCATTCATCCTTTAAAATTGGTTCTGCTGTTTTCTACACTGGACAAAGGAAGTTTCGTAATAGTATAAGAAATATGTTAACCTATATATTTGAAAATTTCAATTCCATTGTTCATAATCAGAAAGATATATCAAGTTATCTCATTACTGTTAAGAAACTTGGGGTGAATCAAGTGTTTCTTCCTCAGAATGTGAAAAACAACATTGCCAATGTTAATTCTTTGATTATCACTGCTAATAGCACTCTTGACAGTGTAATGAAGGATAATAAAGATGATATATTATGCTATTTGGATGCTGTGTATGTATTTTAAGCCTTGATGCTTTGGTGCTATTTATCCTCATTGATCTATATCTTACCTTATGCTGTGTTTGGCCGTACAGGGGGTTATTTCTCATTATTGTAGCCTTATGTGTCTTCGGTTTCCTAAAATCTAAAAAGAAAAACTCAAACTTAGAGAGAAAGAGAGAGCGCATAGGTTTTCCAATAATAGCTATCTGATATTGCAACGAGTAGCTAGAGTTCTCTATCTCCATCACCATTCACTCCGCTTTATACCAAGTAAGTTAACCATAATAATTTCACTCTTTGTTATCTTCCTTATTCATGTTCTATTTCATAACATGCATGTGGATGCCATAGAGTATACATAACCTTTGCTACCTTTATTAGTGCACACATAGACAGGAGAATAGTACACATGTTAGTTATCTAACTACTCCTTCCGTCCCGCCCAAAGGTGGCTATTTGCTTTTTGTGCGTAGATTAAAGAATATTATTATTTTATGTGTAGTGGGTAGTTGTATTAGTAGTGAGTGGTGGGCCACATGTAGTACCTTTTTACTAAAAGTGGCAAATGGGGACATTTGAATGGATGCCCAATATAGTGAAATGAGGACATTTTGGTGGGACGGAGGGAGTATTATTCATAACACTTGGATATTCTCCCATGTGCAAATAAAAGAGTTATACACGTGTAACTATGACAAACTCCCCCTACACTATAAAAAAATCACATCAACAAAATAAAACATACTATCCCTCTTTATTAATACTCATTCAGAAATAGCTACTCTATAACCAATACTAGCATGTAACCCGCGTGCTACGCGGGATATTTAGTTGTTCTTATTTTAAACATTAATTTATTTGTATTTTATATATTAATAAATATTAAACGTATTAAAGCACATTAATAATGGCAATACAATATTTATTTATTTCTTTTTTAATCCTAAAAGTATAGAGTTGAATTTTCAAGGGTGTTCCACCACAAAAAAAGTATTTTTTAGCAATCAAATTTACCAACAGAATTCAATCTGTTGATAATTATCAATGAAATAGCATCAAAAATGACATTTTTGTTTTAGCAACGGAATGCCAACAAATTTATTCTTTATTTTAGCAACATAATTCAATCCGTTGGTAATTACCAACGGATTACCAAGGGAATCATTATATAAATTACCAACGAAATTATTAGTAACGGATTACCAACAGAATTATTTACCAATGAAATTGATTTTTCGTTGCTAAAAATTTACCAGCCACCACTTTCCTAATGAAAATTTTCCAACGGATTCCGTTGCTAATATGTTGGTAAGCCAATTTAACAATGGAAATAAAGCTTTTATCAACGGAATATTCCGTTGGTAAAAAATAGTTTTTTTGTAGTGTTCCCTTTCCATGAATCTCTATCAAATATTGATTCACTATTAACAACGTGAAATACGATTTTTTTAAGAAAATCACTATTAAAAAAAAACTTCATACTTATGGAGTAATATTTTTAAATTTCATTATCGATAAAAAAGAAAAAAAAGTAATTTTTTAAAATCTTTGAGATTAATATATTATTTATAAATATTAAATAATATATAAAATAAATTATGTGTTTGGTTGTTATAAATTTATAACATTTTAAAAATGATATATATTTAAATATTGTTTTTATTGAGTTGGTTTTTTTTTTGGGTGAGAAAAATAATTGGAACAAATAATAGTAAAATATGTAAAAAGAATATGACAAATTAAATGATTACAAATATTTTAAATAAATTTTAATTTTTTTAAATGACAATTATATATATATATATATATATATATATATATATATATATATATATATATATATATATATATATATATATATATATATATATATATATATATATATATATATATATATATATATATATATATATATATTATTTGTAAATAAATAAAATAAATTCTAAAAAAATTCTACATAATAATAATTTGTGCATGAAGGTTGTTGCACTTCATATGAGTAATATACCACTAAAATTTAATCCTTATAATCATTGACTATAATTATAATTTTATATATAATATTTTACCTTTTTATGACTTAATTCACATCCAGAATTTAGGATTTGTCCATTGAATATAGTGTTAATTCATATAATATTCATCCCAGGGATATCCGATAAAATAGAGAATGCAAAATGAAAGTTTTTTCAAGAAAGTGTGCACTAGGCTCCTTCTCTGCATAATTGGCACGGGGGACGTTTTACATCAAGAATTCTTCCCAGAAGAGAAGCGCATCTACAGAATAGAGAGAGATTTTGTAGGAAAGTGTCAGGAAGTCTTTTCACACCATCGATCGACATCGAGTAGTTATTAGGTCCTCTCAAATGTCATGTAGTACGACAAGAATTTACGAAATGAAGAAAAGAAGTGTATAGGCTGCCCTTTCTCCCCCACAGCACCTTGGTTCACGATCCAGGTTTTCTTTTTAACTCAAAAAAATTTCACAAAATACACTCAAAATGTGTTAATCCGTGTAACTATAAAAGATAGTTATAAAGTTATACATGATAAATCTATACATAAATATGTATGAATATATATAAGTCAATGTTACCTCTTGCTTAAAAATCAAATAACAGAGAATAAAATGGAACCAAAGAGAGAAATCTGTAATATAGAGGAAAGAAAGTGCATCTTCGGCAACTTAAGCCAGGACATTCCTGCCATGTATGATATGTTCACTTCCATGAATGCTTGATCTTCTATGTATACAATTTGACACTTAGCAGTTTCTTTGTATCAAGAAATCTGCAACCTGAAGCCTTCATATCAATTAAGCCAAGATAGTTAAAGAAGAACTACAACTAATACTACCCTATCAGCTAGAAACATCAAATAAACACAAATGTGGCCTCTTTATTTTTATTCAAAAAAAAAACTGCACAACATCAGATAGAAAATCACATTAATGTTATCAATAGCATATGTGAGTATGTTTAAAAAAAAATCACATCAATCCTTGCAACTCTTAAGCAAGTACACGGAATTTGCATTGTGATGCCCAGAAGTCTAATGAGTAATATTGAAATACAACACTCCATAAAGGAAGAGACATGAGATATATAGAAACTAAATAACAAAGATACACCATCAACATGGATGCAACAATAACAGATATTTACTTACTTCCAAATCTAACACAACTTGATTTGTCATGTCAGCCACGGAATGTCCATTAAGAGAAAAATAATCATTATTTTTATTATTTTGTGAGTTGGAGCATTTAGACTTATGTTACAGATAGAAGTAAATTTTCTTTCTTCTCAAAGTTAAAAGTCAGAAAAGAAGATGTTGCAACCATGTTTCCATTTCATCCATTCACATGTTTTTTTAGTTTTTGACTATTTAACTATTATTTACAGTAGGAAGTTTCTGATTGCATCCTAAATCAGGGTAGTGAATCTAAATTTTAAGATCCCATAATAATTTCACCAGCTATTCTACCTTCTCTTCATAATTATCAAATGACATGATCATTTAATCATAATAACCAAATCGCATGATAGTAGTTTGTAGTCAAGATACAACAATAAGGAAAAAAAAAGTCTACATGTAGAATTGCAACTCCAACATAAGAGCCATGATCCATACCAGCTCAACTATTATTGAACAGATTTTAGATAAACAGGAAGTATGTAACATAAAAATTATAGCCATCCTCCATTCTAAATAACATAAGACATAATAATAAAAGAAAGCCAAATGACCAAGAAAATTCTAGAAACTCACCTTTACTTCAGAATCCTTTTTGATTTGAGATGTATGCAATCATGCAAAGCACTCCATGTTCCTGAATAGTTGCCAACGAAACCAACCTGATAGTATTGACACAACTGATGAACCGGAGCTGCAAAAGTATAAACTCATCAGTTTGATGAATTCCAAGTGTAAATAACTTATATATGATTTTTATAATTTGCTTCTCATCTGGCAATTTCTTCAGCCGAATCATGCGTGCAATTGTCATAGCATCATTTTCCTCTACCTACTTGCATTAGAGTAAATACAGATTAAAACATTTCTTTTCTTTATACATGCGGGCAGATACTGATAAAGCTTCTTCCGCCTCTAAAAACCATTCAGGCAGGTAAAGTTCCATAATGGCCATCTCAAATGACCAGGTGAGAGAGTCTCAATACAACTCATGCCTTAATAAATCCTCTATCGTTTCTAAGTTGAATCAACTATACCAATATATATATATATATATATATATATATATATATATATATATATATTGAACTAATAGATGGTGTTTTATTAAAAGAGAAATGAAAATAAGAAATGGGGGAGGGAACAGAATGAAGTAAAAATTAAAAATGACAAAGTCATTAAAATAAGCCAAAACAAGCGGCTTTAAAAGAAGACCAAACAGTCGGTCTTGGAAAACTCAGCCAAAATCATATAATAGTCCTATCAATCTAGTGGTTGGAATAAAAAACAAAGCTAAACTACCAATAAAGATAGCTTATGACAGTAGTCCTCTTCTGGAGTTATCATCAAGGGGTTTGACAATAATTACTCTACAATACGTCCCCTTCACATAGACAGCTTGAGCAGCTGGGTTCAGCAAACAGAGGCTGATTGTAGATAGTCGAAAATGGCTGTTATGGTGGCATCCATGAGATGAACAAATCAAATATGTACCACCAGGAGATTACAGAAAATAACAATCCGATCTTAATCATCTTGAAGTGAAATCCAGGCATAGCATAAGACCAAGAGGAAAATAGCAGCATAGAGTATGCTTCACAACTTGCTCAGCAAGATTAAAACAGACACTATCACATTCATTCAACCAAGCAAGGCTGAAACCCATCAATTCATTAGTGACTCTTTCATCAAGACGAATAGGAGTAGTAATTTAAAATAACTTTTTTGCCCTTACCCATCCGTGATTGAGGTCAAGCAATAGATCCCACAAAGCACCTTCCAAATGGAATCAAGAAATTGAAGCAAACAGGGAGTCTGAGAGGAGCTTTGGAAAGAAGAATTCCTGTACTGGCCGTGGTGGTCACAGTACTGGAAATTAGGAACTTATAGTAATTGGGCAAGCAAAAGCTGCCAGATTCTGCAATAAAGAAACGCCCTTGAAAGAAGGAAGGCACCCGGAGGCCGCAGGAGAGACAAGCACAAGTGAAAATTAGGCGACAGGAAGCACCCATCTGCGAGGGCCCTGGATGAATTGGGCGTGTCGTTCACAGGCAGCAAAGCGGCTGAGTAACATGGAAACAAAAAACCCCTTGTCGTAAACCGTCGTGGCTTGAAAGGCAGAATGACCACAAAGAACCGATACCACGAAAGGTCAGAGAAAATCACAAAAGCAATGTAAACATTGGGCAAATGGCGGCCTCGAGGCTGGGAGAGACCGAAGAGGAGTCTCCAGCGACTGATATCACATGAGTAGTCGCCAAATCGGAACAGGGACCGGCTTAGTAGTGGGAAAAGGGGTTGTGAAAATTCTGTTGATGAGAAGCGGGCCAACGGAAGGATACCTATGGCAGTAATCGTCGCTGGGAGCGCGATTGCCATAGGCAGGAAGGGGGTCGCATACATAAAATTCCAGCCAGAACTAGAATTAAGGCAAGGGAATCGACTTTCTGGATGAGGAACCCTTAGTGAAAATCATAATCGAGATGACCTGGGACGTCGATGGGCAGCCGACGCTGCTTCGAATGCGGCAACCATCAAAATAATGGGAGCGGTGTATTTTATCGATGGTTAGCGCTTGAAGGAGATAACCTGTAGTAAATCACAAATAAATTTGATGTTAGATAACAACAAGGAAAACCAACAGTGGAATATTTTACAATAGCCGGTGGCCGACTATAGAAGAATTAAGGCAAAAGCCTGTAGGGAGGGGGGAGAGAAAAAATAAAGAGAGAAAACTGGCTCCCCCTCCCTCAGAACCATTAATATATAGATATTGAAAGGGGAATAAAGTTTTGCAGTAATGCACTCAATATTGTAGATATGAAAATATGTTTCCTCCTTTGACGGAAAAGCATTATCCAACCTCCAACCAATTTGAGCAAATACAGTTTGTCAACTTCATTAAGAACTCCACGCTCAACTCCAAAACCACATTTATAGGCTTATAGCTAATGATTAAATTTTCATTTGTGCATAATCTACTTATGATTCAACATTGGAAGATTAATAATGATGATAACAATAACTAAATACTAAATCGTTCATTCTGAAGATCCCTTACTATTACTATTGTTTACACATCAACCTATATTAATAGGTTTGTTTTCTCAAACGAACCTATTAAATATAAAATCGTGTCAGTAAGATGATGTTTATATTATGAAATAATTCAGAAAATTTCAAATCTTCTATCGAATACTAACCTCCTCCATTTGTAAAAAAGAACTTATTTCTTCGACTCTTAATATTGTCCTGAATTTTCTACAACTCCATCCTCGCAGGATACTGAACCTGTCTGGGGCCCTTTATTGTACAAAAACTGCGAAAATCAACACAACATCCATTACTAATTACAATAAAATAATAATTCAAAGTTCCAAAAACCAAAATACAAAAGCAAATAAAAATCTAAATAGACAACCCAAATTACGACATAACAAAGACCACACACCTCATATGATGAGACCTAATCAACAAAGGAAAATTTATAAGTTTTAGGTTGTTCAATATGCATGATTGTAACCTTCAGTTGCATCAAATGCACCATACTAAAAAATGCACAAAATAATTTTCTACCAAGTGATGAGCAAACAAATTGCATGGAGCTGAAATCTCTTTAAGAGCCTAGAATATGATCTCGTTAATTGTGAAATGCCGACACAAATCCAAATTTCAAATTTAATTATGTATCAAATCTAGAGGACTGCTAAAGTAATATTCTTTAATGCACAAATGCAAATTTCAAATTTAATTATGTATCAAATCTGGAGGACTGTCAAACTAATATTCTTTAATATCATTTCCCATTTCAAATTCCAACTCCACCACTGTGTTAATTTTGACTCTCTTAGATTGATATATTTAAACAACTTTCACCTAACTTTGAGAATATTTATATACTTCCTGAGATTGTGGGAAAAAATAACTTTTTTTACACTGCTGAATCTCTGACAAAAGCATCAATTTTTTCAATGTCATGCAAGTTTCTGGTCAATAAATAAAAGAAGAAAATCATAAGGAATAATATATTGGATATCATATCCTTATTATTTGCGGCCCACACATGAGTTACTAAAGTAATTTACCTGATTGATAATTGATGATCTCTAGTAAACAAATTGGCAAATTGTTTAATTAGCATCCAAGGATTCTTGCTTGAACTACACCTGAAAGAAACTTAGCTTATATATCATTTGTAAGATATACTTCAATTATAGAAAATCAATAATTCCAGAAATTATCTCGCTTTTTCTACATTGAAAACTACAATAAGAAAGTTGTTACTTCAAAACCGACAACTCCAAAACCACCGAGATCCAAAAATGTATGGAAGAAACAGATGATAGAAATAATCACGAAGAAATTGAGATCCAAAAAGTCATGAACTCATGGAGAGTTCCATTAAAGATAATAGAATGCTCAATAATGATGGAGAGAAAAATGACTGGACATGAAATTAGGGCAAATTATCAAGTTCTCTCTTTGTAAAAGATTTTAATTGTAAAGTAATTACCACAGGTTCAGAGTTTTATCATCGGATGGGTCAGATGCCTATGCAGAGATCGGAGAGGCGGCGCGCCGTCCAAAGCCATGGAGCGCCATTAGACATTGGACTGAGCTTGTCATGGAGGTAGCATCCGGAGTGAGTGGGAGACACTATGCCAAAACTGTGGAATAACAACGGTGGAATAACAACAGAGAATTCAAAATCCATTGTTAAAAGAGCAAAATAAGGCAAAATTTGCACACCCGTTGTTATTGCACCAAAAGGGCGCGCATTGACAACGGAGAACTTGGTTCCGTTGTTATAACTCAGTTGTTAATCCAACTTATCAATTTTTCCTTTTTTTTTAATTATTTTAAATTCAGAAATTATTTGATATAAATTAAACCCTTAGATTTTTTAAGGGCTCATTTCTCTCCTCTCTTTGCTGCGTCGCCGTTGCCTTCAACCTTCGACACTCCCGTTGCCAGCGAGCCAGCGACTCTTCAACACCGCCACCATTTCCGATCGACAGGAAGAAGGACCGTCGACATCTCCCGGTGCCAAGACCAAGTCCAAGGCCTTCAATTTTCAGGTGTTCTCTCTCTCTCTCTCTGTCCTTCTCTCTATCTCTCTCTCTCTCTCGTTGTTCTGGGGTGTTTGGTGGCTGAATTAGCTCCCCAGCCATCGATTCTACTCTGCACTTCTTCTTCTAGCTAAGATTCGATGCTCAGAGTGCCGCCTAGGGCTCTCGACAAGTCTTTTTGTTGGCACCGTTGACGGTGCCCTTCCGCGCCGCCTTAGCGGCCCCTATTCCTGATCTAGGGCATCCTCTCTATTGGCGGACCCCCAGCCGCCGAAGATCCCTTATAAGCTGCCGCCGCTCAGCGCGGCCTCTTTGGTGCCCTTGGCTGCCGATTTTGGAAAATTCCAGCAACTCCTTCGTGCGTCCATTGCTGGATGGTTTTCTCGCCGCCAGCATTTTCTGCCCGTTGCGGTTCTTTCCTTGACCAGGGGTCTTTTCTGTTTATGTCAGCCTAAACTTCTCCGGCTCTTCTTTTTTACTTCTAGCAATTTTCTGTTTCTAATGAAGCTCCTTTCAGTATTGATGATACATGATTCTTGCTGCTCATCTCTTTTTGCAAGTTAAATACCAGCACATATAAATTTAAAATATAATTTGTTGTTTGACAGGCTTAAATTGTTGATTGCTATCTTAACTTTTTCGGGCTTGCATTGTTTAGCATTTCTGTGGTATGAAACAATAGACAGAACTTTCTAATAAGTTGATGACTTATTGAGTAGACCATCTTGTTTCTAATAATTTGTGTATAATGGTGTTGATATCACATATATGCCTAATGGAATGTTGTTCTCTGTGAATGATATTTTCCAGATTTGATGTCTGAATCACCAAAATGGTAATAATTGATACAACTGGAGCATATATATGCTTTAGGGGATACATGATAATGTGTGTTTATAGTGGTCAATGATGTATCGACAATAATTAATTATGGGACTAAATAATGGAATATATATGTGAAATGTGGTGTCAAATGTAATAAATATATAGTAGATAAAATTCATTGATAAGTAATTAAAGAATGTAGGAAGGTATGGGATATTTCAAAGTTCACAAACACTTTTTGAAACCGGGGACATGGTCCCCTCCCAATCATATACTACGTATACTCTATATTTCCATTGCCAGAAAAAGGTAAATATAAATTTAGAAGCCGCTTCCGAAATGGTAATGAAAATTATTGTCGAGAATAAAAGTGATTAAAGGGAATAATGTAAGAAAGTTGCTTTTTCATAATTATTGTAAAAGTAACCCTATTGTAAAAGTATTTCATAAAAGTGATTAGAACATTATTGTAAAAGTAACCCTTGAAAGCATTTCATAATTATGAACATTTTTGCATAGAATCTCCATTCTGATTTTATGTTGCATTCAAATTAGGGTTCAAATGAAGTGGGGAAACTTTTGGTGGAGTAGAAGTGATCCTTCTATCACAGAAGACATATTTGATAGAGCATAAGTAAGAGATCAAAATCAGAACAGTTATTTAAAAGGTACCATTTGCTATCCCTTCTTTCAAGGATATGAATTTCTTTTGAGAGAAATGCCAAATTGCACAATAAGTTGTTTAGCATAACTAAATATGCTTTAGAATAATGAGAAAGTGATTTTTTTGCATGGGTTCCATTAGAAATTGTTATTAAAAAATGCATGAACTTATCTTATATTCAATTATGATGTCATGTAATTTACGCATGTGCCACATAGTTGGAATACTTAGGTGTAACTTAATTGTCAATCTGTTCTTCATGTCTATCGTTTGGCAAATAACTTACAATTATTGGTTGGACCTATTAAGGATAATTACATAGGTGTATTTCATTAAGAACTTTCAGTCCCAAAATTGATGGGAAGATTAAATGCCTTCTTAATGTGTTCTTCATTTTCATAGTTTGGCAAATAGGCATATTTAAAATATATTCAAATATATGGAAAAGGATTGGATATACAAGGATAAGAGGTCCGATGAGTACAAGACTGGGTTGGACTCTTTCATGCATTTTGCCAAACAAAATGTTAATAACCCGGATGCCATGTCATGCCCTTGTGTTTATTGTGGAAATGCAAAGAAGATTCCACATGCTCATGTGAGATCACACTTGCTTCTTTTTGGTATGGATAAAACGTACCACACTTTCGTGTGGCATGGAGAAACGGCCACAAATAGTCACCCAACATATGAAGATGCCCACAAAAGGACAGATGATCATTATTCTACAAGACAATCCTTTGATGATATGGTTCAAGCTGCATATGAGAGTGAGGACAATCCAGAAAAATTCACTGAGCTTTTAGAAGATGCCGAAAAGCCATTATATCCTGGCTGTTCTAAATTCACTAAGTTGTCGACAATTGTAAAATTATACAACTTGAAGGCGAAATATAGTTGGAGTGATAGAAGCATGACCGAGCTACTTGAATTGTTATGTGATATGCTCCCAGATCAAAATGAATTGCCTTCGTCACTGTATGAAGCAAAGAAAAGTTTGGCCACTTTAGGGATGGATTATCAAAAAATCCATGCTTGCCCTTAAGACTGCATCCTATATCGAAAAGAGTTCAAAGACCATACAAGTTGCCCAACTTGTGGTAAGTCTAGGTGGAAGGTTTTGGAGGAGTCCCCGCAAAGGTGTAGATAATAGAAATGGGATCAAAGTAGATGAATTCGGATTCACCTTGGTTAACCTAAACAAAGTTGGATTCAAAGATGATTCTTTCATTTTGGCTAGTTTGGCAAAGCAAGTCTTTTACATTGAGGACCCATTGGATTCTGCATGGTCTATTATGCTTTCGACTCCCACTAGGGATTTCTTTGAGTACACTACACGTGGTGAGCTTGAAGACAATGCAATCAACCACTTTTCATTTAGTAAAGGGCTTAATCAGTTAGATACAACTGCAATAGATGAAAATGATCCACCACTTGTACGTGAAGGAGTTGATGGGATTTGGATTGACCGCCCTAATGTTTGATATTGTTGGTACTTTTTATATTATGCATATTCTTTCATAGTTCTTCATTTTCTGCTATATTACGTAGAATCATATTAACTCTTATATGTTTTTATTGTTTTACAGGTTTAGATATAAAATGAGAGGTCAGAAAAGGAATAAAGTAGATAAAAGACAACAAAACAAACTTGCTGATGATACTTTAAAAGACGGTGCTGATGGAAAAAGAAAGGGAGCTCTGAATGATGAAGATAAAATTGAAGAAGCTGAGACTGGATCTCATAGTACTCAACCAAATAGCAAGCGACATGTTGTTCGACGAGGAAAGACTGTGATGCACAAATTGACAATAAATAGGGCAAAGGGGGTTAAAAAACAGGCATTGTTCAACAATGTAGGTAATCCTGTTGGGGAGAATGCTAAGGAAATGCAAAGCTATATTGGAGTGCAGACTCGCGAACAAGTTAGTATAAAATACAACAGTTGGAGTGAAGTTCCAACGACTGTAAAAGACGACATATGGGATACTGTAAATGTAAGTTGCCTACAATCAATTTGTATGTCTTTTGATTAAAAATTACCTTTTTTTTAATTTTTTGTACCGTCATTTAAATTATCTTAGCAGTTTCCTTGATTTGGTTATTTTTACTTGTTTTTTAAGTTCACATTCGTGGTTGATCCTAAATGGAGGAAAGGGTGCCTAAAATCGGCTGCAGCGAAATGGAGACAGTACAAGAACAAATTGACACAATATGTTACAAAAAACGTTGGAACTCCCGATTTGCACACCCCTCCCAAAGGAGAAGATATTGACCCGACTGATTGGTCACGTTTTGTAATTTCTCGCTTATCAGATCAATTCAAGGTATGATTTATATTGATGTATTCTTAATGTGGTAAAATATTATCTAATTTATTCTCCCTGTATAGAAAACTAGTGAAGACCATTCAAAGTTGAGAGCTCTAAACAAGTATCCACACCATATGGCACGAAAAGGTTATGCTAATCTTGCTGAGGAGAATGTAAGTAGACAATATTATATATATGTGAAGTATATCATTGTAATTATATTGGTATACTTGCTAATGTTGTTTTCATGAAGCCCTCGTTATTGACGGGAGATGATGAGGTTGATCGAGCCACACTATGGTCTGAGGCGAGGAAAAGCAAAGATGGAACATACCACAGTGAAGATCTGAAGGAAACTGTTTCAAAAATTGTACGTAAAAATTTATTAAAATTAGCTCCTATTATCTTCATGGTTTGTCTTGCGAGGATAACTCTTAAATAATTTGTGATGCAAGTATGCATTGTTGTAATTTGGGTACTCTCTTCATTATATTATAATAAATTGTATGAATTACAGACCCAATTTGTAGAGAGAAAAAAATCTGCTGGAGATTCCAATTTGTTCCACTCTTCAGAAGATATTCTCGAAAATGCACTTGACTCCAAAGAACATGCTGGGCGTGTTAGAGGTGTTGGAGGTCATGTCACTCCATCGACCTACTTCAATATTGGAAAAGGAAAAAAAGTTGATAAAGAGCTATTAGCAAGACAAGAACGATTCATCATGGCTCAAGAGATGCGCTTGCGAAAGCTGGAAGAAGAATTTTATAATAATCGTGAAGGCAAAGGCAGTTGCTCAACTAAAGGTATTCGTCCTTGTCCAGAGGGAGAAGAAGACCCGCTTATGCTCAACGATGATGATGTAAGGATTGTCAACAAGGGTGTAGCTTTCAAGGTAAATATGGTCTTGTTTACATAGTAAAATTAAATGTTTACCATGCCGAAAACTATTAATTAAGTATAATTTATTGCAATCTGTAGGCTTGCAAAAAAAAGAAAAGGGATGAAGAGATTGAAATGGATACATTAGATCCCGATTCCGTTCCTCTAGAGTTGTATGTCCTATATTGCTTCTTTAACTTTCCACGCTGTAATAAGGTGGTGAACATCCAATTGGATAAAGACCTATTTGGTCATGAGCGTGATCTCCACATCCACCTTGAAGATGTTGTTCCATTCTGTAAACTAAAGCCAATTTCGTACACTTGCATTGTTGTTTTCATGTGGTATAGTTCATGAATTCCTATTGTTCAATATTATTTCGATATTATATTTAATAGTTACCTCATTCTAATCTAAATTTTGTATTCTTAGGTACTTGTACAAAAGCTATCCTCATAAATTGGTTGACGAAATCAGATTCGTAGATCCCTATGCCATTGGGTTTCAACCAACAACTGCAATGGATGATGCGATTGAAAGCAGAGCTCGTTATCTTTCCAAATGATTCAACGAGATTCTAGACGACCAAATTTGTGTGGCACCATGTAACGTTGGGTAAATTCAAGTTAACTTATAATTCAGTTTTGTGGTTTTTATTATTTTTTATTATTATTTCACTTTATAGAATATTACATTATCTTGTGCATGTACGTAGTGAGCACTGGATTCTCACGATAATAGATCCACTCAAAGAAGAAGTTTGTTTGTTAGATCCTTACTATAATGGGATTCATGACGCCGTTTGGAAGCAAGTAGTTGAATTGTAAGTTATTAACTAAATTAATTATTACTTCATTTAATCTTATCATATAAATGTGTAGAATTATGAACCAAATAAATAAATTTTAATTGCAATGTAGGGCTTTGAAAATGTTTAATGCAAAAGTGGATGCGGGTAAGAAGGGTCGGAAAAAGATAACTTGGAAAGTGATAAAGGTAAGATTGAAATTGTTTAATATTAAGCATGTAATTGTTATTGATTCACGCCTATTACATTTGTCATAGGCGCCAAAGCAACCTGACGGGAGACAATGTGGTTTTTATGTGCTTCGCTACCTATTAGATTTAATGCAATTTGATGGAATAGTGAACATTGAAATGATACAATCAATTGTAAGTAGCCTTATTATATTTCTATTATTTATTAGTCTCATGATACTGTGGTATAAATGCTTACTTAATTTTGTGCCCCATAGTTCATTGGAAAAATTACAGCGAAATGGATATCGATGAAGTGCGTAAAGAGTGGGCTTCATGCATCCAACAGCACATGTCAACGACTCGTCTAGGAAGAGGTAAACATTGTAATATATCTTGTAATGAGAATAATAACTTATACGATTGTGCTAACCTTAGCTTATGTCTTCTTTACCAGCCTTACGAAAAGACTAAAGTGTGTCTAAGGGAAAGGAAAACATGATGAACGCTTTGTTGTTTATGTTTATGGGAAGACGGTATTTGTCGATCATGGATACATTATGAAGTATTTTAATTGTTGTTGGTGAATTGTATTGGTTAGAGAGATGTTGGGATGTTTATATTCGAACGTATTGATGTTGGTTTTTGTATTTGGAGTTCAATTACTTTCGAATGCATTGATGTAATTGAATTAGTTATGTTGTATTGAAGATCAGGGATTATGACTATTTTAATTATTAAACAGGTTAAAATTTTGATAATAACAACGGGGATATAACATACGACAACGAGCATAAACCGTTGTCAAAGAGAGCTACGACAACGGGGATTGCCCGTTGTTAAAAAGAACAATATTTTTAAAATTAATCTACAACAACGGGCATAAAACTAACAACAACGGTGATAAACTGTTGTTAAATAGAATTTACGACAATGGGCAAAATTCCGTTGTTAAAAGTAAGACCCTTTAACAACTCCTGGATTAACAACGGAGATTTCGAGCTACAACAACGGTTAATCTGCGTTGTTAAATTAATCTACAACAACGGGGATAAAACTAACAACAACGGTGATTCACCGTTGTTAAAGAGTACTTACAACAATGGGGAAAATGCCGTTGTTAAAAGAATGACATTTTTAACAACTCCCGGATTAACAACGGATATTTTGAGGTACAACAACGGGTAATCCCCGTTGTTAAATTCATCTACAACAACGGGGATTCAATTAATGACAACGGGGATTCCCCGTTGTTAAAGCTGACATACGACGATGGGTCAAAAACCGTTGTTAAAGGGTAGGTACCTTTAACAACTCCCGGATTGACAACGGAGATTTTGAGGTACAACAACGGGTAATCCCCGTTGTTAAATTCGTCTACAACAACGGGGATTCAATTAATGACAACGGGAATTCCCCGTTGTTAAAGATGACATACGACGACGGGTCAAAAACCGTTGTTAAAGGGTAGGTACCTTTAACAACTCCCGGATTGACAACGGATTTTATTAGCAACAACAACGGGGATAATCCGTTGTTAAAAATGCTCTACGACAACGGGTATTTCACTGTTGTTAAAAGTCCAGACTTTTAACAACTCCCGGGTTAACAACGGAGCTGCAGGGGCTACGACAACGGGGATTCTCCGTTGTCTTTCCACAGTTTTGGCATAGTGAGAATTAAAACGACGTAGGGTAGATGGTGCGTGAGAGAGAAGAGGAAGAGGCGTGGGCAAAAATATGAGAAAAGAAAATTCTATTTCTAATAGGGAAAGTGTTTTGTAAATCAATTCTCACAACATTTATTATTACAGTTACGGAATATGAGAAAACATAATTTAAATTTAGAAAAATAAGGGAATGACACATTAGCAATAGAATGGTGAGAAGTTGACACATAATGAGGTGAAAACCTTCGTTTAGTATATAAAAGATTATATCTATCTATATGGCAGAAAACATGAAAAATAAATGCACATGTGATTGTGTTGATCGTGCACAATGTTATTATAATTACACATTTCAGAAAGAAGTTGAAGAGCTCATTAAAAGATTTCTCAGCAACTCCGAATTGGTGCAGCTCCTACGTGCATTGCTTAAGAAAACTTGCAACTCTTTCTTTTGTTGGACTACACAGTTGATATTGAAGCAGAAATAAATGGAGGGATTTTCTAAGCCCCCATCCTAAGTATATTAAATCTCTTACAGTTATGATAATTTCATTATCTCTTGTATTTCCAAATTTTTCTTTTTCAATGTACGGACTATGCTAGTATAATATTATTCTATTTGATACTATATGTACCATATCTCTTACCGTTATGATAATTTCATTATTTCTTATTCAAAAATATTCTACACATTTCCTTCTAATTAATAGTGTAATCGACCCATTTAAAAAAATATTACCAAAAGAATACATTACAAAGAAATATTTTGTTTTTAAAATGTACCCATAAAAAAAAATTCGATAAATCATCTTAAATCAATATTATGATATATATACAAAACAATATACATTATAAATTTCTTGCTTAATAAACGAGAGAAAAACAAAATTAATGTAATGTAAATTACTTAAAACTTCGAAGAAAAAAACTTAAGTTTATTTATCACTTAAGATAAACATTACTAGATAATACCATACTTAAGCTCAATAAATATCAAAATTATTAAACATATATCATACACTCCATATAACATTTATTAAATTTATTAATGTTACTATAATTAATATTATATATATATATATATATATATATATATATATATATATATATATATATATATATATATATATATATATTATAGCAGAAACTTTTCTTGCTGACTTGTTGTCTACAGAGTGCTCCAATGTGACGTGTAATTTTCTCAATTTTTTGAATTTTTTTAATACTTTTTTATATTTTCCTTTTTTACTTTTAATTAACTTCCTTATTTAATATTTTCTTTTTTAAATAATGTGTTTCTTATTTTTAATAATGATTAAATTTTCAATATTTTATTTATTTATTTGGGTATCATTAATTAACTACTAAATCTTTTAATGCGATAAATTAATTAATATCAAATTAATTCATAAATATAAAAGGAAAAAAAATAATATTCTATATAATATTCCCTCTCACCCCACCTATAAATAAGATTTTTTGGTTATTCTTTCTAAAATACACCCATTCAATTTTCTAAGAGGAATATGAGTTTTCTTTAAGTTCCTCTAGAAAATTGAGTCATGAAAGTATAAAAATTTATTTCAATAGAACGAATCAAGTAGAGATTCGATCTATCTCTACCTCTAAAAAATCAATTCAAGTATTCTTCAAGAGGAAGAGAATTGATTCAAGTATTCTTGAATCGATTTACCTCTTAAGAATCGATTCTTAAAGAGGAGGAGAATCGATTCAAGTATTCTTAAATAGATTTAGAACTTAAAAATTGATTTTTAAAGAGCAGGAGGATTGATTCAAGTATTCTTGAATCGATTCTTCAAGAGAAAAAAAATTGTTTCAAATATTACCTCTTAAGAATCGATTCAAGTATTCTTTAAGATCTATCTCTAAAGTATTGATTCAAGTATTCTTTAAGTGAAAGAGGATCGACGATTCAAGTACTCTTGAATCGATTTACCTCTATAGAATAAGAGGTTGAAAAACTAATTTATGTATAGAATCGAAAGCTTAAGTTTTTTAAGTTAAATCATTCAATACATATTTATAAATATTTAAAAGAATATTATATATAAATTAATTTTATTTATATTATATATATATATATATATATATTAGTTTCTTAAAAATAATAATTAATGGAAATTGAATTATTATTATATAGTTAATTAAGAAATATTAAACCATTATCATGAGTAAAAAGTAATACTCCATTTAAATATTATTTATAATATTACGTATATTTTTAAAAAAATATATATATACGGCAACTATTTAAAATATTTTAATAATTTTGTTTTAATTAATCATAAAATGTTTGACCTTATTATCCATAATATATATATATATTCAAAATTTAATCATTATTAAAAATAAGAAATACATTATTTAATAAAGAAAATAATAAATAAGGAAGTTAATTAAAAGTAAATAAGGAAAATATTAAAAGAAGTATTAAAAAATCTAAAATATTGAGAAAATTACAAGTTACATTGGAGTGCTCTAGAGACGACACGTCAGCAAGAAAAGTTTTTGCTATAGTATATATATATATATATATATATATATATATATATATATATATATATATATATATATATATATATATGTTTATTTGGGTATCATTAATTAATTACCAAATTTTTTAATGCAATATATTAATTAATATCAAATTAAATCATATATATAAAGGGAAAAAATAATATTCCATAAATATTCTCTTTCACCCCACCAATAAATAAGACTTTTTGGTTATTCATTCTCAATACACAGTTGATTCCCCACAAGGAATATGAGCTTTCTTCAAGTTTCTCTAAAGAATTGATTTATGAAAGTACAAAAATTTAAGTATTAGTACCAATTATACAAGAGGAGATACCATAAGGTAAACTACATCGTGTGTCACATCTAATACACAATTACATGTAGTGCCTTGTCGTAGTGGGAGGGTTGTTTTGCAACCTAATAGATATATATTTTGGGAGAGTCGTGAGACTTGGTCCCTAATGAACATGGAATTGACCCACAGATACGACAAAGTACGATAAGATGAAAATGCAATATCCTAGCAAGTTGCAATGATTTCTAAAATAGAATCGATAGATTCTAAATCAAGTCTGGGAGCTTGTAGGACCACTAAATGGTTTAAAAGCCATTGGAAGTAGTCATACAAAATAAAAGAGGATCACACGATAAGGTGAAAATCTTAGAAGCAAAGCTTGATGCGAAAAGGTATAATCAGAAAGAAAGGGTTCGATTATGAGAAAAACTGTTCGCCGGTAGCTATGCCTATGTCGATCTAGATTTTTTTTTGTTGCTACTCATATGAAATATGAGGAATAGCATATAGATGTCAAGACAGCTTTCCTGATTTGAAATCTTGAGGAAAACACCTATGTGAAGCAACCAGAATGATTCATTGCAAAGGGCTAAGAGCATTTTGATTGTAAGCTTAAAGGTATCCATCGATGGACTAAAGCAAGCTTCAAGATCATGAAATATCCATTTTGATGAGAAAATCCAGGCATATGGATTTATTCAATGCGCGGATGTATCTTGTGTATTGAAAAGAGTGACAGAAATGTGGTGGTATTTCTTGTACTGTACGTGGATGATATATTGCTCATTGGAGATAATGAAAGATTATTATCGGGCGTATGGGTATGGTTGATAAAGCAGTATGAAATGAAGGACTTAAGAAAAATAAAATATATCCTTTTGATCACGGTAATACGGATCACAAGAAAGGATGTTATGCTTGTCTCAAGCTTCATGAATTGATACGATCCTTACTTGTTTTACCATTGACTTTATCTAAGGAAATGTGTCTTATGACACAAAGAAGATAAAGGTGATGAAGGCGGTTCCTTATGCTTCATAGAATAAGGAAGCTTCATCTAATGATTGCTATGCATGAGATAGGATATTTGTTTTGCTAAAGACATGGTCAGTGAGTCTCAAGGTACCCCAAAACAAGAATGATGAACTGTGGTAAGACATATACTTATGTACCAGAAAAGGACCAAAAATTATATGTGGACTCAAATCAGATAGGGACGGCAGTAAATCCACCTCAAAGGTTATGTGTTTAATTTTAGAAAGTTGAGTCATAATATGGAGGAGTGTTATATAGAAATATATTTCGGACTCCGGACTCCACCAAGGGAAGATAATAAATTGGAGCCTCTGAGACAGCCAAAGTATTTGTATGAATCTAGAAACTTCATGATGGACTTGGTTGTGTTTCTAAGTTTGCCCAAGGTTATCACAATTTATTGTGATAATAATGGTGCAGTTGCAAACTTGAAGGAATCACGAGCCCAAAAGGCAATTAAACACATGGAGCGCGAGTACCACCTGTTACGAGAAATCGTATGATGAGGGGAAGGTTGTTGTCGCCTAGATTGCATTGGATGATGACCTAGTAAATCCATTTACAAGGACCTTAAGGAGAGAGATTTTCGATGATCGTGTAGTGAGAGTGTGAATCAGATGTATGGCAGAAGACATGACAACATAGTCTTTTAGTATAAGTGTGAGATTGTTGGATTGCATACTAAAAGTCTAGCTTTTTGTATGAACAATGTTATAACAATGAATTTGAAATGAGAATCATATGATCAAATGATTGCGTCTTATAATTTATTTATATGTCGATGCAATAGACCACTTACTTTATACTGTAGATAATATGTTGTGCGATAACACGTGGAAGACCATATTATCGGTTTCCTTATAAAGTATAAATAGATACTCACAACCGCGATAGATGGGGACACTCTATCGGGATGGTTGTAGTGTGATTTGGTATTAGTTTGTCTTGACTATAGAATCACATTAGTGCACTTGTGTGTATTGAGCAGGGCCGCTTGAGATCGTTCGACTTGTATTGTCTATATAGAAGAATTTTATCTCAGTTATTATGGATGTTCGTGATCTTAATTCCTATACAATAACCTCGACACGTAAGGCAGAATGTATTTCTTTGATTCATCAATGGGTGAGATTTACATGTAATTAAATCAACAAACTCAGTGAGTTGGGAAATAGTGTTGTCTCTATGGTGTGTTGTTGATTGTAGAAGGAATTCGTGTCCATTATAGGTTGATGATGTCCCCTTGAGGAGCTCATAAGAATTATCATATAAACCCTGTAGGTGGATTTATTCCGGCATGATAATGAGGTTGAGTGGTACTACTCTCGGATGAGATATTAACTAATGGAGTTGTCAGTAACTTAATAAATTAATGGACTTTATATATCATAAACATTGAAAGACTAACGAGCTCATAATAAGAAGGAGCACATAACGTAATTATGAGATTAGAGCGGTAGTACAGTAATAATATTTTAGTGGTATATATTATTATTATTGGACTTAAGTATAAGCTTTGGGCTAAGCTTGGATACTTAAGCCCAATTGAGGCCCAACTCTAATTTCTCCTCCTTATCCCTGCTGTAGCCCATATATAAGTCATCTCAGCTGTTCGGAAACCATAATTTAAGGAGATTAATCACGCCTAACACTGTGAGGAGGGTGAGGGAACTGCAAATTAAGAAGATCTCGAAGATCGTCGCCCACACGTCGAGATTGGATTTCGGAATACAGCAGAAGACCAAAGGTTGTTTGCTGCTGCTGTTTGTCAACTTTCATGATTTTTCTAAAATCGTGTGAAACTCAGAATTCAACGTGTGATATACTTATAGAAAGCCATCGAATATAGGATCATTTTGGCATGTACATCACTCAAATCGGAGATCAGACGAGGGAGTTATGCCTAAAACGGTGAGGCTGCGCAGGATGCCAGCGAGAATCCTTCTTCTTCAACATACCCAGGTGAAAGGTAATACATTTTTTTTTATTTCTTACTTCCACTGAATTAGAAATGTATAGAACCCTAACAGTTCACGTTAACCAAATGATCGAATGCCAACAGTTACCATACGCTGCTCTGATCCATTGCTTATTGTCAGATCAAGGTGCTAAGAAAGGTAAGAGTGATTTCCTATCATTGAATGCTCTAGTTTAGGTATTACGAAACCCCTCCTTGATGAAAACTGTATTGTTGATCTACTCTATGTGAACCTTGCTTTTGCCCTGCTCCTGAACCTGAAGCTCAAAATGTTACCCCAGATGTTGGCAACACCACTGTTCGCAGAGATGCTCCTACTCAAGGTGGAGAGGTAGTTTCTGTCACTGTGCATCACAGGTACATAAAAGAGAAAGTTGTTGCCCTTACACGCCAAGTATCACATCTCAGACTCCAAGCCTCTACTTTGAATAGGTAAGCTGGTTGGCTAGAACAAAGAGCTCAGTTTTGAACTTGTTTTCTATATATCCACACCCACAGGGGGAGAGGTACCTGATGCTGCTGCTGTTGAAAGCTCAAGCTCAGGGGAATTGTGATCGAGGACATTACTGTAGAGGAAAGTGCTAATGCAAGTGTTGCAGGTGCTACCACTGGTGTTGCTAGTGATGCTGCAACTTAGGGGGAGTTCACACAGTAAGGGGGAGATTAGCAGATCAGGTAGCTTGATGCACTGACAAAGATTAAAGGATTGTTATTGATTTTGTTGCTGCTCTTACTGTTACTAACCCCTCTAACTATTTGATGATTGAATTTTTAAACTGATATTACTTATTTTCGTTTAGACTCTTAGTTTTACATTATTGCTCTGAACTTATTTAGACTAGGTTGTTTATTGCTGGATACTAAGTAGTTTAAGTTTTTTCTTAACTCTAAACTAACTCTGATCTTATTGGTTGATTATGCAGTTTGCTTTGTTACCTCTTTGGTAATAATGCTCTAAAGTGCTTAGTTATTTGTAGAACTGTCAAACTAACATCAAATGTATTATATGGCTATCTTGCTTTGCCTTGTTTTCATTACATTAGGTTGTGTGGTTGCGGATAGATGTGATTGGTGGAGATTGAAGATGTGAAGTGTTGAGACCAGAGTCACCACATCTGGAATCACATCGGTCCTCAACCAGTTATTATTTAACCACTAACATGTTAATGTTGTTCGTGTTGTGTTGTGATTAATGTTGCTTTCAGGGTTGTGGCCATTGAATGATGAACGTGCTGGAAAGGGTGCCACAAGCCTGGAGAGCAATTTAGAAAGTTCTAGAAGTCTGGAAGATTCTAGAAGATGAAGATAACTACCCCATGTAATGGGAAGTTAGTTCTTCATCATGGGTGATTCTATATCTCCTAGTGGACTACTCATTCGAACGAGGCTGTAGCATGATCCACGACTATATATAGAAGATGTCAGATGATAGGCTGTTGCTGGCCCATCAAAAATAATATTTATAATTTTTTCAAATAGACACACTAATAATGCATGAGGGTAAGTACGGGTCAAACTCAAGGGAGTAAATTTAAATTTAAAATCGAATTAAAGTGTTTTGGTTTGTGACAAAATAACATAAAATAAGGGGAATTGTTTGATTCAGAAAATAGAAATAATAATAATTCACTAAATAAATCCAAATTAATTATCGCAAAAGTAAATTAGAATATTTACTAATAAAAACAAACCTAGTTTAGGGAATCGATCCCCTCCCATGTACTAATTCAATAAATTACAAAGAATTAAATATTTTGCCAAATGCATGAATTCAAATCCCTAGATTAATAGTACGACCTATCAACCCGAAATGTTCTTATGTTTAACAATTTAGGGTACGACCATTAAATTGCACTACTTACGAGCAACCTCACTAGATTAGGACTCGCAAATGCATTAACACACTAAACATTAGAATTACTAGGCTACGAAAACCGACTAGAAATCATACAACCTAAATCCTATTATACCTAGAGGGCCTTCCTCTATTTTGCTACTCAATTCAATACCCACAGCTATTACGGATCATGGATCATATTAAATAATTAAACTAGCTGATCAATCTAAAATAATCATCAAGATGCTATAAAAATGATTCAGGGCATGTAATAGAATAAATCCACAGAAGAGACAATGTAAAATTCTTAATAATCAATTAAAACATATTACGGGAGGTTCACAAAACCCTAAACTAGAAAAGGGGATTAGCCCATAAAGTACATAATTAAATCGAAATTAAAAAGCACAAACCGAATTTGTGGTGTCCTTCTTGAATTTTCCCCAAGTGTTGTGCGTGGGGATTAAGCCTGCCTTCTTCTCCTCAATCTCTTTCTCACGTTCTGCTCTTTTCCAAAACCCAAGCCTGGCTATTTATTGTTATTATTTTTCAAATCTTTCCTTCTTTTTCACCAATTTTTGCGTAACTCCCACTCCACAATTTAATTCTTTACCTTTAAGCAATTAAAACCAAGTGAAATAGATCATTTGCCAAAACTTGCAACTTTCATAGCATCAAAATTTTCAAAGTTCATGGCCTCACAAGGATTCACTCCAAGATCACTCAAGTGTGTAGGTGGGTTGTGACATCTCTCGAAAATTGAACAAGATAGGTCATTACCATAAGCTTGCTCCTAAATCAAATCTCCACCAATTTCAACGAGTCATGTGCAACAATCAAAGGGGCTTTCAATTGGTTGTAATGGGGCTTAGGGATAAGATGGATAAGAAGGTTATGAATGGCCAGATGTACCACCTTGCAAATTATGAAAGTTATGTAAATCATTCATCAATGCTACATCATTTCAATGTCAATTTTCTCCACATTCCCCTCTTCATTCTCTTTTGATAAACTCTGTTTCTTACTAACATATCCATCCCCCACACCTGCTCTTTTTTATTCAATTTTTTTTCGAACAATTTGCAGGACATTAAAGGGTACAGTGTCCTTTCTATTCAGAAAATAGAATCTGCATAATGAACAGATTGCACCTCTTTCTATTTTTTTTATTTCTTTTTTTTTTTAATTTTTTTTACAACCAATTTTTTTCTTTCTTCTTTCTTTTCTTCTCTTCTTTCTCCATTTTTTTCACAACCATCAATTCCCCTTTGTTATCAATCGATCATAAAAATACTTCAAATAAATTCCACAATTTGCAAAATGGTGAGGGATTCAAACGGAGGAGTTAAAGAAGAAACGAAATATAGGTCTTTGATATGCTCATTCAACAAATGAAAGGCTATGCTCAATTTGGCTCTCCTAAATGTTAAATATGATCGGGTAGGTGAATATAAGCCAAATGGGTTATGTCTAAATGCCCTTATCATTTTATTGCACACACTCATATGTATGATCTTAAAATGCATAAAAAAGAGCAAGTTCTAGAATGATCAAATCAAGTTCAATACACTCAAGTAAAGGAGAATAGAGCTTATAGATGTAGATGCTCTTTAAGGCTAAAAAGTTCACGAAAAAGGGTTTAATTTACCATGAAACCTGAAAAATTTTCAGCCACTTATATCACAAAATTTTGCAAAAGAAATCCACAAAACATAAGTTTTTATGCATCAATATTATCCCCTTCGTCATGCTATCACTCCCACTACCCCAAGACATCATTCTCTATTTTTCCAATTCCAAAACCCATCAACAAGCATCAAAAACAGAATTTTACAGAACATTAGCATAAATTCAGCAAAGAGATGAGAATTTCAGAAGCCAAAATAGCAAAGATCAGCACATTTCAACAGCAATTTAAGCAAAAATTTGCACCCATTTTGCAACAGAAAATTCCAGCAAGGATTGATGGAGCAATAACCCCACATCTAAAACATCAATCCACATTCCATAAGACTTCCTCCCCATACCTAAATTTTTGCTTACCCTCAAGCAAAAATAAAGTAGAGAAAGAAATAAAAACATAGAAATGGAAAGAGTGCACCTTGCTTTCACGGAGAAGGATGGTAAGCCAGTATTCTGAAATCTGCTAAGCTTATCATTGAGTTGTCTTGGAAGTAGCCAAATGAATAGGAGACATTCCACATATTTAGGTAAAGATGTCATTGGGCCTGTGGGCTTGTCTTGGGCCTCCTTTTAATGAATTGGGTCTCAAATATTTTTCTCAAATGAATTTCTATAGCCCAACTCAAATATTTTACTTCTTGCTCATCAATGCTTGACACACCAAACCTGAAGAACACAATATCAAAGAACAAGTAAACAACATTTGTTAAAATTGGGTTACCTCCCAATCAGTGCCTTTTTTTGTCGTTGCTCGACTTAGGTGTGGCTTTTATTGCTCAATTATAAGAAACTCCTTCCAAGTCCACCCGATCAACCAGAACCTTGCGGAATCCTTCATGATACTCCTTCAATTGGTGCCCATTTACCTTGAAGCTTTTCTTTGAATTCATGCTTCGTATCAAAACTGCACCATGAGGAAAGATATTAGTCATAACAAACGGACTGATCCAACGAGAACGCAACTTACCCAAAAATAATTTAAGATTAAAGTGGTAAAGTAAGACTTTTTTCCCTATGCTAAAATTTTTCCTTGATATTTTTGCATCATGAAATGCTTTTATTCTAGCTTTGTAGATCACTGAATTTTCATATGCCTCATTTCTCTACTCTTCCAACTCTTGCAATTGGAATTTCCGTTGCACTCTGACCTCCTCATGATCCATGTTACACTTTTGGATTGCCCACCAAGCCTTATGTTGAAGCTCCACAGGTAGGTGGCATGGCTTTCCAAAAACAATTCAATATGAAGATATGCCAATAGGTGTTTTATAGGCCGTTCAGTAAGCCCACAGTGCATCTTCCAATCGTGAGCTCCACGAACTTGATGAGCGTTTTCTCAACACACAAAATTAATCCTTAAGCGTAAGAATATCAATTGTAGTTTCGATGGGCAACCAAGTGATTATCGAACCTGAAAGATGGATTATTATCAATTCAATTATATTCTAGATCGTTGAGACTATGTTGACAAATTATTGTGGTGATTTTTGTAACTAAATAGCAAATAATTAAAATAGTGATTAAAGTAAACAAGCAATAGAGATAATACGACTGTGGTCAAGTGAGAAATTAGGTAGTCGGGTCATCCAGTTTTACTAATTAATTTCCTTTCCATGTGTTATTGTTCGATTCTGCCTTGTGGCTTATGGACGCATCAATAAACCATGCAAGTTTACCCTATAGACACAAGCAAACATGCGTATGACACATGTGAATATCCTTGGAGCAAGAGATATAATTACCCCTCTTTCTAGGCACTATCAGTATCAATTATTTCCCGTGCACTTAGTACTCTAACCTGATATGATCTCCCTTTATAGGTATTATGAAGTTATACTCTTTATCCTACTTATTAACCCGAATTAGATTCAATTAACAAGTATTTATATAAGATAGATAGTTCTAATAAGACTTCGGAATTATCCCTTCACTTTGAATTATAACATGTAATCCTGTTCAGCAGTGAACGCACTCAATCAATAACCAAGATATGTATTCAGACTCTACATAACAGTTAATGATGTATAAAACGACTGTAAGTTTGAATTTAAAAAGCATAGTCTTATATAAAATAAACCACAAGTAGTGTCCCCCAAACTTACCCTTTGCTCGTCCTGAGGTAACAAAATAAAAATAAAGAGAAAGAGTAAGAAAATTAGCGAGAAAACAAGGACTATGACCAATATCCCATTCAAAATACAATTGTCCTCAATTTAGGTCATGCAACTCTTATTACATGTAATAATCATTTCATAGCATACAAGATAAGACAATCACCACCAATTCAAATGCTCCATTGACACGTTCTCACGGGAAGTATATATCACTCGTACTCAAGTGTAAAAGATGTACACTTATGGGTTAAGGTGTTTACGCTGAAATTCAATTCAAGTGCATGAGTAACCATAAGCTTGCCAAAAGTCTCAAACTCTCCACCACTAAAGTATGATTCAAGCGTGCACTCCATCATGATCTTTCATTCTTCTTCTCCACTTCAAGTAAGCACAAGTCCTCCTCAACTCTTTTGTCTTTTTTTTCTTTTCAAGCACAATATTTTTTCCTTCTCTTTTCCTTCTTTTTTTTCTCTCGAGGTACCAGTTTTGGGCACTACTTCTTGTATTCTCCATAGGGTACTAGATTTAAGCACTACTCCATGATTCTCCTTAGATGCATTTTCAAGCTCAATCACTGTTACAACACCAATTTCATTCCTTTCCAAACTGTTATCAAACTCCATCAACACACTTTGAAAAGCCATTAATTCTTTTCTAGAAGGACAATAAAGGCTCAAAAAAAATTCAGATGCTCAAAGTGGTTATTTCTCGTAGGCTGCCAAAGAATTAGGTTTTTAGGCTCAATGGGACTAACTAAGGATAAACATCATTTGGTAGGGAATTATTTGGCTAAGTGACTCATAAATTCAATGATGGCCTTAAATCATCTCCTATTATCTAACACATATGTAGTTTCAAGTAAGACAAGAGGTAAGTTCTAGAATACACACACAAGAACGATACTCACCAGAAAAGAAATATCATGTGATTATGTAACATGATCAACGAGGCTCAAAATCTCACATGGGTTTTAACAAGTAACAGAGCACTTTTCATGGTAAGTAATATCCCACAAGTACACATAGAACTTCATACCAAAATATAACTCAAGTACACTTCCTTCATCAATTTCAAGAGTATATGAATTTTAGGCACAATTTAAACAAAATTAGCTCACATCGATAACCAAAATCAAAAACTCAATCCTTCCACTCTCATGAATTAAAAGCACATATAAAAATTAGAATAAGGAAACGAGGGCACCTAATTTCTCTTCAATGTATGAACAAACTCCTCGAGTTGTTCAACTTAGTCATGTCAAAGCCTCAGTTTACCTGTTTCTATCATCAAAGCTCAAGCACACCTCATCATCACATGATTCATCAATAATAAAATAGGAGAACTATAAAAAAACTCAATTGAATATCTAATTGATTCCACATAATAGACACACCAACACAACACACTAAACATTAGGTAAGTTGCAAAAAATCGACATATCAACACCGATTAAAATGTTAATATGCCGCAAAAAATCAACCTCCTAACAAACAAACAACCAACGAAAGGAAAAATTATACCCTTAGTGCTCATAAGATGAGGTAAGTACATCACACCCCCCAAACTTAGTAAAAACGTAAGTCGAAACTAAGTTTGAAAAGAGATGTAATTGCCGAAATGTGAGCACCTCAAATATAATAAATCTCATTCACACAAAAGAAATAAAGCAATAAAAATAGAAGGGACAAGCCCCCAACAGGCGCTCATGTTTAACGTCGGAGAGTCACGACGGATGTAACCTTTTGAACTACTGGATTTGAGGGCGGTCTTCTCGCATCCTCACCTTCAAGTACTTTATTTTCCTCTTCTTGTCTACACTCAACACCTCACCTTTCTTGGTCACAAGTATATGATCCTTGGAATTTCCTTTCTCACATGGCTATCTAGACTCCTCCTTGTCAATCTTCCACTCAAATTTAGAATCATCTGTCCTATTAAAATCAAGATTAAATAAGTTAGAAATCACATCTCTGCTCTTGCATGATTGAATCTCCATGGGCATCTTCATTGCATGATCAAGAGTGAAAACCACATCTTCATTATCCCTCTGCAGTCTAAGCTTCTCAGCTCTCAACCTCTTTGCTCTTTCCCACTTCTTCTCAACTATAAGCTCAGTATTCTGACCTTTGGATGGCACTGGAGTAGCATTAACATCATATATAGCATTACACGTGGAAAACGGTGCCGAATGAGGTGGTTCGACCATGGTTCGACCAGGTGTGCTGGTCGAACCAGGTGTGTAGTGGTCGAAACATGCTTCAGAAAGTATGGCATCTCCTGGATAGGTCAGTTCGACCACAGTTCGACCAACAGGATTGGTTGGACAATGATGGTCGTGGTCAAACCGTGCTTAAAAAAAAATAGGGTGATGCGGACAGGTTGGTTCGACCAACAGGGTTGGTCGAACTAGGGTGGTCTTGGTTGAACCATCCATCTAGATGCTCCAAAGGTTGCCCAGGTGCTTGGTTCTACCTCCAAGATGTGGTTCAACCTGCTGGGTTGGTCGAACCCTAGTCGAATCGAGCTCTTGGAGCTCTGAAATTCGTTTCTAGCATCATCGGTCCCTCATACTGTGTTCCAGACCTCAATGTGATGGCTTTGCATTCTTTTGGGAACATTCTTTTCTCCAACGTTTGTGTCAATTGATTCATGTTCCCGGCCATCTGCCCCATTATCAAAGTAAGGTCCTTCAACTGCTTAGATAAATCTGCATGCTTAGCATTATAGTAGCCTCGATGCGATCAACCCTTGCCTCATTCCTTGCCATGTATCAATTGAAGGTATCTTCGACACTCTTTACTTCTTGCTGCTGCATATTAGGCCCTCTTTGTGTCAACTCTGTAATTTGCCTCTGTTAGGATTCTAGTAGCTTATTGATGTTAGCTAGACTAGAGACGATCTCATCATCCCTATTCGGCTTCACCACTTGGTGCTCAACATGTGCTACCTTGCCAAGTACATATGATCCTCTTGCTCTCTCCGTAAGCCAGTCACGTGAATTTATAGAGATGTCTTCAAATAACTTTTCTGCTTCAAGTGATGTCTTAGATAACAGCGCTCCTCCTGATGATGCATCAATAAGAACACGCGACTCACAATCTAATCCATAGTAGAGATACTTATGTATTGAGCCTTAGACATCCCATGTTGTGGGCACCTCCTGAGCATGTCTTTAAACCTGTCTCATGCTCATGAAATTTCTCACCATTATTCATAACAAATTGGGTGATCACTTGCTTCTTTCTTAATATCCTTGAGGGTGGCATGTATCTCTCCAAGAACTTCTGCTGCAGTTGGTTCAATGTAGTGCAATCCGTGGCATCAAGAGTCACATACCAAGCTTCTGCCCTATCAATCAAAGAGAACTTGAATAGGGCGATCCGCCTAGCATTATCATTAGCTCCAGCACCCTTTTGAGTATTTGCATAACCAAGGAATGTTTTGAGATGCTGATATGGATCTTCAAAACAACCTCCAGAAAAGGGATTCTTTTCTACTATGTTAATAAGAGCGGGATGTATCTCAAAATCATCATCTTCCCCCCTTTCTCCTATCAACCCCATGTTGTCATCCCATAGTTCTTAAAAATTTCACGTATGGCAACATCATCCGGATTCTGCCTTGCTCCGGCCATGTATAGCTCAATGTGTTATTCTTTCTTTCCTTCCTCTCCTTTTCCTAGTGCACAAATACCTCAGAAAAATTTAAGGTTAGATAGAAATAAATAATCACAAATAAAAGTCTTAATCAAACTAGAAATAATAAACTAATAATAACAGCAGTCCCCGGCAACGGCGCCAAGAACTTGATGCGTGTTTTCTTTGCACGCAAAATTAATCCCCAAGTATTAAGGATATTAATTCCAGCTTAAGCAAGCGACCAAACCCAAAGATATCAATTTAATTATTTATTAAATTAATTTAGACAAATTGTGGCAATAAGGTTGTGATTTAATTATTAAACTACTAACGAATTAATTAAAATAACAATTAAAATAAAATACCAATAGAAGAATACGAAAGTGGATCAATTAGGAGAATAGGTAGCTCTAGGGTAATCCAGTTTTACTACTTAACTTCCCTCTCAAGTGCAGGCCGACTCTGCCTTGTGGATTATGGACGCATCACTAAACCATACAAATCTACTCTATAGACATAAATAAATATGCATGTAACACATGTGAATAACCTCGGAGCAAGAGACGTAATTTCACCCCCCTTTCTAGGTACTATCAGTATCAATTATTTCTCACGTCTGGAACCTAACCCAATATGATCTCCCTTTATAGGTACTACAAAATTACCCTCTTTATCCTACTTACTAACCCGAATTCAATTCAATTAATAAACATTCATTTATGATAGTTCTAACGAAGCTTTGGAGTCCCCTCACTTAGAATCATAACATGGAATCCTGTTCAGCGGTGAACGCACTCAATCTACAACCAAGATATATATTCAGACTTTATATACTAATTGAAGATGCACAAAACGACCGTGAATATGGATTAAGAAAGCATAATCATATATAAAATAAATCCACAAGTAGTGTTGTACGTAGGACACACAAGAGAGTTTAATTAATTCATAAAACATTCAAAACACTAGATCTACCAAAATGGTTCTAGCCCATGATGTTGCAAAGGACAATCATGGGGGTTGGATAGATCTTACCCATATGTCTGGAAAATACAAGATAAATTAGGAAACGAATAAAACCCTAGATGTGGGAGTCGCCGCGTCCTTCTCCGTCTTGAATCCTCCTCTTGGTTCTCCTCTTGATTCCACAGACGAATCTTCAAAGTGATAAATGGATGGAGGGAAGAATGTGGATGATGGTTAGGGGGTGATCCCCCTTGTGGGGTGGTGTAGGATGGATGTGGCTCCCCTCACATGAATAATGATGTAAAATATATATAGGTATGAGAAGAGAATTAAATAAGGGAATAAAAGATATGGGTAAATCATGGAGGATCGTGTGATAAGGAGATTAGTTGTGCTCCAAGAAATAGGTAACTTTCGGAAATTTTCGGAAATTCTCGAGAATTCTCGCTGGCAGTTGCGCGACTTCACGATTTTGAGCATAACTTCCTCTTCAAAACTCCGATTTAAGTGATTCTTACGCTCACGCAATTCTATCTTCCTTGGCTTTCTATCAACATAGAGAACTCATAGAAACTCGAACATTTGAATATGTAACAAGTGATGCAAAGTGGAACAGTCGAGCTGAACAGGAACAGCTTGCGCGATGTTACCACTTTGATCATAACTTTCTCATTTGGATTTCGATTGAAGTGTTCCTTATACCAAAACGATCCTCTCTTCTGTGGCTTTCCAACCATGTATCACACTTCTAGTTCAGAGCTCCATAAAAATACAGAAAAATTGCACAAGTTGGACGTGCGTTTTTCATAATTCCTACACAAGTTGCACCTTTTTCTCCAACTTTGCACTTTTGATCCTTTTTCCACCTAAAACACAATAAAACACATCAAGTGCATCTTTTTCTCACATATATCAAATATAAGACACTTGTGCTAATATATGACAACAATTCTCATCAAAAAGGTGTTAAATTGCACACTAAAATACACTTATATTTACTCTCATCAAGCTTCAATCTTTTCTAGACGGATTGACCATCTTCTCCAAAATTCTCTTTATCTCACAATTTGATACCTCCACTTGACCACTCGTTTGAGGGTGGTAAGATGTGAAGGTCATATGTAACACCGAGTACTTGCGCAACAAAGCTTCCACTGTCTGATTGCAAAAATGTGTGCCCTATCACTAATAATAGCTTTAGAGATCCCAAACCTACAAAAGATGTTAGAACGTAGGAAACATGCAACCACTTTTGAATCATTAGTCCGGGTGACTTTCGCTTCCACCCACTTGGAAACATAATCAACGGCAAGATGTAAACATGACCCAACGATGAAGGAAAAGGTCCGATAAAATCCATTTCCCACACATCAAAAATTTCACAAACAATTATAGGGGTTTGGGACATTTCATTTCTTTGGGAAATATTTGATACACGTTGACACCTATCACAAGACTTGCAAAACTCATATGCATCCTTAAATAGTATTGGCCAATAGAATCCACATTCAAGCACTTTAAAAGCAGTTCTTTTAAAACCAAAATGACCCCCACACTCATGACTACAACAAAACGTGAGAATTGAATTGAATTCAACATTAGGTACGCACCTTCTTATCACTTGATCAGAGCAACGTTTCCATAAGTACGGGTCATCCCACATGTAATATTTGGCATCACTACGGAGCTTATCACACTGGGCCTTACTCATATCTTCTTGAAATCTACGAGCAATCAAAAAATTCACCAAATCAGCTAACCATGGAACAAAGTCTTCTGACACTAATGGGTTCAGTGTCTGTGTTGCTGCATTTTCTGAAATTTGCAGAACTTATAACAGCTATTCGTCTGGGAATTTTTACAGTATTGGTTACTCATCCACTTCTCTAACCAAGCGGCTCAGATGGTCGGCCACTTGATTCTCCGATCCCTTTTTATGTTTAATCTCCAAGTTGAATTCTTGGAGTAGCAAGATCCACCGAATTAGCCTGGGCTTCGATTCATTTTCTTCATGAGATGGTGCAAAGCTGCATGATCAGAGAAAACAATCAATTTAGTTCCTAATAAATATGAACGAAATTTTTCTAAAGCAAAAACAATGGCCAGGAGTTCTCTTTTCGTAGTAGAGTAGTTGGGTTGAGCATTATCCAGGTTTTCGAAGCATAATAAATCACATGAGCTGCCTTGTTTACTCGTTGCCCCAACACTGCTTCCACAGCATAGTCACTCGCATCACACATTATTTCAAATGGCAAGCTCCAATCCGGTGGTTGGATTATTGGTGGTGTGGTTAGCAACTCCTTCAACTTATCAAAAGCTTTTTACAATCATCATTCACCTCAAATTTCATATCTTTTTGCAGCAGCTCGCAAAGAGGTCTTGCTATCTTCGAAAAGTCCTTGATAAACCTTCTATGCATATCCAAGAAAAGAATGAACTTCCCACACGGATGTGGGTTAAGGTAATGCAGATATAAGATCAATCTTAGACTTATCAACTTCAATTCCCTTTTTAGAATCTATGTGTCCTAAAATAATATCTTGTTCTACCATAAAATGACATTTTCCCAGTTTAGGAATGTGGATATGATTAGAGCTATTTTCACCTAGATTTTAGTGTCTTTTTATATGTGTTTTCGTATTATTTTATCCGTATTTTATATGTTATTTGGTTGTGTTTGGTATTTTTATTAAAATTTCACTTTTTATTGGATGCTAAACATGATAAGGAAGATGTAGGAAAAAGCGGATCTCAATTCGGAGTTGAAACGAGGGAGAACGAGCCAAAACAGTGAAGAAATGAAGGAGCCAGCACACGAGCCGTGTAGCCAACACAGCCCTGTAAGAGTTGGCCGTGCGGCGACATCTAGTCACTCAACACGGGCAACTTCAGGTCGTGTCCAGTTGCACGAGTCGAGTCGGGAGCACGAGCCGTGTCGCCAACACGGCCCTGTAAGAAGTGGCCGTGTGGCAGCATCAGAAGAGCCAACACGATCACCCTGTGCCCGTGTTACAACACACGACTCGTGTTGCAGCACACGAGCCGTGTTGCGTAACACGGCCCTGTAAGGCGAGGCCGTGCGGCAGCATCAGAAGACACAACACGGCCACCTCGTGGCCGTGTTGCATAACACGACTCGTGTTGTGTATTTTCCTGCAGAAATTTCCAGATCCTTCTAGAAGCCTCCAAAGGGGTATAAATACCCCTTTATTCAACAATTGGCAGGGGATCCGAAAATCCCATCATCTACACACACATCACACACCATTTCTTCCACTTTCCACCATCATCTTCATCCACCTTCATCCAGTTTGATCCATCTTCATCATCTCCATTAATTCTCCATCAAAACTTCATCCCTTCCATTGGGTGTGAGAGATCTCAAGGAATCAAGAGCTAGAGGTGGAGATCAAGAAGAATAGAAGATTCTCTTCAAGAAATTGATAGGGAAGAATCCATTCATTTTGTATTTCTTTAGATCTAAGACTATGGGTATTTGTAATGAATCATTTATTTGTTTTATTACTTTTATCATGTTAGGCTAATCCCTCTAGTGGGATTAGGAATATGAAGGGCATATTAGATTTATATTATCATGTGGATTAAATTGGTTTTTGATTTAATTGATGTTGATTTCTATTCATGGAGTTTAATTGTCTTGATATTGTGATGGCATGGTTTGTTATTCATGAATGTGTATTGGTTTAATGGATTGTTGATCAATGGATTATTTGTGGTAATTAAATGCTATCATGATGTTCATGTATGTATTGCTTGGAGTGAGACGGAAACGACCCTCTATAGTATTAGGAAGGCATGAATAGACATTGAGTTTGGGTTTGACCAAAAGGATATTTGAATTCAATGAGGGGAACCAATCCATTCGTTGGCCTTAGTACACAAAAAGAGAGAGTTTAATCTAACTAGTACCTAGATGGAAGGGGTTAATGTTGGGCTTTGATCTTAAGTGCTTTTGGGAGTCTAAAATGGATCAACAACCTTTGTAACCCGAAAGGGAGCTTAGGATACAATCGTGATCACCCTTAGTCTACATCAATTGAGTTGAATTCCGTTTGCATGATAATATGAATCGAGTGTGCTTGGATGTTTCTAATCCCATGTTTTTCCATACTTGAACTTTAGCACCCATTTTCTTTACTTGTCATTTATCTTATTTACTTATTACTTGTTTTAGTTGTTAATCAATCTCAAAACCCCCGATCATCTTTACAAAAACAACAATGAACATGAGCTCACGTATTTTGCTAGTCCGAACATAACTCCTTTATGGATTGATAATTTTTCTTGGGATATACTACTACAACGATCGAGTATTCTTGCTCGTGAGTGCTAAAAATAGGCAAACAAGAAAATGGCGCCGTTGCCGGGGAGTTTGACGGACTAGTCAAGTACTGTGTTATTGTTTTAGTTGTTCTTGATAAGGCTTCTTTTTATTTTCTTTTATTTATTATTTGTGTTTGTGGTCTCACTCTTTGACTTTTCGTAGGTGTTTTATGATCACAAGATCAAAAGGAAATCAATCGATCATTCCTTTGAATTTGGATTTTGAAAGGACCGCACGACAAAGGAAGCGAGAGAGGCGTAAAGCTAGAAAAGAAAAAAATATGGAGAATCAACGTGGAGACAATGTTAATTATGACCCACCCCAAGATCCTTTACAAGATCAAAGGGGGGTACAAGAAGGAGTGCAAGAGAATCAAGCGGAGATAATGAGGAATGTCTTTGGTCAAAATCAAGAGTATATGCAATTGCTTGCCAATCAAGAAGCTCAAAGGATATTTCAACAACAAGAGTTGCCAAGGCCTAGAGCAATTCGGGATTACTTCCAACCGAGAGCCGTACACAATATGGTTCCTCCGGTTCAAGCTAATGATTATGAAATAAAGACCGGATTGATCAACATGGTTAAAGCAAATCAGTTTGGGGGAGGTCCTCTTGAAGACCCGAACACTCATCTATCTACTTTCTTGGAGGTTGCAAATACCGTCAAGATGAAAGGAGTGTCGGAGGATGCTATTCGAATGAGGTTGTTCTCTTTTTCTTTAAGAGACAAGGCTAAAGCATGGTACAATACAATTCCTTTGGGAAGTTGTAATACATGGGAAGATCTTGAGCAAAGGTTCCTAAACAAGTACTTTCCTCCTTCAAAGACGCTCCAATTGAAAAGCCTTATCACTCAATTTAGGTAACTTCCGGATGAAAATTTTTATGAAGCATGGGAACGCTACAAAGAGATGCTCCGAAAGTGTCCTCAACACGATTTTCATGAGAATCAACAAGTGGCTTTCTTTTACCAAGGGTTGAATCAACAAAATCGGATGCATGTAGATGCCTCATCCGGAGGGTCTATATTTGGAGTGGATGCTATGAAAGCCATGGATATTTTTGAAGACATTGCGATGAATGCTTATCAATGGCCTTCTGAGCGAGTAATGGGAGGTTATGCCTTTGGAGAAGTAGCTCAAGTGGAGAGTGTGAACAAAGTGAAGAGTGATATGTTCCAAAGTGAGGGAATGAAAGAATTCAATGAGAGCATTCAAGCTTTAACAAAGCAATTGAATTTGATCACTCAAGGAGTAACGCAAGGGGGAAGCACAAGTGCTATTGTGAATGATGAGAGCCATGTTATGCAAAGTATAGAGGATGTTGCCTACTTAGATAGGAGAAATTACCAAGGAAATTTTCAACGTCAAGGGAATTTCCAAGGTAATTATCCTTCTAATCAAGGTAATTTTCAAGGAGGATATCAAGGACAAGCTCGGGGAAGCAATTTCAATCAATCAAGTGGAAATTATCAAGCTCCGAGGAAGCATGAAAATCTTTCTTACTCTAATCCTCAAGCCGCCGTGTCATATCCTCCGGGATTCGATCCGAGTGCTAAACCACCAAATGAAGAGGGGAAAGCATCGGTGGAAGAGACATTGCTAACATTCATGAAAAAGATGGAGGCTAGAATGGAGGAAAATGAGAAGAAATCCGACAATAGGATGAGAGCTTTTGAGTATCAAATGGGTCAAATTGCTTCTTCCGTGGGATCTCAACACCAACAAGGGAAGTTTCCATCTACCACGGTAACTAATCCTAAAGAAAATTGCAAAGCTATCACTCTTAGAAGTGGAAAAGAGTATGAGGAACCTCCTATGCCTAAAGAAGATAGTATTGTCATTGAAAGGGAAGTGGAAAGCAAGGTGGAAGAAGGGTTGGTGCAAGAAGAGATTGAAATGGGGGAAGTAAGCAAGAAAAAAGAAATTGTTGAGAAAAAGAAAGATGAAGAGAAGATAGAGAGAATTCCAAAGTGGAAGAAGGCAAAGGAGTTAAGGGAAAAGGAAGTTGAAGTTGAAAGAGATAGTTGGGGAATACCCAAGACTCAAGTACCGGTTCCTTTTCCTCAAAGGTTCTTGAAGAAGGGTTTGGATGAGAGGTTCAAAAAGTTTCTTGAAATCTTCAAGAAGATTCAAATCAATATCCCTTTCGCCGATGCTTTGGATCAAATGCCTCATTATGCTCGTTTCTTGAAGGACATCATGGGAAAGAAAAGAAGTCTTGTGGATAATGAAACAGTTAATCTAACCGAAGAGTGTAGTGCCATTCTACAACGGAAACTTCCACAAAAATTGAAGGATCCGGGTAGTTTCATTATACCATGTGAAATTGGAAAGAACAAGAAGAACAAGGCTCTTTGTGACCTCGGTGCAAGCATTAATCTAATGCCTCTCTCCATATTCAAGAAGCTTGGATTAGGTGAAGTAAAACCAACTTCCATCACACTTCAATTGGCGGATCGATCTATGACACATCCAAAAGGAGTAGTTGAAGATGTGTTGGTAAAAGTTGATAAGTTCGTCTTTCCGGTGGATTTTGTTGTTCTAGATATGGAGGAGGATGAAAATGTGCCACTGATTTTTGGGAGACCGTTTCTTGCTACCGGGAGAGCTCTTATTGATGTCTACAAAGGAGAATTGAAGTTGAGAGTTAATGATGAGGAAGTGGTATTCTCTCTACACAAGGCCATGCAATATCCAATGAATGATGAAGAATGTAAAAGTGTGGATGTTGTAAAGGGAAGTGTCGAGGAGAGTTGGCCTTCCATTGTAACCAAGGATCCACTTGAATTATGCTTGAGCAATTCTCTATCTCTTTCTAATATTTCTACTACTTCTCTTGATTTAAATGAGGAATTGATTAATTGTTTGCTTGATCTAGGTGATTGTAGTGAAGCTCAAGAGGTTGCAGCCGCCATCTCAAGGGGAAATGAAAAGTTCTTACCACTTAGAGATCCACTCGAGCAAGAAGAGAAAAAGGAAAAGAAGGTGGAGTTGAAGCCTCTACCCGATCATCTTACGTATGCCTACCTTGGTGAAAGTGAGACATATCCGGTAATTGTATCATCATCTCTAACTTCTAGTCAACTTGATAAATTGCTTAATGTCCTTAAAGAGCATAAGTCGGCTATTGGTTGGTGTATTGATGATTTGAAGGGAATTAGTCCAACAATTTGCATGCATAAGATAAGACTTGAGGATGAAGGGAAAGCTTGTGTTCAAAACCAAAGAAGACTTAATCCTATCATGCAAGAAGTGGTAAAAAAAGAGGTTCTTAAGTGGTTAGATTCGGATATGATTTTTCCTATTAGTGATAGCCCCTATGTGAGCCTGTTGCATGTAGTATCTAAAAAAGGGGGTATGACTATAGTGAAGACCGAGAAAAATGAGACCATAGCCACTAGGACGGTGACGGGGTGGCGTGTGTGTGTGTTGATTATAGGAAGCTTAATGATAACACACGTAAAGATCACTTCCCCTTACCTTTCTTGGATCAAATGTTGGATAGGTTGGCCGGGTATGAGTTTTATTGCTTTCTTGATGGGTATTCCGGGTATAACCAAATTCTCATAGCACCCGAAGACCAAGAAAAGACCGCTTTCACTTGTCCTTATGGAATATTTGCTTTTCGAAGATTGCCATTTGGACTTTGCAATGCACCGGCCACCTTTCAAAGGTGTATGATGGCAATCTTTGAAGGATTAATTGAGAATATAATGGAAGTGTTCATGGATGACTTTTCGGTGTTTGGATCTTCTTTTGATAATTGTTTGTCTAACCTTGCTATTGTTTTGAAGCGATGTCAAGACACTAATTTAGTGTTGAATTGGGAGAAGTGCCACTTCATGGTAAATGATGGCATTGTACTTGGACATCAGATCTCTTCAAAGGGATTGCAAGTTGACCGAGCCAAAGTTGTTGCTATAGAGAAGCTTCCACCGCCAACAAATGAGAAGGAAGTACGATCGTTCCTTGGTCATGCCGGGTTCTATCGTAGATTCATCAAAGATTTTTCTTCATTTTCTAAACCTCTATCTCATCTCCTTGAAAAAGATGTGCCATTTAAGTTTGATGATAATTGTTCAAATGCTTTTCAGGTGCTAAAGGAAGCTTTGATTTCATCACCCATCTTGATCACCCCCGATTGGAAGGAGCCATTTATATTGATGTGTGATGCAAGTGACGTAGCTCTTGGAGTGGTTTTGGGGCAACTAAGAGAGAAAAAATTCCGAGCTATTTACTATGCAAGCAAGACATTTGATGCGGCTCAAAGAAACTACACTACTACCGAAAAAGAGTTCTTGGCGGTAGTATACGCATTTGATAAGTTTCGTCCTTATTTGGTAGGAACGAAAACTATTGTATACACCGACCATGCCGCTATCAAGTATCTCATGGCAAAGAAGGATGCAAAGCCAAGGGTGATAAGATGGGTACTACTTCTTCAAGAATTTGATATTGAAGTGAGAGATAAGAAGGGCACGGAGAATGTGATAGCCGACCATCTTTCAAGGTTAGAGTCGAGGGAGCATTGTGAAAGTACTTATGAGTTAATCAAGGAGGTTTTTCCCGATGAAGAAATCTTGGAGTGTGATTGCTATCAAATTGAGGCTTTAGTGGAGGAAGAAGGAAGCCCGTGGTATGCGGACTATGTGAATTACTTGGCTAGTGGAAGGAGGCCTTATGAGCTTAATAAGTATCAATCCAAGAAGTTCTTTCATGATGTTAAAAGTTACTTGTGGGATGATCCATTCTTGTACAAGATGTGTAATGATTCTCTTGTGCGAAGATGTGTGCTCGAGGAAGAATGGAATAGTGTGTTGGAGTTTTGCCACTCTTCACCTAGTGGAGGCCATTTTGGAGCTCAAAAGACCGCTGCAAAAGTCTTACAATCGGGGTTGTATTGGCCATTTTTGTTCAAGAGTTGTAAGAAATTTGTAGAGGGTTGCGATCGGTGTCAAAGGATGGGAGGAATCTCCAAGTGGGATGAGATGCCCTTTAAGAGCTTTCAAGAAGTGGAGATATTTGATGTGTGGGGCATCGATTTCATGGGACCATTTCCTCAATCTAATGGATTCCTATACATCCTATTGGCGGTTGACTATGTCTCGAAATGGGTTGAGGCCATACCTTCAAGAACAAGTGATGCTAGAGTGGTCATGGGGTTTTTAAAGAAGCATATCTTCACAAGATTTGGAGTACCAGAGTGTTGGTAAGTGATGGGGGTAGTCACTTCATAAATAAGCTCATGGAGAACATTCTCAAGACTTATGGAGTGAAACATCGAGTGTCTACTCCGTATCACCCTCAAACGAATGGTCAAGCTGAAATTTCTAATCGACAAATCAAGCAAGTCTTGGAGAAAACAGTGAGTGTGAGTAGAAAGGATTGGTTTAATAAACTTGATGATGCATTGTGGGCCTTTCGAACCGCATTCAAGACCACTCTTGGTATGTCTCCTTTTCAAATTGTTTATGGTAAGTCTTGCCATCTTCCCGTGGAGTTAGAGCATAAAGCTTATTGGGCCATTAAGAAGTTGAATTTTGACATGAAAGCTTCGAAGAAGGTAAGATTCTTACAATTGAATGAGCTTGAGGAATTTAGAGAAAATGCTTATGAAAACTCAAGGATTTTTAAGGAGAAAACCAAGAGGTGGCATGATGCTCGTTTGAGGAAAAAGAGCTTTGAAAAGGGTGAAAAGGTGTTGATATTCAATTCTCGATTAAGACTTTTCCCGGGCAAGTTGAAGTCCAAATGGAGAGGACCTTATGTGGTAAAGGAAGTACTTGATGGGGGAGCTCTAAAGGTTATGGATGAGAACGGGGGAGAGTTCTTGGTCAATGGTCATCGTGTGAAGCACTATGTGGATCCATCATAAAGGGAGACCCTCTTTGTGGATACTCTATTTGAAAGATGATCTCAAAATTCGTCTAGCTTGAAGACGTTAAACTTAGCGCTCGATGGGAGGCACCCCATCACTATATTTATTGCTTTGTTTTTGTTGTTTGTTTGTTTTGGCCTTGTAGGTTGATTGTGCTCATGGAGAAAAATGCATATTGAAGAAAAGAGAAATGCTTCATGGATTCAAGTTGACATGTTCCACCATTTGTTGCAAACTTAATTCGTGACTCTTGTCTCGAGTTAAGTTTGGGGGGTGATAGTGCGTGGTGGGCATAGCTTGAGTCGTGTGGATGCGGTTACTTCTCAACAAGAAGATCACCAAAGGAAACTACAAGGGTAAGTCTCACCACTTTTTGCAAACTTAAGTCTCAACTCTTGTTTCGATTTAAGTTTGGGGGGAGAGTGTGTGGTGTGACTCACCACTTGAGTATGATTCTTGTAAAATTTTTAAAATTTTTCTCATGAGTATTGGTTGATTTTGGCATGATTGGTGGTGTTGAAGTGCATGATAGTCCATATTTATAATGAAATTGTTGAAATAATGGTGTTTGTTGAGTGTTTGAGCATGAATGAGAGGTATTGGAAGCATGATGGAGCTTGGAGCTAACACTTTCCTTACCAAATGCCTATCGAGGGAGTACTCTACACCTTATCATTTTATTACTTGAAATGATTTGATTTTGATTTGGATTGTTGTGACTAGCATGCTTCTTTATTTGTTATGTTTATGGGAGGTTTACTTTCGTAACTTAGGATTTCCTTTTCAATAAAGGTTGAGATGAATGTGTGCTTAATTTTCTTATGGATGATGGTATTTGTGTTTTTGCATGTTTTGTGTTTTTGTTGTGTTTTGTTTGTTGAGTCCTTATTTTTATGTTTGGTGTGTATTTTCATTCTTGTCTTGGGATGTTTGGTGGTTTGTTTAGGGATGTCGTGAGTCATTTTTGAATGTGAGTGATGATAGGTTGTGGTGATAAGTGATGACAAATTATGATTAAGAATCTCTACACTTTCAAATTGTGACATGTTTTACTTAACTTGTTCAATTTTGAGATGAATATGGTGTAATAAGTTCCTTAAGGTCCGAGCACAAGCTTGTGAGCATTTGAGCCTCAACCATGCATACATGGTATTTCTTCATGAGTGGATCGGTTGTGTTTGATAAGTTAGAACTTGCTCAAGGACTATAGGAACGAGCCCGATTAGTGGAGATTGGTGAAATGATCTAAGGCCATCCTTGTTATTATAGTCATTGCCATATATGTTCCCTACCATGAACATCATCCTTAGTTAACCATTTTGAGCCTATAAGCCTATTTCTTGTGAATTTAGCACATTACAAGCCTTAATTACCCATTCAAGCTTATATATACCTTTGTGTGGGTGATTGAGGAGATGGTAGCTAGAAAGGATTGATTGAAGAATCAAAAGAAGAAAAGGACATGGTAAACAAGCAAAGAAAAGGATGAAAAGAGCAAAAGTAAAAAGGCACATGCAACCTCAAAGTTAGAAAAGGAGCAAAACAACATCAAAATGCTCAAGTAAACAAAATTCAAAGATAGGAAGCATGCATCAAAAGAAGCTCAATCCAAGGAAAGTTAATGAATAGTGCTTTAGATTGTAAAGATAAGAAAGGAAGAAAGAAAAGTGGAGAAGTTGAGGAAATTGGCCATCTCTTTGATTACTTACACTTGTTGAGTCACTCTTATCCATATACTTCCTACCCTACCAAAGAGCCTATCATTACATCCTAATTAAAGACCTTTTTGATCATTGATTGAAACTTTGGTGGTTTGTGAATATAGTCCGCGAGCAAGCTTATAGCGAGTCGAGCCAATCGATTAATGAGTGTGATTTACCCTATTTCAAAAGAGTGTTGAGAGACATCAATATCCATTGTGAGGCTTGGACTTAAAAGGAACTATATTACACTTTATTCTCTTTTGATTGAACTTGTTAATTTCTCATGTCATGATTTTAATGTTGTAGGATGACTTAGCATAGTTTGTTGTTATTATTGCTAACAATGTGTTATTGCTTATATTCGTTTAGTCTTTTCTAGGTGAAAATTTCTCCTTTTGATTTGTCATTTTCGTTGCTCGGGGACGAGCAACACCTTAAGTTTGGGGGGTTGATTAGAGCTATTTTCACCTAGATTTTAGTGTCTTTTTATATGTGTTTTCGTATTATTTTATCCGTATTTTATATGTTATTTGGTTGTGTTTGGTATTTTTATTGAAATGTGTGTGAATGAGCTTAAACTTAAAATTTCACTTTTTATTGGATGCTAAACATGATAAGGAAGATGTAGGAAAAAGCGGATCTCAATTCGGAGTTGAAACGAGGGAGAACGAGCCAAAACAGTGAAGAAATGAAGGAGCCAGCACACGAGCCGTGTAGCCAACACGGCCCTGTAAGAGTTGGCCGTGCGGCGACATCTAGTCACTCAACACGGGCAACTTCAGGTCGTGTCCAGTTGCACGAGTCAAGTCGGGAGCACGAGCCGTGTCGCCAACACGGCCCTGTAAGAAGTGGTCGTGTGGCAGCATCAGAAGAGCCAACACGATCACCCTGTGCCCGTGTTACAACACACGACTCGTGTTGCAGCACACGAGCCGTGTTGCGTAACACGGCCCTGTAAGGCGAGGCCGTGCGGCAGCATCAGAAGACACAACACGGCCACCTCGTGGCCATGTTGCATAACACAACTCGTGTTGTGTATTTTCCTGCAGAAATTTCCAGATCCTTCTAGAAGCTTCCAAAGGGGTATAAATACCCCTTTATTCAACAATTGGCAGGGGATCCGAAAATCCCATCATCTACACACACATCACACACCATTTCTTCCACTTTCCACCATCATCTTCATCCACCTTCATCCATTTTGATCCATCTTCATCATCTCCATAAATTCTCCATCAAAACTTCATCCCTTCCATTGGGTGTGAGAGATCTCAAGGAATCCAGAGCTAGAGGTGAAGATCAAGAAGAATAGAAGATTCTCTTCAAGAAATTGATAGGGAAGAATCCATTCATTTTGTATTTCTTTAGATCTAAGACTATGGGTATTTGTAATGAATCATTTATTTGTTTTATTACTTTTATCATGTTAGGCTAATCCCTCTAGTGGGATTAGGAATATGAAGAGCATATTAGATTTATATTATCATGTGGATTAAATTGGTTTTTGATTTAATTGATGTTGATTTCTATTCATGGAGTTTAATTGTCTTGATATTGTGATGGCATGGTTTGTTATTCATGAATGTGTATTGGTTTAATGGATTGTTGATCAATGGATTATTTGTGGTAATTAAATGCTATCATGATGTTCATGTATGTATTGCTTGGAGTGAGACGGAAACGACCCTCTATAGTATTAGGAAGGCATGAATAGACATTGAGTTTGGGTTTGACCGAAAGGATATTTGAATTCAATGAGGGGAACCAATCCATTCGTTGGCCTTAGTACACAAAAAGGGAGAGTTTAATCTAACTAGTACCTAGATGGAAGGGGTTAATGTTGGGCTTTGATCTTAAGTGCTTTTGGGAGTCTAAAATGGATCAACAACCTTTGTAATCCGAAAGGGAGCTTAGGATACAATCGTGATCACCCTTAGTCTACATCAATTGAGTTGAATTTCGTTTGCATGATAATATGAATCGAGTGTGCTTGGATGTTTCTAATCCCATGTTTTTCCATACTTGAACTTTAGCACCCATTTTCTTTACTTGTCATTTATCTTATTTACTTATTACTTGTTTTAGTTGTTAATCAATCTCAAAACCCCCGATCATCTTTACAAAAACAACAATGAACATGAGCTCACGTATTTTGCTAGTCCGAACATAATTCCTTTATGGATTGATAATTTTTCTTGGGATATACTACTACAACGATCGAGTATTCTTGCTCGTGAGTGCTAAAAATAGGCAAACAGGATACGATGATTTTCAGCATCGTAATACTTCATACGAAAGATTGTTAGTGCTAGTGAGGTATCTCGCTCCACCTTTGAGAAAAGGGATCATACGGTCGCCCCACCGCTTGCTCTTTATGAGATGTAGCCCTGTAATCAAGAGTAGAATGGTCGTAAGTTAGACAATTTTGACAATATTGAACACTCACCATTCTTCCACTTGCAAGATTCTCAATAGCAACTGTTAACTTGCTCAAGGTGTCCTCCATTTTTGAATCATACACTTCTTTTACTTCTCTAATCGATGGGTCACGGGTGCCAAATTGTTGAGTGTTGGCAGCCATGCTTGCAATCAAGCTTCTAACAGCAGTTGGAGTTTTCATCATGAATGCTCCCCCACTAGCGACATCAAGAATGTTCCGATCCATCATCAACAAGCCCTTATAGAAGTACTGTAGCAACAATTGCTCAATAATTTGATGTTGAGGACATGCTGATATTAGGCGTTTGAACCTCTCCCAATATTCATGTAAGCTCTCCCCTTGCATCTGATGAACCCCAGATATCTCCTTGCGCAGGACAGTAACTATAGTGGCTGGAAAGTATGTTTAGAGGAAGAGCTTCTTCATTTCAGCCCATGTATTTATCGACCGGGAGGAAGATAATGCAACCAATCTTTTTCCAAGTCTTTCACTGTGAAGGGGAATGCCCTAAGCTTGATTTTCTCTTCCGTCACTTTGGTTGATTTCATGCTCGTGCATACAACCACGAATTCCTTTAAAAACTTGTGAGGATTTTCACCTGAAAAACCATGGAAAGCAGGAAATAAGTGAATCAGTCCCGATTTCAATTCAAATGTAGTGTTATCATTAATGGCAGGAAGGTTAATGCAGAAAGGTTGATGGACTATGTCCGAATTTGCCAAATCATTCAAAGTTCTTTATTCATTTGCAGCCATGTTTTCTATACCAAAATCAAAGCCTCCTGTTGTGGCACTATTCTCTTCTTCTGAATCACTTTCCAAACCAGATGTTTTTCTCCTCAAACAAGGTAGGATCAGTTGCTGCAACCTCAAGATCGATGGTAGGTTCGGTGTCTCCAATAGTTAAACAACTTGCTTGAGATTTTTCTCGAGTCTCCTTCCTCAACCTCCGAACTGTCTTCTCAATTTATGTTATAATTCAAGCTATTTACTGCAAGACAAACGAGTAATCATTCACAGAAAATTTTACGAAAACAAGCAGGCAGAACACTGAAGGGTTCAATGTTAGTATTGCAGGCAGAACAGAATTTAAAATAAAATAGAGTAGCGGCTGATTCCAAAAATTCAGTTCAAATCCATGCAAATAAACATAAAAATTTAATAAAAATTCCAGATTTACTCCCCGGCAATGACGCCAAAATTTGATAGGCTGTCGCCGGCCCACCAAAAATAATATTTATAATTTTTCCGAACAGACCTATTAAAAATGCAACAGGGTAAGTATAGGTCGAACCCAAGGGAGTAAATTGAAATTTAAAATCAAATTGTGTTTTGGTTTGTGACAAAATAACATAAAATAGGGGGAATTATTTGATTAAGAAAATAGAAATAATAAAAACAATTAACTAAATAAATCCAAATTAATTATCGCAAAAGTAAATTAGAAGATTTACCAATAAAAACAAACCTAATTTAGGGAATCGATCCCCTCTCGTGTACTAATTCAATAAATTACAAAGAATTAAACATTTTGCCAAATGCATGAATTCAAATCCCGAAATGTTCTTATATTTAACAATTTAGGGTACAACCACTAAATTGCACTACTTACGAGCAACATTACTAGATTCGGACTCACAAATGCATTAAAGCACCAAAAATTAGAATTACTAGGCTATGAAAACCGACTAGGAATCATACAACCTAGATCCTATTACACTTAGAGGGCCTTCCTCTATTTTGCTACTCAATTCAATCCTCACAACAATTACGGATCTTGGATCATGAAATAGCAATAAGCATTTAAATAATTAAACTAGTCAGTCTAAAATACTCATCAAAATGCTATAAAAACGATTCAGGGCATGTAATAGAATAAATCCACATAAGAGACACAATGTAAAATTCGTAATAATCAATTAAAACATATTACGGGAGGTTCACAAAACCCTAAACTAGAAAAGGGGATTAGTCCATAAAGTACATAATTAAATTAAAATTAAAAATATAAACCGAATTTGTGGTGTCCTTCTTGAATTTTCCCCTAGTGTTGTGCGTGGGGATTAAGCCTGCCTTCTTCTCCTCAATCTCTTTCTCACGTTCTGCTCTTTTCCAAAACACAAGCCTGCCTAATTATTGTTATTATTTTTCAAATCACTACAAGAAAATTTGTTGAATTCCAACGGCAAAAAATTGTTGAAATTCGTGATTCCAACAGATATTCCAACGAATTTTTTTGGTTGGAAAAGTGGCCGTTGGAATATCTTTTTTCCAATAACATTTCCAATGGTTTCTAAAATCCAATGGTGAATCCAACGATATTTTTAAGTTGGAAATTTTTTTATCTAAAAGTGATTCAAACATTTTTCGAATAGAATTTTCTTTTGGAATTACCATTGGAATAAATTCCAACAATCATCAAACTCCGTTGGAATTTTCCAACAATAAAAAAGATACATTTAATCGGATTTGAACCCTTGACCTCTTGGATATATCACCTTATCATTTACCAACTTAACTCATATATAATTTATGTTATAAATTGATATTTCAATTTATTAAAGTCTCTTTATTCTATTGAATTTTGATTGGAATTTTCCGATGGCTTAAGTTTAATTAGATTTTCTATTGGAAATTTCCAATGGTTTATCAAGCTATTGGAATTAACATTAGAATTTTCCAACGGTTTAATTTTATATGGGAATTTTCCAACAGTTTAGGTTTTATAGGAATTTTCGTTGGAAAATTCCAACAGTTTATCAGACTATTGGAATTAGCAATGAAAATCTCCAATAGTTTAAATTTCCATGGAAATTTTTGCTGAAATTTTTCAACGGTTTAAAGATTCATTGAAAAATTCGTTGGAACTCAAAAATTTCCAACGGATTTGCTTTTTGTTAGAATTTTTCTATTGGAATTTGACAATTTTCTTGTAGTGAATCTTTCTTTTTTTTCTCCAATTTTTGCGTAACTCCCATTCTCCAATTTAATTATTTTTTTTACTTTCCTTTTTGCCTCAAATCCCTTCTTGTTAAGTTCTCTTTTCCACTTGATTATTTCTTTTGCAAATTAAGCCAAATTCACCTCTTGCCATGAAACAACATCCAATTTGACTGGCCCATGTCTGATAGAAAAATAAAAATCTTCCAATTCGACTTATTAAAACATAAATTGGCTCCTTAAAGTAAATGTGCACAAGTTATAAAATAAGTCGTAATATGCATGCAAATGATATACAAACAATTCAAATAGACTGGAATTCACTTGAAATATTAATGGCAAATTACGACTTGTCATCAGACCTTGAAGATATATTGATCAACTTGGAGAGATCCTACATATAGAGAGACGTCGTAATTAAAGTACAACTTTATGTTTCTCGTGTAGTGTTTTCACTGATGTTGTGACATCTTGTTCAACATAGCATGTCTATTATTTTCTCGTGCGTTTTATGTTTACGGTTCACATGCAGTGGAAGTGTATACTTGAAGTATGCTTAGATCTAATAGTCTAGGTTTTCCATTTGGGAACTTGTTTGGATTTTATCCGATTTTGTGTTCAAAGAGTGGAAAGAATGATTCCATCTCTTAGAACTTAATCCTTTTTTCAAGTTAGTTATATTTATTCCATGAGGCCGCCACAAACTTATTTATAAGTTTGTCGAAAGATTGAGTAATCCGTGTATTAAGTCTTCCGTTGTACAAACTTACAAATTCATATTCTGATTAGAGTCGGTGTTGTACTAAGTATCACCACACTTAGCACATCACTGACGTAAAATACACTTACACCCACTGGGCACCCGACATGGTCAATCTGTATAGTCTGAAGCCTATCTGGAGGAATCAACTATTGGCGTTCGATCGTTTGGTTAACGTGAACCGTTAGCATACCATGCGTTTCTAACACAGCGGAAGCAATAAATCATAGAAACGATTACCGTTCACCATGGTATGTTGATGAAGATTAATTCTCGCAGGCAGCCTGCGCAGTCCCATGAGAATTGCCATAACTTCCTCGTCTGATATCGGAATGGAATGATCTTTATGTTCAGACGATCCTCTCTTCGACGGCTTTCCGTTAGTATATTGATCATCAAATTCTGAGTACTGTACGAATTTATACAAATTTTGCAAGGTCGCGAACAGCAGCAGCAAACTACCTTCTGATCTTCTGCTGTATGTCCCAAGTCCGATCTCGACGTCGTGTGGGCGACGATCTACGAGACCTCCTCAATCTGCTCTCAACCCTCATCACACGTGAATAATCAATTAGATTAGGGTTCCAGATAAGTTGAGGTGACTTATATACATGGGCTACAGCAGGGACCAGGAGGAGAAATTGGGTTGGGCCTCCATTGGGCTTAAGTATCCAACCTTAACCCAAAGCTTATACTTAAGTCCAATAATAATAATATATTCCACTAAAATATTATTATTGCACTATCGTACCAATCTCAAAATTACGTTTTGGGCTCCTTCTTATTATGAGTCCATTAGTCTCCCCATGTTTAAGATATACAATGTCCATTAATTAATTAAGTTACTGACAACCCAATTAATTAATATCTCATCCAAGAGTAGTACCACTCAACCTCATTATCATGCCGGAATAAATTCCACCTGCAGGGTTTACATGATAATCCTTATGAGCTCCTCAAGGGGACATCATCAACCTATGACAGACACGAATTCCTTCTACAATCAACAGCACACCATAGAGACAGCACTACTTCCTAACTCATTGAGTTTGTTGATTTAATTACATGTAAATCTCACCCATTGATGAATCAAAGAAATACATACTGCCCTACGTGTCGAGGTTATTATATAGGGATTAAGAGCACGAACTTCCATAATAACTGAGATCAAGTTCTCCTATAAGTCAGTATAAGTCGAACGATCTCAAGCGGTCCTGCTCAATACATCAAGTGCACTAATGTGATTCTATAGCCAAGACAAGCTAATACCAAACCACACTACAACCATCCCGATAGAGAGTCCCCGTCTATCTCGGTTGTGAGCATCAGTTTATACTTTATAAGGAAACCGATAATATGATCTTCCGCGTGTTGTCGCACAACATATTATCTACAGTATAAAGTAAGTGGACTATTGCATCGAACATATAAATAAATTATAAGATGCAATCATTTGATCATATGATTCTCATTTCAAATTAATTGTTACAATATTGTTCATACAAAAAGCTAGACTTTTAGTATACAATCCAACAATCTCCCACTTATACTAAAAGACTATGCTGTCATGTCTTCTGCCATACATCTGATTTCCACTCCCACTACACGACCATCAAAAGCTCTCGCCTTAAGGTCCTTGTAAATGGATTTACTAGGTCATCATCCGATGCAATTTAGGCGACAACAACCTTCCCCTCATCATACGATTTCTCGTAATAGGTGGTACTTGCACTCCATGTGTTTAATTGCCTTATGGGCTCGTGATTCCTTCAAGTTTGCAACTGCACCAATATCATCAATATAAATTGTGATATCCTTGGGCAAACTTAGAAACACTTCGAAGTCCATCTTGAAGTTTCTAGAGTCATACAGATACTTTGGCTGCCTCATAGGCTCCAATTTATCATCTTTCCATGATGGAGTCCGGAGTCTGAAATATATTTCTATATAACACTCCTCCACATTATGACTCAACTTCCTAAAATTAAACGCATAACCTTTGAGGTAGATTTACTGTCGTCCCTATCTGATTTGAAAAATCTGAATCTATGTAACCCATAAGAATCAGTGAATTTGTTCGGTAAGCCCACATATAGTTTCTAGTCCTTTTCAGGTACATAAGTATATGTCTTACCACAGTTCATCATTCTTGTTCCGGGTTACGTTGATACCCACGGTTCATGCCATCGGCAAAACAGATATCCAATCTCGTGCATAGCATTCCTTAGATTAAGCTTCCTCATTTGCCGAAGCATAAGGAACCGCTTTCATCTTCTTTATCTACTTTTGTGTCACAAGACACATTCACTTAGATAAATTCACATGCTAAATGAGTAAGGATCGTATCATTATATGAAACTTGAGATAAGCATAACATCCTTTCTTGTGATCCGTATTACCGTGATCAAAAGGATATTTTTGCTCTTCTTAAGTCCTTCATCTCATACCGCTTTATCAACCATACCCATACGCCCGACAATACTCTTTCATTGTCTCCAATGAGCAAGATACTATCTACGTATAGTACAAGAAATACCACCACGTTTCCATCACTCCTTTCAATACACAAGACCCATCCGATCATTGATTAGATCCATGTCACTGGATTACCTCATCAAAACGGATGTTTCATGATCTTGAAGCTTGTTTTAGTCCATTAATGGACACTTTTAAGCTCACTATCACAATGCTCTTAGCTCTTTGTAATGAATCACTCTGGATGCTTCACATAGATGTTTCCCTTAAGACTTCCAATCAGAAAAGCTGTCTCGACATCTATTTGCTATCCCTTATATTTCATATGAGTAGCAACAAATAAAAGAGTCCGGATCAACTTAGGCATAGCTACCGGCGAACATGTTTTCTCATAATCGAACCCTTTCTTTCTGAGTATACCTTTTCGCAACAAGCTTGCTTCCAAGGTTTTCACCTTATTCTATGATCCTCTTTTATTCTTGCATGCCCGCTTCCAATGGCTTTTACGCCATTTAGCGGTTCAACAAGCATCCAGACCTAATTTAAAATCCATCGATTCTATTTTAATATTCATTGCACTTACTAAGATTCCGCATTTTAATTTTGTAGTGCAACGTCGTATCCCTGGGATAATACCATGTTTACTAAGGATCAAGTCTTACGACTTTTCTAAAACATGTATCTCACGGGTTGTCGAATAATCCTCCCACTGCGACAAGGCACTACATGTAATTGTGTATCAGACGTGACACGCATTGCAGTTTACCTTGTGGTACATCCTCTTGTACACTTGGTACTTATACTTTGTGTTTTCTTCTCATTACCTTTAGAACAACTCATACATGGGTTTGTGATTTATTACATAGTCCCTTTCCAAAAATCTAGTGCTTGTGTTAACAATCACCCTTCGATCTTTTAGACTAAATAAATCACCTTCATTTTTATAGCATATCCCACAAACAGACAAACATTCAAATAAATTACTGTTTCTAGGGCTTATCCATAAAATGAATTAAGTAATTCCAAATAATTCATCATCTATCTAATCATTACCATAAGAGTCTTATTCCTTCTATCCACCACACCATTCAGCTGGGGCATGCCCGGTGTAGACCACTTGAGATTTAATCTCAACCTCTGATTAATAGTTCCTAATTATCCTAAGAGGTACTCGTAATGACGATTAAATCGTCATTATTTGATATATTTTCCATGATGCTTTACTGTACCAACCTTGTAATTCTTGAATAAATCAAAGAATTTAGACATGCAGTGCATCAAATAAATATATCGGTATCTAGAATAATCTTCGATTATTCATAACCACCTCTCGCCTAGATAATATTAGGTCCGCTTGAATCAGAATGAACCAATTCCAACATATATATCTTTGGCTCTACACCCCTTTACCTTGAAAAGGTAATTAATCATTTTTACTTCCAAGTAAGACTCGTAAGTCCGATAGTTTCCACTTCAGATAAACCTTACGGTCCATCTGCTATCAACTTTTGAGTCCTACTCAAGTAAAATGATCTAGTCTTAGACGCCAAATGCATGTTTTGTTCATCTCCGAAGGTTACTTTCTCTTACTAAGATCAGAAGATGCATTATTAATTACTATTTGTTGCATCTGTGGAATATACATGATTTAAGAGTATACAAATTGTCCATCAACGTACCATAACAGACTACAACTCTATCCTTCATTATAATGACCATGTCATTTAAATGAAATGGAGTATCCATCTATTAATGCATAGAAACCGAAATCAAATTCTTTCTATGAAAACGTAAGTAAAGACAATTTTACAAAATCAAATGTTTATTCATATCGTAAGATAAATAAACAACTCCCACTGCAATAGCCACTAGTCTTGTAGTTTTACCCATGTCATAACAATCTTATCCTCACTTAGTAATGAACATTCAGTGATTCCAGTATCTACACACTTCGTGTCAGTAGATGCCATCACTAATCATGTTTAAACAACTAGTAAGTAAGATTCTATCCTTGTTCACTCCTTTTATGAAATTGAATTTCCTTTACCACATGTTTTGTTAGAAGTTTCCCACCATATACAACCTCTTGTAATTCATGAGAAACTTACTCAAAACATCTAGGCAATTATGAAGAATAAAATTGACTTAGGTTTCCCCTTCAACTTCTATTCCATGTATTTCCAATTCATTCATCAAATTCAATCATGACCTACCGCCTTTTAAATTACTCAAGTATCCGAAGAGTTACATGATACCATCATATTTCTATGAACCTCTCATCTCTTCACTAGAGACTTTAATAGGCATCATGAGACGTCCTTTGTGAGAACACACATGTATTTTCTTAAGCAGTAAAATTCAAAACCAAGATTCTTTTCTAATCATCTAATTTGGACAAGTAAATATAATTTCTTTTAGTTAATAATAAGTGAGATAAAACCATTTGAAAATCAGAGAATCACAAATAAATATACCGATCAAAACTTCGAATTTTATCATTTTATATTGATTCCCTCAAAACAATATAAAAATAAAATTCACCGACATCTCAAGCACCGTGAGTCTGCAAGCCACGATAGTGTGGACGTTTACAAACCTGAACATTTACAAGAGAAGGTTTTACCCATTAATTTCATTTGTCAACCTAACTTTATGACAAAATAATTAATAGTCGGTTCCTCTTTAGCCATGCAAATAAAAGCAGTGACTCCGATGGGGAGGATACTTATTATTTACACCTAAGTGTACACCATTATTTGACTCCAAGTCCGCGGCCCAAGCTTATGTGCCTTACAGATGGAGAAGTACACACGCGCTCGGATAACTTCCTACAGTCATCAATTATAAGTCTGTACAGTGATCCGCACATGAACTCATCCGATAGGGAGGAAGGTCTATGCCAACGCGCAAGTTCATATGCATCACATTACGAACATAATTATTTAAAGAAGTCTGTCCCAGCAATCCATGAATAAACTCATCCGATGGGGAGGAAGGCTCTAATGCCGACGCACAAGTTTATTCACATTGCTAACAAACCAATAATGGAGGCCGCGGGAATTTTTACCAATTCCCTCTCCCACTTAGTTATTCAACACCGAGGGTTTTTATATGCATATAATATTTAAAAATAAAATACGCAACCTAGCATGCTCATACTTCCAAATATATAACAATAATTGACCAATAAAACAATTATAGCAGTTATATATAAGGAAATAAATTGCCAAAAATAAGTTGACTTGATCAACACTCCAACATACATGCATATAATATACCAAATATAATACGCAATCTAGCATGCTTCTATTTAAGGCAATAAATCATAGAGAATCATGCATACATATATAACAATAATCAATTAATAAATCAATTATAACAGTTATATAACAGCGAATTCGATTGTTCGCCACCAATCACGAATGCGGACAACTGCGATGGGGATCGACCTCCCCGCAGCTTGCTCCACCACTCTGGCATCCTGCCCGATCATATTGTGAAGACTCACGTGGAACCTGATGCAGACCAGTCGAACTTGATGCAAACCCACTCGAACCTGGTGCAGAGTCGATCAAACCTGATGCAGACCAATCGAACCTGATGTGAATCCGCTCGAACCTGGTGCAGCATTGATCGAACCTGATGCAGACCAATCGAACCTGATGCAAATCAGCTCGAACCTGGTGCAGCATCGATCGAACCTGATGCAGACCAATCGAACCTGATGCAAATCCGTTCAAACCTGGTGCAGCATCGATCGAACTTGATGTAGACCAATCAAACTTGATGCAAATCCGTTCGAACCTGGTGCAGCATCGATCGAACCTGATGCAGACCAATCGAACCTGATGCAAATCTGCTCGAACCTGGTGCAGCATCGATCGAACCTGATGCAGACCAATCGAACCTGATGCAAATCCGCTCGAACCTGGTGTAGCATCGATCGAACCTGATGCAGACCAATCGAACCTGATGCAAATCCGCTCGAACCTGATGCAGACCAATCGAACCTGATGCAAATCTACTCGAACCTGGTGCAGCATCGATCGAACCTGATGCAGACCAATCGAACCTGATGCAAATCCGCTCGAACCTGGTGTAGCATCGATCGAACCTGATGCAGATCCGCTCGTCCAAGGGCCTACTTGCACGGAACCAAGTTCAGCCCAACGCGCAACATCAAACTACACCAACTGTCGTTCATGGTTCACAACTTTAAGAACCTGGAAATCCAATCTCCACCGTCCAGATTCTACCCTGTGAGTTTTGAACATGCTGTCCAAATTACAGGTCGATCCAACGGTTAGATTTTGAGAAACAGCTCTTTTCCCTCGACTGCGCAGAACAGAATCGCCCAAAAAACTGCTTCTGTTTTCGGCATATTCCTGACAATGCAAAGCTCCAAATACAATCTTCACCGTTCAGAATGTACATCCACAAAATCTGAACGTGCTGACCAAAATTCAGCCTGATCCGACGGTTGAAACTCTGGTTATTGCCTCTGCAATATCACTGCACTGGATTTTCTCTCAATTTCTTCCTTCCATGTGAAATTGACGACCAGTTTTCGTCGAATCCTCTCACACACAACCATCAACGAACAGATATGATATAGGGTATATTTCACATAGGGATATTCATGGTTTGCGCAGTAAAACCAAAACCCTAACCATGCGATCCTAATTTCGAAAAATTAACCACATAAATCCTAGTCTAACGTGTCACGCTTCACCACGAAACCGAAGCTTTGATACCAATTGTTGGTGTTCGATCGTTTGGTTAACGTGAACCGTTAGCATACCATGCGTTTCTAACACAACGGAAGCAATAAATCATAGAAACGATTACCGTTCACCATGGTATGTTGATGAAGATTAATTCTCGCAGGCAGCCTGCGCAGTCCCACGAGAATGACCATAACTTCCTTGTCTGATATCGGAATTGAATGATCTTTACATTCAGACGATTCTCTCTTCGACAGATTTCCGTCAGTATATTGATCATCAAATTCTGAGCACTGTACGAATTTATACAAATTTTGCAAGGTCGCGAACAGCAGCAGCAAACTACCTTCTGATCTTCTGCTGTATGTCCCAAGTCCGATCTCGACGTCGTGTGGGCGACGATCTACGAGACCTCCTCAATCTGCTCTCAACCCTCATCACACGTGAATAATCAATTAGATTAGGGTTCCAGATAAGTTGAGGTGACTTATATACATGGGCTACAGCAGGGACCAAGAGGAGAAATTGGGTTGGGCCTCCATTGGGCTTAAGTATCCAAGCTTAGCCCAAAGCTTATACTTAAGTCCAATAATAATAATATATTCCACTAAAATATTATTATTGCACTACCGTACCAATCCTAAAATTACGTTTTGGGCTCCTTCTTATTATGAGTCCATTAATCTCCCCATGTTTAAGATATACAATGTCCATTAATTAATTAAGTCACTGACAACCCAATTAATTAATATCTCATCCAAGAGTAGTACCACTCAACCTCATTATCATGCCGGAATAAATTCCACCTGCAGGGTTTACATGATAATCCTTATGAGCTCCTCAAGGGGACATCATCAACCTATGACGGACACGGATTCCTTCTACAATCAACAGCACACCATAGAGACAGCACTACTTCCCAACTCATCGAGTTTGTTGATTTAATTACATGTAAATCTCACTCATTGATGAATCAAAGAAATACATACTGCCCTACGTGTCGAGGTTATTGTATAGGGATTAAGAGCACGAACTTCCATAATAACTGAGATCAAGTTCTCCTATAAGTCAGTATAAGTCGAACGATCTCAAGCGGTCCTGCTCAATACATCAAGTGCACTAATGTGATTCTATAGCCAAGACAAGCTAATACCAAACCACACTACAACCATCCCGATAGAGAGTCCCCGTCTATCTCGGTTGTGAGCATCAGTTTATACTTTATAAGGAAACCGATAATATGATCTTCCGCGTGTTGTCGCACAACATATTATCTACAGTATAAAGTAAGTGGACTATTGCATCGAACATATAAATAAATTATAAGATGCAATCATTTGATCATATGATTCTCATTTCAAATTAATTGTTACAATATTGTTCATACAAAAAGCTAGACTTTTAGTATACAATCCAACATCAACAACCGCTTCCTGCTAGGCAGTAATATTTTAGCCATATTCATGTAAATGTTAGATGCATGTCTTCAAATTGACACACCTAGTATGATTTTGGAGATGGAAGATTAAAAAAAATTAAAAAATACCATAATCCACCATCAAAAAGTTGAGAGGCGGAGTAATGAGCTCACCACTAACCAGCAACAATGCAGTGAATAACTCTAATATAAGTTCCAAAATAAATTTAAAAAATACCATGATCACTATCAATGCAACCAACAAAGGAATTAAACAGATTACCTTATTGTCTCTCCATTGTGTCATTTCCAGTTCCGTTGAATCTCAAGACAATAGCTTCTTTTGCGTGTTTTTTAGCCAACATTGTAGTAAATTTTAACTTCTCAAATAGATATGCAAATACTAAAAAAACACTCAATGAGACAAAATGAATTCTATCTAGAAAACCAAACCGAGACAAAATGAATTCTATCAATAATTTCTAGTATTGGAATATAAGGGCAAATTTATAAAGATAAGAACACAACCTATTTTTACTATAATGATATCCCATATATTTCTACCTATACTCGTACAACTATTATCCGATGCATAATCGAACAGATAATAGAAAAAAATCCTTCATAATCAATTAAAGCACAGTTTCACACCCAAACATCAACTATATAACTCTAGAATAAAGAGTATAAATAGATAAAAATCTTTTACAAAATTTTATCAAGATATGCATATTATTCGACATTTCAGCTAATCAAAAAATTTATTTCCTCTTCAGATTATAATCCAGGGAACTGACCTATATCATATCTTTTAAGCAATGTTGCTATAAGAGCACTCCAAAATATTTTACCTGCTTCAAGCAATGCTTCTTGGACTTTGTTAGTCATCCCAGCACCCTCTTGTCAAATAAATGCAGGAAATGCAAGTAGGGTGAAAATGAAGGTCAGTGTTGCATATATAGCCAAATATGTTGTTAGAGTGAACATATAAGGTGAAAATATAGGTCAATGTTGCATATATCTAATTTATCAAATAAATGCAAGTAATGAAATTATTCCAAATATGTTGTTAGGGTGAAAATGTAGAAAATCTGGAATAGAGTATATGCCAGTGATTTCTACTGCAAAGAGCTTCATCATTACATCATACGGAATATAGCTTCTCACATTCATCTATAATATGGGTCAAAGTATATATTAAAAGGTATTGTTCAGAAAGCATAACATGGTAAATTAGAAATAAGAAATGCAATGCCATTAAATGCATTCCAAAATTTATCGGACTTAGTGTATAAATGGGAAGGACTTCCATAAGCTCAGAGAAAATTTATGCTAACTCATGATCATTATCACTTGAAAATTTAATTCCAATGGGCTACTCATTGCCAACTAATAAGCATGAAGCATCATTCTCCCATTTACAGAAATAAAATGCAACCCTAGTTGTACCAAACTCATATTCATGTGTTTAAAAATTAAAAGGGACGAAAAATTTTTCAAATCTTGAGAGGCTTGAAAAAGAGAGAAGATATATTTATATTGTTCTCCTTTAAAAGATTTAACTCCATTCAAACTAAAATATTCATTTTAAGATTGATCAGAAACTTTCAAATAAACCTAATTTTACAATCAAACCCTGATGCAAATGGACATTTCAGAGGAATAGTAAGCCCAAGAACAAGGAGGGGACCTAATCTCAGTTGAATCTGCGCCTCGAATTGATGTTCTTGAAGATACTAACTCTGAAGAGAATTAGGGTTCCCATGTTGTATCAGTATTTGACTTTCTCTGTTGAATTCGACCACCCCCTTCCTTCCAAATGGAAGGAGGTGCCGGGCTAATATCGCTAAAAGCCTACTGGACAGGCAGTTTCATATATTCTTCTTCCTAATATCTGGCCTAGGAACTTCTTCATACTAAAGAAAAGGAATAACCATCATACTCAGGAAATCAATGCATCCAGGATAACCAAAAGAAATAAGAATTTCTAATAAAATTACCATTTTCTCGGAGAATCGGGCTACAAAATAAAAAGAACTTCCGATTTTATTACACTTCATATCAGGAGTATCTACTTTCATCTAAACTTAATTTAGAAACTCGAATCGACGACCAGTAGAGGCAACAACAAATCTTACCATTGTAGGGAATACACGACGAAACACTAAAACCAGTTGCCTAGCTAGCACTTTCAAAAGCTTCCTCCTTCCCTAAACGACATCAACATGATCAGCAGCGTTGCACTGGCCTCTCCATTTTCTTTGTGGTAGGATTTGAAAAGAGGTAGAGAGAATCGACGAACGGAATAAAGTTGGGGGTATTGGACATTTTCACATGACTGAATGGTGATTAAATAATTTTGATTAGGCAAAAGCTCCCGTGCGCCCGGGGACACGGAAAGATGCTCCGTGTCCCCATGTGAATACAACCCTCCCCTCCAATCCTATTTAAACCTATGTATTGCTAGGGGTTTAAATTGTAAAGGGGCATGAAAATTGTAAAGACGCACGGAATATGCTCCGTGCGCCCGGGTGCACAAGAGCCTCACTCTTTTGATTATTAATTATCAAAAGAACAAATGAGCTCAACTTTGTAGAATAGGCCCAATAATTTCATATTAGTAATTAAAATACACAATAACATAGAAACATCAATAAATAACAACCAACTATGTATGGGAAAAAAATTATTGGATTCTATTTTGGTAAACAATAAAACTCCTTAATTTTCTTAATTACAATTATTAATATGTAATTTAATGGCAAAGATTAACCATTGATAAAACATCGGAAAATTTTTTGAGCTAGAAATTAAATAGGGGTGCGATAAATGGACTCAACTATGCTTTTATGTATATAGATAGACAGATATAGATAAATAGATATAGATAGATAGATTGGAATTAATTAACATAAAAAACCAGGTCCTTATTTTTATTCAAGTCCTTTTTTAAATAATTTTAATATACTCTACTTTTTATTCATGATAATTTGTCTCACATAAGCGGATCCGTGAGACGGTCTAATATAAGATCTACCTAAAATAAAATTGTGATATTTGAAACTTGATTTTTTAGAAGAGTTAGTCTCCTATTAACCGATTTAAACCATGTGGTCACCTTTTAATTTAAACTTCTAGTAATACATATTGGGTTTATCGAGTTTATATTCTAAACTATATTAACCGAGTTTATGAGTGTGTGAGATTTTAGAAAAATACTAAAACGATAATTTCTTTGAAATAGAGATTTAGATCCCAAAAAGATAATGGGCCTTTTCAAAGCCCAATAGCCCAAATGGCAATTTCTATAAAAACTACCAAGTAGCTGAGATGGGAAGAAAATCAGCGGTCATCAGCCACAAAATGCTGCTCTCTACATTCCCTCCACAAACTCCATGCTCCAATCACTGTATTGCCCCTCTCTTCCCACTCAATCACAGCAAACCTCACTCTCACTCTCCCTGCCCCTGCCGCACCACCGCCAATACCTCTGCGCAGCGGCCGCTCTGCCTCGCTGCCACTGCCTCCACTCCTCTCCGCCAAGCAACCTTCACATCTGATGATGAAGACGACGACGACGGCGACTCAATCGTGTCATCAGCGGCCGCAATCGTGGCGGCGATACGTGCGGCCTCCACTTCACCTGTGGAGTTTGTGCAGAGGATAGAGAAAGGCGGCAGCACCGGCGGGTCTAAGACCAAACCGTTGGTGTTGCCGAGTCAGGATTTTCAGCGCCTTTGCCTCGAGCAACTCGATCTCTTTCGCCGAATTGTTCACCCAGAAGCTCTCCTTTCGGTACAGTAGTTCTTTGTTGATTGGCGTACTTATGATCGTGATCTTTCCCTGGCTATATATATTAATTCTGATAATCAGAGGCGGATTCACCTTGGAAGCTGTACCCCCAAATTGAAAATTTGCCAACTATAAATTTTTTACTGTACCCCCAAATTTGATTAGAATTAGAGAAGTATTATACTAATTAATAAAGAAAAATTATTTCTTTTTTCAAAACAAGATTTCTCCATCACTAAAATCATTTATTTCTATCACTTTCCTTTAAGATCTTATATAGTTTTTTATAAGTTTTAAGAAATTTCTCTGCTTTTATTTATTTTTCTTAGGAAAATTTAATTGCATTAAATTTTTTCATATGCATTTATCTTTCAATTTTCTAAAAAACACACTAGCTATCAGGTTCCTTATTACTTTTAAATATGTTTTAACTTGTTATTTAGATTAACTATTGCATCACATATTACTTAGAAAGATGCTAAACTTAATTAAAATCTTGTGTCTATGCTCATTCAAATATAGTCCATTCGATTTTCTGTTACATTTTAGTGTTACATTTTCTATCATAAATCATTGAATAATTAACACATATAATATAATCAAATTTATAGCCTAAAAGAAAAATATACCCCGGGCTCCACGAGAAAATTATTGAGATTTTCCTCAGGACTAAAAGGAAATTATCAACTTTAAAGGAGAATTGTTGAAATTTTCCTCCCGCATCATTCATCTAACACATGTAACAAGAGATATAACACCAAAATATAAGAAGAGATTCAAGATTATATATCGTACCCCCATATTCGAAATCCTGGATCCGCCCCTGCTGATAATGCATATGATAGATTAAGATGTGTTTCTATTTTATCTATATTCTTGTTTTGTTCGCCCGAGGTGATTTGGTTAACATTTATTCATTGTGGATTTTCGTTAACCTTATGGAATAGTGTATACTTGTAATTTGTAAAAATTAATCGTGAGTGCAGCAGAAGTGATTTTCTAGGCTTCTGAATATTATATGAGGCTTCTTCCTTACACGGAAGCCTCGACTTTTAAAACAGTGGAGCATGACTTTATTACGGAGCCTACGATTATGTATGCAAGATGTATGTCTCTTTTTCAGCATTTTCCTGCTTTGGCGTTTGGATTGATGATATTGATTGTACTGCTGGTTATATCCGTAGTTATATTATTTGACCAGTCTAATACAACTCTTTTCTGTAAATTTCTCTTTGTAAATTTTAGTAGCAGCTGTAATACCTTATTTAGTACTGCTTTATAAATGTTAGGACTGGCTAGTAATGTTTTGATTTGTCTACTTGTACTTGGTCCTAGTTTAGCTAATATATTTAGCTATATCTACATTTTATTGCTACTGACCAAGAATCTGACTTTGTTACGTTTGTGGAGGCCACTTGCCACAATGTGATGGATTTAAATTTAAAGAGTCTTGTGTTTTGTGAGTAAACTATGCATGCATACTGTCCCATTTTACCATGATTGATGACACAGGCCATATTATGTATAAAAAAAAATAACGTTACCATAAAAATTTACCAAATAGGGACATAATTTTATCATTTTTAATGTGGGGATTTAGTTTAAGATAACCAATTCATGGTTTATTTTTTTTATGAATTTAGAGATTGTTAATTCATATTTGAAAGATTTAAATAAAATATGCTTTGTGTGCTGCTCGTGATATATGGCACTTCCTGTGGCACACATGATAGTTTTCTAATACCTTTTAAGTTTATCATAGGTCTATGTCAGGCCAGCTGGTAGTTATGTCATGGATCGATTGGAGTTACGGCGCATTACTTTCTATCCAGGTGTTGATGTGGCTGATATTGTGGTTTTAGTCGGTACCTTCATTATACCTGCTGGGCTACGAGTTGCAGAAGCTGCAATTTCAAGTCAACAGGCAAGATTTTATTCTTTTTGCGTCTTCTAAACATATTAGAGTTTGTTTCTTATTTATTCCATTTTTTCCGTGTTTTACTTTATTACTAATCTAACAGTTTTCTAATAGACGTACTCTTCATTTTTAGGCAGAAGTCTTCCCTGAGCTCGGTGCTGTAGTTTTCCCCATGGTGACACATCCATTCCTTGTGGGCTTCTTAGTTGCTGAACTTCCAAAAAGGACTCTAGAAAGAGAATGGGACGAGAAAAGAGATCATTTATTCTCTGGAAAATCTTTTCCGTTGCCCCATGGCATGGACACTCAACCATTAGATGTACAAACTTTCAAGGATCAATCTGTTGACATGCAAAAGTTTCCTTCAGAACAAAAACTAAATGCTATTAATATCACTCGTTCTCTGGCCATGGCTTATGTTATGGATCAGGTAGTTTGTTTCATCTTTTGCATCGATTTGGAATTTAGCAGATTCTCAGTATCTATGTGCAAGTATATTTCTAAGTGTGATATGTCTAGTTTAATTTATTGTTTTTGCTTGCTTTGGTATTATGTTTGTTATTATACACTTTTTTTTCTTTTGCATTAGAAATAACTATTTTATGTACCTCTCCAGAAAGCAATGTTACTGCAGCAATCATCGTGGCAAAATAATATTAGGATGAGTGATTTGGTTGAGCAGGTATGTGGGCTTCTCTTGCATCTATGATAGTTTTGAACATGCATTTGGCAATGGAGTCCATCTTTGGTTTACAGATTCGGGGTTCTCTTTCAAGCATTCGCACATTAAGTAAAATGTTATCCGTTCATCTAAAGAGAAGTGAGGTCAGTCTGATTGTAATTTTAAAGGTTGTCCAAAAGTTCTCCTGAGTGCTTTGTAATTTCTGATGAAATCATGGTGATGATGATGATATTGCAGATTTCGTATGATATTGTTGAAGACATTCTTTCTCAAGGCGATTATATGAGCGACACTCTTCAGCAGCTACAGGATGCCGTTTATTTGACTAAGGTGTTTATTTCTGCTGCCTGACAAGCACGGAAATTATACATCTAATATATTTCTTCTCAGGGGTACCTCTGGTTCTTTCTTATCATGCAGAGAAATTAATATTAATTTCTAAGTGAATTCTGATGCTCATGTGGGGCTGTATAAGTGGTTCATTGATGATAATCGCTATACAAAACAGTATCTCATGGGCTGGAACATGAATGGGATCTTTAAAAACATATTGGAAATTTGAAGCAACTTTTCCCTGTGCTACATTTCTTGTGACCCTTTAGCACTTTTAATTTGGTTTGATTTGCTAATTCTTACATGTATAAAAAAAAGATAACTATTCTTCTGAAAGTATTGCTTTTTCTTAGGCTAATATCATTCGTTATAACAAAGAAGCGTTAAAGAAGCAGCAGTCGTCTGAGGGACACCTGGAAATAGGTTCTCAAATATCCAATAAGCAAGCATTTAACGCTCAATTGTCACTTAGTTCAACATTGAATGACTCGGAATTTCCTATGCCATCTCTTGCTCTTGCACCTTCTCATATACTGGGGATTAGGTACCATTCTGTTACAGAAATTTGTTATCCTTTGTTTTTGTTGCTTTTTCCCTCCATATGGTGTTTACTGTTTTTTTTCACCTTCTCTTTCTATTTCCCCACCTTCAGTAGTAGTGCCCTCCCCCCCCCCGCAAGGTTATAGCTTTGGCTTTGTGAAATGAAGAGATTCATGATGAGGAATGAGAAAACTCTGTGGAATGTAGGGAAATAGTTTGAACATCTAATACTAGGTTTTTTTTTTTTGTAAAAGGCTTAATTCATCTAAGAAAAACCTCATCTCATTATTGTGTGGATTTGGTTTGAAAATGTTGCTGTCAGAGGAAAAGGTGTTAACTGACTTTTTGGGGAACATACTTCAAATCTGTTGCTTCCTTATATTAAAAGTTTCATCAGCTATTCAATTAACAGTTCTGAAATTGGATAAGTACTATGGGCATTCAATAGTAAGCTTTTTTGTACCTTATGGAGTAACAGTATGCTTTAGTTTTCTGTTTCAGAGAATTTGATGTTATTTATCTGCGAACCTTGGTCCTTACAAATCATCTTTGTGTCAGCAAACCATGTGAAGTTTCTCCTGTACTGCAAGATTTGGTTGGCGCCTTAAAACCCCTAGCACACAATCAAAGACGAGTTGTTGAACTTTGTGAACTTTCAAGGCCTTTAAAAGTTGCTGTTGATGAACCTGCTTTACGTCAAGCTTTGAGCAATTTAATTGAGGGTGCTTTGTTACGAACTGATGTCGGGGGAAGAATTGACATTATCGCTACTGAATCACCAGCTGGCGGTGCCTTCATCATCATTGATGATGATGGCCCTGACATGCTCTATATGGTATGTTATTTTCTGGCCTTTTCTAAGAGAGTTAAACATTCACCTGAAATGTCATGGTTTATTATGTTCTGAGAAAGATCTATATTGATCTCTAGTTTTATTAGTCATTTTCTCACAGAAGGGGAAATTATATTGCTAAGAGACCAAATTTAGAGCTGTTAATGATATTAGCCTGTCAATGCATGGAGTAGTCGATCGAAATGAGACAGTTCTGGGTAGATCTGAAGGTTTGACTTATTATTTGGAGTTAAGCTGATCAACATGATTGCTTCATCTTCCTATGAATCCCACATTATTAATGAATTAAAGTTTGATGGGCTAGAGATTCTTGCAAAATAAAGACTTTGACATGATACAAAATATTGTACACGCGCAGTTACTTGTGAAATAATCTCTTCTTTACCATGACATCTTTGATAATCTATACTTTTATCAGTAATTTTTGGACTGTTTCTAAGAAAGTCTTTGGTTAGAATTTTTTTTTTTCCAAAAGAGAGACTTATAAACTATTTTGAAATTGCCATAGATTCTCTAGGAGATCTACCAATCTTGATTGTGCAGATCTCACAATGTGTGTTCAAAACAGATTTCTGATGTGAAATGATATGTTAAATTGCTTACAGTCACAAACGTGTTCATTGACACCATTCGGAGCTGATCTGTGCGGGGAAGAGAGAATAGCAGACAATATGACATGGAATTTTGTTGCTGGGTTGACTGTTGCTCGAGAGATACTGGAGAGTTACGGATGTGATGTCCGAGTTATCTCTCCAAGAAACACTGATGCAGTCCTTGGAGTAGGTGGAACTCGTGTTGAGATTTGGCTTCCCTTGTTCTCTGAGAGCTTAGCACAGGAGGCCTAAGAATTCCCCTTGCGTATAAATGGAGTAATAAATATATTTGTGCAGTCTCAACCTTCTCAACCTTGCATCAGACTGTTGCATGGTTATATTTATGCATCAGATTTGAGTTGTAGAAATGGTGTACATTATTCCCATTTTTCTTTGTATATATGATACATTATCTTTTTGATGTAGCTTAGTGGAAGGTGAACCTTACTTCGCAAGATGTTTACGCCGAGGGTGCACATTACTTCACAAGATTTTCACTGGGTGTATTTGGATTGAGTCATTTGTAATCCAAAGATTTTGAGATTCGTAATTTTTTGAATTTTAAGTCTAATTGATTTGAAATACGTTGTTGTTTGAATGTATTATGTATTTCTAAAAGTATTTAGGTTTCTAATTCATTGTTTGATAAAAATTCATTGGGTGAGTTTTGGGTGAGACCGTCTGATGGATCTTCATACGTGAGACGGATAATTTTCTACCCACTAACATAATTAAAAAACCGGTAATTAAATTTTTGAATACCAAGCGCTCAATGCATTCCACCTCAAGAATTCCAGGTAAATCTTGTCTGCGTCTCTTTCTCATTTTTTTATTATTTTTTATCTCATCACATTTTTTTTTCTTTAATTACTTTTTTCCGTGAACTTTTATTTTTAATTATTTAAATACTGTCTATTATTATTTTAAATGCACATTTTTAAAAGAAACATTTATGTTGAAAGTTTTAGTTAATAAGATATTATCATTTTTTATTAAAAGTTTTATTAATTATTTTTTTTATTATACAAAATATTTATGAAGTAATTCACTTGTATGGTTATTACTTTTTTATTAACTAGATATCACTTCTTATAAAAATGTCATCACCTTTTTTTGTCTATAATGATTACATGTTCAATTGACTATTATTATTTTCTTTTGATCGAATATTACTTTTTTATTAAATTTTTTTTTAATCTATTCTATAGATTGTTCATTAAGTAATTTAACTATTTTTTGTTTATCATGCATTACTTTTAATAAAAAAAAATTGATAACACATTTTATTCAACCTACAAATTTTAATTGAATTACAACTTTTTCTTATTAGATAATACTAAATATTATCACTTTTTATCTTTTTACTAAAGGTTTAGAGAGCGACTACCCCACAACCGGTCCTACCAAAATTTTGGTAGAGCCGGATCCTACAACAAAATGGGTTAAAATCGCTGATAAACAGCCTTCCTACCTGGATGCAACAGAAGAAAATTGCGCGGATAAATTTCGATGTTTGCTTTCGCTGTTTGCTTAAAATTTCGCGCATGTTATCTGAATCTCTAAATCACATTTCAAGCCCTAAATTAGCGACATGGAGAACCAACAAGAAGATGGCAGACAGGAGGATAATACACATCAATGACCGCTGCGAATTCGAGGTCTTTCATAACGTGGAGCAGCGAGACGACGAACAGAGTCCAGTTGTTGCGAACAGAGGTTACGAACCAGAAGAAGATTTCAGAGATTTTACTGAATTCAATTCAGGTTTGTATATTTTTTCCATCAATTTCCATGAGATTAAATGTTAAATTTAGTCAATTTCTTCATCAATTTTGTTAAATTCGTAGGAATAATTGAAGAAGAAACATTTGTAGTCAACAACAATGCATCAAATGGAGGTTAGAAAATTCTAGAAAACATGGTATCATATACTACGTGATTACATAAACTTTCCATTTATTGATTTAACTCATTCATCAAATAAAAATTCATGTGTTGTTTTACACTATTATGGTGGTGTTTTGTTTTAAAATTTTCTTATTCCTTATGTTGAATTTGTTATGTTGCTTAGTATGGTCGTGTTGTGATTTAGAAATTTCTTATTCGTTTGTTAATAAGGTGATGTTCAGTTATTGTCGTATTCTGGTTTAAAATTTTCATATTTCTTATTGTACATCTTATATAAATACAGAACTACATTTCAGTCATTTAAGAATAGGAGTAACCTAGTTACAAAACTGGAGTGATCCAATTTCTACGAAAAAGTAACCTAAGTTTACTTGCAGATTGCATACAATTATGTTCTGATATTTTCTGATTAACAGTTGGTATAGATAATTTGTAAACCTATCAATATTAATTCTTATTTGTCTATGAAATTACTTATTCAACTAGCATTCACTCAGTATGAAAAAATTAATAAAGTCTTACTCTTTATTAAACATTAAATGCAGAACATGATGAAATAAGTGGAAGTCTACTAGGTATGACAACAGATACAGTGGATGAGATGTATGATTTATATTGTAAGCATGCTAGATTAGTTGGATTTAGTGCACGTAAAGGGACTACAAGACGTTCTTGCAAAGGACATCCAATAGCAAAGAACTATATGTGTTCATGTGAAGGAATAAGACGACAAAAGAAAACTGCCAAAAAAATAAAGTTAGTGTTACAAGAACATATTGCAAGGCATTAATAACAGTGAAAATAAATGAATTTGGAGCTTGTGTAGTTATTAAACATAACACAGAGCACAATCATGAGCTAACAAGAAAGGAATGGGGTCACCTACACCATTCAGAAAGAAAATAACTACAGAAATTGCAGCAGTGATCGAGCATATTTTAGATTCAGGAATGGGAGCATCAAGATCTTATCACTACATGCTCAATGAAGCAGGTGGTCAGGAAAAAATATGTCATACTATGAAAGACCACAAAAACTTTGTTGATGGTTTGAAGAGAAAGAATATTGAAGGAGGAGATGCACAAACATTGCTCAACAAATTGAAAGAGGAAAATTATCAAAATCCAGACTTCTATTATAATTTCGTGCTAGATGAACAGTGAAGATTGGCTTGCATTTTTTGGAGAGACCCAATAATGAAGGAAGATTACTTTTTATATGGAGATGTGTTTGTTTTTTATACAATCTACAGAACTAATAAATATGATCTCATATGTGCACCTTTTGTGGGAGTGAACAATCATAGGAAAAACGTCATGTTTGGGTGTGCTTTTATATTAGATGAGAGAGCAGTTACCTTTGAGTGGCTGTTTAAAGAATTCAGAAAATCAATGGAAGACAAATATCCAGTAACAATCATCACTGATCAGGACCATGCAATTGCTTCTACAATACCAAAGGTAATATGATTAGAAAACTCATTTATTAATATTAAAATTCATTGAGTAGTCTACATTACATTATAGAGTAATCTATGTTTCTACAAATAAGTAACCCTAATATTTCTATATTTGCAGATATTTCCAGAAATCAGATACAGATTATGTTTGTGGCACATAGATGAAAAGGCTACAGGTAAATTTGGAAAAATAAAAGGTAACCATGATTTTCTGGAACATTTCAATAGATGTTTGTTAGAATGTGTTGATGAAGAAGACTTTGAATTGTGTTGGGATAGTATGATCAAAAAATATAATTTACAAACTCACACATGGTTAATGAAAATGTATGGTGTGAAGGAAAAGTGGTGCACATCATTGAATAAAAACTACTTCTCTGCTGGTATGTTGTCATCACAACGAAGTGAGAGTACAAATAATGCAATAGGGTTCAATACAAGAAAAGACACTAACTTGACAGAATTTTCCAGAATCTTCAATGATGTAGTCAAGAATTGGAGGAATAATGAAGTGTTGGATGAATTTAATGGGACAAGAACAGAAGCTCATACTTTCTTGGAAAAAAAGGCTTGATAAAACATGTTGCAGAAGTTTACACACAGTCAGTTTTCAGAGAATTTGAAAAGGAGTTCTTAAAATATGTAAATGTTACCACTAAAGTGTGTGCATTTGAAAACTGCACTATAGCATATGATGTTGGTGAGACTGAAGATGGTAAGCTTATGAGAGTTGTTTTTGATACACATTTGAAGCTCATACAGTGCACTTGCAAGAAATTTGAAGAAATGGGTCTCTTATGCCACCGCAGTTTGAATGTTCTACTCATGAACTCAGTGAAGCTAATTCCTGAGTCTTATATAATGAAAAGATGGACAAAACTTGTAAAAGTTGATGTGTGGGATATAATTAAAAAGGAACTTCCAATAATAGACAAAGATAAAGTTATACCATGGAGGCATCAAATGACTCTAAGTATTATACTTTGGTCTTGTTATGTTAAGATAATCAATAAGCAAGGGAGGCACTTGAAGAATCTTATACAAGAGATTTGAAGAAAATAAAAACAGTTGTAAGGATTGATGAAGAATATGCAGATACAACAGAATTCACATCATCCACAGCTGTTTTGGATCCTGCACGAGCAAAGACAAAGGGAAGAAACAAGAGAATAAAGAGTGGTCTATAAAGTTCAAAAGGACAAAATAAGAGTAGCACAAGTGGAATAAAAATAAGAAATAAACATTTGATTTAGTATTCTTTCGTAATGTTCAAAACAAAAATAAACACTTGATATATATTTTACATATTTGATTATAAGCATTTTACCTGGGCATTGAAGATTTATATAATTTTTATAATTTTGGTAGCAGTGATCACCTTCTGTACTTATTACACATATTCACAAAACATAGCCTCTGTCATTGAGGAAGAAGTAACCTAGTTCATTTAAAAGAGTACTCCAATTAAGTCGAAAGAGTAATCTAAATTTGACTATAAGCATTTAACTGTTGTAGCATATATCACTTTTTGTACTTTTTACAAATGTATCCCTTTTGTGCTTCTTACACATATCCCAGAGCCATAGTTTGTAACAGTTTGTGATTTTCATAGCAAGGATCAACTTTTGTACCTTTTACATATATCCGTAATCATAGTTTGTGTCATTTGAAAAAAGAATGAGCTACTTAATAAAAAAAAAATAATCCTGATAATTCAAATGAGTAATCTAGAGTTACTTTCAGATCACATGAATTATTACCACTATTCCTGATCAACATTCAGTTTAAATAAATAGTAGTTGAAATAAAAAATAATTCACTACAATATTACAATAAAAAAGACTAATCCAATTATATATCAAATTAGATAGATGTTTAATGGATCACTTTTCATACCTTGATAAAACTATGTATAATCTGGGGATTTAATAAATGTAAATTAATTGTGTTATATCTCATAACAACACCTGTTTGAATTAGTTTATTACAATATAAGCTATCAAACAAGTTACCAATATCTACAACAATCTATAATAATCCAAATGAGAAATCATTTAAATTTCACAGAAATCAAACATGAACTTCAGAATACAAAGACTAAATTTATAAAATCAAAGATCAAACAGTAATCCTACAATTCACAAATCAATGAATCAAAATGAGATTACTTCTAGTGCTGTTCAAACAGTCTATCTAACAGTAATCAAAATTCATTTACTTGACAACAATACTTAGAGTACCTACATATCAGTTAACACAAAAATAACTATAATAATCAGAATCAAATCCAATTAACTATTACAGAGAAAGTTTCTTAGGAATTCTTTTCCTCTTTCCTAATGCATGTTCATTTAAACTCTTCAATTTTTCCCCAGCCAATATCTTTTTCTCCATTTTCTTTTGCATTAAGTCTTCCTTCTTGCGTTTGGAGATGTTCTTGATCAAATCTGACTTTTTCTTGTAGAGTTTCTTTGTTTCATTAATGACAAAATCCCTCAGCTCATTAAAGTTTGATAATACTATACTTGTACAAATTTCACCACGCAATCTCAACCTTTTGCCAGCCTACAAAATAGAGTAGGGAATAATCAAAATGACCAATCAACTGAGATGCAATTATCAAATTGCAAAATAATACACTTAAGATTCAATTATCAAAATACAATAATCAAAGATGGAATATGCAATTATCAAGGCCCATGCCATGTATAGGTCATTAAAATATCCACATCTTTGATAAATAATGAAGGGAACTATATCCTGAATAAATATACCTTGTTCAAATTCGATTCTGTATAAGGAAATCCATCAAAGTGCTTGATATGATGCATGGCATAAATACCACAATCATTATCAACTCTTGATGTAGTCCATTTAAAATTAATTGGCTCATCCACGTAGTTAACCATCTCAGCAGCTTTTGGATGATTTATATCAGCCAAATACTGAATCATCATTTGTGCCTAAAAAAATAAAATGCATTAGATTAAAAAACTTTAAAATGTTAAATTTAAAAAAATAAAAATATATCAATTTTATGTTACCAGGAACGTGCTGACTGATAATAGTATTATTTTTCAGGATCACACCACTTCTTATTATCCAAGTATTGGATTTTGGAGTCCACCAGATTGATGACTATGACATTGAAGTAGTGCTCCAAACACATTGACAAAAAATCTATATAAAAAATAACATTGAAAAATGTTAAGCAATTTTATTAAATAAAGATTGTAAAACTTCAACAAATATAAAGAGTAATCACAGTAATAATAGGAAACCAAAAGTTCTACTGGAGTAACCACAATTAACTCTGAAGAGTAACCACATGATTACTTAAAGAGTAACCGTATCAGCAAAAAGAATATCAGATATTTAAAATAAGAATATATCATACCAATTCAGCACTTAATAACATGTCTTTGAAAGACTCCAGCCATAAATCCCAGCATATTTTAAAATTCTCGTAATTGGTTGTAGGAACATCTGATTCAATTATTTCTTGAAGCAAATACTACAAAAAAAAATAAGAATTTATAAATAAACTGAATTAATTTATTTAAAAAGTTTAAACAATTAAAAAAAAGAAATACTTACACTATGATCAATGTTAAAAATAAATATCTGTCTATGACTAACATGCCCCGACTCAGCGTTCACCTCAAGAATCCAAGCAGAAAAGATTGTATCATATATTTGATAATTTCGTTTCATGGATAGAATGTCATCTTGTTGGATAAAATGGAACAAACCCCTTCGATAATAACCCTTCCTGATTGAATTATAAAACATAAAAAAATGTTAATAAATAGACAAAATTATATTTAGAAAAAGATATTTATAAAGAAAAAATGCACTTACTGATCCGTTGAAACTTCAGCATCATAGAAAATATAGTCCAAAACCTTCTTATACTCCTTCTCCATGCCTTCAAAAACCTTTTGTGTTGGTTTATGAATTTTGAAATATAACCAACATCTTCAACCATGTTATTCAGATTGTTAATTGAAGATCTCTGAGGTCTTGTTCTCTGAATTGAATATCTTGCTTCACTTAATTCTTGAGGAGACACATCATCATCTTCGTCCAATTCAACATCTTCAGAGTTAAAATACTATTTTTCAGCCTCAAAATAATCTTCCTCTGGATCAGAAGGGATGGGTGGAGACGGGGTAAATTTATAACTAGGCATTTCTGCAGCTAGATTTTTGGTTGCTTTGAAGTGCTTAATAATATCATTAATATATTTCAACACCTTTTCATCACAAAAGAATTTTTGGGAATCAGATTCCTTGGGAATGAAACTCTGATTATCCTTAAACTTTTGAGCAAGTTCGGAAACTTTGGCAAGCTTTGATTGATATTACTTCAAGAAACTATCTGCATCATGCTTAAGACTATTCAACAAACTGCATATTTCCTGAATAAAAAAATAAAACCAACAGATTATTTCCTATATTCCCATAAAGTCAAATTTAAATTTTAAATAGTAACCCAAGACATATAAAAGAGTAATTGTATTGATATATAAGAGTACCCTGTCTAAAACTAATTAAAGAAATGCATTATATAATACCTTGGTCTGTACGTCATCTAAAACAGGATCTGAACTGGTAAGGTCAACAGTTTTGACAACTCCATTTGCAGATAGAGGATATCTATCACTCAATTTTCCGAGATCAAATTTACCGGCTTCCATTTCTTCCTTCTTCCTTGAAAGCAGTTTAATATCTGTCCAATTCAGTATAAGAGGAATGGATACAGGTTCTGGTATTTCCCTCCAAATCATACGATGAAAATATATGATTTATAATAAAAGAATACATCCCCCAATGCATGTACTAGATCTTAGCTTAAACTTTGAAATAGAAGAGCACAACTCATCCAAAATAAACTTGCACCAATCAAGTTTGGGAATCATACTCACATCTTCTAATGATTTAGCAACCCGACTCTTAATAGACATATTGACAGCAGATGCAAAAAAAAACTTACAACATATAACACAAATATTCTTTTAAAATCCACACCTCCATCCTTAAACTTGTTCAAAAGAAGAACAACCAAACAACCACAATGCATTTTGGACTTTATATCATATTCGCCTTTAATGAAATCGAGAAACTCTGACCCTTCAAGATTTGTAAACATTGTCACATTCATACCATCATTCCTTGGCAGCTTAAAAACATCATAGACATCATCAGGAGTAACACAGAAGCTCTGATAATTATCCACGTTTAACATTCTACTACCACTATTGAAGTTATCAACCAACCATGACATGAGATCTACATTAACACATTTATCAACTTTTAACTCCAATAAGGTACCAAACCCAAGTTCCTTGATATCAGACTTGTGCTTATCATTGAAATTCCGCACAACAGTGTTAAGGCCATTAGGCCTGCAATGACTAAATAATCCACTGGACAAAAAAATAAAAAAATTATAAGCATAATATATCAATTGACAAAACACTGAAATCAAAAAATAAAATAAAAAAGTATAATTATTTTTCCCTAAGTCTGTAGTCAACTCGCTTTGCTTTCTTCTTATCACTGTAATAAATATAACAATAATGATTTAAAGTGTTCATCGTAAATAATGTAAATAGTCAACTATGAATAGAATTATAATACCTCTTATTGTTGGTTGTAGAAGTCGATACTCCCTTTTTAGATCTCTTAGTAACAGGCTTTGTTGGTTTAGACTTTCTAAAAGGAATTTCTCTACAATATAAATAAAAATAAACACAAAAAAACAAACAAAAAGAACATTACAGAAAAAAAAAAAAAGGATACAATATATTGAAATTTAAATACCTCAAGGGGATCTCATCTGAAACAAAATCATCATCATCATCAACAAGACTGCAAGCAATAATACAAAATAATTTAAATAAAGGAATTTCAAATCAAAAAATGAATAAAAAACATACTTAGTAACCTAAGTCATTGAAAATAGTAACCTCATATATAGAACAGAGTAACCTTTGAAAACAGGAACATAGAAACATTACCTCCTATTTCTGATATTATGAGTTGATTTTTTTCTTTTCTCAGCCCTTCCATCAGGCTTGGATATTTTAGATCCCCTAGTAACAGGCTTGGATGATTTCGATCTTCTAATAGGAATTTCACTGCAATATAAATATAACTAAACATAAAAAAAACAAAAAGAATATTATAAAAAAAGAAAATTGGATACAAAGTATTGAAATTTAAATACCTCAAGGGGATATCATCTGAAACAAAATCATCATCATCATCAACAAGACTGCATTAAATAATACAAAATAATTTAAATAAAGTAATTTCACATAAGAAAATGAATGAAAAACATACTTAGTAACCTAAATCATTGAATAGGGCAACCTCATATATTGGAAAGAGTAGCCATGGAAACTAGGAAGATAGAAACATTACCTCCTATTTCTAATATTAGGAGTTGATTTTTTGCTATTCTCTTCCCTCCCATCAGGCTTGGATATTTTAGATCTCCTAGTAACAGGCTTGGATGGTTTCGATCTTATAATAGGAATTTCGCTGCAATATAGATATAACTGAACATAATAAGAGATCAAACAAATTGGCTATACAAAAAAAGACTACAATGTATTCAAAATTTACATACCTTATAGGGGTCTCATCATCAATAAGACTGCAAGCAATGATAAAAAATAAATATCAAAACAAAGAATATCACATAAAACAAATTTAATTTACTTCAAGTTTAATACAAAATAATTTCAAATCCATCTACTTCTTTCCATTACCAAAATAATAGAAAAATGAAAACTAGAAGTTGATAACCAAACATCACAAAACATGGACAAAATGTAAACAAATAAAAACTATAAACAGTAATGTAAAATCTAGTTCATAATAAACAAATTCAACAAAAAGAGTAACCCATTAAACAGTAAATAGTAAATAGGATCAAATTAGATATCATAAAAATGAATCAAACTATACAGAGTAACCTAAATTATAAAATAGAGTAATCTCATATATAGGAAAGAATAACATTCGAAACTAGAAACACAAAAATGATACCTACTATCTCTGAGATTAGGAGTTGTTGTTTTTTTCCTTTTCTCTGCCATTCCAGAAGGCTTGTTTTTGGATATACTGCTACAATTTCAAAAAGAATAAATAAGAGCACAGCAATACAAATACATATAAAGAAAAAAAGTCCAATGAATCAAACCTTTATTTATCATTCCTTAACTTTGACCTCCTCTCATGAATAATAGGTATTACAGTTTCAGTATGTCCAATTTCACTACAAATTCAACAAGAACAAAACATTAATATAAGAGTATATCAACATAATAGAGTATAATGAATCAAACCTTTGATTCCTATCATTTTTTAACTTTGACCTCCTCTCATCACTATCGGGGATTGCAGTTTCAGTGCGTCCAATTTCACTACAAATTCAATAAGAAATAAAATTAATATAAAAGTATATCAAAATAATAGAGTCTAATCAATCAAAACTTTGATGTCTATCATTCTTTAACTTAGACCTCCTCTCATCACTATTGGGGATTGCAGTTTTAGTACGTCCAATTTCACTGCAAATTCAACAAGAAATAAAATTAATATAAGAGTATATCAAAATAATAGATTCTAATCAATCAAACCTTTGATTCCTATCATTCTTTAACTTTGACCTCCTCTTATCACTATCGGGGATTGCAGTTTCAGTGCGTCCAATTTCACTACAATGTCAAAAAGAACAAAAAGTAAATATAAGAGTATAACAACATAAGAGATTCTAATCAATCAAACCTTTGATTCCTATCATTCCTTAACTTCGAACCCCTCTCATCACTGTCCAGAACTACAGTTTCATTCTGCCCAATTTCACTACAATTCCAAAAAAGAACAACAAATAAATATAACAATATAACAAAATAAGAGATTCAAATCAATCAAACCTTCGATTCATATCATTCCTTAAGTTTGAATTCCTCTCATCACTATCAGGAATGACCGTCTCAGTCTGACCAATTTCACTACAATATAACAGTACAACAGAAAAGAAACAAATCAAAACAACAAAATAATAACAATGTATCTCATTTAAAAAACAAACATGTACCTATCCTCATTTACTGTAATAGGACTTCTTTGTCGTTTCAGTCTCCTTGCATAAAATCTTGGTGAAGTTTCAGCACCAGAATCCATTGATTTCTGTGCAAGTTTATCATCATACAATACAAGAGAATTACAGCCATGATCTGTTCCTTATTGTTTTCTTTTATCACCCACTCTGTTTTGATTTTTCTCCATCAACTTCTCTTGTAAAATTTTAGAAGTTTTAGAACGAGTTTGAATTATATGTCTATATTTTTTATGAAACATAGGACCTTGTCCAGGAAGAACACACTGTTTTCTACCCATTATAAAATTACCTCAATAAACCTACAACGAAAATCCAAGTAATTAATATATAAAAAATTGTGCATGCAATGAATGAAAGACAATTTAAAAACAAGAGTTCTATATACTTAACCTAGTGCAAATTGCTGACTATTATCCAATTGCTTAAAAAAAGGATACCTGATATTATATAAACAAAAAAAATCATATGAACACAAGAAAAACAAAATTCCAGTATATATGAAAACACGACGACATCGAAAATATTGGCTAAAAAATACATTTACCATCAAAATTCCAGAACTGAAATTAACAATTTGTAGCACCGATTGTCAAAAATTAAGGATGAGAAACTGTAGAATAAGTTTAAAAGAGAAATAAAAATCAGTAGAAAATACATTACAAAAATAAAAACTCGTTCGGCGATTAACAAAAATGAACAGTATCAAAGGGGCGCCGATGACCAAAAGCAGGAACACGAGAATCGACATTGGAAAATGAGCTACAAACGGAGAAGACGAGAAGAGATTTCGCGAACCGACATTGGAAGAAGCGCGCAAACCTAGAACGACGATGAGCAGATGAGAAAGCCCTCTGACCTTTTTTTGTTTCAAAATATCAAACGGTAATGTGATATGGGCTTGGGTCAAACAGTAACGGGCTGATCCAGATATCCAAAAAATAAGAAAATGGGCTGATGGGTCCGGTTGTACAATTTTAAAAGAAAAAATATGTCCTATGCTAGTCATTGCCAAAGGTTTATCAGTTTAATTAAAATTTTATCACTTTTTTTTTATAATTAAGAATAATTTATTATTAAAAATATAATGACTTTTCATTTCTTCAATAGATTACTCATGCATTAAATCAAATAGTTTAATTAGAAAGTTATCACTTTTTCATAATCAATAATAATTTATTATTAAAAATATAATTACTTTTTATTTTTTAATAGAATATTCTTGCATTAAATTATTTCAATAAATGGTTATCATTTTTCCTTAACTAAATATCACTTTTATTAAAAGTATTATTACTTTTTATTTGTTCTATGAATTGTTTATTAAATAATTTAATTGAGCAGCTACCATTTTTTATTGAATGTGTATCACTTTTTATAAGAAAAAATAGGAGCAGTCCTATGTGAGATCATCTCACGGTTAGATTATTTTACGCTTTCGTAATTAATTATTATTTTTATTAAATATCAATTTTATATTTAAATATCAATTTTATATTTAAATTAGTTCAAATAACTCTATATTCTATTAATTAAATATCAATTTTATATTTAAATATTATCATTTTTTATACGTCTCACACAAATCTTTGCTCATAAGTTATTAGTATCACTTTTTATTGAATACCTAAATTGTTAATGAAAAACACTTTTCCTCAATAGACAATCACTTCTCATTCAAATTATTTAATTTTAAAATTATTATCACTTTTTGTAATTTTTCACTTTCTTAATAAAATAGTTTTTCCCATCTAATAGTTGGTGGGTAGGTCTTGCGTGAGACCGTCTTACGTGAAACCATTCTATACTTTTTAAAATAGATATCACTTTTACTATAAAATGTTATCACTTTTATTATAAAATGTTATCACTTTCGTTATAAAATGTTATCACTTTTCTTTTATATTATAAACTAGTAATTCTCCCATGCGATGCACGGAAATGAAAATGATCCTTTCATTTTAAATTCATCATCACGTTTATTGTTTGCATGAATATTAATAAAAATTATTTTTTAACTTATTTTTGGGGTAGTTTGGTATTTTTAGGTAATAAATAAATGACAGAGTATGTTATGTAGATTATAAAGGTTACGACAAATTTGAAATTAAAATTAGGTAAAGGGATATTAGTTAATTATTTTTTTTCTTTTTATAGAAGTATGAAGTTGAAATTGAGACGGATTAAAACGGAAAGTGTAAAATTAAAATTAAAACGGAGAAAAATGCAATTTTATTTTATTTTATTTCAATTTATGCGTAAATTTGATTTAAAGTAGATACATAAATTTCAATTTTGGCATAACATAACAAAAAGATCAAGAGTGTAATTCTTTATAAATAAAATTGATTCTCTTTTTACAATAAAAAAATGGAAAAAACGTGAGTGTTTACGTCTATATAGTAGATACCAAGGCAAGTAAAGAAAAAAGAGTTTGAGGCGCTCAAATTTTCGGAAACCCTAGGGCCGAAAATTCTCTCTCGTTTCTTCTCACGCAAGAAAGGATCGCAGTTGACGGCGCCCATCGCCGCCAACGCTCCGGTTGATCTCGCTGCCCCCCATAGCAGCGGTAGAGAGTCCTCAATCGTTCATGATATCCGCCTAAGTTTCTTCTCCGATGGGAAAGGAAGGAAGGAAACATAGGAGCAGGACACCGTCCAAGGCGCCGACGGATTGTCATGTGGTTGACGACTCGTTCAAATCGGTTAAAGACAGAACTAAGGAAATCGAGAGGAAGAAACTTGTCAAGGAAGCAATCTTGGCCGACAATCCAACCCTTGAGACGAGCCCTACCCTAGCGCGCTCGATCAGGGCTGATCGCCAAGAGATGGATACGGAGGAACCATCTCACGCCGGCTCTCTTGGTGCGCCGGAGACCACTGAAGGGGCTGACTCGGACAGCCCCACGCGCGGCCTTGTGGATGAGCGCATGGAGGGAACTGGGCCGGAAGACCCCATGGATCGTAGCCCTAGCCCACTAAAAAGGTTGCCGCGGATGGGAGGGAGAGCACTACGCCCGGCGTCCGGCACAGGCTGTATGACTCCTCTCCATCGCGAGCCAATACTCAGCAACCCGATGACGAGACTCGCCAGCCTGGCGCGCTGCTCGAGTCGGGAGTTGGATCTCAGCCGCCTGGCACAACGCCCACGTCGGGAGACAGGCAGCCGGCGGGTAACCAGGGTAATCAGCGCAAAGCCAATAGCGGTGCGGGAAAAGGGTCTACTCCCAAAGAACCTATTGATTACTCGAAGTTTGTGAACAAGAATAACATTAATCCGGATAGGAAACTTGAGTACATCGCACCCTGCGATGGAATTGCCTATCTAGACCCGAAGGATGACTCCGAGGAGTGGAAACACACGCTTGTTGGGTACTTTTCTGGACGATTTCCAGGTATGAAGGCTCTTCACAGAATATGCAGCTGTTGGAACGTTAAGTACACGATTATTATGCATCAATCCGGATGGATCATATTCCGGCTATGTTCGGAAGAGGATGTGCGCAAAGTGTTGGACAAGGCTCCCCACTCTATTTGGGAGAGGTATCTAATGCTGGAAAGGCTTCCACGAGCCTTCCAGTTTGATGACAGGGAGATTTCCCACGTCCCGGTGTGGATCCGTCTGCCTTCGTTTCCATTGGAGTTATGGTCAAAAAATCACATTAGTAAGGTTGCTTCGCTCGTTGGAAGGCCTATCATGGTAGATGAAACTTCGGTTAAGACTGATAGGGTTTCCTTTGTTTGTGTTCGTGTAGATATTGATGTATCGCAGGAATTGCCAAGTGAGGTCACCTTCAATTATCGTGGGGCCAATTTCTCACAAACTGTACTGTATGAGCGCCTCCCGGCGTATTGTACATCGTGCAGGAAATTTGGTCACATGGTGGGAGATTGTGATGCTCAGGAACAGGCTGCTAAGAAACCGGAGAGTGTGGTTGCGAAACCCGTGAATGCTCCATCTGGGGTGGATGAGGAGGGATTCCAGGTTATCCTCCATAAAAAGAAAAATAGAAGCAGGAGTAAGAAGAAGCAAGCCAATCCTCCTCCTGAACCGAGTATGGAAGTAACTTATTATGGTAAATATCAGATACTCGATCCGCTTGACCCGGATGATTCAAGGATACAGAGACGTGATGGGAAGCAACCTGCCCGTGTGAACACTAAAAAGACATGGGCATCGGATGCGGAGGAATCTGGCGAGGAGGCGGTAAACCGTTCAGGGCGCTCCCCTCCTCCAGGGGGATTGCCGAGAGTTGATGGTGGACGCCGGGGGTCTGGAATTACCATCCAGGAACCAACGGCGCAAGGATATGGGGATGGACGAAGCGGGGGGCAACCCCCAGGAGCTAGTCAATGAAGGTCCTCACATGGAATGTGCGAGGGCTAGCTGCCCCTCGATCACAGCGAGCTGCTCGCAGGTTAGTGAGGAATACGGGTGCGTGTGTTGTCGGTTTTCTTGAAACTAAATTATCTGTAGATAATGTAGTTGGCATTGTGGGTAGAATAGTTCCGGGATGGAATATTGCTTATAATTTTGATCTTGTGTCTGGGGGGCGTATAATTGTTGGGTGGAATTCGTCTTTGGTTACTTTCAGTTCTATTGTGCTCCATGAGCAGTGTATATCTGGTATGGCTCGTTGTTTGATTTCTAGACAGGAGTTCTATATCAGTATTGTGTACGCCGTTAACGGCGTCGTCGACAGGCGTCGACTATGGCATCACCTCTCCTCGGCTGGTCTGGCAGTTACTTCTCCCTGGATGCTCCTCGGAGATTTTAACTGTGTCAGGCGACCGGAGGAACGTTCTGAAATTACAGTTTCACATAGAAATTGTTTGAGAGTTACCTTTGAGGAGTTTTGTGTTGAGCTGGGGCTGGATGATGCCACGTCCAAGGGGTGCTTCTTCACTTGGACTGATGGCAAACGATGGAGTCGTATCGACAGAGTGTTGGTTAATGGAGCTTGGACCTTAAATTCAGGGATTGTTAAATCGGAGTTCCTTCCTATGGGAGCCACTTCGGATCACTGTCCAGCGCTGGCCACTGTGTTTCACGCTGAAGTATCGAAAGGGCGACCTTTTAGATACGTGAACATGTGGAAGACCAGTGAGGATTTCTTGGATGTTGTACGTGAAATATGGGATACTTATGTGGATGGAAATCAGCAGTTCAGCGTTTGCCGGAGACTGAAACTTCTCAAGCCAAAACTACGTCTACTTGGCAAGAGAAATTTTAGTCATATAGCTGAAAGGGCTGAACGTGCTAGAACAGAACTCGACATGCTACAGATGGAAAGCCATGCTGAACCGGGTAATGTTGAGAGATGGGACCCGGTTCGTGAGGCGGCGAAGAAGGTTGACTTCCTTTGTCACGCTGAGCACCTTTTCTTCTCACAGATGGCCCGTGGGGAGTATTTGCTGAATCAGGATAAACCTACTAAGGTTTTCTATAAGATGATTAAGTCCTACGGTGTCAGAAATGTGATTCCATCCCTGCTACGGAATCCGGGCATACTTCCTCCCGGGATGAAGTCGCAAGGGAGTTTCTCACGTTCTATAAGGGACTACTGGGAACGGCAGTTGAGTGTGAGGGCATTGATGAGGATGTATTTCAGTGGGGAACTCTGTTGACCGATCAGCAGGCTGAGGATCTCGAATCTCCGGTCACAGCCGAGGAGATAAAGAATGTTGTGTGGAGCATGAATGGAGATAAAGCACCAGGCCCGGATGGGTACACGGCTGCCTTCTTCCGGGATGCATGGGACGTAGTAGGCTCGGATGTTGTGGCAGCAGTTCAGGAATTCTTTAATTCTGGGCGGCTGCTGCGACAGATGAACTCTATGTTTATTACACTCATCCCGAAGGGTGCTCACGATCCCACCGTGAGGGATTTCCGGCCTATCTCGTGCTGCAATGTACTCTATAAAATCATCTATCGAGTCATTGCGCGCCGGATGACGGACATCATGGATGGGTTGGTTGCTGAAAATCACTTCGGGTTCGTGAAGAATCGAAGGATGCGGGATTGTGTCATGCTGGCGCAGGAAATAGTTAAGAACTATGGATGGGCAAAGGATCGCTTGGCTAGGAGGATGGCGATCAAAGTAGATATTAAAAAGGCTTATGACTCGGTGGATTGGGAATTCCTACGTGGAGTGCTCACGGGATTGAGATTTCCACAGCGGATGATTGGCTGGATCATGCAGTGTGTCACCACTGCCTCTTTTTCCATCCTGGTGGATGGGATCCCGGAAGGTTATTTTGAGGGCAAGAGGGGGCTGAGGCAGGGCGATCCCATGTCGTCACTGCTCTTTGTCCTCTGTATGGACTACTTCTCTCGACTCTTTCGGAGACTCACATCGAGGGAAAAATACAAATATCACTCGCGACAGTGTGCTAAGGTTGGTATTACTCATCTTGCATTTGCTGACGATTTGATCATTTTCGCCTACGGCAATCGCGCTTCTGCGGAAGTCGTAGCGAAGGCCCTCAACTCGTTTGCTCGAATGTCGGGATTGGAGGTTAGTGCGGAGAAATCCAATCTGTTTATGGCCGGTGTGCCGGAGGTTGAGGAGCAAAGTATCCGTGAGGTTCTTCCTTTCCAGGAAGGCATCTTCCCTGTGAGGTACTTGGGAGTGCCGCTGCAGGGCAAAAAACTCCGGGAGTCTGCCTTCGAACCTCTCATCGCCCAGGTTTCGAACTTGATCAGAGGTTGGTCTACACATATGCTCTCGTATGCTGGTAGACTGGAGCTTATCCGGTCAGTCTTATATGGTGTGATGAACTTCTGGATTTCCATGGTAAAGATTACAAAGGGAATAATTAACAGGGTAGAGCGTATGATCCGAAAATTCCTGTGGGGAACTGTGAGAGGACCAGTTCGGTGGGAGGAAGTAATTCTACCTAAGGAACAGGGTGGCCTGGGACTTAGGGGAATTGAACTCCTCAACGACGTTTCTCTTTGCGGTGTGTTGTGGGACGTGCATCTGGAGAAGAGGTCCCTGTGGATCAAATGGATTAATGCTATTTATCTTCAGAACTCTTCATGTTGGGATGTCGGGGTTAATATGAGAGCCTCGATAGTGTGGAAGGACATTCTGAGGGCGAGAGATAGAGTTCGAGCACGACTCGGGGGTGACCTGGTTACCTCCTTCACAGCGTGCTCTGAGATGGGGAAGCTTCGAGTAGGTAAATTGTATGGGGAAGTCGCTGACAGGGCGCCCGTGCAGTTTATCTATAAGAAGCTGTGGTCTCCTTGGGTGCCCCGAAAACATTCATTTCGAATGTGGATCGCCCTAAGGAACCGGTTGCTTACCATGGATAGATGGAGGCAGTATGATGGCTTGGTCGAGTGTGTCTTGTGCGTGGGATGCGGTGAGACTAGAGACCATTTGTTCTTTAGTTGCCCATTCTCGAAACGTGTGTGGGATCGAGTTCGAGGAGAAGTAGAATGGAAGAGACAGGTCACGACATTGAAGGCAGGCATCAAGTGGCTAAGCAGAGACAGAAGGGTGCACGTCAGGGAACGGAGGAGGTGGACGTTAGCTTTTTACGCCAGTGTCTTCCTTATTCGGAAGTCTCGGAATGAGGCCTTGTTCGAGGGCACTCGACCTTCCGTGGATGGAGTTGTTTATTCTATTATTATGCATGTAGTTAGATTTGAACATTTACTAGCTAAGTAGGCGTTTTTCATTACCGTTGTGCTCCGTTTGGAGTTGTAATTATGTTTTGTGACTTTGGCCTCGGCCTCCTCGTATTTTAATAATTAACATAGCATTCACAGTAGATACCAAGGCTAGAAAAAGTTGTACAATTTAGATATCATACAGATTAGTACATAACATTATATTTTTTATTTTTTCTTTAAAAAAATCTTACTAAAAAATCAATATTATTCATATTTCAAATAACATTTTTATTGGAAAATTAATATCTTTATAATGAATTAGAGTGTATAACTTTTAGAATAAAATATTATATTTTTGAAACATATTTAAGAATAAAGTATATTTAATAATATCTTATCTTATTACAATGTAATTAATTGTCCTTGAGACATTAAATTTTAAAATAAAAAAGAAAACGCTGAATGTAAGTTGCAGAATGTGATCACTCCATCAGTTCTTCCTGGTCACTGCACCTGCATTATTTTTACTCCCTCCGTCCTATCAGGAGGGTCTCTTTTTTTCATTTTGGGCTTTTCATCCAAGGGTCCTCTTTCCTTTTTTATGCATATGGGTCCCACACACACTTACTAATACAATTAAAATATAGGACCCACACTCCCACTAATACAACTACCCTTTATACATTAAATAATAATACTTCTTAATCCATGTGTCAAAAAACAAAACGCACCCTTTGAGCAGGATGGAGGGAGTAATTTTGAAGGATGTTAAAAAATTAATGACCAACATTTACCACAACTTGATGACATGCAATCATTCAAATTGGACTGTAGTTTAAGGAATTAATAATAATATCATAAAGATAAATAAATTCCTGCTTCCAAGCATAAACAGTTCAAATAACTCTATATTCTTCATCAGAAAAATCTCCATGTTTAATGTTGGGTCTGAGATAATTAGGCCACCTCAATCTACAACTCTTTCCACATCGTCTCAAACGCTTGAACATGGAAGCATTTTTAAGCATGTCTGGTATCACCATAAACCTGGCAAAATCTGAATTACTTTGTGACACCTTTCTATCCTGAAATACAGTCACAAAGTTCACTGACACAAATATTCAAGCAACACCCAATGTCCTAATCTATAACCATCTGAAAAAGAAGCATCTAAATCAAGAATATGAAAAATGCAGTATTAAGATTCAGTTTAATGTTAATCCCACTTCCATTTCCCAAAATCATTGTAGCCTGTATTAATGAGATGTGGTCTTCTCCTTACCTTAAAAGTTGTATTCTTCAGAAGTGTTAACATCAAATGGAGAAGAATATGGTGTGAAAATACCGAATACAGTGGCCACATTCAATATTTATTTGTATATCTATTCCGCTGCCTCCACGGGATGAGAGAATTATAAAAGTAAAATAGAAAAGAAAGAATAATAGCATGGAGGGAAACAAAAAAAAGAACAACATAATCCTTTTGCTTAAAAATAAAAGGGAGACTTTTTTTTTTATACAAATTTTACAGTTAAAAATTAATACCGATATTTTTTAAAAGAAGTTATTAAATATACCCAATTGTCACTTTTATGACTGTAACGCCCTTAATTAAAAACTATCAATTCTACTTGCTGGGTCACTCTCCTCCCCCCACCCCTTTCACCCCTCACCCACCTCACATATAGCTTTCTCTCACCTCAAACACTACCCTCCCCTCCCCCACCCCCACCCCCACCCCCACCCCTCCCCTTTCACCCGTCACTCAGTTCACATGTAAGTTTTCTCTCACCTCAAACACTACCCTCGCACCATCGATTTCTTATTTCACCATCAAATTTTTCTTCACATCCCAATATTTTTGAAATTCAAAAATTAAATTGAATCTGCAAAAATCTCGAAGCCCAACTATATTTTAGGATATTCAAATCATTACCCGTCGATTACAATGTGGTTCTTCCCGTCTGAGCTCTTCTATGTGACCTAGCTGGCCTCGAAGCTGTACATTCCCCAAGCTTTCACCCCTATTGAAACGATTCCGGTAGAAGCAGTTTGTGGAGTCCACTTGATTATTGAAGGCCCACTACATTCCGAAGTACAGATTCTTAACGAAATATTTTTCTGGACGACTCCCAAAAGATATTTCCCGATTTCACTGTATAGGTACGTTCTATTTTTGTTGCTCTACTGCATACCCGATTTCGACAGACTCCCAAAAGATAATACTAGTTTGCTTTTTGAATATGAAGATACTCTGTTTTACTGTTGTATAATTGAATATTATTTTTTACAACCATCTGATTTTGTAAATGTGACAATTTTTGCCACGAAAAATTAGATCTTGTTTGAATGAACTTAGTTTGAGCAGTAAATTATCATTGTAATTATGTTCATACTTTGATGGTTTTGTATTCATTTCATCTTTTGCAACTGATGGCTCTATATTGTTAACATTGATTCCTCATTCTTTTAGAGAAAAAGTTCGTTCTCTGCACCCAAAGGTTAATAAGAAATATTGTGTAGTTATATCCACTACATCAACGTTGCTAATACTATATTGTTATTGAATATGATAGCAAAATTGTTAGTTTTTGTTGGTAAACTTTCAGATTGTGGTGGAGACGTGGATAATACAAAACTGAACATGATTTACTAAATCATGACTTCAGTAAACTGCATTCTTCCTCAGATGTACACTGCATTTCTTGTATTTTTTTCGTTTCTCAATAGGGTTTTAGAGCAATTTAAAACTCCAGACGGATGTGTATTCATGTCAATTCCATGACTTGAATGCACTATAAGTCAATACCACACTGTTAACCATGCCCAATATTCCCATTATGCCTATCTTAATTTATTTGATCTCAATGATCTATAAGCATTCCAAAATCTTTATACTGATGTAAACACTCACATATTATGCCTTCGTTGTCTAATATGCATGGATTTTTTTGGGAAAAATACATTTTTGATTAAGCATTGTTGCAAAGGCCTAACTATATTGCATTGTTTGATGTATGCCATCTTAGTTGAATTAGAAATTATCCAACGTAGTTTAAACTTGAATATATTGATTGAATGTGCTTTACTTTTGAAGAGCTGGTTTGTTAATATTTTAATATAACGCTCTAGTGTGGAATTGGGTTTCAGAATCAATGTATGTCCAAAGTTTAGATTATTTATGTTGTTTGCATCAGGGTTTTTTAAATTGAATCCGCCATGGTAGCCTTTTCATTTTTTTTTTGAAAATTTTGTCACTACTCTAACTTTTTTAAAATATTTCATTTTAGTTGCTTAATGGGCAACCCCTTAGGATGTTTAGTATATTTTGTGAGATATATTATGTAATGGGTGATTGTTTACTTTCATTGGAAGTTAAATATGATGCACATATTCCATACGATTGATCACACACTTAATTGTTGTGGTGCATGTTTAATCAAATAAATTATTTGTTGTCTCCTGCTTAAGGTTTTCACCTATATGCATTACTTTGCAGAATATTTTGTCTATCAACTACTACATATTTGCAGGTTTTTTTTTTTAATTTATCATATTTTATTGGGTATGTTTTTGTAAATGTTAATTGTTATCCAGTGATGTGTAAGAATATGAATTGACTTATGGCTTTATGCGTGCATAAATTTATGAGATGGCCGACATATTTTATCACGATTGGACAGTCGTTGACGTCAGCTTTTGGATAATCTCAGCTACTTTCTACACAATTGATTTTGTTCATCTAGTCATACATTTGAATATGTCTATCTAAAATGTGAATCCTATTTTGTTGAAAGAACAAAATACAGAGTTTGGGGAATGAGTTCAATGATGCAATGTTGAATAAGGTGGAGCACTTCAGGGGTCTTCGGCATTATGTTCCAGGTGAACTACCAAATTAGTGTCTTAAACGCAAATAGAAGGATGTAGGACAATATTCGGGATTGAACACATCAACGATAGTCATTGGGTGTCGTATATCGTCCATCTTTTCCAGCTACGCATCATCGTTTATGATTCCAGTTACAGGGCGAACAAAAGAGGATATCTACATAGGTTTGAGCTCCTTTCTCGCATGTTGCCAAACGTTCTCGTTCAGTTTGAGTTGAGTACTGAGGATGACGCCAAGCGACCCTTCACGGTTGATCGGTATTCAAAGTGCCCCTAGCAGAGCATTGAGAATGATTGTGGCCAGTTGAGAATTATGTATTTTGATAGGCTTATCAGGCGGGGTGGATCGGTAAAAGCTGTTAACCCGTGCACGTGTCCAAGAACAAGATTACGTTGGTATGCGGAGCTATTTCGGGATGACTACATACGGCATTTTACTAGTTGAACATACTACAAATTCATTTCTTTAGGTTATTTTGAATACTCTTATGTGATACTATATCCGCCATGGTTTTAGTTTCAGTTGCCGCACTCTATAAAAGGGATACATTTGGTGAAAAGTTCATTCTTTAGTGATTTCCGACTCTGAATGACCCTTGTTATGTATTGTTAGTACTCTTTGTAGTATATTTGTATTCATTATGCATTAGTGAAGGAATTGAGTTGTGTATATTGCGAGTTCAGGGAAGAATCATGTTATCATACGTAATGATTTACAATAGTCATAATAGCTAATTCAATCAACTACTTGATTAATGTAAGCCCTTTTCTGGAACAAATGTTTACAAACTGTAAATATGTTATCTTGCAGGTGAGCATGCTGGTGAAAATGTAGGTGAACTTATCGGTCAACCTAATCATGCTTACAAATAACATCTTGAAAATTGTACACCAATAATGATAAATGTCTGCTTTAATAGTGTCCCCCATGAGGATTTGAACATTGAGAAAGCACTCAATGTTGGATTCAACTTTTAGAAGTATTTAATAAGTATGCATAATGATGCTAATGTTGTAATGACATCCTCCTACTAAGTACTAAAATAATTACAAATGGCTAATAATAAATCTAAGTCCACACTTTCATTCATGTCATAAATATTCAATTAAATTCAGAGATAATATTACAAAAGATAATACAAAATATGTTTCATAATTCTTGATAAATGTAATCTAATACTAACTAACACTAATATTTAGCTAGTGTTTTGTAGCGACTGTCTAACTCTTTTTCTCATCAACAAGTACCTGTTAAAAAAAATATAATAATCATATTCCAATTAGAAATTAACAAATGCATAACTAGAAAATTAAGGATAGACAACTTAAATAATAATCATTTTTAACAGCAAGAATAACTTATCAAATGGATAGCATCAACGTTGTGCAAGTATAAATCAAATAATATAGAGGAATATGTAAATTTATAGTTTAAGCTTACTTATTTGATTTCTTTGAACAAACCATACCTTGATTTTCTTCTATGATGAATCAATTATATTCTCCATCTAGTCCTGTTTCAAAAATAGGATCATATAAGTTCAAAACTAAGTTCAATGATTATTATAATATTGAAGAGTATAAAAATACTATATGTTGTAAAACAAATTATTCAACGTCTTTATGAAGTTTGAGCTCATCTTCATCATTAATCTCTATATAACTCTTCAATTGAAAACTTATTCAAATCCCACAAAAATTTTACATTAATTAAGAAGATGTTTGAAGGAAAAATCCTTTCATTATTTTCAAAATAATTTTGCACGGAATTAACTCACTAAGAAGATGATTGGTGTTGAGAGATGTTACCGTGGATGAGAAATTGACAAATTTGGTGAACAGAAAGCTATTCGTCAAGTGGAGCTCTTCTTCCTTCGTTCAGTGGAGAAAATGAGAATACCTCGTTTCTGTTTCTAAGTTTCAGATTTGAGTTCGTCAATTGGGAAAGATAACTTTGATTTAACTAATTAGGGATGAAATTAAAAAGAGTGTCGCTAATATTAGCTATGAATATGTATTTTTCATGGCTAAAATATTTTTTAAATAATCAAAACTAAGAAAGGCGCGGTTCCTGAAATCATGTTACAGCCCAGATTTATAGTTTGTCTCAAAACTTTAGTGATGAATATTTCAAATTTCATTGTTGAGTTTGTCAAGTTATTTTTATTTTAATTAGTTAGCGATGGAATATAAATTTCGTCGCTACTATTAGCTATGAATTTAACATATTCATCACTAAAATATTCTCAAAATAATTAAAATTAAGAAAGCCTTTAATATGTACATGTTTACATACCTTTTTATCTTTTTTTTTATTTACATTTGCAATGAAACTTACATATTCGAAGCTAACATTTGCGATGAAATTTAAAATCTATCACTAAATGTTGCGATGCATTTTAACAATTAGTAGCTATTTTAACAATGAAAACAAATATTCATCGCTAATACACAAGAAAATTAATTAATAAAACCATAAATATAAATTATTCTTACACTAAGCAGGTGAGAAAAATAGTTGAATTAATTAATTTTTTTTGTATAATTATATTAGCAACGAAAATATTATTTTTCATTGCAAAACTTAGCGACGAAAAAAATAATTTGTCGCAAGAAAGATTTTAAAATCTATATTTTTATTGTATTAATACAATAGCGACGAAATTATAAAGCCATCGCAAAGGGTAGCGACTAAATTAATATTAGTCAAAAATAACCAAGTTTACAACGAAATGAAATTCTTTTGCCGCAAACATTAGCGATGAAAATTAATTTTTAGTCGCAAATAGGTTATTAAGGGTTCAATTTTTTTATATCTAACTTAATTAGCGATGAAATATTACATTTTATAGCAAATATCAGCAACGAAATTTAATTTGGTCGCAAATTCAGAGGTTTGCGATAAAATGGAAAATATTTGTCGCAAAAATTTGCAACGAAAATATATTTTAGGTCGCTAACTTGGTTTTTATTTAATTTTGAGAAAATCATCAACTTAGCTACGAAATGTTAACTTTCATCGCTAAACACCTCCTATTAGCGATGAAAATCTTTTTGTCGCTAAAAAATCACCGCTAAACCTCCACTTTCTTTTAGTGTTAATAAATAAGAGAGAATACAATTAAGAAACGAAAAGAGAAACCTGAAATATATGTCAAATAAATAGATTACGTTCATATACATTACCAACCAAAGCTCATCCATATGCATGATAACCTTTATGATCACAAAAAAAATCACCTACATGAAAAACTACATGATCACCTACATGATTACCTATATGAACAATTACATGATCACCTACATGATCACCTATATGAACAACTACATGATCACCTACATGATCACCAACATGATAACCTAAATGAAGGATAATTCAAACACAAATCATCTAAAAGATCCTCTTGGAGTACTTTGATGAGTCAGACATAAATCATTTATTTGTTACATATAACTTGACTCAATTATTTGAATCCTCTAATCTGTCCAGCAACAATTGATGGTATAATTATATAAGTCCATCAACAAATGAATCTAAAGCATTTGTTTTTAACAAGTATGTCTCATGTTAAATATTATTAAATTAATATGGTAAGAGGGTTCTTGTTATATTTATTCATAACAAGTAGTTTCTTTTTTATCAAGTTTTTCTCTAAACAACTAAAATTTCATTTGCTAAATTATCTCTCTAGTTTTGTAAGTACGATGTAAGTTTAATTGGGAATATTGAATCCAAAGACTTTTATTCAATTATAAAATGAAAGATGGGAAATCACTGTTTGTTGGAGTCGAGTTTTGGACTTATGTAATAAGTACGAATATTGAGTTTTCTTTTAGCTTTTTGTCGAAGCAAAATTAAATCTAAGACGTCACACAGTCGGCATGTGTTTATTCCTTTAAAAAAAACTTTAATTGTCAATTATATATTTAAATACTAGAGGAAAAGTTGCGATTACTTGCCCCCATTTCTATATGTTCAAAACCTCATAGGGGAAACATTTAAAGCAGACACTTATCATTATTGGTGTACAATTTTAAATATATATTTGTTTGAACGCATGATTAGGTTCACCAATATGTTCACCTACATGTTCACCTGCATGTTCACCTGCATGATAACATATTCACGATGTGTTATACCTGAAAAATTCATCGTATGCTACTGAACAGGCCTGTAAAAATAAATGTAACGAATAATATGAATCTTCCTAATAATTAGATCAAGAAAGCATCGTATGATCAATTCTAAAAGTGAAATACACACATACAAGTTTACGTCAACTATTCAATAAATACATGTCCGAATAATATAATTAGACACTATACTAATTTTCCTCATCAATAACGTCTCACAATCCATGATTAGAGCATGTCGTTCCACTCAGCATTAGCGTGCACAAGAATGATCGAAAATGGAGCAATCCCATTACACAAATATCACATAAACCCTAAACAATATTAGAGAATAAAAAATTTATATTCCAATAGGGAAAGGAGATACAAGAAACTTATCGACAAATCCAAATGTCGTTCTACAAATGGTTAAACTAGCAACATAAATTGTATTGAATTTCGAAAAATCTGTGTTACTTGATGTAAGTATAAAGTAAAAAAAGGAATAAGGGAAACATGGCACCATATAACTCAAATGTTTTACACAACTATAAATATTTTTACAAACTCTTAACAGAAACTATTGCTCTAGTGCCTTAACAAGCATTTGATGGTATAGTTCTAGAGAAAAGGTGGCATAATTGGTTTACAGCAACAAGGTGTAAATGAAGGTCCACTGTGAACTCTATCATACAGTGCATAAAACCTATTAACTACCTGCAGGCCCTGAGAGCAATACAACCCTACTTGAAGGAGAGAGATTTCAAGTGTGCTTGGACATCTAACTTCTTCATATGAATGCATGATGCATTTGTTAATAATACGCGTGTCCGATCACTGTCAAAGTCCACAAAAGAGGCACAAATTGGAAATGTAACATCATTTGATGATAACAATTTTCTTTAGCTTTATGAAATTGATAAACAAATTTGTCCCTGGATATAAAAGTGGGAAAATGTTTGAAAATTACATGAAGAACCAGACTCAACATGACTTTAAAAGGGGATACTGCCACGTTCTTATCCAATTATGCTCAATGTTTATATAAACTCTTAATAGAAATTGAATGAATTCAATAAGGAAAAATCCAACTGCAGCAGTTTCATAATTCTTCTAATCTTTCTTTCATGAATTATTACCCAAATTCACTACTCTTGTTGTACATATGCAGAATTGTCTGTAACTGTACGACTGCAAGTCGCTAAATTATTCTCTCAAACAACCCATTCTAGTATATGTTACACTATTTTTTATTACAAATATGCATCAATTACCTCCACAAATAATGAGTACAACTGAAATTCAATTAGACTTACAAAATATGCAGTTTACATTATAATGAGAAAGTTTAAGAAATTGCAATACCAAGGTTAGGGCCTTAACTCAATCCATCCTAAACATTGAAAATTTCATCAATACGATAAAGGGACAAATGCAGGACATGAATTTGAAATCAAAGTATTGCAGATGAATTAAGCAAGGAATGATTATTGGGAGGTTTATATGAAACTATGTATTGACCGCTATCGGGTTCAACAACAGGCTAGGCCACTAGAGGATGTCAAAAACTTGCAAAATGGTTGAACGGCTGACACTACAAGAAAATATCGATTTAGCTACGAAATATTTCATCGCTAAAGTAATGTATTTCATCGCTAATGTATTTTAGCAATGAATATTTTCATCGCTAAATTTGGTGAGAATATACCCTTCGCAAATCAATTTAGCGGCAAATTAAAAAAATTTCCTCAAACTTTTGCCACATATTGATTTATTTTATCGCAAATATTTAGCAACAAAATTTAAAATTTTATCGCAAATATTTGCTACAAAATATTACTTCATTGCAAATGATTTGCGACATTCTTTTATTTCATCGCTATAATTTGCTACGAATTGATTTACAAAACATCAAAATTTTAACAATGAAAATTGTATTTGGCTGCAAATTTTGCAACAAAATTTTACGTTTCATTGCAAACATTTTTGTGATGAAATTAAATTTTAGTGGCAAGAATTTACAATTGTTTTTAAAAAAATCTCCCATAAATATTCTGCTACGAATTAATTTATTCTATTATAAAATTTGACGATAAAATCAATGTGTTCATCTCTCATTTTGTAACAAAAGAATATAAAATCAATGTGTTCATCTGTCATTTTGTAACAAAAGAATAACTTACTTTATTTATATATAAATAAATACAATATGACAAAATCTCTTGTGAGACATTATTTATGCGAGACGGTTCATGAGACGTGTTAAAATATGTCTATAATTTAGATAAAGTATGTTTAATGGTTCTTAAAGTATGTTTTCTAAAGTATATTGTATTATGCATTAAAGTATGATTTTGGTGTGTTATAATTTGATTTATCATTGACATACTTTAACCGTAAATAAACATACTTTATCTATACAATAAGCATACTTTAATGATGGATCGACCCGTCTCACAAATAATCCGTCTCACAAGAGACTTTATCATACAATATAATTTCAATTGAAGTTGTTGTGAACATATTGATCACATATCACATAAATAATTACATAAATTTTATTTCAATTTAAAGCTAAAACATGACAATAAATAAGTGAATACAAACAGTTAACACTAAAAAGTTTTCACATGCTAAGTGCTAGAGTATTTAAATATCCAAATCAAAATAATTCAAGATTGCTACCAAAAGAAATCATGTCTCAATCCTCAGCATGTCCTGATCGTTTCTCAAGGATTTCTTCACAAACTTTTCCAGTCATTTCTAGATCATCCAAATCTGAACTATAATCACCAACAAAGTCCAATACCTCCTTCCTTAAATCAAAATACTTCATTATTTATATCTGAAAAATATGAAAGGAAAACATAAAGTAAAAGGCATTAGTTACATTATTTATATCATATTCAATTCTTCTAACAAGAACAATTTATAGAAAGTGAGTGAGATAAGCAAGTAAAAAATTGTTATAATATAACATGTTCATCAAAGGATCATGCCAACTACAATATAGTAGATCAGATATTGTTCCATCAATTTAATACAACAGCTAAGATATCTGCAAATATTATGTCTCCATTAAAGTTGACAAAGTGACTAATCTTTAGAAGGCAGAGAAAATAGAATGAGTTTAAGACAATTATTTTTGTGTTTTACTCATGAGGAAATATGACAAAAATATTTGGCCCTGCAGCTTAAGATAAATAGCATCTCTGATTGAGCTTTCCTTCAATTTCCTTCTTGGTATTATCTGTATCTTTTTCATTGCCAAAATATAAATTAAAAAAAAATTAAATGAATGTAATAAGATATAACATAACATTCTAGCTTCCAGAAGCAGAGATCCTCCAAGTACCTATCTATCTACCTCACCATATGAGCATAATAAATAAGAATAAGAGTTCTCGCTCATTTTTGTAGAATTTCAATTACATTACAACATTTGCTTTAAGAAAGGACTTAGAAAGTTGAAACAAGAAAGAAAGTAAACATATGGTTTTTGGTAGAGTACACATAACAGAAGAGTAGTATAGAGTAACAAAAGGATAAAGTCTAAATCTTCAATGGTAATAAAGGGTGTAGGGGTCAAAGCTGATTTTATCCAAAGAACCCAAGATTAAAATAAAATCCAACAACATCCAGCTTATGTAGAAAATTAAATATCAAATGAAACTAGAATATTACTCCTATGTCCTAATTTAGAATATTTCAAGGTACATGTAATGCAAGTTTTTCAACTAAGGATGAGAAATTCATTTGAGTACACCTGAACAATCCAATTGCAATATCATGGTAGAACAAAACATTCATTGAATGCATTCATAGAACTATTGTGCCAGAAATCAGATGAGGGGAACACTCATCAGAATTTATCAAGGAAAGCATATTCCATTACCTGAAAATGAGGAATGGTTGATTTTATATATGTTTTGTATTCTGCTAGAAATCATAATACACTCCACCTTTTCTTGTTAATTGTACTCCTAGCAAACCAAGAAGAGAAAATCCTATAACATATGTGTCAGTCAAAGCCACATAATCAATTCAAATTTGTATGTTACCATACGGAAACATTTGTATCAATAAAAGAAATAAAGAAAAAACCTAAATCTACACACACAAGTCAGTGCATCTTATCCCCTGAATGATGCAAAACTTTAGCACAAAAAAATCGAAGCATAGAGGGGGAAATTCTTATAGCTAGAATGAGATAAGCTAATTAAGCATGAAAAGATAATGGAAGGGGGTAATTGGGCAAATCAAATCAATAGTGAGTAATTGTAAAATCATAAAATCAACAAATTGGCCACATAAAAACATTTTTGACTATACCATAGCAAACGCTACATGAAAAGGAGTTAAAATTGATTAAAAGTTACAATAATAAATTATTAAAATCTAATTAGATGGTGATATGGGTTTCACCAGCGCACCAGTAATATGCGGCTGCCCCTTCAGTCTGGTGCAGCATTGAATCCGTCTCATCAGGAAATTAAATATTGGGAAGAATGGATTATAGAGAAAAAATTAAGTACTGAACGACACATGTAGTGGCGGTGTTCGACTGAGAAGATAAATGGGATGTCCACTGATGAAATGTAATGTCGACTGCGGAATTGATGATGAAATTGGGTTGAGGCGGAATTTAACAAGAAGCACGGATGGAACCACATAAGCTGCTAATATAATCAATGGAGAAGAGAAAACTAGGGCAAAACCAATTTTCATCTGGGAAAGATTGGGTAATTGAGGTTTGTAGAGCAATACAAACCTATAGTTTCCAGCGTGGGCCAACCGAATTGCTTGTCGTTGCAGCTGTGGAACCATTGATGAGCTCGAGCAAAAAGGGACAAATGCAAGACATAATTGGGGAAGGTGGGTGTGCACGTTGTGATCAAATGTGGGATAGGAGAGAAGACAAAGGTCTTGTAATGGAGCTGTAGAGAGAGATGGGTCGTGTGATTGAAGCGGAAAGGGAAATCTTGACGAGAGAGATGGGTTGAAGCAGCAGGAGATGCTGGAAAAGGGAGATGGTCGTGTGCTGCTCTGGAGGGAGATGGTCGGTGGGTTGAAGCAGGAGAAAATGGAGGATAGAGCAGGTCATGTGGGTTGAGGCAAAAGGAGAGGCTAGAGGGAGGAAGAAGATGGTCGTGTGTTGAGTTGGAGGAGGTAGCAGGTAGTGTGAGTTGTTGAGTGGGGTAGGGTGTGGGGGGGGGAAGGGGAAGGGTGTTATACCACCCTTGGTAAATTTCATATTAGACAACTAGGGACATTTTTGTCCAAAAATTTGCTAAATGATAAAACTGATAATTAAATAATGAAAATGTTGGTATTAAAAGTGGCCACATCAGAATGAGTATTTTTCACTATTAGCACAAAATAAAAATAAGTGAAAAGGAACCAGGGGCGGATCCAGGATTTCGAATATGGGGGTACGATATATAATCTTGAATCTCTTCTTATATTTTGGTGTTATATCTCTTGTTACATGTGTTAGATGAATGATGCGGGAGTAAAATTTCAACAATTCTCCTTTAAAGTTGATAATTTCCTTTTAGTCCTGAAGAAAATCTCAATAATTTTCTCGTGGAGCCCAGGGTATATTTTTCTTTTAGGCTATAAATTTGATTATATTATATGTGTTAATTATTCAATGATTTATGATAGAAAATGTAACACTAAAATGTAACAGAAAATCGAATGGACTATATTTGAATGAGCATAGACACAAGATTTTAATTAAGTTTAGCATCTTTCTAAGTAATATGTGATGCAATAGTTAATCTAAATAACAAGTTAAAACATATTTAAAAGTAATAAGGAACCTGATAGCTAGTGTGTTTTTTAGAAAATTGAAAGATAAATGCATATGAAAAAAATTAATGCAATTAAATTTTCCTAAGAAAAATAAATAAAAGCAGAGAAATTTCTTAAAACTTATAAAAAACTATATAAGATCTTAAAGGAAAGTGATAGAAATAAATGATTTTAGTGATGGAGAAATATTGTTTTGAAAAAAGAAATAATTTTTCTTTATTAATTAGTATAATACTTCTCTAATTCTAATAAAATTTGAGGGTACAGTAAAAAATTTATAGTTGGCAAATTTTCAATTTGGGGGTACAGCTGTACCCCCATGTTCCAAGGTGACAGAAGAAAAAAAAACATCAAGAGCAATACATACAAAAGCAACAATACCAGAAAGTGAGTAAAAAATATTAATACCTAAACTTTTTAGAAGATCACACTACTAATGAATAGAACACAACAAAATCATGAACTGCATTTGTCGAATAAAAGTCAAACAATGAGTAAAGAATATTAATAAATTTGAGAAAACATGGGATGCTCACCGACTAATTGATAGGACCAGAAATTGCCGAATTCAGAACCGAGCAAATCACAGCTGTAATGCATGAATCAAATTAAGTTGAATAAACTTTATGCATGATCCAGCACTACCTTCTCATACACAATGCTCTTCTTCATGGTCTTTGACGCTGGCCTCTCCACTTACGACGCCCCATGTCAGATTGCAGGGAGGAGTAAGCACTTGTCAAACAATCCTTATTGTGCTCCTGTATGAATATCTTCTATTGTCTGATCTTTTCCTCCGACACATGAGCATTCTCCTCCTTCTCCGCTTCATTCAGACTATCCTTATATTCCTCCAAGCGTGTCTTCAACAATTCATGAATCCTATTTGAGATGATTAGACAAAAGTGAAAGAGAGAAAATTTTCGTAGCATTTAAGTTCATACTCGCAAACACCCAGGAGTTGTGGACTTTAAACCAAATCCTCAGCTTCAGGCTCTGTTCTTTTAGATTTGACCGCTAATATGGAGGAGGCCATTGTTCGAACTGAAATAGAACTGCAACAGGTTAGTCCCTCGGCGCCACGTTGCTTCGTCTACCAGAGGACCACGTCTTAACCGCTATATTGCCTCGTCCGTCGAAAGAGAAGAAGTCGTGCCCATCGAAGATTCTTAGTCTGATAGAGTGTGTTTGTGTCAATGGAGCCAAAACAAAACCTACATAAATAATCCATTGCTTCTTGTTGGAGAAGATTAGCACATTGTTCAAGGGCATGCCATGAAAGTAGGGTATCGGAGGGCGGCGGCCTATTTCATAATTTACTGCAAGGCATAGTCATGCCTCTCACTCCCCACTATTTAATATTGTAAATAAATATTCCCCGTCGTTTTAATTGTATTAGTGGGTGTGGGTTGGTCTCATGTATCCAAAAAAAGAAATGGAAATCTTTAGGTGGGATGACCAAAATGATAAAAAGGTCCTCTTAGACTGGGACGGTGGGAGTATTTTAAAAAATAAAAAGGCATGTTAATTACTGGAGTAATCACATCATTAATGAATATGAATATGTGTGATTGCCTGCATACAGCTCTCCATTCAATGTACAATGCATGCCTTTAGCCATTTATTTTTTTTATTTTTTACTTAAAAAAAATTAATTTTCTATTTTTAGCAAGTATTTTTGGTGGGAAAACACTCTTCTTCTATTTTAGAAACTTCTTTATTTTTATATATCTACTAGTAGCCCGGTGCATTGCATGGTGAAAAAGAAAGTTTTCATAAATTAAAAATTACATTAGAAAATAATAATATAAATAAAAAATTAAATTTAAAAATTAAATTTGATATAAGTATAAAATATTTATTATAATAATGTTAGTCCAAAAAAATATAAATATTAAAAAAAAATTAACAACATGAGTAACAATAAAAATTTCCAACCATATAAATTCCAAGAAAATATATATATTTATCAATAAAAAATTAAAGAAATTATATACTTCCTCCATAATTACAAATAAAAATTAAAAAAAAAAATCTATATATCATCAAGTGAAATGGAATAATGATGTATATTATAGTAGTAACTATGTAACACTAAATAAATCTTATCACGTCAAATTTAGATAATCCATTAAAAATAAAATTTTCAAAATTTAATATTATACATAAAAATTATTAATTAAATATTAACTTTTAAATAGCATATATAATTATAAATTTATCAAACCAAATAAATATTCATTATAGATAAAATAAGAATCATAATCAAAAGACCAAATTTATCTATACTCAAAACAGAGTATCTAAATTTATTGACCAAGTATTTTTTATGGCAAAAACTTGTGTACACTCGGACGCACGGGCACACTCCGTGGGCCTTTGAAATTTTGTATTAAATTGTATATCATTTAGTATAAAGATGTGTACCCTTTATTTTCTGAATAAAAATAAAAAAATATTAATGAAAAGTGCATATCCTTTAGAACAAAATAATGTACCCTTATTAATTAAAGTGTATACCCTTTAGAACAAAACAATGTGTCCTTACCCATAATACTAAATTCTAAGGCGCACGATGTGCCCCGAGGCACAAGAGTCTCACTCTTTTTTTATTTCTTCACCACGGAGTATCTAAATTTATTGACCAAGTATTTTTTTTTATTTCTTCACCCTTTGCAACGAATTCACCGTGTTTCAATTAATATATGTTTTTTGGAAAAAATTCACTTTTGGTCCCATACGAATAATTTTATTTTATTTTTGGTCCCTAACTTCTTTTTTTTTGTTCTAAAAGTTACAATTTTAGTATCATCTGTTAAATGTTGGATAGCTGTTAAATGTTGGATGGAAAACGTTAACTAAAAGAATTTTTAAAAAAATTAGACAAATTAAAAAATAATTGAATCTCCTCCCAAGCTCTTGACTATTCTAACATGAATGAAGTTATACACTCTCGTCCTGATATTCTAGGAATCCTCCTTGAATCCAAAAGACGCATGTCGTCCTGCCGGGATGAGCCACGTTCACGACAAGAAACTTCATAGCCACTTACATAAAACGTTTCAACTAAGCAATTCTCAGTTGGCACAAAAAGATCAAATGCATGAAGAAGAATGAGAAATGACAGTTGTCTATTGTGCTTACCTCCTTCGTTGAAATTTGCAGTTATTTCAAGGAGATTTACAGTTATTAATTTGTGATAAAAAAAAATCAACACCAGAGAATTTACTAAGGTAAAAAAGACACCAAAATCATCATATCCCACCAATAAGCAAGCAGTGAAATAATTTAGGAGAATTTTAGATTACCGGGTCAGATTGAAGCAAATATTTGCAAGACACAAAGCTAATTCTCCCAACATCAAGAATCTAACAAAAACTAATAATTAAAAGTAGTACTAAATATCCAAGAAATGATGCAAAACAAACCATGAACATAAGTTTGTTTGTTTGGAATATCCGAGAAGCCAGCTGAGATTTTAGGCACTCTGATGCTCTTTGAACCAAATCATCGAATAGTAAGTGTACGTTCTTAAGATCAAATCATTTATGCACCTCCTTCTGCTTCTTGCTCTGTAAATCCATCAAACTCCACTTCATCTCCTGCAGAATATCCGGAGATGGGGAGCGATGGAGGTTTGCCAGTCCTATCAATATCTTGAATCCATGGTTGTCTCCCAGAAGACGGGTTTCCATCCGACTTCATTCTCAGCAAGTGAATCTTGTAGCTGGACCAACAGCCCTGTTCTTTGACTAAATACCTTCACATCGTCTGACTCATCATCTCCACGTCGCTTCTTGCCCTTAGTGCAGATGCCTCTCCTTTTCGAATGCCATAAAAACCCCCCCACAAATTCCAAATCCTATCCTAAATTTCCGAGCTTAAACCTTAATCAATGCCAACTCCAAACAATTAAATTCATAAAAAAAATTCAGAAACCATTAATGGTGTCAATCATAACTCCCTATACCAACAGACTAAACAGCCCAACAAGATTGGACTTCTCCGAAGGAGGGCCCGACCCCTAGCGTGAGCAGAAAATCAAACTCAACAAAAAATGGACCACGCTCAATACCCACAGTCGTGATCGAATTGGGTCTCCATGGACTGGGCGTGAATTGAAATGGGTCTTTTTGCTTCTTGAACATGCCGGCGGCGGACAAAGGACACCATTCACCCTTGCCGGGATGGGATGCTGCAATTGTAGAAAGAAGAATGTGGTGGGGAAGAGAGAGATAATTTAGGGAAAATTTGAACAGTAACCTCAACCGGTTCAACCTTGCTCCACTAACGGCCACGTGGCTTGTTCTGTCTGTTTACTTGATGGATATTCTAACGGATCAAAAATGCAGTGAAAAAGACAAAAAAAAAAATGAAATGAGACTATATATATACGGATCAAAAGTGCAATTTTTCCTATGTTTTTTAATATATATATATTTCCTCTATACAGTAAACATAATCACTGTGTTTTAATTATTTTTTTTAGGAGGAATATCAGTGAATTCACAAAATCATTATGTTTCAAAATTTTTATTTATAGGAAGAATATTGAAAATTGACCAAATCACTACTATATTGCAATTGTTTTATTGATAAATTTTGTATATATTCTTTTGAAATTCAATAATACAATGTAGTACTTAATTATATCTTTAAGTCTATAAAAATTATAGAAAATGAGAAAAAATCTATTTCATTAATTTTCATCAATTAATGATTGATATTTACAAAAATATTTTCACTATAAATATTTTCTGATCTTTCTAATCTATGAAAATATCATTAACAATTTATAATTGATATTTTTTATATTTGTTAAAATATTTGACAATTCTTCAGCAGTTGGTCTTTTTTAATTTCCACTTATTCATTATTTTACAAAATCCTTTTCCTTCTCGGTTACACTTCGCTGCAATTGTTGATCCTTTTCATTTCCACCGCTAGTTGGCAATGTTAACATCACCACACCGCCAATTCACCCTCTTTAAAATCTAATAATACACCGTACACACCGCCAATCCACCCTCTTTAAAGTCTAATAATACGTCGTAGATCCTCGCATGTCGGCTTATCATCCATTCTTCCCATTGCTTGCACCATGCCACAGCTAGAGCATGCCCTCACCTCTGCCAATCAGGCACAAGAGTTCCAACGCCGTCGGCTACCTCCTTCACCCTCATTAATATTTTCTTGTCAATTTCTTTACTTTCTAACCTTAAATATATAGACAAATGTATGACTCACTTTTATCGGATACACATTTACACAATCACACAATCAAACCCGTTTAATATATATAACCAAATATATCTTCTTGCAGAAGTTTTATTTCAAGAAAATATATATCTATCCATAAAAATTCAAATAAAATTATATTTTTGTTATAAAAATTCACTATTTCTTAATCTTAATTTTACATCTTCAATTCATATTTTCTCACCCTTCTAAAGGGTAAATACACCTAATATTATTTAATGCATACAAGTCTAACTATCTTCCGGAGAATGATGTTGTGAATGATAATAGCTTGGAAAATTCTTCTAGTTCAGCTGTTACCCACTCTCATATTGGTCCAATAGCGAAACAACCAGCTGCATTTTATAAGCAAAAGTTTATGAAGAAAGTGGGTGGGATTGGTGAGTGTAAGAAGAGTGAAATTGAAATTTATTTGAGTGAAGATTACTTGGTGGATGTTGGTAATTTTTATATATTAAAGTGGTGGAAGTTAAATTCTGAGAGATTCCCGATTCTTTCAAAAATGGCTCGTGATATCTTTGTTATTCCCATTTCAACGGTGGCATCAGAGTCGGCATTTAGTACTAGGGGTAGGGTACTTGATGTCTTTAGGAGTTCTTTGACTCTGAAGATTGTTGAAGCTTTAATTTGTACACAAGATTGGTTTCGAAATTCAAAAGTCGAAACTTGCATGGAAGAAATAATCGAAGACCTTGAGAAATTTGAAAAAGGTACATTCTTTTATCTTGTATTAATAGATAAAAAACACTTTTGACTTCTGTATATTTCAATTTTAATCTTTTTTTCGTTTACAGATTTGCCTAAGGTGGGAGTTGGAGAATCTTGAAAGAATGTTGGTTCGTATCCTCTTTCAAGTGAGAAAAAAAGGGTGTATGTGTTTATCAACTAATAGACTAATAGTATATGTGTTCATCAAGTTATAATTAGTATTCTAATTTGTGTTTATGCAGATTTCAGTTCGACTTTCATGATATTTAAGGAACGAAAAACTCACTCGGCCTGTCAGCCACAACCTAGTCAAGTTCTTGGGTTTTGATAGTTTGAACTACACTTTTTATAGAAAAAGTGTGTGTTTTTTAATATTTTTCATGCTTTTATGTTTGTTATGAATTTGGGAAGGAATTCTCTATGAATTTGATTGTATTTTAATTAATGGTACTGTAAAACTTAATTGTCGTTTTTAGCAAATTTGTTGTTGGAACGAAACATTCAGGTTGGTTGTTGTTTCAAGTAGGGTTGTACTGGACATTTGTTTTTTTTAATTTTTTTCCCGTTTGTTCAGTGAATTCGGTTTTTAAACCAAACATTTCGGTTCGGTTTTACTCGATGGATTCACATTTTTGGTTTCGATTCGGTTCTGTCATTTTGTAAAAAATTGGTGTTCGATTTTGTTAATTCGGTTCGATTTTTAACCGATGCACACCCCTACGTCCAGCCCCCTTTGCAACGCCACCAACCATCTCTCCTACCACTCGTAGGAGCACTCATGCACCGTCAGACTTTTGCGCTACCCAAGGTCGTAGGAGCACAGTGGTGACCGCCGCCCTCGGCACTTGGGACGTGTCCTTTATTTTATTCTCATTGATATTTTATTCTTTAATACCCATTTGCTATGGAAGTCACTATCTTATTTTTATATATATAGATGATATATGCCTTCTATTTTTTTTGTTTTTTCCATTTTTCTGATTTTTTTATTTTCTCACCATGTACAAAGTCTATATATTTTCTCAAACTACATAAATTTAAGCGTATAATAATTAAAAGTAAATGAATTTGGAGGTATTTCCACCTCTAAACTATTACCTTAACCATGTACAAAGTCTATATACATTCTCAAACTACATTCATATTTAAGCGTATAATAATTAACGAAAATGAATTTCCACCTCTAACCTATTACCTTATAAATAGGATGAAATCTTCCTTCATGTAATTGAATTTTCACTTATAACCTAGTATTACCTTATAAACGGGATGAAATATTCCACCTTTCCTTCAATTCAATTAACTTAATGTTGTTGCAAATACAACTAGTAATACACCCTGCGCAACATTATATTATTATTATATAAAATTTTATAAAAATAGTAATATATAAGTGTAATAATAAAGTTTCTTGTATGATAATATTTATGTGAGACGGGTTAAAGTGTTATTATTATATAGATAAAATATGTTTACTGATAGTTAATATAATTTTGTTACAAGTACGACGAATGTTACATCAAAATATGATTTTAGGTTGTTGGAAGTCAAAGAATTTTTCATTTACAATAATCGATAAATTAGTTTACAATAACTTGAAGAGTAGTTTTTTTTTTATTTAAAAGTAATAATTTTTGTCTCTAAAACATAATTTTTCATGTATTAAAATGTAATAGTTGAAAACAAAATTCATATGTGAACCCGATTTACGCAAATATTTGTCAATGTTAGTAGATAGTTATATTAATATTGTATGTGAGTCATATGGAGTATATATTAATTGTTTTATACTCCCTCCGTCCCAGGTTAAGAGGGCCATTTTACCATTTTGGTCGTCCCACCCAAAGAGTCCCATTTCCTTTTTTGGACATATGGGACCCACCCACACCCACTAATACAATTAATACATGGGGCCCCTACACCCACTAATACAACTACCCACTACACATTAAATAATAATACTCCTTAATCCACGTGCCCAAAAGCAAATGAGACTCTTAGTCCGGGACGGAGGGAGTATGATCTTATCTATCAAAAAGAGAAATAAAACAATAATTGTGAAAGGTCCTAATTTGGAAGTACAATGTAACTTTGCAGAATTAAATAGAGCATTTATTTTGTTATTTTGATTCTCCTCCTCTTCTTTTTTATTATTATTATTAAATGAGACCTACACAAATAATTAATCTCACTCAATATGGAGGTTAACATATAACATTAGTATAACTATTTATTTCTTTTACTTTTTTATTTTTCTTATTAAATTTATGGAGTATTTTTCATTATTATTAAAAAATATAATAATTTAAAATTTTGTATTATTTAATTTATTTTTTAATTAATCATTATTTATATATTCAATAGGAGTACTTTAGAAAAATAGTTCAATTAGACTTTATTACAGATCTCTTCATTTTTCATACTTCTGTAGCATTTTTTAATTATTCATAATTTATATTATTAATTTGAATTTATTAAAAGTTAAGTAAAAATAAAAAAATTATGTAAATTTAAATTTTTAAGTTAAGTTTAAATAAAAAATAAAATAAGAGAGATAAGGGAAAATTAAAATTTTTAGCGGATCAATTATTTTACTATCGTTGTCCGTAAATTTGTGAATTATCACCTCATCAATTATAAATAAGAAAGTAAAATTTTACAAAATAATAATAACATATCATTCTGGCAAGCATCTCATTTGGTGAGTTTCTTAGAAAAATTCTCTCTTCTTCTTCGCAAAAAGAAATGTAGTAGTTGACTCCCGCCAATGCTTCCTGCGACAAATAAACCCTCAAATGAATGAAGAAATTGTCATAGAAATTTTATACAAAATTTCACCAAATGATAAACAAAAAACAAACAGCCCAAAATCCGATAATCTAAATAAAAACATCCTCATCTTCACTCAATGTATCATTTCTCATCAACAATGTCATCATATCTCAACCCGGAAGATATTCCATGATAAGATACAAATATTCATCATCTTCGAAAGAACAACATAGCTTCACAATGCAATTGCTATCCACCTCTTCAAGCAAATTTCTTTCTAATTTCACATGTTCAACCTAAAAAATAAAGAATTCGCAGTTGAGTATTACAATAAACATAATCACATAAGGTATTTATATCCACACATACTCATGAAGATATGAATGATGAAGCTGCATTGCATTAAAGAGAATGGAACTATTCCATAAGGTAAAGGTGCAACCACCCATCAACATTCATTATTAGTACACCCAATTGATGGAATGCGGGCCAAGAAACCCAACTTAAAAATCTCACAAGCATTTTACAAATTTCTGCATTAAAAATGATAAAGTTTGTTCAAATTTTTGCCTCGAAAAATCTGGTTTAAATGAGAGGATGGGTATAATGATGCTTTACATTCTTCATTATATCAGAAGGAGACAAAACCATGATGAATACCTATTCAGTGATCCAATACAAATAGCAACAACATGGGATTACATCCTAATAAGAAACGGTAAAACACATGAAGCCATAGCGACCTAATTTTAAAAGTAACATGTCATATTAGAATTGCTTGCAATCATTTTAAACGCCATTAACAGAAATTGAAGTGCAAAAAGTTAAAACTTCACGCTGACCATATTTGTTTATCCAATTCACAACCAACCTAACCTATTTCTAAACATAACATATCCATTTCCTTTGAAAAATTTTATGAAAATTACCAGTTGCTAGAAGGCACATTGCTATTCCCCAACCCAGAAAACAAATCATCAAAACCCTTTGTATTAGAGCTGCTTTTACCACTCTACTGTTCTTGTTCTCCCTTACCTTATCATTCTTCCCAAAATTTCCCAAAATACTTCAGCAACAGCCACTTTTGAGGCAAAACATCCACTTTGTTGTCCTGTTTTTTTTTATATTACAGGGGCTTATGTACTCCACAGTCAAAATTAGTTTTGAATATACTTTAAAATACAAACAAATATTTCATCTAAAAAGGTTTAGTTCTGATCCCCTGAAGAATAATATCTGGATACTCATATGGCTAAAAAAGGATTATGATTTAAGATACTAATATTAGATTGTATATCATAAACTTTAATCTCAAATTTCACAAATTTAATTTGCTTACTTGAGGGTAGAGTACTCTAACTTCATATCTTGGTAAGTTTGTGTCAGCAGAGATAGTTCTAACTCTCGCATCACAGTGCATAAATGGTACCTTCACCTTCTGCTCTGCAATAAACCCACACATCAGCCACATTAAGCCCAGAACAACATAAATTAAGAGTAGAACACTTCTTATCCACAATGTTCATAAAAGAATGCAAGCATTATTTCACCAAAAAAGGAACACAACCATATGAAGATTTACCTTAATAACAATATCCACCACTATTTTCTCCAATGAACCCAAGCTCTGACATGCCACCTGCACTTCCAATTAAAATCTAGTCTCCAAATTTAAAATATTCAAGTAAACATTAAACCTCGATCATTTTATTCACCGTATCTCCGCCAAAGACGGCACCCCTCCACTCTGTATAATCTCCGATGTCTTCATGGGGTGGGCTACTGACGTAGCCCTATCCTGCGCACCGTTAATCTCATGTTCACAAATATTTGAGCTTGTCCTACATAGAATTATACAAAAATGACTCAATTTCAACCATAAGCAGATTTATTTTCCAAAAAAAAAAACCAAGGGCTTACTAATTTCGACGCTGTTGATAAAGACTTTTCCGGCGGTCGCGTCGGCGGAGGTTTCCGTGACGGTAAGGCAGCGGTTGGCGGCGAGGGTCTCGATTTTCATGCCGAATGCTAACCTGCATAGGAAGTTGACGGGGTAGAGGCCGGGCACGCAGTGTTCTTGGAGAAGGGGGACAGAGAAGGATGGGCATGTGAGGAGGTAGGAGTCGGTGGGGCCGAAAATGGTGGTCGAGCTGGCACCGCCGGAGAGGCAAGATCTTGGAATCCAAGGTTTTAACATCTCAAAAATATTGTGTTGCTTTTGACGGGAAGAAATGAGATCGATGAGGGTTTTGAAATCCTGTTTCACGCCCATTCATAATTTTTTCCCTTTTCCCCATAAAGTAATCTCTCGAGCCTTCCATTCACCTTCTTCGAGCCAACCATTATTTTTTTTAAATTGCAGTCTGTAGAGAGGGCCAAGTGTATTTCAATGTATAACTGAAGTTCTCTATATTTACCCTTTTATTATTATTATTATTATTATTAAATTAAAAAACATACTGTATAGAAGCAGTTTGTAATGAATGTGCTGATGTGAAGAGTCACTACATGTTATAATGATAATGGAAAGAGGTGCAGACGCAGATTTGCTTGTAATACAAAGACAACTGTGCCTCAGCAGGCATTTTACTCTGGAAAATACCACAATTTGCCAAGGGAAATCAATATTTTTTTTGGCCTACCTTTTCTAATACATCTAAATTGCCCTAAAAATACATGCAATGCCATGAATATCCTCAAGAATGGTCCACCTTTTTGTATTGGGAATGAGTTGACAACTACAGTTGCATGCAAAATAGATGTGTCAGGGAATATGTTGATTATTTAGGGGTGACACATTAATTAAAGAAGAAATAAATAAATCTATTAAAATATAACCCCTAATTCGGCGGACAAGTTGAATGAAGTGAAAAAGCCAAATTTTAAGCGCACACCTACAATTTAAAATTCACAAAATTTAATTTTTAAATTCCTTAAATTGTTAGTTTATAATAGATTTTTTATTAATTAACACATGCAGTAATTAGGTGATTAAACACATGCAAAATTAACTACCTACCACTCCACTGAAACACACTTCATTAAATGGGGTGAAAATTAAGACACTGTGTTCACAATCAGTTCATTTATGTAAATTCTTGTCACATTAAACTCTCAACTATCCCCACCAACCAAATAACTTCACCACCTACAAACAAAAAAATTGGGCACAGTGGATTCAAACTTCATTCCTCTGTATCCACAAATTATTGGAGCATAAAAAGGTGATCGGCTCCCCTATTTACCCACCATTTTTGTCGTCGACGGATCCATAGTTAGAGCCAAAGGTAAGATACGAACGCTGTTTGCATTGTATTTTATTTATTGCTTTCTTTCAATGTTGCTGTTAATTTATTTAAAGGTCGCAGGGTTTTTAATGTTTTAGGGTTTTTAGGGCTTTAGGGTTTTAAAAATGCATGTCCGCTGAGTGAAATGGTTATATATATCCATGTCCGCCAAAGAAAATGGTGAAGTATGCATGTAAAATGCTTGTCCGCCGAGGAAAAAGGTGAAGTATGCATGTAATATGCATGAATACCACTACATACACCCATCGTAGACTTGTCCGCTAATATGCATGGTTAATTGTGCTTGTCCGCCCATTATTTGAGACTTATCGTCCATGTCCGCCGATTTTTGTGGCCTAATTGAGTGTGTCCGCCGAAAATTGAGCATGTACGCCGATGATTTGACCATAAATGAGCCTGTCCACCGATAATTTCACCATATTTGTGCATGTCCGCCGAATCTGTACCATATATGACCCTGTCCGCCTACTATTTGACCCTATATGAGCATGTCCGCCGATTTTCTCACCCTAATTTATCATGTCCGCCGATGTTTTGATCCTAATTGATCATGTCCGTTGATTTTTTCACCCGAAATGGTCTTGTTCGCCGATTTTTCCTTCCTAAGTGAGCATGTCCGCCGATATTTTCACCTAATTGAGCATGTCCGCCGATTATTTGGGCGTAATAGATTATGTCTGTCGATTTTCCCACCGTAATTGGGCATGTGAACTGATTATTTGACCCTAATTGAGCATGTCCGCCGAAATGTTACTGGTTTTTGAACATGTCCGCCGATTTTTAATGCATAATTGAGCATGTTTGGCCATTTTTTAAGCATATTATATCATGTCCTCCGATTATATTTGGCTACCTGAGCATGTCCGTCAAGTTTGAGCAAAATTCAGCATGTAAGTCATTATTTTTTTAGTATAATAGACCTGTTCGTCGATTTATGGACCTTAATTGAGCTTGTCCGCGTACGTACGACTTAATGTTTAACTTGCATGTGTGCTTGATAATTTAATGCTTAATTTGTGTGTGCCTACTAAATTGGCGTATCAAAAAAATACTTTAATGAATCCTGTGTCAATATAACAATTAATTGTCCTTTTGTTGAAAGGTTTAGGCCTTGGATTGGAAATGAGAAATTTTTTTATATGGTGGGACGGCTGGTGGCAAGGTTTAGAGTATGTACGTTACCAACACACGAGCTTAGTTTTAAATTCAGATCAGCTGACGTTGGATTTTATTATTGGGCATGTGCACAGTTTAGCTTGCGCTGATTTGAATCATTTCAAATATGTTATACACACACTTGTGGACATCGGTGGTTGTATAACAAAACATAAGGTGAAGGATGATATGGATATTAGGGGGTTGTATCAGCAGGTTGATGAGCCGATGCTGTTTGTCACAGTTAAGGCCATACCACAGCAATCAGTTGATAATTATAGCACTAGTGCGGCGCCAGTGGGGAGCAGTTATTGGACCGACTTGCTTCGTTCACAAATTCCATCTGTTAATATTCATAGTCCCGTAGATTTGGCTGGACCGAGTACGAGTATAGGTGTGGGCGTGTCGAGTCGTATGACAAATATTGATTTGAATAGTGAGTACGCTAGCGAATAGCAGGATGAAGAAGAGGTGAAGAATGGAGATGAGATGTGCTCCTCTGATGGGTTTGAGGGTTCAGAGGGTGATGGGTTTGATGGTTTTGCTGGTTCTCAAGACTATGGGTCCGATGGATCGCAAGGCCATGGGTATGATTCATTTGAGGGTCCACAGCGTGAGGATTTTGAGGGTGCTGAGGCTTCGCAGAATGAGGGGCGCGATGGTGATCAACTCAATGCTGAAGATGAGGATCCTGAAACTGCTCTATTCGAGAGGTTCTGTTCCTACATCAGAGCCAAAGGAGGAATGAGTTTCCTGGAACCCGTTACTACACACATGCAGATGCCCACACCGGTACGTCCTAGTCAAGACACAGATAGGTCTTGCAGCCGTCCATGGAGCATTCCAGGTATGTGTTGAATATAGTACCTGGTAATTTACTGCACCTTATTGTATTCTAATACCAATTGAAGAATAATTAATCCATCGTTGCATGGTTCTTGGAACAGTGTAATGTGGACAATGAAGTTGAAGACAACAACAACATTGATACTTCAGTGGAGATTCATGAAAAAAGTGCCTTCGATAAAAAAGGTGATTGCCAGTATGCGTTGGGTATGTACAACTTGCGGAATCAAGTTGAGACACGGGTCAAGAAATCTGACACCTACAGGCTCAACGTCGTCTGCAAGTACCGAGTGGAGCAGGGTTGTATGTTTGAGATGCATTCTAGTGGCCTAGGTGGAGTATGGAGGGTAATCAAGTTCGGACCTCCACATGTATGTCGTTTGAACCCAGACACTAATGCGCCAAGGCAAGTTGGTTCGAAAACTGTTGGCAGATACTATGCAGCTCGACAGTTCAATAAAACCACAGCATTGTGTCCTGCTGGAATGACAGATGAGATACGTAAAGAATTTGGTTTCGACATCTCCTATAATTTGGCCCTCAAATCAAAACATATTGCTGTGGGACACACGTACAGAGACCATAGTTCTTCCTTCAGTTCCCTACCTTCGTACTTGCATCACCTAAAGTTGAAAAATCCAGGCACGCATACAGCACTGACAACTGCAGATGACAACTCTTTCAAGTAAGTCAATACACAACCCTTCTATATTATGAGGTATATAGGTGTACTAAATACTTCGATGCAGGTATGTCTACTACGCACTTGGTGCTTCGATACGGGGTTTTGCCAGAGCCGGCCATCCAGTGATTGTCATTGATGGTACACACATAAGAGCAAAGTACGTGGGATCGTGTTCGTTGCAGTCACTCAGGATGGCAACCACAATGTTTTTCCCTGGCCGTTAGTGTAGGTGACACTGAAAATAATGAGTCATGGTGCTGGTTTCTTCAAAGGTTGAAAGAATCGTATGGAGCTCTGCATGGGCTAGTTATTGTCTCAGACGCGCATAAAAGTATATCACACGCTATACATACTGTGTACCCTGAGGCACACCATGGTTTATGTTCGTATCATCTAAAGAAATGACTCAAAGGTTTCGGAAAGGATGTGTTGTTTCAGTTCAACATGGCTTTGGAGGCATACACGAACCGTGAATTTAAGAGGTATGGTCACTTTTTAGTATTAGTATGCAGTTTTTATTTGATTTATCACATTACCGTGCTGCACAGATGGGAAGGGAAGCTGCGCAACCAAAATAATGCTCGATTGATGGCTTTGCTGGAGGGGTGGGGTTACAATAAATGGTCAAGATTTCACTGTCCGGTCACTCGTTACGAGTTCACATCATCGAACGCAGCTGAGACCTTTAACAAGGCCATCCTCTGGGCCAGGACACTACCCATTTGTAGTTTGTTTGAAGTTGTACGTGCTCTCATTCAAAGATGGTTTTATGAAAGAAGAACGAGTGCAGAGAACAGTCGGGATATTCTTTGCACACGAGTACATAGCGAGTTGGCTGCGTTGAACGCTGAGGCATGGAAACTTAAAGTGGAGAATCTTACAGCGACAACATTCCAGGTCACTTCCACCTCAAGAAACTTCACTGTTGATTTAAGGGAGTGTACTTGTTCATGTGGAAGATTCCAGTGCCATCAATACCCATGCATTCACGCATTGAAGGCGATAGAATAAGTTCATATGCTATTATGCGTATAATATAATCTTTCATATTCAGTAGTGCCAGTAATATGAGAATTATCTATTTCATAATATAACGGTCTAAATGTGTGCGTGTAACAGCCATTGCAAACTTGCGACTAGTGCATTTGTTGCATCGTGGTATCATCGAACGGCTATCCTTTCATTATGGCAAGAGGTTGTGATGCCTGTGCCTGATCCATCCGATTGGTCAACACCAGAGCATGTGGGTGGTATCCGTGTAAATGAGCCACCAGCATATAGCCAAGCAGGCAGACCTCATACTACCCATCTGCATTGTGCAGCAGAGACTTTGAGGGGTACTCGAGTGCGTCAGCGTTGCAGCAGATGCGGAGAGCCAGGACACAACAAAGTGAAATGTCAAGCTAATATTTCCGTTCACACAAGGGGGAACTGCTGATCAAATTATTGAAATGCATTGTTGGTGGTTATAAAGTTTTGACTTGGCCTTTGTTTTTATGGTTTAAGTATGATGTAATATGATTGACATAATAATATTGTTTCTCTGGCTTTCGTTCTCAGAATGTTTTAGTACATAACCTCATATAATACATCATGAAAAAAAAACAGACTAACGAAAAGAAAGGTCTGTATTCGTACCCTTTCTCCCGTAAAGGTTGTATGAAAAAATATCTCGTGCCCATTTTCTCCGGTACTCCATCAGGTGTGGATCATTTCCCCATGAATTGTCCCCTGTGAGTAGATACTGTATTTCTCTGACGCTAGCCTGACCACAACACCAACTGTCATCCTGAACGTAGCACATGGATGATTGTGGTCTAGCCCACTTCAGAGTGGCTCTGAACTTCTGCTCAGTAGTGTCATAGATGGCACCACTTCAATGGAACATCAAAGGCAGCAACTGTCGCAAGTGCGTAGTGCTCTCCTTTCTACTATCTTCAACGGCCTTTTTTTTCCCACGTGTAAAACAAAGAGTCGAAGACAGCGATTGATTAGCCATAATATAGTGGGCATGACCAATTAAAGAAATTATCGAACCACAGGGAGGAAGGTATCAGGGTCTAAGTGATCTCGTGTTTGTCATAGTATTATAGAGATGAACGAGAAGGGGAGATAATCAAGAAATGACAATAAAATAAATGGATAGATGAATGGGAGATGGATGAATGAGCCAAGTAGATAGAGATGAGACTAGCAATATTTAAAGCATGAAAAATCTAGGTATCATGCAATGAATTCATATGTGTCATGGGTAAGAGACTAAGGGCCAACACTAAGATCACCTAAACTCCCTCTCGGAATGAATAGGATATGGTTCTAAACATAGCTCAATGGATTGGTTCTCACTTAAACAATTCCAACTAGGTACTAAGCTTAAATGAGAGTCCCTTCACACAATTAATCAACCTCTCGATCAAACCAATTACATGTCCTACTAAAGGGTTCTAAACTATGAAGGACTTCTCAATCTCTTCACAATTTATAATGCACATGAGGTGTTTGATGAAATGATTCACTCAATTATCCTAAGCATGCAATTGATTTCTCAATCTAATCACATATCTAGAACAACTAAACACACAAATCAACAAAACAAATCAAGCAATTAATAATCAATGATAGAAAATCAATTAACCCATTCAACATAATCATTCAATTGCAAAATACCCAAAATTATCCAACACAATTTATATTGCTAATCTCACAAGGGAGATTAGCCTCTCATATCCATAAGAAAATTAATATAGACATTAAATTCCTTACAAAACATGATAAACAATAGGTTTCAATACAAAGTTTGGATGAAAACTCCCTTGGATGTCTCCAATGGTGATCTTCTTCTTCCCCTTGCAATTCACCTCTCTTCCTTGCTTCTCTAGCTACTTGGATGATGGATTTGATGGAGGGGATCAAGTGTAGATGGATGGAATCAAGGAATGGTGAATGGGATGAAGGGTAGATGGAATGGAGAGGAAAAATGTCTGAAAAATGGTGTGTATTAGGTGTAGATCTGATCCCCACTGATATTTACACTCCAAAATAGGTGTTTTTACCCCTTGGAACCTTCTAGAACACATTCTAATCATAAAAATGACTTTGGGCCGAGCATGGGTCGAATTCGGGTCAAGTTCGGGTCGGTGCAGCGCAGTCTCACCGTTTCGCGCATAACTTCCACATCCGATCTCCAATTTGAGTAATTCTTGCGCTCACGCGATCCTCTTTTCATTGGATTTCTATCCATATAAAGATCTGACAAAACATCAAACATTTGAAGGTGTAACAAGTCATACAAAGTAGCACAACCATGCTGAGTAGAAACAGCCTGCGCGACGTCACCATTTTAATCATAACTTTCTCGTTTGGGCTCGGATTGAAGTGTTTCTTATACCAAAACGATCCTCTTTTATGTGGCTTTCCAACCATATATCACAATTCTTGTTTTGAGCTCCACAAGAGTACAGAAAAATTACACAAGTTGGACGTGCGTTTTTCAGCATTTTGCTTAGTTTGACTCATTTTCCCTCGTTTCAACTCCGAATTAAGCTTCGTTTTTCCCCAAATTTTCGTTCTCGCGTCTAGAATCCATTTTTACCTAGAAATCATACATTTAAGCTTATTCTCACACATTTCCATAAAAACACAAAACACAACCAAATAGAACATAAAATACGGATAAAATAATACGAAAACACATATAAAAAGACGCTAAAATCTAGGTGAAAATATCACTCATCACACCCCCAAACTTAAGGTGTTGTGCGTCCCCGCACAACGAAAATGATAAACCAAGGAGAGTGATTTTCACCTAGGAAAAAACCAAACGAACATAAGTAACAACACATCATTAGCAACAAGAATTACAAATTATGCTAAGGCATCCTACAATATTAAACTCATAACATGAAAAATTAACAAGTTCAATCTAAAGAGAATAAAAGTGTAATATAGTCCCTTTTAGTCCAAGCCTCACATAGGTTATAAATTTCAATCAACACTCTTTAAAGTAGGTAAATCAACACTCATCAATCGATTGGCTCGACTCGCTATAAGCTTGCTTGTGGACTACATTCACAAACCACCAAAGTTTTCATTAGTGATCAAAAAGGTCTTTTATTAAGGATGTAATGATAGGCTCTTTGGTAGGGTAGGAAGAGTATGGATAATAGTGACTAACAAGTGTAAGTAATCGAAGAGATGATCAACTTCCTCAACTTCTCCACTTTTCTTTCTTCCTTTCTCAACTTTGGTAATCACAAGCACTAATCATCAACTTTCCTTAGATATTGAGCTTCTTTTAATGCCTGCTTCCTTCTTTGAACTTTTAAGTACTTGAGCATATTGTTATTGCTTTGCTCATTTTCTTGTTTTGAGGTTGCATGTCCATTCTTTCTTGTGGTCTTTTTCATCATTTTTCTTGCTTGTTTACCATTTCCTCTTTCTATTTTGTTATCTCATCACACCTTTCTAGCCACCATCTTCTTTATTACTCACACAAAAGGTATATATCTTAGGCTCATGTGGGTAATTAAAGCTTGTAATGTGCTATCTTTACAATAAATAGGCTTATAGGCTCAAAGTGGTTGACTAGGGATGATTTTAAAGGTAAGGAAATATTTGGCAATGGCTATACATGACGAGGATGGCCTTAAATCATTTCATCGATCTCCATTAATCGGATTCATTTCTAAAGTCTTTGAGCAAGTATTTAGTTTATCAAAACTCAACCAATCCACTCATGAAAAGATACCATGTATACATGGTCGAGGCTCAAATTCTCACAAGTTTATGCTCAACTTAAAAGGACTTATTACAACTTATTCATCTTTTAATTGAATTAGTTAAATAAAACATATCACAATTCGAAAGTGTAGAGTTCCTTAATCATAATTCGACCTCACTTATCACCATAATGCATCATCACTCATATTCAAAACGACTCACAACCTCCCAAACAAACCACCAAATCAAACCTAGACACGAAAAAAATAAAAACAACACACAAACACAAATAAACCAAAGAAACAACAAAACGACAAAAGCAAAAACACAAAGATAACAATAAAAGAAAAGACACAAAGAAAATTCACCCCATCCATAATCAATACACAACAAAAATCATCTCAATCCTTAATTGAAAGAAAAGTACGAAATTAAACATCCCAAAACAAAACAAAACGAAGTCTCAAATCCAACAAAAATTAAATCACTAAAGTAGATGAACTAATGAAGTGTCGAGCACCAAAAGTACTCCCTTAGTTATCCGGAGGCGGAGGGGGTTGATTATGCCATGATCCCCAAGGAGTATAAGCACGAGGTGTGGTAGGGAATTGGAAATTGAACATCCTTGTGATCATCTCCTCCATGTTGTTCGAGCGTGATCGTGTATTCTCTTCATAGTACTCCCTACGACGCTGCCCTTCATGGATCTCCCTTATCATCGCACCCTGCCTCTGCTGCTCCTCTCGGAACTCTCTCATCTCATCTCCAAGCGCCTGCTGCGTCTGCCTGATCTCCATGAGTTCGTTCTCCAGAAGATTCCATCTTGCATTCCCCTCTCTTGGTCCATCTCCTTCCTCTTGTTCTTCTTCTTCTTGCTCAAATGCTGGAGGCTCTGGTGCATGCTCTTCAAATTCCACTTGATGATGTTGCTCTTCCTCCCCTACATCCATGTCCACCGGCTCAGCTCTCAGATTCCTTAGCTCAGGATTCTCATCTACTCTCATCTACTGGAGCACTGCTTCCACTCCATCTCTATTCTCTCTGTAGAAAGCTCTCACGACTGCTGAATGGTTAGGACTCGCCATTGCTAGATTCTGATGCTTTCTTCATCCTTGCAGTGTGGTGAGCTCAGGAGCAGGTAGAGGAAATGGAGCTCCCTTATCTTGCTTCAAACAATACATATTTCCTATGAATGATAGGAACTCCATCCTTATGAGTTGATTATAAGTGAGCCCTTCACTAATCATCGAGTGTTGCATTCCTCTAAGGTCGATGCCTAACCCTTGAGCAATCATTGTCACCATTCCTCCAATCATAATCCCTCTAGTGTTCTCTCTCTTAGCCACTCTCTCTACATGCTGAATGAAGTGAGCTGCAATGTTCACTGTGAACTCATTGAACATACTGTACATGATGTACAACTGCTTCTCCCCAACAGATCCACTCTCGAACCGACCCAGAATAGTATTTGATACTATCTTCTCAAGGTACCTCATGACTGGGTTCCTTATGGCTGTCCCTTTAGACGAACTTGGAATGTACTCTGGAGGCTCAGTCCCATCCTCAACCAATTTTCTCCACCACGTCTGTTGATTGAAACCCCCTTGTGGTAGGAAGTTCTGATGGCCTCTCATGATTGGGCACCCAAAAAATCTATTCAGCTCATTCACAGGTATCTTCTCCCACATCTCATTGTTTAACTGAGACGTGATAGCAATAGGAAACTTGTTCCTATCTCTGTGAACCTCCAAAGTGCTCATGAACTCGGCTGTAAGGTGGAGATAAGTGGGAGGTCTCTTATCGAAAAACTCCTCCATTTCCACTCGACGGAATAGAGTCCTCAGATCACCTTCTATTCCAAGGCCTTCCATGGTTGCTTGATCTTGGAATCGAGTTGTCCTAATCTTTGGGATTATGTACTCCCATCTCAATGCGTACTTCTCCCATTCCATGAACTCTACTCCAAAATTCTCAGGGTGTTGGTCTTTCATTAGCAGTTTGGCATCAAGGTTGGACAGTTCCACATCTGACTCAATGAAATTGAAGTCCTCATTGCGTTTCCTCACTCTTCTTTCAGCCATCTACAATGTCCAACATAATTCAAATTAATTTCAAGTTAACTCAAAACAAAATATCTTATATTAATTAGAATTATCACTAGTTATTCAACTAAGTGTTAATTCTAGCACATATTCAAGCACAATAAACACTTTGTTTCAAGACTTAACTATGCTTTCATAACATTTCACTTTCAACATCCTAATCCTCTCATACTTTCATAACATTTCACTTTTTTCAATTGGCACAATTCAATTCAATAATGCTTCATGCAAAAACTTTGAATTCCAATTTGAAATTTCATTTAGGCATTTCATCAAACACTTGGCATGCACATATTTCACAATTCAATTCAACAAGTCTTAACTATGCTTTCATGCTCAATTCCTCAATACCTAAACTAATTTACATCAATACAATCATCATAGAAGCATTATTGATCAATTTAACAATCACATGCCCTAAATTAATCATCCTAAAACAATTATCCCCAAATTCTTCCTTCATGAACCCTAATTCTATCCAAAATTCAATCAATCCAACAATTAAATATGCAAATTCATGTTTCACTATCCTAGACATGCTTCATACATTCCATCATTCAAAACCCATACATGAATTTCGTCAATCATACCTCGAATTGAAAATTAGGGCACAAGAAGACATACCTTGAATTCTCTTGAACAAAATGAAGGGGATTGTTGTTTAAGCTTCGAAGTTCACCTTTTACACTCACAATCTTACCACTCTTTGGTGTCTAGAAGATGATTGGTGGAGTTTCGACTGGATTATCACGGTGGGAATGAGTTCTAACACGAGTGGTGGTGTCCAGAATCTGACTTTTAAAAACGCTGCTTCAGACCCGACACGAGTCGTGTCACGCAACACGGCCATAAGGTGCCTGTGTTGCATGTTCTGATGCTCCCGCACGGCCAAAGCGTACAGGGCCGTGTCGGCTACACGACTCGAGTCTCGCGCTTGGACACGACCCGTGTCACGCAACACGACCAAATCCTGCTCGTGTTGGGCTAACTGATGTCGCCGCACGGCCAAAGCTAACAGGGCCATGTCGGCGACACGAGGCATGTCACTGCTCCCCTGAATCTTTCACTTTTCATCTTCAACTCTTGTCTTTCCTTGTTTCCATGCTTCCAAAACTCCCTATTCATGCTCACACTTCATCAACATCATTAGTTTAATTATAATATCAAAACAAAAGGACTATCAACTTCAACACCACCAAAACGAACCAAAACTAAACCAAACTTATGAGAAAATTTCAAATTTGGCTCAAAAACACACGAATGCATGCATGTCAACATAGAATATAACATATCGTATCACATCATATCATATCCCCCCAAACTTGAATTGAAACAAGAGTTTCAAAGAAAGTTTGCAAAAAAGTGGTACGATATACCGTTCACATCAATGACACACACTTAGAATGTTCAAGAAATCTTCTCCTCATAAGCACAATCCACCTACGAAACCAAAAGAAAACAAAACAAGAAAAGAAATATATACAAACCTAAACTACTAAAAGGATACGGATCTCAAGAATAGAAGGTGTCAACATATACCAACTCTCTTTGAGAGGGAGAATGGTAATGCTTAACCCTATGACCATTGACAATAAAAGAATTCCCATCCGATCCCTCAAGCATTAAAGATCCATTTTCTCTAACTTCAATCACCTCATATGGACCGGTCCATTTTGAACGAAGCTTTCCGGGAAACAGTTTCAATCTAGAGATGAACAAAAGTACTCTATCCCCCGGTATAAACTCCTTTGCTTTGATTCTTTCATCATGCCATCGTTTCAGCTTCTCCTTGACAATTTGTGAGTTTGAATATGCTTCCTCACGAAATTCCTCAAGCTCAATCAATTGAAGACATCTTTTCTTTCCCGATTCTTTCTCCTCAAGATTCAACTTCCTCAATGCCCATAAGGCCTTGTGTTCTATTTCAACCGGAAGATGACATGCTTTCCCATAGACAAGTTTATATGGAGAAAGACCAAGAGCGGTCTTGTACGCCGTTCGATAAGCCCAAAGCGCATCATCTAGCTTAGAAGACCAATCCTTCCTATTCCCCTTGACTGTCTTCTCAAGTACAAGCTTCACTTGCCTATTTGATACCTCCGCCAAACCATTTGTTTGCGTATGATAAGGTGTTGACACCTTGTGCTTCACTCCTTAGCCTATCAAGAGCTTCTCAATGATCTTGTTTATGAAATGAGTCCCTTGATCGCTAATGATCGCCTTTGGTACTCCAAACCTTGCAAAAATGTTCTTCTTCAAGAAAGCTTTGACAACTAGAGCATCATTTGTTCTTGTAGGAATTGCTTCTACCCATTTAGACACATAGTCTACCGCAAGCAAAATGTAAAGAAAACCATTGGAAGACGGAAATGGTCCCATGAAGTCCATCCCCCAAACGTCAAACACTTCAACTTCAAAGATGTTCTTCATAGGCATCTCATCTCTTTGTCCAATACTTCCCATTCTTTGGCATCTATCACACTCCTTGACGTATTCTTTGCAATCCTTGAACAATGTTGGCCAAAACAATCCCGACTGTAAAATTTTAGCTCCCGTCTTTTGAAACCCAAAGTGTCCTCCACATGGTAAACTATGGCACATCTCCATAACACTTACTTTTTCTTCCTCCGGAATACACCTCCGTATGATACCATCCGGACAATTCTTAAACAACAAAGGATCATCCCACAAATATTCTTTAACATCATGGTAGAACTTTTTCCTTTTTGACTCGGTGAGATGGTCCGGCTTGATACCACACGCTAAGTAGTTTACCAAATCCGCGTACCACGGTCTTCCGGTTTCACACAAAGTGTACATCCGATGAAAATCCACTTGAAGTATCTCTTCATCCGGGAACATATCATTTATGAGCTCCATGGTTCCTTTTTCATCAACATTCTCCAATCGTGATAAGTGGTCGGCTATGACATTTTCGACTCCCTTCTTATCACGTATCTCAACATCAAACTCCTGCAACAAAAGAACCCAACGAATTAGTCTTGGTTTGGCATCCTTTTTACTCATCAAATACCTAATGGCAGCATGATCCGTATAGACAATGGTTTTCGTGCCAACTAAGTATGGACGAAATTTTTCAAAAGCATAGACTACAGAAAGAAACTCCTTTTCCGTTGTGGTGTAATTCTTTTGATTGGCATTGAACGTCTTTGATGCATAATAGATAGCTCGAAATTTCTTCTCTCGCACTTGTCCAAGCACTACTCCCAAAGCACTATCACTTGCATCACAATGGAGTTCAAAGGGCTTGCTCCAATCGGGAGAGACAAGGATTGGTGAAGAAATCAAAGCTTCCTTTAACACCCTAAAAGCATCAAGACATTCATCATTAAATTCAAATGGAGTATCTTTCTCAAGCAATTTACACAAAGGTTTGGCAATATTAGAAAAATTCTTTATAAAACGTCGATAGAATCCGGCGTGACCAAGAAACGATCTAACCCCTTTTTCATTTTTAGGAGGGGGAAGATGTTCAATGGCTACAACCTTCGCTCTATCAACTCTCAAACCTTTTTCGGAGATATGATGACCAAGTACGATACCCTCTTGAACCATAAAGTGACATTTTTCCCAATTCAAGACGAGGTTCGTATCTTGACATCGCTGCAAGACCATGGACAAATTAGTTAAGCATATATCAAATGAAGATCCAAACACGGAGAAATCATCCATAAAAACTTCCATCACATTTTCAATCAATCCTCCAAAAATAGCCATCATACAACGTTGAAAAGTGGCGGGTGCATTGCATAACCCAAAAGGCAATTTATAGAAAGCGAATGTGCCATACGGACAAGTAAAAGTTGTTTTCTCTTGATCCTCGGGGGCTATCATGATTTGGTTATACCCCGAGTAACCATCTAGAAAACAATAATACTTGTATCCCGCCAACCTATCAAGCATTTGATCAATAAAAGGCAAAGGGAAATGATCCTTATGAGTATTGTCATTAAGTTTTCTATAATCACAACAAACTCTCCACCCCGTTTTCACCCTTGTTGCAAGTTCTTCATCAAATTCCGTTTTAACAATGGTTAACCCTCCTTTCTTAGCCACAACATGCAAAGGACTTACATGAGGACTATCACTAATGGCATAAACAATTTTAGCATCCAACCATTTTAAAACTTCTTTTCTAACAACTTCTTGCATAATAGGATTCAAACGTCTTTGAGGTTGTATACATGATTTGTTCTCATCAATCAACCTTATGTGATGCATGCAAATTGTGGGACTAATTCCCTTCAAATCATCTAAACTCCACCCTATAGCACTCTTATGATCTCTAAGTACTCTTAACAATTTATCAAATTCTAGAGGAGAAAGGGATGATGATACAATTACTGGAAATGTCTTCTCGTCCCCCAAATATGCATACCTAAGGTGATCGGGTAGAGGCTTCAATTCTTCCTTTCCTTTATCAATCTTTGACTCTTCATTCTCTATATCTAATGGAAGATATTGCCTCTTTCCATAGTATGCCAACTTTGCTTCATCCTCTTGCATTTCCCTACAAGCATTCAATTCATGTAAACAATCATTAATATCTTCATCTTCTAAATAATGAAAAGAATGATTAGAGTTTAAAGATAAAGTAAGAGAATGGCTTATGCTCATTTCAAGAGGATCTTTAGCTAAGATGAATGGTAGGTTCTCTTCAACAACTTCATCAATCATGTCGATCCTTCTACATTCTTCTTTCTCATTTGGATATCTCATAGCACTCTTCAACGAGAAAACCACCTCTTCCTCATTTACTCTCAACTTCAACTCCCCTTTTTGTACATCAATTAAAGCTCTTCCCGTTGCTAAAAATGGACGCCCCAATATCAATGGAACATTTGCATCCTCGTCCATATCAAGAACTACAAAATCAACCGGGAATATAAACTTTTCAACCTTGACTAACACATCCTCCACTATTCCTCTAGGGTAGGTTAAAGACCTATTCGCTAGTTGCAATGTTGTTGGCGCTTGGATCATTTGGTTAACGTGACCCGTTAGAATATCATGCATTTCTATCATAGCGGAAGCAATAAATCATAGAAACGATTACCGTTCACCAAGGTATGTTGATGAAGATTGATTCTCGCAGGCAGCCTGCGCAGTCCCACGAGAATGGCCATAACTTCCTCGTCTGATATTGGAATTGATTGATCTTTGCGTTCAGACGATCCTCTCTTCGACGGCTTTCCGTCAGTATATTGATCATCAAATTCTAAGCACTGTACAAATTTATACAAATTTCGCAAAGTCGCAGACAGCAGCAGAAAACTACCTTCTGATCTTCTGCTGTATGTCCCAAGTCCGATCTCGACGTCGTGTGGGCGACGATCTACGAGACCTCCTCAATCTGCTCTCAACCCTCATCACACGTGAATAATCAATTAGATTAGATTAGGGTTCCAGATAAGCTGAGGTGACTTATATACATGGGCTACAGCAGGGACCAGGAGGAGAAATTGGGTTGGGCCTCCATTGGGCTTAAGTATCCAAGCTTAGCCCAAAGCTTATACTTAAGTCCAATAATAATAATATATTTCACTAAAATATTATTATTGCACTACCGTACCAATCCCAAAATTACGTTTTGGGCTCCTTCTTATTATGAGCCCGTTAGTCTCCCCATGTTTAAGATATACAATGTCCATTAATTAATTTAAGTTACTGACAACTCAATTAATTAATATCTCATCCAAGAGTAGTACCACTCAACCTCATTATCATGCCGGAATAAATTCCACTTGCAGGGTTTACATGATAATCCTTATGAGCTCCTCAAGGGGACATCATCAACCTATGACGGACACGGATTCCTTCTACAATCAACAGCACACCATAGAGACAACACTACTTCCCAACTCATCGAGTTTGTTGATTTAATAACATGTAAATCTCACCCATTGATGAATCAAAGAAATACATACTGCCCTACGTGTCGAGGTTATTGTATAGGGATTAAGAGCACGAACTTCCATAATAACTGAGATCAAGTTCTCCTATAAGTCAGTATAAGTCGAACGATCTCAAGCGGTCCTGCTCAATACACACAAGTGCACTAATGTGATTCTATAGCCAAGACAAGCTAATACCAAACCACACTACAACCATCCCGATAGAGAGTCCCCGTCTATCTCGGTTGTGAGCATCTGTTTATACTTTATAAGGAAACCGATAATATGATCTTCTGCGTGTTGTCGCACAACATATTATCTACAGTATAAAGTAAGTGGACTATTGCATCGAACATATAAATAAATTATAAGATGCAATCATTTGATCATATGATTCTCATTTCAAATTAATTGTTATAACATTGTTCATACAAAAAGCTAGACTTTTAGTATACAATCCAACAATCTCCCACTTATACTAAAAGACTATGCTGTCATGTCTTCTGCCATACATCTGATTTCCACTCCCACTACACGACCATCAAAAGCTCTCGCCTTAAGGCCCTTGTAAATGGATTTACTAGGTTATCATCCGATGCAATCTAGGTGACAACAACCTTCCCCTCATCATACGATTTCTCATAATAGGTGGTACTCGCGCTCCATGTGTTTAATTGCCTTATGGACTCGTGATTCCTTTAAGTTTGCAACTGCACCAATATCATTAACTTAAATTGTGATATCATTGGGCAAACTTAGAAACACTTCGAAGTCCATCTTGAAGTTTCTAGAGTCATACAGATACTTTGGCTGCCTCATAGGCTCCAATTTATCATCTTTCCATGATGGAGTCCGGAGTCTGAAATATATTTCTATATAACACTCCTCCACATTATGACTCAACTTCCTAAAATTAAACCCATAACCTTTGAGGTAGATTTACTGTCGTCCCTATCTGATTTGAAAAATCTGAATCTATGTAACCCATAAGAATCAGTGAATCTGTTCGGTAAGCCCACACATAGTTTCTAGTCCTTTTCAGGTACATAAGTATATGTCTTACCACAGTTCATCATTCTTGTTCCGGGTTACGTTGATACCCACTGTTCATGCCATCGGCAAAATAGATATCCAATCTCGTGCATAGCATACCTTAGATTAAGCTTCCTCATTTGCCGAAGCATAAGGAACCACTTTCATCTTCTTTATCTACTTTTGTGTCACAAGACACATTCACTTAAATAAATTCACATGCTAAATGAGTAAGGATTGTATCATTATATGAAACTTGAGATAAGCATAACATCCTTTCTTGTGATCCGTATTACCGTGATCAAAAGGATATTTTTACTCTTCTTAAGTCCTTCATCTCATACCGCTTTATCAACCATACCCATACGCCCGACAATACTCTTTCATTGTCTCCAATGAGCAAGATACTATCTACGTATAGTACAAGAAATACCACCACGTTTCCATCACTCTTTTCAATACACAAGACCCATCCGATCATTGATTAGGTCCATGTCACTGGATTACCTCATCAAAACGGATGTTTCATGATCTTGAAGCTTGTTTTAATCCATTAATGGACACTTAAGCTCACTATCACAATGCTCTTAGCTCTTTGCAATGAATCACTCTGGTTGCTTCACATAGATGTTTCCCTTAAGACTTCCAATCAGGAAAGCTGTCTCGACATCTATTTGCTATCCCTCATATTTCATATGAGTAGCAATAAATAAAAGAGTCCAGATCAACTTAGGCATAGCTACCGGCGAACAGGTTTTCTCATAATCGAACCCTTTCTTTCTGAGTATACCTTTTCGCAACAAGCTTGCTTCCAAGGTTTTCACCTTATTCTATGATCCTCTTTTATTCTTGCATGCCCGCTTCCAATGGCTTTTACGCCATTTAGCGGTTCAACAAGCATCCAGACCTAATTTAAAATCCATCGATTCTATTTTAATATTCATTGCACTTACTAAGATTCCGCATTTTAATTTTATAGTGCAACGTCGTATCCCTGGGATAATACCATGTTTACTAGGGATCAAGTCTTACGACTTTCCCAAAACATGTATCTCACTGGTTGTCGAATAATCCTCCCACTGCGACAAGGCACTACATGTAATTGTGTATCAGACGTGACATGCATTGCAGTTTACCTTGTGGTATATCCTCTTGTACACTTGGTACTTATACTTTGTGTTTTTCCCTCTCACTTCCTTTAGAACAATTTATACATGGGTTTATGATTTAATACATAGCCTCTTTCCAAAAATCTAGTGTTTGTGTTAACAATCACCCTTCGATCTTTTAGACTAAATAAATCACCTTTATTTTTATAGCATATCCCACAAACAGACAAACATTCAAATGAATTACTGTTTCTAGGGCTTATCCATAAAATGAATTAAGTAATTCCAAATAATTCATCATCTATCTAATCATTACCATAAGAGTCTTATTCCTTCTATCCACCACACCATTCAGCTGGGGCATGCCCGGTGTAGACCACTTGAGATTTAATCTCAACCTCTGATTAATAGTTCCTAATTATCCTAAGAGGTACTCGTAATGACGATTAAATCATCATTACTTGATATATTTTCCATGATGCTTTACTGTACCAACCTTGTAATTCTTGAATAAATCAAAGAATTTAGACATGCAGTGCATCAAATAAATATATCGGTATCTAGAATAATCTTCGATTATTCATAACCACCTCTCGCCTAGATAATATTAGGCCCGCTTGAATCAGAATGAACCAATTCCAACATATATATCTTTGGCTCTACACCCCTTTACCTTGAAAAGGTAATTAATCATTTTTACTTCCAAGCAAGACTCGCAAGTCCGATAGTTTCCACTTTAGATAAACCTTACGGTCCATCTACTATCAACTTTTGAGTCCTACTCAAGTAAAATGATCTAGTCTTAGACGCCAAATGCATGTTTAGTTCATCTCCGAAGGTTACTTTCTCTTACTAAGATCAGAAGATGCATTATTAATTACTATTTGTTGCATCTGTGGAATATACATGATTTAAGAGTATACAAATTGTCCATCAACGTACCATAACAGATTACAACTCTATCCTTCATTATAATGACCATGTCATTTAAATGAAATGAAGTATCCATCTATTAATGCATAGAAACCGAAATCAAATTCTTTCTATGAAAACGTAAGTAAAGACAATTTTACAAAATCAAACGTTTATTCATATCGTAAGATAAATAAACAACTCCCACTGCAATAGCCACTAGTCTTGTAGTTTTACCCATGTCATAACAATCTTATCCTCACTTAGTAATGAACATTCAGTGATTCCAGTATCTACACACTTCGTGTCAGTAGATGCCATCACTAATCATGTTTAAACAACTAGTAAGTAAGATTCTATCCTTGTTCACTCCTTTTATGAAATTTAATTTCCTTTACCACATGTTTTGTCAGAAGTTTCCCACCATATACAACCTCTTGTAGTTCATGAGAAACTTACTCAAAACATCTAGGCAATTATGAAGAATAAAATTGACTTAGGTTTCCCCTTCAACTTCTATTCCATGTATTTCCAATTCATTCATCAAATTCAATCATGACCTACCGCCTTTTAAATTACTCAAGTATCCGAAGAGTTACATGAGACCATCATATTTCTATGAACCTCTCATCTCTTCACTAGAGACTTTAATAGGCATCATGAGACGTCCTTTGTAAGAACACACATGTATTTTCTTAAGCAGTAAAATTCAAAACCATGATTCTTTTCTAATCAACTAATTTGGACAAGTAAATATAATTTCTTTTAGTTAATAATAAGTGAGATAAAACCATTTGAAAATCAGAGAATCACAAATAAATATACCGATCAAATCTTCGAATTTTATCCTTTTATATTGATTCCCTCAAAATAATATAAAAATAAAATTCACCGACATCTCAAGCACCGTGAGTCTGCAAGCCACGATAGTGTGGACGTTTACAAACCCGAACATTTACAAGAGAAGGTTTTACCCATTAATTTCATTTGTCAACCTAACTTTATGACAAAATAATTAATAGTCGGTTCCTCTTTAGCCATGTAAATAAAAGCAGTGACTCCGATGGGGAGGATACTTATTATTTACACCTAAGTGTACACCATTATTTGACTCCAAGTCCGCGGCCCAAGCTTATGTGCCTTACAGATGGATGATGAGTGATATTTTCACCTAGATTTTAGTATCTTTTTATGTGTGTTTTCGTATATTTTTATCTGTATTTTATGTGTTATTTGATTGTGTTTTGTGTTCTCATAGGAATGTGTGAGAATGATCTTAAACATACATATAACAGGTGAAAATGGAGTAAAAATGAAGAAGGAAGATCAAACAAAGAAGAAGAAACAAAGGTGCAAGAACACGGCCGGCCGTGCTGGCAACACGGCTCGTGTTGCAGCAAAACGGCCCGTGTGCCAGACACGGGCCTGTCCAGAAAGGTCGTGCGGCGGCATCTATTTATCCAACACGACCACCACTTGGTCGTGTTGTGGAGCACGACCCGTGTTTCAGAGCACGACCCGTGTACAAGACACGGGCCTGTAAGCGGAGGCCGTGCGGCGACGTCTAGGCATTCAACACGGCCACCCTTTGGCCGTGCGACGCAGAACGACTCGTGTGCCGCATGCCCTGACACGACACGACCCGTGCTACGTGACACGACTCGTGTCGGCACCAGAACAGGATATTTTTTTACAATTCTTCTAGAAGGTCTCCATGGGGTATAAATACCAATCCATTCAACATTTTAGAAGAGATCCGAAAATTCTACTGTTCCCACACACCTCACACACCATTCCTTTGATTTCACACCATATTCTCCATCCCATTCATCCATTTTTGAGATCTACATCATCTCTCCATCATTTCCTCCATCCAAATCAAGTGAAGAAGTAAGGAAGCTTGGGTGATCACCAAAGGAAGAAGGGAGATTCAATTGGATCCATTTCCAAGGGAGTTTTCATTCCAATTTTGTGTTAATCCTTTAGTTTATCATGATTTGTAAGAATTATAATGTCTATGTTATGGATCTTATGAAGATTGTAGGCTAATCTCCTTTGTGAGATTAGCTCCATGATTGGTGTTGGATAATTTAGTTTTTATGCAAATTGATTTTAATCTTGAATGGGCTTTGTGTTATTTCTATCATTGATTGTTGATTGCTTGATGTATATGATGATTTGTGTGATTAATTGTCATGGGCATGTGATTAGATTGAGAGAAATCAATTATGTGTTTAGGATAGTTCATTGAATCATTTCATCATACACTTCATGTGCATTAATTTAGAATGAGATAGAGATATCCTTCTAGATTTAGAACCCTTTGATAGAACATTTGATTAGCTTAATCGAGAGGTTGGTTGATTAAATGAGGAGACCCAAACAATTAGTGAATTCATAGTACCTTAAAAGGGAATATTGCTTATGATTTAGTACCTAATTAGGGAACTCATAGAGTAATTAGTACCTAGTGGGAGGTGTTTGCTATTGTCTCGATCCTATGTGCGTTTGGGAGCCTTGTTGAGGGCCTACATCCTATCCATCTCGAGAGAGAGTTTAGGTGGAATTAGTGATCGCTTCTATACCTTGTCCATGAGAGATTAGAATTAATTGCATGATTACTTAATTATCTATGCCATGATTGTTGTTAATCTCATCCTTGCATCATTTGGAACCCTTTTATCTTTGCATTCATTTTATCTTTATTTCTTGCTTTAGCATAATTGCATTCATTTGCTCCTATCCTCTCTTCCGTCGTCCTTATAAAATCACGATAAACTTGAGATCGCTTAAACTCTAGTACCTTCCTCCCTGTGGTTCGATAATTTCTTTAATTGGTCATGCCCACTATATTATGGCTAATCAAATGGCGCCGTTGCCGGGGAGGTAACGGTTGCTAGTAGCTTAAAGAAGGAACGTTTAAAGCGATCTTACTAGAGACATTTATTTTCTTGTATTTATTACTTGTATTTGCTTTGTGAAAATTTGTTCTAATTTTTCTTGTCTTGAAGGTGTATGCAAACAAGGTCAAAAGGGAAGCAAGTCGAACCAATTGATCTAGAGCTTGAAAACACTTTGAGGAGAAAGAGAAGAGAGAACAAAACCAAAAATAGTAATTCAATGGAGAATTTTCAAGGTGACAATCGTGTTGGGATAGAGCATGATGGGGAAGGAGGACACAATATGAACGTGCATGACAACGCACATCAATTCAATGAGAATCCTCCTCAACAAGCCTATCAAAATCATGGAGCTATAAACAATCAAGCTTATATTCAACAACTTGTGCAACAAGCGATGATTCAACAAGGTTTTCAACAACCTTATCCTCCTCAACAACAAGCTTATGTGCCACCACCTCCACCTCTGGTTCAAAATGATCAAAGGGTGATACGGGACTTCTTCATGCCAAGGGCACTTCCACAAATGATGGGACCACCAATTCATGCCAACAATTTTGAGTTTAAAATGGGCTTGATTTCATTGGTGAGAGAGCAACAGTTTGGTGGAGCTCCAAATGAAGATCCTAACGCTCATCTAGCTCAGTTTGTGGAGATTGCCAACACAGTAAAGATGAACGGAGTGAGTGAGGATTGCATAAAGATGAGGTTATTCCCATTTTCTTTGAGGGATAGAGCAAGAACATGACTCTCCACTCTTACTCCCGGTACGTGCAACACTTGGGATGAGCTAGCGCAAATGTTTTTGAACAAATACTTTCCACCTTCTAAGACACTTCAAATGAAGAGCTTGATCACACAATTCAAGCAAATGCCTCAAGAGAGCTTTTATGAAGCGTGGGAAAGGTTCAAAGAAATGCTACGCAAGTGTCCACAACATGGCTTCCCGGAGAATCAACAAGTTGGATTTTTCTATCAAGGACTTGTGAACGGACAAAGAGTGCTTGTTGATGCCTCGGCAGGAGGATCCGTACTAGGTGTAACTCCGGAAAGGGCTATTCGAATTTTTGATGAGATTGCTACAAATGTCTATCAATGGCCATCGGAGAGAGTTAGTGGAAGCTATGGTTTTGAAAGCTATGATAAAGGACAACAGTTTAGTGTGAAGAGTGTAAGTGTTGAACCAAGTATGCTAAGCATGGAAAAGATAGTGGCGGAAGTTGTTAAACAAATGAGCTTGAATCAAAGTATGAACAATCAAGGAGTGAATATGGTTGAGGGGCTACAAGTCGAGCAAGGTGTGCTACCTCCGAATGCTGTGAATGGTGAACAATGGACCAACTCTATGCCCCGTGTTGAGGATGTGTCTTATATGCAAGGAAGAAATTATCAAGGTAATTATCAAAACAATTACCAAGGTAATTTCAATCAAAATCAAGGAAGTTATCCACAAAGGCAAGGGGGATTCAACGCTCAAAGTAGTGGAAGTTCACATTCACAACATCAACCAAGGCAAGGAGGGTTCACTAGCCAAGGAAGCGGAAGTTCTTATCCACAACAACCAAGGAGGCAAGATAATTTTTCTTATGCAAACCCAAGTAATGCGATTGCTTATCCTCCGGGGTATCATCCGGGAGCTAAAGCGCCAAATAATGAAGGGAAGGCGACTACCGAAGAACTTCTTGAGAAATTGATTGCTTCCAACAAAAATCAAGAGGAAGTAATTGAAAGAAAATTTAAGGCTTTTGAGGAAGTAAATGAAAGACGATTAAAAGCCATTGAGGAAAACAGTGATAGAAAACTCAAAGCCTTGGAGTATTCATTTGGTCAAATGGCGAGCTCAATGAATGCTAATGAGAAAGGGAAATTTCCAGCCACAACCGAGGTTAATCCGAAAGCTCAATGTTTATTTGTTGAAACGGAAGAGGAAAGAAAGGTTGAAGAAGGGTTGGTGGAAAGCAAGGTTGTTGAAGAAATGAAAGAAGAGCAAAAGCCTAAATGGATACCTAAGTGGAAGAGGGTGCAAGAGGAAAAGAAAGTTGAGGAGAAGGTCAAGGAAGAAGAGTATAAGCGTGACTATTGGGGTATTCCGATCACTCCATTTCCTATTCCCTATCCACAAATGTTTGTAAAGGAAGAGAAGAAAAAGGAGTTTGAGGAGTATGTGAAAGAGCTCAAGAAGAAATACGAGGAGAAAAAGAAAAAGGATCAACCCGAAACAAGTGAGTCGATGCTAAAAGGAGGGCCTACAAAAGTTGGTGATCCGGGGAAGTTCATAATCCCTTGTGATTTTGAAAAGAAAGGGACTCTTGATGCATTGTGTGACTTGGGGGCAAGCGTTAACGTGATGTCTCATGCCACGTTCAAAGACCTTGCAATTGGAAAGCTAAAGCCTACGACTATCCGTCTTGAAGTTGTCAATGGTGAGGTTGTGAAGCCACTAGGGATTGTTGAAGACGTGGAGGTAAAGGTGAAAGGGCTAGCTTTCCCGGTCGACTTCATGATTTTGGAAGTGAAGGCGGACCCCAAAGTTCCACTCATTTTGGGAAGGCCATTTCTAGCTACGGGAAGAGCAAGAATTGATGTTGGTAGAGAAGAGTTATCATTGAGCTCAAAAGGAAAGAGTGTCACATTCATGTGCAAGAAGGAAAAAGGAGCCAAGTTTCACTTAAAACCTCCGGATGATTTCGATGATCATGATTCTCTTCTCTTTGACAATTTAAATTCATTTCTTCATGATTATATGAAATTGTCAAATGCTAACTTGTCTTCTTGTGATGTTGATAGAAAGAAAGCTCCGAACCTCGATTGGAAAATTGACAAAGGAGAAAGAGGAAGTCCACTAGAATCACTTCTTGATGACGATTTGATGCTAGTGAGCAAGAATGGAGAGGTTGAGCTAGTGGACAAGAAGAAGGCCAAGCTAATGTTCAAAGTGAGGATGCGAGGAGAAAGTGGGATGGACCATTCGTTGGTCCAATGATCGTGAAATTCCGTCTGGCTTGAAGACGTTAAACTTAGCGCTAAATGGGAGGCAACCCATTCTTTTATTATTTTGATGCTTTTTGTTGATTTTGGTCTTGTAGGTGGATTGTGCTTGTGAGAAAAATGCATGTTGAAGAAAGGAGAAGTGCTTCATGGATTTGAGTAAAAATGTCACCATTTGTTGCAAACTTAATTCTCGACTCTTGTCTCGAGTCAAGTTTGGGGGAAAAGTGCATGGTGAACATAGCTTGAGTCGTGTGGATGCGTTTACTTCTCCACAAGATGATTATCAATGGAAACTACAAGGGTAAGTCCCACCACTTTTTGCAAACTTAATTCTCACTTCTAAGTTCGATTTAAGTTTGGGGGGAGAGTGCGTGGTGTGACTTACCACTTGAGTGTGCTTGATATGATAATATTGATGATGATAGGTCTTCTTGTAAAATTCACTCAATTTTAAAATTTTCTCATGAATTTGGTTGGATTTTGGTATGATTGGTTGTGTTGAAGTGCATGTGAATCCATATTTTTAATGCAATAATGGAGCTAACGGTGTTTGTTGAGTTTTTGAGCATGAATGAAGAGGTATTGGAAGCATGAATGGAGCTTGGAGCAAACGCTTTCTTTACCAAATGCCTATTGAGGGAGTATTCTACACCTTATCACTTCTAGTTGCTTGACATATTTTGATGTGTATTGATGTGATTAGCATGCTACTTTATGTGTTATGTTTTTGGGATGTTTATTTTCGTAAGTTAGGATTTCCTTTTCAATAAAGGTTGGGATGATTGTGAGCTTACATTGATTATGGATGTTATGAATGTGTGCTTCATTGTTTTATAATGGTGATTTTTATTCTTGCATGTTATGTGTTTTGTTTGTTTTGTTTCTTGTTTGTTGAGTCTTTATTTTATGTTTTGTGTATTTTCTTATTTTTGTCTTGGTATGTTTGGTGGTTTGTTTAGGGAGGTTGTGAGTCATTTTTTTAATATGAGTGATGATATGTTGTAGTGATAAGTGATGACAAGTTATGATTAAGAATCTCTACACTTTCGAATTGTTACATGTTTTACTTAACTTGTTCAATTTTGAGATGGATGTGGTGTAATAAGTTCCTTAAGGTTCGAGCACAAGCTTGTGAGCATTTGAGCCTCAACCGTGCATACATGGTTTTTCCTTCATGAGTGGATCGATTGAGTTTTGATAAGCTAGAACTTGCTCAAGAACTATAGGAATGAGCCCGATTTGTGGAAATTAGTGAAATGATCTAAGGCCATCCTTGTCATTTATAGTCATTGCCATATATTTTCCTACCATGAACATCATCCCTAGTTAACCACTTTGAGCCTTAAAGCCTATTTATTGTGATATAAGCACATTACAAGCCATGATTACCCACTTAAGCCTTACATATATTCATTTGTGTGGGTGATTGAGGAGATGGTAATTAGAAAGGTTTGATAACGAAGAAAAAGAAAAAAGGAAATGGTAAACAAGCAAGAAAAAGGATGAAAAAGAGCACAAGAAAGAATGGACATGCAACCCCAAAACAAGAAAATGAGCAAAGCAATAACAATATGCTCAAGTACTTAGAAGTTCAAAGAAGGAAGCATGCATTAAAATAAGATAAAAATCTAAGGAAAGTTGATGATTAGTGCTTGTGATTACCAAAGTTGAGAAAGGAAGAAAGAAAAGTGGAGAAGTTGGAGAAATTGGCCGTCTCTTCGATTACTTACACTTGCTTAGTCACTATTATCCATATCTTCCATACCCTACCAAAGAGCCTATCATTACATCCTTAATGAAAGACCTTTTTGATCATTAATGGAAACCTTGGCGGTTTGTGAATGTAGTCCACGAGCAAGCTTATAGCGAGTCAAGCCAATCAATTGATGAGTGTTGATTTACCTACTTTAAAGAGTGTTGAGTGAAATTTATAACCTATGTAAGGCTTGGACTAAAAGGGACTATATTACACTTTATTCTCTTTCGATTGAACTTGTTAATTTCTCATGTTATGATTTTATTGATGTAGGATGCCTTAGCATAGTTTGTAATTCTTATTGCTATTGATGTGTTATTACTTATGTTCGTTTAGTCTTTTCCTAGGTGAAAATCACTCCTCATGGTTTATCATTTTCGTTGTGCGAGGACACACAACACTTTAAGTTTGGGGGTGTGATGAGTGATATTTTCACCTAGATTTTAGTATCTTTTTATGTGTGTTTTCGTATATTTTTATCTGTATTTTATGTGTTATTTGGTTGTGTTTTGTGTTCTCATAGGAATGTGTGAGAATGATCTTAAACATACATATAACAGGTGAAAATGGAGTAAAAATGAAGAAGGAAGATCAAACAAAGAAGAAGAAACAAAGGTGCAAGAACACGGCCGGCCGTGCTGGCAACACGGCTCGTGTTGCAGCAAAACGGCCCATGTGCCAGACACGGGCCTGTCCAGAAAGGTCGTGCGGCGGCATCTATTTATCCAACACGACCACCACTTGGTCGTGTTGTGGAGCACGACCCGTGTTTCAGAGCACGACCCGTGTACAAGACACGGGCCTGTAAGCGGAGGCCGTGCGGCGACGTCTAGGCATTCAACACGGCCACCCTTTGGCCGTGCGACGCAGAACGACTCGTGTGCCGCATGCCCTGACACGACACGACCCGTGCTACGTGACACGACTCGTGTCGGCACCAGAACAGGATATTTTTTTACAATTCTTCTAGAAGGTCTCCATGGGGTATAAATACCAATCCATTCAACATTTTAGAAGAGATCCGAAAATTCTACTGTTCCCACACACCTCACACACCATTCCTTTGATTTCACACCATATTCTCCATCCCATTCATCCATTTTTGAGATCTACATCATCTCTCCATCATTTCCTCCATCCAAATCAAGTGAAGAAGCAAGGAAGCTTGGGTGATCACCAAAGGAAGAAGGGAGATTCAATTGGATCCATTTCCAAGGGAGTTTTCATTCCAATTTTGTGTTAATCCTTTAGTTTATCATGATTTGTAAGAATTATAATGTCTATGTTATGGATCTTATGAAGATTGTAGGCTAATCTCCTTTGTGAGATTAACTCCATGATTGGTGTTGGATAATTTAGTTTTTATGCAAATTGATTTTAATCTTGAATGGGCTTTGTGTTATTTCTATCATTGATTGTTGATTGCTTGATGTATATGATGATTTGTGTGATTAATTGTCATGGGCATGTGATTAGATTGAGAGAAATCAATTATGTGTTTAGGATAGTTCATTGAATCATTTCATCATACACTTCATGTGCATTAATTTAGAATGAGATAGAGATATCCTTCTAGATTTAGAACCCTTTGATAGAACATTTGATTAGCTTAATCGAGAGGTTGGTTGATTAAATGAGGAGACCCAAACAATTAGTGAATTCATAGTACCTTAAAAGGGAATATTGCTTATGATTTAGTACCTAATTAGGGAACTCATAGAGTAATTAGTACCTAGTGGGAGGTGTTTGCTATTGTCTCGATCCTATGTGCGTTTGGGAGCCTTGTTGAGGGCCTACATCCTATCCATCTCGAGAGAGAGTTTAGGTGGAATTAGTGATCGCTTCTATACCTTGTCCATGAGAGATTAGAATTAATTGCATGATTACTTAATTATCTATGCCATGATTGTTGTTAATCTCATCCTTGCATCATTTGGAACCCTTTTATCTTTGCATTCATTTTATCTTTATTTCTTGCTTTAGCATAATTGCATTCATTTGCTCCTATCCTCTCTTCCGTCGTCCTTATAAAATCACGATAAACTTGAGATCGCTTAAACTCTAGTACCTTCCTCCCTGTGGTTCGATAATTTCTTTAATTGGTCATGCCCACTATATTATGGCTAATCAATGGAGAAGTACACACGCGCTCGGATAACTTCCTACAGTCATCAATTATAAGTATGTACAGTGATCCGCACATGAACTCATCCGATAGGGAGGAAGGTCTATGCCAACGCGCAAGTTCATATGCATCACATTACAAACATAATTATTTAAAGAAGTCTGTCCCAGCAATCCATGAATAAACTCATCTGATGGGGAGGAAGGCTCTAATGCCGACGCGCAAGTTTATTCACATTGCTAACAAACCAATAATGGAGGCCGCGGGAATTTTTACCAATCCCCTCTCCCACTTAGTAATTTAACACCGAGGGTTTTTACATGCATATGATATTCAGAATAAAATACGCAACGCTAGCATGCTTCTATTACGGCACATAAGGCAGTAAATCACAGAGAGTCATGCATACATATATAACAATAATCAATAATTAAATCAATCATTAACAGTTATATATCAGCGAATTCGATTGTTCGCCACCAGGCACGAATATCAGTAAAGACTTCCAGACTATCAAATTTTTGAAATTTCCAGATTGTCCAATTTTCGAAACCATCGATATCGACCGTCGATATCGTCCAGATTATCAAAATCATCGATATCGACTAGATTATCAAATATTCAAAAAACATCAAGATTATCAACATTCCAAAACTATCGATATCGATCGTCATATCGTCTAGATTATCAAAATCATCGATATCGACGAGCAACCATATATAACAATAATAGATAATTAAATCAATTATGTCAGTTATATATTAGGAATCAATTCAACATCCATATATAACAATAATAGACAATCAATTATAGCAGTTATATATTAGGAATTAATTCGACTTCCATATATGACAATAATAGATTATTAAATCAATTATAGCAGTCATATATTAGGAATTAATTCGGCATCCATATATAACAATAATATACAATCAATTATAGCAGTTATATATTAGGAATTAATTCGACATCCATATATGACAATAATAGATTATTAAATCAATTATATCAGTCATATATTAGGAATTAATTCGACATCCATATATAACAATAATATACAATCTATTATGGCAGTTATATATTAGGAATTAGTTTTCCTAAAATTGGATGTCTTATCCAACACTCTAGCAATACATGCATATAATATACCAAATATAATACGCAATCTAGCATGCTTCTATATAAGACAATAAATCATAGAGATCAGGCATCCATATATATATATATATAACAATAATAGACAATTAAATCAATTACGACAGTTATATATATTATGAATAAAAACGCCTCTAAATTTTAATGTCTTGTCCGACACTCCTACTGTGGAATCGATGCCTTACGCAACAAGCAGGATTGCTTGTGCCCCAAGACGTCCATCGTCATATCCCACCGCCAATCATGTCAGGGAGCGCCCCAAGTGCCTTGACGAGCGCCCCTCGCCCGGACTGTCGCTCGTCCAAGGGCCTACTTGCATGGAACCAAGTTCAGTCCAACGCGCAACACCAAACTACACCAACTGTCGTTCATAGTTCGAAACTGAAAGAACCTCAGAATCCAATCTCCACCGTCCAGAATCTACTACTGTAAGTCCTGAACATGCTGTCCAAATTACAGATCGATCCAACGGTTATATTGTGAGAAACGGCTCTTTTCTCTCGACTGCGCAGAACAAAATTGCCCAAAAAATTGCTTCTGTTTTCGGCGTATTCCCGACAACACAAAGCGCAAAATATGATCTTCACCGTTCAGAATGTACATCCACAAAATCCGAACATGCTGACCAAAATTCAGCCTGATCCGACGGTTGAAACTCTGGTTATTGCCTCTGCAATATCACTGCGCTGGATTTTCTCTCAATTTCTTCCTTCCATGTGAAATTGTTGAACAGTTTTCGTCGAATCCTCTCACACACAACCATCAACGAACAGATATGATATAGGGTATATTTCACATAGGGATATTCATGGTTTGCGCAGTAAAACCAAAACCCTAAACATGCGATCCTAATTTCAAAAAATTAACCACATAAACCCTAGTCTAACGTGTCACGCTTCACCACGAAACCGAAGCTCTGATACCAATTGTTGGCGCTTGGATCATTTGGTTAACGTGACCCGTTAGAATATCATGCGTTTCTATCATAGCGGAAGCAATAAATCATAGAAACGATTACCGTTCACCAAGGTATGTTGATGAAGATTGATTCTCGCAGGCAGCCTGCGCAGTCCCACGAGAATGGCCATAACTTCCTCGTCTGATATTGGAATTGATTGATCTTTGCGTTCAGATGATCCTCTCTTCGACGGCTTTCCGTCAGTATATTGATCATCAAATTCTGAGCACTGTACAAATTTATACAAATTTCGCAAAGTCGCGGACAGCAGCAGAAAACTACCTTCTGATCTTCTGCTGTATGTCCCAAGTCCGATCTCGACGTCGTGTGGGCGACGATCTACGAGACCTCCTCAATCTGCTCTCAACCCTCATCACACGTGAATAATCAATTAGATTAGATTAGGGTTCCAGATAAGCTGAGGTGACTTATATACATGGGCTACAGCAGGGACCAGGAGGAGAAATTGAGTTGGGCCTCCATTGGGCTTAAGTATCCAAGCTTAGCCCAAAGCTTATACTTAAGTCCAATAATAATAATATATTCCACTAAAATATTATTATTGCACTACCGTACCAATCCCAAAATTACGTTTTGGGCTCCTTCTTATTATGAGCCCGTTAGTCTCCCCATGTTTAAGATATACAATGTCCATTAATTAATTTAAGTTACTGACAACTCAATTAATTAATATCTCATCCAAGAGTAGTACCACTCAACCTCATTATCATGCCGGAATAAATTCCACCTGCAGGGTTTACATGATAATCCTTATGAGCTCCTCAAGGGGACATCATCAACCTATGACGGACACGGATTCCTTCTACAATCAACAGCACACCATAGAGACAACACTACTTCCCAACTCATCGAGTTTGTTGATTTAATAACATGTAAATCTCACCCATTGATGAATCAAAGAAATACATACTGCCCTACGTGTCGAGGTTATTGTATAGGGATTAAGAGCACGAACTTCCATAATAACTGAGATCAAGTTCTCCTATAAGTCAGTATAAGTCGAACGATCTCAAGCGGTCCTGCTCAATACACACAAGTGCACTAATGTGATTCTATAGCCAAGACAAGCTAATACCAAACCACACTACAACCATCCCGATAGAGAGTCCCCGTCTATCTCGGTTGTGAGCATCTGTTTATACTTTATAAGAAAACCGATAATATGATCTTCTGCGTGTTGTCGCACAACATATTATCTACAGTATAAAGTAAGTGGACTATTGCATCGAACATATAAATAAATTATAAGATGCAATCATTTGATCATATGATTCTCATTTCAAATTAATTGTTATAACATTGTTCATACAAAAAGCTAGACTTTTAGTATACAATCCAACAAATGTAACGGATGTAGGTTTCACTTCCCCTATAACAAGTTTCTTGAAAATGGACATAGGCATCAAGTTGATACTTGCCCCAAGATCGCAAAGAGCTTTATGAACCTCACTCTTACCCATTTCACATGTAATAACAAAACTCCCCGGATCTTTGAGCTTTGGAGGTAACTTTCTTTGAATTATTGCACTACACTCCTCCGTCAAGTTGACGGTCTCATTCTCTATCAAGCTCCTCTTCCTTGACATGATGTCCTTCAAAAACTTCGCATAGTGAGGCATTTGTTTCAAAGCATCCGCAAAGGGTATATTAATGTGGATTTTCTTGAAAATTTCCAAAAACTTTGCAAACTTTTCATCCAATCCTTTCTTCAAAAATCGATGTGGAAAAGGAATAGGTACTTGTGTTTTTGGAATTCCCCAACTATCCCTTTCCACTTCAATTTCCTCCTCTTTCTTTTTCATCGCCTTGGTTCTTTCCCATTTCTTTTCAACAACCTTGTTATCAATCAATTCCGGTTCCTCATTCAATTTATCCTCAACTTCACTTTCAACATCGAATTCTTCTTCAACCAAGGTTTTCTCCATCTCCTTCTCTTCCACCTTATCATCTTCCAATGGCATAGATGGTCCATCATAATTTGTTCCACTCCTCAAGGTAATTGCCTTGCATTGTTCCTTTGGATTCACAATGGTAGTGAAAGGAAATTTCCCTTTCTCATTAGCACTCATTGAGCTCGCCATTTGACCAAATGAATACTCCAAGGCTTTGAGTCTTCTATCATTGTTTTCCTCCATGGCTTTTAATCGTCTTTCATTTACTTCCTCAAAAGCCTTGAATTTTCTTTCAATTACTTCCTCTTGATTTTTGTTGGAAGCAATCAATTTTTCAAGAAGTTCTTCGGTAGTCGCCTTCCCTTCATTATTTGGCGCTTTAGCTCCCGGATGATACCCCGGAGGATAAACAACCGCATTACTTGGGTTTGCATAAGAGAAATTATCTTGCCTCCTTTGTTGTTGTGGATAAGAACTTCCACTTCCTTGGCCATTGAATACTCCTTGCCTTGGTTGTTGTTGTGAATGTGAACTTCCACTACTTTGAGCATTGAATCCTCCTTGCCTTTGTGGATAACTTCCTTGATTTTGATTGAGATTACCTTGGTAATTGTTTTGATAATTACCTTGGTAATTTCTTCCTTGCATATAAGACACATCCTCAACACGTGGCATAGAGTTGGTCCATTGTTCACCATTCATAACATTCGGAGGTAGCATACCTTGCTCGACTTGTAGCCCCTCAACCATAGTCGCTCCTTGATTGTTCATACTTTGATTCAAGCTCATTTGTTTAACAACTTCCGCCACTATCTTTCCATGCTTGGCATACTTGGTTCAACACTTACGCTCTTCACACTAAACTGTTGTCCTTTATCGTAGCTTTCAAAACCATAGCTTCCACTAACTCTCTCCGATGGCCATTGATAAACATTTGTAGCAATCTCATCAAAAATTCGAATAGCCCTTTCCGGAGTTACTCTTAGTACGGATCCTCCTGCCGAGGCATCAACAAGCACTCGTTGCCCGTTCACAAGTCCTTGATAGAAAAATCCAACTTGTTGATTCTCCGGGAAACCATGTTGTGGACACTTGCGTAGCATTTCTTTGAACCTTTCCCACACTTCATAAAAACTCTCTTGAGGCATTTGCTTGAATTGTGTGATCAAGCTCTTCATTTGAAGCGTCTTAGAAGGTGGAAAGTATTTGTTCAAAAACATTTGCGCTAGCTCATCCCAAGTGTTGCACGTACCGGGAGTAAGAGTGGAGAGCCATGTTCTTGCTCTATCCCTCAAAGAAAATGGGAATAACCTCATCTTTATGCAATCCTCGCTCACTCCGTTCATCTTTACTGTGTTGGCAATCTCCACAAACTGAGCTAGATGAGCGTTAGGATCTTCATTCGGAGCTCCACCAAACTGTTGCTCTCTCACCAATGAAATCAAGCCCATTTTAAACTCAAAATTGTTGGCATGAATTGGTGGTCCCATCATTTGTGGAAGTGCCCTCGGCATGAAGAAATCCCGGATCACCCTTTGATCATTTTGAACTCCATGTTGAACCGGAGGTGGAGGTACATATGCTTGTTGTGGAGGAGCATAACCTTGTTGAAAATCTTGTTGGATCATAGCTTGTTGCACCATTTGTTGAATGTAAGCTTGATTGTTAAACTCCCCAAATTGTTGATAACCTTGTTGAGGAAGATTGGCATTGGCTTGATCTTGCAAATTTTGCATTCCACCTCCATCATTCCAACATTGCCTCGTTCATCTTGATTGTTCTCCATTTGATCACTCTTTTTGGTATTGTTCTCCTTTCTTCTTCTTCAGAAAGTGTGTTCAATTTCTAAATCAATAGGTTCAACTTGTTCCCCTTTTGATCTTGTTTGCATACACCTTCAAAATAAAAGAAGTTAGAACAATATTTTCAAAGCAAAGTACAAGAAAAAAAAATGTCTCTAGTAAGATCGCTTTAAACGTTCCTTCTTTAAGCTACTAGCAACCGTTACCTCCCCGGCAACCATTTGATTAGCCATAATATAGTGGGCATGACCAATTAAAGAAATTATCGAACCACAGGGAGGAAGGTATCAGGGTCTAAGCGATCTCGTGTTTGTCATAGTATTATAGAGATGAACGAGAAGGGGAGATAATCAAGAAATGACAATAAAATAAATGGATAGATGAATGGGAGATGGATGAATGAGCCAAGTAGATAGAGATGAGACTAGCAATATTTAAAGCATGGAAAATCTAGGTATCATGCAATGAATTCATATGTGTCATGGGTAAGAGACTAAGGGCCAACACTAAGATCACCTAAACTCCCTCTCGGAATGAATAGGATATGGTTCTAAACATAGCTCAATGGATTGGTTCTCACTTAAACAATTCCAACTAGGTACTAAGCTTAAATGAGAGTCCCTTCACACAATTAATCAACCTCTCGATCAAACCAATTACATGTCCTACCAAAGGGTTCTAAACTATGAAGGACTTCTCAATCTCTTCACAATTTATAATGCACATGAGGTGTTTGATGAAATGATTCACTCAATTATCCTAAGCATGCAATTGATTTCTCAATCTAATCACATATCTAGAACAACTAAACACACAAATCAACAAAACAAATCAAGCAATTAATAATCAATGATAGAAAATCAATTAACCCATTCAACATAATCATTCAATTGCAAAATACCCAAAATTATCCAACACAATTTATATTGCTAATCTCACAAGGAAGATTACCCTCTCATATCCATAAGAAAATTAACATAGACATTAAATTCCTTACAAAACATGATAAACAATAGGTTTAAATACAAAGTTTGGATGAAAACTCCCTTGGATGTCTCCAATGGTGATCTTCTTCTTCCCCTTGCAATTCACCTCTCTTCCTTGCTTCTCTAGCTACTTGGATGATGGATTTGATGGAGGGGATCAAGTGTAGATGGATGGAATCAAGGAATGGTGAATGGGATGAAGGGTAGATGGAATGGAGAGGAAAAATGTGTGAAAAATGGTGTGTATTAGGTGTAGATCTGATCCCCACTGATATTTACACTCCAAAATGGGTGTTTTTACCCCTTGGAACCTTCTAGAACACATTCTAATCATAAAAATGACTTTGGGCCTAGCATGGGTCGAATTCGGGTCAAGTTCGGGTCGGTGCAGCGCAGTCTCACCGTTTCGCGCATAACTTCCACATCTGATCTCCAATTTGAGTAATTCTTGCGCTCACGCGATCCTCTTTTCATTGGATTTCTATCCATATAAAGATCTGACAAAACATCAAACATTTGAAGGTGTAACAAGTCATACAAAGTAGCACAACCATGCTGAGTAGAAACAGCCTGCGCGACGTCACCATTTTAATCATAACTTTCTCGTTTGGGCTCGGATTGAAGTGTTTCTTATACCAAAACGATCCTCTTTTATGTGGCTTTCCAACCATATATCACACTTATTGTTTTGAGCTCCAAAAGAGTACAGAAAAATTATACAAGTTGGACGTGCGTTTTTCAGCATTTTGCTTAATTTGACTCATTTTCCCTCGTTTCAACTCCGAATTAAGCTTCGTTTTTTCCCAAATTTTCGTTCTCGCGTCTAGAATCCATTTTTACCTGGAAATCATACATTTAAGCTTATTCTCACACATTTCCATAAAAACACAAAACACAACCAAATAGAACATAAAATACGGATAAAATAATACGAAAACACATATAAAAAGACGCTAAAATCTAGGTGAAAATATCACTCATCAGTGATCTTCAATGACCTTATATAGACACACAGAGCGAAATGGTGCGAATGCGAACACACTACGAAGAGCAACTGTAGAGTGAAATTGCTTTTAAAGTCAGTGATGATGTAGTTCTCCCCAAAAAAATAAATAATGATGACATACTCACCTGTTCAACCTTATCCCACTCTTTACGGCCACAGGTCCATTGCGGAGGCTTCCAAAATGACAGCTCTCCTTTCCACCACCTATCCAAAACTTCTATCTTTTCTTGAGGTAAGTCGGCCAACTCTGAGGGGTCATCGCCATGTGCCGTAACATGCTCATCCCAAATTGCTTTTAAAGTCGCCTGATAAAGAAAGAATTACAAAATAAAAGGTTTTATTATAAGAAAAAATCATATGCCGTATTGCACGTAAAAACTTACTGAAAACTGACATGATAGAATAGCATACGATTGCATTCGATGATCCGAGTGAACTCCGACGTAGTCAGGGGCTTGTGTTAGTATAGCCAAACACGCATCAATGTGCTGGAAAAAATATTTCAACGATGAGATATATGAGATTAGTGTCTAAATATATTTAAGCTGTATTTACAAACCTCATCCTCCATCCAGACTTTTGGCGTCATCATTCTCACGAAGAAATCATTCCTCACTTGGAACCCTATGCCGACATCGATCCTGCACATGTATGTTAAAACCTTTACATAATAAACAACGAAACCATAAAAGAAGAACACATTTAAGGATATTTCTTACGTTACAGGGGATATCATGAACTTTTCCCATGCTCTGTTGACCTTGACGTCATCCACAGTTGTGTATGGGGATTGGACAGCTGTCGCTTTTCTCTTTGGACGTTGCGGACGATGTTGGAAGTGCTTTTCAGCTGACACCATACTGAAACCAGTGTCTCGGGAGTAGGATAACTAGGCCCTACAGGAGTTGAGACTCCGGGAGTAGAATAACTAGGCTGTCTGTGTGATCCGGGTGCCTCAGGGAATCTTGTTGAGCCACCTGGTACCAATTCCACATCTCCGGCAAATAGGCCCCCTGGTGTTGCATAACTACTAGGTGGGGGTGTAGTCTGTGCACTCCGTTGTTCTTCAAAGGTACCTGGAATACTTGGTACTTCGTATGTAGATGGCTCAGGTGGTAGACCCTTGAATCCCTCCTTAAACATTTTATATATGTTACCAAGAATTGACCTCTCGTGGCTATGGTGCACACGGGTCTGTGCTCCAATCAACCATCCAGCAACCCTTTTAAATTCACCGCCGCCCTCCTCCTGTCTTCAACGAATATCAGCTAGCTCTGCATCCAGTTTGTCAAACATCTTCTCTCGTCTGTCATCTCGATCCAGTAGCTGAGTGAGAAGGACTTCATGTTCGAAATTTTTTTGATCATGATCATCCATTCTCCTCATAATTCGATCGTACTGTTCTTGAGACAGACCCCCACTGTCTTCTCTCTGCTGATGAGGCACGGAATGATCCCACTGTGGACTTGATCTGGATTGAGGATGGAAATCATCCTGGGTAGATGGAGGGCTACCAGATGATCCGTGAAACCCTAGCCCTCCTTGGCTATAGACAGATCCTCCATACTTATTATACTAACCCTTCTGTGACCCTTCACTTCCACCATACGGATGTGATTGATGTGGGACCTGAAATCCACCAAAGTTAAACTGATATGGTCCCTGATATCCACCAAAAGGAGAAGAGTACGATGGTGGCTAAAATCCAGCTGAAGGGAAATATGATTTTCCAAACACAGGAGGATATGATCTCTCTGGAATGGCCATTATCGGGTGTAGAACTACAGAATTATGGGGGCCAGACTGAGATGGCCGCGGGGTTGAATCCTCAGATGGTATGTAAGATCTGTTATCCTAATCACCCATTACCTCGTCATCATCATCATCTTCGTCGTCCCCTCCGATGGCTTGAAAATTACGTAGTAAGTCCTCCAGTGCTGCTGTTCTTTCTTGCCCCAGAATGATGTATCAGCAACCTCAACACCTACCATTCCATAGTATTGCTCGCCGCCAACATAATTTGAAGAAATTTTCAGTTCCACCGGAATGACACCCTGACCACGCATTTCATCTTCGGAATCAGAACTAGAGCGCACCACCTGTTTCTTACCCTTAGCCTTCCCTTTTGGCTTTGGATCCCCAAAGACCCTAAAGTGAACTTGAAAACCAGAACTCCAATCAGAATGTATTCCCCTGAAGTATGATCAGCGGGACTCCTCAGGGAGGATGGAAGGTAAATCAACAACTCTTGGGTCCTGAAAGTAAAACAATAAAACATAAACACATATACTCAGGTGATAAAAAAGGCCTCCAAATGCATCCAAGTTAGATAATCAAAAGCTTAATTGCGTAAATATAAAAGTGACAAACCTGTCTAAAAAACTGAGTGTCGTCAATTTTTTTGGCAGTAGTATATGTCCAGCGAAGACACAGAGGTCTGACATCCGGCTCGGGCTGTCCATAGGTCAACATTGCTGCAAAACCTGCGATGTGCTCAGAGGCCCAAACCTGTGACCAAACATCAAAGTAATTTCATGTCAACATATATCTTTTTAAATGCATTTAATATAAGAATAAAATTAGTGAAATAAAGTCAGTATCACTTACTGCTAGGGCAAATGAGCATCCATAAAAGTTGATGCGCTGCTGTTTGCCTAACTCTTGCACCGTAGTCTTTACAGAGTCCATATGGTGCAGTAGGGTTAGGTATGTGTAGTTATCCCATGGGAAAGAGTTCCACAGGTCATCATTTGCAGATAAGTACCATACCCAGGGCTCTATGTATACTTTTGACGTATCCCAGCCTAGCAAAAAGTAGTACAGTAGTAGAATGTTGGCCGCTTTCACCGCATTTTGGCCCTTATATTTGTTTTCACTGAATCTTCTCATAAGTTCATCAACCAGGACCCTCTTCGAACGAAAGGTAGCAAACAAACTGTCTGCTGGTGGCAGAAATGAATCATTCGGGTCGATATCCCCATGGTCCTCAAACCCTAGTCCCATAACACGCATAAACTCCATGGGTATGAAGCTAAGAATTGTATCAGACACCCTGAAGTACCGGGAGTACATATCTGAACCAGGGATTACAACCTCCTGAGCCATCAGCTGAAATAAAGCTTTAGGAGACCCGTAATCTGAATCCAAATCCCAAAAATGCCCAAAACAAGATCTTCTGAACCTCCGCACTATTTGATCGCCACTCTTTGTAAGCACCTCGCGTATGCAATTCAGAGCTTTGGAAGGCCTATAATAACCTTTAATCCCAACTTTTCGAGATTGAAGTCCACGTCGCTCCAGCTCCACTACAGTGCATGCCAACTCGATTAGATATAAGACGTGACTACTTTTTATACATAAAAACTTTGGCGGACAAGCACAGTAAAGGCACAAAAATGGCGGACAAGCTATTTTATGCAGAAATAATGGCAAAATTATGCTAATAATGCTCAGAAATTCGGCGGACAGGCTCAAAAAATGCATAAAATCGGCGGACAAACTCAATCAGGGCCAAAAAATTGGCGGACAAGCTCAATTTACATACAATTATCGGTGGACATGTTCAACTACGCTAGAAACATCGGCGGACAAGCACAGTAAAGGCACAAAAATAGCGGACAACCTATTTTATGAAGAAATAATGGCAAAATTATGCTAAATAATGCTCAGAAATTTGGCGGACAGGCTAAAAAATGCATAAAATCAGCGGACAAGCTCAATCAGGGCCAAAAAATTGGCGGACATGCTCAATTATACTACAAATATTGACGGACAAGGTCACTTTACATACAATTATCGGCGGACATGTTCAACTATGCTAGAAACATCGGCGGACAAGCATAGTAAAGACACAAAAATGGCGGACAAGCTATTTTATGCAGAAATAATGGCAAAATAATGCTAAATAATGCTAAAAAATTCGGCGGACAGGCTCAAAAAATGCATAAAATCTGCGGACAAGCTCAATCAGGGCTAAAAATTGGCAGACATGCTCAATTGTACTACAAATATTGATGGACAAGGTCACTTTACATACAATTATCGGCGGACATGTTCAACTACTCCAGAAATATTGGCGGACAAGCACAGTAAAGGCACAAAAACGGCGAACAAGCTATTTTATGCAGAAATAATGGCAAAATAATGCTCAGAAATTCGGCGGACAGGCTCAAAAAATGCATAAAATCGGCGGACAAGCTCAATCAGGGCCAAAAAATTGGCGGACATGCTCAATTGTACTACAAATATTGAATGACAAGGTCACTTTGCATACAATTATCGGCGGACATGTTCAACTACGCTAGAAACATCGGCAGACAAGCTCACTATACTTTAAATTAAATCGCAATTCTGCAAAACCCTAAAATCCTAAAGACGGAATACCCAGTTATCCATATTTGCTGCTGCTAATTTTCAACGTGGAGATGACGATGGATTGAACGACACGCCGGAGGCCCGGACGGAGCGCTGTGTCCGCCAGAAAAATTGAGAGTTTGAGAGAGAGAGAGAGAGGGAGAGTATGGGTGGGATGAGGGCCGATGAAAAGAGAGAGAGAGACAGAGAGTAAAAACAAAAATTTTGAGATAAAGTGGTCAAAGATTCTCTCCCCAATTTCAATACCTTTAAAAGCGGTACTTTTAACTACTGGGCAGTAATTCCGAGATTTCAAAAAAAAGGGAAAAATATGACATGTGTCAGGGGATAAATTAGGAATATACACAAAAAATAGGGCAAATTAGATGTTTTAAAAAGGATAGGGCAAAAAAGATGTTGCATGGGTGATATAGGGCATAAAAAGTGCTGTCCCTTTTACTTTCACTGCTTTTCACGAATCACGCATGCTTGCATGGCCTATAATGCTGATTTAGTACATTTAAATATTATTTTTTTAATAATTTCCTATTTATGGAAAGTATTTTTAGTGGGAAAATCACTTCTTACTATTTTGGCAGACTTCTTTGTTTTTAGAGAAATATGATCGGTGTCCATTTTTAGTTTGACAAATGCAAAAATACCTAGTTTGAATAAAATTTAGCAAAAATGCCAACTTTGGGGTTAACTTTACTGAATTACCCCTACTTTATACGTGTCAGATATTTTCAGTCTAAAAGTGATCTATTATTTTTGGCATAATTATGGGCAAAGACCGAGTGTATTATAAATTCATATTTAATGCATTAGATTTTAAATTTTTATAAGTATACAAATCTATTATTTTGGGCAAAGACCAAGTGTATTATAAATGCACATTTAATGCATTAGATTTTAAACTTTTAATAGTTTACAAATCTATTATGTTGCCATAATTATGGGTAAAAACCGATTGTATTTAAATACATATTTAATGCATTATATTTTAAATTTTTATAAATTTACAAATCTATTATTTTGGCATAATAATTATGGTCAAAGACCGAATATATTATAAATACATATTTAATGCATTAAATTTTACATTTTTATAAGTTTACAAATCAAAAGACTGAGTTACCGAGTCTTTAAACCAAAATGTCAAATTAAATATTCAAAATTAACTTTTAAGAACGAGTGATCGATTGTTGCATGGAGAAATCAAATTAAATATGTAAAATTAACTTTTAAGATCGAGTAACCGAGTGTGGTATAGAGAAATCAAATTAAAATGGGAAATTAAATTCAAATTCTCAGTGACTGAGTGAAAAATCAAAAAGTTAATATAAAGACCGAGTATTTAATCAAAAAATCAAATTAAAATGGGAAATTAACATTAAAACCGAGGAGAGTGATTTATTTTTTGAGATATAATTATAATGAACTATATCTATACTTTCTATTAAGTCTGAGAGCCGGTGTGTGGGCCGATAACTCCCCGGTACCCCGTCTTCCACAGCCAACCACATCTCCTTGCCGCAAGTCCATGCCACGCCTCTCACCTCTGGACTTCCACCTGTCCACCTGCACCAACAATCCTAACCCATTCCACGCACTCAACCCCAGCTCCTTGCCGCGTGTCCAACTCCCCCTCCCTATATTCTACGTGTCTACCTACGCGGACAACCTTTCCGCTTCATATATCTCTCGCTTACTCACCGCCTTCACCCCCACCCAGTTCTGCTTCAGCCTACCGCCTCCACCACGCGGCTTCACTCTTCACTGACATCATTGACAAGGTAATCTCTCTTGAATTGTGCTATGCGTAATCTCTCTTAAATTGTGTTATGCTCATTAGTTGTCTGTGTGTCTTTCTTTTTTTCTACATCGGCCGATCTGTCTAGCCGTCTCCCGTAGAGTACTGATCTATTTACGCTGTGCTATTTCCGCCCGCTAAGTGTATAACAAATTTCCTATTAGACTTGTATCCTCTGTAAGTTTTATTCGCCTACTGCTCACTTATGTCTTCACTTCTTAGGAGCTCCATATTATATTATTAGAAGTTGTTCATAAGGGGGTGGCCGACAGTAGCCTTGAGAATCTCTAATGCTTTAACATAAGGAATCATGTGCACTTTAGATCCAAATTATTCTTTTGCCCACTCTTGGCACCCCACCATAACATATAACAAAGAAGAAATGAGTAGTCTTTCTTAGATATTGCTAAATTTATTTGGGTAAGCAAAATTTTATAATTATAATATTTGATATTATTTGTATAATATTGAATTATAATATGCATAATCTATTTGTCAAAAAAAGAAAGATGCAAAAAATAACTATTATAAATTAGTTTAGAGAGTGATTGCAGAAACAAAACCATTGTGTTTTACTATGGCAAGTAATTAATAGAAAGAATTGCTTTCATACTTATTTGACTTTGGTTTATCAAAGCACATGTAAAGCTGAAGTTCATGAACATGTGCTGTGAGAACACACAAAACTATGGAACCATCATATTAAAGAATTATTATGGTGAAAATAGTTATGGCATGGAACTCAAACTGAAATAGATTAGTACTCCTGTATTATATTGCATTGATTGTTAGTTGGCTGAAACAACCCTTGTTGGGACAATTCACCTCTGCATATCATGTGTACTCTCTATAATGTCTGACAGCCAGTGCATGTGCCGGTAACTCGCCGGTACCCCATCAACATCCCTTTTATGCGTCCCCCTCTCAGCGTCCCTAATTCCACGTGCACCCTTCTTATTAGCTTTCCTTCTCTGGTATATACCCGATACCCCTCCACCACTTTAACGTCATGGTCAGCTTCCCCCTCCTTTGCTGCGTTCGCTTGCAGCTGCCTTGCGATGACAAGGTGATTTTCTCTAATGCTTTTTGTTATTTTCACCCGCAACCATTTCTTCTTCATAATCAGTCATCTCTCTCTGGATGCTCTCTCTTGCCTATGTTAGATTTTTTTTCCTTCTTAATTTGCTTGGATATTTCCGCTCACAGGTGGATGATAAATTGCCTCATTGTAGTCCTTGTTATGATTTTCTCATTGTGCCTTCTCTTATTCGTGTATGCTCTGTGTGAGGGAAGGGAAATAAAAGCCACAACTCATTTTCCCAATTCTAATACAAGTAATTGATGAGTATTCTCCTTGTGTGTTCGTTTGACGTTTTAATTTTGATTTGGGTCAGTTTTAGTTTCAATCATTGAATTTTGAGCTTGATGTTGTTCATTTTAATGTCTGGTATGCCTGTTCTTGAGATGAATTTATTTTTTTTCCTAGCAAACCTTTTGGATTTGGTAATGCTGTGATTGTCACTAAATTGTTATAGTAGGTTGAACAACTCAAGAGTTGCTCTTATTATTGAAACTGTTGAAATTAATGAATATCTAAAAAGATTAATCAAGTTATCACTCTCAGGATTCAAGAATTTGTCTATTTTTTCAATCATTTTTAGATCCTTATGTGAAGTTTACAAAGACACAATACAGATAAATTGATTTAGTCAGAGCACAACTAAGAATTCAACATAGAATATGTATCAAAATTGAGTATATGCAAGTATCCAAAATTGAAAACAACCTATAATATTAATGAGTACATGTATATATCCAAAATGAGCATAATCTATATATATTCTGCATAATTGATGAGCATAGGATTCTGATTAGGTTTATGATTGTGAATAAAGGTCCGTTAGTAAATGATTTCATTCAAAATAGTGATTACAAATATAACTTGTTCCACGAAAAATTAATATGAGCTACTCTACTGTTTAAGATTTGAGGATAATACACAAATACCCCCTAAATCGGTGGTTGTATGTTCCAACTCAACTGAGGGTGGTGTTCATTGACTGCACTTCCAGCTGTTGCCTTTCATCTGGTTCAATTTCCCAGTTCTTTGTCATAACAACAGAAGGGTTGAAGTCTCCAGGATGGGGTTCCATAGGATTATTACAGGTACTATAGTTGATGGGATTCTTAGATTCTATTTTATGCACAGATCGATTTCAGCCAATGCTAATAGTTCTTTGTCGTCTAAACCTTTTGCCGGGCCTAAACCACACCAGTCAGTCCCGTTCCGCCAATGCATCCTTGAATTTTTTTATCTGAAGCACACATGATATGTGTATAAGGTCTATGTACTAAAAAGAGAGGTTCTTGAATCGTTCACCATCGAAAAATTGAGTTAGCTTGCAGTGGCATTGGTGCACTTCTATAGAATCTAAAGAAGGGCAGCACACGAACATGGAGTGCATAACATATGGGCTTATGCTCTTCATAACTAACAATGAGGAAAATTGCATTATAGCTTGATTCAGCAAGCAAGCAGATCTGTTAATCCATGTGGGGAAATCTCTTAGCAATTTGGGATGGTATTCCAATACAAATGCATAAGAGACTAATCATGAATTCAAAGCAAACAATATATGATTGATGTTAAATGCAGTGATCCCCTAAACCCATTAATAATTGGATGTATAATTGATAGTTCTCCTCATTTTTATGCTATACATAGTCTATTTTGTGGGTAAAGCTCTTTTTATCTAATTATGAGCGAATACAAATTTTGTAACTTTCAATTCTTCACTGCTCTGCATACAGTAGAATTTCTTGCCCTTCTATTGGTTTGTGCGTAATTACATTTTTTTGCTCTGATGAAAGATATGTGACAAGTTATAAATACATTAAATCACACACATATAACGCGTGTGTGTATATGTGAAAGAGAGATAGAGAGCTCACTTTGTTTGATATGTGGTACTTACTAGGTGTTTCGATTTCCTTTTATGGGGCATAGTATTTGTTGGGATATTGAATTTCTATTTTTTAAACGGAATGATAGAGGAAAGGTTCTTTGCCAGCATGCATTTTCCCTATGGTCGGCATATGCATGGACGGACTCGGGGGAGAGAGAGAGAGAGAGTATTATTATAGTTTGTTCTTGGAGACATTATACTGATTATATTTTTCTTTTATCTTGCAGATCAACTTTAAATAGATTAGGCTGAACTCTCACCATTTTTATGTAGAAACATTAAAAAAGGGTCATACTGTAAACATGTTGTTTTCCCTTTACAAAATAGATTATACATACTTCAATCCTGCTTCTAAACTTCCATCATGAACAAAAAGTGATTCATTTCAAGCATTGTCATCACAAAAACTACAATAGTAGACTTGTTGCCTTATACCATCTCCTCTACACTTGTTATCAACTCCTCCAGTCTATCTAATTCTTCTTCTTGCATCAAGAAGTCAATTGCTAATTGAACCAATTCCAGTTCCACCTCTAAATCTATAGGAAGATTTCTTGACCTCTTCAACCAATTCTTTCCCATATGAGGGATTTTGTAATTGTTTGATCCATGATGAATAATAATTTTCCTTAGGCATGGTTGTAGTGACACAGCATTTAGCTTGGTATGTAACAATTCAATAAATGAACTATGAACTACCATTACCAGCTCATCAATGGAATATGATGACGTAGTAATATGAAGGGATTGTAATGCCCTAAACCACCCTAAGTCATTCACATTGATGTTTGGACTTTTGGGTGGTTGAAAAGCAAATTGAATATTGAAACCATCCGACATTGCTGCAATAGTAAAATTTGGTTCATTCTTATAAGTATGAGCCGCATTGCATTGTCTTGTTGAATAAAAATGTCTTTACTATCATCCTTTGACCACTTAGATTTTATTGCTGGAATGACCTAAAGTATTGTCACAAATAAGGAATTCACATTCATTTCTTATTCATGTGAATTGATCATAAAAAAATAAAACTCAATGATGATATTTTCTGAGAGTTAAATACAAATATGCTTTTATTTAATTATATGCACGTTATACTGACAAAGATTTTTATGACTTCTTCTGTGGCTGAGTCTAATGGATTAGTCTTCATTGTTCCTGATCTCTATTCTTTGAATTTCTTTGTATTGGCACTTGATGAGTAAATGAAAAAACTCTAATTTTTCATTTGAATGTGCAGTCCCCATTTACATCATATACTAGTCTAGCAATATCATATAGAAACATTACTTTACCTATGAATCTTTTACTTTGGAAGCCTCTATATGGTTCTTCCTCATCAGGTGCTAAATAATATCTTCATTTGGTCTTGTGAGGTTGAACCACTTCTCATCAATGTGGATAATATTTAACGTGCTCTTAAACTTAATGATGGGATTTTCATGATCAACTTCTAGTGATTGTAGACTGAACTTCAACCTTGCTTTCTTGTGTGACTCTATGATGGCTGTCTTAATTGAATTTGAATGAGGTTTGATCAGCCCCTCCTTAACCCATCTCTCAACTGTTCTTTTGCTTATTTTCATCTAAGTTGCAGTACTTCTATAAGTTCTTATTTTTTGATAATCTATGCTTTGTAGCTTATTTTTATCAAAAATGTACTTTTTTTTTTGCAAAACATACCTTTCTTCATACCTGTTAAAGAGATGGGATTACCAACTCTCAGTTGTTGTTTTGCTGTAGCCCAAATACTACTAACAACTTGTCTTAACACTCCAAATGTTGAAGCTGTTGCATTGATTCTGCCACGTGTTGGATTTCCATTGGTTGACCCCTCCAAAACATATTGAGCAACTACAATTAGCTCTTATGTAGTCAAATTTTTCTTTTGCATTTTGATGTACTTTGAAATAAAAATCTGTTGTTAATGTATTTATAGTAAAGTTAGGAGGAAAATACAGCTTTTGTATTGGAGGGAATGCTTATTTTTAGTTTAATTTTTAGTAGGGTGATGTAATACGAGTAGGTAATCATAGTGGTGAATGGAGGGAAATATTTTGCTATTTATTATGTAATGGAGGGAGAATTTATTAGGAATGTAATCCTCCAAAATGGGAGAAATTCATTTGGCAGCAGGTTAAACACGTATGTAAATGTGAATTTTATTCTTTTCACTTTTTTTCCTAATAATCTGTTAATTACTGATTAGTGATATTTAAACTAATAATGGGAAAAGCTGACAGATTTATAAAGTAGGGTAGAAGTGGAAATTAACAATAAATAACTACCCACTACACATTATTTATTATATTTCTTAATCTCCATGCAAAAAGCAAACATAAGCCTTTCTCCACGATGGAGGGAGTATTATATACCATAATACACACAACACATGGTTGTTGGGTTTTGATCTCAACCCTTGATCTTTGTAGGAATGGTAGGAAAGATTTGAACACAACCTTCAACTTTTGATAAGTGAGTTTTGATCTCAACCCTTGATCTTGTAGGAATGGTAGGTGAGATTTGATCACAACCTTCAATTTTTTGTAAGTGGAGTTTGATCTCAACCCTTGATTTTGGTAGGAATGGTAAGTAAAATTTCATCACAATCTTTAATTCTTGGTAAGTGGGTTTTGATCGCAACCCTTGATCTTGGTAGTTGACTTTTGATCTCATTCATCCATTTCTTATCCTGTAAGAAAATCTTATCTTTTAATCTCAACTCTTCATTCTAGATTGTGTAGATCAAGATCGTTTATTTCTTATCTTAATTATGGTACATGTTATCATATTTCACTAACTTTTATTTTATAAATAAGACTTATATTATTTAGATCCATGTCTTGTTATCCCAACACATTATTTGCTCACTCTATTAAAATATCATCCAAGACTCGTGGCTCAAATTTTATTCATGATGAAGATACTCACCTTTGTGATTGTTTTCTTGAGGCATCTCAAGATCCAATTATTGGTATAAATCAATTTTGAAAAGCATTTTGGGAGCGCATCTATCAAGAGTATTACAATTAGTCCAAGTGAAACGAACACGAAAATCACCGCATGTCCCTCATCCATGTTAATGTCTCAAAATTGGTTGGCTGTGTAAGCCAAATTGAAAGGTTGAAACTAAGTGGTGCTTCTGAACATGATATTGTAAGCTACATGTATAAGGTTTTCTGCATTATATTATATAATGTCATTATTTTAACATTTTTTTCTTGAACTTATAGATGGTGCGAGCTAAAGCACTATTCAAGAAAGATCTAAACTGCAGAAATGATTTTAAGTTCGATTATGTTTGGGAAAAGATGAAAGATCCCATAAAGATACAAGATTCTCTTTAGAGTGATGCATACTCATCAATGTTTTTTCTCCAAAAGCTCATTCTTCTCTATCTCTAATATTTTCATCTTTTAATGTAAACTTATCTAGTGATGAAGGTGGATGTCTCATTCATACCAACCAGATGGGGTAAAAAAGTCTAAACTCAAAAGAAAAATAGAAGACAACGATGCATGAAGAAATAAAATATTTGAGGAAGCAAACAAAAATTCATGATGCAAGCAATGCATCAAACACCAATCAATAAAAAATGTTAAATGAAATTAAGAGGAAAGGAAATCACACCAACAAAAAAGAGATGGTTAAATTATGATGGTGGATTTGGAAAATGTTACATATCCTGTTCGACGTGAATATTTCGAATTGAACAACACAAAATAATGTAGAGAATAAATAAAAATTCCTTGGATCCACTAACCAATCCAATATTTATGAGAATTATTTTTGTGGTGATCTTGGAGGCTCAGGGAGTGATTTTCCTCCATTTTAATCACCAATAAATGATCTAAAATATATTTGCATTTGTATTTTCCTATGTATTATATTTTTTAACTTATTTGTAATGTAATTGTAATTTTTTTAGTTTATTTCTAATTTTATTTTATTTATTGTAATGTATTTCTAATTTTATTTTTCTAGTATGCAATGTTATTTTTATTTAGGCTTTTAAATTTAATGTATTGTAAAATATTTTATTTTAAAACATGATATATATTTTTTATTATTAAAAATAATCGTATTAATTATGTTTAGTTATTTCATGTATTTAAAATAATATGATTAAAATTATTATGATATATTATTTATTAAATACTACTTAATATATATTATATGAAATATATTACATATTTTATATTTATTAGATTTTAAAAATAAATGAAAAGGAAAAAAAGGAAAGATGATAATTTGGATTGTAGGAAATTTGGGGAATGAGATTTTATCCTCAAATTTGAGGATGGTTTGATACCATTATTGGAGCACAACAAGTAGAAAATCCTCTAAAAATGAGGAATTGATACCATCATTGGAGATTACCTAACTACAAATATCAAAATCGATTCCATCATTGGCTTTCCATTTTCGGCCTCACCCGAATGCTCTAGCCTCTAGGCATATGTGCGCCGATTTAGAGGACATTTTGATTGAGTTATACATTAGAAATTGAAAGTTGTGAAAAGAAATAATTTAGAGGGCTACTTGGCTGACTCGATGTCATGTATGATCCAGAGTATCCTCATTTATTAGATTAGATCTATTTAATATCATCCATTAGATCACATGAATGAGTTATTGAACACTTGAATAGCGGTATTAAGAAAAAAATCATATTTAAAAAATAATAATTATCTTATTTCTCTCTCTTCTCCATCCAATCATTTATTTTTCTTTTCATCATATTTTATTCATATATTTAATTTTCATAAAAAAATATTTCAAATATTTATAACTCTCTTGTCATAAATCTATTATTAATGGATAATACATCAAATTATTCGTCTTTTTTAAAATCTTTAATTTTACATCCATATAAATTATATAATATAATATATATATATATATTTAAATTTAAATAAATCTTATGTTATAAATTAAATTATTTTAAATTAATTTAAATAATTAAATCTCATTTATTTATTAAAAAGAAAATTATCAATTATATTATTAAAATATAATTGATTAATAATTCACTAAAATTTAAAATTTTAATTATATATAATCGAATCATATTTTATTTAATTTATTATTTGTAATATAATTTATAGTAAAATGATTGTGAATATAATACTGATACAATTAACTATTTTTTTAATGAAAATCGTGTAGTAATATTTTCCTTAATTCATTAAAAAAAGTTTGATATCATATTTTACATTAATAATGGCATATATTAGGACATAATAATAACAATAATACTACTTTATTTTTATAATAAAAATTAATAACTGAATGAATAACTAATAATTATAATAAATATTTTATAAATTATATATAAATATTTTTAAATAGAAAAACAATAAATACATTAATAATTTATTTTTAATTGGAGATTTAGAAATATAATATTTTAAAATAATTAAACTAAACCAAATAAACAATCATTTGAGTTTTTTTTAAAGAAATGGTTTATTTTTCCCTGTAATTCAGTGTAGAGTATTATTAAATACATACCCATTTTTATTGAATACACACCCTTTATTGAATACACACTCTATTTTAATTGTTTAAATTTTAATTTTATTATATACACACCCAAAAAAATCCAAATTTACCGTTTTTAATTTTAAGAGATATATACATCCCGCTCCATACACCCAGGGCATCCAACTTGGCACCACGGGGCATTCCAAGATGTCAAGGACTTCGTTCGATCTGATTTGCATTAGATGCTGCATCTCGCACTGAGGTACGAATCACACAGTTAACATGTGTGTGCGTGTGTCATAGATGAAATTTGTCGGACTGCTTAAGCTTGTGTGTGATTCTGTATGCTTTAATTATTAATTTTCTCGTAATAGTGTTAGTTGTGGAGTTTTGATGGGTTCTTATAACTTTTCTGGTGTTACAAGTTCGTTATACTGTTACAGTAATTTCGGCTCCCAGAGCAATCTGTTACTAGTTATGAATATAGACTGTCAGCATTTTTTCCATAGCTTAACTGAAATGATGAATTATACGTATGGTTATTTTGTTTAGCGGTACAATTTTGTAGCTGGACTGCCATTCTTTAATTGCTTAATGGCCTTGTTTGACAACCGCACCTGCTCTTGTTTTTGTGCTTTCAATAGATTTAAATTTCTCGATATTTAGAATGTCAAAATATTTCTGGATGGTGTGATTCCAACTCTTTTATAGATTCAGCTTGTGAAATGTGTATATGACGTGTTATAGTTTAGGATTTATTAAATTAGTATAAAATATATAGGGGGTGTGTATTTAATGAATTAAGGGTAGTTTAGACTTTTTAAAAATATTTTTTAATTATATATTAATGCGTGTGTATTTAGTGAGACCCTTCAGTTTATCATGTACCGTTATTTTATGAAAATTACTTATTAGTACATAAAATATACTCTTTAGAGTAATATTACACTATTAAATGAATAATATTACCCATCTCAATAGGAATATAAAAAAATTACCACATATTAGAATTCGACTAAGGGATATTTTTTAAACTAAAGAGTAATAGTGTATCATTCTAAAGAGTATTTTTTGTACTCCCTCCGTCCCCTTGAAAGAGGGTATTTTTTCATTTTGAGCGTCTCACTCAAAGAATTTATTTTCATTTTATACACACATGGGACCCGCACACATCCACTAATACAATTAAAATATGGGGTCCACATTCCCACTAATACAGCTACCCACTACATGTACATTAAATAATAATACTCCTTAATCCACGTGCAAAAAGTAAAAAACCCTCTTACTACAAGACGGAGGGAGTATATATTAAAAAGAGATTTTGATAAAATTAGGGTGCAATGTGAACCCAATTTGTTCACCAAGTGTTTGTCATTTAGAAGACGACACATTAGAATAAACACTCATTTAATATATTAATAGTTTATAAAATTTATTTCAAAAATACATTTACCTATCATATTAAAGTAATGCTTGCATAAAAACATTTTATGTGAATGAACTTAGTCTCAAATTTGGTATAAGTTGATTAGAGTAAGCGTACTCTATCATGTGTAGCACGTAAGTGACCAAGTGCAAAATTTATAATATCGAACCCAAGGGAGAAAGTGTATGTACCCGTATTCGAAAGATGTTTCACTCTAGAAGGACTAATCGATAAAGAAGAGGTTGTTTAACTAAAACTAACAACTAGAAAATCAATTAAAGATAGAACATGTACATATGGGATGGATGATGGAACAATGTGAGCAATCTAAGAAGTATGCAAGGCAAAAAACATTACGGAAAAGGCTCATGTAGACTAACACACACACATGCATTGAAGGTCATCATGTTATGATATTAAGGGCAATCACTTATATACCCCTAATCCTTATGGCCAAGGTAATTAGGTTCTCAACTCTTTTACAAGTTTAAATCTCCTTGGATTGTCTCTTATTCTCAATTCTCTTAAGGTACTATGATCATAAGTTTGGTTCCCCTCACTAGTTCAAACACTTTTACAAGCAATTTTTACTAATGTCATATCATGAGGTTCTAAGCACAAGAAGGTTATGCCTTAACTCTCCACATACTAACTAAGTCATCTCGTGCAATCAATGATTCAATTAAACCACTAAGCATAATATTGGAATGACCATTTTAATACTATGAATAGAGAATTTAACCACTCAAATCATACATGAAATGAGAATAAGCATTCATGATAGAAAATATTCATAACAATCAATTCATCGAACATGTGGTGTGCAAAATATGCATAATCCCTAACAAATCACATTGCTAGCCTCACATGAGGACTAGCCACTACAATTCATGATAAATCTTATACAATCCATGGCATGCTCCAATTGAGTCAAATAATGAAAAAAACAACAAATCAAAGTAAGAGAAGCCTTCCTTCAACATGCTCCAATCTTCACTCCTTGATGTTCTTACCCTCTTAGATTGGTGGATTGATGGAATGGTGGATGGATTTGAGGAAATCAAGAGGAATGGATGGATGGAATGAAGATGAAGGAATGGATGATGGATGAAGGATGGATGGAATGAAGATGGAAGAATGGATGATGGATGGATGGAATGAAGATGGAGGAATGGATGATGGATGGATGGAGAGGAGTGTGTGCAGCAAAACCCTCAGATTTTCTGGTGGAGGATTGAGAATTTTGGGTATTTATACCCCCTTGAAAAACTCTAATTCCAAAGTTGACAGCTGGATATTATGCACGAAAATTCTACTGAATTTTCATACTTCGGTCAAAATTTTCTTACAGTGTGCTTAGTCTCCGATGCTCTGTTTAAATCCTATTTTCACATAAATGCACAAAATTTAGACCGATTTTTCATGCTTCGGTCGAATTTTAGCGACAGCTTCACATAGCTTCACTTTTTTGGCTCGTTCTGCCTCGTTTTAACTCCGAATTGAGATCTGCTTTTTCCTACATCTTCCTCTTCACTTCTAGAATTTATTATACTTGAAAATTACACAAATTCCACCAAAGTATAAATTCTCCAAATATTTACAAATATCTAGAAATTTAGGGCACTTAAACACTAAAATCAAGCATAGTTTTATGGAACCATGCTATAAATGGACCCTAAATTCATGAGATTTCTGCACTCATCAACCGCCAAACTTAAAGTGTTGTTTTTCGCTGAACACGAAGAAAAAAAAGAACAAGAGGGTAGAAATTGAGTAAATTGGAGAATGGATCAAAGAAAGAATATAATAATTTTCAACTAATTAATCAAATCAAACCACATGACTTAAACATCAAAAAACCTATGTACAAATCATGGTGGGATAAATGCAAGCACAATACTCATTCTCTCTAACCCTCTCAAGGAAGTATATGCAGTCACATTCATAAAGTAGAAATTGTGGACATGTTTACACTCATAATCTATTCACATGCACACATTACCATAAGCTTGCCACAAGTCTCAAACTCTCCACCACTAATGAAGTGTGTCAATCATTGAATCAAATAGGACTTTATATTTGGATGTAATGAAGGCTCTTTGGTAAGGGTATGCATATATGGATAAAAGTGACTCAAATATGTGTGTGGATGATTAGAAGAGACGTCTCCCTTCTCGTCAAGCACTACTCCTTAATCATAAATTCAGTTTTTTTATTCTAATTCACTTTTCATGTTCTTCATCATCCCTTCCTTTCTTAACTCTTGAACTTAAGCATTTCTTTTGTAGCTCTTTTTCTCCATACCTTTTGCAATACACATTTGAGTTTTTCTTTATTTTTTAGCTTTTATGCTTTTTTTTATTTTTTTTAGAGCTTCATTCATTTTATTTTCTTGCTTACACATCATCGTTCACTAGCTCTCATTTCATTTCAAGCACAAATTCTTCATTTCCTTTTCATGCACAATTTTTGCTCTTCTCTTTATAACCTCCTTTAATAACCATCTCCAACAATCATCCACACAAAAGGTTTTATTTAAAGACTTAAGTGGGTTTTATTGGTTTGTAATGAGCTAATAATTAAAGAATAGGCTCCATAGGCTCAAAATGGCTTACAAGGGAATAATGTTATAGTAAGGATATCATTTGGCTAGTGACTTCAATTTTCAAGGATGGCCTAAAATCATTTTCAACAATCTCAACACAAATGTACTATCAAGCAAGACAAATGGCAAGTTCTAGAACACATACACATGAACAATGCACACATGAAAGAAATGAATCGCATAACATCCGCACATTCGAGGCTTAAAATCTCACTGCTCAACAATAGTGAAAAATAAGCACCATATAAGCAAATTCCCAACCATAACAAGTACACAAGCTCATATCTATTTAATCACATGATCTAACTCTATCTCATAGTCTCAAACAATTACCAAATAAGCTCCACAAGAGAAGGAATCTATAATAAGGGATCAAGGGAAGGCTCACAAAAACAAAAAGAATAAAATGTGCGCCGGTGAAAAATATACAACTAAGAGTAATACGAGCATGTAACAAAATGAACCATCCCAGCCCCAAAACTTAAATTTAACTAAGAGTTGAATTTTAGTTTGAATAGAGTTTTGTTACCAATTTGTTGCACCTCTTTCTTCTCTTCAAGACCATCACCGGAAGCTCCTTCATGTTTCTACAAAAGACAAGAAACATGATAAAAACTAAAAACAACTAAGCAAGCAATTAAACGAAAGCAATAAATATAATGATGGGTTGCCTCCCATCTAGCGCTAAGTTTAATGTCTTCAAGCCGGACGTTATTTGGAAACTCATCAGAAAGGCCAAGGCGCCCTTACCATAAAATTTTAATCTTTGCGCTTCTTCCTCGATGAGGCATTTGTAGTATGTAATGACCTCTTTAGAATCCTTCTCACATGACTTGAGATATTCGACTCTTTTGAGCTTACATTCCATCAAACTTTCCATTCTTGTGTACCACTTCTTCCTTCTCTCCACATAGAATTCTAGCATGTCTTCAAGTTCTCTTTTGTCCTTAAGAATATGAGAAGAATCAATAGGTAAGACAAAGTCTATAAAAATAATGTTATGAAATTCAAAACAACTTAAAGAATTTAAAGGTTTAGAAATGCTCATTTCACTCTTCAAGTCATCATCACTTGCTTCTGGACTTTGTTCCTCTTCATCAACATCATTTGCCTCAATATGCTCGTCAAGCACCTCATTTGATTCTTCTTCCCCCAAATTATCTTAAACCTTGTCTTCATTATCCTCAATAAGCTCAACATCTCTTGAGTCTTCATCATCCACCGAACACTCTTTTACTTCTAACTCTTCTTCAATCTCTTCATCAAAATTATCCATTTGGTAAAGAGTGTCCGTTCACTTATCATTTGACTCATTTGACGTTCTAGGGCCTCAAATATCCTCTCATTTTCCTCATCTTCTCTTTTTCTTTCTACTCTTCTTTCTTCAATCATCTCATTGAACATATCCATGAGTTGCCCAATTTGATCTTCTACTAGTGGCTTTATCTCTTCACCCGGTGGTTGCCATCTTTGTTCTTGAAGATAATTAATTCCCTTGATTAGTACTTTGAAAATTACTCCCTTGCATGTAAGAACTATCCTCCACTTGAGAACTAGGCATCATCCACTCTTGTTGCACCGTAGGATAAGAAGTTGACATACTTTGAAGATATTGATCCCCATAACTAGGAAGACTTGGTTGAACACTTTTTAGTTCATTGCTCCCATGAGCGCATCTTCTATACAACTCCATTAAGTTACTATTGTCGGAGAGAGGAGTAACTGTCGGAACTTGGTTGTAAGAACTTGGTATGGAATAAGTGTTTGCTTGAAATGTTTGGAATGTATTCACATTGTAAGCACCTTGCCATCCCACATATATTCCATTATTGTAGTATTGATCCATTTTTATGCTTTTCTTCTCAAGATCTACTACAATTTTTCTCCACTTACTATATTTGGTTGCTCCTTCTTCTCTTCTATCAAGGTTAGTGTACCTATCAAGAAGAACAAGTTAGAACAAGATTTTCCAAAGCAAATATAGATGAAAAAAAATGTCCTAGGTAGAGCTAACAAATTCAAACACGTTACATCGAAGCCTTTCTCCCCAACAACGGCGCCATGAACATAGTCTCAAATTTTTTATAAATTGACTAGAGTAAGCGTACTCTATCATGTGTAGCATGTAAGTGACCAAGTGCAAAATTTATAATATCGAACCCAAGGGAGAAAGAGTATGTATCCAGAGGTTGTTTAACTAAAACTAACAACTAGAAAAACAATTAAAGATTGAACATGTACATATGGGATGGATGATGAATGAATGTGACCAATCTAAGAAGTATGCAAGGAAAGCAACATCATGGAAAAGGATCATGTAGACTAACACACACAAATGCAATGAAGGTCATCATGTTATGATATTAAGGGCAATCACTTATGTACCCCTAATCCCTATGGCCAAGGTAATTAGGTTCTCAACTCTTTTACAAGTTTAAATCTCCTTGGATTGTCTCTTATTCTCAATTCCCTTAAGGTACTATGATCATAAGTTTGGTTCCCCTCACTAGTTCAAACACTTTTACAAGCAATTTTTACTAATATCCTATAATGAGGTTCTAAACACAAGAAGGTTATGGCTTAACTCTCCACATACTAACTAAGTCATCTCGTGCAATCAATGATTCAATTAAATCACTAAGCATAATATTGGAATGGTCATCCTAACACTATGAATAGAGAATTTAACCACACAAATTATGCATGAAATGAGAATAAGCATTCATGATAGAAAATATTCATAACAATTAATTCATCGAACATGTGGTGTGCAAAATCTACATAATCCCTAAAAAATCACATTGCTAGCCTCACATGAGGACTAGCCATTACAATGCATGATAAATCTTATACAATCCTTGGCATGCTCTGATTAGCCATAACTTGTAGTCGGGTTGACCGATTCAAGAATTTATCGAACCACAGGGAGGTCGATGGTAGCACTTAAGCGATATCACGTTTATCACGATTTTATAGAAACGAATCATAGATGGATGGTTTGGGTAACAAGTAATTAAATGAAAGTAGACAAGCAATAATCAAATGACAAGATAAAAATGATGAATGAGTGGTTTTTCAAATTGAGTAGAAGTGAGATTAACAACACTATTGAAGTGGTAACTTATGGATTCATGCATTAAACTCATATGTATCAAGGGTTAAGATTAAGGGCCAACACTTATACCACCTAAACTTCCTCTCGAAATGAATAGGATGTAGATCATTTGCACAATCTCAAAATAGCTCAAAGGTTGGTTCTAAATTAAACTATTCCAACTAGGTACTAAGTTCAATTTAAGAATCCCTTCATATAATCAATTGACTTCTCAATCTAACTAATCATATGTTCTATCAAAGGGTTCTAAATAATAAAGGACTTCTCAATCACTTTACCATTTATAATGCACATGAGGTGTTTGATGAAATGATTCACTTTACTATCCTAAGCACATAATTGATTTCTCAATCTAATCATATAATTAGAACAATCAAACACACAAAACATCATAGATCTCAAGATATATAAGCACCAATGATAGAAAATCAAATATCCCCATCAACATATGAATTTAATTACATAGATCCACAAATTAACCAACAACCTTCATGTTGCTAATCTCACAAGGGAGATTAGCCTTCAATCTTCATAAGATCCATAACATAGACATTATAATTCTTACAAATCATGATAAACTAAAGGATTAACACAAAATTGGAATGAAACTCCCTTGGAAATGGATCCAATTGAATCTCCCTTCTTCCTTTGGTGATCACCTAAGCTTCCTTGCTTCTTCACTTGATTTGGATGGAGGAAATTATGGAGAGATGATATAGATCTCAAAATGGATGAATGGGATGAAGAATATGGTGTGAAATCAAAGGAATGGTGTGTGAGGTGTGTGGGAACAGTAGCAAATCGGATCTCTCTTCAAAATGTTGAATAGATTCGTATTTATACCCCATGGAGACCTTCTAGAAGAATTGTAAAAAATATCCAGTTCTGGTGCCGACACGAGTCGTGCTACGTAGCACGGGTCGTGTCGTGTCAGGGCAAACAACACACGAGTCATTCTGCGCCGCACGGCCAAAGGGTGGCCGTGTTGAATGTCTATACGTCGCCGCACGGCCTCCGCTTACAGGCCCGTGTCTGGTACACGGGCCGTGCTCCGCAACACGGGTCGTGCTCCACAACATGACCAAGTGGTGGTCGTGTTGGATAAATAGATGTCGCCGCACGACCATTCTGGACAAGTCCGTGTCTGGCACACGGGCCGTTTGCTGCAACACGAGCCGTGTTGCCAGCACGGCTGGCCGTGTTCTTGCACCTTTGTTTCATCTTCCTTGTTTGATCTCCCGTCTTAATTTTCACTCCATTTTCACCTGTTATATATATGTTTAAGATCATTCTCACACATTCCCATGAAAACACATAACACCACCAAAATACACGAAAATACGGATAAAACAATACGAAAAATACACATAAAAAGGCACTAAAATCTAGGTAAAAATAACGACAATCACACCCCCAAACTTAAAGTATTGTTCGTCCCCGAACAATGAAAATGATAAACCGAGGGAGAAGTTTTCACCTAGTAAAAAGACTAAACGAACACAAGTAATAACACATCATTAGCAACAAGAATTTCAAATTATGCTAAGCCAACCTACAACATTAGATTTATGATAAGAGAAATTAACAAGTTCAATCAAAAGAGAATAAAGAGCAATATAGTCCTTTTAGTCTAAGCCTCACATAAGTTTATCAATGTCACTCGACACTCTTTAAATAAGGTAAATCAACACTCCTCAATCAATTGATTCGAATCACCATACACTTGCTCGTAGACTCTATTCACAAACCACCAAAATTTTAATCAATGATCAAAAAGGTCTTTAATTAAGGATGTAATGACAGGCTCTTTGGTAGGGTATGAATAATTTAGATAAGAGTGACTAAACGGGTGTAAGTAATCGAAGAGGTAGCTACTTTCTTCCATCCCTTCACATTCTTTTTCTTCCTTTCTTTTCTTTATTGATCATAAGCACTAATCATCACTTCCTTGGATTTCTTGAGCTTCTTATAGATTCATGCCTCTTTTCTTTGATTCTTAAGTACTAGAGCATATTATTGTTGTTTTGCTCATTTTCTTGTTTTGAAGTTGCATGTCCATTCTTTCTTATGCTCTTTTCATCCTTTTTCTTACTTATTTACCATTTTCTCTTTCTCTTTTGTTATCTCATCATACCTTTCTAGCCACCATCTTCTTTATTACTCACACAAAAGGTATATATCTTAGACTCATGTGGGTAATTAAAGCTTGTAATGTGCTATCTTCACAATAAATAGGCTTATAGGCTCAACGTGGTTGACTAGGGATGATTTTAAAGGTAAGGAAATATTTGGCAATGGCTATACATGACAAGGATGGCCTTAAATCATTTCATCGATCTCCATTAATCGGATTCATTCCTAAAGTTTTTGAGCAAGTATTTAGTTTATCAAAACTCAACCGATCCACTCATGAAAAGATATACCATGTATACATGGTCGAGGCTCAAATTCTCACAAGTTTATGCTCGACTTAAAAGGACTTATTACAACTTATTCATCTTTTAATTGAATTAGTTAAATAAAACGTATCACAATTCGAAAGTGTAGAGTTCCTTAATCATAATTCGACCTCACTTATCACCATAATGCATGTTCACTCATATTCAAAATGACTCACAACCTTCCAAACAAACCACCAAATCAAACCTAACCACGAAAAATGAAAACAACTATACACAAACACAAATAAACCAAAGACAACACAAAAACAAAATTAAAAGAAAAATCACAAATAAAAATCACCCTATCCATGATCAATACACATCAAAATCATCTTAATCCTTAATTGAAAGAAAAGTACGAAATTAAACATCCCAAAACAAAACAATACGAAGTCTCAAATCCAACACAAATTAAATCACTAAAGTAGATGAACTAATGAAGTGTCGAGCACCAAAAGTACTCCCTTAGTTATCCGGAGGTGGAGGGTGTTGATTATGCCATGATCCCTAAGGAGTATAAGCACGAGGTGTGGTAGGGAATTGGAAATTGAACATCCTTGTGATCATCTCCTCCATGTTGTTCGAGCGTGATCGTGTATTCTCTTCGTAGTACTCCCTACGACGCTGCCCTTCATGGATCTCCCTGATCATCGCACCCTGCCTCTGCTGCTCCTCCCGGAACTCTCTCATCTCATCTCCAAGCGCCTGCTGCGTCTGCCTAATCTCCCTCAGTTCGTTCTCCAGAAGATTCCATCTGGCATTCCCCTCTCTTGGTCCATCTCCTTCCTCTTGTTCTTCTCCTTCTTGCTCAAATGCTGGAGGCTCTGGTGCATGCTCTTCAAATTCCACTTGATGATGTTGCTCTTTATCCCCTACATCCATGTCCACCGGCTCAGCTCTCAGATTCCTTAGCTCAGGATTCTCATCTACTCTCATCTGCTGGAGCACTGCTTCCACTCCATCTCTATTCTCTCTGTAGAAAGCTCTCACGACTGCTGAGTGGTTAGGACTCGCCATTGCTAGATTCTGATGCTTTCTTCGTCCTTGCAGTGTGGTGAGCTCAGGAGCAGGTAGAGGAAATGGAGCTCCCTTATCTTGCTTCAAGCAATACATATTTCCTATGAATGATAGGAACTCCATCCTTATGAGTTGATTATAAGTGAGCCCTTCACTAATCATCGAGTGTTGCATCCCTCTGAGGTCGATGCCTAACCCTTGAGCAATCATTGTCACCATTCCTCCAATCATAATCCCTCTAGTGTTATCTCTCTTCGCCACTCTCTGAACATGCTGAATGAAGTGAGCTGCAATGTTCACTGTGAACTCCTTGAACATACTGTACATGATGTACAACTGCTTCTCTCCAACAGATCCACTCTCGAACCGACCCTGAATAGTATTTGATACTATCTTCTCAAGGTATCTCATAACTGGGTTCCTTATGGCTGTCCCTTTAGACGAACTTGGAATGTATTCTGGAGGCTCAGTCCCATCCTCAACCAATTTTCTCCACCACGTCTGTTGATTGAAACCCCCTTGTGGTAGGAAGTTCTGATGACCTCTCATGATTGGGCACCCAAAGAATCTATTCAGCTCATTCACATGTATCTTCTCCCACATCTCATTATTCAACTGGAATGTGATAGCAATAGGAAACTTGTTCCTATCTCTGTGAACCTCCAAGGTGCTCATGAACTCGGCTGTAAGATGGAGATAAGTGGGAGGTCTCTTATCGAAAAACTCCTCCATTTCCACTCGACGGAATAGAGTCCTCAGATCACCTTCTATTCCAAGGCCCTCCATGGTTGCTTGATCTTGGAATCGAGTTGCCCTAATCTTTGGGATTATGTACTCCCATCTCAATGCGTACTTCTCCCATTCCATGAACTCTACTCCGAAATTCTCAGGGTGTTGGTCTTTCATTAGCAGTTTGGCATCAAGGTTAGATAGTTCCATATCTGATTCAATGAAAATGAAGTCTTCATTGCGTTTTCTCACTCTTCTTTCAGCCATCTACAAATTCCAACATAATTCAAATTAGTTTCAATTTAACTCAAAGCACAATGTTTCATATTAATTAGAATTATCACTAGTTATTCAACTAAGTGTTAATTCTAGCACATATTCAAGCACAACAACAATGTGTTTCAAAGACTAACATTTAGATCCAATCAACTTAGCACAAAGTTACTTCAAAAATTTCATTCAATTCAATCACTTTCAACATCCTAATCCTCTCATTCTTTCATCACATTTCACTTTTTCAATGGGCACAATTCAATTCAATAATGCTTCATGCAAAAACTTTGAATTCCAATTTGAAATTTCATTTAGGCATTTCATCAAACACTTGGCATGCACACATTTCACACCTCAATTTCAACAAGTCTTAATTATGCTTTCATGCTCAAATCCTCAATACCTAAACTACTTCACATCAATACAATCATCATAGAAACATTATTGATCAATCTAACAATCACATGCCCTAAATTAATCATCCTAAAACAATTATCCCCAAATTCTTCCTTCATGAACCCTAATTCTTTCCAAAATTCAATCAATCCAACAATTAAATATGCAAATTCATGTTTCACTATCCTAGACATGCATCATACATTCCATCATTCAAAACTCATACATGAATTTCGCCATTCATACCTCGAATTGAAAATTAGGGCACAAGAATACATACCTTGAATTCTATTGAACAAAATGAAGGGGATTGTTATTTAAGCTTTGAAATTCACCTTTTACACTCACAATCTTACCACTCTTTGGTGTTTAGAAGATGAATTGTGGAATTTCCGAATGGATTCACGTTGGGAATGTGTTTTAATCCTTTGAGCCGTGTCCAGAATTCTGCCTTTTAAAAAGTTTCATCGGACCTGACACGAGTCGTGTCACGCAACACAGCCATAAGGTGCCCGTGTTGCGTGTTCTGATGCTTCCGCACGGCCAAAGCGTACAGGGCCGTGTCGGCTACACGACTCGAGTCTCGTGCTTGGACACGACCCGTGTCATGCAACACGACCAAAATCTGCTCGTGTTGGGCAAACTGATGTCGCCGCATGGCCAAAGCTTACAGGGCCGTGTCGGCGACACGAGGCGTGTCACTGCTCCCCTGAATTTTTCAATTTTCATCTTTAACACTTGTCTTTCCTTGTTTCCATGCTTCCAAAACTTCCTATTCATGCTCACACTTCATCAACATCATTAGTTCAATCTTAATATCAAAAACAAAAGGACTATCAACTTCAACACCACCAAAACGAATCAAAACTAAACCGAACTTATGAGAAATTTTCAAATTTGGCTCAAAAACACACGAATGCGCATGTCAACATAGAATATAACATATCGTAACACATCATATCCCCCCAAACTTGAATTGAAACAAGAGTTTCAAAGAAAGTTTCCAAAAAGTGGTACGATATACCGTTCACATCAATGACGCACACTTAGAATGTTCAAGAAATCTTCTCCTCATAAGCACAATCCACCTACAAAACCAAAAGAAAGCAAAACAAGAAAAGAAATATATACAAACCTAAACTACTAAAAGGATACGGATCTCAAGAAGAGAAGGTGTCAACATATACCAACTCCCTTTGAGAGGGAGAATGGTACTGCTTAACCCTATGACCATTGACAATAAAAGAATTCTCATCCGATCCTTCAAGCATTAAAGATCCATTTTCTCTAACTTCAATCACCTCATATGGACCGGTCCATTTTGAACGAAGCTTTCCGGGAAACAGTTTCAATCTAGAATTGAATAAAAGTACCTTATCCCCCGGTATAAACTCCTTTGCTTTGATTCTTTCATCATGCCATCGTTTAAGCTTCTCCTTGACAATTCGTGAGTTTGAATATGCTTCCTCACGAAATTCTTCAAGCTCAATCAATTGAAGGCATCTTTTCTTTCCCGATTCTTTCTCCTCAAGATTCAACTTCCTCAATGCCCATAAAGCCTTGTGTTCTATTTCAACCGGAAGATGACATGCTTTCCCATAGACAAGTTTATACGGAGAAAAACCAAGAGCGGTTTTGTACGCCGTTCGATAAGCCCAAAGCGCATCATCTAGCTTAGACGACCAATCCTTCCTATTCCCCTTGACTGTCTTCTCAAGTACAAGCTTCACTTGCCTATTTGATACTTCCGCCAAACCATTTGTTTGCGGATGATAGGGTATTGACACCTTGTGCTTCACTCCATAGCCTATCAAAAGCTTCTCAATGATCTTGTTGATGAAATGAGTCCCTTGATCGCTAATGATCGCTTTTGGTACTCCAAACCTTGCAAAAATGTTCTTCTTCAAGAAAGCTTTGACAACTAGAGCATCATTCGTTCTTGTAGGAATTGCTTCTACCCATTTAGACACATAGTCTACCGCAAGCAAAATGTAAAGAAAATCATTGGAAGACGGAAATGGTCCCAAGAAGTCCATCCCCCAAACGTCAAACACTTCAACTTCAAAGATGTTCTTCATAGGCATTTCATCTCTTTGTCCAATACTTCCAATTCTTTGGCATCTATCACACTCCTTGACGTATTCTTTGCAATCCTTGAACAATGTTGGCCAAAACAATCCCGACTATAAGATCTTAGCTCCCGTCTTTTGAAACCCAAAGTGTCCTCCACATGGTAAACTATGGCACATCTCCATGACACTTACTTTTTCTTCCTCCGGAATACACCTCCGTATGATACCATCCGGATAATTCTTAAACAACAAAGGATCATCCCACAAATATTCTTTAACATCATGGTAGAACTTTTTCCTTTTTGATTCGGTGAGATGGTCCGGCTTGATACCACACGCTAGGTAGTTTACCAAATCCGCGTACCATGGTCTTTCGGTCTCACACAAAGTGTACATCCGATGAAAATCCACTTGAAGTATCTCTTCATCCGGGAAAATGTCATTTATGAGCTCCATGGTTTCTTTTTCATCAACATTCTCCAATCGTGACAAGTGGTCGGCTATGACATTTTCGACTCCCTTCTTATCACGTATCTCCACATCAAACTCCTGCAACAAAAGAACCCAACGAATTAGTCTTGGTTTAGCATCCTTTTTACTCATCAAATACCTAATGGCAGCATGATCCGTGTAGACAATGGTTTTCGTGCCAACTAAGTATGGACGAAATTTTTCAAAAGCATAGACTACGGAAAGAAACTCCTTTTCCGTTGTGGTGTAATTCTTTTGATTGGCATTGAACGTCTTTGATGCATAATAGATAGCTCGAAATTTCTTCTCTCGCACTTGTCCAAGCACTACTCCCAAGGCATTATCACTTGCATCACAATGGAGTTCAAAGGGCTTGCTCCAATCGGGAAATACAAGGATTGGTGAAGAAATCAAAGCTTCCTTTAACACCCTAAAAGCATCAAGACATTTATCATTAAATTCAAATGGAGTATCTTTCTCAAGCAATTTACACAAAGGTTTGGCTATATTAGAAAAATTCTTTATAAAACGTCGATAGAATCCGGCGTGACCAAGAAACGATCTAACCCCTTTTTCATTTTTAGGAGGGGGAAGATGTTCAATGGCTACAACCTTTGCTCTATCAACTCTCAAACCTTTCTCGGAGATATGATGACCAAGTACGATACCCTCTTGAACCATAAAGTGACATTTTTCCCAATTCAAGACGAGGTTCGTATCTTGACATCGCTGCAAGACCATGTACAAATTAGCTAAGCATATATCAAATGAAGATCCAAACATGGAAAAATCATCCATAAAAACTTCCATCACATTTTCAATTAATCCTCCAAAAATAGCCATCATACAACGTTGAAAGGTGGCGGGTGCATTGCATAACCCAAAAGGCAATTTATAGAAAGCGAATGTGCCATACGGACAAATAAAAATTGTTTTCTCTTGATCCTCGGGGGCTATCATGATTTGGTTATACCCCGAGTAACCATCTAGAAAACAATAATACTTGTATCCCGCCAACCTATCAAGCATTTGATCAATAAAAGGCAAAGGGAAATGATCCTTATGAGTATTGTCATTAAGTTTTCTATAATCACAACAAACTCTCCACCCCGTTTTCACCCTTGTTGCAAGTTCTTCATCAAATTCCGTTTTAACAATGGTTAACCCTCCTTTCTTAGCCACAACATGCAAAGGACTTACATGAGGACTATCACTAATGGCATAAACAATTTTAGCATCCAACCACTTTAAAACTTCTTTTCTAACAACTTCTTGCATAATAGGATTCAAACGCCTTTGAGGTTGTATACATGATTTGTTCTCATCAATCAACCTTATGTGATGCATGCAAATTGTGGGACTAATTCCCTTCAAATCATCCAAACTCCACCCTATAGCACTCTTATGATCTCTAAGTACTCTCAACAATTTATCAAGTTCTAAAGGAGAAAGGGATGATGATACAATTATCGGAAATGTCTTCTCATCCCCCAAATATGCATACCTAAGGTGATCGGGTAGAGGCTTCAATTCTTCCTTTCCTTTATCAACCTTTGACTCTTCATTCTCTATCTCTAATGGAAGATATTCCCTCTTTCCATAGTATGCCAACTTTGCTTCATCCTCTTGCATTTCCCTACAAGCATTCAATTCATGTAAACAATCATTAATATCTTCATCTTCTAAACAATGAAAAGAAAGATTAGAGTTTAAAGATAAAGTAAGAGAATGGCTTATGCTCATTTCAAGAGGATCTTTAGCGAAGATGAATGGTAGGTTCTCTTCAACAACTTCATCAATCATGTCGATCCTTCTACATTCTTCTTTCTTATTTGGATATCTCATAGCACTCTTCAACGAGAAAACCACCTCTTCCTCATTTACTCTCAACTTCAACTCCCCTTTTTGTACATCAATTAAAGCTCTTCCCGTTGCTAAAAATGGACGCCCCAATATCAATGGAACATTTGCATCCTCATCCATATCAAGCACTACAAAATCAACCGGGAATATAAACTTTCCAACCTTGACTAACACATCTTCCACAATTCCTCTAGGGTAGGTTAAAGACCTATCCGCTAGTTGCAATATAACAATGTAGGTTTCACTTCCCCTATACCAAGTTTCTTGAAAATGGACATAGGCATCAAGTTAATACTTGCCCCAAGATCGGAAAGAGCTTTATGAACCTCACTCTTGCCCATTTCACATGTAATAACAAAACTCCCCGGATCTTTGAGCTTTGGAGGCAACTTCCTTTGAATTATTGCACTACACTCCTCCGTCAAGTTGACGGTCTCATTCTCTATCAAGCTTCTCTTCCTTGACATGATGTCCTTCAAAAACTTCGCATAGTGAGGCATTTGTTTCAAAGCATCCGCAAAGGGTATATTAATGTGGATTTTCTTGAAAATTTCCAAAAACTTTGCAAACTTTTCATCCAAGCCTTTCTTCAAAAATCGATGTGGAAAAGGAATAGGTACTTGTGTTTTTGGAATTCCCCAACTATCCCTTTCCACTTCAATTTCCTCCTCTTTCTTTTTCATTGCCTTGGTTCTTTCCCATTTCTTTTCAACAACCTTGTTATCAATCAATTCCGGTTCCTCATTCAATTTATCCTCAACTTCACTTTCAACATCGAATTCTTCTTCAACCAAGGTTTTCTCCATCTCCTTCTCTTCCACCTTATCATCTTCCAATGGCATAGATGGTCCATCATAATTAGTTCCACTCCTCAAGGTAATTGCCTTGCATTGTTCCTTTGGATTTACAATGGTAGTGGAAGGAAATTTCCCTTTCTCATTAGCACTCATTGAGCTCGCCATTTGACCAAATGAATACTCCAAGGCTTTGAGTCTTCTATCATTGTTTTCCTCCATGGCTTTTAATCGTCTTTCATTTACTTCCTCAAAAGCCTTGAATTTTCTTTCAATTACTTCCTCTTGATTTTTGTTGGAAGCAATCAATTTTTCAAGAAGTTCTTCGGTAGTCGCCTTTCCTTCATTATTTGGCGCTTTAGCTCCCGGATGATACCCCGGAGGATAAGCAACCGCATTATTTGGGTTTGCATAAGAAAAATTATCTTGCCTCCTTTGTTGTTGTGGATAAGAACTTCCACTTCCTTGGCTAGTGAAGCCTCCTTGCCTTGGTCGTTGTTGTGAGTGTGAACTTCCACTACTTTGAGCATTGAATCCTCCTTGCCTTTGTGTATAACTTCCTTGATTTTGATTGAAATTACCTTGGTAATTGTTTTGATAATTACCTTGGTAATTTCTTCCTTGCATATAAGACACATCCTCAACACGTGGCATAGAGTTGGTCCATTGTTCACCATTCACAGCATTCGGAGGTAGCACACCTTGCTCGACTTGTAGCCCCTCCACCATATTTGCTCCTTGATTGTTCACACTTTGATTCAAGCTCATTTGTTTAACAACTTCCGCCACTATCTTTTCCATGCTTGGCATACTTGGTTCAACACTTACACTCTTCACACTAAACTGTTGTCCTTTATCATAGCTCTCAAAACCATAGCTTCCACTAACTCTCTCCGATGGCCATTGATAAACATTTGTAGCAATCTCATCAAAAATTCGAATAGCCCTTTCCGGAGTTACTCCAAGTATGGATCCTCCTGCCGAGGCATCAACAAGCACTCTTTGCCCATTCACAAGTCCTTGATAGAAAAATCCCACTTGTTGATTCTCCGGGAAACCATGTTGTGGACACTTGCGTAGCATTTCTTTGAACCTTTCCCACGCTTCATAAAAGCTCTCTTGAGGCATTTGCTTGAATTGTGTGATCAAGCTCTTCATTTGAAGCGTCTTTGATGGTGGGAAGTATTTGTTCAAAAACAATTGTGCTAGCTCGTCCCAAGTGTTGCACGTACCGGGAGTAATGGTGGAGAGCCATGTTCTTGCTCTATCCCTCAAAGAAAATGGGAACAACCTCATCTTGATGCAATCTTCACTCACTCCATTCATTTTCACGGTGTTGGCAATCTCCACAAATTGAGCTAGATGAGCATTAGGATCTTCATTCGGAGCTCCACCAAATTGTTGCTCTCGCACCAATGAAATCAAGCCCATTTTAAACTCAAAGTTGTTAGCATGAATTGGTGGTCCCATCATTTGTGGAATTGCCCTTGGCATGAAGAAGTCCCGGATCACCCTTTGATCATTTTGCATTCCATGTTGCACCGGAGGTGGAGGTGGTGGCACATAAGCTTGTTGTGGAGGAGGATAAGCTTGTTGAAAACCTTGTTGAATCATCGCTTGTTGCACCAGTTGTTGAATATAAGCTTGATTGTTTATAGCTCCATGATTTTGATAGGCTTGTTGAGGAGGATTCTCATTGAATTGATGTGCGTTCTCTTGCACGTTCATATTGTGTCCTCCTTCCCCATCATGCTCTATCCCAACACGATTGTCACCTTGGAAATTTTCCATTCGCTCACTATTTTTGGTTTTGTTCTCTCTTCTCCTTCTCCTCAAAGTGTTTTCAAGCTCTAGATCAATTGGTTCGACTTGCTTCCCTTTTGACCTCGTTTGCATACATCTTCAAGATAAGAGAATTTAGAACAAATTTTCACAAAGCAAAAACAAATAATAAATACAAAAAAAAAATGTCTCTAGTAAGATCGCTCTAAACGTTCCTTCTTTAAGCTACTAGCAACCGTTACCTCCCCGGCAACGGCGCCATTTGATTAGCCATAACTTGTAGTCGGGTTGACCAATTCAAGAATTTATCAAATCACAGGGAGGTCGATGCTAGCACTTAAGCGATATCACGTTTATCACGATTTTATAGAAACGAATCATAGATGGATGGTTTGGGTAACAAGTAATTAAATGAAAGTAGACAAGCAATAATCAAATGACAAGATAAAAATGATGAATGAGTGGTTTTCCAAATTGAGTAGAAGTGAGATTAACAACACTATTGAAGTGGTAACTTATGGATTCATGCATTAAACTCATATGTATCAAGGGTTAAGATTAAGGGCCAATACTTATACCACCTAAACTTCCTCTCGAAATGAATAGGATGTAGATCATTTGCACAATCTCAAAATAGCTCAAAGGTTGGTTCTAAATTAAACTATTCCAACTAGGTACTAAGTTCAATTTAAGAATCCCTTCATATAATCAATTGACTTCTCAATCTAACTAATCACATGTTCTATCAAAGGGTTCTAAATAATAAAGGACTTCTCAATCACTTTACCATTTATAATGCACATGAGGTGTTTGATGAAATGATTCACTTTACTATCCTAAGCACATAATTGATTTCTCAATCTAATCATATAATTAGAACAATCAAACACACAAAACATCATAGATCTCAAGATATATAAGCACCAATGATAGAAAATCAAATATCCCCATCAACATATGAATTTAATTACATAGATCCACAAATTAACCAACAACCTTCATGTTGCTAATCTCACAAGGGAGATTAGCCTTCAATCTTCATAAGATCCATAACATAGAAATTATAATTCTTACAAATCATGATAAACTAAAGGATTAACACAAAATTGGAATGAAAACTCCCTTGGAAATGGATCCAATTGAATCTCCCTTCTTCCTTTGGTGATCACCCAAGCTTCCTTGCTTCTTCACTTGATTTGGATGGAGGAAATTATGGAGAGATGATATAGATCTCAAAATGGATGAATGGGATGGAGAATATGGTGTGAAATCAAAGGAATGGTGTGTGAGGTGTGTGGGAACAGTAGCAAATCGGATCTCTCTTCAAAATGTTGAATAGATTCGTATTTATACCCCATGGAGACCTTCTAGAAGAATTGTAAAAAATATCCTGTTCTGGTGCCGACACGAGTCGTGCTACGTAGCACGGGTCGTGTCGTGTCAGGGCAAACGACACACGAGTCATTCTGCGCCGCACGGCCAAAGGGTTGCCGTGTTGAATGTCTAGACGTCGCCGCATGGCCTCCGCTTACAGGCCCGTGTCTGGTACACGGGCCGTGCTCCGCAACACGGGTTGTGCTCCACAACACGACCAAGTGGTGGTCTTGTTGGATAAATAGATGTCGCCGCACGACCATTCTGGACAGGTCCGTGTCTGGCACACGGGCCGTTTGCTGCAACACGAGCCGTGTTGCCAGCACGGCTGGCCGTGTTCTTGCACCTTTGTTTCATCTTCCTTGTTTGATCTTCCGTCTTCATTTCACTCCATTTTCACCTGTTATATATATGTTTAAGATCATTCTCACACATTCCCATGAAAACACATAACACCACCAAAATACACGAAAATATGGATAAAACAATACGAAAAATACACATAAAAAGGCACTAAAATCTAGGTGAAGATAACGACAATCATGCTCCAATTGAGCCAAATAATGAAGAAAACAATAAATCAAAGTAAGAGAAGCCTCCCTTTCAAGCTTGGCAATCTCTTCCTTCAACATGCTCCGATCTTCACTCCTTGATATTCTTCCCTTCTTAGATTGGTGAATTGATGGAATGGTGGATGGATTTGAGGAAATCAAGAGGAATGGATGGATGGAATGAAAATGGAGGAATGGATGATGGATGGAATGAAGATGGAGGAATGGATGATGGATGAAGGATGGATGGATGGAGAGGAGTGTGTCCAGCCAAACCCTCTAATTTTCTGGTGGAGGATTGAGAATTTTTGGTATTTATACCCCCTTGAAAAACCCTAATTTCGAAGTTGACAGCTGGATATTATGCACGAAAATTCGATCAAATTTTCGAGCTTCGGTCGAATTTTTCTTATAGTGTGCCTAGCCTTCGATGCTCTATTTAAAACCTATTTTTCACAAAAATGCACAAAATTCCGACTGAATTTTCATGCTTCGGTAGAATTTTTGGGACAGCTTCGCGCTGCTTCACTGTTTTGGCTCGCTCTGCCTTGTTTTAACTTCGAATTGAGATCCGTTTTTTTCTACATCTTCCTCTTCACTTATAGAATTCATTTATACCTAAAAATCATACAAATTTCACCAAAGTACAAATTCTCCAAATATTTATAAATATCGAGTAATTTAGGGCACTTAAACACTAAAACCAAGCATAGTTTTATGGAACCATGCTATAAATGGACCCTAAATTCGCGAGATTTCTACACTCATCAGTGCACTTTTTAAATGTGATATTCTTCTAAAATATCAAGTTTTACACTTTAGAATAGTCTCAACTCGAAAGAATTCATAAACAATAATAATATGTATTTGTATAGAAACGTAATCATCTTTTATACAGAAGAGTAAACTTTTATTAAACTAAGAATATCTCCAATTGCATGGTTCAATAGGTGATGTTATTGTATAACTAATTCTTAGGGGTGAGCAAAAATCAGTTAAAATAAATAAACCGAGCCGAACCAAATCAAAAAATCAGTTTATCTGCTTTACGGGTTCGGTTTCGATTTTGATTTTAAGAAAAATCAATTATTCGGTTTTTGTTCGGTTTTGACAAAAAAAATATCGGTTAATCAAAAAAACTAATCTTATTGCACTACTATAATAATGGTCCTTTATACAGTTACACTACTATTAATAGTGGGCCTTTACACTACTATTAATAATGGGCTTGCATTTGTATAAACCCATAATAACCACAATCCCTAGCCCATCACCGCTCACCAGTACTTTTGCCCTTTTCTTCGTCTCTGGCTCCAACACCACTCGCCATCACCACTCTCCAGTCACCAAGGGATTTTGATGGGGGAGAAGCAACATCGGCCGCTGATGCCGCATATTGTTTGGTGAAGCGATGAAGGAAGTGGCCGGCGGGAGAGAGGCGTGTAAGCTTAGGGACGGAGGAGAGTGGGGATTTAGGGCGTCGGGTGGCAGAGGATTTGAAGAATTACGCCAAAAGCCTCCTAAAAGCCATGGCTAAGGATTGATGTCCAGTTTTGGATGAAGCCGAGGTGAGAGAGCATGAATGCAATTATGATTTCTTATTGTAATTCTTGCTACAAATTGGGATTTTTTAGTTTAATTGAATCTTAACAAATTGGGTCTTGTTTCGGAATTGTGATTTCTTAATGCAATTCTTATTTCTGCCAATTGGGTCTTGAATTTTAACAAATTGTGGTGTTTGATTTAATGCATTTTTTAGTGGAGGCAAATAATGGAGGCGTATTGTAATCATCAATTGAAGTGAAAATCAATGGGGTCTATTGGATTTCACAGAATGAGAATGGAAGAAGTTGGATTAATTTTTGGTTTATCTTCATTTTAAATTATGTATTATTATCGATTTTATCAGTTTTAAACCTTAACCGAACTGATGATTTTAGGTTCAGTTGTGCCCATTTTGTATCTTGTTCAGTTTTGGTTCGGCTTGACATTTTTAAATTTTCGGTGTTCGGTTTTGTCAATTCAGTTTGGTTCGGTTCGATCTTGAACCGATGCACACCCCTACTGATTCTTATATATATTACTCCCTCCGTCCTATAAAACGCTTCACACTGTTTACATTTATTCATCCCACAACACCCTTCACAACCTAAAAATAGTAAGAACATTTACTATTATGGTAATATTTTTTCATTGAAATAAGGATAAAGAAGCATACTGTAAGAGAATAAGAAATATAGCAGAAGAGAGAAAAGGGAGAGATGAGAGATAAAGTAGAATCAGGGAGAAAATATATCATTCTCATTCATTGACTTCGCTTCGTAGTTAAATTAACATTCTCCCTATAAAACGATACGTCCCCTAAATATAGGAGAGTGTGAGGGTGGTTACAAGTAATGTCCACCTTGATATTATTATTACAACACTCCCCCTTGGACATTATGATATCATGCATGTCTCGTTAAAAACCTTGCTATAAAACTCTGTGGGAAAAATCAGTCGAGGAAAAGAGTAAATGCCTTACGATTTTCATGAGCTATTAGCTGTCTCATTAAAAAACTTCAACTAAGAAAACCCTGTAGAAAAAACATAGTTAAGAAAAAAAGAATACAACTTGATCTTTAAGACTCAATCTTTAGGATTATTTAAAAGTTTTCGTTCTTCTTGAACACGATAATTTAGTCTGCCTCATTAAAACCCTTTAACTAAGAAAACCTCATAGGAAAAACTTAATTAAGAAAAAAAGAGTGCAGCATTGGTCTTCAAGACCCAATTAATCTTCAAAATTATTTAGAAATCGTCGCTCCCTAAACACAATAATGTAATATGTCTCATTAAAGACCTTCAATTTAAAAAAACCTCGTGGGAAAAAAATTTAGTTAAAGGAAAAAGAGCACATAATTGGTCTTCAAGACTCAATTTTCAGGATTGTTTAAAATTGTTGCTCTCCCTAATCACAATAATCTAGTTTGTCTCATTAAAAACCTTCAACTAAGAAAACCTCGTGGAAAAAGATTTAGTTAAGGAAAAAAGGGTGCATCATCGGTCTTCAGGACTCAATCTGAGCTTGAAATCAATTTAATGTGTCTGGATTCGAAAAGACTTGGGGTGATGTGGAGGTTAGGGTTCACTACATGCGCTATGTTTTCCGATTCTCTAGATCTGGCCAGATCCACCTTCAACATTGTGTTTGAAGGGGATCTCACTCAAACATACTTATCGGTATATTTCTAACTTATGCTGTCATAAAAGACTATACTTGGTGTGCCTAGTGAGGCTTGTGATATGGCATATGTCCTCTAATTGGCCCTATGAGGTAGTTATATGATAAACCATGGTATATGTTCGGCCCTGTGAGGCAATTATATCCTTCTATGCTTGGTATTGTTTTTATTTGGTCCAGTGGGATATTTATTGGTTCATGGTGCATGGTTCCTCCTTTATTTGGCCATGTGAGGCATTTACATGAGGATTATTGTTGGTTAAATGATCATATATGTGATGTTAAACCTCTATGATGTTAAATTTACCATGTAACGAAGTTATTCTGAGGGCTAAGGGTCCATTAAAGTTATTGGATTATGATCATGCTTGATGAACTTGTCGTTGCCCCTGTGAATAAGTATGTTGAGTCACCAATAAGTTTTCTTACCTATTTAGGAGACCATGACCCTTTGACAATATTATTCCGAGGGTTAAGTATTTAATGAAGCCTAGCAGTATCTCTCCTGATACTGAAAGCTTTATTGAGCTTGTTATTGTCCACGTGATTAGGTGTTTTGAGTAACCAATAGGTTTTCTTACCTATTTAGGAGATTATTGATGTATCTTCGATATGCTAATAGTCATCAATATGTTTAAGAAATCTTTTAGGAGACCATGCTCTCTGATGTAATTATTTCAGAGAGCATAATGAAGAAAATGTACGTACCATAAATATAAGATGTTTGTTTATTGTAAATATGGGTACAATTGTCTTGTGATATTACCTATACCTTGATTACTAAGCTCAAAATATATTCAATTATTGTTGTTAAAAACTTAAAATAAAATTGATCATTTATTCTATTGATTAACTATCCATATATACCTCTTTTTTTTTTAATGAATGTTGCTGCACCACTTCTATGAAAATGGCCATAACATTAGTGTTTTGCTGGTATACCTCAATTTCATTTTTTTAATCATTGAACATTGTGTAACTCAACACCTTAATAGAGGATTTCCTGATTTTTATGCTACTCCTCTTCAACAATATTCTATTTTGTAGAGTTTTGCATAGTGTAGTGTTAATACTCAAAACTTCCCACTCTACAAAAATGCAATGGAGGTCAAGTCTACATTACTTTTTTTTTCATTTATGTAATTTAAACTGAACTGTAGTTTAATTTCTGTAATTGCTTCTAATTTTTAGTATCTCTTTTAATTTTAAACAATTTAGAATAATATTCTGTAATTTATTAAACCTTTATATTTTTTTTACTATAATTTTAATTTTCTGTAATTTCCAGATTATTCAATTTTGTGTATATGTATTTTTTCTGGTCTTTTTTTTATATACTTTTGGCGGGCAGATTAATGGTTGGATTAACTTTAATGATAAAGTTAATCCAACCAAATATTCAATGTAATGAACAATTTACCCTTGAAAGAGTCAAAAAGTAAATTTTCTTAAATAATGTGAAACATTAAACGCGAAGAGTTTTATGGGACAGAGGGAGTTCACTTTATTAATATACTAAAGGTTTTTTTATAGCTATTTACATGAGGTCTTCAAATTTCTCCTCACATAGGAAGAAAAAAAATTAATGTACCAATTTCTATGTGATTTGATTTAATTTTGATTATTTTAAAATATCATATCTCCAAATTTTCAACTAATGGATAATTTATATGGTACTTTATAATTTTAACCCAATTATACTGTACGGGTTATATATAAATTAAAAAAAATCCTGATTTCATTTTTCATTCTTCAATTTTCTTCCCTAAGTGAACACAATTCACCCTAGCAATATATTCCATACCTTCCTCAAAACCTATTCAATCTTCAATACAGAAACACAAATTTTATCACTTAGGGTTCAAATTAGTCTATTCAATTCCTTAATGTGATTTCATCACTAGTTAGATTCAAACATTGCGATTCAAAATTTTAAAAAATTTTGTTCAGTAAATCTATTGGCGTTCCAATTGAGATTGAGTTACAGAAGAAACCGAGCTTAAAGGATTTGTGATTTAGATTCAATTTTACATTGAAAAGCACACTAGAGATTAATTGAAGAAAATAGATTGGTATGGTTAGGTATTTTTTGTTCTTCCCCCTAGAAATCTTACAATTAAAGAGGTCGATTTGGGAAATCTGTAGCTACCCGCTCTATATTGGCTCTGGCTCCCTTCTAAATCAACTTGAGCTACTCCAAAGATTGGAAGTTTTCTTATTTGCATGCATTTGTTGGCTATTTTACAATTTGCATCCCGTATTTGAATGTATGTATGTGTTTGTTACTTGATAAAATATATGATTACTAGCTGATTAACTTACAATTACTTTAAATGAATCTTGCGTGATTCTTGACTACATTCATAATTTTTTTGTGCATACAATTGAGTGATTTTGATTACAATGCTTTAGGTTATTACATTATACCCTATAACAGTAGTTGTTATACTCTTTAAAATTAACTATTGTACCCTGTAGCAGTAGTGAATTTATTTTTGATCTATGTATGATATACCCCCTCCGTCCCGCGTTAACGTTGACGTTTGTTTTTTGCATGGAGATTAAGCGATATAATATTTTAATGTGTAGTGAGGTGAGAGAAATAATATTTAATGTAAAATGTATAGTTGTATTAGTGTTGTGTGTGGGCCTACATGAAATAATTAATTATTTTATGTGGGCCCAAGTTGACAAAAATAAAATGTAAACCTTAACGTGGGACAACCCAAAATGGAAAACGTTAACCTTAACGCGGGATGGAGGGAGTATATGGTTTCAAAAAGCTCTTGATGACAAATTCTATCAAATATCTATGGTTTCTTCATTGCTGTAAATATTGTTATCCTACAGCCGAACATTTGTTAATTAATGAAATAATAAATATAAAGAATAATTTATTATGCTTATAATGGTATTACATTAAGTTATTCCATTATACCATTTAATAGTAGCTCTTATACTCTTTACAAGTAACAACAATACCCTTGAGTGAAATTTACTCTTTTATATTTTAAATATTATGTTTTAAAAATTCTATAATAAAGTTAAAAATAGGTTGAATTAGTTAAAATATATCATATCTTTTATTTCAAAAAGTTGCTAAAGGCATGTTCTATATTATATATATATATATATATTAACTTTTTCATTGCTATAAGTATTGTTACCATGTAGCATCACATTTGTTAATAAAATTATAAATGTATAAGATTAATTTATTAGGTTCGAAATGGTATTACTTTAACACTAGTCATTATACCCTTTGGTAGTAACCACTGTACCCTTTAGTAATATTACCGATTTTTTTACTTCTATGTATCATATATGTGATTTCAAAAGGCTGTTGATGACATATCTATCAAATATCTATTATTTGTTCATTGCTGTAAATATTGTTACCCTCCCACTGCACATTTGTTAATGAAATTATAAAAGTAAAAGAATAAGTTATTATGATAAGAGTGGTACTACTTTAAATTATTATATATACCCTTTAACAATAGCCTTATACTTTTTACGAGTAACAATTATTCCCTTTAGTGAAATATACTCTTGTACACTATTTACATCTTTTATTTTAAAAACCTTGTATAAAGGTTCAAGCATACGTTGAATTGGTTAAGATATATCTTATCTTTGATTCCAAAAAGTTGCTCAAGGCATATTTTGTCACATATCTATTGGTTCGTCATTACTATATATATTTTTAGCTATAGCAGTGCATTTGTTACTGAAATCTTAAAAGTGTAAGATATATTTATTAGGCTTGAAATTGTATTAATTTATGTTATTAAATTATACCCTTTAATAATATTCATTCCATCATTTAGTATTAATGACTGTACTTGCTCTACATTTTTTTTTCATTCATTAATGTTTCGGTTAACAATTTATTTTTTAATACCTATTATTGTGCACTTAATTTAATAAGGTAATTGTTCATATGCATATTGTTTTCTACTCTTATCATCTATATGTTATTTATCATGCCCGTCTGAAGACAATATTTACACAAGCCATGACAAAAATTGGAAGCAATGATTATCAATGAAGAAAATATTTCATCAATGGAGTTGAACCTAATATTTTTTATTTTGGTATTGGTTCATTATGGTAGTACATTAAGTTAATGCATTACACCTTTTATCAGCAACTGTTATACCTTTTAGTGGTAGATATTAGGAAAATTACAAATATACCCTATTTTTAGAGACCAAAATCATTGTCATCCATCAATTACATTTTATAGCAAATATACCCAATTGGTCATTTTTTGACCAAAATATCCCCACACCCCATCTTTTTAATATTTAATTGTTAAGTGTTGGTTAGAGTGTTGAATACCCGACACAGGATATCGACATCATATCTAACACCACTGTAATAGCATCGAATGTCAGATTCGGTGTCGGTCATTGTTGGCGTTCGATCTTTTGGTTAACATGAACCGTTAGGGTTCCATACGTTTCTATAATCAGTAGAAGTAAGAAAACATAGAAACGTATTACCTTTCACCAGGGTATGTTGAAGAAGAAAGATTCTCGCCAGCAGCCTGCACAGTCTCATGGGTTTGGCCATAATTTCATCATCCGATCTCCGATTCAAGTGATCTATGCGCCAAAATGATTCTCTCTTCAGTAGATTTCAAATGATGTATCACATATTCAGTCCTGAGTTCCAAACAATTTTATAAAAATTATGAAAGTTGACGAAAAGCAGCAGCAAACAACCTTTTGATCTTCTGCTATATTCCCAAGTCCAATCTTGACGTTGTGTGGGCGACGGTCCTCAAGATCTTCTCAATCTGCTATTCCCTCACCCTCCTCATAGTGTTAGGCATGAATAATAATCATTAGGGTTTTCGAACAGTTTAGATGACTTATATATGGTCTACAGCAGGGACCAGGAGGAGAAATTAGAGTTAAGCCTCCATTGGGCTTAAGTATCTAAGTTTAGCCCAAAACTTATACTTAAGTCCAATAATAATAATATATACCACTGAAATATTATTAGTGCACTACCGTTCTAATCCCATAATTATGTTATGGGCTCCTTCTTATTATGAGCCCGTTAATCTCCCCATGTTTAAGATATACAATGCCCATTAATTAATTAAGTTACTGACAACTTAATTAATTAATATCTCATCCAAGAGTAGTACCACTATGCCTTATTATCATGCCGGAATAAATCCATCTGCAGGGTTTACATGATAATCCTTATGAGCTCCTCAAGGGGACATCATCAACCTATATTGGACACGGATTCCTTCTACATTCAACAGCACACTATAGAGACAACACTATTTCCCAACTCATCGAGTTTATTGATTTAATAACATGTAAATTGTTGGATTGTATACTAAAAGCCTAGTTTTTTGTATGAACAATGTTATAACAATTTATTTGAAATGAGAATCATATGATCAAATGATTGCGTCTTATAATTTATTTATATGTCCGATGCAATAGTACACTTACTTTATACTGTAGATAATATGTTGTGAGACAACACGCAGAATATCATATTATCGGTTTTCTTATAAAGTATAAACAGATGCTCACAACCCAGATAGACGGGGACTCTCTATCGGGATGGTTGTAGTGTGATTTGGTATTAGTTTGTCTTGACTATCGAATCACATTAGTGCACTTTTGTGTATTGAGCAGGACCGCTTGAGATTATTCAACTTATACTGACTATATTGGAGAACTTGATCTCAGTTATTATAGATGTTCGTGCTCTTAATCCCTATATAATAACCTCGACACGTAAGGCAGTATGTATTTCTTTGATTCATTAATGGATGAGATTTACATGTAATTAAATCAATAAAATCAGTGAGTTGGGAAATAATGTTGTCTCTATGGCGTGCTGTTGATTGTAGAAGGAATCCATGTCCGAAATAAGTTGATGATGCCCCCTTGAGGAGCTCATAAGGATTATCATGTAAACCCTACAGGAGGATTTATTCCGGCATGATAATGAGATCGAGTGGTACTACTCTCGGATGAGATATTAATTAATGGAGTTGTCAGTTACTTAATTAATTAATGGGCATTGTATATCTTAAACATGGGGAGACTGTAGGGCTCATAATATGAAGGAGCCCATAATGTAATTATGGGATTAGAATGGTAGTGCAGTAATAATATTTTAATAGTATATATTATTATTATTGGATTTAAGTATAAGTTTTGGGCTAAACTTGGATACTTAAGCCCAATGGAGGCCCAACTCTAATTTCTCCTCCTGGTCCCTGTTGTAGCCCATATATAAGTCATCTCAGCTGTCCGAAAACCCTAATGAACTGAAAATTTAATCACGCCTAACACTGTGAGGAGGATGAGGGAACATCAGATAGAGAAGATCTCGAAGATCGTCGCCCACACGATGTCGAGATTGAACTTGGGAATATAACAGAAGATCGAAAGGTTGTTTGCTGCTGCTGTTCGTCAACTTCCATGATTTTTTTAAAATTGTTTGGAACTCAAAACTGGACGTGTGATACACCATTGGAAAGCCACTGAAGAGAAAATCATTTTGGCACATAGATCACTCAAATCCGAGATCGTATAAGAGAGTTATGCCCAAAACAGTGAGGCTGCGCATGCTGCCGACGAGAATTCTTCATCTTCTTCAACATACCCTGGTGAAAGGTAATACGTTTATATGTTTCTTGCTTCCGTTGATTTAGAAATGCATGGAACCCTAACGGTTCACGTTAACCAAATGATCGAACGCCAACAATTGGTATCAGAGTATCAATTTCGGAGTGAAGCATGACATGTTAGGCTAGGGTTTATGTGGAATATGTGATTTAATTATGAATTAGAATCACATGAGGATTAGGGTTTTGGTGTAATTTATTTTTACCTGGATATTCCCTATATCATCGTCATTTGTGATGGTGAAAACCAAAACCCTGTATGTTCATCGATTATTTTTGGCGATACACGGTGTGTGACTAAACGAACAAAATTACACTCGAAGGATGAAAGGCACAGGTGCCCGGCATCGTGCGTAAGGCGAGCAAGTGCCGTATGATGAACCCCGTCAGTGTGCACACTGCCATGCAAGAAGCGCGCGACGGGTGCATGGTAGCTCTTTTGGTCTCACGGTGAGAAGCGTTTGGGCCATTAGGAGCACACGGTGCTCACACGGCATGGAGTGCATGGCCAGCAGGATGCCGATTCTTCTGAGTGAAGGTCGTGTGAAGATGAAAGTTATCATGCATGTTGATGTGCAAGGCGTACGTACGGAGCTCGTGTGCGGGTGAATAACCAGACGTAGGTGCATGGTGGCGTGTGATTGAGGTGTACTGGTCGCATGATAGTGAACTACTGGCAGGCGTTGAACACACATAGATGGGCGAGCGAGCGCAGGGTGATTGGCATGTGGTGTGCATGGTGTCGGGTAGATGTGTTGAAATATGATGCACGGTTGCTGGCGGGTGGATTGCTGTTGGCACGTACGGATCATGCAGCTGCCAAGCAGTTGCCGCACGATATCCGTCGGGTGAGCAGAAAGCACGCTCGTTCAGGACCGGGCGTGACTGGTGGCACAGAAGGCAGGCAGATTGGCTTGTCGGGCTGTGTGGAAAGCTGGCATGGAAGTTCGCTGATGGGCAAGAAGAGATAAATATACTCCACCTAAACTAGCATGAATTCTACTCAAGACTTCAAATTCATTTGCTTCAACAACTTAATCTCAAGTGATTTTCAATCACAATTTCACTCCAAATCAACACTTCAATCAAGAATATTGAGATTCAATTAGTCTTCATTACTCCATACAAACATAACTTCCACACATGCTTTCACCAACTCCACACTTAGACATGTTCAAATTCTACCCTCAATTGCACCATAACAACACCCAAAATCAATGGGCCCATAGGTAAAATTCGAAATTAAACTAAAGTCCATGCTTCATACATCATCAATTTCACAAGAATTCCACAATTCGATGTAAAACAATTCAAGTACAAATTCGAATAAGAACTTCAACAATTCAACAATTAAATCCAACCCAAACTAGCACGAATCCACTCACCCATTCTTCACTAATCATTATCACTACAGTTCAAGAGTAAAAAGTAAGGAGAATCATACCTTTGCTCGTCATGGTATACGTGTGGTGATTGGCAATAAGACCCCAAAAATTCAAGTGAAAAGCCCTAGATTGGACTTGAAATCCCTCAAATTTGGATGTGAAGTGTGTGGAATGGAGAATTTAGGTATAGAAAAGATTTTGGGAAGAAGTACTTACGGTTATAGATTAGTGCACGAGAAAAGGTGACGGGTGTATGTCGAACGGAATAAAAACTGACCTTTAAAAACTAACTCCGTACTCCGTTCGAATTGAGAGGACTAGTCCAACAAGGGTTATAAGTCAAGCAAACTAAAATTCTCCTTTAAAATTTGGTGTTGTTCGACCTCCGTTCGACCAATATGTTGGTCGAACAGGTGTTGGAAGTCGAGCAAACTGTCCAGTCGCGCCCCCTGTTCTCCTCTGTCCTGCTCGATCTTCGTTCAACTTCATACTTATGGTCGAGCAACGATGACTTGGTCGAACAAACTCTCTGGAAGAATTTGCACATTTTGTTCAACCGTTGCTCGACTACAGAATCTTGGTTGAGCATCAACGTCCAAGTTGTACAAACACTCTGGAAGAGTTTGCACATTTTGTTTAACTTCCGTTCGAGTTCTCAATTAAGTCGAACAACCTTGTCCAGGTCGAGCAACCCTACTGGAAGAATTACGCATTTCGTTCGACCATTGCTCGATCAAACAGCATGGTCGAACATCCTCCTAGAAGTCGAACAACCTCCCAAATTCCATAAACTTCGCAATTTTCTCGTATTTTCCTGCAACAATTAAACTATAGGACAACATCAAGTATCAAGATAACAATTCCTTAGCTCGAGACCCACTTATATACCATATAACATCTAGTATAACTCCACAATGACACTTAAAAATAAAACACCACTAAACACTAGGCAAATTGCCAAAAAAATCGATGCATCAAAACCGATTAAAGTTTTAATACACCGCAAAAAATCAACTCCCCTAGCAAATGTTACAAAGAAAAGATCATATTCTCTGTGCTATGTGAGGTATGTACATCACACCCCCCAAACTTAGTAGAAACTATAGTGGAAACTAAGTTTGCAAAGAGATGTAGTTTTTGAATAATAAGCACGTCAAATATAAAAATTTCTTACTCATACGAAAATAAATAAAATAATAAAACGGGAGGGAAAGTGCCAAACAGGCGCTCTTGTTTAACGTTGTAGAGTCACGACGGTACCAATCTAGTGCAAGATATCCTCAAAGACGATGCAAGCATCATCCGGCAACTTGTAATACTTCAAATGATTCCCATTCGCCACTATGATGTAACACCTTTTGATCCTTTAAAGACAAGATAAAACTCCCCCCTTCGCAGGCTCTATGGATAATGAACGGCCCCGTCCACTTCGATTTCAATTTCTCTGCGAAGAGCTTCAAATGAGAGTTAAAAAGTAATACCTCATCACCTTGCTTGAACTCCTTATATGAGATCTTTGAATCATGCAATTTCTTCATTCTCTCCTTAAAGATCTCCGAGTTCTTGTAAGCTCGATTCCTGAACTCATCCAATTGATTGGTATGAGTCATCCTTAACACCTTTTGATCCTTTAAAGACAAGTTCAAACTCCTCAATACCCAAAAAGCTTTGTGCTGAATTTTTACAGGTAAGTGGGATGGCTTCCCATAGATAATTTGATACGGTGACATATCTAACACCGTCTTATAAGCAGTCCAGAACCCCATAAAATATCATCGAGTTTCATAGCCCAATCCTTCCTATTGGTTTTGACTACTTTTTTCAAAACTTGCTTTACTTGTCGGTTGGAAACTTCAGCTTGCCCATTCGCTTGAGGGTGATAGGGTGTAGTAACCCGATGCTTGACATCGTAATCCTTGAGCACCTTTTCAAGAAGCTTATTGACGAAGTGAGTACCTCCATCGCTTACTAGTGCTCTAGGAACTACATAGTGGGTAAAGATATATTTTTTCAAGAACAATAAGATAGTCCTTGAATCATTCACGCGAGTGAGAATAGCTTCCACCCACTTAGAAATATAATCCACTACTAAAAGAATGTAGAGAAACCCATTAGATGGGGAAAAAGGCCCATAAAATCGATTCCCCATACATCGAAAATCTCAACAACAATGCTTGGCCGAAGTGGCATCTCATCTCTCCTACTTATGTTCCCAATCCTTTAACATCTATCGCAGGACGCCACATAGGTTTCACAATCTTTAAACAAAGTAGGCCAATAAAGAGTAGATTGAAGTACCTTAGCTGCCGTCTTTTGAGCCCCAAAGTGCCCCCCGTTCGGTTGTGCATGGCAAAAATCAAGAACACACTCCATTTTCATCTCAAGCACACACCTACGGTCGATGGAATCCATACATATCTTGTAAACAAACGGATCATACCATATAAATGTCTCAACATCTCACTTGAATTTCACAAGTTGATATCGATTGAGATCTCTTGGGATTTCTCATACGGCAATGTAATTCACATAATCCGCATAACATGGATCCATCCCTTGGGCAGCCACCACACATGCCCTTTCCGCTCCTTCAACAAACATTGCCATTATCTTCTCATTCGGGATAATGAAAGAGTATTATCGGGCGTATCGGTATGGTTGATAAAGTAGTATGAAATAAAGGACTTAAGAGAAGCAAACTATATATTCTTGCAATCATGATCACAAGATAGGATATTTTGCTTATGTCAAGCTTCAAGGAATGATACAATCCTTGTGTGTTTTAGCATGTGAGTTTATCTAAAGAAATGTGTCTTGAGACACCAAAGAAGATAAAGGACATGAAAGCGGTTCCTTACGCTTCGGCGAATAAGGAAGCTTAATTAAGGAATGCTATGCACGAGTATGGATATCTATTTTGCTATTGGTATGCACAATGGATATCAAGGTATCCCGAAATAAGAATGTTGAACTGTGATAAGACATATATTTATGTACCTTAAAAGGACTAGAAATTATATGTGGACTCACCGAACAGATTCACTGCTTCTTGTGGGTTACGTAGATTTGGATTTTTCAAATCAGATAGGGATGGTAGTAAATCCACCTCAAGGTTATGTGTTTAATTTGAAAGTTCAGTCATAATATGGAGGAGTGTTATATAGAAATATATTTCAGACTCCGGACTCCACAATGGGAAGATAATAAATTGGAGCCTCTGAGGCAGCCAAAGTACCTGTATGACTCTAGAAACCTCATGATAGACTGGAAGCGTTTGTAAGTTTGCCCAAGATTATTACAATTTTTTGTGATAATAATGGTGCAGTTGCAAACTTGAAGGAATCATGAGCCATAAGACAATTAAACACATGGAGCGCGAGTACCACATGTTACGAGAAATCGTATGATGAGGGGAAGGATGTTGTCGCCTAGTTTGCATCGGATGATAACCTAGTAAAATCCTTTTATAAGGACCTTAAGACGTAAGCTTTTGATGGTCGTGTAGTGGTAGCAGGAATCAGATGTATGGCAGTGGAGTTGACAACATAGTGTTTTAGTATAAGTGGGAGATTGTTGGATTGTATACTAAAAGCCTAGTTTTTTGTATGAACAATATTATAATAATTTATTTGAAATAAGAATCATATGATCAAATGATTGCATCTTATAATTTATTTATATGCCAATGCAATAGTCCACTTACTTTATATTGTAGATAATATGTTGTGCGACAACACGCGGAAGATCATATTATCAGTTTCCTTATAAAGTATATACAGATGATCAAAATCGAGATAGACGGGGACTTTCTATCGGGATGGTTGTAGTGTGATTTGGTATTAGTTTGTCTTGACTATAGAATCACATTAGTTCACTTTTTGTGTATTGAGCAGGACCGCTTGAGATCGTTCAACTTATATTGACTAATAGGAGAACTTGATCTCAGTTATTATGGATGTTCGTGCTCTTAATCCCTATACAATAACCTCGACATGTAAGGCAGTATGTATTTCTTTGATTCATCAATGGGTGAGATTTTCATGTAATTAAATTAATAAACTCTGTGAGTTGGGAAATAGTGCTGTCTCTATGGTATGCTGTTGATTGTAGAAGGAATCCGTATCCGAAATAGGTTGATGATTTCCTCTTGAGGAGCTCATAAGGACTATCATGTAAACCCTGCAGGTGGATTTATTCCGGCATGATAATGAGGATGAGTGGTACTACTCTCGGATGATATATTAATTAATGGAGTTGTCAGTAACTTAATTAATTAATGAACATTGTATATCTTAAAAGTGGGGAGACTATCGGGCTCATAACAAGAAGTAGCCCATAACGTAATTAGGGGATTAGAACGGTAGTGCAGTAATAATATTTTAGTGGTATATATTATTATTATTGGACTTAAGTATAAGTTTTGGGCTAAACTTGGATACTTAAGCCTAATGAAGGCCTAACTCTAATTTCTCCTCCTGTCCCTGTTGTAGCCCATATAAGTAATCTCAACTGTCCAAAAACCCTAATGAACTGAAAATTTAATCATGCCTAAACGCTGTGGGGAGTGTGAGGGAATAGCAGATTGAGAAGATCTCGAAGATCGTCGCCCACACGACTTCGAGATTGGACTTGGAAATACAGTAGAAGAATGGAAGGCTATTTGCTGCTGCTGTTCATCAACTTCCATGATTTTTCTAAAATCGTGTTGAACTCCAAAATGGACGTATGATACACATTTGGAAGACCACTGAAGAGAGGATCGTTTTGGCGTGTAGATCACTCAAATCCAAGATTGGATGAGAGAGTTATGCCCAAAACGGTGAGGCTGCGCATGCTGCCGGTGAGAATTCTTCATCTTCTTCAACATACCAAGGTGAAAGGTAATACGTTTCTATGTTTCTTGCTTCCGCTTATTAGAAACGTATGGAACCCTAACGATTCACATTTACCAAATGATCGAACGCCAACATAAACCCATTGATGAATCAAAGAAATACATACTGCCTTACGTGTCGAGGTTATTGTATAGGGATTAAGAGCACGAATATCCATAATAACAGAGATCAAGTTCTCCTACATAGTTAGTATAAATTGAATGATCTCAAGCGGTCCTGCTCAATACACACGAAGTTCACTTATGTGATTCTATAGTCAAGACAAACTAATACCAAATCACACTACAACCATCTCGATAGAAAGTCCTCGTCTATCTCGGTTGTGAGCATCTGTTTATACTTTATAAGGAAACTGGTAATATGATCATCTACGTGTTGTCGCACAACATATTATCTATAGTATAAAGTAAGTGGACTATTGCATCGGACATATAAATAAATTATAAGACGCAATCATTTGATCATTGATTCTCATTTCAAATAAATTGTTAAAACATTGTTCATACTAAAGCTACACTTTTAGTATACAATCCAACAGTCATGGTATCAGGGTCTCGACATAGGACAATGACATCATGGCCAACACCATTGTCATGGAATCGAATGTTAGATTTAGAGTAAGTTAAAGTGTCGAAACCCCGACATAGAATGCTGACACCATAGTTGACACAGTCAGAGCTTCGACATAGATACTTGCACCATATCTAACACTGTTGCTGTTGGATTGTATACTAAAAGTCTAGCTTTTTGTATGAACAATGTTATAACAATTAATTTGAAATGAGAATCATATGATCAAATGATTGCATCTTATAATTTATTTATATGTTCGATGCAATAGTCCATTTACTTTATACTGTAGATAATATGTTGTGCGACAACACGCGGAAGATCATATTATCAGTTTTCTTATAAAGTATAAACAGATGCTTACAACCGAGATAGACGGGGACTCTCTATCGGGATGGTTGTAGTGTGGTTTGGTATTAGCTTGTCTTGGCAATAGAATCACATTAGTGCACTTGTGTGTATTGAGCAGGATCGCTTGAGATCGTTCGATTTATACTGACTTATAGGAGAACTTGATCTCAGTTATTATGGATGTTCGTGCTCTTAATCCCTATACAATGACCTCGACACATAGGGCAGTATGTATTTCTTTGATTCATCAATGGGTGAGATTTACATGTAATTAAATCAACAAACTCGATGAGTTGGGCAGTAGTGCTGTCTCTATGGTGTGCTGTTAATTGTAGAAGGAATCCGTGTCTGTCATATGTTGATGATGTCCCCTTGAGGAGCTCATAAGGATTATCATGTAAATCCTGCAGGTGGAATTTATTCTGGCATGATAATGAGGTTGAGTGGTACTACTCTTGGATGAGATATTAATTAATTGAGTTGTCAGTAATTTAAATTAATTAATGGACATTGTATATCTTAAACATGGGGAGACTAATGGGCTCATAATAAGAAGGAGCCCAAAACGTAATTTTGGGATTGGTATGGTAGTGCAGTAATAATATTTTAGTGGAATATATTATTATTATTGGACTTAAGTATAAGCTTTGGGCTAAGCTTGGATACTTAAGCCCAATGGAGGCCCAACCCAATTTCTCCTCCTGGTCCCTGTTGTAGCCCATGTATATAAGTCACCTCAACTTATCTGGAACCCTAATCTAATCTAACTGATTATTCACGTGTGATGAGGGTTGAGAGCAGATTGAGGAGGTCTCGTAGATCGTCGCCCACACGACGTCGACATCGGACTTGGGACATACAGCAGAAGACCAGAAGGTAGTTTGCTGCTGCTGTCTGCGACATTGCGAAATTTGTATAAATTCATACAGTGCTTAGAATTTGATTATTAATAAACTGACGGAAAGCCGTTGAAGAGAGGATTGTCTGAGCATAAAGATCATTCAATTCCGACATCAGACGAGGAAGTTATGGCTATTCTCGTGGGACTGCGCAGGCTGCCTGCGAGAATCAATCTTCATCAACATACCCTGGTGAACGGTAATCGTTTCTATGATTTATTGCTTCCGCTATGATAGAAACGCATGATATTATAACGGGTCATGTCAACCAAATGATCCAAGCACCAACAATTGGTATCAGAGCTTCGGTTTCGTGGTGAAGCGTGACACATTAGGCTAGGGTTTATGTGATTAATTTTTCGAAATTAGGATCGCATGTTTAGGGTTTTGGTTTTACTGCGCAAACCTTGAATATCCCTATGTTAAATATACCCTATATCATATCTGTTCGTCGTCGATGGTTGTGTGTGAGAGGATTCGACGAAAACTGTTCGTCAATTTCACATGGAAGGAAGAAATTGAGAGAAAATCCAGCGCAGTGATATTGCAGAGGCAATAACCGGAGTTTCAACCGTCGGATCAGGCTGATTTTTGGTCAGCACGTTCGGATTTTGTAGATGTACATTCTGAACGGTGAAGATCGTATTTGGAGCTTTGTGTTGTCAGGAATACGCCGAAAACAGAAGCAGTTTTTGGGCGATTTTGTTCTGCGCAGTCGAGGGAAAAGAGTTGTTACTCACAATCTAACCGTTGGATCAACTTGTAATTTGGACAGCATGTTCAAAACATACAGGCGTAGATTCTGGAAGGTGGAGATTGGATTCCCAGCTTCTTACAGTTGCGAACCCTGAACGATAGTTGGTGTAGTTTGATGTTGCGCGTTGGGCTGAACTTGGTTCCGTGCAAGTAGGCCCTTGGACGAGCGACAGTTCGAGCGGATTTGCATCAGGTTCGATTGGTCTGCATCAAGTTCGATCGATGCTGCACCAGGTTCGAACATATTTGCATCAGGTTCGATTGGTCTGCATCAGGTTCGATCGATGCTGCACCAGGTTCGAACGGATTTGCATCAGGTTCGATTGGTCTGCATCAGGTTCGATCGATGCTGCACCAGGTTCGAGCGGGTCTGCATCAGGTTCGATTGGTCTGCATCAGGTTCGATCAATGCTGCACCAGGTTCGAGCGGATTCACATCAGGTTCGATTGGTTTGCATCAGGTTTGATCGACTCTGCACCAGGTTCGAGCAGGTTTGCATCAAGTTCGACTGGTCTGCATCAGGTTCCGCGTGAGTCTTCACAATATGATCGGGTAGGGTGCCAGAGTGGTGGAGCATGCTGCTGGGAGGTCGATCCCCATCGCAGTTGTCCGCATTCGTGATTGGTGGCGAACAATCGAATTCGCTGTTATATAACTGTTATAATTGATTTATTAATTGATTATTGTTATATATGTATGCATGATTCTCTATGATTTATTGCCTTAAATAGAAGCATGCTAGATTGCGTATTATATTTGGTATATTATATGCATGTATGTTGGAGTGTTGATCAAGTCAACTTATTTTTGGCAATTTATTTCCTTATATATAACTGCTATAATTGTTTTATTGGTCAATTATTGTTATATATTTGGAAGTATGTGCATGCTAGGTTGCGTATTTTATTTTTAAATATTATATGCATGTAAAAACCCTCGGTGTTGAATAACTAAGTGGGAGAGGGGATTGGTAAAAAATTCCCACGGCCTCCATTATTGGTTTGTAAGTGATGTGAGTAAACTTGCGCGTTGGCAATAGAGCCTTCCTCCCTAACGGATGAGTTTATTCACGGATCACTGGTACAAACTTCTTTAAATAATTATTGTTTGTAATGTGATGCATATGGACTTGCGCGTTGGCTATAGTGCCTTCCTCCCTAACGGATGAGCTTATATGCGGTTCACTAGTACAAACTTATATAATTGATGGTTGTAAAAAGTTATCTGAGCGCGTGTGTACTTCTCCAACAGTAAGGCACATAAGCTTGGGCAGCGGACTTGGAATCAAATAATGGTGCACACTTAGATGTAAATAATTAGTATCCCCCCCAACGGAGTCGCTGCTATTATTTGCATGGCTAAAGAGGAACCGACTATTAATTATTTTATCATAAAGTTAGGTTGACAAATGAAATTAATGGGTAAAACCTTCTCTTGTAAATGTTCGAGTTTGTAAACGTCCACACTAACGTGGCTTGCAGACTCACGGTGCTTGAGATATCGGTGAATTTTATTTTATATTGTTTTGAGGGAATCAATATAAAAGGATAAAATTCGAAGATTTGATTGGTATATTTATTTTTGATTCTCTGATTTTCAAATGGTTTTATCTCACTTATTATTAACTAAAAGAAATTATATTTACTTGTCCAAATTAGATGATTAGAAAAGAATCTTGATTTTGAATTTTACTGCTTAAGAAAATACATGTGTGTTCTCACAAAGGACGTCTCATGATGCCTATTAAAGTCTCTAGTGAAGAGATGAGAGGTTCATAGAAATATGATGGTCTCAGTAACTCTTCGGATACTTGAGTAATTTAAAAGGCGGTAGGTCATGATTGAATTTGATGAATGAATTGGAACTACATGGAATAGAAGTTGAAGGGGAAACCTAAGTCAATTTTATTCTTCATAATTGCCTAGATGTTTTGAGTAAGTTTCTCCTGAATTACAAGAGGTTGTATATGGTGGAAAACTTCTGACAAAACATGTGGTAAAGGAAATCCAATTTCATAAAAGGAGTGAACAAGGATAGAATCTTACTTGCTAGTTGTTTAAACATGATTAGTGATGGCATCTACTGACACGAAGTGTGTAGATACTGGAATCACTAAATGTTTATTACTAAGTGAGGATAAGATTGTTATGACATGGGTAAAACTATAAGAGTAGTGGCTATTGCAGTGGGAGTTGCCTATTTATCTAATGATATGAGTAGACGTTTGATTTTGTGAAATTGTCTTTACGTACGTTTTCATAGAAAGAATTTGATTTCGGTTTCTATGCATTAATAGATGGATACTCCATTTCATTTAAATGACATGGTCATTATAATGAAGGATAGAGTTGTAATCTGTTATTGTACGTTGGTGAACAATTTGTATACTCTTAAATCATGTATATTCCACAGATGCAACAAATAGTAATTAATAATGCATCTTCTGATCTTAGTAAGAGAAAGTAACCTTCGGAGATGAACTAAACATGCATTTGGCGTCTAAGACTAGATCATTTTACTTGAGTAGGATTCAAAAGTTGATAGCAGATGGACCGTAAGGTTTATCTGAAGTGGAAACTATCGGACTTGCGAGTCTCACTTGGAAGTAAAAATGATTAATTACCTTTTCAAGGTAAAGGGGTGTAGAGCCAAAGATATATATGTTGGAATTAGTTCATTCTGATTCAAGCGGACCTAATTTTATCCAGGCGAGAGGTGGTAATGAATAATCGAAGATTATTCTAGATACCGATATATTTATTTGATACACTGCATGTCTAAGTTCTTTGATTTATTCAAGAATTGCAAGATTGGTACAGTAAAGCATCATGGAAAATATATCAAGTAATGACGATTTAATCGTCATTACGAGTACCTCTTAGGATAATTAGGAGCTATTAATCAGAGGTTGAGATTAAATCTCAAGTAGTCTACACCGGGCATGCTCCAGCTGAATGGTGTGGTGGATAGAAGGAATAAGACTCTTATGGTAATGATTAGATAGATGATGAATTATTTGGAATTACTTAATTCATTTTATGGATAAGCCCTAGAAACAGTAATTCATTTGAATGTTTGTCTGTTTGTGGGATATGCTATAAAAATGAAGGTGATTTATTTAGTCTAAAAGATCGAAGGGTGATTGTTAACACAAACACTAGATTTTTGGAAAGGGACTATGTAATAAATCACAAACCCATGTATGAGTTGTTCTAAAGGTAGTGAGAAGAAAATACAAAGTATAAGTACCAAGTGTACAAGAGGATATACCACAAGGTAAAATGCAACGCGTGTCACGTCTGATACACAATTACATGTAGTGCCTTGTCGCAGTGGGAGGGTTATTCGACAACCCGTGAGATACATGTTTTGGGAAAGTCGTAAGACTTGATCCCTAGTAAACATGGTATTATCCCAGGGATACGACGTTGCACTACAAAATTAAAATGCGGGATCTTAGTAAGTGCAATGAATATTAAAATAGAATCGATGGATTTTAAATTAGGTCTGGATGCTTGTTGAACCGCTAAATGGTGTAAAAGCCATTGGAAGCAGGCATGCAAGAATAAAAGAGGATCATAGAATAAGGTGAAAACCTTGGAAGCAAGCTTGTTGCGAAAAGGTATACTCAGAAAGAAAGGGTTCGATTATGAGAAAACCTGTTCGCCGGTAGCTATGCCTAAGTTGATCCGGACTCTTTTATTTGTTGCTACTCATATGAAATATGAGGGATAGCAAATAGATGTCGAGACAACTTTCCTGATTGGAAGTCTTAAGGGAAACATCTATGTGAAGCAACCAGAGTGATTCATTGCAAAAAGCTAAGAGCATTGTGATAATAAGCTTAAAAGTGTTCATTCATGGACTAAAGCAAGCTTCAAGATCATGAAACATCCGTTTTGATGAGGTAATCCAGTGACATGAATCTAATCAATGATCGGATGGGTCTTGTGTATTGAAAAGAGTGATGGAAACGTGGTGGTATTTCTTGTACTATACGTAGGTAGTATCTTGCTCATTGGAGATAGTGAAAGAGTATTGTCGGGCGTATGGGTATGGTTGATAAAGCGGTATGAGATGAAGGACTTAAGAAGAGCAAAAATATCCTTTTGATCACGGTAATACTGATCACAAGAAAGGATGTTATGCTTATCTCAAGTTTCATATAATGATACGATCCTTACTCGTTTAGCATGTGAATTTATCTAAGTGTATGTGTCTTGTGACACAAAAGTAGATAAAGAAGATGAAAACGGTTCCTTATGCTTCAGCAAATGAGGAAGCTTAATCTAAGGAATGCTATGCACGAGATTGGATATCTGTTTTGCCGATGGCATGAACAGTGGGTATCAACATAACCCGGAACAAGAATGATGAACTGTGGTAAGACATATACTTATGTACTTGAAAAGGACTAGAAACTATATGTGGGCTTACCGAACAGATTCACTGATTCTTATGGGTTACATAGATTAAGATTTTTCAAATCAGATAGGGACAACAGTAAATCCACCTCAAAGGTTATGCGTTTAATTTTAGGAAGTAGAGTCATAATATAGAGGAGTGTTATATAGAAATATATTTCAGACTCCGGATTCCATCATGGAAAGATGATAAATTGGACCCATGAGGCAGCCAAAGTATCTGTATGACTCTAGAAACTTCAAGATGGACTTCGAAGTGTTTCTAAGTTTGCCCAAGGATATCACAATTTCTATTGATGATATTGGTGCAGTTGCAAACTTGAAGGAATCACGAGCCCATAAGGCAATTAAACACATAGAGTGCAAGTACCACCTGTTACGAGAAATCGTATGATGAGGGGAAGGTTGTTGTCGCCTAAATTGCATCGGATGATGTAAATCCATTTACAAGGATATTAAGGCGAGAGCTTTTAATGGTCGTGTAGTGGGAGTGAGAATCAGATGTATGGCGGAAGACATGACAGCATAGTCTTTTAGTATAAGTGGGAGATTGTTGGATTGTATACTAAAAGTCTAGCTTTTTGTATGAACAATGTTATAACAATTAATTTGAAATGAGAATCATATGATCAAATGATTGCATCTTATAATTTATTTATATGTTCGATGCAATAGTCCACTTACTTTATACTATAGATAATATGTTGTGCGACAACACGCGGAAGATCATATTATCGGTTTCCTTATAAAGTATAAACAGATGCTTACAACCGAGATAGACGGGGACTCTCTATCGGGATAGTTGTAGTGTGGTTTGGTATTAGCTTGTCTTGGCTATAGAATCACATTAGTGCACTTGTGTGTATTGAGCAGGACCGCTTGAGATCGTTCGATTTATACTGACTTATAGGAGAACTTGATCTCAGTTATTATGGATGTTCATGCTCTTAATCCCTATACAATACCCTCGACACATAGGGCAATATGTATTTCTTTGATTCATCAATGGGTGAGATTTACATGTAATTAAATCAACAAACTCGATGAGTTGGGAAGTAGTGCTGTCTCTATGGTGTGCTGTTAATTGTAGAAGGAATCCGTGTCCGTCATAGGTTGATGATGTCCCCTTGAGGAGCTCATAATGATTATCATGTAAATCCTGCAGGTGGAATTTATTCCGGCATGATAATGAGGTTGAGTGGTACTACTCTTGGATGAGATATTAATTAATTGAGTTGTCAGTAACTTAAATTAATTAATGGACATTGTATATCTTAAACATGGGGAGACTAACGGGCTCATAATAAGAAGGAGCCCAAATCGTAATTTTGGGATTGGTATGGTAGTGCAGTAATAATATTTTAGTGGAATATATTATTATTATTGGACTTAAGTATAAGCTTTGGGCTAAGCTTGGATACTTAAGCCCAATGGAGGCCCAACCCAATTTCTCCTCCTGGTCCCTGTTGTAGCCCATGTATATAAGTTACCTCAGCTTATCTGGAACCCTAATCTAATCTAACTAATTATTCACATGTGATGAGGGTTGAGAGTAGATTGAGGAGGTCTCGTAGATCGTCGCCCACACGACGTCGAGATTGGACTTGGGACATACAGCAGAAGACCAGAAGGTAGTTTGCTGCTGCTGTCCGCGACCTTGCGAAATTTGTATAAATTCGTACAGTGCTCAGAATTTGATGATTAATATACTGACGGAAAGCCGTTGAAGAGAGGATCGTCAGAGCATAAAGATCATTCAATTCCGACATTAGACAAGGAAGTTATGGCTATTCTCGTGGGACTGCGCAGGCTGCCTGCGAGAATCAATCTTCATCAACATACCCTGGTGAACGGTAATCGTTTCTATGATTTATTGCTTCCGCTATGATAGAAACGCATGATATTCTAACGGGTCACGTTAACCAAACGATTCAAGCACCAACAGTTGCCACATCATTAAATGTCAAATTCGATGTTGGTCAAGGTGTCAGAGCACCGACACAGAATATCGACACCATATCTGACACCGAAGCCCCGACATGGGATATTGTTGAGAGTGAAAATCAGCGTATTTTAGTATCCAATTTAATATATTTTCATGAAAATTGTTGTCATTTATAAGCAAAAGTCTTTAACATTCTATATATTTTAGAAAAATGTTCATTTGAGGTAATTTAGTGTGTTTTAAGTGGAAAAATGATCAAAAGTTCAAAGTTGGAATGAAGGGTGAAATTATGAAAGAATGCTGAAAAACTCACGTGCACTTTGCATAAATTTACTGTGTTTTTTGTGGAAGTCCAAACTGATTATATGATATATGGTTGAAAATCCACAAAAGAGAGGACCGTTCTAGCATAAGAATCATTCAAATCAAAGTTTGGATGTGGAAGTTATACTCGAAACAGTAAGATTGCGCATCCAACTTGACAATCCGCTCAACCCCAGCTCGAGTTGAGCTGGCTCAAAAGTTCTGAAATGGACCCCGACTCGAGCAGTGTCGATGCAGAGTGAATAATTAGCCCACTCGACCACTAACTCGAGCCAAATTGGCCTAGCTCGAGTCGAGTTGAGTCGAGTGCCGAGTTGGGCGAGATGCAGCTAAGTTGGGCCCTGTTCAATCCAGATCCATATTTTACTCCTTCTAGTGTGTGTTAGTGCATATTTTTCATGAGAAAAGACCCTAAGAAGCAGTCCGAAAGAAGACACAACTATAAAAGGGTGTCAAAACACACAAGAAGGATGGATCATCAATCCCTCACTCCTCATACCATCATCACCCCACCACATCCATCTTTTACTTCATCCACATCCATCCTATCCTCCTTCCATACCTAAGGAGGTTCAATTGTAGTTTAAGAGGGATTTAATCAATCAAAGAGATGAAGAAGGAGCACTGAACATCACTGACATTAGGGTTTTTTATTTTCTATCTTTACTTTTTGTTTGTTAAGACTTCTGGTATGAATTCACTGATAGTCATTGCCTATAACCTCATAGGCTAATTTTGTTTACAGTTTTAAGGTTTCAAGGATAAACGTAATTGATTTGATGAACTAGATTGATTTTTGTAAATTCATGTGGATTATTATTTTGATTTATTTAATTTGATCAGACTTTGAAATTCTTGATTCATAACGTCTTCATATTATTTCATGATATTGCTCGTGATGCTTGATTTATTATGTTAATTAGCTTGTGTGCATTCATGAATTTAATTGTCTATTTGTTAAGGATTAAGGTACATTGTCCGTGATCATGATAATTCTTCACAACTGGTAAATAAGATGTTTGAATGTTCTATTGGAACAATGCAATTAGACTTTCAAGTAGGATAATAGGAGTTAATTCTATAGTACCTATAAAGGGAGAACGCATAGGATTCAAGTACCTTCTAAGGAAAGATTAAGTATAGTTGGAATTAAAGAGAGGGGTGAAATTATCACATATGCATCTTAGGAGATAAACAATAATTAATTGTTAATTTATCTTGGCCCTATTAAGTGAATTCTCATGTCTGCGTGATGCTTCTATAATTTCTGCATGAATAAACAACTAGATGTCTAGGGATTCAGATTAATTAGTCTATGCTGGATTTTCTTAGAGCTGTTGATTTCTCTTGAATTAAACTTCAACTCTTCTTTAGTGATTTAATTTTACATGTTATTTGATTTTTCAGTCTTAGTAGTTATTTAAGTTCTCAAACAATTGGAAACCGATTACTCATCTTAGTTACTCTAGTAATTTTAGAAGTAGATAATTTGCTGTCCTGTAGGTTTGATAATTTAGCTTGGTCGCTTTTTCACTACAATTTATATCCTTCACACTTGGGGATTAGATTGGTGTGTAGGAAAATGCACAACAGATACTGATACCATGTCCGACACTGTTGTCATATCATCGAATATTAGATTCAATGTTTGCCAAGGTGTCGGAGTACTGACATAGAATACCGATATTTGGGACATTGTGGACATTCTTTTTAACTTAAAGGACATTTTGGTCCAAAAAATATCATTAGGGTAAAAAAATATTTTTACAAACAACGCAATAATATAATAGAAATAGAAAAAGAAAAAGAGTAAAGAAAAAAAAGAGAGAAAGGATGATCAAGAAGATGATCATAGAATAAGACAAATAAGTGGCTTTTGAAATAGGACCAAAACAGGTGGCCTCGAAAAAGCTAAATATCAGCCATACTCGTCTAATGTTTTATTATGTTTTCTGTAAAGTATAGGCTGATAAAATATAAAAACGATCTACCCTAAAGAGACTGGCGAAGGATTAAAAATATGCATCTAAATTATAATAGTCTTTATAGATGAATAATAAAGTTGGCTGAAATGATGAAGTACAATCAGCATGGGTGAGGGCCATAATAGGTGGAAGCTGCTGGAGCATTGGAAAAAATCGAGATCGGTCTGGGGTAGCAGCCTAGGGTCTGCCGAAAGTTGGGAGAAAAGGCCTTGGAACATAGGTTGTAAGCATTGCCATCTCACTCTTTATAAACTAATAGAAAGGGAGTGAAAAAGCAGGAGAGAAGTGTTGGCATTCGATCATTTAGTTAAAGTGAACCGTTAGGGTTCCATACGTTTCTAATTCAGCAGAAACAAGAAATCAAAGAAACGTATTACCTTTCACCAGGATATGTTGAAGAAGATCGATTCTCGTTGGCAGACTACGCAGCCTCACCGTTTTAGGCATAACTTTCTTGTCTGATATCCGATTTTAGTGATCTACACGCCAAAACGATTCTCTCTTCAGAGGATTTCCAACCGAGTATCACACGTTCAGTATTGAGTTCTGGACAATTTTTAGAAAAATCATACAAATTGACAGACAGCAGTAGCAAACAACCTTTCGGTCTTCTGATGTATTCCCAAGTCCAATCTCGACATTGTGTAGGCGACGATCTTCGAGATCTTCTCAATATGCTATTCCGTCTACCCTCTTCACGTGTTTGGCCTGTCTTTCTAGGGTTAGAACACCTTAGATTACTTATATATGGGCTACAACAGGGACCAGGAGGAGAAATTAGAGTCGGGCCACCATTGGGCTTAAGTGTCCAAGTTTAGCCCAAAACTTATACTTAAGTTTAATAATAATAATAATATAGTCCACTAAAATATTATTACTGCACTTCTGCTCCAATCCCATAATTATTTTACGGGCTCCTTCTTATTATGAGCCCAACAGTCTCCCCATGTTTAAGATATGCAATGCCCATTAATTAATTAAGTTACTAACAACTCCATTAATTAATATCTTATCCGAGAGTAGTACCACTCAACCTCATTATTATGCTAGAATAAATCCACCTGCAGGGTTTACATGATAACCCTTATAAGCTCCTCAAGGGGATATCATCAACCTATATCGGACATGGATTCCTTCTACAATCAACAGCACACCATAGAGACAGCATTATTTCCCAACTCACCGAGTTTGTTGATTTAATTATATGTAAATCTCACCTATCGATGAATCAAAAAAATACATACTACCTTACGTGTCGAGGTCATTGTATAGGGATTATGAGCACGGACATCCATAATAACTGAGATCAAGTTCTCCTATATAGTCAGTATAAGTCGAACGATCTCAAGCGGTCCATGCTCAATACACACAAAGTGCTCTAATGTGATTCTATAGCCAAGACAAGCTAATACCAAACCACACTACAACCATCCCGATAGAGAGTCCCCATCTATCTCGGTTGTGAGCATCTGTTTATACTTTATAAGTAAACCAATAATATGATCTTCCGCGTGTTGTCGCACAACATATTATCTACAGTATAAAGTAAGTGGACTATTGCATCGTACATATAAATAAATTATAAGATGCAATCATTTGATCATATGTTTCTCATTTTAAATAAATTGTTATAACATTGTTCATACAAAAGCTAGACTTTTAGTATACAATCCAACAATCTCCCACTTACCATACATCTGATTCCCGCTCTCACTACACGATCATCAAAAGCTCTCGCCTTAAGGCCCTTGTAAATAGATTTACTAGGTCATCATCCGATGCAATCTTGGCGATAACAACCTTCCCCTCATCATACGTTTTCTCATAACAAGTGGTACTCGCGCTCCATGTGTTTAATTGCCTTATGGGCTCGTGATTCCTTCAAGTTTGCAACTGCACCATTATTATCACAATAAATTGTGATAATCTTGGGCAAACTTAGAAATACTTCGAAGTCCATCATGAAGTTTGTAGAGTCATATAAATACTTTGGCTGCCTCAGAGGCTCCTATTATTTTCCCATGGTGGAGTCCGAAATATATTTCTATATAACACTCCTCCATTTTATTACTCTAATTCCTAAAACACATAACCTTGAGGTGGATTTACTGCCGTCCCTATCTGATTGAAATATCTGAATCTATGTAACCCATAAGAATCAGTGAATCTGTCTGGTAAGTTCACATATAATTTATGGTCCTTTTCAGGTACATAAGTATATGTCTTACCGCAGTTCATCATTCTTGTTTTGGTTTACCTTGATACTCACTGACCATGCCTTCAGTAAAATAGATATCCGATCTTGTCCATAACATTGCTTAGATTAAGCTTCCTTATTCGCCGAAGCATAAGGAACCGCTTTCATCTCCTTTATCTTCTTTTGTGTCAAGGCACATTTCCTTAGATAAAGTCACATGCTAAAACGAGTAAGGATTATATCATTTCATGAAGCTTGAGACAAGCATAACATCCTTTCTTGTGATCCATATTACCGTGATCAAAAGGATATATTTTCTTTTCTTATGTCCTTCATTTCATACTGCTTTATCAACCATACCCATACGCCCAACAATACTTTTTTTTATCTCCAATGAGCAATATATCATCTACGTATAGTACAAGAAATACCACCATATTTCTGCCATTCTTTTTAATACACAAGACACATCCACACATTGATTAAATCCATATGACTAGATTACCTCATCAAAACAAATGTTTCATGTTCTTGAAGCTTGCTTTGGTCCATTGATGAACACTTTTAAGCTTACACACAAAATGCTCCTAGCCCTTTGCAATGAATCATTCTGGTTGCTTCGCATAGATGTTTTCCTCAAGACTTCCAATCAGGAAAGCTGTCTTGATATCTATTTGCTATTCCTCATATTTCATATAAGTAGCAACATATAAAAGAATCCAGATCGACATAGGCATAGCTACCAGCGAACAGGTTTTCTCATAATCGAACCCTTTCATTTTGAGTATACCTTTTCGCAACAAGCTTTGCTTCCAAGGTTTTCACCTTACTATTTGATCCTCTTTTATTTTGTATGACCACTTCCAATGGCTTCTTACACCATTTAGTGGTCGTACAAGCTCCCAGATTTGATTTAGAATCCATAGCCCTATTCCAGAATTCATTGCATCTTGCTAAGATATCGTATTTTTATCTTGTAGTGCTTCGTTGATAAGTCGTAATTTTACACGATTATTTTGGATGAAATTCACTTCTTTACGCGTGAGTTGTCAATTATTTAATATTAATTATGACTTATTTCTATTTTATACACTTATCCTTAATTATTTTATTTCTTATTGAAACAGGCCAAAAATATGAGAAATTGTACTGTCACCATAATTTATTTTGTATGACTGTTACAATAATTTTAATTGCTGGAAATAAAAATTTGACCAAAGCAATATAAAGGAGAGATTTAATTTTAAGAGCATAAGGAAACTTACAAAAAAGATTGGAGATGCAATGAACCTGGACACTCTTCAGGAAGGAAAGAATTAAATTGGGACATATATGGAGATCAAATCTCATGCTACTTATACATCCATCTTTCTCACGTTCATCATCACTTCTGGATGTTGGAGGCAGCCATTGGAGGAGGAAGTTCCACCATGAAGAACATCGGTGTTATTGGTTTTGTCTTTTTAATTTAATTTTTATTATGTAATTTCATTTCTAATCCGAGGGTTGTGAACCTCCCATGAATTATTTATTTGATTGTTAAGAATTTTATGTTGCAAACTTTTATATGAATTTATCTTATTGCATGCACTGAATTAATTTTATAATAATTTGATAATTGTTTTAGACTGGCCATCTAGATTAATTGTTAAATTATTTATTGCTATTTCATGATCCATGATCCATAATTATTGTGAGGATTGAATTGGGTAGCGAAATAGAGGAAGGCCCTCTAGGTGTAATAAGATCTAGGTTGTATGATTCCTAGTCGGTTTTCGTAGCATAGTAATTCTATGTTTGGAGTCTTAATGCATTTGCGAGTTCGAATCCATAGGGTCATTCGTAAATAGTTCAATTTAGTGGTCGTACCCTAATTGATGATCTTAAGAACATTCGGGTTAATTTGGTCATACCATTAGCCTAGGGATATGAGTTTGTATAATTGTTTGCATGTTTAATTCTTGCAATTTTATGAATTAGGATATGGGAGGGGATCAAATCCTTGAACTAGGTTTTTAATTTTATTTGTTATCTTATTTTATTATTTTTGCACTTTTAATTATTTGTGTGTTTTATGTTTAGTAGTTTAGAATTCAATTCAATCCCCCATCCGGTTACTATTTGAAAACATAATAAGTTCAATTTAAATTTGATTATTCCCTGTGAGTTCGACCCTTACTTACCCTACTACATTCTAGTGGGTTTGTTCGAAAAATTACAAATCTTATTTTTGGGTGCCGGGGACAGCACATCATTCGTCGTATTCATGGGTCAATACCATGTTTACTAGGGACCAAGTCTCACGACTCTCCTAAAACATATATCTTACGGGTTGTTGAACAACCCTCCCACTACGACAAGACACTAAACACAATTGTGTATCAGACGTGATACACGTTGTAGTTTACCTTGTGGTATCTTATCTTGTACAATTGGTGCTATACTTTGCGTTTCCCTTCTCACTTCCTTTAGAACAACTTATACATATGTTTGTGATTTATTACATAGTCCTTTTCCAAAAATCTAGTGTTTATGTTAACAATCACTCTTCGATCTTTTGGAATAAATAAATCATCACCCTTCATTTTTCTAGGATATCCCACAAACAGACAAACATTATACTACATGCTGTTTCTAGGGCATACCCATAAAAGGAACTTAGTAATTCCATATAATTTATCATCTATTTAATCATTTCCATAAGAGTATTTCTCTTATTAGGATTAGAAGATGCGTTATTAATTACTATTTATTGCGTCCGTTGGATAAACATGATTTAAGAGTACACAAATTGTCACCAACGTACCGTAATAGATAATAGCTCTATCCTTCATTATAATGACCAAGTCATTTAAATGAAATAGAGTATCCATCCATAAATGCATAGAAACTGAAATGAAATTCTTTCTATGAAAACGTTCGCAAAGACAATTTCTCATAATCAAACGTTTATTCATATCGTGAGATAAATAAACAACTCCCACTGCAACAATCACTACTCTTGTAGTTTTACCCATGTCAATAATAATCTCATCATCACTTAATTACAGGCTTTTAGTGATTCCGGTATCTACACACAATGTGTCAGTAGATACCATCCCTAATCATGCTTCAACAACTAGTGAATAAGATACTAACCTTGTTCACATCTTGATGAAATTGGATTTCCTTCGCCACATGTTTTGTCAGAAATTCCCCACCATATACAACCTCTCATATTTCAGGTAGAACTTGCTCAAAACATCCAGGCAAATTATAAAGAATAAATTGACCTAGGTTTCCCTTTCAATTTCTGCTCTAAGTATTTCCAATTCATTCATCAAGTCAACCATGACCTCTTATCTTTCAACCTTACTTAGGTATCCGAAGAGTTACATGAGACCATCATATTTCTATGAACCTCTCACCTCTCCACTATAGACTTTAATAGGCATCACAGAACATCCTTAGTGAGAACACATTTTTATTTTCTTAAGCAGTAAAATTTAAAACCAAGATTCTTTTCTAATCATCTAATTTTGGACTAGTAAATATGTTTCTTTTAGTAAATAATAAGCAAGATAAAAATATTTGAAATTACAGAGAATCACAAATAAATATACCGATCAAATCTTCGAATTTATCCATTTATATTGAACCCTCAAAATAATATAAAAATAAAATTCACCGACATCTCAAGCACCGTGAGTCTACAAGCCACGTTAGTGTGGACATTTACAAACCCGAACATTTACAAGAGAAGGTTTTATCCATTAATTTCATTCGTCAACCTAACCTCATGACAAAATAATTAATAGTCGGTTCCTTTTTAGCCATACAAATAATAGCGGTAACTCTGTTGGGGAGGATACTTATTACTTGCACCTAAGTATATACCATTATTTGATCCCAAGTTCACTGCCCAAGCTTATGTGCCTTACTGTTGGAGAAGTACACACGCGCTCAGGTAACTTCCTACAATCATCAATTATGTGTTCGTATTAGTGAACCGCATATAAACTCATCCGTTAGGGAGGAAGGCACTATAGCCAACGCGCAAGTTCATATTCATCACATTGCAAACAATAATTATTTAACGGAGTCTGTATCAGTGATCCGTGAATAAACTCCTCCGTTAGGGAGCAAGGCACTATAGCCGACGAGCAAATTTACTCACATCACTTACAAACAAATAATGGAGGCCGTGGGAATTAATTATCAATCCCCTCTTCCACTTAGTAATTTAACCGAGGGTTTTACATGCATATAATATTAAGAATAAAATGCACAACCTAGCATGCTCCTATTACATCAAATAAGGCAGTAAATCACGGAGAACATGCATAGCATATATAACAATAATCAAATAATTAAATCAATTATTAATAGTTTTATATCAGCGAATTCGATTGTTCGCCACCAACTATAAAATTGAGCAGCTGCGACTATGCGGGGTTCCACCTCCCCGATGAGGTCGCAGGGATCGACCTACCTGGTCAGGTCACGGGGTTCGGGGCAATGCCCCGAAACCTAATCTGAAAATCGAAAGCCGATCTTCATGAATATTTTTCCAGATTCCACACCCGCCAACCTACCAAAACTACCCGTGCACCCTCACCCGGCCATTAGCTACAGTGCACGCCAGAGATGCCTGCACTCACATGGCAGTGCATGAGCGCAACAGCCTACCTTCACTCAACACCACGCATGACTCGTGCGCTATCCCGTGCTTCCATTCGTTCGCCAGTGCCCAGCATCAAACTCTCGATCGCGCACCTCACACATAGCATGACCCGTGCGACCTTGGCATGCTACCATGTACCTCGAGCTATCTATTCACATGACTACAATCGAGCGGGCCACGCCCACCATTCTATTTACCCAGCAGATATCGTGCGCCAAAACTCAGTCTTCACATGACGGGCAGTCTTCTTGTATAGTGCGTGCCATCAAGCAATGCATCCTTGCCCACCGTGTGTGCTGTACTATCTACCCAACAACGTGTATGTCACTGTGCGCGATTCTGTGTACTCTCGCACGCGAACACACACGACAATCCACCCATCAGCATTCCCAACATTCGGCAATAATACCCTGCTGCTTGCGAGACACCCGACAACATGCTGAATCATCCCGGCCAACCAGCAGACTTGACCTGAAGATGGTGGTCTGCCAGAGAACTGGTATGACTCGCTCGGAAGCTAGTGCAGATCCGATCAGAAGGCCATCCGATTTGCTCGAACCTGATGTAGATCGTGTGGCTTCCGACACGCGCTACCTACACTTCTGTCGTACTGTAGCCTGCCGCCTTCACCAGTCTGATCCGCGGTCATAATTTTCTTCCAGCCAATATCTGCCGCCATCAACGAGCAAACCCACGCCAGCAAGATCATCCAGGGACACAAACCCTAGGCTCAACAGTAAACAACGAGCGCATGAAACGTGGCTGCCTGCACGCCTGTCGTCCCGCCAACCTAGCCATCACGCATGGCATCCGTCCAGCATCCTTAAACTACAGCTGCATCACTGATGTGATGCCTAGCGACACCATTGCGCAATAGCCGTGGCCTTCCCATTATGTCACCCGCCGTCGACTCACGCCGCTGGAAACACATTAATACCTGCCTTTATATGATGTCCGCCTGGCAGCTGCCCTCCATTGGGCTTTTACCATACGACACCATGTCTTTCACTAGCCCGCAATCACCATCCATCGTCGTTCTCGCCATCAGCGAAGCCGTGTGCTGTCGGCCATTACCGGTCTCGTAGAGCTTTCAACACCATCACCCCACTGAGCCGTCACCTCCATCATTGACCTGTTGTGTGGTGCTTGTGTGCCACCGTGTACATTTAGAGTATTCATGAAGAAACTTAATTCTAAACCCTAATCAAATATGGCACATAAACCCTAGCCTTACATTTCACGCTTTACCATGAAACTGAAGCTCAGATACCAATTGTTGGCATTCGAGCATTTGGTTAACGTGAACCATTAGGATTCCATACGTTTCTAATTCAGCAGAAGCAAGAAATCAAAGAAATGTATTACCTTTTACCAAGGTATGTTGAAGAAGATGGATTCTCGCCGACAGCCTGCGCATCCTTACCATTTTGGGCATCACTTTCTTATTTGATCTCTGATTTTAGTGATCTATACGTCAAAATGATCCTCTCTTCAGTGGCTTTCCAACGGTATATCACACGTTCAGTATTGAATTCTGTACGATTTTTATTAAAATTATGCAAATTGACGGACAACAACAACAAACAATCTTTCGGTCTTCTGTTGTATTCCAAAGTCCAATCTCGACGTCATGCGGGCGACGATCTTCGAGATCTTCTCAATCTGCTATTCTGTCTACCCTCTTCATATGTTAGGCGTGTCTCTCTAGGGTTAGAACAACTGAGATGACTTATATATGGGCTACAACAGGGACCAGGAGGAGAAATTAGAGTCGGGCCTCCATTGGGCTTAAGTATCCAAGTTTAGTCCAAAACATATACTTAACTCCAATAATAATAATAATAATAATATAGTCCACTGAAATATTATTCCTGCACAGTCGCTCCAATCCCATAATTATGCTATGGGCTCCTTCTTATTATGAGCTCGACAGTCTCCCCATGTTTAAGATATACAATGCCCATTAATTAATTAATTAAGTTACTGAAAACTCCATTAATTAATATCTCATCCTAGAGTAGTACAACTCAACCTCAGTATCATGCCGGAATAAATCCACCTGCAGGGTTTACATGATAATTCTTAGGAGTTCCTCAAGGGAACATCATCAACCTATATTGGACACGAATTCCTTCTACAATCAATAGCACACCATAGAGACAGCACTACTTCCAACTCATCGAGTTTGTTGATTTAATACATGTAAATCTCACCCATTGATGAATCAAAGAAATACATACTGCCCTACGTGTCGAGGTTATTGTATAGGTATTAAGAGCACGTACATCCATAATAACTGAGATCAAGTTCTCCTTTATAGTCAGTATAAGTCGAATGATCTCAAGCGGTCCAGCTCAATACACACAAACTGCACTAATGTGATTCTATAGCCAAGACAAGCTAATACTAAACCACACTACAACCATCTACTTTATAAAGTAAGTGGACTATTGCATCGTACATATAAATAAATTATAAGACGCAATCATTTGATCATATGACTCTCATTTCAAATAAATTGTTATAATATTGTTCATACAAAAAGCTAGACTTTTAGTATACAATCCAACAAGAAGGTGGGGCAAGTCACCAAAAAGAAACTGAAATGAGATAAAAAGAGGTAGGGCCGAGAGCTGTGTTATGGGCTAAAGAAGGAAAGGAGTAGGACATTTCACCATCACCATTAATGCTACCAGCAATGAGGAATGAAACTTGCTCCATGAAGTGGCTGGAGAGGATGTGGCAGGCTAAGAAAGGGAAAAGGCAGCGAGTAGGGTCAGTGGCATTAAATGCTCATCATCAAACCCTAGAAAACCAAAAAAGCTGTTCGAAATAGCAACCAAGAAACACGATTTATGTAAACAATATAGGAAGATACTGTTTGCAGTGAAGAAAGAAGGGCCGCGCTAGGTGGGTGAAGCAGCAAGCCTAGAGCAATGTGGACAGTCTAAAATTGGCTTAGAAACCAGTAAAGAAGAAGGCTGTGATATGAAAGGGGTCGGCAACAGTAGAATAGGTTGCTTACCAACAAAAATGAGGCTGTTGGAAGATAACATTTGGGATAATTCGAGAGGACCTACCGAAAAAGAAGCAACTGCCGAACAGCAGTGCAAGAAAGGCGAGAAGACAGGCAGGGGCTCTGCAAACGAGCATAGACCTGAGGACTGTGGCATCAAGTGAGCCAGCTGGTGCTGATCTAGAGCATGATGATCAGAAAATGAGCATTAATTGGCATGGGAGCTGTTGGGAAATGATTGCCATGCCGGAGAGTGTAGCCCTACTCCCATTATGAAGGCTCTTTCATTAGCACCATGAGGACCGTAGCATACAGAACTCAACTTAAGTCGAGCAGAATCAAACCATCGTTCATTGATGTAGCATTAAGAGGATCACATGGTTAAGGAAGGAAAGAATTATTGACAACGCAACCTGAAGTATATCTGGAGGTGAGGGCGATGAGCAAGAGAGGCAGCGCCGGAGTGTCTAAGTAGAGGAGTTGAAGATGTGAGGGGATATGTCTCTACGCTTGAGAAGCACAGCCAGCTACGCTGGAAACCCGCCCCCTCACTGGGGAAAGGCTTATCTGGAGAAGAAAGGTTAAAGAGAAGGAGAGAAAATGTATTGCCGGAGAGAAACTAGAAAAGTAAAAAAATCTTTTTACAAATGTTGAGTGGCAATGATCTTTTACTATCAATATTGGCTATTTTTTAGTATTGGCACTTGATTTCGTACCCTTTAACATTAGTAGTTGTACATTTGAGCTGTGCTCGATATGGAAACGAATGATTATTAGTTTTTTGTTGGGTGCATGAGTGACATCAAAATAATGTTGGAATTGCTTCATTATGCATGTTTGTTCGAATATAATTGTACACATTGTCAATGTGGAACTGGATCTAGATAAAATATTATCTTTAATTAAAAATACTAAATCATTGAGTGATACCCTTTTGATTACTATGTAATTCCCTTGTTTTATACAATATAATACCCTTAACTGGAATTGATATTGAATGAAATATATAATGAAATCATACAATTTATACAAAGATGAAATACCCTTTATTACATGACATAATACCATTTTAATTTATTAAATAATCTACTCCGTAAAATATACTAGAAATTAAGTATCCCAGGATTATAATGTAATACCATTATTGAATACTGTACTTGCAATACCCTTTACTATAACAGACACTCACAAAAATATATCACGAATAGTTACTCTTTTATGGCATAATACATTCCTTAAAATGAAACTATAAATTCTTTAGATTACAACAAATACCCTTGTACAATGACATTAAAAACCAATGACAACCACTATATTCTAAACTGTATGAAGTTTTATGTCCAAAACTTTGAATTTTTATGAAACAATCTTTTCTTTTTCTTCTACAGCCCTCAATGCTACATTAGATATGCACATCCACCATGTGTTCCTTGCATAAAATAAATAGAAGGATGAACGACTTGACAAAAGGCTAATGAAGTAGTCTAATAGACTTGATAATATCGGTTTGGAATATACAATTAAGAGATGTGGTTAAAAAGATGACAGACAAAATAGGACAACACGTTTAAAATCATCACCACCCAAAGCTAATTTATCCTGTAAAGTAGTTTTCAAAACACGAATCCCACACCTAGCTTTAATTCTATAAGATTCTTTGAGAATGTTTAAAAGTTTAGACTCTGCATGTTTTGGATATTTTAAAATTGAAAATCCTTTGTATTTAGGAATGCAAAGAATGTTATATATATATATCATCAGCTGTGATATGAATGGGTGGACCCGTCAATAGTCAACAATCGTGCAGAGCTATTGAAATTGTTAACCAACAACTTAAGCACATCAGTTTTATAACACTTAGTTATTTTTATCTCCAGAAGTCCTCTTAATCCAATATTTTTCATATCAGATTTCTACTAGTTGGAAAACACTTGTATTAAGGAATGTAGACCTGAGGTCTACATAGAATAGTGAAAGTGCTGAAAAAAATTCATGGAGTTAAGTTATAAAACAAGAATAATAAAATATCAGCTAAATTTCATACCCTTTACATGACAAAAATATACCTTTTACGATCAACTATATACTATTTGGATTATGCCATTATAATAGATTCTAGAGATCATAATGAAATATCAACTAAACTCCATACCCTTTGTATCACAATAATGTACCCTTTACAACTCCATAACATTTACATGACTATTATACCCTTTGCATGACAAACAATGTACCCTTTACTCATATTCAGTGCACCCTTTACTCATTAACAATATACCCTTTTCAACTCTATACAAATTACATGACCATAATAGACCGACAAAAAATGTACCCTTTACTCATCAATAATGTACCATTTACTCATTTGCTATATACCCTTTGCATAATGCCATAATACCTTTAACATAAACTTGAAGCACTCTAACTCCATATCCTTCGTATGACAACAATTTATACTTTCCTCATCAGCAATTTACCCTTTACTAATCAATAATATACTCTGTGCAATAATATTAAAATATCAACTAAATTTCATACCCTTTACATGACAAAAATACACCAGTACCATCAAGCATATACCCTTTCATTATTCAATAATAACATAATCTAAAGGTAATCCAACAATTTAAAATAAACAAATGAATAGAGAAAGATGATACCTTTATTTGGTTTTTTTACACTTCTTTGTTAGATATTGCGCATTTTCCTACACACTAATTAAATCCCAAAGTATCAAAGATATCAGTTGTAGAAGCAAACGACCAAGTGTTAATATTGAACCCACAAGATAGTTAATTATATACTTCTACAATTACTAAATCTACTTCTATAATTACTAAATTAATTAAGACGAGTAGCCAATTTCCAATTGTAAGAACTTATTTATCTAAGAGATTGAAAATATTAAATAACTAATAAAATAAATCACAGAAGAAAGATTTAAGTTTAATTCAAAAGAAAATCAATATTTCTGAGTCAATTTGGTACCGATATAGACTAATCTGAATCCATAGACATCAAATTGTTCATTCACGAAGACTTTATTGAAACACACCACATAACCATGTTATCCCATCGGACATTAACTGATTCAAAGCTAATGATTAAATTTGGTCTTATTCATAAGGTACGTGAATACTAACTTGCCTCCTTTGTAGATACTATCAAAGCAAGAATAATACCTCTGGATGGCACGATTGACTAACAAGAATTCTCTAGAAAGTTATTACTCCCTCCGTCCCAACAGAGTATTCACACCTCCTTTGTAATTTACAAAGGAGTTGTGATGTGTTGGGACGGGGGGAGTACAAAGTTATATTCAATATCCTGCTTGAAAGTCTAATTACATTGTTCCACTAGATCATTCAAACATCTTATTAGTTCTAAAGAATTAACGTGTTCATGAGTAAACTACTTTAATACTTAATAAATAGACAATTCAATTCATGAACATACTCAAGCTAACATAATAAATCAAGAATCACGGGCAATGTCATGAAACAATATGAAGACGTTACGAAGCATGAATTCAGAGTCTCAAGACGAAATAGATAAATCAAAATAATAATCCACAAGAATTAAAAAAATAAGTCTAGTTCATCGAACCAATCATGTCTATCCTTTAAACCCTAAATCTGTAAACGAAATTAACCCATGAGGTTACAAGCAACACTCATGGCTATTATAAAAGTCATACCAGAAGTCTTGACGAATAAAAAAGATGATAAAAGAATAGAAAAACCCTAGTATTGCTGTTGTTTCACATCCCTTCTCCGTCTCTCCAATTGACTGATCTCCCTTTTGAACAACACTTGAATCTTCTTCGATGTGGATGGAGGATGGGATGGATAGGGATGCAATACTGAAAGATGGATGTGTAGGGTGTAACTCTCCTAAGAGGTACTTGCCAACACTATCAGATCGCAGTTTCTTGATACATTTACGTTGATACTTCTCAACATCAGCCTTGTACTCTTTGAATTTATCAAAGCACTCAGACTTGCGGCACATCAAATAAATATATCCAAATCTAGAATAATCATCAATAAAAATGATGAAATATTCATAACCTCCTCTTGCCTTGATATTCATAGGACCACATAAATGAAAATGACCCAATTCCAACACATCTTTAGCTCTATACCATTTAACTTAAAAGGTCTTTTAGTCATCTCTCCTTCCAAGCAGGACTCGCAAGTTGGATAGTTTTCCACTTTCAATTAACCCAATGGTCCATCAACTATCAACCTTTGAATCCTACTTAAGTTAATATGACATAGTCTTAGATGCCAAATGTATGTTTGGTTCATTTTCGAAGGTTTCTTTCTCTTATTAAGATTAGAAGATGTGTTATTAATTTCATTTGTTGCACCGTGGGAGAAATAAGATTAAGAGTATACAAAATTTCTATCAACGCTCCACAACAGATAACAATTTCATTCTTCTTAATAATAACCTTGTCATCAAAGTAAATAGAATATCCATGAATGGATAGATCTACAAGATTACAATGACCAATGCATATAATTCGACTAAGGTCTGAATAATCAAGAATCCTATCTGCTTTTTTACTCAAAGAATCTAAAGTAAATTTTTTTCTCTCAACGGATCATTCATTTCTGGAAGGTTAGAATTCTTGACAGAACGAGAAAGCCCACTCATTTGTTCTTGATCCTTTTGGATAAAAATGTGGATCCACGCAGCTCTCCTAATAATATCTATAATTGACTTGTTTTTTGTAATAGATGAATATTGTTGTACGTAAATTTTGGTGCATGATATACATCAGCGCTTAATGGGCTTTTTCTCAACACACAATTAATCCCCAAATATGAAGGATACGATTGTAGCTTAGCTAAGCAACCAAGTTATATTATTGAACCCAAAGGACGATTAGTTATCAATTTATTATTATTTAAATTAAGAGAAACTATTATTTTGAAATTTAGGTTGTAGGATGGTTATTAATCTAATAAATAGAAGAATAAATAACAAATAAATAAAGACATTAGAGATAAACAGGAGTTAACAAGTGAGAGGATAGGTAGCTCTTCGGGCCATCCAGTTTCACTAATTAATCTCCCTTCCATATGTCGATGTTCGACTCTGTCTTATGGAATAAGGATGCATCACTAAGCCATGCAAATCACCTCTATAGAGACAAGTAAATATGTGTGTAACACATGTGAATCACCTTGGAGCAAGAATATAATTATACCCCCCTTTCTAGGTACTATAAGTATCAATTATTTCCTATGCACTAAGTACTCTAACCCAATATGATCTCCCTTTATAGATACTATATAATTATCCTCTTTATCCTACTTACTAACCCGAATTCAATTCAATTAATAAGTATTTATATAAGAAAGTCCTAATGAAGCTTCGGAGTCCCCTCACTTAGAATCACAACATAAAATCCTGCTCAGTAGTGAACGCACTCAATTAATAACCAAGATATGTATTCAGACTCTACATAACAGTTAAAGATGAACAAAACAAATCTGAGTATGAATTAATAAAGCATTATCTTATATAAAATAAATCCACAAGTAGTGTTGTACGAAGTATACACACGGAAGTTCAATTAACTAGATAAAAACCTTCATAACCCTAGAACTACCAAAGCGGTTCTAGCCCATGACGCTTCGAAGAATGTTCATGGTGTTTGGATAGATCTTACCCATAGTCTTGAAAATTACAAGAAAGATTAAGTTGCGAAATAAACCCTAGATGTGGGCACCGTCGCTTCTCGCTCCATCTTGAATCTTAGTTCTCACTTGATTCGCTGCACGAATCTCTCTGTACAGCTCCTGCGGATGGAGTTAGGGTTTGGATGTGGTGTAGGATGGATGTGGAATCTAACACTCTTTTTGATATGATCGGCATCCTTTTTATACTTGTAAAACACTCCTAACGGACCTTTATTGGGCTTTTTCATGGAAAATACATCAATTCACGCACATGAGGGTCGAAATTACCAAAAATTGGCGCGTGTGTCCCCACTCGACCAAAACTGGCGAGGTCAAGCGCACTTCGGCCAGATCGAGCGGCGGTCGAGCAGCCTCCCTATTCGCTGAAACTCTGTATAGACACTCGCTTGACCAACTTCAACCTTGCTAAACCAAGTAGTGCAGGTTGAGCGGCTCCTTCTGAGGTCGAGCGGTGTCTCGAAACTCGTGTTTTCTGATTTTGAGCACTTCTGACCTGTTTTCCTGTATAAATATGCTCAAATAGTTTCAGTAGCATCTGATTCGTGGATTTTCTCTAAACATCCCAATTTGCCTTGATAATAGCCCAAATGGTACTCAATTTCCACACAAATCAGAGCTCATAATACGTGAGTTATCACTCTTATCAAACTCCAAAACTTTCATGTTGCTCGTCCCGAGGCAACAAATTCAAAACAAAGGCAAGAGAGTGTGATTCACAAAATCCATATACATGCACAACTTAATAACACATGTAATTCATCAAATGAAGACATACAATCATCATACTTTTCATGTAAGTAAGAACATCAATCAATTATAATACTTCAACGAGTGCTAAGTCATCTTGCTCACTAGATAAGTGTTTACTCTCGCGCTCAAGTGTAAAAGATGTACACTTCAAGGGTTAGTATATACGCTCATGAGCGTATATACTAACCCTTGAAGTGTACATCCGCGTAACCATAAGCTTGGCAAAGGTCTCAAAGATCAATTCATAATCATTTCAAGACTAGGATCACAAAGGACTTGTCTTTTGGGTTGTAATGTTTGCTCTTTGGTAAAGGTAGGAGAATTTAGATAAAGTGACTAATTCACTAGTAGAGAATTACCTTGAAGTTTGCTTCTCATCAAACATCTTCATTTCTTTTCTCCATCATTATTCTCATGATCTTTCCAATTCTTCTTCTCCTTGTTTTCCTTGGAATCAACATCTTCTTTTTTTCAGAATACAAGGGTACCAATTTCGAACACTACCCTTCTAAGCAGTGGGGGTATCATTTTTAGGCACTACCCCTAGACAAGATTTAACCGCAATCATTCTTCACTCATCACTAGCACAATTTTCCTTCCTTTCTTTCATCACTTAGTAATTTATTCATCTCAACTCTCTACTAGTAAATAAGGTATTTCAAAGCCAAAGTAAAGGTAATAAAGGCTTTTATCATAGGCTGCCAAAGAAAAAGCTTTTAAAGGATCAACAGGGCTTCCAATGATATACACATATAAGGTAAGGTAAATTTTCGGCTAAGTGGCTCAATTATCAATAATGGCCTAAGATCATCTCCTAGCATCTATCAATTATGAATTTCAAACAAGACACCAAGCCAAGTTCTAGTATACAAACGTATGAACGATTCTCTCAAGAATAAACTATCATGTATTGATGTAACATGATTAAAAGGCTCAAATTCTCACATGGGTGGTAATAGATTTCCTAAGCACTCTTCAAAGCATGCATTCAACATCAATTTCCACATAAACTACAAGTAATAATGAACAATACATGCCTTTTCTCCAACAAAATCAACATGTATCAAAAATAAATGAACATGCATACCAAAGAGTCAATACCAAACCATCAGTCATCACCAACTATACAAATATCCATCAACACCATCAATATCATCAATATGGTACATATCACTAACGCATGAATCTCATAAAACCAAAATAAACCACTAATCAAGCCCTAACCTGTCAAGTGAAAAATAGAAGGGAGATGAGAGGAAACAGACAACGGGAAAAACCTGGCACGCTCTACTCCTCCGGAGCATCTTCATCATTATCATTGCGCCTATCATCGAAATCCCTAATGAAACTATCGACCTTTCTATCAAGTGCCTCGTAGTTCTCTTTCATCTCTCCCAACCTTCTATCCATAGCATCATACCTCAGGTTGAGTGCAGCATAGTTCGTGTTCGCCAAAGCAAGTTGGCGGTTCGTCTCCTACTGGTTTGTGTTTAATATGGCAAAGAGCTCATTCATCATCCTGAATTGCTCTCAATAGAAGCGATCCAGAGCCTGCCAGAAATCATACTGCTGCAGCTGCTGTTGCTGTGGTGGTGGCTGCATCAGAGGAATACCCATCTCCGGAATGTCGTGTGGCATCTCCATACGTACCTCAGGAATCAGATGCTCAAACGGTGGTGGCTGCTGTGGCCTAACTGCTGCTGCTGTTGTTATAGTGGCTCATCCTCCTCATACTCCAGCTCACCAACTAATATCATATCAAGATCAAGATACACACCTTGAATATGCATATCCACTAAAATTCGCTAATCTCCATTTGCGCAACACGTAGTAGAGATTGCGATGTGAGGAGGAGTGTTTATCAACAGATTCGCATTGATCTGAACTGTGGTGAGATCAATGAGAGAGAAAGGCATCTTGAAAGAAATCGGATTCATCCCTCGGATGAACATCCATACGCCATCTTCCCTTCGAGCCAAGTTAATCCTTACACATGCCGAAAGAATCAAATCTCGCTCACTAATAACATGCCTATACCTAGATAAATCCACATTGTAATGCTCGGCCAATGGTGTGATCAATCCTCCAATGTTCACCTTCTGAAATGTGTGTGAAGTTAACCAATGCAGCTGCTGTAAAACTTAAGCTCCTAGATTAAAATGGACCCCGTTCATCATGCACCATAGGACATATAACTCTCCTCGCGGAATACACCCTCCTTCAGCTCGGGCAAAGATGGTGTATCCTAGGATCCTATCCATGAAAGCGATCACTGGATCGCGAATGAAAGTAGCCCTTGAACTTTGCAGATCATAAGCTCCTTGCAAACCCGTAATCGACCTCCAAAACTCATCAGCAATAAAGCCTTCGTCCTCGTCCATTGATACACCCTTCGGGCATCCAAACATCCAGTTAAATTGATTAGCATACAAGTATCTCAATTCCTCTCCAAGTTGAAACCATGCTGATGTAGGAAGGAAAGAATCCTCACGAATCACCTCTAATCCGCTGTGATGTGAAAATACATCTCCTTCTTCAAATCGATGAATCAGTTGATTCCCACATGGTTGAACATCCACCTGATATCATTAGTTATATTCATCTCCAACATGGCTTCATCATCCTGGTACCTAGTCCGAGCGATCTTCCTTGAAATTGCTCCCCATAGCTCTTTCTTCTCATCCCAATCCTGTATTTGCAAACCAAAATATTATGGCATCTTCCCATCTTTCTTAAGCTTCTTACCCATCTCTCCTTTCTTTGGTACTCCATTATCCTTTCTCTTTGAACAAGCAGCAATGCCCTTACCTACAAAAATTATACTTCAATACAAAACATAGGCAAGAAACAAGTATGCCACTCCTAAGACATTATCACATAGATTCTACTCAAGATTTCAAATCATATGCTCAACAATTCAAACTCAACTTCTCTACAATCTCACATGTATAAGCAATAATACGTTAAATCTTGACACATTAAATCATGGAAAAATCGACATTCTAAGTCCCAAGTATCACTAAAGGATTCAAAATACCAACATGCTTCAATAGGACTCCAAAAGATATTCAAAAATTTAACATCGATCCTAAGCATCAACACTATTCCACAATTCAAATTAATCACAATTATCACTTCAAATCAACGAGCTCATACAAAAATTAAATAATTAAACTCAATCCCGTGATATATGCATCATCAATTTCACAAAATTCCATCAATCCAACGAAAAATTAAACTCATGCAAATTCATGTAAATTTCAACATCTACACCCAGATTAATATCAAAATTCAAACAAAAAAAACATGTTTAATCAACTTACCCATTCAAACTAATTGAAATACAATCAAATTCAAGGGTAATGTGTTGAGAAAACATACCTTTATCTCCAGCCATGGGTGCGTAGAAGTGACGAAGAACAAAAACTCAAAGTTCAGAAGTAAGCCCCAAATTTGACTTGAATCTCCCAAAATTGATGCGGAATGTGTGTGGTTTGGGCAAAGAAAATTATTCTAAGTGATTGGGGTGAAAGTCTTAACGTTCGGGGTGGTTGCTCGAGAAAGGGTGGTGAGAAATAGTCGAGTTGCGCGAAAACTGACCTTATATTCGTGAATCTGCTATTCTGCTCAGGTAGATCGGCTTGGTCGAGTGACTCTTCGCATGGTCGAGTGTAAAACCTGTAAGCTGAAACTGCTTATGTACTCCGCTTGACCTCTTGTTCGACCAAGATGTTCTGGTCGAGTGGCACCTATTTGGTTGAGCGGGACCTCTGTATTCTGAAAACTGCATGATCCGCCTTACAATGGTCTGCTCGACCACCGTTCGACCTCAGTGACTGGTCGAGTGGCTCAACTTTTGGTCGAGCAGGACTCCAACACTCCGATTCTGTGATTTTTTCATTCCCTGCAAAACTCAGACTAAAAACAACATTAATCATCATATAAGCCAAAAAAATAGCTAGATAACCACTACTTAGACTCTAAAAATCAAGTATATATAACTTCGCTCACATTACAATAAATAAAACACCACTGAATACTAGGCAAACTGCAAAAAAAATTGACACATCAAAACCTGTTAAAGTTTTAATATACCACAAAAAATCAACTCCCCTAGCAAACGTTACAAAGAAAGATTACACTCTTGGTGCTACGATGAGGTAATAACATAACACCCTCCCAAACTTAGTAGAAACTATAGTCAAAACTAAGTTTGCAAAGAGATGTAATTGCCGATTAATAAGCACCGTAAATATAAAAATTTCTTACGGACACGAAATAAATAAAACAATAAAATAGAAGGGTAAGCCCCCAACAAGCGCTCATGTTTAACGTCGGAGAGTCACAACGGTACTAATTCAATGCAAGGTATCTTCAAAGACAACGCAAGCATCATCCAGCGACTTAAAGTGCTTCAATTGATGCCCATTCGCCGCTATAATGTCTCCATCTTTGTCTATGATCTCAAAACCCCCCCTCCACAGGCTCTATGTATAATGAACGGTCCCGTCCACTTTGATTTCAATTTTTCTGCAAAAAGCTTCAATCAAGAGTTAAAGAGTAATACCTCATCTCATTCTTTGAACTCTTTGAAAATGATCTTTGAATCATGCTATTTCTTCATTCTCTCCTTATAAATCACCGAGTTCTTGAAAGCTTGACTTCTAAACTCATCCAATTGATTGATGTGAGTCAACCTTAAGTCCTTGTCCTCCATAATGGATAAGTTCAAGCTCCTTACAACCCAAAAAGACTTATGCTGAACCTCTACGGGTAAGTGGCATGGTTTCCCATAGACGATTTGATACGGTGACATTCCTAGCACAACTTTGTATGACGTTCAGAAACCCATAAGACATCATCGAGCTTCATAGCCTAATCTTTCCTATTGGTCCTGACCACTTTCTCTAGGATTTGCTTCACTTACCGATAAAAAACTTCTGATTGCCCATTCGCTTGAGGATGATAGGGTGTAGTAACCCTATGCTTAACACCATACTCCTTGAGAAATTTTTTAATAAGCTTGTTGACGAAGTGCGAACCTCCATCACTTACTAATGCTCTAGGAACTCCGTAATGGGCAAAAAGTGTTTCTTCATGAATGACAATACCGTTTTTGCATCATTCATGCGAGTGGGAATAGCCTCCACCCACTTAGAAACATAATCAACATCAAGCAGGATGTATAAGAATCCATTAGATGGGGGAAAGGGCCCCATAAAATCAATTCCCCATACGTCAAAAATCTCTACCACAATGCTTGGCTGAAGTGGCATCTCATCCCTCTTGCTTATGTTTCCCATCCTTTGACATCTATCGCATGTTGCTACATAGGATTCACAATCTTTAAATAAGATAGGCCAATATAAAACGGATTGAAGTACCTTAGCTGCAGTCTTTTGGGCTCCAAAGTGCCCACCGTTAGGTTGTGCATGGCAAAAATCAAGAACACTCTTCATCTCCATCTTGGGCACATACCTACAAATGATAGAATCCATAAAATTTTTGTAGATGAACGGATCATACCATATGAAAGTCTTAACATCTCTCTTGAATTTCGCAAGTTGATACCTATTGAGACCTTTAGGAATTTCACCAACCGCAATGTAGTTGACATAATCCGCATACCATGGATCCATTCCTTGAGTAGCTACTACACAAGCTCTCTCCACTCCTTTAGCAAACATTGCCATAATCTTCTCATCCGGGAACATCTCTTCTATGTATTCGAATGGCTCATCACAATACTCCCGTGTCTCTAACCTTGAAAGGTGATCCGCCAAAACATTCTCCGTTCCTTTCTTGTCTCGGATCTCCATATCAAACTCTTGCAGAAGAAGGATCCATCGAATAATCCTTGGCTTAGCTTCCTTCTTCTCCATCATGTACCAAATTGCGGAATGATCTGTGTACACTATAGTCTTCATGCCAACCAAATACTGACAAAACTTGTTGAATGCATACACAACATCTAGAAACTCCTTTTCGATTACCGTGTAATTCTTTTGTGCTGCATCAAAAGTTTTGCTCGCATAGTAGATGGCGCAGAACTTCTTTTCCCTCAGCTGCCCCAAGCACCACTCCAAGTGCTAGATCACTTTCATCACACATAAGTATAAACTACTGAGTCCAATCCGGTGTGATCAAGCTAGTTGTAGTAATAAGTGCCTCTTTCAAAACCTGAAAAACTGTTAGACATTCATCATCAAAAACAAAAGGAACATCCTTTTCAAGTAAATGAGATAAGGGCTTGGAGTATTTCGAGAAGTCTTTGATAAATCTTTTATAAAATCCTGCATGTCTAAGGAAGGACTGCACTCCCTTCTCATTAATAGGTGGTGGAAGCTTCTCAATCGCCACTACCTTTGCTTGATCAGCTTACAATCCTTTAGCCGAAATATTATGCCTAAGAATAATCCCATCTCTCATAATGAAGTGACACTTCTCCCTATTCAAGACAAGATTAGTTTCTTGATATCTCTTCAAAACAGTAGATAGGTTAGACAAACAATTATCAAAAGAGGAACCAAAAATAGAAAAATCATCCATAAACACCTCCATGATCTTCTCTATCACCCATCAAATATGGCCATCATGCAACACTGAAATGTAGCAGGTGCATTACACAATCCAAAAGGTATTTTTCTAAAAGCAAAGGTTCTATAAGGACAAGTAAAGGTAGTCTTTTCCTGATCCTCAGGTGCAATCATGATTTGATTATGACCCAAATACCCATCCAACAAATAATAAAACTCATACCCTGTTAGACGATCCAACATCTGATCTATGAAAGGAAGAGGGAAATGGTCTTTGCATGTATTCTCATTCAGTTTCTTGTAATCGGTACACACACCCCATTCCGTAGAAATCCTAGTGGCTAATGTTTTCCCATCATCTGCTTTCACAATAGTCATGCCTCCATTTTAGCTACAACATGCAGTGGACTCACGTGGGGCTATCTCTAATGGGATAAATAATTACTGCATCTAACCACTGTTGGCGTTCGATCGTTTGGGTAATGTGAACCGTTAGGGTTCCATGCATTTCTAAATTAGCTGAAATAGCAATAAAGAAATGTATTATCTTTCACGAGGGTATGTTGAAGAAGAATAGCTACAGAAAATGACCTCTTGATCTTCTGTTGTATTCCCAAGTCCAATCTTGACGTCATGTGGCAACGATCTTCAATATCCTCTCAATCTGCTCTCCTCCCTTTTTTCTCACATGTTTATGCATTAGATTAGGGTAAGGAAGCTGAGATGACTTATTTATGGGCTACAACAGAGACCAAGAGGAGAAATTAGAGTCGGGCCTCCATTGGGCTTAAGTATCAAAGTTTAGCCCAAAACTTATACTTAAGTCCAATAAAATAATATAGTCCACTAAAACATTAATAATGCACTGCCGATCTAATCCCATAATTACGTTATGGGCTCCTTCTTATTATGAGCCCGGTAGTCTCCCCATGCTTAAGATATACAATGCCCATTAATTAATTAAGTTACTGACAATTCTATTAATTAATATCTCATCCGAGAGTAGTACCACTCAACCTCATTATCATGCCAGAATAAATCCACCTGCAGGGTTTACATGATAATCCTTATGAGCTCCTCAAGGGGACATCATCAACCTATTTAATAGGACACGAATTCCTTCTACAATCAACAGCACACCATAAAGATATCACTATTTCTCAACTCACCGAGCTTGTTGATTTAATATTTAAATCTCACACATTGATGAATCATAGAGATACATACTAGCTTACATGTCGAGGTTATTGCATAGGGATTAAGAGCACAAACATCTATAATAGCTGAGATCAAGTTCTCCTATATAGTCAGTATAAGTCGAACGATCTCAAGCGATCCTGCTCAATACACACAAAGCATACTAATATGATTTTATAGTCAAAACAAACTGATGCTAAATCACACTACAACCATCCCGATAGATTGTCCCCATCTATCTCAGTTGTGAGCATCTGTTTATACTTTATAAGGAGACCGATAATATGATCTTCCGCGTGTTGTCGCACAACATATTATCTACAGTATAAAGTAAGTGGACTTTTACAATAATCATATAATTAAACTATAATATGCAAAACATTTGATCATGTGATTCTCGTTTCAAATTCATTGTTAAAACATTGTTCATACAAAAAGCTAGACTTTAGTATACAATCCAACAACCACGTCATGATTTGCTTCCTAATCACTTCTTGAATCACGGGGTTAACCCTCCGCTGATTCTGAATATATCCCTTAGCTTCATCTTGCAACCTAATCTTATGCATGCAATACGATGGACTAATACCTTTCAAATCATCAAGAGACCATCCAATAGCTGACTTATACTTTCTAAGCACATCTAACAAATCTTCAAGTTGCTCATTAGTAAGAGAAGTAGATACAATTACCGGATAAGTTTCATTATCGCCTAAATAGGCATACTTTAAGTATTCCGGTAGCGGCTTCAACTCCTCCTTCTTCTCTTCTTTTGGTGTGCTCTCTCTATCCACTTCACCTCCACGAACTTGGTTCTTTCTGATTCATACCTATCATCACCCAAAGCAAGCAAGTTTTTAAGAAATTCAATACATACCTCATTGGAGAGCTCATCTAGCTCCATAGCTGGAAAAGTAAGAGATTCTGCCAAGCATGTCTCTAAGGGACCCTTAGAAAGAATCAAAGACATGTCTTCCTTCACGATCTCCTCCACCAGATTAATGTTGTAATACTGTGTCTCCATAGGCATCTTCATTGCTTTGTTGAGGTTGAACAAAACCTCTTCATTATCCATACGAAGTCTAAGCTCCCCCTTTTTAACATCGATCATAGCTCCAGCTGTGGCAAGGAATGGCCTCCCTAAGATAAGAGGGACATTATCCTTGTCATCTTCCCTCTCTAGCATAAGAAAATCCACAGGAAAGACAAGCTTCTCTACTTTCACAAGTACATCTTCTATCACCCCTTTTAGAAAAGTCATGGACCTATCCGCCAATTGCAAAGCCACTGTTGTGGGAGCGAGCTCCCCCAAACTTAGCTTCTTAAGTTTAGATAAGGGCATCAAGTTAATGCTTGTACCAAGATCGCATAAAGCTTTTCGTGCCAGTCCCTTTTCAATTTCACATAGAATCGTGAACTTCCCGGATCCTTCAACTTTGCTGGTAGCTTCATCTGATGATCGAGCTGCAGTTCTCAGATAGATTAACAGTTTCAACTCTGTTCAAGCTCTTCTTTTTCAATATGATATCCTTCAAATTGGGCATAGTATGGCATCTCCATTATTGCTTTAGAGAAAGGAATGTTCAAACTTATCTTGTTCATGATATCCGAAAGCCTCTTGAACTTTTTTTCCAATCCCTTATTAACTAACCTGTAAGGAAACAGAGGAGGTATCTTAGTTTTGGGGATTCCCCACTCATCGTGTTCGACCTCCTTTGCTTTGTCCTTCTTGGCTCTCAATCTCTCGGCTCTTTCCTACTTCTTCTCTACTATCTACTCTTGGGATGGTACTGAAGTGTTCTGAACTGCAGGTGTAACATTCTATACATAAATCGATGTCGAAGAACCTTGGTCGAACTTTGTTTGACCAAAAAGGATTGGTCGAGCGACCTGATAATGGTTGAGCGAGGTACCTGTAATCTGACTTTGACTATTCAAGTGTACACGAGTCCGCTAGACCTCAACTTGACCAGACAGGTCTGGTCGAGCAGTTGTGTTTTGGTCAAGCGGGGTGTCTGTACTCCGATCGTGACTTCTTCAAACCTCAGAATGCCACTCGACCTCAGCTCGACCAAGTGGCTTGGTCGAGTGGTGGTCGAGCGGAGACACGACCTCTCCATTTTCTGTGACTATTAGCATTGGACCTTCATACTGTGTTCCTGACCTTAAAGTGATGCCATTACAAGATTTTGGGTTTCTTATGATTTGAGAAGGAAATTTACCTTTCTCAACTGTCTGTGTAAGCTTGTTCATATTCCTCGCCATCTCTTCCATCAGCAATGTAAGATCCTTCATCTGCTTGGATAATTCATCATGATTTGAGTCTATTTTTGCTTCCAAATGATCCACCCTTGCATCATTCCTAGCCACATATCGGTTCACAATATCTTCCAAACTAGGTTTTCCTTCCTCGATCTTAGCACCCGAATCAACACCTATAGGAGGTTTGATTACTGTATTCGGATTTCTCCAAGAAAATTCCGGCCTTCTTAGTTATTGATAATTACCCGAGGGACTACGATTGTTGTAGTTCCCTTAGTAATTTTGTTTCCTTGATTTTGAAACCTAGTTACTTGAAAATTTTGACCCATGGCATAGTTTGCTTCTTCAAATTCATCTTGGATTGGTCTTTCTTCACCAACATCCTTGATGAGTGTGTAAATTCACAAGTTTGGCACCATGTTTTGTGCTAGTTTTGGAGAGTTTTGATGTGGAAATAGGTGGAAAACCTATATATATTGTGAATTAGCATGAATCAGGTGTTAGTGGAGCTATTTGAGTAGTTTTTTTAGCAAAAATGGAGTGAAAGTGCCAAGAATCGAAGAGACAGAGTCGAAGCCATGCGAACCGCCCAAGAAATAGAAGGGTTCGACCTGGTTGGAGGAGGGTTTGACCTCTCCAGTAGGTCGAACTAGCATTGCTGAGCTTACAGAAGAAGGTTCGACCACGACTCAAGTGGTTCGACCTGTCCATCAGGTCAAACCATGGTCGAACCAGTTCGCAGAAAAGAGGATTCGACCACGAAGTTTGAGTTCGACTTGCCAGTTGGTCGAATCGGGAGCGGAAATTGTCCAGTGATGAGGTTCGACCTGGGGTTCGACCAAGTCCTGAGAGGTTCGACCTGTTCAAGAGGTCGAACCAGTGCAGAATTCTTCCAGTAGCGGGGTTCGACTTGGGGTTCGACTTGTGGTCAGTTGTTCGACCTGTTTGACGAGGTCGAACCTACGTGCAAGAACTTACCTTATCCAGATTTTCGAGGCCGAAACGCGTGAGATCACTTAGAAAGCCCATTCCAAACCCTAGAGACGTGATTACAAGTATAAAAGGAGGCTCATACAGAGAAAAAAGAGAGCTTTTGATCATCAATCATAAGAGAGACAAGAGTAGAGGTGGTGATCCATCCGGAGGGCTGTGACAGAAGTTCGCTGAAGGTTCAAGTAAGAATGATCAATCTAACCATGATTGTTCTTAGATCAATCATGGGCTAGAACTGCCTTGGTAGTTCTAGGGTTATGAAAGTTTCATGATGTAATTCGTATTTCGTGTGTAAAACTCCGTACAACACTACCTGTAGTTTGTTTTATATAAGATTGCATATTTAATCCATACTCATGGTCGTTTTGTACATCAATGATCGTTGTGTAGAGTCTGAATACATAACATGGTTATTGGTTGAGTGCGTTCACTACTGAGCAGGGTTTATTGTTATAATTCTAAGTGAAGGGATTCCGAAGTCTTATTAAAACCGTCTTATATGAATATTCATTAATTGAATTAAATTCGGGTTGATGAATATGATGAAGAGTATAACTTTATAGTACCTAAAAAGGGAGATCAAATCGGGTTAGATTCTAGACGTAGAAGATAATTGATTATGATAGTACCTAGAAAGGGGGTGAAATATATCTCTTGCTCTGAGATTATTCACACGTGTCAAGCGCATATTTACTTGTATCTATAGAGTAAACTTGCATGGTCTAGTGATGCGTCCAAAAACCACAGGGCAGAGTCGGACACCATCACATGAAAATACGAATTGCTAGTGAAACTGGATGACCCGATGAACTACCTATTATTCTTCTTGATCACAACTCACTTCTCTATAACTCTTGCTATTTCTTTTTGCTATTTCGATTAGAAGTCATTGTTCCTTAAACCTTTACAATTGCCAAACATAGTCTAAAGTATACTAGAATATAATGAAATTGATGTTTAACCGTCCCGTGGGTTCGATATTGTAACTTGGTCATCTTCGCGACTACAATTGATATCCTTATACTTGAGGATTAATTTGTGTGTTGAGAAAACCCCTATCAAGTTCTTGGCACCGTTGCCGGGGACGGCGTAAAATATCTTTTTTTGTATTATTTCTAGTTTATTAGGACTATTTACCTTGTTTTGTTGTTTTCTCTCTTATTCATTTTAGGTGTATGCTCACAAGATCAAAGAAAGGTAATCTTGAACCGTATAATCCTGAGATTGGAGCATCATCAAGAAAGAAGAAGAAGAATAAGAGCAAGGCAAAGACAATTGACCCAACTGAAGCTCTGAATTTTGGAGTCAAGGTTGACGAGCAGATTTCACAGACGATTGAGGCTACAACTAAAGTTAATTTGGAAGTAGGAACAGTCAACATGGCAGCGAATCCAGATAATCTAGCCATCCGAGAGGTTTTCAGAAATAATGGGGCTGGAAATTATGAGCTTTTAGGAGCAAGGGGAACTAACACAGCTTTCGATCTTCATCCCGCTCTTATTAGCATGATTGAAATGAACTCCTTTTCAGGAGGGTCTTTCGAGGATCCGCAGCAGCATCTAAACAAGTTCTTGGGTTATGCAAGTACTCAAAAAGACGTAGGAGAACATGAAGATGCTAGGAAAATCCTTTTGTTCAAATTCTCGCTTACGAAAAAGGCGAGGGATTGGTACGATACTATTAACGCAGCTGAGTGCACCACGTGGGAGTAATTGAAGTTAAGATTCTTGGAAAGGTATATGCCACCTTCGAAGGTGTTTAAGATGAAGCAAGATATTAACCAATTTGCTATCAGTGGAGGTGAGAAATTTCATAAAGCGTGGGATAGATTCAAGGACATGCTCAGGAAGTGCCCTCAACATGGGCTATCTAAAGCCCAATATATCAGTATATTCTATAATTGATTGGACTGTGAATCAAGAGTGTTACTTGATGCTTCTTCTAATGGAGCATTGCTTACAAAGTCATCCGTTGAGGCCGAGAAATTGTTTGAAGACATATCGATGAATTCGAGGGATTGGCCTACTGATAGAGTTAGAGGTACGTATGTCCTTGGGAAGGTAGCTCAGGTTGAACAAGCAATAGTGAAAACAAAGAGAGAGGATGAGATCGTTTCGAGCTTGTCCAATATCAACAAGCTACTTGAGTCTCAACAGAAGCAGATCAGCGAGATATCTCAACGAGTACCAATCATGCAGCAAGAGATGATGAATAATGGAACCATCCAAGAAGAATTGGAGGAAGCAAATTATGCCATGGGTCAAAGTATTCAAGGAACGAGGTACCCAAATCAAGGAAATCGGAACTACCAAGGGAACTATCGAGGAAACTTTAACAATCGTGGTTCCTCTGGTAGTTATCAACAGCAACCAAGGAGGCCCAAATTTTCATGGAGCAATACGAACAATGCAGTGCAACTTCCGATGGGTGTTGATCTGGGAGAAAAGGTGGAAGAAGGGAAGCCTGGTTTTGAGAATACTGTGAACAGGTTCATGGCGAAGAATGATGAAAGAGTGAACCGCCTTGAGGCCAAACTTGAGAAAAAGATTGATGATCACCACAAAGATTTGTCCACTCAAGTGAAAGATCTCACGTTGTTGATGGGTACAATTGCAGAGAATGTGAACACATTGACTCAATCTGTAGGCAAAGGGAAGTTTCCGTCTCAGAGTATAGAAAATCCAAAGTCGTGTAATGCCATCACACTGAGGTCGGGAACGCAGTACGAGGGGCCGATGAGGCCGGAATCAAAGTTAGAATTTTCTAAGCCTCGGTTCGAACAACAATCAGAGGGTTCGACCTGGCATACAGGTCGAACCATGGTCAAACCTCATCAGCAAGAGCACTCTGTTTTGTCGCAGGAATAGTTCGACCACGATCGTAATTGTTTGACCAACCCATCAGGTCGAACCCAGGTCGAACCGGAGGATAGAAACTATACAGTGAAGCGGTTCGACCTAGGGGGCAATTGTTCGACCTCCAATGTTGGTCGAACCCTAGTCGAACCTCAAGAGCAGAATGAGATCAGTCTTCCAGAATAGAGGTTCGACCAATACAAACCTGGTTCGACCTCTCAAACAGGACGAATAATGGTCAAACCTCGTCAAGATGTTTTGATTGATGCACCTGATGTTCCTTTTGATGTCGATGCGACTCCAGTGGTACGGAATGAGTAAAGTACATATATAATAGCTGAGAAAAAATAGGAAAGAGCTAAGCGATTAAGAGCCAAAAAGGAGAAAGCGGAGAAGGTTGATCGTGATGAATGGGGGATTTCCAAAACAAAGATACCTCCACCGTTTTCCTACAAGCTAGTGAAGAAGGGATTGGAAGAGAAGTTCAAGAAGTTTTCAGAGATAATGAACAAGATAAGCTTGAACATCCCTTTCTCATAGGCAATCATGGAGATGCCATATTATTCTCGATTCCTTAAAGACATATTGATGAAGAAGCGAAGCTTAACCGGAGTTGAAATGGTAAACTTATTTGAGAATTGTAGCTCAATTATTCAAAAGAAGTTGCCGCCAAAGATGAAAGATTCGGGGAGCTTTACTATTCTATGTGAGATCGGGAAGGGACCAGCACGGCGAGCTTTGTGCGATCTAGGGGCAAGAATCAATTTGATGTCGTTGTCCATCTTTCAGTGGCTTGGTTTGGGGAAGTTGACCCCGACAACAGTGGCTCTCCAATTGGCAGATAGATCAATGACTTTTCCGAAAGGCATTGTTGAAGATGTTCTTGTAAAGGTGGAGAAGCTAGTCTTTCCTGTGGATTTCCTTGTACTAGAGATGGATGATGACAAGGATAATGTTCCTTTAATCTTGGGGAGGCCATTCCTTGCTACGGCTGGAGCTATGATAGATGTTTGGAAGGGAGAACTTAAGCTGCGAATGGACAAAGAAGAAATACTTTTCAACTTGGACAAAGCAATGAAGATGCCAATGGAGTCCCAGTGTTATAGTATTGACGTGGTGGAGGAGATTGTGAAGGAGGATATGTCTCTGATCTTGTCAAAGGATCCTCTTGAGACATGTTTGATGGAGTCTCTTACTTATCCCACTACTGAGCTTGACGGACTTTCTAACGAGGTATGTATTGAATTTCTTGAAAACTTACTTGCTTTGGGTGATGACAGGTTTGAATTGGAAAGAACTAAGGTGGAAGAAGTCAAATGGACCAGGAGGTACTTGCCTTTGGATAACGAAAGCGCTCCAGTGGAAGAAAAGAAAGAGGAGTTGAAACCATTGCCGGAACACTTGAAGTACGCTTTTCTTGGTGATAATGCAAAATATCCGGTAATTGTATCTTCTTCCCTTAATGATGATCAACTTGAGGAGTTATTAGATGTCTTACGGAAGTACAAGTCTGCAATAGGGTGGTCACTTGATGATTTGAAAGGTATTAGTCCTTCGTATTGCATGCATCAGATTAGGTTGTTGGATGAAGCCAAGGCGAGTGTTCAAAATCATCGGAGGGTGAATCCCGCAATTCAAGAGGTGATAAGAAAGCAAATCCTTACGTGGTTGGATGCTGGAATTATATATCCTATTAGTGATAGTCCCCATGTGAGTCCATTGCATGTAGTTGCTAAAAAGGGGGGCATGACTGTAGTGAAAGCTGAGGATGGAGAAGCTATAGCCACGAGGATTCCTACGGGATGGCGTGCATGTGTGGATTACAGGAAATTGAATGAGAACACGTGTAAGGACCATTTTCCTCTTCCTTTTATGGATCAAATGTTAGATCGTCTTGCAGGGTATGAGTTTTATTATTTCTTGGATGGATACTCGGGGTACAACCAAATCATGATTACTCCCGAGGATCAAGAAAAGACCACTTTTACTTGCCCCTACGGGACCTTTGCTTTTAGGAAGATGCCGTTTGGATTGTGTAATGTGCCTGCTACTTTTCAGAGATGCATGATGGCGATTTTTGATGATTTGATAGAAAAGATCATGGAGGTGTTCATGGACGATTTTTCAGTTTTTGGTTCCTCTTTTGATATTTGTTTGTCTAACCTTGCTATTGTTTTGAAGAGGTGTCAAGAAACTAATCTTGTCTTGAATTGGGAGAAGTGCCACTTCATGGTGAAGGATGGGATTGTTCTTGGGCATCATGTTTCCGCCAAGGGATTGCAAGTAGATCATGCTAAAGTGGTGACAATTGAGAAGCTTCCACCACCGACCAATGAAAGAGGAGTGCGGTCCTTTCTTGGACACGCCGATTTTTACAGGAGATTCATAAAAGACTTCTCAAAATACTCTAAGCCCTTATCTCATTTACTTGAAAAGGATATTCCTTTTGTGTTTAATGATGAGTGTCTAACAGCTTTTCAAGTTTTGAAGGAGGCGCTAATTACTGCCCCTATCTTGATCACACCGGACTGGACTCAACCGTTTGTACTTATGTGTGATGCAAGTGATGTAGCACTGGGTGTGGTGCTCGGGCAGCTAAGGGAGAAGAAGTTCTGCGCCATTTACTACGCGAGTAAGACTTTCGATGTGGCACAGAAGAATTACACGGTGACTGAAAAGGAGTTTTTGGCTGTTGTGTATGCATTCGATAAGTATCGTCAGTATTTGGTTGGCATGAAGACGATTGTGTATACGGATCATTCAGCGATTCGGTATTTGATAGAGAAAAAGGAGACGAAGCCTAGAATTATAAGGTGGATTCTACTACTTCAGGAGTTTGACATGGAGATTCGGGATAAGAAAAGAACATAAAATGTGTTGGCAGATCACTTGTCAAGGTTGGAGACTAGGGAGCATTGTGATAATTCTTTTGAGTATATTGAAGAGATGTTCCCTGATGAGAAGATCATGGTTGTGGTTGTTGAAGGGACTGAGCGAGCGTGTGTAGTCGCAGCGCAAGGTATGGATCCATAGTACGCGGATTATGTTAATTACATTGTCATTGGAGAAATTCCAAGGGATCTCAACCGATATCAACTTGCGAAATTTAAGAGGGAAGTTGAGACATTTATATGGTATGATCCATTTGTTTACAAGATATGTACAGATTCTATTGTCCGAAGATGTGTACCCGAGATAGAAATGGAGAGTGTGCTTGAGTTTTGCCATGCACAACCAAATGGGAGGCATTTCGGAGCGCAAAAGACTGCGGCTAAGGTACTTCAATCCGCTCTCTATTGGCCTACATTGTTCAGAGATTGTGAGAGCTATGTGGCGTCTTGCGATAGATGTCAGCGCATGGGAAATATAGGTAGGAGAGATGAGATGCCACTGCAGCCTATCATAGTTGTGGAGATATTTGATGTATGGGGGATCGATTTTATGGGGCCTTTTCCCCCGTCGAATAGATTTCTCTACATTCTTCTTGCTGTGGATTATGTTTCAAAGTGGGTTGAAGCGATTCCTACTCGCTTAAATGATTCGAAAATTATTTTATCTTTCTTGAAGAAGTATATTTTTGCCCGTTATGGAGTTTCTAGAGCACTAGTTAGTGATGGAGGTTCCCACTTCGTCAATAAATTTCTTGAGAAGGTGCTTAAGGATTATGGTGTTAAGCATAGGGTTACTACACCCTATCATCCGCAAGCGAATGGGCAAGCAGAGGTCTCCAACCGTCAAGTCAAACAGATTCTGAAGAAGGTGGTAGGAACTAATAGAAAGGATTGGGCTATGAAGCTCGATGATGTGTTATGGGGGTTCCGAACCGCTTACAAGACGGTGTTAGATATGTCACCGTATCAAATTGTCTATGGGAAGTCGTGCCACTTACCTATAGAGATTCAACACAAAGCATTTTGGGCTTTGCGACGCTTGAACTTGACCCTCAAGGATGTGAAGGAGTTGAGGATAACTCACATAAATCAATTGGATGAGTTTAGGAGTCGTGCTTACAAGAATTCAGAGATTTATAAGGAAAGAATGAAGAGGTGGCATGATTCTAAGATCTCATACAAGGAGTTCAAGCCAGGAGATGAGGTACTACTTTTTAACTCTCGATTGAAGCTTTTTGCAGGCAAGTTGAAGTCAAAGTGGACGGGACCGTTCATGATTCATCGAGCCTTAGGAGGGGGAGTTTTGAGCTTATTGACAAAGATGGAGACGTTATCGCGGCGAATGGGCATCGGTTGAAGCATTATAAGTCGCCGGATGATGCGTGTGTCATTTTTGATGATACCTTGATCTGACTTGGTACCGTCGTGACTCTCCGACGTTAAATATGAGCGCTTGTTGAGAGCTTACTCTTCCGTTTTATTGCTTTATTTCTTTTGTGTGAGTAAGAAATTTTTATATTTGACGTGCTTACTTTTTTGCAATTACATCTCTTTGCAAACTTAGTTTCGACTTTCGTTTCTCCTAAGTTTGGGGGGTGTGATGTACTTACCTCGATAAGCACCGACAGTATAATCTTTTCTTTGTATTGTTTGTTAGGGGAGTTGGTTTTTGCGGCCATATTGAAATTTTAATCGATTTTGATGTGACGATTTTTTACAACTTGCCTAATGTTCAGTGGTTTTTGGTTGTGTTTTCTTTTACGGAGTTACTCATGAATGATGTCTTGTGGAACAATTTCTGAAGTTGTGCTCTAGATTGTACCTAATGAGTTGTGTTGAAGCTTGAAGTGTGTAGTGAATGAAGAACACTCAGTTTTGAAAATCAGAAGGATGGTTCGACCAACGCCAGGAGTGGTTCGACCAGTGCCGAAGGTCGAACGAAAGCAGAGAAAATCAAATTGGAGTCGAAAGTTGTCCAGTGAGGTGGTTCGACCTAAGCCATATTTGTTCGACTTGTTCAGAGGGTCGAACCTGAGGTCGAACCAGTCAGTTCAAGACACTCTGTTTTCCAGAAAATGGGTTCGACCAATTCAAGGATTGTTCGACCTGATCAGCAAGTCGAACCCAGGTCGAACTGAGAAGAGCATTTGTCCAGAAGGTAGGTTCGACCTCGTCATCCATTGTTCGACCTGTTCAGGAGGTCGAACCTGAGGTCGAACTAAGCCAGGTACGCAACTTAAGTTCGATTTTTCGGAGGGTTCGATCACTTTTTCGAAACACCAAACCTCGAACCCTCTTCGAACCTCTACACCATTACACAAATTCTTCGATTACACTTGATTGCACACCGATTACACAACATTACACTTAGAATTTATGAATTGGGCGCGGATTTGGACGATTTTTGTCGCAAAGGGCTTCAGTCGCGACATTCTTGTGTGTGTGTGATTTTGATCGGTTGTTCACCATGGGCAAGTCAAAAGGTATGTTTTTCCAACTCAATTACTCTAGGATTGAAGGTTTAGGTATGCAATTCGATGTGAATAAGAGGATTGATGTTGAGTATGGTTGAATTTCATGGTGAATGTTGATATTGTGACTTGTTTCATATGAATTCTTGTTTGTTGGTTGAGAATGTTTGATTATAGATTGAACTTGATGGTTTATGAGAATTGATCAACAATATTGTGCAACTATTAGGACAAGCATGTTAGTTTGGTTGAATTGGTATTCGAATTGGAGTAGTTCATGTTCTGAATTGTTGAAACTGTTATGAATTGCTTGAATTGTTGATGCATGCTTGTTGGTTATTTAAAGAAGGTTGATTGAAGATGTTTTGAGCATGTTGAATAAGCAAGTGGTGTTGAGACGATAGTTGGAGTGATTATGCATTGATGCTTGAAGTCTTGAGTAGAGTATGTGATGTGCTAGTCAAATACTGGTTTTCTTGTCTTGTTGGTTGGATTGAAGTATTTAGTTTCAGGAAAGGGACAAGGATCAAGTAAAGGAAAAGGAAAGGCAGGGGAGGAAAGATCGAAGAAGAGGCATGATAGGCTTCGAATTTGGACAAAGTGACAAGGAAACTGAGGCTACAAGATCGTTTACCCAAAAATTTCAAGATCCAGATGCAAGATTGGGATGAGATCAAAGAGAAGTGAGAAGAAGTTTCAGACAAGATAGCTCGCACTCGATACCAAGATGATGAGGCGATGAGGATAATGAGAGTAGGGGATGACATATTTTGGATGTTCGATCAAGTAGGGATCCAGAGATTCATGGAGTTGAAGAGGCCGACATTTTTCCATGTTACAGCGGAAGTAGTTTGCTCATTTGAGATGGAGAAGGACCCGCTTGGGTACCCGTATCAGTGTACGTTTCAGCTTGGCGGAGTGAGTAGGAGATGGACGTCTGAGGATTTCAATGAGTTGTTTGAGACATCTTTAGAGATCCCTCGATTGGAAAGTGCTGCATTCAGTGCAAATCGGTTTTGGAGGGAGATCACAGGGGAGATTCGAGACTATAAGATCAGACAGGCTCGTGCTTCCGCAATAAAAAACCCAGTCTTGAGGTACATGGACCGAGTCCTGAGCAACACGTTATTCGCCCGCTCGGAGGGGAGTGTTGTGTCTAGAGGAGAGCTTTACGCCCTATTGTGTATGCTAAACGGGTGCAGTTCAATGTTGGAGCTTATTCATTGCGCAGCTGCATCGATTCAAGACCATTGGATTTCAAAAGGTGAATATTGGAGGGTTACTGACGATCGTGGCTGAGCATTACAACTTGGATTTCACCGGCATTATACCAGTAGAAGGAGAACCTGATTTGATGATGATCATGTGCGTGAAGGGAGGATTTGCCCATTTTAGAGATGGAGATTGGTTCTTCACGAGGGGTCTCAAGCCTTTCGAATTTATGTTTTCCTTCAACATGAGCAACTTGACAACTATTCGGGTAGCAAGGAATAAGTTGATGAATTCTCTCGGACATACCGCCTTATCCGTGGCAGTGAAGTCGGGTGGTGATTGGAGAGCGGTAGCGCAGATGTGTGCTGAGGGGAGGATGGTGGAGTTACAGCAGATTATTGATCAAGGAGAGTTCCGTCCACCTCAGCCACAGCAGCCTGAAGAGGAGGATCAGGTAGATGAGCAGCCGGAGATGGAGATTCCGGAAGAAGAGTAGCATGACGCGCCTCAGCATGCTCCGGTACCACAGCAGCAGCGGGCAGTCCTAGGTACACGGAAGCAGCTTCGCTTGATTCATGAGCAGCTTGTCGCGGTAGTAGCTGCACAGCAGGAGACGAACAAGCAGCTCGCGCTCGCTAACGCCAACTATGCCACGCTGAACGAGAGGTACTCTACCTTGGATGAGCGTGTTGGTAGAATGAGTAGTCGAGTGGATGTGATGGATAGGCACATTACCAGTCTGTGCCGAGCTGTGGAGAATAGGATGGATGAGGATGACAAAGATGATGATGAGGATGATGATGCTCCTAGGGAGTAGTTTCAGGTTTTCTTTTGGCTTCTCTGATTCATCTTATCTCCCATTCTTCTTTTTATTCTTACAGATTGGGGTGTGATTCATGTGTGAGTGGCATGTACTTGATATAGTTGATCTTGTATGATTGTTTTGTATATGGGTTGTTGATTCTGTGCATTCATGTGTTCATGTGTTTATTTTCATTGAAAAGAGCATGTATAATTTGTTAAGTATATGGGATTCATGAGGAATTGATCTTGATTATGTGCTATGAGGAGTATTAGGAATTGATTACCTATGTGAGGATTTGAGCCTCTATCATGTTTGATCATGATAGTTTATTTTTGAGAGAATCATTCGTATGAACGTATTCTAGAACTTGGCTTGGCGTCTTGTGTGAAACTTACAATTGATGAAATATTAGGACATGATCTTAGGCCATTTTTGATTAATTGAGTCACTTAGCCAAATTTTACCTTTCCTAATGATCCTATAAACCTTTGGTAGCCCTGTTTGAGCTTTTAAAAGCTTTTTCTTTGGCAAGCCAAATAAAAGAGCCTTAATTACCTTATTTGAGCTTGGAAAATACCCTATTCATTGGTAGAGAGAGTGAAGTGAATAAGTGTGCAAGAAGAAAAGGAAGATGGAATGAGGTTTAGTAAGAAAAGTACATGGTTAAATCTTGTTAGGGGTAGTGCCTGAAACTGGTACCCCGAATTGCTTATACATAGGGCTTGAAGTTTTAAAAAGCAGCCGAATGATGTTCGAGAAGGGTAGTGCCTACAACTGGTACCCGAGCGATCAAAAGAAGAATGATGTTGATGCAAGGAAGAGAAGGAAAATCGAAAATTGCAAGTGCAAGAGAAGAATTGGAGGAGAATATGAAGCCAAATGAGAAATCAAGAACCTCCAAGGTAACTCTCTACTAGTGTCTTAAGTCACTATGTCCAAATTTTCCTACCTTTCCAAAGAGCCAACATTACAACCTAGAAACAAGTCCTTTGTGATTCTAGTATTAATTTGATGTGAGTTGCTTTTTGAGACCTTTGCCAAGCTTATGGTTACGCGTGAATATGAATTGATATGAGTGTTTATACTAGCCTATAGTGCCTCACGCACGTGAGCGAAAGAGAGTAAAGACTTATCTTGTCAGCTAGATTACTTAGTACTCCGAATGGTGTGTGATTGGATTGATTTTACATGAGTGAAATATATGATGCAAGTAATTCTTATTTGATTCAATGAAGTGGCATGTGTAATATGTGTTGTACTTGATCTTGTTGAATTATACACGACTCCTGTGGTTTAAATTGGTTGCCTCGGGACGAGCAACATGTAAGTTTGGGGGTTTGATGAGTGTGTAAATTCACAAGTTTGGCACCATGTTTTGTGCTAGTTTTGGAGAGTTTTGATGTGGAAATATGTGGAAAACCTATATATATTGTGAATTAGCATGAATCAGGTGTTAGTGGAGCTATTTGAGTGGTTTTCTTAGCAAAAATGGAGTGAAAGTGCCAAGAATCGAAGAGACGGAGTCGAAGCCATGCGAACCGCCCAAGAAATAGGAGGGTTCGACCTGGTTGGAGGAGGGTTCGACCTCTCCAGCAGGTCAAACCAGCAATGCTGAGCTTACAGAAGAAGGTTCGACAACGACTCAAGTGGTTTGACCTGTCCATCAGGTCGAACCATGGTCGAACCAGTTCACAGAAAAGAGGATTTGACCACGACGTTTGAGTTCGACTTGCCAGTTGGTCGAATCGGGAGCGGAAATTGTCCAGTGATGAGGTTCGACCTGGGGTTCGACCAAGTCCTGAGAGGTTCGACCTGTTCAAGAGGTTGAACCAGTGCAGAATTCTTCCAGTAGCGGGGTTCGACTTGGGGTTCGACCTGTGGCCAGTTGTTCGACCTGTTTGACAAGGTCGAACCTACGTGCGAGAACTTATCTTATCCAGATTTTTGAGGCCAAAACGCGTGAGATCACTTAGAAAGCCCATTCCAAGCCCTAGAGACGTGATTACAAGTATAAAAGGAGGCTTATACAGAGAGAAAAGAGAGCTTTTGATCATCAATCATAAGAGAGACAAGAGTAGAGGTGGTGATCCATCCGGAGGGCTATGACAGAAGTTCGCTGAAGGTTCAAGTAAGAATGATCAATCTAACCATGATTGTTCTTAGATCAATCATGGGCTAGAACCGCCTTGGTAGTTCTAGGGTTATTAAAGTTTCATGATGTAATTCGTATTTCGTGTGTAAAACTCCGTACAACACTACCTGTGGTTTGTTTTATATAAGATTGCATATTTAATCCATACTCATGGTCATTTTGTACATCAATGACCGTTGTGTAGAGTCTGAATACATAACATGGTTATTGGTTGAGTGCGTTCACTACTGAGCAGGGTTTATTGTTATAATTCTAAGTGAAGGGATTCCGAAGTCTTATTAGAACCGTCTTATATGAATATTCATTAATTGAATTAAATTCGGGTTGATGAATAGGATGAAGAGTATAACTTTATAGTACCTAAAAAGGAAGATCAAATCGGGTTAGATTCTAGACGTAGAAGATAATTAATTATGATAGTACCTAGAAAGGGGGGTGAAGTATATCTCTTGCTCCGAGATTATTCACACGTGTCAAGCGCATATTTACTTGTGTCAATAGAGTAAACTTGCATGGTCTAGTGATGCGTCCACAAACCACAGGGCAGAGTCGGACACCATCACATGAAAATACGAATTGCTAGTGAAACTGGATGACCCGACGAACTACCTATTATTCTTCTTGATCATAACTCACTTCTCTCTAACTCTTGCTATTTCTTTTTGCTATTTCGATTAGAAGTCATTGTTCCTTAAACCTTTACAATTTCCAAACATAGTCTAAAGTATACTAGAATATAATGAAATTGATCTTTAACCATCCCGTGGGTTCGATATTGTAACTTGGTCATCTTCGCGACTACAATTGATATCCTTATACTTGAGGATTAATTTGTGTGTTGAGAAAACCCCTATCAATCCTGCTGCATCATCATTGGTACTCTCTGCGACATCTCCGTTATTTGCTTTTGCTTGGATTCAAGTAGCTTGTTGATATTTGCCAAGTTAGAGACGATCTCATCTTCTCTACTTGACAGCACCATAGTGTGCTCAACCTGTGCTACCTTTCCAAGTACATAGATACCCCTCACTCCATCAGTTGGCCAATCTCTTGAGTTCATCGAAATATCCTCAAAAAGCCTTTCGGCCTCAATGGGTGTCTTTGTAAGTAATGCTCCATTTTATGAAGCATCCAGTAGAACACGAGAATCATAATCCAACCCGTTGTAGAAAATACTAATGTATTGAGCTTTAGATAACCCATGCTGTGGACACTTGCGAAGCTTGTTCTTAAACATGTCCCTAGCTTCATGAAATTTCTTTCCACTACCGATAGCAAATTGATTGATGTCTTGCTTCATTCTTAACACCTTTGAAGGTGGCATGTATCTCTCTAAGAACTTCACTTTCAATTGCTCCCATGTAGTGCATTCAGTAGCACTAAGAGTGTCGTACCAATCTCTCGCTCCTTCATTAAGCGAGAATTTACATAGCAAGATCATCCTTGCATCTTCATGAGTTCCTGCATCCTTTTGTGTGCTTGCATAACCAAGGAACTTATTAAGATGTTGTTGAGGATCCTCGAAAGTTCCCCCAGAGAAGGAGTTTCTTTCTATCATGCTGATAAGACCGGGGTGAAGATTGATGGGCGTTTTCTTTGTACGAAAATTAATCCCCAAGTCTCAAGGATATCAATTGCAGCTTAAGCAAGCGACTAAGTTAAATATCGAACCCAAAGGACGGCGTATTATCAATTTAATTATTTACTAAATTAATTAAGATAAGTGACAATAAAGATTGAGGATTTTAATCTAATAACTAAAAATATGCTGAAAATTAAATAACAATTAAAATAAAATAAAACTAGAAGCATACGAAAGTGTCTCAAGAATGGAGAATATGTAGCTCTAGGGTAATTCAGTTTTACTTCTTAACTTCCCTCTCAAGTGCAGGCTGACTCTGCCATATGGACTATGGACGCATCACTAAACCATGCAAATCTACTATATAGACACAAGTAAATATGCGTGTAACACATGTGAATAACCTCAGAGCAAGAGACGTAATTTCATCCCCCCTTTCTAGGTACAATCAGCATCAATTATTTTCCACGTCTGGAATCTAACCCGATATGATCTCTCTTTATAGGTACTATAAAATTACCCTCTTTATCCTGCTTATTAACCCGAATTCGATTCAACTAATAAACATTCATATATAACAGTTCTAATGAAGCTTCGGAGTCCCCTCACTTAGTATCATAACATGGAATCCTGTTCAGCGGTGAACTCACTCAATCTACAATCAACATATATATTCAGACTCTATATACCAATAGAAGATGCACAAAACAACCGTGAATATGGATTAAGAAAGCACAATCATATATAAAATCAAACCACAAGTAGTGTTGTACGGAGGACACACAAGAGAGTTTAGTTAATTCATAAAACCTTTAAAACCCTAGATCTACCAAAACGGTTCTAACCCATGATATTGCGAAGAACAATCATGGGGGTTGGATAGATCTTACCCATATGTTTGGAAAATACAAGATAAATTAGGAAATGAATAAAACACTAGATGCGGGAGTCGTCGAGTCCTTCTCCATCTTGAATCCTCCTCTTGATTCTCCTCTTGATTCCACAGATGAATCTTCACAGTGATGGATGGATGGAGGAAAGGATGTGGATGATGGTTGGGGTAATCCCCCTTGTGGGGTGTAGGATGATTGTGTTGCGGTCATATCAATAACGATGTGATCTGCATCCCTTTTTATACTTGTAATCTCTCCTTATGGACCTTGCATGGGCCTTTTCTTGGAAAATATGCAAATACAAGCTACTGGAGGTACATAATTACAGAACAGTGTGCAGTCTCACCGTTTCGCACATAACTTCAACATCCGACCTCCAATTTGAGTGATTCTTGTGTACACGTGATCCTCACTTCCTTGTATTTATATAATTATAAAGAAATCACCGAAAATCCAACATTTGTATGCGTAACAAGTCATGCAAATGGAATAATCGTGCTGAGTAGAAACAGCTTGTGCGATGTCACCATTTTGATCATAACTTTCTCGTTTGGACTCTGATTGAGGTGTTCTTTATGCCAAAATGATCTTCTCTTCTGTGGTTTCAAAAATGTATCACACATCTAGTTTAGAGCTCCACAAGAACACAAAAAAATTACAGAAGTTGGATGTGCGTTTTTAAGCATTCTTGCACAAGTTGCACCTTTTTTCCAACTTTTCACTTTTGATCCTTTTTCCCCTAAAATACAATAAAAACCCTCAAATGCACCTTTTTCTCACATATATCGAATATAAAATATTTGTGCTAATATATGACAAAAATTCCCATCAAAAAGGTGTTAAATTAGACACTAAAACACGTTTATTTTCACGCTCATCATAGATCAAAATTTGCATCGGCTCCACGCGCTCCTAACAGCCCCATGTTGCCCCCTCCGTTATTCTAAAAGACTTCACGGATGACAACATTATCCGAATTTACCCTATCTTGGGCCATGTGACTGCTTCTGCTTTCGATTTATCTCCGATTGCAGCTTCAATCGCTTTCGAGTTCAGCGCTTCAACTTCAACACCTAGATTAAGAGCTTCGGTTGCTTCCACGTTCTTGTTCTTCTTTATCTTTGCCTTCTTCCTTGACGATACTCCAATTTTTGGATCAAAAGGTGCTAGTATTGCTCCCTTCGACCTAGTATCCATACACCTAAGAAAATTTAAGCGTAAGAATTAAAGACAAGTATGGAGTAGTTTTAATTAAAATAACAACAATAAAGCATTATTTTATATAAAATAAATCCAAAAGTATTGTTGTACGGAGTATACATACAGAAGTTCAGTTAACTAGATAAAAACCTTCATAACCCTAGAACTACCAAAGCGGTTCTAGCCCATGACGCTTCGAAGAACGTTCATGGTGTTTGGATAGATCTTACCCATAGCCTTGAAAATTACAAGAAAGATTAAGTTGCAAAGTAAACCCTAGATATGGGCGCCGTCGCTTCTCACTCCGTCTTGAATCTTCACTTGGTTCTCACTTGATTCGCTGCACGAATCTCTCTCTACAACTCCTGCGGATGGAGTTAGGTTTGGATGTGGTGTAGGATGGATGTGGAATCTAACTCTCTTTTTGATGTGATCGGCATTCTTTTTTATACTTGTAAAACTCTTTTTATGGACCTTTACTGGGCTTTTTCTTAGAAAATACGTCAATTCACGCACAGGAGGGTCGGAATTACCAAAAATAGGCGCGTGTGTCCCCACTCGACCAAAACTTGCTAGGTCGAGCGAACTTCGGCATGGTAGAGCAACCTCCCTATTCGTTGAAACTCTATACAGACACTTGCTCGACCAACTTCAACCTCGTTCGACCAAGTAGTGCAAGTCGAGCGACTCCTCCTGAGGTCGAGCGGCATCTCGAAACTCATGTTTTCCAATTCTAAGCACTTCTGATCTATTTTCCTGCATAAATATGCTCAAATAGCCTCAGTAGCATTTGATTCGTGAATTTTCCCTAAACATCTCGATTTGCCTTGATAATAGCCCAAATCGTACTCAATTTCCACACAAATTAGAGCTCATAATATGTGAATTATCACTCTCATTAGCGCTCCAATGCATTTCTTCATCTAAGTTAGAATAAATATGTTTTTATTCTCTTTAAATTCAAAGTGGATGTTCCTATCCGAATCTCGGCAATCACTTGTTCTGATTATACATATTGATTGTCTTGAACTAAAGGAAAACTTTGGGGTAAAATATTTACATTATGTCGAATATCTTCTCAATAATTACATACAAATTTATAGAACAGAGAATGGCGGGATGCTCATGGCGTGTATGTGTCAGATAAACTAAATCCTCATTGAATTTGACTTTTTCATTAGAAGGAGCTCACACATGTTTTGCAGTACCTCCCATGAATACTCCATTTGTATGACAAATTCTTAATGTTAATTGAGAGTTCGGTTCTCCAATTGATTGACCTATAATAATACCTATAACTTCTCCAAATTCAACCAAGTTGCCATGAGTAGGTCTCCGGCCATAATATAATCGACAAATCCAAGATGCACCCAAGTAAAAGGAGTTCAAATAGATATTGATTGTGATTGAAAGGTTATGTATATATTTACAAGTCCAATCCCAATATCTTTGACTAATACACGATCAATTATTGATTGGATAAAAATCCTTTCTAGAAGCATATCATTCCGAGGACTCACATAAATACCACGAGCAATGCTACAATGTATTTGCCTTACAACAATGTGTTGAACCACTTCAACATCTGATGTTCGTACAAAAGTATCCACAACAACTTTACGGGCTCTGTAGCAAAAAATTATATATTCTTTTAAAGTAAGCCCTTTGCATAAATTGATTTGAATGGGTAAATCATTCATTTGTCATTGAGGGTCCAACATTAATCCTCTCATACCTACTAATTGATGTACCTAAGATGCATTTCCTCTATCTCCTAAAAAAGACATTATATGAACTGGATTAAGGGGGCCAGTTATCCTAAAATTTGGATACACTTCTTGTCGCAAATATTCTCTTGTGGCATACCATATTTCAATGAATTGATGTAATTTTTCTATTGTGTGGACATTACCATAATGGTTGTGTTTTTTCTAAAATTAATCAAACTTTGTTGTTCAGCATCTTGAACTAGTCATTTCTTCGAGGATATTGTTAAAAGATCATCAATTTCTAATGAAATGGATGTAGTAATATCTTATTGAAAACCCAAAGTCTTTACTAGATCCAGGATGGGTGATGTATTTATCATTCAAAAGATCTAATCTACTAATAAGTGGTTTCATGGCAGTTCCATCTATCACTTTATTAGGACATACTAGATTGACCCATTCTGCCATAAGTACCACCATATTCTGTTGAGTGTTGAGTACGATTTAACAAATGAGTTTGAGTCAGTGGTTGCAAAACTCCCCCTTCTCAATCTTGATTCGCGTAGAGATTCCAAAACTATGGACATAGTTGAAGTGAAGAAATTTGAATTCCTACTGGTATCGCAGAATTCCTTAGCCTAGTTATGTTCAAAGTAATAATAGTTGAAAAATTCCCAACGGCCGCCAACAGAGGCTTGTATCAGTTGACCACACGGTGAGCTCTTCATCATCTGTTGCAAAAAAAATTTCTTTGTTGTACGTGTCTTAAGCCTTGTATGGTAACAAAATAACAACATGCAAGGCATCAATATAGAGCAGACATCGACCAATTGGGAAAAACTCTGCAGTTGTACCAAACCTTTTACATTGGGAAGTTGACTAAAAACGCTTATAGTCATAGATTACATTGTCGTGAAGCGCCTTTATTAGCCACATAGACAAGAAAATTGAGCTCCCTATCAAACATGTATACCACATCACCCTTTTTGCTGAATTCCATCCCTTCTGTTGATTGAAAAGAGCAAGATCAACTAAGCTTTCTTCCAACATTTTAATCAATTTCTACATTGTGTTATAATGACAATTTTTTTCCCTATTGCCTTTTGAACTGTTCTGTTATTGTTGTGTATGCTTTATGCTCTTACAATGCATCATTCAAGAACTTAATATAATTAATTTTAATATATAATGTGTTTTTTTATTAATTTTTAAATAATATTTTGTCATTATTTAATTATATAATTTTAATGGTAAAAATAAAAAAAATATAAATGAATTTGACAAAGACTTGTGCGAGACTCTCTCAAGGATCTCATTTCGTGAGATGGATCCCCCATTTAGTTGATGGGTGTTAAGAGTGGAAATTAGCGTATTTGACTGTCCAATTTAACACCTTTTTTATAGAAATTCTTGTTATATATTAGCACAATGGTCTTATATTCAATATATATGAGAATAAGGTGTACTTGAGGTGTTTTGTTGTGTTTTAGGTGGAAAAAGGATAAAAAGTGCAAGGTTGGAGAAAAGGTACAATTTGTTCAAGGATGCTGAAAAACGCATGTCCAACTTTTGTAATTTTTTTGTATTGTTGTGGAGATCAAAACTGTTGATGTAATATACGGTTGGAAAGCCACTAAAGAGAGGGTCCTATTGGTATGAAGAACACCCCAATCGGATTCCAAATGAGAGAGTTATGATCAAAGTGGTGACGTCCCGCAAGCTGATCCTGTTCAGAAAGACTGTCCACTTTGCATGACTTGTTACATATTCAAATGTTAGATTTTCTGTAAGTTCTTTATATGGATAGAAAGCCAATGAAGAGAGGATCACGTGAGTGCAAGAATCACTCAAATCAGAGCTCAGATGTGGAAGTTATACGCGAAACGGTGAGACTGTGCAAGTCAATTCGACCAGGGGAGGTCAATTCGACCTGATGTTCTGGTCGAATTGAGGTCGAATCGGACGGCTAAAGAGTCAATTCAATCATGATACCTCAATTTGACCTGATGTGCTAGTTGAATTGATCACCTGAAGCTTCCAGTAGGTCAATTCGACCTCCAATTCGATCTGGAGGGGAGAATTCGACCTGGCTCCTTGGTCGAATTGACGTGCGAAAACTTACCATATCCATATTTTTACACTCTCAATGCATGTGATCACTCAAAAAGCCCATTCCAAGGCCTATAGGAAGAGCTTACAAGTATAAAAGAGGGTGTAGATCACAAAACAGGAGGAGAATACAATAGATTGGAGGAAGAGAGACCGCAACCATACTACACCCCACAAGGGGGGATCACCTCCCAACCATCATCCACATTCTTTCCTCCATCCATCCATCACTTTGAAGATTCATATGTGGAATCAAGAAGAGAACCAAGTGGAGGATTCAAGACGGAGAAGGACGCGACGACGCCCACATCTAGGGTTTATTTCGTTTATTAATTTATCTTGTAATTTTCCAGACATTCGGGTAAGATCTATCCAAGACCCATGATTGTTCTTCTTAACATAATGGGCTAGAGCATTTTTGGTAGAACTAGGGTTGTGAAGGTTTTATCTAGTTAATTGATCTTCCATGTGTACACTCCGTACAACACTACTTGTGGATTTATTTTATATATGATCGTGCTTTCTTAATTCATACTCACAGTCGTTTTGTACATCATTAACTGTTATGTAGAGTCTGAATACATATCTTAGTTATTGATTGAGTGCGTTCACTGCTGAGCAGGATTCCATGTTATAATTCTAAGTGAGGGGACTCCGAAGCTTCATTATAACTATCATACATGAATACTTAATTGAATTGAATTTGGGTTATTAAGTAGGATAAAGAGGATAATTTTATAGTACCTTTAAAGGGAGATCATATCGGGTTAGAGTACTAATTGGCCAGGGAAATAATTGATACTGATAGTACCTAGAAAGGGGGGTGAAATTATATCTCTTGCTCGAGGTTATTCACATGTGTTACACGCGTGTTTACTTGTGTCTTTAGAGTAGATATGCCTGGTTTAGTGATGCGTCCATATTCCACAAGGTAGAGTCAGACATCAACACACGGAAGGAAATTAATGAGTGAAACTGGATTACCCTAGAGCTACCTATTCTCTCTCTTGATCCACTTTTATATTCTTCGAGTGATATTTTATATTATTTATTATTTAATTTCCAGCATATTAGTTGTTAGATAATAACCATTCAAACGTAATTGCCTTGTCTTAATTAATTTAGATAATAATTAAATTAATAATACGCAGTCCCTTGGGTTCGATATTCACTTGGTTACCTTTCTAAACTACAATTGATATCCTTCATACTTGGGGATTAATTGTGTGTTGAGAAAATGCGCATCAAGTTCTTGGCGCCGTTGCCTGGGACTGCTATTATTATTAGTTTATTATTTCTAGTTGATTAAGACCTTTCTTTGTGATTGTTTATTTCTATCTAACCTTAAATTTTTCTGAGGTACTTGTGCACTAGGAAAAGAAGAGGAAGAAAAGAAGGAATAACACATAGTGCTAAGCATGGCCGGAGCAAGGCAGAATCCGACTAATGTTGCCATACGTGAAATTTTCATGAACTATGGAATTGGTAACATGGGGTTGATAGGAGCAAGAGGGGAAGATGATGATTTTGAGATACATCCCGCTCTTATTAACATGGTAGAGAAGAATCCCTTTTCTGGAGGTTATTTTGAAGATCTATATCAGCATCTTCGAAAATTTCTTGGTTATACAAACACTCAAAAGGGTACTGGAGCTAATGATAATGCTAGGCGGATCGCCTTATTCAAGTTCTCTTTAATTGATAAGGCGGAAGCTTGGTGTGAGACTCTTGATGCCACAGATTGCACTACATGGGAGCAACTGCAGCAGAAGTTCTTGGAGAGATACATGCCACCCTCAAGGATCTTAAGAATGAGGCAAGAGATCACCCAATTTGTTATGAATCTGGGTGAGAAATTTCATGAGGCGTGGGACAGGTTCAAAGACATGCTCAGGCGGTGCCCACAGCATGGAATGTCTAAGGCTGAATACATAAGTATCTTCTACTATGGATTGGATTGTGAGTCGCGTACTTTTATTGATACATCATCAGGAGGAGCGCTGTTATCTAAGACAACACTTGAAGCAGAAAAGTTGTTGGAAGACATCTCTATGAATTTATGTGACTGGCCTGTAGAGAGAGATAGAGGATCATATGTACTTGCCAAGGTAGCACAGGTTGAACATCAAGCGGTGAAGCCAAATAGGGATGATGAGATCGTCTCTAGTCTAGCTAACATCAACAAGCTACTTGTATCCCAGCAAAGGCAGATTACAGAGTTGACACAAAGGGGGCCTAGTATACAGCAGCAAGAAGTGAAGAGTGTTGAAGATACCTTAAATTGTTACATGGCTGAGAATGATGCAAGGGTTGACCTCATCGAAGCTAGAATGAATGTTGATCATGCAGATTTATCTAAGCAGTTGAAGGACCTAACTTTGATTATGGGGCAGATGACCGTGAATGTGAATCAATTGACACAAACGTTGGTGAATAATGCCATCACGTTAAGGTCTGGAGCACAGTATGAGGGATCGATGATGCTGGAAATGAATTTTGAAGCGTCAGGAGCTCGATTCGATCCTAATTCAACCAGCATGGCTGGTCGAATTCAACAGGGGAGGTCGAATGAGACACCTGGACGTGATTTGGAAGCAGCAGAGCCTCAATTCGACTAGAAACATTTCAATTCTACCAGACCCTCTGGTCGAATTGAGGACGAATCCAGCCCTCCAAAGTACTCTGTTTCATTAGAAGCCCAATTTGACTAGCCCATATTCAATTCGACCAGACCCTCTGGTCGAATCCAGGTCGAATTGGAGGACAACAATCATACAGAAGCTCAATTCGATCAGGACCACTTCAATTCAACCAGACCCTCTGGTCGAATCCTAGTCGAATCCAACAAACAGTTTAAGATTGGACTTCCAGGTGCACAATTCGACCACTACGTGTTGATCGGTGTGAAATTCACCTAGATGTTAAGTGGATTTTTGTGGCTTTAATTTAATAATTGAGCATGATTTTAATGAAAATACTATTAATTGCTTGATTATTTGGAGAAAGATATTTTTATTTATTCTTGTAGAAAAAAGGGTGATTTTGATAAAAATAGATTCTACAAGTGAAGAGGAAGATGTGGGAGAAAACGGAGCTCGATTTGGAGTTGAAACGAGCAAGAACGGGCCAAAGAAAAATTTGTTATAAATCCCATTTTTTGTCTCATGAGCTAAATTATCCCACATTGATTACTTACCACAAATTCCTCTCACTCTACAACTACATGAACCCACTTGTCCTACATTGGAAACTCACTCAAATTTCTCTCATCCTTACTATTATAAATACCCTCTTCCATGAAAGCCACCATGGAACAATTCTTTACCCATTTTAAATTCCATTAAATTGAATCATTTCCAAGATTCAATAGTTGAGAGGGCTTTTAAGTAAGACCTCCATAGTTGAGATCCCTCCCCCTTTCGGGGCGAGGGATCCAAAATTTTAAATGTTTTTCTAGATTAGGATTTTAATTGCTTTCCAAGAAGGTGGGGACACCAAGGAAATGATGAGCTTGGTGGATGTAAAAACTTCATTCGGTGAAATCTAATCCTACTTATTATCTTTTTATTTTCTTTGTTTTGGATGCTTAAGTGATGCTTGAATTATGGATTAATTTGTGATATTGTTTAATTGTGTTTCCGGCTTTGATTAGTTTCATTTATGGATGCTTAATTGCTTAATCTATATGTTTGATTTGTGTGGTTAATTACCTAGTGCATGTGGTTAGAACGAGAGTTCAATTATGTGTTTTAAGAATTAATTGAATCATTTCATCATGTGGGTTATGTGGATTAATGTGGGAATAGTTGGAGATGACCACTCAAGTTTAGAATTACATAAATGGACACTAGAGAGTTTAGATCAAGAGGTCAATTAATCTAGTGAGGGAAACCCAACCTTAGTGAATTCATAGTACCTAGAAAGGGAATATTACCTATGATTTAGTACCTTTTAGGGAACTCGTACGTGTAATTAGTACCTATTGGGAGGTGTTCGCTAAGGTATCGATCATATATGCTATTTTGGGGTCTTTGTAAAGGGCCTACATTCTTTTCATCTCGAGAGAGAGTTTAGGTGGAATTTGTGATCGCTCTTACTATGATAGCTTAAATTGGGAGGCAATTAGATGAGTTACATGATTGATCCATTTGAAGAGCATAATGAAAACTTCCTTTGCTTTGAAAATTCCAAAAATATTGTAATTAGTTTCTTTTCGTGTTTTTATTCTCTCTCTTCTCGGTTGTCCTTAACTAATACCAGACTATAACTTGAAGGCCACGAATCCTAAATTCCTCGTGGTTCGATAAATTTTTTAATTGGTCATCCCGACTATATACAACTAATCAAATGGCGATGTTGCCGGGGAATTTAGTTGTATTTGTGACTTCGGGTTTCGTTGGGTGTTAGGATAGGGATATTTTTTTTATTTGATTTATTTTTTTTATTGTTTTATGCTTGTGTTTGTAGGGACGAAAGCGTGGTGCCATGGTATTGGCCTTGAAGAGCAAAGGAATGGTGCAAATTGAGGTAACGAACATCTTTTCAATTTAAATTCGACTTTGTCTAATTTAAGTTTGGGGGCATATCATTTTTTACTTGACTTTTCTACAGTTTGAATTATAAAATTGCATCAATGAACTCCTATTTGACCATATTGCACCAGCGCACGTTTAAATCCTTACTATTTTCTTTGGTACATATTTTCTCCTTTTTTGTTATTTTTGTTTTTCGTGCTTTTCTTGCTTTCAATAAGGAGAAATCTTTCTTGGCTCTCTTGTACTTCATTGTGAGAAATTTTGAGACAATGATATTTGGTTGGAACTTGTGACGAGATGGATTTTTACTTATGTACTTGTTGAGCTATGATTTATGCTTGTTATGTGTTTTCTTTCACTACTACAAGTCCGTGAGATTTTGAGCCTTTAAAATCGTAATATCAAACGGTTTTCCTTTCTTGTGTGCATCATTCTTTTGTGTGCATTCTAGAACTTGCCATTGTGTCTTTTTGAAGCTACATGTGTGTGAAAATTGTTGGAAATGATTTAAGGCCATCTTTGTGTTGTCAAGTCATTTAGCCAAATTAATCCTACCAAATGAAATTATTTCATAGTTTGCCCGCTTGAGCTTATTATCCTTATTTCTTTGTCAACCTACAAATTTAGCCATTTTTATCCATATTTTATATCCTAATCACCTTTTTTGATTAGTAGAGGTTTAATGGGGATGAAGTGGTTGAATTGAGCTTGCAAGAGAGTTTGGAAAGAGAAAAATGGTGAAAGTGCTAGAAAAGAGGGAAAAAATGGAGGTTGTGTGAAAAAAAATTGAGTGAAGCTTGTATAAATGAAGTATAAGGGAGCTCTACTAGAAAAATGGAAAGAGAACTTTTGGAGAAAAGAGAAAAGAAACTCAATAGTACTAAGAAAAAAAAAGTGTGTTAGTATGTCGGATGGAAGATTACATTTTTCTTAAGGTGAAAAGAGAAAAAGAGAGGATGAGGGTTGAAGTGATCAATCAACTTAATTCTCTACTAATCTTGAGCTTACTTTTCCTAAAAATTTTCCTACCCAAGACCAAAGAGCCTATATTACAACCCCATTAAAGACCTTTTTGATTCAATAATTAACAGATACAAGTGGTAGAGAGTTTAGAACTTTGGCAAGCATATGGTAATAACATGTATTTGAATTGATTTTTGAGAGTATACACTTCTCCCATACACCCCTTGAGTGTGAGAGTGAAAAGCAAAATCTAGAGAGGAGTAGTGGAAATCTCACTTGCTTGCATATTTCCTAAGCTTAACTAGTATACATTTAAATTGATGCCTTATCGCTTGTTTTGATTGAATTGAAATAGCTTTGAAATGACTCAATCTCATTGATATCTTGATTCAATTATAGGTGAATTCCCCTCCTCGTTCTTTCTTTTCTTTCGTTAATCGGGGACGAGCAACACTTTAAGTTTGGGGGTTTGATCGGTGTGAAATTTACCTAGATGTTAAGTGGATTTTTGTGGCTTTAGTTCAATAATTGAGCATGATTTTAATGAAAATACTATTAATTGCTTGATTATTTGGAGAAAGGTATTTTTATTTATTCTTGCAGAAAAATAGGTGATTTTGATAAAAATGGATTCTACAAGTGAAGAGGAAGATGTGGGAGAAAACGGAGCTCGATTTGGAGTTGAAACGAGCAAGAACGGGCCAAAGGAAAATTTGTTATAAATCTCATTTTTTGTCCCATGAGCTAAATTATACCACATTAATTACTTACCACAAATTTCTCTCACTCTACCACTACATGAACCACTTGTCCTACATTGGAAACTCACTCAAATTTCTCTCATACTTACTATTATAAATACCCTCTTCCATTAAAGCCACAATGGAACAATTCTTTACCCATTTTAAATTTCATTAAATTGAATCATTTTCAAGATTCAATAGTTGAGAGGGCTTTTAAGTATGACCTCCATAGTTGAGATCCCTCCCCCTTTCGGGGCGAGGGATCTGAAATTTTAAATGTTTTTCTAGATTAGGATTTTAATTGCTTTCCAAGAAGGTGGGGACACCAAGGAAAGGATGAGCTTGGTGGATGTAAAAACTTCATTTTGTGAAATCTAATCCTACTTATTATCTTTTTATTTTCTTTGTTTTGGATGTTTAAGTGATGCTTGAATTATGGATTAATTTGTGATATTGTTTAATTGTGTTCCCGGCTTTGATTAGTTTTATTTATGGATGCTTAATTGCTTAATCTATATGTTTGATTTATGTGGTTAATTATCTAGTGCATGTGGTTAGAACGATAGTTTAATTATGTGTTTTAGGAATTAATTGAATCATTTCATCATGTGCGTTATGTGGATTAATGTGGGAAGAGTTGGAGACGACCTCTCATGTTTAGAATTACATAAAAGAACACTAGAGAGGTTAGATTGAGAGGTCAATTAATCTAGTGAGGGGAACCCAACCTTAGTGAATTCATAGTACTAAGAAAGGGAATATTACCTATGATTTAGTACCTTTTAGGGAACTCATACGTGTAATTAGTACCTATTGGGAGATGTTCGCTAAGATATCGATCCTATGTGCTATTTTGGGGTCTTTGTAAAGGGCCTACATCCTCTTCATCTAGAGAGAGATTTGTGATCGCTCTTACTATGATAGCTTAAATTGGGAGGCAATTCGATGTGTTACATTATTTATCCATTTGAAGTGCATCATGAAAACTTCCTTTGCTTTGAAAATTCCAAAAATATTATAATTAGTTTCTTTTCGTGTTTTTATTCTCTCTCTTCTCGGTCGTCCTTAACTAATAAGAGCCACAAATCCTAAATTCCCCGTGGTTCGATAAATTCTTTAATTGGTCATCCCGACTATATACGACCAATCAAATTGCGCCGTTGCTATTTAGTTGTATTTGTGACTTCGGGTTTCGTTGGGTGTTATTAGGATAGGGATATTTTTTATTTGATTTATTTTTTTGTTGTTTTATGGTTGTGTTTGTAGGGACGAAAGCGTGGTGCCATGGTATTGGCCTTGAAGAGCAAAGGAGTGGTGCAAATTGAGGTAACGAACATCTTTTCAACTTAAATTCGACTTTGTCTAATTTAAGTTTGGGGGGCATGTCATTTTTTACTTGACTTTTCTACGGTTTGAATTATAAAAATTGCATCAATGAACTCCTATTTGAGCATATTGCACCGGCGCACGTTTAAATCCTTACTCTTTTCTTTGGGGGGCATGTCATTTTTTACTTGACTTTTCTATGGTTTGAATTATAAAAATTGCATCAATGAACTCTTATTTGAGCATATTGCACCGGCACACGTTTAAATCCTTACTCTTTTCTTTGGCACATATTTTCTCCTTTTTTGTTGTTTTTATTTTTCGTGCTTTTCTTGCTTTCAATATGGAGAAATCTTTCCTTGCTCTCTTGTACTTCATTGTGAGAAATTTTGAGATTATGATATTTGGTTGGAACTTGTGACGAGATGAATTTTTACTTATGTACTTGTTGAGCTATGGTTTGTACTTGTTATGTGTTTTCTTTCACTACTACCAGCCCGTGAAATTTTGAGCCTTTAAAATCATAATATCAAATGGTTTTCCTTTCTTATGTGTATCATTCTTTTGTGTGCATTCTAGAACTTGCCATTATGTCTTCTTGAAATAACATGTGTGTGAAGATTGTTGGAAATGATTTAAGACCATCTTTGTGTTGACAAGTCATTTAGCCAAATTAATCCTACCAAATAAAATTATTTTGTAGTTTGCCCCTTTGAGCTTATTATCCTTATTTATTTGGCAACCTACAAATATAGCCATTTCTATCCATATTTTATATTCTAATCACCTTTGTCGAGTAGTAGAGGATTAATGGGGATGAAGTGGTTGAATTGAGCTTACAAGAGAGTTGGAAAGAGAAAAATGGTGAAAGTGCTAGAAAAGAAGGAAAAAATGGAGGTTGTGTGAAAAAAAAAATTGAGTGAAGCTTGTATAAAAGAAGTATAAAGGAACTCTACTAGAAAAATGGAAAGAGAACTTTTGGAGAAAAGAGAAAAGAAACTTAATAGTGCTAAGAAAAAAAAAAGTTTGTTAGTGTGTCGGATGGAAGATTACATTTTGCTTAAGGTGAAAAGAGAAAAAGAGAGGATGAGGGTTGAAGTGATCAATCAACTTAATTCTCTACTAATCTTGAGCTTACTTTTCCTAAAAATTTTCCTACCCAAGACCAAAGAGCCTATATTACAACCCCATTAAAGACCTTTTTGATTCAATAATTAACAAATACAAGTGGTAGAGAGTTTAGACCTTTGGCAAGCATATGGTAATAACATGCATTTGAATTGATTTTTGAGAGTATACACTTCTCCCATACACCCCTTGAGTGTGAGAGTGAAAAGCAAAATCTAGAGAGGAGTAGTGGAAATCTCACTTGCTTGCATATTTCCTAAGCTTAACTAGTATACATTTAAATTGATGCCTTATCGCTTGTTTTGATTGAATTGAAATAGCTTTGAAGTGACTCAATCTCATTGATATCTTGATTCAATTATAGGTGAATTCCCCTCCTCGTTCTTTCTTTTCTTTCGTTAATCGGGGACGAGCAAAACTTTAAGTTTGGGGGTTTGATCGGTGTGAAATTTACCTAGATGTTAAGTGGATTTTTGTGGCTTTAGTTCAATAATTGAGCATGATTTTAATGAAAATACTATTAATTGCTTGATTATTTGGAGAAAGGTATTTTTATTTCTTCTTGCCGAAAAATGGGTGATTTTGATTAAATGGATTCTACAAGTGAAGAGGAATATGTGGGAGAAAGCGAAACTCGATTTGGAGTTGAAACGAGCAAGAACGGGCCAGAGGAAAATTTGTTATAAATCCCATTTTTTGTCCCATGAGCTAAATTATCCCACATTGATTACTTACAACAAATTCCTCTCACTCTACCACTACATGAACTCACTTGTCCCACATTGAAAACTCACTCAAATTTCTCTCATCCTTACTACTATAAATACCCTCTTCCATGAATGCCACCATGGAACAATTCTTTACCCATTTTAAATTCCATTAAATTGAATCATTTCCAAGATTCAATAGTTGAGAGGGCTTTTAAGTAGGACCTTCATAGTTGAGATCCCTCCCCCTTTCGGGGGGAGGGATCCGAAATTTTAAATATTTTTCTAGATTAGGATTTTAATTGCTTTCCAAGAAAATAGGGACACCAAGGAAAGGATGAGCTTGGTGGATGTAAAAACTTCATTTGGTGAAATCTAATCCTACTTATTATCCTTTTATTTTCTTTGTTTTGGATGTTTAAGTGATGCTTGAATTATGGATTAATTTGTGATATTGTTTATTTGTGTTCCTGGCTTTGATTAGTTTCATTTATGGATGCTTAATTGCTTAATCTATATATTTGATTTGTGTGATTAATTATCTAGTGCACGTGGTTAGAACGAGAGTTCAATTATGTGTTTTAGGAATTAATTGAATCATTTCATCATATGGGTTATGTGGATTAGTGTGCGAAGTGTTGGAGACGACCTCTCATGTTTAGAATTACATAAATGGACACTAGAGAGTTTAGATCGAGAGGTCAATTAATCTAGTAAGGGGAACCCAACCTTAGTTAATTCATAGTACCTAGAAAGGGAATATTACCTATGATTTAGTACCTTTTAGGGAACTCGTACGTGTAATTAGTACCTATTGGGAGGTGTTCGCTAAGGTATCAATCATATGTGCTATTTTGGGGTCTTTGTAAAGGGCCTACATCCTCTTTATCTCGATAGAGAGTTTAGGTGGAATTTGTGATCGCTCTTACTATGATAGCTTAAATTGGGAGGTCATTAGATGTGTTACGTGATTGATCCATTTGAAGTGCATCATGAAAACTTTCTTTGCTTTGAAAATTCCAAAAATATTGTAATTAGTTTCTTTTCGTGTTTTTATTCTCTCTCTTCTCGGTCGTCCTTAACTAATACGAGACTATAACTTGAAGGCCACGAATTCTAAATTCCTCTTGGTTCAATAAATTCTTTAATTGGACATCTCGACTATATACGACCAATCACGTGTCCAATTCGACCAAGAGTCCTGGTAGAATTCAGGTCGCATCGCACCAATCTGCACCATTTTCTGTGCCGAATGCTCCACACGATGTTGATGTTACTCCAATACCATTACATGAGCAGAATATTGAGCTTACAATGGAGAAGAAGTGGAAAAGAGCAAAGAAGTTGAGAGACGAGAAGCTTAGATTGCAGATGGATAATGAAGATGTGGTTTTATCTCTTGATCATGCAATGAAGATGCCCATGGAAACTCAATCATGCAAGAGCATAGATGTGATTTTTAACTTGTTTAATCTTGAATTTTCTAAGACAGATGATTCTGAATTTAAGTGGAAGATTGACAAGGAGGTGTCTAGACAGCCATGGGAGGAAAGAAATTCTGAAGATCGTATTTCTATAACCAAGAAAGGTGAGGTGTTAAGTGTAGACAAGAAGAGGGATAGAAAGTATTTGAAGGTGAGGATGCGACAAGACCGTCCTCCGATCAAGTAGCCTACAAAGGTTACTTCCATCGCGACTCTCCGACGTTAAATATGAGCGCCTGTTGGGGGCTTGTCCCTTCCATTTTATTGCTTTATTTCTTTCGTGCGAGTAAGAAATTTTTATATTTAAGGTGCTTACTAATCGGTAATTATATCTTTTTGCAAACTTAGTTTCAAATTATATTTTTACTAAGTTTGGGGGGTGTGATGTTCTTACCTCATTGAAGCACCAAGAGTATAATCTTTTCTTTGTAATGTTTGCTAGGGGAGTTGATTTTTTGTGGTATGTTGAAACTTTAATCGGCTTTGATGTGTCGATTTTTTTGCAATTTGCCTAGTGTTCAGTGGTGTTTCTAGTGTGTGGAGTCCATTAGATAGTCATTTGAGTCGTTCTTAGAGTTCTCCTATTTTATTATTGATGAATCTTGTGATGATGAGTGTGTTTGAGCTTTGATGATAGAAAGAGTAACTAGATGGCAAGACGAGTTTTACATTGAGGCTTCGACTCGAGGAGTTCGTGCGTACGTTGAAGAAGAAATCAGGTGCCCTCGTTTTCTTTTTCTAATTTTTATGTGTGCTTTTAATTCATGGAGTGATGGATTGAGTTTATAGTGGTGATCCATGTGAGCTTATATGTTTAAATTGTGCCTGAAATTCATATGCTCTTGAAATTGATAAAGGAAGTGTACTTGACTTATATTGTGGTATGAAGTTCTATATGTACTTGTGGGATATTGCTTACCATGAAAAGTGCTCTGTTACTTGTTAAAAACCCATATGAGATTTTGATCCTCGTTGATCATGTATATAATCAAATGATATTTCTTTTCTGGTGAGTATCATTCTTGTGTGTGTATTCTAGAACTTGCCTCTTGTCTTACTTGAAACTACATGTGTGTTAGATGATGGGAGATGATTTTAGGCCATCCTTGAAATTATGAGTCACTTTGTCAAATAATTTCCTACCAAACAATTATATATCCGTAGTTAGCCCTTTTGAGCCTAAAAGCCTTATTTCTTTGGCAACCAACGAAGATAGCCACTTTGATATCCTATATGAGCCTTAAATTCCTATATTTAGTGGAGAATTAAATGCTGTCAAAGTATGTGAAGTTGATTTTGATGGAGTTTGGAAGGAATAAAATATTTAGAGCTGTACAATGTGATTATGAGCTTAAAATAAGTTGATGAGGGGTAGTGCCTGAAATTGGTACCCCGAGATGTTAGAGGTAGTGCCTGAAACTGGTACATCGAGAAAAAAGAAAGGAAATAAAAAGTATGTTGAGCTTGAAGGAAATGAGAGAAAAAAAAATTAGAAGAGCATGAAGCTGGATAGCCTTGAAGTGTAAAAATCTGCAGTACAAAAGATCTCCAGTTTTAATTCTCTACTAATTTAGTTACTTTATCCATATGTTTCTTACCTTTACCAAAGAGTCATCATTACATCCTAATGAAAGTCCTATTCGATCCCATTGTCGAATCATACTTTAGTGGTGGAGAGATTGAGACTTTTGGCAAGCTTATGGTTACTATGCACTTGAATTGACTTTGAGCATAAACACCTAACCCATAAGTGTACATCTTTTACACTTGAGTGCGAGTGATATATACTTCTCGTGAGAACAATGGGCGCATATGTTAAAATAATTATATTATTAAATTTCATTTTTAGAACGCGTCCAACTATCGCCACAGTGGTCTTGGAGCTCTTTTTTCTCAGTTGAGGTCACGAGTTCAATGATTTTACTCTTTATTTTAGTTTAAATAGTATTTTTTAATTATTTAAAAATTAATTTAAATTTAATTATTATTTTTTCTACAGTTTTAGTTATTAATTTAAATTTTTTATTTTTATTATCAACCAACCAATTATGGCATATACTTGTGTGACACCATCTCACATAAGGACTTACGTGACATGGACAAGAAGTAATAACTTTTATAATAAATTGTGATGCTTGATGAGTGATATTTTCACCTAGATTTTAGTGTCTTTTAATATGTGTTTTCGTATTATTTTATCCGTATTTTATGTTCTATTTGGTTTTGTTTTATGTTTTATGTTCACTTTTTATTGGATGCTAGATATGATAAGGAAGATGTAGGAAAAAACGGATCTCAATTTGGAGTTGAAACGAGGGAGAACGAGCCAAAACAGTGAAGGAAACAGGGCAGCAGCAACACGACTGGCCGTGTCGGGAGCACGAGTCGTGTCGCAGCACACGACTCGTGTTGCTAACACGGGCCTGTCCAGAATGGCCGTGCGAGAGCATCAGTTCACACAACACAGCCACCTTATGGCCGTGTTGCCGAGCACGACTCGTGCTGTGTAAATTCCTGCTAAAAATCAGAATCCTTCTAGAAGCTTCCCAAGGGGTATAAATACCCAATAATTCAACATTTGATCAGTTTTGGGCGAGGGTTTCACTCCTACACACACCTCACACACCATTTCCTCTATTCTTCACCTTCACCTTCATCCATTCTTCATCCTTTTGGATCTACCTTGATCCAACCATCACATCCTCCATCCAAGTAGTAGAGAAGCAAGGAAGAGAGGTGAATTGCAAGGGGAAGAAGAAGATCACCATTGGAGACATCCAAGGGAGTTTTCATCCAAACTTTGTATTGAAACCTATTGTTTATCATGTTTTGTAAGGAATTTAATGTCTATGTTAATTTTCTTATGGATATGAGAGGCTAATCTCCTTTGTGAGATTAGCAATATGAATTGTGTTGGATAATTTTTGGTATTTTGCAATTGAATGATTATGTTGATTGGGTTAATTGATTTTCTATCATTGATGCTTTAGATCTTGAGGTTTATGATGATTTGTGTGTTTAATTGTTTTAAGCATGTGATTAGATTGAGAAGTCAATTGCATATTTAGGATAATTAAGTGAATTATTTCATCAAACACTTCATGTGCATTATAGATTGTGAAGAGATTGAGAAGTCCTTCATAGTTTAGAACCCTTTGATAGAACATATCATTTATTAGATTGAGAAGTCAATAGATTATGTGAAGGGACTCTCATTTCAAGCTTAGTACCTAGTTGGAATTGTTTGAGTGAGAAACCAATCCAATGAATGTCATTCCATATCCCATTCATTCCGAGAGGGAGTTTAGGTGATCTTAGTGTTGGCCCTTAGCCTTTTTCCCATGACACATATGAATTCATTGCATGATACCTAGATTTTCCATGCTTTAAGTATTGTTAATCTCATCTCTATCTACTTGGCTCATTCATCCATCTCCCATTCATCTATCCATTTATTTTATTGTCATTTCTTGATTTTCTCCCCTTCTCGTTCATCTCTATAATACTATGACAAACACGAGATCGCTTAGACCCTAGTACCTTCCTCCCTGTGGTTCGATAATTTCTTTAATTGGTCATGCCCACTATATTATGGCTAATCAAATGGCGCCGTTGCCGGGGAGGCAACGGTTGCTAGTGGTTTAACGAAGGAGTGTTTCGATTGGTATTAATAGAGATATTTTTATTACTTTTTATTATTTGTTTTGAAAAATTTTTGATCTCACTTTTTCGTTTTGATAGGTACGTGAAACTACCTTGAGAGAAGAGGAATGGGGATCAAAGCCAAAAATAACAAGTTGGAAGAAGAATTGTAGTAAGCCTTGAGAAGAGCATTCAAATGGATGGTTGGAACAAATTCACAAATGCCTTTGATGATCAAAGTTATAGGGTTCCACCTCCACAATCAAGAGGCTACATGAATGAGAGCAACTATGGGTACAACTTCCAAATGAATCAAGATAGCTCTCAATACTACAATCAAGGAAGAAATGGAGAATGGCAACAAGCTTACAATGCAAATACATTCCATCCGTATCAAGCATACACTTATTCTCCACCAAATCCCAACACCAACACTTCTCCTCCGTTTCAAAACTACGCCTTACTTGAATTATATAGAAGAAGTGCTCAAGGAAGTGATGAAGGTCAAGATTCTCAATCAAGTGTTCTTCAAAATGAATCCTCCGAGATAATTACCCAAGTTACTTTGGAAGTGACAAGACAAATAAGGATGATGAATCAAGGTGCTTATGGTCAAGTCTTGTCTAATTCAAGTTTGGGGGGGTGCTCAAAATGTGCAAGGTGTGTCGATTCCTAGTCCTATGGAGCAAGAAGAGTGGAGGATGCCTACGCATCAAGTAGGAGATGTTTCTTTCATGGGAGTGGATGATTTCCAAAGAAATTTTCAACATAACTATGAAGGAAGTTTTCATGGGAATTATCTACCAAATCAAGAATGGAATTGTGACAACCAAGAGGGAGGAGACTTTCAACAAGTCGAAGAAGAAAAATCATCTTTAGAAGTATTAATTGAGAAGTTGATTGAAACAAGGAGAAAGAGTGATGAAGTTAATGAAAGAAAATTCAAGGCTATTGAGGAAAATAATGAAAGAAGATTCAAGGCTATTGAAGAAAATAATGATCAAAGATTCAAAGCCTTGGAGCATCAAGTAAGCCAAATTGTAAGTGCTTTGAACAATTTTCAACAAGTTGAAGAATTAGAAGAGGAGAGCAAAGTCGAAGAAGAGTTGGAGAAAGAAGAGAATCTGGGGGATGAAGAATCAAATGAGGTGATTGAAGAGCCTATTGAGGCAAATGATGTTGATGAAGAGAAACAAAGTCAAGAAGCAAATGATAATGACTTGAAGAGTAAAATGAGCATTTCTAAACCTTTAAACTCTTTAAGTTGCTTTGAACTTGATAACACACACCTCACACACCATTTCCTCTATTCTTCACCTTCACCTTCATCCATTCTTCATCCTTTTGGATCTACCTTGATCCAACCATCACATCCTCCATCCAAGTAGTAGAGAAGCAAGGAAGAGAGGTGAATTGCAAGGGGAAGAAGAAGATCACCATTGGAGACATCCAAGGGAGTTTTCATCCAAACTTTGTATTGAAACCTATTGTTTATCATGTTTTGTAAGGAATTTAATGTCTATGTTAATTTTCTTATGGATATGAGAGGCTAATCTCCTTTGTGAGATTAGCAATATGAATTGTGTTGGATAATTTTTGGTATTTTGCAATTGAATGATTATGTTGATTGGGTTAATTGATTTTCTATCATTGATGCTTTAGATCTTGAGGTTTATGATGATTTGTGTGTTTAATTGTTTTAAGCATGTGATTAGATTGAGAAGTCAATTGCATATTTAGGATAATTAAGTGAATTATTTCATCAAACACTTCATGTGCATTATAGATTGTGAAGAGATTGAGAAGTCCTTCATAGTTTAGAACCCTTTGATAGAACATATCATTTATTAGATTGAGAAGTCAATAGATTATGTGAAGGGACTCTCATTTCAAGCTTAGTACCTAGTTGGAATTGTTTGAGTGAGAAACCAATCCAATGAATGTCATTCCATATCCCATTCATTCCGAGAGGGAGTTTAGGTGATCTTAGTGTTGGCCCTTAGCCTTTTTCCCATGACACATATGAATTCATTGCATGATACCTAGATTTTCCATGCTTTAAGTATTGTTAATCTCATCTCTATCTACTTGGCTCATTCATCCATCTCCCATTCATCTATCCATTTATTTTATTGTCATTTCTTGATTATCTCCCCTTCTCGTTCATCTCTATAATACTATGACAAACACGAGATCGCTTAGACCCTAGTACCTTCCTCCCTGTGGTTCGATAATTTCTTTAATTGGTCATGCCCACTATATTATGGCTAATCAAATGGCGCCGTTGCCGGGGAGGCAACGGTTGCTAGTGGTTTAACGAAGGAGTGTTTCGATTGGTATTAATAGAGATATTTTTATTACTTTTTATTATTTGTTTTGAAAAATTTTTGATCTCACTTTTTCGTTTTGATAGGTACGTGAAACTACCTTGAGAGAAGAGGAATGGGGATCAAAGCCAAAAATAACAAGTTGGAAGAAGAATTGTAGTAAGCCTTGAGAAGAGCATTCAAATGGATGGTTGGAACAAATTCACAAATGCCTTTGATGATCAAAGTTATAGGGTTCCACCTCCACAATCAAGAGGCTACATGAATGAGAGCAACTATGGGTACAACTTCCAAATGAATCAAGATAGCTCTCAATACTACAATCAAGGAAGAAATGGAGAATGGCAACAAGCTTACAATGCAAATACATTCCATCCGTATCAAGCATACACTTATTCTCCACCAAATCCCAACACCAACACTTCTCCTCCGTTTCAAAACTACGCCTTACTTGAATTATATAGAAGAAGTGCTCAAGGAAGTGATGAAGGTCAAGATTCTCAATCAAGTGTTCTTCAAAATGAATCCTCCGAGATAATTACCCAAGTTACTTTGGAAGTGACAAGACAAATAAGGATGATGAATCAAGGTGCTTATGGTCAAGTCTTGTCTAATTCAAGTTTGGGGGGGTGCTCAAAATGTGCAAGGTGTGTCGATTCCTAGTCCTATGGAGCAAGAAGAGTGGAGGATGCCTACGCATCAAGTAGGAGATGTTTCTTTCATGGGAGTGGATGATTTCCAAAGAAATTTTCAACATAACTATGAAGGAAGTTTTCATGGGAATTATCTACCAAATCAAGAATGGAATTGTGACAACCAAGAGGGAGGAGACTTTCAACAAGTCGAAGAAGAAAAATCATCTTTAGAAGTATTAATTGAGAAGTTGATTGAAACAAGGAGAAAGAGTGATGAAGTTAATGAAAGAAAATTCAAGGCTATTGAGGAAAATAATGAAAGAAGATTCAAGGCTATTGAAGAAAATAATGATCAAAGATTCAAAGCCTTGGAGCATCAAGTAAGCCAAATTGTAAGTGCTTTGAACAATTTTCAACAAGTTGAAGAATTAGAAGAGGAGAGCAAAGTCGAAGAAGAGTTGGAGAAAGAAGAGAATCTGGGGGATGAAGAATCAAATGAGGTGATTGAAGAGCCTATTGAGGCAAATGATATTGATGAAGAGAAACAAAGTCAAGAAGCAAATGATAATGACTTGAAGAGTAAAATGAGCATTTCTAAACCTTTAAACTCTTTAAGTTGCTTTGAACTTGATAATATTATTTACATTGATTTTGTTTTACCCATTGATTTTTCTCATATCCTTAGAAACAAAAGAGAACTCGAAAAGATGTTGGAGATCTATTTGTTAAGGAGGAATAAGTGGTGTTCAAGAATGGAGAGGGCAATGGAGTGTAAGCTCAAGAGAGTTGAATTTCTAAAGCCATGCTCGAAGGATGCAACGGAGGTCGTTACTTGCCATAAGTGCCTATTAGAGGAAGAAGCACAACGGTTAAAATTCGATGGCAAGGACGAAAGATATCCGTGGCCATTCCGATGAGTTCTCCATATCCCGTCCGGCTTGAAGACGTTAAACTTAGCACTCGATGGGAGGCAACCCATCATTATCTTTATTGCTTTATTTATTGCTTTCAATAAGGATGGTAGATTTGTTGTTTCTTGCATTTTGGCCTTGTAGGTGGATCGTGCTTGTGAGAAGAATGAGTTTTCAAGATACGAAGAGAGCTTGATTTGAAGTGTGAAAGTAAGTCACACCACTTTTTGCAAACTTACCTCGAAACTCTTGTTTCAATTTAAGTTTGGGGGGATATGGCGTGGTGTGGCATACTTTGTTTTGAAGGCATATACTTTTCGTATTTTTGGGCTAATTTTAAAATTTTTCTCATGAGTTTGGTTTGATTTTGGTATGATTGGTGGTGTTGAAGTGCATGATAGTCCATATTTGTTAAATACAATTGTTGAGCTAACGGTGTTTGTTGAGTGTTTGAGCATGAATGAAAGGTATTGGAAGCACGAATGGAGCTTGGAGCTAACGTTTTCTTTACCAAATGCCTATTGAGGGAGTACTCTACACCTTATCACTTCTAGTTGCTTGATATATTTTGATGTGTATTGATGTGATTAGCATGCTACTTTATGTGTTATGTTTTTGGGAGGTTTACTTTTCAATCAAAGGTTGGGATGATTGTGAGCTTACATTGTTATGGATGATTTGAATGTGTGTTTCATTTTTCAATGATGGTGATTTTTGTTTTTGCATGTTATGTGTTTTTGTTTTGTTTCTTGTTTGTTGAGTCTTTATTTTATGTTTTGTGTGTTTTCTTATTTTTGTCTTGGTATGTTTGGTGGTTTGTTTTGGGATGTTGTGAGTCATTTTTGAACATGAGTGATGACATGTTGTTGTGATAAGTGATGACAAGTTATGATTAAGAATCTCTACACTTTCGAATTGTGACATGTTTTACTTAACTTGTTCAATTTTGAGATGAATGTGGTGTAATAAGTTTCTTAAGGTCCAATGCATAAGCTTGTGAGAATTTGAGCCTCAACCGTGCATACATGTTTTTTTTCTTCATGAGTGGATTGGTTGTGTTTGATAAGCTAGAACTTGCTCAAGGACTATAGGAACGAGCCCGATTAGTGGAGATTAGTGACATGATCTAAGGCCATCCTTGTTATTATAGTCATTACCATATATTTCCCTACCATGAACATCATCCCTAGTCAACCCCTTTGAGCCTTAAAGCCTATTTATTGTGATATAAGCACATTACAAGCCATGATTACCCACTTAAGCCTTACATATATACCATTTGTGTGGGTGATTGAGGAGATGGTAACTAGAAAGGTTTGATAAGGAAGAAAAAGAAAAAAGGAAATGGTAAACAAGCAAGAAAAAAGATGAAAAAGAGCACAAGAAAGAATGGACATGCAACCTCAAAATAAGAAAATGAGCAAAGCAATAACAATATGCTCAAGTACTTAAAAGTTCAAAGAAGGAAGCATGCATTAAAAGAAGCTCAAAATCTAAGGAAAGTTGATGATTAGTGCTTGTGATTACCAAAGTTGAGAAAGGAAGAAAGAAAAGTGGAGAAGTTGAGGAAGTTGATCATCTCTTCGATTACTTACACTTGTTAGTCACTATTATCCATACTTTTCCTACCCTACCAAAGAGCCTATCATTACATCCTTAATAAAAGACCTTTTTGATCACTAATGAAAATTTTGGTGGTTTGTGAATGTAGTCCACGAGCAAGCTTATAGCGAGTCGAGTCAATCGATTGATGAGTGTTGATTTACCTACTTTAAAGAGTGTTGAGTGAAATTTATAACCTATGTGAGGCTTGGACTAAAAGGGACTATATTACACTTTTATTCTCTTTAGATTGAACTTGTTAATTTTTCATGTTATGAGTTTAATGTTGTAGGATGCCTTAGCATAATTTGTAATTCTTGTTGCTAATGATGTGTTGTTACTTATGTTCGTTTAGTCTTTTTCTAGGTGAAAATCACTCTCCTTGGTTTATCATTTTCGTTGTGCGGGGACGCACAACACTTTAAGTTTGGGGGTGTGATGAGTGATATTTTCACCTAGATTTTAGTGTCTTTTAATATGTGTTTTTGTATTATTTTATCCGTATTTTATGTTCTATTTGGTTGTGTTTTATGTTTTTATGGAAATGTGTGTGAATGAGCTTAAACCTATGATTTTTACTTTTTATCGGATGCTAGATATGATAAGGAAGATGTAGGAAAAAGCGGATCTCAATTTGGAGTTGAAACGAGGAAGAACGAGCCAAAACAGTGAAGGAAACAGGGCAGCAGCAACACGACTGGCCGTGTCGGGAGCACGAGTCGTGTCGCAGCACACGACTCGTGTTGCTAACACGGGCCTGTCCAGAATGGCCGTGCGAGAGCATCAGTTCACACAACACGGCCATCTTATGGCCGTGTTGCCGAGCACGACTCGTGCTGTGTAAATTCCTGCTAAAAATCAGAATCCTTCTAGAAGTTTCCCAAGGAGTATAAATACCCAATAATTCAATATTTGATCAGTTTTGGGCGAGGGTTTCACTCCTACACACACCTCACACACCATTTCCTCTATTCTTCACCTTCACCTTCATCCATTCTTCATCCTTTTGGATCTACCTTGATCCAACCATCACATCCTCCATCCAAGTAGTAGAGAAGCAAGGAAGAGAGGTGAATTGCAAGGGGAAGAAGAAGATCACCATTGGAGACATCCAAGGGAGTTTTCATCCAAACTTTGTATTGAAACCTATTGTTTATCATGTTTTGTAAGGAATTTAATGTCTATGTTAATTTTCTTATGGATATGAGAGGCTAATCTCCTTTGTGAGATTAGCAATATGAATTGTGTTGGATAATTTTTGGTATTTTGCAATTGAATGATTATGTTGATTGGGTTAATTGATTTTCTATCATTGATGCTTTAGATCTTGAGGTTTATGATGATTTGTGTGTTTAATTGTTTTAAGCATGTGATTAGATTGAGAAGTCAATTGCATATTTAGGATAATTAAGTGAATCATTTCATCAAACACTTCATGTGCATTATAGATTGTGAAGAGATTTAGAAGTCCTTCATAGTTTAGAACCCTTTGATAGAACATATCATTTATTAGATTGAGAAGTCAATAGATTATGTGAAGGGACCCTCATTTCAAGCTTAGTACCTAGTTGGAATTGTTTGAGTGAGAAACCAATCCAATGAATGTCATTCCATATCCTATTCATTCCGAGAGGGAGTTTAGGTGATCTTAGTGTTGGCCCTTAGCCTTTTTCCCATGACACATATGAATTCATTGCATGATACCTAGATTTTCCATGCTTTAAGTATTGTTAATCTCATCTCTATCTACTTGGCTCATTCATCCATCTCCCATTCATCTATCCATTTATTTTATTGTCATTTCTTGATTATCTCCCCTTCTCGTTCATCTCTATAATACTATGACAAACACGAGATCGCTTAGACCCTAGTACCTTCCTCCCTGTGGTTCGATAATTTCTTTAATTGGTCATGCCCACTATATTATGGCTAATCAATGCTCAATTCATAAAAAGTGATAATGCTATTTCATGAACAATCTATATCTATATCTATATCTATCTATCTATATATACATAAAAACACCATAGGCCTATAAATGGATAGTTCCCGCCAAAATCAGTTTTCATAAATAGAAAGTATGATAAAAATAAATATAAAATAAAAAATAATTGACACAGGTCACTTCATTAGATATAAGTTCTATTCATGTGTGAGGAAAGAGAGTGAATGTACAGGAGAAAGGAGTGTAAATGCATTGAAAATTTAATGCTGGAAAAATAAATATCTATGAACCAATGAAAAATTTTCTCTAACACTTTTAATTAATCAAAATTTTAAATGTCTATAAGTTTTTTACTTCAAATTTATTTAAATTAAATAATATATTAAACTAATTATCATTTTAAGATCTTTAATTTAATATCCATATTGCATATATTTAAAATAAAAAATATTTAATTAAAATATCTTATATTTAGAGTTTGGATGATTTATTTAAATTATTTACATCTACAATAAAGTAATAATAATTTAAAAATAACAAAAGACTTGTAAGCTTACGGTAATAGAAATATTAAAAAATCTTTTTACTGTATAATAAATGCCGTTCACTGCCCGAGAAATGAGCATGTGAATTTCTGTTTGGCTGCGTGTTTAATTATACAGTCTATATTGTGACTGTGTCAAAGAAAGCTTCTCGAAAGAGAATCTATACTTCTCACAATTGTATATAACTTGTGGTACTTTAGAAGGAGATAAAATACTGTGGATACAAAATAAAGAGGCGGTGGCTTGACAGCTGTTGGTGGTCCAGTTCGCGGAGGGAGGCGTGGAAACACCGGCGGCCGCGGTGCTACTGATGCAACGACAAAGGCGGTGGCTGTGCAGCTGTTGGTGGTCAAGTTCGCAGCGGGAGGCATGGCGACGTGTGTGGCCGCGGCGCTGCTGATGCAACGATGGTGCGACGGGGAGTTCAAAGGGTTAGATCCCAGTGAGCTCTTCTTTAGTTGGGTCGGGTATCATAATTTAGTAGATTTTTTTTAATGAAGAATATGTCAATAAAAATCATGATAAGATGGAATTCTCAAGTGGATGTGTTCGGAGGGGCTAATGTTTGATTTAGTTTGATAAAATGATCGATATTAAGACATTATCTAATGATGGGCTGCTTATTTACATCGTATTAGAACAAATGCAGAAAGAATGTGTGGCTTCACTAGGGGGTTGTTTTGTCTGTTGCAGGTGTATATATTTTTTACTGAAGAAGGAACATGGAAAAAACTCATGATGAGGAATATAGTTTGAAAACCTTGGTAAGAGATAAAGTTGAGAGAGAAGAGTTGAATATAGTTTGAAAACCTTGGTAAGAGATAAAGTTGAGAGAGAAGAGTTAGAGTCATCAAGATTGCAAAATTATTGACCAACCAAATGTGACGAGGTTCAGTAGCAACTAATCTATATATATATATATATATATGCCATTTTGTACAAAATAAAAATGCCAGATTTTGTACAAAATATACAAAAATGCTTACTTTTGAATGTATTGACCAAAATATCCTCAAAATTTGTTTTGATATGTTTGACTGACATTCCAATCAGCTTTAACCGAGTTGACCAATGTGTAGAGACCAAGTTCTGACATGGAATTTAACAATCCAGGAATAGAACAATAAATTAATGACCTGAGTTGAATAATGTGTAGAGACCAAGTGCAACTAATGGGCATTTATTTATAATCTAATGTAGAGGCCGAGTGCTAACAGTGACCAAGTTATAATCTAATGTATTAAATATACCATTTATAATACACTCGGTCTTTGTCCATAATTATACAAAAAAAGAAAGTTCGAGTAATGTTTATAGAAAAAGGAAAGCCTGAGTAATTTATTTTAAAATAATGAAAGTACGAGTACTGATTGTTGTTATAAAAGAAAAATGAAATGCCGAGTGATGATGATTAAAATAAAAAATGAAAGCTTGATTAATTGTTTTACAAAATGGTAAGTCCGAATTAATTTTTAATTTGTCAGGATGTAATTAATTTTTTTAAGGTAATTAGCATTAATTTAATTACCATAAATAATACTCCCTCCGTCTCGTTTCAATATTTACATTTGCTTTTTGCACGTTGATTAAGAAGTATAATATTTTAATAAATAGTGGGTGGAAAAATATAATATTTAATGTAAATTGGGTAGGTGTATTAGTGTTGGATGATATATTAATTGTTTTAGGTGGGTCCCATATTCCAAAAAGAAAAACATAAATATTGAAATAGAACACGCAAAATAGAAACGGGACGAAGGGAGTATTGAGCATCAATGATATGTAACTGTAATTAATATTCTTAATTAATTTAGTTGATAACATTAAGATCGAGTATAATTAATATTTCTTTAATTAATTTTGTTGATAACATTAAGACCGAGTGATATATATATATATATATATATATATATATATATATATATATATATATATATATATATATGATCGAGTGATAGCTTAACTTTTTTAAGATAATTAGCATTAATTTAATTACTATAAATAATTATAGAGCAATAATCCAGTTATAAATAATTGTTTTTACAAAATGGTAAGTACGAATTAATTTTAATTTGTCAAAATATAATTAATTTTTTAAGGTAATTATCATTAATTTAATTACCATAATCAATTTTAGAGCAATAATGTCAATTATACGTAATATAACTACAATTAATATTTTTTTTAATTAATTTAGGTATTACCATTAAGAACGGGTGATATATATATATATATATATATATATATATATATATATATATATATATATATATATATATATATATATATATATATATGACCGAGTGATACTTTAACTTCTTTTAAAGTAATTAGCATTAATTTAATTATTATAAATAATTATAGAGCAATAATGTCAATTATACGTAACGTAACTATAATTAATATATCTTTAATTAAGTTTTTACTGTTTACTTTAATTAAGTTTTTACCAAGTGATATATATTCTATATAATAGATTTGTAAACTTTTAAAAGTTTAAATTTAATATTTTAAATGTGCATTTATAATACACTCAGTCTTATTTAAAATCTAATGTATTAAATATGCATTTATAATACACTCGATTTTTACCCATAATTATGCCAAAATAATAGGCATTATAGTACACACTCGATTTTTCCCATAATTATGCAAAATTAATAGATTTGTAAACTTATAATGAAAATTTAAAATCAAATTCATTAAATATGTATTATAAATTATAATACACTCGGTGTATTATACACTGAAAATTTGAATTTAATTTCGCATTTTAATTTCATTTCTCAATGCCACATTATTTATAAAAATAAACTAGAATCTCATTTCAATCAATTCCATTTTTTTTTAATTCTATTTTTTGAAAAAAATTATGTGTCCAATTGTATCATGGAATTAGTTCAACACTTGCAAAGTTGAGCCACTACTAATATACTAGTGAGCCACCACCTCAATTCTTGAGGTGTTAACCCGGTGTACTGGACGATGTGTTTGTGCTGGGCGTTTTATTTTTTTCTCTGGTGAAACTTAAGCAAGATACTTGAAGTTCCTCTCAAGTTCTCACACACTCAATCTTTTATCACTCTTTGAATCACTCACGGATTGATCTATAACCGAAAACATAATGAAATGAAGAATGAACTCGAAGATGTATAGTGGTTCGATTCACTAATGAATCTACATCCACTTTCTCAAGAAAGATTTTCACTATATGATGATAACAACATACAACTTAAGGTAGATGATGAAGAACTTACGCACATAAACCCTAATGTGCTTTCCAATCTTGTAAACCGATGTGTTGCTGCTTAATGGATTCAACCGGCTGTTCACAATGCTTATATGATCACCAGCAATCCAACTGAGGCAGCTGCAATTTTGGAATCTCACGTGGAAGCTTCTAGATAGCTCAACAACTAACCAACTAACCACCTAACTAACTTGATTCCCTTCCTATCCATGGTTGAGATTGATTCTCAATCCAATGGTTCTTATACTTCATGCAGCTGCCTTTTGTTGATCCTTATCAACACTTCATCAACCAATCACCATCCTCCACCTGTCTTGATTGTTTATGATCACACACACACACAATGCATGCATGCATGTCTATAATACAACATTTTCAATTCAATTATTGGGGTTTTCTTGAGAGAATTGAGCAGGTAGCCTATGCGTTACTGTACGACATAATTGTGTACAATTTATTTTTTCAAATCTTGAAGTGTTGACCCTAACATATTGCATGACCTAATTGTGTGCAATTTATTTTGTGTTAACCCTGACATATTTTATAATGCAATTGTACGTGGTTTAATTTTATACTGTTAATTCTTAAATTGTATATGTAAGACATGAAAGATACCTCTATTTTACATTATATGTATATTTACACATACATGACAGTAGTTATCCTCGAATTTTATTAATGAGAATATAATGCCTTTACTAATGGGGCTGTGACACCTTTTTACATAAAATCTAAATGTTATAAACTTAAAACCCAATTGTCAAACATCAAATGGTGGATCTATTCTCTTTAAAGAGGTGAATGTAGATAAGAATACTGCCATCCATTGGACTTTTTCATGACGATTCATCTCAGAATTCACTTTGATCATATAAAAATATATAATCCCATTCAAAAATAAGCAGACATGCAAAGAGAGGCTGATGTGATAATGAATGGTGACAAAAAAATGGGAGAATTGCTTATTGAATTTCTAGTGTCCAGCAAGCAATAATTACCTTGCAAAATCAGTCACATATAAGACCCAGTCTACCAAGAAAGGTGAAAGTCTTGCATTTCTTGCAATTTGGGGATTATATAGTAGGAAAATAAAATCGTAGCTAAGAGCATAGGCATCACATGGGCATAGTCGTCCCAAAAATGATAACCCTGTCAGGTTCTGCATACATTACTATAAATATAACCAAGAAAAACAAGTAAGCGATCTCAAGGTGGCTAGGTATTCCTTCATATCTGTGTTTGGACTCTGGAACCACAAAAGTTCAAAAATGCTTAAAATCATATTTAATCTGAACAATGTCATTATTCGATTTAATATGTCAATCAAGAGATATAATAAACAACAAGGATAAAGGTGGGAGCAATGTACACATCAAGAGAGATAATAAACAACAAGGATAAAGGTGGGAGCAATGCACACAACAAAAATAAGTAAAAATAAAAATAAAAAAGACAAGCAAATATCTACATTGGTGAAACTTTAAATTCAATATGGAAATAAGCAAGTGGAGTAGGATAAGTCTGTGCACGAGTCACAACTCAAAAGGAGTTGTACTGAATTTTATAAATTACAGGTATGGAATAAGCATGTCGTCATCTCTTAGTGATTTTTAAGAACACAAGTAACATAATTTGATCATCAGTACCATGGCATTGACATGTCAACCTAGAGGTATGCTTTATTACCTGAGAGATTCTGCAGATATTATGTTATTATATATAAAACAACTCTTAAATATGAGAGATTGTTTAAGCTATAAAAAATATGTTGGTTTTGTTTTGTGAAATGCAACTTATTATTTAATCATTACATTACAGCACAAAACGCAACTTACTACACATAATTCAAATAGCCACACTTTCCAACAATGAACTCAATTGAAGGCACATAGAAAAGCACAGAATGATCATAGAAGCATATATGAAGGAATTTCAAGCAAGCTAACAGATGCATGCATCTTGCATTTCAACCCACTTAACATTTCAAGCCACATAATGGATCATAGACATTACAGAGAGTAATAACATAACAGTGACAGAGGTATGCACTTCAACAAATATTTCACTCTTAGAACAATATCATCACAGTGTGTGTGTGTGTGCGTGTCTCAAATATTAGCATGTGATGACATTACATAAGACGTAAGTATCCAAACATAACTAATCAATGATAACACAACATATCAGACTCCACTTTCAATTGATTCATCATTTTAGGAACCACACACATTAACATCAAAACTATACATGCCACAGAAAAAAAAGAGTTTTATACCTTCTGTATTCGGGTAGTAATAGAGATTTAGGACATTTAATTAAAAGAATTTGAAGCAGTAACTCTCGATCTTCCTGGAAATTAATCTCGTGCTTTAAATCTGACCAAAATCAATCCTTCATCGGACGCCTAAATAGTGATTTAGGTTTTTTTCACCGAATCCTCAATGGGTAACAATGGTTCTTCATCACTGTCAGGAACCACGCAACCTTTGTAAGGATTTTCAAAATAAAAAATCATAGACCCTTCTGGATCTGAGAAGAAAGCTTCGCAAGGCTAGATAGGTACCATAGCCATACTTCATGAAGATAAATCAACTTTGGAACCATAGTTCCTTCTAGATCGGAGTTAGAATAGACATAAGTAAGTGGAGAATTGGGGGGAAGAGGAAAAACACCAGATCTCGGTGAAGTTGGGATGGAGAAGCTCGATTTTATCGGCGAATCGAATATGCTGATAAATTCAGACCAATAATCGGTCTCCACCGGTAGGTTATTAGACATGCATCGTATTTGCGAGTGAGAGAGTGAGGATTTTTTAATGGCAAGTCAGAGATCGAGAGAGAGAAAGACTATTAGGGTTCATATTGAGTGAGAGGAGAGAGACAGTTCATGATGGGTGAGAGGAGGGAGAAAGTCTGATTGTATAGATACATGGTGGCTAGGTGAACACGACAGACCACTCCTTTTTTTTAATTCTTTTTATTTTTGTAAAGTTGTTTATAGCATAAATTGTTGTTCATACTCCAATTAAGTAATGGCAGTGGATGTAATTTTTAATATGATGTGAGGGTATAGTTTAAATGTATGGGCCCATATTGGCTAAAAAAAGGAAACGTAAATGTTTATGTGGGACGCCCAATATAGTAATACGTAAACGTTTCTGCAGGGTGGAAGAAGTATGCATATATGTTAATCAATCATACTCCACATTTTATCTAATTCTGATCATTTTCAAAAACTTGTTTTTCATAATCACTAAAAAACTCTCCAATATGAACCCACAAAATTCAGTTGGTCCTTCACATATTTCACCTTCCTCATCAGAATCCTCTTAATGATGATGAGTTTGAAGCTCTTTTTTATACTATCAACACTCAACATCAAATACAAGTTCAAGCACTTGAAAACAACAACCATTGGATGCACGGCGAATAAGTGTTTTTATAATAGGATCGTGATCGAACCGGTAACCCTAAAAGTTCGAGGTTCAACCAAAAAAACAAAAATTACATATTTGTGATAATATTTTATTATTTTATACTTCCTCCATCTGCCGGATAGGTGGACATTTTGCCATTTTGGGTGTTCGCACCAAAGGTATACATTTATCTTTTTAAACACATGAAACCCACTCACACACATCACTAATCTTTAGTATACTAAAGGAGGATCCAAATTTGATTAGGTGTCAACATGAGAGTAAATTAAGGATACATGAAATTTTATTAGATTTTTGAATTTTTTTTGTTTTTTTTAATTAAGAATTTCGGTTTCGGTGCCATCTTTAGTATTTCAATATATTTTGGGGTCTTATTTGCAAATTTTGTAAATATAAGGAAAGAAATCTTAAATCAAATCACAATTTCCTCCCAATCATCTCTCTCTCCACCTAATCTACTATCTCTCTCTCCGCCCTAATCACTTCATTATCGGCGTCGGCTTCTTCACCAGCATCCAAGCCGTTCGGCGAGATAACAACCAGAAGAAGGTGTTTCCTATCTTACTCTCTATCAATTGTTTTGAAGTATTCCTATTTTGATATTAATATGGATCTGCCCGCTCACTCCGCCCTAATCTCTACATTGCAGGCGCTCGTAGAAAGATAAGGCTCCTCCACCAGCATGGTGATGAGAGTGAAAATAAGCATATTTTAGTTTTCAATTTAACACCTTTTTTATGAGAATTTTTGTCATATATTAGCACAAGTATCTTATATTTGATATATATGAGAAAAATGTGCATTTGAGGTGTTTTATTGTGTTTTAGGTGGAAAAAGGATCAAAAGTGCAAAGTTGGAGAAAAGTGCAACTTGTGCAAGAATGCTGAAAAACGCACGTCCAACTTGTGTTTTTTTTTTGTGTTCGTGTGAAGCTCAAAAATGAAAGTGTGATACATAGTTGAAAAGCCACAGAAGAGTAGGGTCATTTCGGTGAAGAAACACCTCAATCGGAGTCCAAACGAGAAAGTATGATCGAAATGGTGACGCCGCGCAAGCTGTTTCTACTCAGCACTACTGTTCCACTTTACATAACTTGTTACATCTTCAAATATTAGACTTTTTGTGAGATCTTTACTTGGATACAAATCCCAGGAAAAGAGGATCGCGTGAGCGCAAGAATCACTAAAATCGGAGTTTGGACGAGGAAGTTATGCTCAAAATCGTGAAGTCACGCAGCTGCCTGCGAGAATTTTCGTGAATTTCCGAGAATTACTTATTTCTTAGAGCACAATTAATCTCCTTATCACATAATCCTCCATGATTCACCCATATCATTTGTTTCCTTATTTAGTTCCCTTCTCACACCTATATGTATTTTTCATCATTATTCATGTGAGAAGTCGACAATCATCCTACACACCCCACAAGGGGGATTACCCCCATACCATAACATCAATCCTTTCCTCCATCCATCCATCACTGTGAAGATTCGTCTGTGTAATCAAGAAAGAGAACCAAGAGGATTTGAAGAGACGGAAGAAAGAAAGAAGGAGATCGCTACACCAAGTGTTTTCTTAATTCTTTTCTTTTATTTTCTAATTTCAAGACATCTGGGTAAGATCTATCCAACACCCATGATTGTTCTTTACAACATCATGGGCTAGAACCATTTTCGTAGATCTAGGATTTTGAAGATTTTTATGAATTAATTGAACATTCATGTGTATACTCCGTACAACACTACTTGTGGAATTATTTTATATATAATTATACGTTTTTAATTTATTTTCATGGTCGTTTTGTGCATCTTCAACTATTTTATAGAGTCTGGATATATATCTTGGTTGTTGATTAAACGCGTTCACTGCTAAACAGGATTCCATGTTATGATTCTAAGTGAGGGGACTCCGAAACTTCATTAGAACTATCATATATAAATATTTGTTAATTGAATTGAATTCGAGTTAATAAGCAGGATAAAGAGATTAATTTTATAGTACCTATATAGGGAGATTATATCGGGTTAGAGTACCAATCCTAGAGAGAAATAATTGATACTGATAGTACCTAGAAAGGGGGTGAAATTATATCTCTTGCTCCAAGGTTATTCACATGTGTTACACGCATATTTACTTGTGGCTATAGAGTAGATTTGCATGGTTTAGTGATGCGTCCATATTCCACAAAGCAGAGTCAGACATTGATACTCGAAAGAAAAATTAATGAGTGAAACTGGATTACCCTAGGGCTACATATTCTCCATTCTTGAGTCACATTTGTATTCTTCTAGTGTTTATTTTATTTAATTTGCTATTTTAATTAATTATTTAGTAGTTTAATAATTAAATCATCAATGTTATTTTCACATGTCTTAATTAATTTAGTAAATAAATAAATTGATAATACGCCATTCTTTGGGTTTGATATTTAACTTAGTCGCTTGCTTAAGCTACAACTGATATCCTTAATACTTGGAGATTAATTTTGCATGCAAGGAAAACGCGAATCACATGGCAGCATTCAAGCCAGCAAAATTTGGTGTTGGTGAGTAGAAGAAGAAGGTGTCTGCCTCCTATCCTCCCTCTCTCTCGGTCTTTTTGCCTGATAAAATATCTGATTTGATCTTAAAATAGTGTTGAGAAGAGAAGATGACGCTAGAATTTTTTGGTTTTGGGGTGCACAGGAGACCCACCTATAGCTAATTTCTTATCCCAGGCTGTGTCTTCTCATTCACAATTCGTGCCATCAGGTAATTTTATTCTTAAATCCCCAATTGAACTTTCTCTCTCTACTTTTCATTGTTTTCTGTATTCCTCTTCTTCATTTTATTCGTATTCATTATCTATGTACAACTTTGTACGATGATACCTTTTTAATTTTACATTCATTCTTAGATTTTTTTTAAATATAATTTTGTGGAAATTGGGAGGGATTTTTGTTGCAGTTCAAGTGAGTATATTCTTTTTCCATAGGAGGAATCCCCTAAATTTGGAAAGCAAAAAATCAACAATCTTATTTACTCATATGAGTGATTCAGGAAAAAGAGATTAGCTGTTTGCATGTGTTTTTTAGGAATAATAATGGAGGTCCAACTCTTTAGTTAAACATTTTAATTTTTAATAATTTAATTAATTGAGTTGCAATACCGTATAGTTTTTCAAAAATCAGCCTTATAGTTTTTTACCTTAAATATAAGAATTACAATAGTTAACTTACCATTACAACAATTTTTAAAAGATTATTTTAGATGAGATATTGTATGTACTTGATTGAGCATTGCTATTTATGCGCTCTTAAATCTTATGTGTGAATGTGGTGAGCAGTCACTGTTTGCCTACTTCAAAATATTACTTTATTTTTTGTATATTACTTTATTTTTTTAAAATATGCAAGAAGTATTATAATATCCAACTTCTATCAATTTGTCATTGTATTTTTCTGTGCCTGCTCACTCTTTTGATTTGAATTAGGAAATTGAAAAAAAATTGTTGTGCGGACATTTATTATGAGGGATATAATAAAAGATCATAGCATTTTTTTTAAAATATGCAAGAAGTATTATGATATCCAACTTCTGTTAATTTGTCTTTGTATTTTTCTGTGCCTGCTTGCTCTTTCGATTTGAAATAGGAAATGGAAAAAAAAATTGTTGGCGGACATTTATTATGAGGGATGTAATAAAAGATCATAGCATTTATCAGAGAGCAGGAAAAAAACTAAAAAGGAGTAAAATAAGAAAGGGAAGACAATAAATTGAATACATTATATAATGAGTGTAATAGATTTTGTAATAGATATCAAAAAAGTAGTAAGAAAGGGGAGACAATAAATTGAATACAATATATATTAAATGTAATCAATTTTGTAATAGATATTGATTATATATTCCCTCTTTCGCTTTTTACATCCCTCATTGTATAAATTGAATAAAATAGATATAAAAAAAGGAGTAAGAAAGGGAAGACAATAAATTGAATACAATATATAATGAATATAATCAATTTTGTAATAGATATTGATTATATATTCCATCTTTCGGTTTTTACATCTCTCATTGTATAAATTGAATATAGTATATAATGAGTGTAATCAATTTTGTAATATATAACAAAAAAGAGTAAGAAAAGGAAGACAACAAATTGAATATAATGAGTGTAATCAATTTTGTAATAGATATTGATTATATAGTCCCTTTTTTAGTTTTTATATCTCTCATTGTATATAATGTTGTATATATTTATAATTTTATTAGTAAATCTATGAATCCATGATTAGTGGAGTAATATATTTACTTTCTAATTATGTCAAGAAATATATTGCTACAATCATAGTTTTAATTGTAAAATGAGAGTAGCTCGCAATCTAAAGTATTTATATTTTTTTCAATTTTTTTAAAGTGTTGGCTCATATAAAATTGCTTTTAATATTTTCTTCTTTAATTACACAAATTTTACCTTTTAAAGGGAGTCAATGAAGCTTGGTTGTTAAAAATAAAAGGTGAATAACAAAGGAAGGAAAATGGGATGTCCTTGGCAAGGATGAAAGATAAAATTGTAAATTCGTCTCTGACATTGTAAAAATTATATAATTATAATTGATATTGTGAAAGATTACATGATAAAGAGAAAAAATAAATATTCTAAAAATTGATAGTTAAAATAATAGAGATAAGTAGCATGAAAAAATGGATGATTGTAAGCAAAAATTTAAATAATGAAATATGTATATTATAAGAAATTATTAAAAAAATAAAAAAAAGAAAAGAAACACTTTTGGCTCATCATCAATTATTTTCATGAAATTATTTCTTTCAGATGAATGAGAACACGGGCTTTAAAGTGTCTTATAGACTAAAGGTCTCCATAAATATATTTTTAGATAATAATTATTAGTCATAATAATGCAGGTGAAATTTTTGCAATATATAGCGTCTTTAATTATATATATATATATATATTATTTTAAAATTCAAAATTAATAATGTAATTGAGATATAGAATGAATACATGATAGAAAATGAATACATGTTCTAAAAATTGAAATTAAAAGAAATAGAGATTAGATGAGCAAAAAAAGGAATAATTATAAACAAAAACATTTAAATAACATAGAAAATGGATAAAATATGATATATGAAATGATTAGTGTGAAAATCTGCATGTTTTATAGTCCGATTTAACACCATTTATGAGATTTATATCCGTATTTGAGCATCTTGTGGTAGAATTATATAAATTTGTGTTTCAGATGCACGTGAGGTGTTATTTCATGTGTTTAGGTGGAAAACGAGGTAAAAAGAGCAAAAATAGAAGTCAGAAACGAAGTCAGGAGCGAAGTCGGAAGAAGAGAAGCCGACACGACTCATGCCGGCTAGGAGGGCTAGATCGAGTCGCATGACACGCTAGGTCGTGCCATAAGCACATTCGAGAGGTGCCTTACGTGCCGAGAACTGCCGAGCATGAGCGCCGGGTGCTGTCGAGACGCAAGCATCGTGACGCTGAGATCTGCCGAGGAATCTAGCATGACAGGCGCCCGCATAACTCGTGCCAGATGTGGCACTACTCGTGCCAATTTCCAGTGTGGCCCAATTTCGTATTTTCGTCATTTTTTGGCCCGTTCGTGTTTTTAACGTGAAAAAGCCCACTTTTGAGTCACAATTCATGAAAGATTAGTTTTCAACTATAAAAGGAGTCCTTGGGGTGCTCAAAACCCTAACTCTTCACATCTTTTCATAATTCACCTTCCCATCCACCCATCCCGGAGAGTTCATCAGTATTGCTTACTTGAGAAGGAGAACGAGGAGGTTCAGAATCACGAAGGAGAGAGCGGAGAATCGCATCATATTTAGGGTTATTCTTATTCTTTCTTTCTTAATTTTGGATAATATATTTTCATACCTAACCATGTGTGTTGCCTGTAGCACCATGGGCTAGTACTCCTTGGATAGCGCTAGGTTTGAAGGTTATATTAATTTGAATTGATGATCTAGATTTAAGATTGGATACCTGCAGTATACTTATTCCTTTATTAATGCTTTGATTTGAGACTTATATTTTTGTCTTATATGAATTGTCCTTATTCATGCATATGTCAATGCCTTTTGCATGCTTATACTTATTGCTTGCGTTATATAAGAATTATATTTGCCAACCTGTTATGGGTAAATGGGATCTAAACATATAACATTTATTTATTAGAATAATTAATATAGGACACTTAATATATCTATTAATTACCATTTTAGAGTATTTGGTTTCTTATATTATTAGGTGGGAATTTGGGATTAATTCGTACCTATAAAGGAAAGTCTAGTGCTCTAGCCTTTAATGAAATTTTGCATGAAGTACCTAGAAAGGGAGTATGAATTATTCTTCTGCATCTGAGGGGTTAAACCAGATTTATGTATTAAGTTTACTTTAGAAAAGGGATTTAACATAATTAAGTGATTGCTTTCATAAGAATTGCAGGGATTTTAACTGATTGTCTAGTGATTTGATTTGACCAATTTAACTGGATTTCCTAGTGCTGTCTATCTTCTCTCTTGAATACTTTCCATATTTAATTATTTGCTATTTTATTATTTTTAATAATTATTTTTCTGCATAGTTAATTTAGGTAATTCTCTTTAAAAACTAGATTTGTCTTAAATTACAATAGTCATAATTAGATTAAATAGTAGATCTATAATTATCTCTTGGGTACGATATTATTTTACTTGGTTACACGTGGAACTACAATTGAGCCCTACACTTGAGGACACATGCAAAATAGTGAACAAGCAAATGACGCCGGCTGCCGGGGATAGTTTTTAGATTTATTTATTTAATTTTTTTGCGATATATTTTATTCTAGGACGTTAAATTTATTTGCTTTTTTTTTAGTTACATCCAAACTATTTTGATTAGATGCATGAGAACAAGTGTATGATAACTAGGTAAAGTGGACTCCCAATTGAACCACTCAACCTAGAACTAGAAGCACTTGTCAGATTAAACAGAAGAAAAAGAAAGAATCCAGCCACACCTATTCTTAGCTCGGAGTCGGATACTTATTATTCATCAGAAGAGGAGGAAGTTGAAGAGACTGAGATGGTAGAGATGGCTGAAGATGAACAAAGGGCTCCGCCTCCCATGCGGGACCAGTATAAGCTGAAGCATATCACGAATGCTAGATTGAATGGACCCGCAATCACTCCGGATGGTACAAGCACAGCAGTTCAGTGGTAATCCTTTGGAGAGTCCTAGTGAGCATCTGTAATTATTTGATGAGTATGCAAGGACGCAAAAGCATAGGAATATCCCGAATGATGCTATCAGAATGAGGCTTTTCCCATTCTCACTAACGGGAAAAGCCAAAGAGTGGTACAACAACCTTCCTGCAGGATGCTGTACTACATGGGAGCAGTTGGCAGATAGGTTCTTAAACAAGTACTTCTCTCCTTCTAAGAGCTTTAAGGTGAAGCAAAAGATAACACAATTCAAACAAGGAGCCTTGGAAAGTTTCTATGAAGTTGGGAAAGGTTCGAGGACCTGCTGCGTTGTGGTCTACAACATGGATTTACAAAAGACACTTAGTTAGGCTTCTTCTATCAAGGCCTGAGGAGTGAATCGATTGTGTTGGTGGACGCAACAACTTGTGGATCCGTTTTCAAAAAGTCAGCAGATGAAGCAGAAGAGATCTTTGAGAAGATGGCAGCTAACATGTATGATTGGCCTATGGAGAAATCAGATGGAGCAGCTTTTGATAAAGTGGCTAAGGTAGAAGTTCAGGTCAACAGCAGTGAGATGTCAGAACTCAAGAGTCAACTCAGTGAGCTGCACAAGAAAATGGATCACATGACACTAGGAAGCAAAGGAGAAAAAGCTAGTAATGAAGGAGATGAAGATCAGATGGAGGATGCAAATTATGTTATGGATCAGAGCTTGCTAGGGGATTATTGAAATAGACAGAATTTCAGGCCTAGTAATCAGCAGTGGGGAAGGAATGATCAAGGAAACAACCGGCAAAATCAGCAAGGGGGTTACCAAGGAAATTCCAACTTCAACAATCAAAGAAGGAATGATAAGCTGTCTTATTCTAACCCGAGTAATGCAGTTGGGCCTCCTCCAGGAATTGATTCAGCACATAAACCAGTTGAAGAAAAAACACCCATGGATGATGAGATGAAACTATGGATGAAGCAGCAAGGGGACCAGATGAACTTGATGGGTAAATTGATGGTGACTAATCAAGAGCAATTTGAAATCAGACAGAAAGAGAATGAAAGAAAACATAAGGAGACTGATATTGCTCTTGGAAAATTACACGCTGCAGTTGGGAAACTAGAGCAACAAGATAAGTTTCCATCTCAAATGGTGACGAATCCAAAAGAACAGGTTATGGCTATCACTTTGAGGAGTGGAACACAGTACAAGGGCCCAAAACTGCCATCAGAATAGGCTAGAGTCAAAAAAGAGGTCAAAAAATTAGACGAGAACGAGCACACAAATGCTGACATGTCGCACGACTCGTGCCAGGCCCAGCACGACTCGTGCAGTCCTAAAATCAGCGGAGTGTGCACATTGTGCCAGCCGACAGAGGCAACACTGGGCTGCACAATCAAGGAGAAATGTCAGCACGACCTAGCAAACTGTCTGCACGACTCGTGTATAGGAGAAAAATCTGCCGATTCTGGTAGGCACGACTCGTGCGTCTATCCGGCAGGACTCTTGCCCTCTTCCGATGAATACGTCAGAAATTTTCCCAACCCTCGCATTGTCGAGCTTGTTCAAAATGATCCCCAGGTACCTGAAACTACAGAAAAGTCGAAAGAACCTAAAGTTAAGTTGAAAAAGTGGCAAAAAGCTAATGCAGAAAGAGCTGAAAAAGAAAAAGGAAAGGAGTTTGAGAAGGATATTTGGGGCATTCCAAATATAAAGCATCCAATCCTGTTTCCACAACAATTCTTTAAGAAAGGATTGGATGAAAAGTTTCAAAAGTTTTTGGAGATATTCAAGAAAATCCATATCAATATTCCTTTTGCAGAAGCCTTGGAGGAGATGCCCCATTATGCAAGGTTCTTGAAGGACATCATGTCTAAGAAGATGAGTCTAACAGGAGCTGAGATAGTTAAGCTTAAGGAAAGCTGCAGTTCAGTGATTCAGAAGAAGCTTCCAGCGAAGCTTAAAGATCCGGGCAGCTTCACCATACCATGTGAGATTGGACGAGGGGAATCAAAGAGAGCCCTATATGATTTGGGGGCTAGCATTAATTTGATGCCTTCTACAGTATTCAAGAAGCTTGGTTTGGGGGACGCAAAACCGACATCAATGGCACTGCAGCTGGCTGATAGATCCATAACATACCTAAGGGAGGTGATTGAGGATGTCTTGGTGAAAGTTGAGAAGTTGATATTTCCAGTGGACTTCCTTGTACTTGACATGGAAGAGGTTGATGAAGACAAAGTTCCTTTAATTCTTGGGAGACCGTTCTTAGTAACTGCATGAGCTTTAATTGATGTTTGGAAAGGGAAAATCAGATTGAGAGTCAATGATGAAGAAGTAGTCTTTTCTTTAGAGAAAGCTATGAGATGGCCTTTGGAGAATGAAGATTGCAAGAGCATTTAAGTAGTGGAGGAGATCGTTGAGGAGTGCTTGCCTTTCATCCTGTCTAAGGATTTACTTGAAACTTGCATAAGCGAATCTCATTCTTTCCTACTACTGAATTAGATGATCTTGATGATATGTCTAATGAAATAGCTCTTGAATTTCTTGAAAGCTTACTTGCATTGAATGAGAACAGGGACTCGAAGACGGAAACAACAAGAGTAGAGGAAGCTAAGTGGAAGAGGCCATATCTGCCACTTGAACCTGAAGGAGCTGTACCTGAGGAGAAGAAGAAGGAACTAAAGCCGCTGCCTGATCATCTCATGTATGCATATTTGGGGGAGAATGGAACTTTTCCGGTAATTGTATCTTCTTCCTTATCTGTAAGTGATCTTGATAGGTTGTTAGTTGTCTTAAGAGAACATAAATCTGCTATTGGTTGGTCTGTTCATGATCTGAAGGGTATTAGTCCATTATTTGCATGCATAAAATAAGATTAGAAGATGAAAGTAAAAGTTGTGTGCAGTATCAAAGGAGATTAAATCCTGCGATGCAAGAGATGGTTAGAAAAGAAGTGTTAAAGTGGTTGAAAGCTGGAATTGTGTATGCGATTAGTGATAGTCCATATATTAGTCCTTTGTATGTAGTTGCTAAGAAAAGGGGGATGCCTGTCATTAAGTCTGATAGTGGGGAGACCCTTGCTACTAGAACCACTACAGGTTAGCGTGTGTGGACTGACTATAGAAAACTAAATGAGAACACACATTAAGACCATTTTCCATCACCTTTCATGGATCAGATGCTTGATAGGTTAGCAGGTTATGAGTTCTATTGCTTTTTGGATGGCTATTCCGGGTATAATCTGATCATGATTGCACCCGAGGATCAGGAAAAGACCGCATTTACATGTCCTTATGTTATTTTTGCTTTTAAGATGCTGCCTTTTGGTCTTTGTAATGCACCTGCGACTTTTCAAAGGTGTATGATGGCTATATTTGAAGGGTTGATAGAAAATATCATGAAAGTTTTTATGGATGATTTTTCTGTCTTTGGATCTTCTTTTGATGTTTGCTTATCTAATCTTGCTGTTGTTTTGAGGAGCTGCCAGGATACTAACCTTGTTTTGAATTGGGAGAAATGTCACTTTATGGTTAAAGATGGCATTGTCTTAGGTCATCATGTATCATCTAAGGGGTTGCAGGTTGATAGAGCTAAGGTGGCGGCAATTGAAAAATTACCTCTACCAATAAATGAGAAGGGAGTGGCGGTCGTTCCTTGGACATGCAGGATTCTACCGCAGATTCATAAAAGATTTTTTTAAATACTCTAAGCCTCTATCTCATTTATTAGAAAAAGATGTCCCTTTCAAATTTGATGATGAATGTTTGAAGTGTTTTCAGGTTTTGAAGGAGGCATTGACGTCTGCCCCTATTCTAATTACTCCGGATTGGACTCAACCCTTCGTACTTATGTGCGATGTGAGTGATGTTGCTTTTGGGTAGCTTTGGGGCAGATGAGGGAGAACAGGCTTCGAGCCATTGATGAGAGTGAAAATAAGCGTCTTTTAGTATCTAATTTAACACCTTTTTGATGAGAATTGTTGTTATATATTAGCACAAGTATCTTATATTTGATATATGTGAGAGAAAGGTGCAGTTGAGGTATTTTATTGTGTTTTAGGTAGAAAAATGATCAAAAGTTCAAAGTTGGAGAAAAAGGTGCAACTTGTGTAGGAATGCTGAAAAATGCACATCCATCTTGTGTAATTTTACTGTATTTGTTTGGAGATTAGAACTGAAAGTGTGATATATGATTGAAAAGCCACAGAAGTGAGGATTGTTTTGGCATAAGGAACACTTCAATCGGAATCCAAATGAGAAAGTTATGATCAAAGTGGTAACATCGCGCAAGCTGTTCCTGTTCAGCACGACTGTTCCACTTTGCATGACTTGTTATATATTCAAATGTTGTAGTTTCTGCGATTTCTCTATGTGGATAGAAAGCCAAGAAAGATAAAATCGCGTGAGCTCAAGAATCACTTAAATCGGAGTTTTGAAGATGAAGTTATGCTCAAAATCATGAAGTCGCGCAATTGCCAGCGAGAATTTTTGAGAATTTCCGAAAATTACCTATTTCTTGGAGCACAATTAATCTCCTTATCACATAATCCTCCATGATTCACCCATATCTTTTATTTCCTTATTTAATTTCTTTCTCACACCTATATATATATATATATATATATATATATATATATATATATATATATATATATATATATATATATATATATATATATATATATATATATATATATATATGTTATATCATTATTCATGTGAGTAGGGAGCCACATCCATCCTACACCACCCCACAAGGGGGATCACCCCCCAACCATTATTCACATCCTTTTATTCATCCATCCATCGCTTTGAAGATTCATCTGTAGAATCAAGAGGAGAACCAAAAAGAGAATTCAAGACGGAGAATGACACGACGATGCCCACATCTAGGGTTTATTTCGTTTCCTAATTTATCTTGTAATTTTTCAGACATCCGGGTAAGATTTATCCAACACTCATGATTGTTCTTCTTAACATCATGGGCTAGAGACTTTTTGGTAAAATTAGGGTTGTGAAGATTTTTACGAATTAATTGAACTCTCATCAATCCCCCAAGTATTAATCACCAAGTATTAAGAATATCAGTTGCAGCTTAAGCAAGCGGCCAAGTGAAATATCGAACCTAAAGAACGGCGTATTATCAATTTAATTATTATCTAAATTAATTAAGATGACAAGCAATAAGAGTTGTTGAATTAATTATCAACTAAAATACTAGAATTAAATAACAAATAAAATAAAATAGCACTAGGGTAATCCAGTTTACTACTTAACTTCCCTCTCAAGTGCAGGCCGACTCTGCCTTGTGGATTATGGATGTATCACTAAACTATGCAAATCTACTCTATAGACATAAGTAAATATGCGTGTAATGCGTGTGAATAACCTCGGAGCAAGAGACGTAATTTTACCCCCTTTCTAGGTACTATCAGTATCAATAATTTTTCACGTCTGGAATCTAACCCGATATGATCTCCCTTTATAGATACTATAAAATTACCTTCTTTATCCTGCTTACTAACACGAATTCAATTCAATTAATAAGCATTCATATATAACAGTTCTAATGAAACTTTGGAGTCCCCTTACTTAGAATCATAACAGGGAATCCTGTTCAGCGGTGAACGCACTCAATCTACAACCAAGATATATATTCAGACTCTATATACCAATTGAAGATGCACAAAACTACCGTAAATATGGATTAAGAAAGCACAATCATATATAAAATAAATCCACAAAAGTTTAATTAATTCGTAAAAACCTTCACAATCCTAGTTCTACAAAAAAGGATCTAGCCCATGATGTTAAGAAGAACAACCATGGGTGTTTGATAGATCTTACCCGGATGTCTGGAAAATTACAAGATAAATTAGGAAATGAAATAAACCCTAGATGTGGGCGTCATCACTTCCTTCTCCATCTTGAATCCTCCTCTTGGTTCTCCTCTTGATTCCACAGACGAATCTTCAAAGCGATGGATGGATGGATCAATGGATGTGGATGAGGTTGTGGGGTGATCCCCCCTTGTGGGGTGGTGTAGGATGGATGTGGCTCCCTACTCACATGAATAATATGTAACATATATATAGGTGTGAGAAGGGAATTAAATAAGGAAATAAAAGATATGGGTGAATCATAGAGAATTATGTGATAAGGAGATTAATTGCGCTCCAAGAAATAGGTAATTTTCGGAAATTTTTGGAAATTCTCGAAAATTCTCGCTGGTAGTTGCGCGACTTCACGATTTTGAGCATAATTTCCTCTTCAAAACTCCGATTTAAGTGATTCTTATGCTCACGTAATTCTATCTTCCTTGGCTTTCTATATAGAGAAATCGCAGAAACACTAACATTTGAATATGTAATAAGTCATGCAAAGTGGAACAGTCGTGCTAAACAGGAACAGCTTGCGCGATGTTACCATTTTGATCATAACTTTCTCATTTGGATTCTGATTGAAGTGTTCCTTATGCCAAAACGATCCTCTCTTCTGTAGCTGTCCAACCATATATCACACTTCTAGTTCTGAACTACAAAAAATACAGAAAAATTACACAAGTTGGACGTGCATTCTTTCAGCATTCCTACACAAGTTGCACCTTTTTCTCCAACTTTGCACTTTTGATCCTTTTTCCACCTAAAACTTAACAAAATACCTCAAATGCACCTTTTTTCTCACATATATCAAATATAAGACACTTGTGCTAATATATGACAACAATTCTCATCAAAAAGGTGTTAAATTGGACACTAAAACACGCTTATTTTCAGCAATCTACTACGCGATCAAGAGATTTGATGCAGCTCAAAAGAACTACACCGTGACGGAAAAGAAATTTTTAGCTGTGGTGTATGCTTTTGATAAGTTTATAGCGTATCTAGTGGGGATGAAAACTGTGGTATATACGGATCATTCTGCGATTCGATATCTGATGGAGAAGAAGGATGCCAAGCCTAGGATTATTAGATGGATCCTACTATTGCAGGAATTTGACATGGAGATAAGAGACAAGAAGGGGAGTAAAAATATGATGGCTGATCACCTCTCTAGGTTGGAGACAAGGGAGCATTGTGAAGATGAGAAAGAGATTATCAAAGAGTTGTTCCCGGATGAGGAGACCCTAGATGTGGAGCTTCACCAGGTATTTGCTTTGGCTATAAAACCGAAGGCTCCTTGGTATGATGATTATGTAAACTTTCTTGCAAGTGGAGCTAAGCCATATAATTTGAGTCGGCATTAGCATTTGAAGTTTTTGAAAGATATGCAGAAATATATTTGGGACGAGCCTTTCATCTACAAGATATGTGCAGACTCTATCATCCAGAGGTGTGTACCGGAAGAGGAATGGGAAAGTGTGCTAAATCATTATCATGCACAACCAATTTGGAAGGCATTTCGGTGCTGAGAAGATAGCTGCAAAGGTTTTACAATCAGGTTTGTTTTGGCCATCCCTTTTCAAATTTTGTGAATCATATGTTGCAAGCTGTGATATGTGTCAAAGAGTTGGAAGCATCTCTAAGAGAGATGAAATGCCTCTGCGGAATAGTTATATAGTGGAGATTTTTGATGTGTGGGGGATAGTCTTTATGGTCCCTTTCCCTCATCCAATGGATATCTCTATATACTTTTGGCTATTGATTATGTGTCTAAGTGCGTAGAAGCAATTCCAACCAAGACGAATGATGCCAGGGTTGTACAAGAGTTTTTGAAGAAGCATATCTTTTCGCAATTTAGAATACCTAGAGTACTAGTTAGCGATGGGGGAACCCATTTTGTTAACAAGCTCATGGAGAAGGTATTGAAGGATTATGGTGTTTGGCATAGGGTGGCAACACCTTATCACCCACAGTCGAATGGGCAAGCTGAGGTCTCCAATTGCTAGATTAAGCAGGTTTTGGAGAAGACAGTGAACGTGAGTAGGAAGGATTGGGATATGAAGCTAGATGATGTATTGTGGGCATTCAGAACTGCTTACAAGACTGTCTTGGAGATGTCTCCGTTCCAAATTGTCTATGGAAAATCATGTCATCTTCTTGTGGAGATTGAACATAAGGCATTTTGGGCGGTGAGGAAGATGAATTTGGATATGCAAGAAGCGGGTGGCCTGAGGATGACTCAGATGAACAAACTTTAAGAGTTTAGAAATAGAGCTTATGAGAACTCACAGATCAGTAAGGAGAAAGTGAAGAAGTGGCATGATTAAAAGATTCGTTTTAAGGAGTTCTGTGAGAAGGATGAAGTCTTGTTGTTCAATACTAGACTTAGACTTTTCCCGGAAAGTTAAAGTCTAAGTGGATGGGGCCATTCGTGGTACATAGAGCTATTGGTGGAGGTAAATATGAGCTGTTGGATAAGGATGGAAATAGTTTCGTGGTCGAATGAAGCATTATAGGTCGCCACGGGAAAAGAAAGTCCTTTTTGTTGATTACCTCAAGTAGTTATGCTTTCCTTCGAGCTCAACGACGTTAAATATGAGCATTCAGTCGTGACTCTTCGATGTTAAACATGAGCACTTGTTGGGGGCTTACCCTTCTGTTTTATTGCTTTAATGTTTTTGTTTGGTGTAGGAAATTTTATTAGGTGCTTCTTCATCTATGGTATTCACTTTTTGCAAACTTAGTTTCTCACTTAGTTTGAACTAAGTTTGGGGGGTGGACGTACATCCCAATGTCTTGAAGCACCGAGGTAAGTTTCTTTCACTTGAGTGTGATGCTTGGAGGTTGATTTTTTTCAGAACTTTCGGAATTTATTTTGAATTTTTGAATTTTTTTGCAATTATCCAAGTGTTTTGTTTTGTCATGTTTAGTTTTCCTAAATTTGGCGTGATTAATTTTTGGTTGAATTTTTTAGTTTTCCTGATGATATTACTGATGAATTAAGTGTATTTGAGCTTAAATTGGATGAAAATTCGAAGAAATAGGTGAGAAAGTTCGAAAAAGTGCCCAGGTGTACGTTGAAGGGTGGCACGACTCGTGCAACATATGGCACGGGTCGTACGGGTGCAGAGTGGCCAGAAGGAGCCAGGCGTGCCGCCCATCACGAGAGCTGGATGTGCCACATGAGTAGCAAAGGAAGGTGGCACGACCCGCCAAGTAATGCCGGCACGAGTCATGCTGTGTCATGCCGAATGCCCAGGTAGGTTTAAAAGGTTGACAGTTTGTGCAGTTTGCTCTATTTTCCCACCCGCGCACGTGCTGCTCGACTTCACATCGAAATTTTTGTCATTTTTCTGTCCAAAAATCACCATCCCACTCCACCATTACACTTCCCACACACTCTAAACATATTCTTACACTTGGATTAAGTATTTGAGGGGGAGAAATTAGGGTTTTGAAGCAAAAATTGGGGAAAGTTTCAAAGTTGCCAAATTTTCGTTCTTTTTCCAATAAGGTATGTTTTCTTCATCCTTTTTCTTTGGTTTTCAAGTATGTGTATATTTGGAGCATGGGTAAGTTGATTCAAGTGGAAATTTTGAATTTAGAAGTACTTTTTCTTTGAGGCATTTTGTCGAACACGTTGTGAGCGTACTGTTTTACTTTAAAATTCGAAATTGTTTACTTGATTGGTGGTTTTGTGTTGGTTAGTTGATACCATTAGGTTCTAAATTGTTGGTATTTGTTAATTGATGATGGTTGAAACTAGTACAAGCATGTTAGGATTTTCTTTTGAATTTTTTTTTAGTAAACATGCTATTTTTAGTTTGAAATTGACATGTTGGGTTTGATTTGCATATTTTCTTGTTCCTAGTAGCTTAAAAACGTGAATTGTTCTTCCATGTGTTGTTCATTGTGTGTTTTAACATGGTTTAACTAGGAATTAAGTATATACATGGCATGTTAGTTTCATGTGGGGTGTGATTTTATATTTCCTACTTAGTTTAAATTTGAGTCAAGGATGCATTGTTTTTGTTTTTGGAATTATTGCTTGCATCTTACTTGTAATTTTTCTAGGTAATAAGATGAGGGACGAATGGACGGAGGAGAAAAAGCAAAAAGAGATAGCTCGAATTAGAAAGAATAAAACTAGTCCTCGACACCTTGGGATTTATTATCCCGAATGAAAGGATCATATAGAGGACTACAGTCACTTGGAGCGTAGGATAGTGCATACGCGCTATCATGATGAGGATACTATGGTCAGACTCGGTATAAAGCGGGATGTGGATACCCTCTTCGAGAGAGTGGGGATACTTGAGTTTATGAATGCTCGGAGGCCTACTATGTATGCATTGACGATAGAGTTCTACCTGTCATATGCTGTATATCGAGAGGCTGATGATAGGTTGCCCAGTGGATGCACTTTCATGTTGAGAGGGAGGAAAGAAACAATGACTAGAAAAGAGCTGAACATGGGATTTGGATCTTCGTATGATGCTACTAATGAGATTTATGCTGCATTTGACAGGGATGCATTCTGGAGCAAGATCTCGGGGAAAGATGAGGCTTTTGTACCTAGAGGTTCTAAGTCCACGTGCATTATCAGCCCGGTTCTCAAGTACATTAAAAGAATCCTCTCAAATACCATCTTTGCTAGGCATGAGGAGGGCCAAGTTAGGTTGGAGGAGCTTTATATCCTCTGGTGCATGTGTGAGGAGAAGCTGTTTGACTTGGGCGCAGTTGTTATAGAGCAGCTCTTCCACTTCAGAGATGGGGAAACTTGATCAATGATGATGGGTGGTATTATCACCCAGATAGCTGAGATCAAAGCAGTGCGAATTGATGGGATGAAGCTCGTGGATGGGAAAAAGCCGAACATAAACGTGCGAGCTTAGAAGAATGCACGTATTTTGCATGAGCAAGTTGGCCAGCTTTTCTACAAGCATGGCAACCTTTTTATACCACTCCCATGTGAGCAGTTGACGACATTAGCTAATGAAGAGAACTTTCTTTGCATGTCTTATTTGCACACCCATGTCTCATATGTCTTTTCTAAAAATGGAGATTGGGAGAAGGTTATCAGGGAGCATAATGAGAGAGCAGCAAATCCCCAAGTTCAAAATGAAGCTGACTATGCATAGGTTGAGGATGAGGATGAGATGATGCTGAATGAGGACGCGCTAGAGCTTTTTGGCACATATGACTCACAGCATCCTGCTAGTGGGTTTTATTAGGGCAGTCCATCCGGAGTAGCACTGGATTTATTTGCACTGGGGACATCTACAGCTCCATCGGGAGCACAGTACAGAGGACCTAGCACTTTTACGGGTCCTGTATCCCCTGACTACCATTCTTATTATGTTCCAAGTGTGCAGGATTCGTAGAGAGAGATGTTTGATATGTTAATGATCAGTTCGACTCCATCAGTCGTTCAAACGACCAGCAATTTTGAGCGTTATTCCGGGAGGTCAGGCATTCTAGAAGGGAGTCACAAAGAGAGTTACAAAGCTTGAGAGATGAAGTTCGAGAGCACCGAGAGAGACATGACCGATGGAGGTTATAGCTTCTATTTTTTTTAAAATAGCCTTGTCTGTCGAGGTTGTAACTTTTTATCTCTTTACCTTGTTTCTATTTTCTATTTAGGCTTGGAGTGGAGTGATAGTTTGATGGGGTTGTTTTGATGTATTTGTCTCTCCCATTTATCATTCTTATCTTGATTTGTATTGCTGGATATTTGTGGGAATATTATGTTGAGGTACTTATGTTTGGATTTCTGGTTGTGTGCTTATTATGATCTTATTCGTTAGATTTCTGCCCGAAATTCATATGCTCTTGAAATTGATGAAGGAATTGCACTTAAGTTACATAGTGGTATGAAGTTCTATGTGTTCTTGTGAGATATTGTTTACCATGAAGAATACTCTGTTACTTAGAAACCCATGTGAGATTTGGAGCCTATAGATCATGTACATAATCACATGATATTTCTTTCTGGTGTATCATTCTAGTGTGTGTATTCTAGAACTTGCCTCTTGTCTCACTTGAGACCGTATGTTATGTTAGATAATGGGAGATGATCTTAGGCCAACTTTGATTTTTATGAGTCACTTTGCCAAATAATTTCCTACCAAATAATTATATATCTATAGTTAGCCTTTTTGAGCTTAAAAGCATTATTTCTTCTGTAACCTACGAAGATAGCCACTTTGGTATCCTATTTGATCCTTAAATTTCTATATTTAGTGGAGAATTAAATGCTGTCAAAGTGTGTGAGTTGATTTTAATGGAGTTTGGAAGGAATAAAATATTTGGAGCTGTACAAGTGATTATGAGCTGAAAAGTATAAGTTGAAAAATAAATTGCTTAGGGGTAGTGCCTAAAACTGGTACCCCGAGATGTTAGAGGTAGTGCCGAAACTGGTACCTCGAGAAAAGAAAAAGAAAAGAAAGGACAAAAAGAATGTTGAGCTTTGAAGGAAAGGAAAGAAAAAGAAAATTAGAAGAGCATGAAGCTGGATAGCCTTGAAGTGTAAGAATCCGCAGTACAAAAGATCTCCAGTTTTAATTCTCTACTAATTGAGTTACTTTATCCATATGTTTCCTACCCTTACCAAAGAGCCAACATTGCATCCTAATAAAAGTCCTTTTTGATCCCATTGTAGAATCATACTTTAAGTGGTGGAGAGTTTGAGACGTTTGACAAGCTTATGGTTACGCATGCACTTGAATTGAATTGAGCGAACACCATACACTATAAGTGTACATCTTTTATACTTGAGTGCGAGCGATATACTTACCGTGAGAATAAGTTGATGGAGCATTTTAATTGGTGGTGATTGTCTTAACTTGTATGCTATGAATGGATTATTGCATGTGATGAGAGTGCATGATCGGAGTTGGTGACGATTGTCTTTTGAATGACCTAGTTGTCATATTCCTTGTTTTCACATAGATTTACACACTAACTTTCTTCTTCTTTGTTCTTTTTCATTGTTCGGGGACGAACAATATCTTAAATTTGGGGGTTTGATTAGTGAAAAAATCTGCATATTTTAGAGTCCGATTTAACACTATTTTGTGGGATTTATATCCGTATTTGAGCATCCTGTGGTAGAATTGTATAAATTTGTGTTTCAGATGCACGTGAGGTGTTATTTCGTGTGTTTAGGTGGATAACAAGGTAAAAAGAGCAAAAATGGAAGTCGGAAACGAAGTCGGGAGCGAAGTCAAAAGAAGAGAAGCCGACACGACTCGTGCTGGCTAGGAGGCTAGATCGTGCAGCACGGCATGCCAAGTCATGCCACAAGCACTGGCGAGATACGCCCACACGACAGCCGAGCGCGCCGCCGAGAGCTGCCGAGCCGGGTGCTGCCGAGATGCACGCATCGTGCTGCCGAGATTTGCCGAGGAATCTCGCATGATAGGTGCCTGTACGACTCATGCCAATTTCCAGCATAGCCCAATTTTATGTTTTCGTTGTTTTTCGGCCCGTTCGTGTTTTTAACATGAAAAAGCCCACTATTGAGTCAGAATTCATGAAGGACCAGTTCTCAACTATAAAAAAAGTCCTTGGGGTGTTCCAAACCCTAATTCTTCACATCTTTTCATAATTCACCATCCCATCCACCCATCCCGAAGAGTTCATCAGTATTGCTTACTTGAGAAGGAGAACGAGGAGGTTCAGAATCACAGAGGAGAGAGCGGAGAATCGCACCATATTTAGGGTTATTCTTATTCTTTCTTTCTTAATTTTGGATAATATGTTTTCATACCTAACCATGTGTGTTGCCTGTAACACCATGAACTAGTACTCCTTGGATAGCGCTAGGTTTGAAGGTTAAATTGATTTGAATTGATGATCTAGATTTAAGGTTGGATACCTGCAGTATACTTATTCCTTTATTAATGCTTTGGTTTGAGACTTATATTTTTGTCTTATATGATATGTCCTTATTCATGCGTATGTCAATGCCTCTTGCATGCTTATGCTTATTGCTTGCGTTATATAAGAATTATATTTGTCAACCTGTTATGGGTAAAAGGGGGATCTAAACATATAACCTTTATTCATTAGAATATTTAACATAGGACACTTAATATATCTATTAATTACCATTCTAGAGGATTTGATTTCTTAGATTATTAGGTGGGAATTGGAGATTAATTCTTAAGTACCTATAAAGGGAAGTTTAGTGATCTAGCCTTTAATGAAATTTTGCATGAAGTACCTAGAAAGGGAGTAGAAATTATTCTTCTGCATCTGAGGGGTTAAACCAGATTTATGTGTTAAGTTTACTTTAGAAAAGGGATTTAACATAGTTATGTGATTGCTTTCATAAGAACTGCAGAGATTCTAACTGATTGTCTAGTGATTTGATTTGACCAATTTAACTGGATTTCCTAGTGCTTTCTATCTTCTCTCTTGAATACTTTCTATATTTAATTATTTGCTATTTTATTATTTTTAGTAATTATTTTTCTGCATAGTTAATTTAGGTAATTCTCTTTAAAAATCAGATTTGTCTTAAATTAGAATAGTCATAATTAGATTAAATAGTAGATCTATAATTATCCCTTGGGTACGATATTATTTTTACTTGGTCACATATGGAACTACAATTGATCCCTACACTTGGGGACACGTGCAAAATAATGAACAAGCAATGAAATTAATAAATAACAAATAAAAAATAAAAACTTTTTCTACCAATCATCATTTACTTTCATGAAAATATTTTTACTGAATAAATGAAGATACGTTGACTTGACTGTGTCATATAATTATAATAAATACAAAAATTTTAAATAGAAGTAATTATTTGTCATTATTATAATATAAATGAAACTTTTGTGATATACCATTAAATATTGAATAAAAAAGACAAGGTTTAATTTATTTCTTCACTCTTGCTTGAGTGTATATAACCAAATATTACATATTAAAATTGTTATATAGTCATTTTTGAATCTCCATGAAAAAATCATAGATTTATCACAACAATGGCACATGTAGAAAATAGACAGATTATTTATTTTTAGATAATTATAACACATTAAATAAATCATATCAACATGAATGATACAATAATTTTCAAATTAAGAGATTATGAATTCATTACATGCATATAAATTTATTTTATAATAACTAATAATTTTTAAAAATTTGCATTTTATTTCTATTATCAAACCACGTAATATTATTAAAGATAAAAGAAAATAAAAAAGGGGGACAAGGATAAAGATATTAAGGGGATGAAAAAGCCAAAAACAGAGCCAAAACAGGCGACTCCTAATAGATAAAAATAGAGCTGATCTAAGACATTATTTTTTCTTTGTAAGTCTGCTCCAATCTTGTGTACATGCAACGTTCCAAATATCTGGAGGTTCTATTTTGTTTAGTTTTGTAGTATCAGAACGTGTGATCGATTTAGAAGATGGAATGTAAGAAATGCCTTTTCTTCTTAATTTTCCTCCTTTTAATTTAATGGCACTACTATCCAAGGAAGGGAATTGCTCATCCTGAGAGTGTATAATTGTCTTGCCTGAATCATCAGAAGTACCTTTCCCTTTGGCCAAAGAAGACATGGAGTCCTCATCATTTTCCTGAATCTGTAGATCCTTACTAACTGGCTCAGCTTCAAGAGCTTCCTTACCTGTTGGTTCAGCTTCCAAAACTTCTTTACCCGTTGGTTCAAGACCCACCTCATTAGAATTTCCAAAACTTTCAAAACTTCCTTATCTTGGATTTGCATTTTATTTCTGTTATCAAACTATGCAATATTATTAAGGGTAAATAAAAATAAAGAAAAGGAAAATAAAAAATAAAGATATTGTGGGGATGGCAAAGCCAAAAAGAGCCAAACAGGCGGCCCAAAAAAGGGAGCTCTTACAAAGAGCCTTAACAGAAATAGAGCTAAACTAAAAATAAGTATTATTTTTCTTTGTAAGTCTGCTCCAATATCTTTTACTTGCAACATCCCAAATATCCGGAGGTTAACTCTATTGCTTTACTGTTTGGGAGCGTGTAACCAGTTTAAAAATCAGAAAATAGGTAACACCTTTTCTTCTTGTTTTTCCTCCTTTTAATTTCAGATTATTATTTTCAAGCGTAGGAAAATAAACTTCACAGTTAGCCACTGTTTTGTTAAAGTCATCAGGCTCCACGGTGTTCACAATAGGCTGTTTTTCAAGTTATCTTGTAGCATTAGCTGGGGCTAGTTCAGTATCCAATGCCTGGTCATGACCAAGTTCTGACGCTAAAGCAGCATCTATGTTTTCCTCAGAAAGAGTATCAAATCTGGTGGAAGTGGGAGGAGAACATTAGTTTCATTATCTTAGGCACCAAATCTATTTGAAGTCTCCATTGCAGGTGCATAAGTAACTAGTGTTTTTATAGCAGCATCAATAATATCCTGGGATGTTGCTAAATCTGTCAAAGTGGCAGGTTGATTGGAAACGGGACCAACAACCTCCACTTTTCCAATCCCAGTATCCTCAGATTCAATATATTGACCCGTGTCCAGGATATGTGCATTAGACTTGTCCAGAATAAGTGTATCAATCTGATCAGCAGTCTGCTGAACCGTATCTACACGAGTCTGACCAGACGAGGCTAGAGAACCAACAATAAGCCGATCATTCTCAGAACCAACAAAACACATCCTAAATATCAAATTTTCATTCTCTGTCAAGGCAGTGGTAATTAGATTATCAGCAACACTCAACTTAGGAGTACGAGTAACCTGATGAGATGCCTCCAAGGCAGACAGCCCAACAGGGTTCTCACTATCATCAACCAAGGAGTCTAAAGCTTCAAAAGAGTTTCTGAAAAGTACCTTCTCAGGTGAAACAGAGTGCATCTACACTGCTCGAGCAGAATTCTGAACATCTGCCCATTGACGTGTTTGATCTGCAGGACCAGAGGGCCGTTTAGCAGCATCAGCCTCTACAGTTGAAACTTTCCTAAAATAAGAGAAAGGAAGAGCATCCTCCTCACTAATATCGCACCTGTTATCGAACTGGACTGCTGGAGAAGTAGCTATAACAGCTGAGGTAGCAAACTGTAAACCAGCCTCACTTACTATGTCCTTATGCGTAGCCGGCAAAGACCTCCGAGCAGGTCTCCACTGTTTCTTAGTTTTGACTTGAAAGCCCTTAGAATCAGGGAGGCCTTGTTCCTTAGATTTTCTCTTCTTCTTACAATCATATACCATATTCCCTAAGATGTGACAAGATATACAGAAAGAAGGGATATTTTCATTCCCAATAGAAATAGTAAAAGAATGGTTAGCAGCAACCAAAGTAATCATTGTAGGAAAGCTGCACTTCTCCATATCAAACTCAACCAAAATTCAAGAAAAATGCCCATCGAACCCATCAAAGCCCGTTCGTCATTACGAACTGGGTTACCAATAGCAAAGGCTATGGAAGTGAGTATTCTTTTCGTCCAAAGTTCGAAAGGCAATTCAAATATTCTAATTCAAACTGAGACAATAGAAGTCAGAACCTTGTAAGGATTAAAGGTAGGGGCCCATTTTTGACCCTGATCTTACCTGATTTCAACTATAATGAAGTGATTGAAGAACCCCTTACTGAGGGGCACTATGTATAGATCCGAGACCCTCCACAAGATTTTCAGAGTTGATGCTAAGTCATCGGAAGATAATGGCTTATTGCCATGATCCAGCAGCAAACAGAGGATAAGGAGTGAAGACCAAGCGCTGACTCTGTCATTGTAGTACGATTCATCTAATGAAATTATGATCTCATCTCCCGAATCGCTAGATGGAAAAGTCACAAAAGTATTAGATGGATCTCAAATGATATCTAAAATTGTGGCCACAGATGACTCAGAGGGAGGGAACAATCTGGCGACTGCAGGCTAGAGAATACGCGATCCCCTGCCAGTAGAAGAACCATGGCTGACCACCTGCGAATATGCTGGCGAGGTTGATTTAGATCCGATTGTTGCTGTCAGTGTCGAATTGGAGATACATCCAGTGGAAAAGGATAAATCCCTATGCGTGTGTGAATGATCTTCAATCTGATTAACAATAGGAAAAGGAACAGGGGAAGGGGGTGTGTGGAAACCACTTGAAGAAGAAGGATGAGCCATGAAAATCCTAGAGAAAAGGGAGAGAAATCCACCCTAGTGAGAGAAACAACATTTTTTTGTCTTAACTTGTGCATTTTATTTCTATCATGCATGCATAAACTGATTCCATAATAGAATTTGATATTTACTCCTTCTGTTGTACAAAATCTTTTATATATTTTTTATTTATTTGTCCCATAAAAAAGTTATAGAATTTGATATTTACTCCCTTTGTTGTACAAAATCTTTTATACGTTTTTTATTTATTTATCCCAAAAAAGTTTAATGATCCCGCGTGTTACGCGGGCTTCGTACTAGTACAATTAGTATATGAGATCTACACACCCCACCAACAACTATTCACTACACGTTAAATAATAATACTCATTAATCCACATGCAAAAAGCAAATGTCCACCTGTCCGGCGGATGGAGGGAGTATATAATTTTATATTTTATATAATTTTATATTAACATACTTAATGTACATGAGAATACATATCTATTAAAAATAATGGATCGAAAGTGAAAAGTTAAATGTGAAGGTAAAATAATTTTTTGATTTTAATTTATGCCAATAGTAATTTGATTCAAATTTCAATTACGGATTTTGGGATTGAAATAAAATTAATTATGAATATTGAAATTGAAATAAAAATGAAAAGAAAATTGATAAGCAAATTTATCAAAATAAATTTTGGGATTTTGGTAAGAAATTTTATTAATTCTAAGTTTAATCAATATTTATCAAAATATATATTTTTTTAATTCTTTGCATACAATTAAGCAAATAAATTTATTTATTTCAAGATTAAACAAATAATGAGTGATTAAATTATATGTAGTAAAATGTTTTTTGTTTAGTGGAATGGCTAAAATCCCATATTGGTTACTTATCATAGAAAATGGGGTATTAAAACTCTAAGTTAGTCTCCTATAAACCGAATTTACGATGTAAATCCAGTTATCCTTCTTAATTTAAATACTAGCAAAACATGGAGTATAATATAATAGAAAGGAAGGACCACATGTTTACACCATGAACACGATTCACATAAGTTTTTGTCTAAAACTCTATATATAAAGACCAATGCTTCCCCTTCTTTTCTTCAATATCCAATATTGGTTACTTATTAGAGAGAAGGGGATATTGGAACTCTATATAAAGATCAATATTTCCCATTCTTTTTCTCCAAGATTCCACATTGGTTATTTATTAGATAGAAGGGGTATTAGATTTTTATACATAAAGATTAATGCTTCCCCTTCTTCACACTTAGTCTTGTTCGGGAGTATTGGCTCTCAAGTTAGTTAATGATCCAGATTTCAAAGTGAAAATGTAAAGAATATGATATGGGGTACTATTTAGCTGATAGCTATTTACCCAAAATGGGCAACTCTTGTGTAAACTATCTATGAAGCCAAGAAGCTTGTAGAAAATATGTGAAACGCACATTTAGAATTTTCCAAAGTAGATTTGCTATAGTGACAAATCCGATACGTTTTTTTAGAAATAATGTTTTGGGGAAAATAACGAGCGCATGCATAATTATTAGAGATTTTAAACGGGCCAGCCCTAGTGGGCTTTGGGTTAATCGGGTCTATTTAAACGGCCTACGAAAGATGAACCTAACCCTAATCCTACCTGGCAATGGGTTAAACGGATTGGGCTCGCGGGCTGTATGATAAAAAATATTAAAAAATTATAAATTTAAATACGTTATAAATAATATAAAATTCAAAATTAACTAATACATTATTTAAAATTTCAGAGAATTAAGATTAATATGAGCAAATTATTGTTAAAACATATAAATTAAAAGAATTTGTGATAATTAAATTTATATTAATATGCTTATATAAGTATTATTTTATTTATTAGAGAAAATGGTGGGTGATGGGCATTTTCTTAACACACAATAATCCTCAAGTATGAAGGATGTGATTGTAGCTTAGATAAGCGACCAAGTTATATTATCGAACCCAAAGGACCATTGGTTATCAACTTATTATTATCTAAATTAAAAGAAACTAATGTTTAGCAATTTAAGTGAGAGTAATGTTTAATCTAATCGACAAAAGAATTAAATAACAAATAAAATAAGGACTGTAGAGAATAAACGAGAGTTAAACAAGTGAGAAGATAGGTAGCTCTTTGGGCCATCCAGTTTCACTAATTAATCTCCCTTCCGTGTATCAATGTCCGACTCTGCCTTGTGGAATATGGACGCATCACTAAATTATGCAAATCTACTCTATAGACACAAGCAGATAAGCGTGTAACACGTGTGAATTACCTCAGAGCAAGAACATAAATATTACACCCCCCTTTCTAGGTACTATCAGTATCAATTATTTCCCGTGCACTAAGTACTCTAATCCAATATGATCTCCCTTTATAGGTACTACATAATTATCCTCTTTATCTTACTTACTAACACGAATTCAGTTCAATTAATAAGTATTCAATAAGATAGTTCTAATGAAGCTTCGGAGTCCCCTCACTTAGAATTATAACATAAAATCCTACTCAGCAGTGAACGCACTCAATCAATAACCAAAATATGTATTCAGACTCTACATAATAGTTAATGATGCACAAAACAACTCTGAGTATGAATCAAAATGCATTGTCTTATATAAAATAAATCCACAAGTAGTGTTGTATGGAGAATACACACGGAAGTTTAATTAACTAGATAAAACCTTTATAAACCCTAGAACTACCAAAGCGGTTCTAGCTCATAACGTTTCGAAGAATGTTCATGGTGTTTGGATAGATCTAACACATAATCTTAAAAATTACAAGAAAGATTAAGTTGTGAAGTAAACCCTAGATGTGTGCGCCGTCGCTTCTCGATCCGTCTTGAATCTTCACTTGGTTCTCACTTGATTTGCTGCACGAATCTCTCTCTACAACTCTTGCGGATGGAGTTAGGGTTTGGATATGGTGTAGGATAGATGTGGAATCTAACTCTCTTTCTGATGTAATTGGCATTCCTTTTTATACTTGTAACTTCTCCTCATGGACCTTTACTGGGCTTTTTCGTGGAAAACACACACATGCATGCCCAGGATGTGAAATCCCAATGTTTCGAAGCTGACGTGTCCCAATTCGACCAGACCAGATCGGACTTGGTCAAACTTGACCCCCTTGGTCGAACCACGGTCAAACGGCGTGTCTGTATTCTGGACTACGTCTCACGTCTGTAGTTCGACTTGACTTATGTAGTTCGACTTGGCTTTAATTAGTCGAACAATATCTCCTTAGTCGAACAACCACTCTGTAAGCTGAATCACTCTCATCAAACTCCCAAACTTACATGTTGCTCGTCCCAAGGCAATGAAATCATGACAAAGTAAGCAAGTATAATCACGAAATTCTTATAACAAGCACAATCCATTCCACCACATGCAATTATATCAATTCAAAACATGCATTCATCCATCATGCCTTTCATCCATACAAAAATATCAATCAATCACAATAATTTTACAAGTGCAAAATCATCTAGCTCACTAGGTAAATGGTTACTCTCGCTCACAAGTGTAAAAGATGTACACTTTAAGGGGTTAATATATATGCTCAAAATCAATTCATATATCTACGTAACCATAATTTTGGCAAGGGTCTCAAAAATCAATTCATAATCATTTCAATACTAGAATCACAAAGGACTTGTTCTTTGGGTTGTAATGTTGGTTCTTTGGTAAAGGTAGGAGAATATAGATAAAGTGACTAACTTCACTAGTAGAGAATTACCTTGGAAAGTTGCTTTTCATCAAACAACATTAATTCTTCTTCTCCTTCTTCATTCTCACAATCTCTTCAATCCTTCTTTTCTCCTACTTCACTTGGAATCAACATATTTCTTCTTCTTCAATCAATAGGGTACCAATTTCAGGCACTACCCTTCTTAGCAATCGGGGTACCGGTTTCAGGCACTACCCCTTCACAAGATTTAACCAAAATTTCTTACTTTCTATCATCACTAGCATCAATTTTCCTTCCATTCTTTCTTCAATTTCATCATTAGCATTTATTCCTCAACTTCTCTACTAGGATATTTAAAGGCTCAAATAAAGGTAATAAAGGCTTTTTATCAAAGGCTTGCCAAAGAAAAAGCTTTTAAAGGCTCAACGGGGCTTCCAATGATATACACATTGTAAGGTAAGGTAAAATTTGGCTAAGTGGTTCAATTAACAAAAATGGCCTAAGATCATGTCCTAGTATCTATCAATCATAAATCTCAAACAAGACTCTAAGCCAAGTTCTAGAATACAAACATATGAACGAAACTCTCAAGAATAAATTATCATGCGTTCATGTAGCATGATTAATAGGCTCAAATTCTCACATGGATAGTAGATTTCCTAAGCACTCTTCAAAGTATGCCATCAAAATCAATCTCTACATAAACTATAAGTAATAATGGTACATGCCTATAATCAATAAAATCAACACGCATCAAAAATAAGTGCACATGCATAAACAAGAAGAATATTCATCACTAACAAATCAACATCATCATCAAATGTATCCATCCTCCAACACCATCAATATCAATCTCAAGTACATACCACTCACACATGAATCTCAAACAAATACTCAACCACCCACACAATACTCCACTTGTCAAATGAAAAAGAGAAGGAAGATGAGAAGAAACAGACAAAGGGAAAACCTGGCGCGCTCTACTTCTCCGGAGCATCATCATCATCATCACTAATCTCCATACGCCATAAATCAAAGTCCCTTTGAAGAACCCAGAGCTTCCTATCAACCTCTCGATAGTTAGCCTGCATCTCTCCCAACCTTTTATCCATAGCATCATATCTGAGATTGAGTGCAGCGTAGTTCGTGTTCGCCAATGCCAGCTGTCGATTCATCTCTTGCTGGTTCGCATTCTGAGTGGCAAAGTGCTTATTCATCAGTCTGAACTGCTCTCAATAAAAATGATCCTGGGACTGCCAAAAATATTGCCGCTGCTGTGGTTGTGGCTCATAGTATCGATACTGCTGTGGCTGTGGTGGCTGCATCGGTGGAAAATCAATCTCTGGGTGCTCATGAGCTGGCTGCTATTGTAGCCCCTCGTCATTGTCCACAAAATCCACTGGATCTCCTACTAAGATCATATTCTCATCGATATAGACACCCTGAATATGCATCTCAGCTAAAAGCCTCCAGTTTCCTTCTCCAATACAAGTGTCAGAGATTACCTTGTGCTCCAGAGTATCCATCAAAATATTGCTGTTAATCTGAATGGTAATAAGATTAACAAGTGACAAGGGGAACTTAAAAGAGATCGAATTCTTTCCATGGATGAACATCCATATATTCTCACTTCTCTGAATCAACCCCATCCTCACACAAGAAGTTAGAATCAAATCAGGGCACTCTAATTGGCTGATACCTAGTCAAGTCAACTTTATAATGCTTGCTATCGGAGCAATCAATCCACCAATGTTGACCTTCTGGAATAAGTGAGTAGTCTGGTCGAATTAGTTTTCGGGCAATCATTTTTCGTGTTTTTCCTCATCCCCTGCAAAACTCAGACTCTAAAACAACATCAAACATCATCAAGCCAAAAACAATAGCTAGAGAACCACTAAATAGACACTAATAATCATGTATGTTACTCCGCTCACACTACAAATTAATAAAACACCACCGAACACAAGGCAAATTGCAAAAAAATTGATACATCAAAATCGGTTAAAGTTTTAATATACCGCAAAAAATCAACTCCCCTATCAAATGTTATAAAGAAAAAATTATACTTTTAGTGCTACGATGAGGTAAGTACATTACATCCTCTCAAACTTAGTAGAAAATATAGTCGAAACTAAGTTTGCAAAGAGATGTAATTATCAATTAGTAAGCACCTTAAATATAAAAATTTGTTACTCACACGAAATAAATTAAGCAATAAAACGGAAGGGTAAGCCCCCTACAGGCGCTCTTGTTTAACGTCGGAGAGTAACGACGGTACCAACTCAATGTAAGGTGTCCTCAAAGACAATGCAAGCATCATTCGACGACTTAAAATGCTTCAATCGATGTCCATTCGCCGCTATGATGTCTCCAACTTTGTTCATGATCTCAAACCTCCCCCCTCCGCAGGCTCTATGGATAATGAATAGTCTCGTCCACTTCGATTTCAATTTACCTATAAAAAGCTTCAAACGAGAGTTAAAAGGTAATATCTCATCTCCTTGCTTAAACTCTTTATAAGTGATCTTCGAGTCGTGCCACTTCTTCATTCTCTCCTTATAGATCACCGAGTTCTTGAAAGCTTCACTTCTAAACTCATCCAATTGATTGATGTGAGTCAACCTTAAATCCTTGACCTCTTTAATGGATAAGTTCAAACTCCTTACGGCCCAAAAAAGACTTATGCTGAATCTCTACGGGTAAGTGGCACAGTTTTCCATTGACGATTTGATAAGGTGACATTCCTAGCATAGTCTTGTATGAAGTACGTAAGACGTCATCGAGCTTCATTGCCCAATCCTATTGGTTCCAACTATCTTCTCAGGGATTTGCTTCACTTGAAGGTTAGAGACTTCAGCTTGCCTATTCGCTTGAGGATGATAGGGTGTAGTAACCCTATGCTTAACATCATATTCCTTGAGAACCCTCTCAATAAGCTTATTGATGAAATGTGAACCTCCATCACTTACTAGAGCTCTAGGAACTCCATAGCGGGCAAATATATGATTCTTCAAGAATGATAACACCGTCTTCTCATCATTCATGCAAGTAGGAATCGCTTTCACCCACTTAGAAACATAATCAACAGCAAGAAGGACGTAGAGAAATCCATTAGATGGGGGAAAAGGTCCCATAAAATTGATACCTCATACATCGAAGATCTCTACTACAATGCTTGGCTGAAGTGATATCACATCTCTTTTGCTTATGTTTCCCATCCTTTGACATCTATTGCATGTCGCCACATAGGATTCACAATCTTTGAACAAAGAAGGCCAATATAAAGCGGATTGTAGTACCTTTGCTGCAGTATTTTTGGCTCTGAAGTGCCTCCCGTTAGATTGTGCATGACAAAAATCAATAACACTCTCTATCTCCATCTCGGGCACACACTTACGGATAGTAGAATCCATACAAATTTTGTAGATGAACGGATCATACCATGTAAAACTCTTAACATCTCTTTTAAATTTAGCTACTTGATACCTATTGCGACCTTTAGTAATTTCACCCACTTCAATGTAGTTGACATAATCCGCATACCATTGATTCATTCCTTGAGCAGCTACTACACAAGCTTTCTCTGATCCTTCAGCAAACACTGCCATAATCTTCTCATCCGGGAACATCTCTTCTATGTATTCAAATGGTTCATCACAATCCTCCCTTATCTCTAATATTGATAGGTGATCCGCCAAAACATTCTCCATTCCTTTCTTGTCTCGGATCTCCATATCAAACTCTTGTAGAAAAAGGATCCATCTAATAATCCTTGGCTTTGCTTCCTTCTTCTCCATCAAGTACCAGATCGCAGAATGATCCGTGTACACTATTGTGTTCATGCCTACCAAATATTGTCGAAACTTGTTGAATGCATACACAACATCAAAAACTCCTTTTCAGTGAAAGTGTAGTTCTTTTGTGCTGCATCAAAAGTCTTTCTCGCATAGTAGATGGCGCAGAACTTCTTTTCTCTCAACTGCCCGAGAACCACTCCAACTTCTAGATTACTTGCATCACACATAAGTATAAACGGTTGAGTCCAATCTGGTGTGATCAAGATAGGTGCAGTGATAAGTGCCTCTTTCAAAACCTGAAAAGATGTTAGACATTCATCATCAAAAATAAAAGGAACATCTTTTTCAATTAAATGAGACAAGGGCTTGGAGTATTTTGAGAAGTCTTTGATAAATCTTCTATAGAATCTAGCGTGTCCAAGGAAGGACTGCACTCCCTTCTCATTAGTAGGTGGTGGAAGCTTCTCAATTTCCACCACCTTTGCTCGATCAACCTGCAATCCCTTAGCCGAAATATGATGCCCAAGAACAATCTCATTTCTCACCAAGAAGTGACACTTCTCCTAATTCAAGAAAAATTTAGTTTCTTAACATCTCTTCAAAACAGTAGATAGGTTAGATAAAAAATATCAAAGGAGGAACTAAAAATAGAAAAATCATCCATAAACACCTCCATGATCTTCTCTATCAAACCATCAAATATGGCCATAATGCAACGCTGAAATATAGCAGGTGCATTACATAGCCTAAAAGGTATCTTCCTAAAAGCAAAGGTTCCATAAGGGTAAGTAAAAGTAGTATTTTCTTGGTCCTCGGGAGCGATCATGATTTGATTATAACCCGAGTACCCGTCCAAGAAATAATAAAACTCATACCCTGCTAGACGATCTAACATTTGATCCATAAAAGGAAGAGGGAAGTGGTCTTTAAGTGTATTTTCATTTAGTTTCCTATAATCCGTACACACACACCATCCCGTAGGAATCCTAGTGGCTAATATCTCTCCATCATCAGCTTTCACAATAGTCATGCCTTTTTCTTAGCTACTACATGCAATATACTCACATTGGGACTATCGCTAATTGGATAAATAATTCATGCATCTAACCACGTTAGGATTTGTTTTCTAATCACTTCTTGAATCGCGGGATTAACCCTCCGTTGATTCGGAATACACCCCATAGCTTCAGCTTGGAACCTTATTTTATGCATACAATATGATGGACTAATACCTTTTAAATCATAAAAAGACCAACTAATAGCAGACATATACTTCCTAAGCACATCTAACAACTCTTCAAGTTGATCATTAGTAAGAAAAGAAGATACAATTACTGGATAAGTTTCATTGTCGCCTAGATAGGCGTACTTTAAGTATTCTGGTAGCGGTTTCAACTCCTCCTTCTTTTCATCCTTCGGTGTGCTTTCTCTATCCAATTGGATGTGTTGCCTAGTCCACTTAACCTCTTCAAGCTTGGTTCTTTTTGATTCATACCTGTCATAACCCAAAGCAAGTAAATTTTCAAGAAATTCAATACATAGCTCATCAGAGAGCTCATCTAGCTCTATGGTGGGAAAAGTAAGAGACTCCGCCAAGCATGTCTCCAAGGGATCATTCGAAAGGATCAAGGACATATCTTACTTTATGATCTCCTCCACCATATCAGTATTGTGACATTGCGTTTCCATTGGCATCGTCATTGCTTTATCTAGGTTGAACAGAACCTCTTCTTTATCCATTCTCAATCTAAGCTCCCCCTTTTGAACATCAATCATAGCTCCAGCTGTGATAAGGAATGGACTCCACAAGATAAGAGGGACATTATCCTTGTCATCTTCCATCTCTAGCACAAGAAAATCCACATGAAAGACAAACTTCTCTACTTTCACAAGTACATCTTCAATCACACCCTTCGAAAAAGTCATGGACCTATCCACCAACTGTAAAGCCACTGTTGTGGGAGCGAGCTCTCCCAAACTTTGCTTCTCGAAAAAGGATCCATCTCATAATCCTTGGCTTTGCTTCCTTCTTCTCCATCAAGTACCGAATTGCAGAATGATCCGTGTAAACTATTGTTTTTATGCCAACCAAATACTGTCGAAACTTGTTGAATGCATACACAACAACTAAAAACTCCTTTTCAGTGATAGTGTAGCTCTTTTGTGCTGCATCAAAAGTCTTTCTCACGTAGTAGATGGCGCAGAACTTCTTTTCTCTCAACGCCCGAGCACCACTCCAACTGTTAGATCACTTGCATCACACATAAGTATAAACGGTTGAGTCCAATCCGGTGTGATCAAGATAGGTGTAGTGATAAGCGCCTCTTTCAAAACCTGAATAGCTGTTAGACATTCATCATCAAAAATAAAAGGAACATCTTTTTCAATTAAATGAGACAAGGGCTTGGAGTATTTTGAGAAGTCTTTGATAAATCTTCTATAGAATCCAGTGTGTCCAAGGAAGGACTGCACTCCCTTCTCATTAGTAGGTGGTGGAAGCTTCTCAATTTTCACCACCTTTGCTCGATCAATCTGCAATCCCTTAGCCGAAATATGATGCCCAAGAATAATCTCATTTCTCACCATGAAGTGGCACTTCTCCCAATTCAAGACAAAATTAGTTTCTTAACATCTCTTCAAAACAGTAGATAGGTTAGACAAACAAATATCAAAGGAGGAACCAAAAATAGAAAAATCATCCATAAACACCTCCATGTTCTTCTTTATCAAACCATCAAATATGGCCATCATGCAACGCTGAAATATAGCAGGTGCATTACATAGCCTAAAAGGCATCTTCCTAAAATTAAAGGTTCCATAAGGGCAAGTAAAAGTAGTGTTTTCTTGGTCCTTGGGAGCGATCATGATATGATTATAACCCGAGTACCCATCCAAGAAATAATAAAACTCATACCCTGCTAGACGATCTAATATTTGATCCATAAAAGAAGAGGGAAGTGGTCTTTAAATATATTTTCATTCAGCTTCCTGTAATCTGTACGCCATTGATGAGCGTTTTCTCAACACACAAAATTAATCCTCAAGCATAAGGATATCAATTGTAGTATCGATGGGCAACCAAGTGATTATCGAACTCGAAAGATGGATTGTTATCAATTCAATTATATTCTAGTTAACTAAGACTATGTTGGCAAATTATTGTGGTGATTTAGTAGCTAAATAACAAATATTTAAAATACCAAATGAAGTAGACAAGCAATAGAGAAAATACGACTGTGATCAAATAAGACATTAGGTAGTTCATTGGGTGATCCAGTTTAATTTATTAATTTTCTTTTCATGTGTTGATGTCCGACTCTGCCTTGTGGTCTATGGACGCATCACTAAACCATGCAAGTTCACTCTATAGACACAAGTAAATATGCGTTTGACACGTGTGAATTTCCTCAGAGCAAGAGATATAATTCACCCCCTTTCTAGGCACTATCAGTATCATCAATTATTTCCCGTGCACTTAGTACTCTAACCTGATATGATCTACCTTTATAGGTACTATGACGTTATACTCTTTATCCTACTTATTAACCCGAATAATATTCAATTAACAAGTATTTATATAAGACAGTTCTAATAAGACTTCGGAATCCCTTCACTTAGAATTATAACATGTAATCCTGCTCAGCAGTGAACGTACTCAATCAATAACCAAGATATGTATTTAGACTCTACATAACAGTTAATGATACACAAAACAACTGGGAGTATGAATTTAAAAGGTATAGTCTTATATAAAATAAATCACAAGTAGTGTTGTACCGAGTTTACACATAGAAATTCAATTTACTCATAAAACTTTCATAACCCTAGAACTACCAGAGTGGTTCTAGCCCATGATTGATCTAGGAACAATCATGGTTAATTGGTATGATCTTACTTGACTCGCCAGACGAACCTCTCTTCATGACTTGTTGGGATGATGGTAGGGTTTCTATGGTGGATGGATGATGAATGATGTATGTCTCCTGCGAAAGCTCTTCTTTTATACTTGTATACTCTCCTTATGGGCTTTGGATGGGCTTCTTGAGTAAACACATGCATTAAAGGTGTAAAAATACGAATATGGTAAGTTTCTGCACGTCAGTTCGACCAATAGGCCAGGTCGAACTATCCTCCACTGGTCGAACTCCAGGTCGAATCGCTCTGTAACATGGCTGCAGGTTCTGGATTCGACCAGTATCCTGGTCGAACTGCATACTCCCTGGACGAACTGCATGTGCTTCCATTCAGGCTTCTGGTTCGACCACGGTTCGACCAAATGGCTTGGTCAAACGACGATGTTGTGGTCGAATGGCACTTTCGGTGCTATTTCTCCATCGGTTCGACCACAGGTGCTGGTTGAACCATCTCCTTCTTGGTCGAACTGTGCACCTGTTTGGTCGAATCCACCTCTAAATCTCCCTTTTCTGAATCCGATCACTTTCAACTCTTTTTCCTTCGAAAATCAACTCAAATAGCCTTCAAGATGCCTGATTCGTGACTTTTCACCATGTATATTGATTCATATCGAATTACAACCATCTAACACACCATTATTACATGAATCCAAGCTCGAAACACGTGAATTTACACACTCATCAAACCCCCAAACTTACATGTTGCTCGTCCTAAGGCAACGCAATCAAACCATAGAGTAGTGTAAAATTCACTTAGCTACCACATTCAATTCAATTCATATTTACACATGCAATCCATCAATCAAAAACAAGTATCACTAGTATCATATATATCATCCATGCATAGCATCACTCAACTATAATGCAATTCGGAGTACAAAGTCATCTAGCTCATAAGATAAGTATTTACTCTCACTCTCTAGTGTAAAAGATGTACACTTCATTAAGTTAATATACTCTCATATTCAATTCATACTTCTGCGTAACCATAAGCTTGGCAAGGGTCTCAAAAATCAACTTACAATTAACTTATTACTAGGATCACAAAGGACTTGCTTTTGGGTTGTAATGTTGACTCTTTGCTAAAGGTAGGAGAATTTAGGTAAAGTGACTAATTCACTAGTAGAGAATTACCTTGGAATTTTTGCTTTTCGTCAAACAGCTTCATTTTTTCCTTCAATTTCTTCTCATGCTCTTCATAATTTGAATTCTCCTTCTTTTCCTTAGCATCAACATCATCTTTCTTCCATGAGCAAGGGTACCAATTTCGGGCTCTACCCTTCTAAGCAGTCGGGGTACTAGTTTCAGGCACTACCCCTAAACAAGATTTAACCATACTTTATCTTTTTCATATTTTTCAACCAATCTTCTACCTTCTTCATTCTTGCTAGTACTTATTCACCTCAACTCTCTACTAATGAATAGGGTATTCAAAAAGGCTCAAGTAAAGGTTAAATAAGGCTTTTCTATCAAGGTTTGCCAAAGAAAAAGCTTTTAAGGCTCAAAAGGGCTTCCAATGATACATATATTATAAGGTAAGGTAAAATTTTGGCTAAGTGACTCAAATAAACAATAATGGCCTAAGATCATGTCCTAGCACTTCATCAATCATTTGTTTCACACAAGACTCCAAGCCAAGTTCTAAAATACGGTCATATGAATGATTATCTCAAGAATATACTATCATGAACTAGCATGATTCATATGGCTCAAATTCTCACATGGGTAAATAGAATCCTAAGTACTCCTCATAGCATATAATCAAGATCAATTTCACAATGAACTCAACATACTTATTAAGTTACACATGCCTCTTATCAATAAAAATTAACACATGTAAAATATGAATGCAATATAACAATGCCAAGATCCCACATATCATGACAATCCATACAAGTATATCCAACCAATACCACCCTCAAGTATCAATCATCACATCACACTCTAACATCAAATCAGACTCCCAATATACACACATGCCACTCACACCACAAATACCCATCGGTAAAGAGAAAAAGAGAAGGGAGATGAGATGAAATAGACAAAGAGCAAAAACCTGATGCAACCTACTCCTCCAGAGCATCATCATCGCTCGCATCCTCCTCGTCATCACCATCACTCATCTCCGAGCGCAATCGATCCAAATCTCTATGAAGACTGTTAAGCTTCCTATCCAACTCACGCTCATGATCATACATTCTTCCCAATCTCCTATCCATCTCCACATAATTATTCTACAGTGTGTTGTACCTCGTATCCAGTGCTGCATAGTTCGCATTCGCCAAGGCCAGCTACCTATTTGTCTCCTGCTGGTTCACATTCAGCGTAGTGAACTGCTCATGTATCAATCGAAACTGCTCCAGATAATAAGCATCAGGACTATCCCATTGCTACTGTGGCACTGCTGGAATGGGTCGTGGTGGCATCTCATGCAGTTGTGGAACCTCCATATCCGGATTCTCCTGATCTGCTCCACGCTCCTACTGCTGCTGTAGCTGTGGCTAAAACCTTTCATCGTCTACAATCCTCTGAAGCTCCTCATTCATCCCCTCAGCGTACATCTGATTTACAGTCCTCCAATCACCTTTTGTAATGCAAGTGATGGAAAGAGCATCATGTGCCAATGTGTTCATCAACTTGTTGCCCTTATTCCGGATAGAAGTCAGCTCACTCACATCAAACTGAAACGTGAAAGTAAAGGGCTTAGATCCCCTCGTGTAGAACCAATCTCAATCGCGAAGATGAGTAAATCCACTCTTCACACATGTACTCATCACCAAGTCTGGATCCTCAAGGATGGGTGTAATACAGTGAAGTCCATGTGATAGTATTCAGCCACAGTAGTAAGCAAACCTCTGATATTAACCCTCTGAAACGGAGAGTTCCTGAACCTGTATAGCTGGTTAATAAGGTAAGATCCCACATTAAACCTCATTCCATTGTGCATACACTAGAGGGCATACAACTCTCCCCTCGACACATAGCTCCCCTCAGATCGAGCAAACAGTGTGTTGCTCAACACTCGATCCATATATCAGAGCACAGGATTCCGAATCAACGAAGCATGAGCACTACTAGTCTTGAAATCCATATCCTCCCCAGAAATCTCTCTCCAGAAGTTATTTGCATTGAAGAATCCATTCTCATTCCTAGAGATCCCTCTCGGAGTCTGAAACATCGCATTAAACTCCTCAGCTGACCACGTCCTCATCTCACCTCCTAGCTGGAACGTACACTCTTATGGGAGATGGCTCGAACCCTTCTTAACCGTCATCGAACATAGCACCTCAGCAGTCACATGAAAGTATGTCGGCTTCTTCAGCTCCATGAAGCGACAAATCCCCACTTGATCAAACATCCACAAGATATCATCTCGGATGTGCATTGTAACCATCGCCTCATCATCCTGATACCTCATTCTAGCAATCTTGTCAGACATATCACCCCATTTATCCTTGATCTCCTCCCAATCCAAATCTTAAAATTCATAGGCAACCTCTCCTTAAGCCTCAACTTCTTTGTCACTGCATCTTCATGAGACGGCCTATCTTGCCTCCTTTTGGAATGAACCTCACCTTCCTTTCCATTTTCTGAAAACAACACTTCAATACCAACAAACAAGAAAAGCAAACCAAGCTAATTCATACTCAACTAGCATTCAACTCTACTCAAGACTTCAAGTTTTTCAAAGCATAGCCACTCCAAACAAGCATGTTCCTCCCAATACTTCAATACTTCAATTCTTATGCTTACTTAACTCCACTCCAACATCAATTATGCAATACGAACAACCAACGATGCTATCAACCACAAGCATGCTTAACAATTCAATCAATTCACTCAAATTCCAACATGCTTCATCTCACACTACTCAAACTGCTCCTAACTTCATGTAAACATCAAGGTTTAACAATAATTGATCAATCAAAACCGAACCCATCGATTGTTCATATGAAATTGGACACAAAATTCAAATCACACCATGAATTGCTACATAAACTAGTTCAATCAACTTACCCACTTGTAATCAATAATTAAAACTTCAATCCTAGGGTAATAGAGTTGAGAAAACATACCTTATGAACCGGCCATGGCTAAACAATGAACAAGTGTAACAATCTTTCAAAATCGCAACAAAACCCTAGTTTCGCAACTAGATTGTTCCAAAATCGCGACAAATTGAGTGAAAAGAGTGTGGAACATGGTTTAATTAGAGCAAAATCGAGTGAAACTGAAGATTAGAATCAAGGGCTTTCGATTTGGGATGAATTCGAGTGAAGGTGGTGTGCAAAGTGATCGAATGAGGGTGAAGAACACGTTTAAAAACTGACTTACCTGGTACGATTCGACCTACTGGAGTGACTGAACGGGCTTGTCGTGGTCGAACCACATTTCTAGAGGCTTTCAGCATCTCAATTTGACCTCGATTCAACTAAATGACTTGGTCGAACCACAATGTGGTGGTCAAACTCACCTATTCAAACTTTCAGGTCCGCGATTCGACCATGGTTTGACCTATGCTTTGGTCGAACCAAACCCTCTTGGTCAAATCAGCCTATACAAAATTCTCTGATCTCCAGTTTGACCTTCACCTTGGTCGAAGCCTTGGTCGAACCACCCCTGTGTGGTCGAATCAACCTGTAATGAAGTCTCTGATCACCAGTTCGACTAGAGCTCTTTAGTTTAACCTGCACCCTTGGTCGAATCGGATACCTGATGCTCTAAAGTCAAATTTTCTTCATCCCCTGCACACTTCGAGCTCAAAAATGAACATCAGGTACCAAAACAGAGCAAAACTTAGCTCGATAATCAATCCCAAACTCAATATTTATGTGTAACTCCGCATATGACACTAAAAAATAACACAAAACACCACTAAACATTAGGCAAATTGCAAAAAATCGACACACCAACACCTGTTAAAGTTTCAATATGCCGCAAAAAATCAACTCCCCCAACAAACGTTACAAAAAAAGATTATACTGTCGTTGCTTCAACGAGATACGTACATCACATCCCTAAACTTAGTAGAAACTAAAGTGAAAACTAAGTTTGCAAAGAGATGTAATTGCAGATAAGTAAGCACGTTGAATATAAAAATTTCTTACTCACACAAAAATAAATAAAGAAATAAAATAGGAGCGAAAGCCCCCAACAGGTACTCTTGTTTAACAATATCGTAGAGTCACGGCGGTACTAATCTAGTGCAAGGTATCCTCAAAGACGACGTAAGAATCATCCGGCGACTTGTAATGCTTCAATCGATGCCCATTCACCGCTATAATGTCTCCGTCTTTGTCCGTAAGCTCAAAACTCCCCCCTCCTCAGGCTCTATGGATAATGAACGGCCCCGTCCACTTTGATTTTAATTTTCCTGCGAAGAGCTTCAAACTAGAGTTAAAAAGTAATGCCTCATCACCTTGCTTGAACTCCTTATAAGAGATCTTTGAGTCATGCCATTTCTTCATTCTCTCATTGTAGATCTCCGTGTTCTTGTAAGCTCGATTCCTGAATCATCCAATTAATTGATATGAGTCATCCTCAACTCCTTTGGATCCTTTAAAGACAAGTTCAAACTCCTCTATGCCCAAAAGCTTTATGCTGAATCTCTATGGGTAAGTGGCACGGCTTCCCATAGATAATTTGATACGGTGACATATCCAACACCATCTTATAAGCAGTTCGGAAGCACCACAAAACATCATCGAGCTTCATAGCCCAATCTTTCCTATTGGTTCCAACTATTTTCTCCAATATTTGTTTCACTTATCGGTTGGAGACTTCAGCTTGCCCATTCGCTTGAGGGTGATAGGGTGTAGTAATCCTATGCTTGACACCGTAATCCTTAAGCACCTTTTCAAGAAGCTTATTGACGAAGTGAGACCCTCCATCACTCACTAGTGCTCTAGGAACTCCATAGCGGGCAAAGATATATTTCTTCAAGAAAGACAACACTTTCCTTGAATCATTCACGCGAGTGGGAATGGCTTCCACCCACTTAGAAACATAATCCACTGCTAATAGGATGTAGAGAAAACCATTAGATGGGGGAAAAGGCCCCATAAAATCGATCCCCCATACATCGAAGATCTCAACAACAATGCTTGGCTGAAGTGACATCTCATCTCTCCTACTTAAGTTCCCCATCCTTTGACATCTATCGCATGTCGCCACATAGGTTTCACAATCCTTAAATAAAGTAGGCCAATAAAGAGAAGATTGAAGTACCTATGCTGCCATCTTTTGTGCTCCGAAGTGCCCCCCATTAGGTTGTGCATGGCAATAATTAAGAACGCTCTCCATCTCCATCTCAGGCACACACCTACAGACTATGGAATACATACATATCTTGTAGACAATCAAATCATACCAAATAAAAGTCTCAACATCCCTCTTGAATTTTGCAAGTTGATATCTGTTGAGATCTCTTGAAATTTCTCCTACAGAGATGTAATTCACATAATCCGCATACCATGGATCCATCCCTTGGGCAGCCACCACACATGTTCTTTCTGCTCCTTCAACAAACACTGCCATTATCTTCTCATCAGGGAACATCTCTTCTACGTAATCAAAATAATCATCATAGTGCTCCCTTGTCTCTAACCTTGGTAGGTGATCCGCCAAAACGTTCTCCGTACCCTTTTTATCTCAGATCTTCATATCAAATTCCTACAGAAGAAGGATCTATCTAATGATCCTTGGCTTCGTTTCTTTCTTCTCCATCATGTACCGGATCACAGAATGATCCGTATACACAATAGTTTTCATGCCAACTAAATACTGTCGAAACTTATTGAAAGCATACACCACAGCTAGAAACTCCTTTTCAGTAACCGTGTAGTTCTTTTGTGTAGCATCAAAAGTCTTACTCGCATAGTAAATGGCACAAAACTTCTTTTTCCTCAAATGCCCAATCACAACTCCAAGTGCTAAGTCACTTGCATCACACATAAGTATAAACAGCTGAGTCCAATCCGGTGTGATCAAGATAGGTGCAGTAATAAGCACCTCTTTCAAAACCTGAAAAGCTATAGACATTCTTCATCAAAAACAAAAGGAACATCCTTTTCAAGTAAATTAGATAAGGTCTTGGAGTATTTCAAGAATTCTTTGATGAATCTTGTATAAAAACCGGCGTGTCCAAGGAAGGACCGCACTCCCTTTCCATTAGTAGGTGGAGGAAGCTTCTCAATTGCCACCACCTTTGGTCTATCCACCTGCAATCCCTTGGCCGAAATACGATGGCCAAGAATAATCCCATCTCTCACCATGAAGTGACACTTCTCCCAATTCAAGACAAGATTAGTTTCTTGGCATCTCTTCAAAATAGTAGCAAGGTTAGATAAATAAATATCAAATGAGGAACCAAACACAGAAAAATCATCCATAAACACCTCCATGATCTTTTCTATCAACCAATCAAATATGGCCATCATGCAATACTGAAATGTAGCAGGCGTATTACATAATCCAAAAGGCATCTTTCTAAAGGCAAATGTTCCATAAGGGCAAGTGAAAGTAGTCTTTTCTTGATCTTCGGGTGCGATCATAATCTGATTATAACTCGAGTACCCATCCAAAAAATAATAAAACTCATACATTGCAAGACGATCAAGCATTTGATCCATGAAAGAAAGGGAAAAATGGTCTTTGCATGTATTTTCATTCAGTTTCCTGTAATTCGTATACACACGCCATCCCGTAGGAATCCTAGTGGCTAATGTCTCACCACCATCGACTTTCACAATAGTCATGCCTCCCCTTCTTAGCTACAACATGCAATGGACTCACATGGGGACTATCACTAATGGGATATATAATTCCAGCATCTAGGCACGTTAGGATTTGCTTCCTAATCTCTTCTTGAATAGCGGGGTTCACCCTCCGCTGATTCTGTATACTACTCTTGGCCTCATCTAACAATCTTATTCTATGCATGCAATATGCTGGACTAATACCTTTTAAATCATCAAGAGACCAACCAATCGCAGATTTATACTTTCTAAGCACATCTAACAATTTCTCAAGTTGATCATCATCAAGGGAAGAAGATACAATTACCAAATATTTTTCATTGTCACCTAAGTAGGCATACTTCAAGTGCTCTGGTAGCGATTTCAACTCCTCTTTCTTCTCTTCTTGGTGCGCTCTCTCTATCCAATAGTAGGTACTTCCTAGTCCACTTGACCTCTTCATCCTTTGTCCTCTCCGATTCATACATGTCATCACCCAAAGCAAGCAAGTTTTCAAGAAATTCAATACATACCTCGTTGGAGAGTTCATCTAGCTCCCTAGTGGGAAAAGTAAGAGACTCCGCCAAGCATATCTCAAGAGGATCCTTTGATAGGATCAAAGACATATCTTCCTTCACGATCTCCTTCACCACATCAATACTGTGACGTTGCATCTCCATTGGCATCTTCATTGCTTTATCACGGTTAAATAAAACCTCTTTTTTATCCATCTGCAGCCGTAACTCACCCTTCTGCACATCTATCATAGCTCCCGCAGTAGCAAGAAAAGGTCTCCCTAAGATAAGAGGGACATTATCCTTGTCATCTTCCATCTCAAGTACAAGAAAATCCACCAGAAAGACAAGCTTCTCTACTTTTACAAGAACATCTTCAATAACACCCTTCGAAAAAGTCATAGACCTATCCGCTAGTTGTAGTGCAATTGTTGTGGGAGTTAACTCACCCGAACAAAGACTTTGAAATATTAACAATGGCATCAAATTGATGCTTGCCCCAAGATCACACAAGGCTCTACGTGCTGGCCCCTTTCCAATCTCACATAAGATCGTAAAGCTTCCCGGATCCTTCACCTTAGCTGGCAGCTTCATCTGAATGATCAAGTTACAATTCTCAAACAAATTCACTATTTCAATTCCGTTCAAGCTTCTTTTCTTCAAAAGTATATCCTTCAGAAAACGGGCATTATACGGCATCTCCAATATCGCTTCAAAAAAAGAAATGTTCAAGCTTATTTTGTTTATGATCTCAGAAAACTTCTTGAACTTCTCTTCCAATCCTTTCATGACTAGCTTGTAAGGAAATGGCGGGGGTATCTTTGTTTTGGGAATCCCCCATTCATCATGTTCAACCTTCTCTGCTTTATCCTTTTTGGCTCTTAATCTCTTGGCTCTTTCCCACTTTTTCTGCTATAATCTCAGTATTCTACTCTTTGCAAGGAACTGGGATTGCATCATCAACATGCGGAGCATTCATAGCAGAAAATGGTGCAGAATGGTATAGTTCGACCTAGGTTCGACCAGGGTTGCTGGTTGAACTGGGTGTATAATGGTTAAACTGAGAACCTGAAAGTTTGTTCTCCCTCTTACAGGCCGGTTCGACCAATGGGATTGGTCAAACCATAGTGATCGTGGTCAAATCGGGCATCAGACAAAATAGAGCGTTCTGGATAGTGTGGTTCGACCTGAGTTCAACCAGAGCTTTTGATCGAACTGACCTATTTTTGGTCGAACTGCTTTACAGCAACTTCCGAACGTCGCACAAGTGCCTGGTTTGACCTCCCCTATGTAGTTCGACCATCAATGTTGGTCGAATTGGGGTCAAATAGGGCTCTTGTCATTTCAAGCTTTCATTCCGGCCTCATTGGTCCCTCGTATTGCATTCCAAACCTCAATGTAATGGCGTAACAAGACTTTGGATTCTCAATACTTTGAGATGGAAACTTCCCCTTCTCAATAGTTTGAGTTAATTTGTTCATGTTTTCTGCCATCTCCCCCATCAACAATGTAAGGTCCTTATCTTGCTTAGACAAATCCTCATCATTGGCATCAATCTTCTTTTCTAATTTGGCCTCAAGACGATCTACTCTTGCATCATTCCTCGCCATGTACCTGTTCACCTATCCTCGAAACCCGGTTTCCCTTCTTCCACCTTAGCTCTCGGATCAACACCGATAAGAGGTTGCACCGCAGTATTCAGATTACTCCATGAAAACTCTGACCTCCTTAGTTGTTGGTAATTACCCGGGGGACCACTATTGTTGTAATTCCCCTGATAATTCCGGTTTTCTTGATTTGGGTACCTAGTTCCTTGAATATTTTGACCCATGGCATAGTTAGCCTCCTCGATCTCCTCTTGGCTAGCTCCTTCATAGCCACCATCCTGCTGCATCATTGGTACTCTCTGAGATAAATCCGTGATCTGCTTTTGCTGAGATTCTAGTAGCTTTCTAATATTAGTCAAGCTAGAGACGATCTCATCATCTCTTCCCGTGTTCACCATAGTATGCTCAACCTGTGCTACTTTACCAAGGACATAAGTGCCTCTCACTCTATCAGTTAGCCAATCTCTTGAATTCATCGAAATATCCTCAAAGAGCTTCTCGGCCTCAATGGGTGACTTTGTAAGCAATGCTCCATTAGATGAAGCATCAAGTAACACACGAGAATCGTAATCCAACCCATTGTAGAATATACTGATATAATGAGCTTTAGATAGCCCATGTTGTGGACACTTACGAAGAATGTCCTTGAATCTGTCCCAAGCTTCATGAAACTTCTCATTACCATGTATAGCAAATTGATTGATTTCTTGCTTTATCTTGAACACCTTTGAAGGTGTCATGTATCGCTCCAAGAATATCACTTTGAACTTCTCCCATGTATCACATTCAGCAGCATCAAGATTATCGTACCAATCTCTCGCTTTTTCATTCAGCGAGAACTTAAACAATATGATCTTTCTCGCATCCTCATGAGCTCCTGCATCTTTTTGTGTACTTGCATACCCAAGAACTTATTTAGATGTTGCTGAGGATCTTCAAAGGCTCCCCCAGAGAAAGGGCTCCTTTCAATCATGGTGATAAGAGCAGGGTGTAAATCAAAATCGGCTTCGGTCCTTTTTGCTCCTAACAACCCCGCATTACCTCCTCCATTGTTCTTAAAGACTTCACGGATGGTAAGTGTATCAGGATTCGTAGCCATGTTGACTGTTTCTGCTTCCAGGTTAACTTCGGTTGCAACTTCAATCGTTTGCGAATTCAGCATGTCAACTTCAACTCCTAAATTAAGAGCTTCAGTTGAGTCTATGTTCTTGTTCATATTCTTCTTCTTCTTTTTCTTCCTCGACGATGCTCTAATCTCTAGATTATAAGGCTCTAATTCACCTGTCTTCCATCTAGTGAGTATACACTTAAGAAAAATAAGTGTTAGAAATTAAAGACAAGAACTTGATGTGCATTTTCTTTACACGCAAAATTAATTCCTAAGTATTAAGGATATCAATTGCAGCTTAGGTAACCGAACAAGTGAATATCAAACCCAAAGGATAGCGTATTATCAATTTAATTATTATCTAAATTAATTAAGACAAAAGATAATAACAGTTAAGTATTGGATTATTAAACTACTAAACAATTAATTTAAATAACAAATAAATTAAAATAGCACTAGAAGAATACGAAAGTGGATCAAGTAGGAGAATAGGTAGCTCTAGGGTAATCAGGTTTTACTACTTAACTTCCCTCTCAAGTGCAGGACGATTCTGCCTTGTGGACTATGGATGCATCACTAAACCATGCAAATTCACTCTATAGACACAAGTAAACATGTGTATGACACGTGTGAATTTCCTCGGAGCAAGAGATATAATTCAACCCCCTTTCTAGGTACTATTAATATCAATTATTTCCCTTGCACTTAGTACTCTAACCCGATATGATCTCCCTTTATAGGTACTATGACGTTATACTTTTTATCCTACTTATTAACCCGAATAATATTCAATTAATAAGTATTTATATAAGACAGTTCTAATAAGACTTCGGAATCCCTTCACTTAGAATTATAACCATACTTGGCAGTGAACGCACTCAATCAATAACCAAGATATGTATTCAGACTCTACATAACAGTTAATGATGCACAAAATGACTGTGAGTATGAATTTAAAAAGCATAGTCTTATATAAAATAAACCACAAGTAGTGTTGTACGGAGTTTACACATGGAAATTCAATTTACTCATAAAATTTTCATAACCTTAGAACTACCAGAGCGGTTCTAGCCCATGATTGATCTAGGAGCAATCATGGTTAATTGGTATGATCTTACTTGACTCGCCAGAAGAACCTCTTTTCACGACTCCTTGGGATGATGATAGGGTTTTGGTGGTGGATGGATGATGAATGATGTGTGTCTCCTGTGAAAGCTCTTCTTTTATACTTGTATACTCTCCTTACGGGACATGGATGGGCTTCTTGAGCAAAAACATGCATTAAAGTTGTAAAAATACGAATATGGTAAGTTTTTGCACGTCAGTTCGACCAACAGGCCAGGTCGAACTATCCTCCACTGGTCGAACTCCAGGAAGAATCACTCTGTAACATGGCTGCAGGTTCCAGATTCGACCAGTATCCTAGTCGAACTGCATACTCCATGGTTGAACTGCAGGTGCTTCCGTTCATGCTTCTGGTTTGAGCATGGTTTGACCAAATGCGTTGGTCGAACGACAACTCATGGTCGAACGGCACTTTCGGTGCTTCTTCTCCATCGGTTCGACCACAGATGCTGGTCGAACCATCTCTTTCTTGGTCAAATTGTGCACATGTTTTATCGAATCCACCTCTAAATCTCTCTTTTTCTAGATCCGATCACTTCCAACTCATTTTCCTTTGAAAATCAACTCAAATAGCCTTCAAGATGCCTGATTCGTGACTTTTGACCTTGTATATCTATTCATATCGAATTACAACCATCTATCACACCATTATTACATGAATCCGGGCTCAAATCATGTGAATCTACACACTTATCATCCATCCCGTAGGAATCCTAGTGGCTAATGTTTCTCCATCATCGGCTTTCACAATAGTCATGCCCCTTTTCTTTGCTACTACATGCAATGTACTCACATTGGGACTATCACTAATTGGATAAATAATTCCTGCATATAACCACGTTAGGATTTACATCCTAATCACTTCTTGAATCGTGGGATTAACCCTCCGTTGATTTGGAATACACCCTTAGCTTCATCTAGGAACCTTATTTTATGCATACAATACGATGGATTAATACCTTTTAAATCATAAAAAGACCAACCAATAGCAGACTTATACTTACTAAGCACATCTAACAACTCTTCAAGTTGATCATCAGTAAGAGAAGAAGATACAATTACCAGATAAGTTTCATTGTCGCCTAGATAGGCGTACTTTAAGTGTTCCGGTAGCGGTTTCAACTCCTCATTCTTTCCATCCTTTGGTGTGCTTTCTCTATCCAATAGGAGCTATTGCCTAGTCCACTTAACCTCTTCAAGCTTGGTTCTATTTGATTCATACCTATCATCACCCAAAGCAAGTAAATTTTCCAGAAATTCAATACATACCTCATTAGAGAGCACATCTAGCTCTGTGGTGGAAAAAGTATGTTGGCGTTTGATTATTTGGTTAACGTGAACCATTAAGGTTCCATACGTTTCTAATTCAGCAGAAGCAAGAAACCAAAGAAACGTATTACATTTCACCAGGGTATGTTGAAGAAGATGGATTCTCGCCAGAAGCTTATGTAGCTTCACCGTTTTCGGTATAACTCTCTCATCTGATCTTGGAATAGAGTGATCTACATGCAAAATGATCCTCTCTTCTGTGGCTTTCCGTCAGTATATTACATGTTGAATTCTGAGTTCTGTACGATTTTATAAAGATAGTACAAGTTAAGCAGAAAACAACCTTTCGGTCTTCTGCTGTATTCCCAAGTCCAATCTCTACGTTGTGTGGGCGACGATCTTTGAGATCTTCTCAATATGCTGTTCCATCTACCCTCTTCACATGTTAGGTCCAGGAGAAAAAATTAGAGTTGGGCCTCCATTGGGCTTAAGTATTCAAGATTAGCCTAAAGCTTATACTTATGTCCAATAATAATAATATACAACTAAAATATTATTACTGCACTACCATTCTAATCCCATAATTACGTTATGGGCTCCTTCTTATTATGAGCCCGTTAGTCTCTCCTGTTTAAGATATACAATTTCCATTAATTAATTAAGTTACTGACAACTCCATTAATTAATATCTCATCTGAGAGTAGTACCACTCAACCTCATTATCATGCCGGAATAAATCCACCTGCAGGGTTTATATGATAATCCTTATGAGCTCCTCAATGGGACATCATCAACCTATAACAGACACGGATTCCTTCTACAATCAAAATCACACCATAGAGAAAACACTACTTCCCAACTCACTGAGTTTGTTGATTTAATACATGTAAATCTCACCCATTGATGAATCAAAGAAATACATACTGCCTTACATATCGAGGTTATTGTATAGGGATTAAGAGTATGAACATCAATAATAACAGAGATCAAGTTCTTCTATATAGACAGTACAAGTCGAACGATCTCAAGTGGTCCTGCTCAATACACACAAAGTGCACTAATGTGATTCTATAGTCAAGACAATTTAATACCAAATCACACTACAACCATCCCGATAGAGAGTCCCCGTCTATCTTTGTTATGAGTATCTGTTTATACTTTATAAGGAAACCGATAATATGATCTTCCGCGTGTTGTCGCATAACATATTATCTAAAGTATAAAGTAAGTGGATTATTGCATCGTACATATAAATAAATTATAAGATGCAATCATTTGATCATATGATTCTCATTTCCAATAAATTATTATAACATTGTTCATATAAAAAGCTAGACTTTTAGTATACAATCTAACAAAGTAAGAGACTTTGCCAAGCATGTCTCCAAGGGATCCTTCGAAAGGATCAAGGACATATCTTCCTTTACAATCTTCTCCACCATATCAATGTTGTGACAATGCATTTCCATTGGCATCGTCATTGCTTTATCTAGGTTGAACAGAACATCTTCTTTATCCAATCTCAATCTAAGCTCCCCCTTTTGAACATCAATCATAGCTCCAGCTGTGGCAAGGAATGGACTCCCCAAGATAAGAGGGACATTATCCTTGTCATCTTCCATCCCTAGCATAAGAAAATCCACATGAAAGATAAACTTCTCTGCTTTCACAAGCACATCTTCAATCACACCTTTCGAAAAAGTCATGGACCTATCCACCAAATGTAGAGCCACTGTTGTAGGAGCGAGCTCTTCCAAACTTAGCTTCTTGAATGTAGACAAGGGCATCAAGTCTATGCTTGCACCAAGATCACACAAAGCTTTTCATGCTGGCACCCTTTCAATTTCATATAGAATATTGAAGCTTCCCGGATCTTTCAACTTAGTAGACAGCTTCCTCTGAATGATCGAGCTACAGTCCTTGGATAGATTGACAGTTTCAACTCCGTTCAAGCTCTTCTTCTTCAATATGATATCCTTAAAAATCAGGAATAGTATGGCATCTCCATGATTGCTTCGGAGAAATGAATGTTCAAGCTTATTTTGTTCATGATATCCGAAAACCTCTTGAACTTTTCTTCCAAGCCCTTCTTCACTAACCTAAAAGGAAACAGAGGAGGTATCTTGGTCTTAGGACTCCTCCATTCATCACGTTAAACCTTCTTCGCCTTGTCCTTCTCGGCTCTCAGTCTCTTGGCACTTTCCCACTTCTTTTCTACTATCTGCTCAGTATTATGCTCTTGTGATGGTACTAGAGTGTTCTGAATAACAGTTGTAGCATTCGATACTGAAATAGGGGTCGATTGCCGTACCTCGACCAAAATGCTCTGGTCGAACGGGATGAGTTTGGTCGAACTGGGTGCCTGAAAATGGGATCAGTCTGCTCAGTTCAGAGAGTGCTAGTTCGACTGTAGTTTGACTAGAGAGGTCTGGTCAAACTGCAAAGTTTTGGTAGAACTGGGACTCTATAAACTGAACTCGCCCTTTCGGATAAATAGGTGGTGGTTCGACCGTAGTTCGACCGGAGAGGTCTGGTCGAACTGGAATGCTTTGGTCGAACTATGAGCCAAAAAACAGAGTATCATTTCTCTATTTTTTTATAAGTTGCTCGACCATAGTTCGACCAGTATGTCTGGTCGAACTGCGCAAGTCTGGTCGAGTTAGGGCTCTATTCTCATCATTTTCATCCACAGGCTTCATCGGACCTTCGTACTGTGTCCTGGACCTCAATATGATGGCACAACACTCCTTCGGGTTCTTTATACTTTTAGATAGGAACTTTTCCTTATCTATTATCTGTGTCAACTAGTTCACGTTCCTAGCCATTTGCCCCATCAATAAGGTTAGATCCTTCATCTGCTTTGATAAGTCCTCATGATTTGAGTCAATTTTTGCTTCAAGGCGATCCACCCTTGCATTGTTCCTAGCCACATAACGGTTCACCGTATCCTTCAAACTAGGTTTTCCTTCTTCCGTCTTTGCACCAGGATTAAGACCAACAGGAGGTTGCATCGCTACGTTTGGATTGCTCCATCAAAATTCTGGCCTCCTTGGTTGTTGATAGTTACTCGGGGGACCACGATTGTTGTATTTCCCTTGGTAATTCTTGTTTCCTTGATTATACAGATACCTCATTCCTTGAATACTTTGTCCCATGTCATAGTTTACCTCTTCTAATTCCTCTTGGATCGGTCTTTCTTCACCGTCATCCTGCTGCATCATCATTGGTACTCTCTGTGACAACTAAGTAATCTGCTTCGGCTAAGACTCAAGTAGCTTGTTGATATTAGCCAAGCTAGAGACAATCTCATCTTTCCTACTCGACTTTACCATAGTGTGTTCAGCTTGTGCTACCTTTCCAAGGACATAAGTCCCTCTCACCCTATCAGTTGCCCAATCTCTTGAATTCATCGAAATATCTTCAAAGAGTTTTTTGGCCTCAACAGATGTCTTAGCAAGTATTGCTCCATTTGATGATGCATCAAGCAGAACTCGAGAATCAAAATCCAACTCATTGTAAAAGATACTGATATATTGAGCTTTTGACAATCTATGTCGCGGGCACCTTCTGAGCATGTCCTTGAATCTATCTCATGCTTCATGGAATTTGTCATTACTACCAATAGAAAATTAATTGATTTCTTGTTTCATCTTAAACACCTTTGCAGGTGGCATGTATCACTCTAAGAACTTCACTTTCAATTGCTCCCATGTAGTACATTCAGCAACATTAAGAGTGTCGTACCAATCTCTCGCTCTTTCAGGAAGCGAAAATTTAAATAAGATGATCCTCCACGCATCTTTATGAGTTCCTGCATCCTTTTGTATACTTTCATAACCAAGGAACTTATTATGATGTTGAGAATCCTCGAAAGTTCTCCTAGAGAAGGAGTTCCTTTCTATCATGCTAATAAGAGCGGGATGAAGATCAAAATCGGCATCGGCTGCACGTGCTCCTAACAGCCCCACGCTCCATCCTCCGTTGTTCTTAAAGACTCCACGGATGGCAACATTGTCTGGATTTACCCTATCTTGGGTCATGTTGACTTCTTCTACTTCCGACTTGTCTTCAGTTATAGCTTCAATCGTTTCTGAGTTCAGTACTTCAACTTCAACTCCTAAATTAAGAGATTTGGTTGCTTCCACGTTCTTATTCTTCTTTTTCTTTGCCTTCTTCTTCCTTGACGATGCTCCAATTACCGGATCAAAAGGTGCTAGTATTGCTTGTTGGAATTCGATCGTTTGGTTAACGTGATCCATTAGGGTTCCATACATTTCTAACATGCAGCGGAAGTAAGTAAACAAGAAACGTATTACCTTTCACCAGGGTATGTTGGAGACGATGAATTCTCGCCACCAGCCTGTGCAGCCTCACCGTTTTGGGCATAACTCTCTCATCCGATGTAGGATTTAAGTGATCTATGCGCCAAAACAATCCTCTCTTCCGTGGCTTTCTGTCAGTATATTACACATCCTGTTCTCAAGTCTGTACGATATTTTAAAAATCGCAGAAGGTGGCTGACAGCAGCAACAAATAACCTTTAAGTCTTCTACTGTATTCCCAAGTCCAATCTCGACGTCGCGTGGGCGACGATCCTCAAGATTTCTCAATCTGCTGTTCCCTCACCCTCCTCACAGTGTTAGGCATGATTAATCTAATAGATTAGATTAGGGTTTCTGGACAGCTGAGATGACTTATATATGGTCTACAGCAGGGACCAGGAGGAAAAATTAGAGTTGGGCCTCCATTGGGCTTAAGTATCCAAGCTTAGCCCAAAGCTTATAATTAAGTCCAATAATAATAATATATAAAACTAAAATATTATTATTGTACTAACGTTCTAATCCTATAATTACGTTATGGGCTCATTCTTATTATGAGATCGTTAGTCTCCCCATGTTTAAGATGTCCATTAATTAATTAAGTAACTGACAACTCCATTAATTAATATCTTATCCAAGAGTAGTACCACTCAACCTCATTATCATGCCGGAATAAATCCACCTGCAGGGTTTACATGATAATCCTTATGAGCTCCTCAAGGGGATATCATCAAACTATGACGGACACAGATTCCTTTTACAATCAACAGCATACCATAGAGACATCACTATTTCCCAACTCACCGAGTTTGTTGATTTAATAACATGTAAATCTCACCCATTGATAAATCAAAGAAATACATACTACCTTACGTGCCGAGGTTATTGTATAGGGATTAAGAGCACGAACATCCATAATAACAGAAATCAAGTTCTTCTATAAGTCACTATAAGTCGAATGATCTCAAGTGGTCTACTCAATACACGCAAAGCATACTAATGTGATTCTATAGTCAAGACAAACTAATATCAAATCACACTAGAACCATCCCGATAGAGAGTCCTCGTCTATCTCGGTTGTGAGCATCTGTTTATACTTTATAAGGGAACCGATAATATGATCTTCCCCGTGTTGTCGCACAACATATTATCTATATTATAAAGTAAGTGGACTATTGCATCGTACATATAAATAAATTATAAGATGCAATCATTTGATCATATGATTCTCATTTCAAATAAATTATTATAACATTGTTCATACAAAAAGCAATACTTTTAGTATACAATCCAACAATCTCCCACTTATACTAAAAGACTATGCTTTCATGTCTTCTGCCATACATCTGATTCTCATTCCCACTTCACGACCATCAAAAGCTTTCGCCTTAAGGTCCTTGTAAAAGGATTTTACCAGGTTATCATCCGATGCAATCTATGCGACAACAACCTTCCCATTATCATACAATCTCTTGTAACAGGTGGTACTCGCGCTCCATGTGTTTAATTGCTTATGGGCTCGTGATTCCTTGAAGTTTGCAACTGCACCATTATTATCACAATAAATTGTGATAACCTTGGGCAAACTTAGAAACCACATCCAAGTCCATCACGAAGTTTTTAGAGTCGTATAGATACTTTGGCTACCACGTAGGCTCCATTATTATCATCTTCCCATGATGGAGTCCGGAGTCCGAAATATATTTCTATATAACACTCCTCCATATTATGACTCAACTTCCTAAAATTAAACACATAACCTTTGAGGTGGATTTACTGTCGTCCCTATCTGATTTTAAAAATCTGAATCTATGTAACCTATAAGAAGCAGTGAATCTGTTCGATAAGTCCACATATAATTTCTGGTCCTTTTCAGGTACATAAGTATATGTCTTACCACAGTTCAACATTCTTATTTCAGGTTACCTTGATACCCACTGTTCATGCCTTCGGCAAAACAGATATCCATTCTCATGCATAGCATTCCTTAGATTAAACTTCCTTATTCGCCGAAGCATAAGGAACGACTTTCATCACCTTTATCTTCTTTTCGTGTCTTAAGACACATTTTCTTAGATAAAGTCCCATGCTAAAACAAGTAGGGATTGTCATTTCATGAAGCTTGAGACAAGCATGACATCCTTTCTTGTGATCCGTATTACCATGATCAAAAGGATATATTTTGCTTTTTTTAAGTCCTTCATTTCATACTGCTTTATCAAGCATACCCATATGCCCGATAATACTTTTTCATTGTCTCCAATGAGCAATATATTATCTACGTAAAGTACAAGAAATACCACCACGTTTTCATCACTCTTTTCAATACATAAGACACATCTGTGCATTGATTAAATCCATATGATTGGATTACCTCATCAAAACAGATGTTTCATGTTCTTGAAGCTTGCTTTAGTCCATCGAGGAACACTTTTAAGCTTACACACAAAATGCTCTTAGCCCTTTGCAATGAATCATTCTGGTTGCTTCACTTAGATGTTTTCCTCAATACTTCCAATCAGGAAAGCTGTCTTGACATTTATTTTCTATTCCTCATATTTCATATTAGTAACTACACGTAAAAGAGCCTGGATCGACATAGGCATAGCTACCGGCGAACAGGTTTTCTCATAATCGAACTCTTTCTTTCTGAGTATACCTTTTCGCAACAAGCTTTGCTTCTAAGGTTTTCACCTTACTATTTGATCCTCTTTTATTTAGTATGACCACTTGCAATGGCTTTTACACCATTTAGTGGTTCTACAAGCTCCCAGATTTGATTTAGAATCCGTAGATCCTATTCCAGAAAACATTGTAACTTGCTAAGATATTACATTTTTATCTTGTAGTGCTTCATCGTATCCGTGGGTCAACTCCATGTTTACTAGGGTACAAGTCTCATGTCTCTCCCAAAACATATATCTCACGGGTTGTCAAAACAACCCTCTGATGAGTGTGTAAATTCACAAGTTTGGCACCATGTTTTGTGCTAGTTTTGGAGAGTTTTGAGGTGGAAATAGGTGGAAAACCTATATATATTGTGAATTAGCATGAATCTGGTGTTAGTGGAGCTATTTAAGTTGTTTTCATAGCAAAAATCAAGTGGAAGTTCCAAGAATCAAAGAGACGAAGTCGATACCACGCGAACTGCCAAGGAGAGAGGTGAGTTCGACCTGTTGGAGGAGGGTTCGACCTCTCCAATAGGTCGAACCAGCAATGCAAAGTGGCAGAAGATGGGTTCGACCACGACCCAAGGGGTTCGACCTGTTCATCAGGTCGAACCATGGTCAAACCAGTTCGCAAGAAGATGGGTTCGACCACGACGTTGGGAGTTCGACCTGACAGTTGGTTGAACCAGGAGCAGAAATTGTCCAGTGGTGTGGTTTGACCTGTGGTTCGACCAAAGAGGGAGAGGTTCGACCTGTACAAGAGGTCGAACCAAGTGTAAAATATGTCCAGTAGGTGGGTTCGACCTGTGGTTTGACCTGCGGCCAGTGGTTCGACCTGTTTGCTGAGGTCGAACCATCGTGCGGAACCTTACCTTATCCGGATTTTCGAGGCTAAAACGCGTGTGATCACTTGAAAAGCCCATTCCAAGCCCTAGAGACATGATTACAAGTATAAAAGGAGGCTCATGCAGTCAAGGAAGACGTCACCAATCACCAACAACACAACAACAAGAGAGGAGAAGAGAGGCCACAACATACAACACCCCACAAGGGGGGATCACCCCCCAACCATCATCCTTTTCTCCATCCATCCACTTTGAAGATTCGTTTGTGGAATCAAGAGGAGAACCAAGAGGAGAATTCAAGAGCGAGAAGGACGCGATGACGCCACATCTAGGGTTTATTCGTTTTCTAATTTATCTTGTATTTCCCAGACATCCGGGTAAGATCTATCCAACACCCATGTGTGTTTCCTACAACACCATGGGCTAGAGCCTTTTTGGTAGAACTAGGGTTGTGAATGTTTTATCTAGTTAATTGAACTTCCATGTGTACACTCCGTACAACACTACTTGTGGTTTATTTTATATAAGTTGTGCCTTTTTAATCTATACTCATAGTCGTTTTGTGCATCAATAATCGTTGTGTAGAGTCTGAATACATAACATGGTTATTGGTTGAGTGCGTTCACTGTTGAGCAGGGTTTTAAGTTATAATTCTAAGTGAAGAGATTCCGAAGTCTTATTAGAACTATCTTATATGAATACTTATTAATTGAATTGAATTCGGGTTAATAAGTATGATAAAGAGGGTAATTTTATAGTACCTATAAAGGGAGATCATATCGGGTTAGAGTACCAATCCTAGGGGAAATAATTGATACTGATAGTACCTAGAAAGGGGGGTGAAATTATATCTCTTGCTCCGAGGTTATTCACACGTGTTACACGCATGTTTACTTGTGTCTATAGAGTAGATATGCATGGTTTAGTGATGCGTCCATATTCCACAAGGCAGAGTCGGACATCGACACATGGAAGGTAAGTTAATGAGTAAAACTGGATTATCCTAGGCTACCTATTCTCCTACTTGATCCACTTTCGTATTCTTCGAGTGGTACTTTATTTTATTTGTTATTTTAATTACTTGTTTATTAGTTAAATCATCCTAAACCTCAAACTTAATTGCCAACTTGTCTAAATTAATTTAGATAATAATTAAATTGATAATACGCCGTCCTTTGGGTTCGATATTCACTTGGTCGCTTGCTTAAGCTGCAATTGATATCCTTAATACTTGGGGATTAATTTTGCGTGCAAAGAAAACACGCATCAAGTTCTTAGCGCCATTGCCGGGGACGGCTGTTATTATTGATTTTATTATTTCTAGTTGATTAAGATTTTTTTTTTCTTTTTCTTTTATTTGTGATTATTTATTTCTATCTAAATTGAATTTTTCTGAGTTACTTGTGCGCTTGAAAAAAGGAGAGGAAGGAAAGGAGCAAATAACACATTGAGCTGAACATGGCCAGAGCAAGGCAGAATCCGGATAATGTTTCCATTCGTGAAATTTTCACAAACTTTGGGAATGTCAACATGGGGTTGATAGGAGCAAGGGGGAAGATGATGATTTTGAGTTACATCCCGCTCTTATTAACATGGTAGAGAAGAATCCCTTTTCTGGAGGTTGTTTTGAAGATCCATATCAGCATCTCCGAAGATTTCTTGGTTATGCAAACACTCAAAAGGGCAGTGGAGTGAATGATAATGCTAGGCGGATCGCCTTATTCAAGTTCTCTTTAATTAATAAGGCAGAAGCTTGGTATGAGACCCTTGATCCGGCCGATTGCAATACATGGGACCAACTGCAACAGAAGTTCTTGGAGAGATACATGCCACCCTCAAGGATCTTAAGAATGAAGCAAGAGATCACTCGATTTGTTATGAATCAGGGTGAGAAATTTTATGAGGCGTGGGACAGGTTTAAAGACATGCTCAGGAGGTGTCCACATCATGGAATGCCAAAGGCTGAATACATAATCATCTTCTACTATGGATTGGATTGTGAGTCGCGTATTTTTATTGATGCATCATCAGGAGGAGCGCTGTTATCAAAGACAGCACTTGAAGCAGAAAAGTTGTTTGAAGATATCTCTATGAATTTACGTGACTGGCCAATAGAGAGAGATAGAGGATCATATGTACTTGGCGAGGTAGCACAGGTTGAACATCAAGTGGTGAAGCCGAATAGGGATGATGAGATCGTCTCTAGTCTAGCGAACATCAACAAGCTACTAGAGTCCCAGTAGAGGCAGATCACAGAGTTGACACAAAGGGGGCCTAGTAGGCAGCAGCAAGAAGTGAAGAGTGTTGAAGATACCTTCAATCGATACATGGCTGAGAACGATGCAAGGATTGATCATCTTGAGGATACCATGAATGTTGATCATGCAGATTTATCTAAGCAGATGAAGGAGCTTACTTTGATTATGGGGCAGATGACCGCGAACGTGAATCAATTGACATAAAAATTAGAAGATAAAGCCATCACGTTAAGTTCTGGAACATAGTATGAAGGAACGACGAGGCTGATGAGTGTGTAAATTCACAAGTTTGGCATCATGTTTTGCGCTAGTTTTGGAGAGTTCTGAGGTGGAAATAGTGGAAAACCTATATATATTGTGAATTAGCATGAATCCTGTGTTAGTGGAGCTATTTAAGTGGTTTTCATAGCAAAATCGGAGTGGAAGTGCCAAGAATCGAAGAGACAAAGTCGAGACCATGCGAACCGCCAAGGAGAGAGATGGGTTCGACCTGATGGAGGAGGGTTCGACCTCTCCAGCAGGTCGAACCAGCATTGCAAAGTTCGCGAGAAGATGGGTTCGACCACGACACCAGGGGTTCGACCTGTTCATCAGGTCGAACCATGGTCGAACCAATTCGCGAGAAGTTGGGTTCGACCATGACATTGGGGTTCGACTGACAGTTGGTCGAACCAGGAGCAAAAATTATCCAGTGCTGCGGTTCGACCTGTGGTTCGACCAAGACCCGAGGGGTTCGACCAGTACAAGAGGTCGAACCAAGTGCAAAATACTTCCACTAGCGAGGTTCGACCTGTGGTTCGACCTGCGGCCAGTGGTTCGACTTGTTTGATGAGGTCGAACCGACGTGTGAGAACTTACCTTATCCGGATTTTCGAGGCCAAAACGCGTGGGATCACTTGAAAAGCCCATTCCAAGCCCTAGAGACGTGATTTACAAGTATAAAAGGAGGCTCATGCAGTCAAGGAAGTTAGTTCACAATCATCCAAGAGTCCCATCTTCACCAACAACACAGTACAAGAGAGCTTCCATCTAACCATGATTGTTCCTAGATCAATCATGGGCTAGAGCCACTTCGGTAGTTCTAGGGTTATGAAGGTTTCGTGAGTTGATTTATATTTCGTGTGTATACTCCGTACAACACTACTTGTGATTTAGTTTATATAAGATTGTGCATTTTTAATCCATACTCATAGTTGTTTTGTGCATCAATAATCGTTGTGTAGAGTCTGAATGCATGACATGATTATTGGTTGAGTGCGTTCACTAATGAGCAGGGTTTATTGTTATAATTCTAAGTGAAGGAATTCCGAGGTTTTATTAGAACTGTCTTATATGAATATTTATTAATTGAATTGAATTCGGGTTAACAAGTATGATTAAGAGTATAACCACTACTCTCTTATTCTTTTTATTTATTTGCTATTTTAGTTGTTACTTAGTTTACAACCAACAATCATAACTCTCAACAGAGTCATAATTGCTAGAAAATAACTAAAGTGATATTTATCCGTCCCGTGGATTCGATATTTAACTTGGTCACATTCGAAACTAAAATTGATATCCTTCATACTTGGGGATTAAAATTGTGTGTTGAGAAAACACCCATCAAGTTTTTGGCGCCGTTGCCGGGGACGGCTTAAAATATCTTTTTGTTATTTCTAGTTTATTTGTGCTATTTTTTTGTTTTGTTGTTTTAATTCTAGTTCTTTTTAGGTGTATGCTCACGAGATCAAAGAAAGGTGAACTTGAACCCTATAATCCTGAGATCGGAGCATCGTCAAGAAAGAAGAAGAAGAAGAAGAGCAAGGCAAAGACTATTGATCCAACTGAAGCTCTGAATTTTGGAGTAAAAGTTGACGAGCAGAATTCGCAGACGATTGAAGCTACAACTGAAGTTAATTCGGGAGTAGAGACAGTCAACATGGCAGCGAATTCGGATAATCTAGCCATCCGAGAGGTTTTCAGAAATAATGGGGCTGGAAATTTTGGGCTTCTAGGAGCGAGGGGAACAATGCAGCTTTCGATCTTCATCCCACTCTTATTAGCATGATAGAAAGGGACTCCTTTTCAGGAGGATCTTTCGAGGATCCACAGCAGCATCTGAACAAGTTCTTGGGCTGTGCAAGTACTCAAAAAGACGCAGGAGAACATGAAAATGCTAGGAAGATCCTCTTGTTCAAATTCTCGCTTACTGAAAAGGCGAAATATTGGTACGACACTATCAACGCATCTGAGTGCACCACTTGGGAGCAACTGAAGTTAAGGTTCTTGGAGAGGTACATGCCACCTTCAAAGGTGTTTAAGATGAAGCAAGACATTAACCAATTTGCCATCGGTGGAAGTGAGAAATTTCATGAAGCATGGGATAGATTCAAGGACATGCTTAGGAAGTGTCCTCAAAATGGGTTATCTAAAGCTCAATATATCAGTATATTCTACAATGGATTGGACTGTGATTCACGAGTATTATTGGATGCTTCTTCTAATGGAGCATTGCTTACAAAGTCATCCGTAGAGGTCGAGAAGTTGTTTGAAGATATTTCGATGAATTCGAGGGATTGGCCAACTGATAGAGTTAGAGGTACTTATGTCCTTGGGAAGGTAGCTCAGGTTGAACAAGCATTGGTGAAAACAAGTAGAGAGGATAAGATTGTCTCTAGCTTGTCTAATATCAACAAACTACTTGAATCCCAACAGAAGCGAATCAGCGAATTATCTCAGCGCATACCAATCATGCAGCAGGAGTTAAAGAATGAGGGACTAATCCAAGAGGAGTTGGAAGAGGCACATTATGCCATGGGTCAAAATATTCAAGGGACTAGGTATCCAGATCAAGAAAACCGGAATTACCAAGGAAACTATCGAGGAAACTTTAATAATCGTGGTCCCCTTGGTGGTTATCAACAGCCTAGGAGGCCGGAGTTCTCATGGAGCAATCCGAATAATATTATTCAACCTCCGATGGGTGTTGATCCGGGTGCTAAGGTGGAAGAAGGGAAACCGGGTTTTGAGGATACTGTGAACAAGTATATGGCCAAGAATGATGAAAAAGTGAACCGTCTTGAGGCCAAACTTGAAAAGAAAATCGATGCAAACCATGAGGTTATATCTAAGCAGGTGAAGGACCTTACATTGCTGATGGGGGAGATGGCAGGAAGTGTTAACAAGCTTACTCAAACTCTTGAGAAGGGGAAGTTCCCGTCTCAAAGTATTGAGAATCCAAGGTCCTGCAACGCCATCACATTGAGGTCGGGAACGCAGTACGAGGGACCTATGAGGCTGGAATCAAATTGGGACATGTCTAGGGCCCGGTTCGACCATGGTTCGACCAACATAGAAGGTTGAACCATACAGGGGAGGTCGAACCAACACACTGGACACGATCAGGAGGCATTGCAGCATCTGTTCGACCAAACTGCAGATGGTTCGACCTGGCATACAGGTCGAACCCGACAACTCGGAGCACTCTGTTTTTCCAAAACACCGGTTCGACCAAATCAATCATGGTTCGACCTGTCCAATAGGTCGGACCCAGGTCGAACCGCACAACTTGGAGCACTCTGTTTTGTCACAGCAACGATTCGATCACGACGGACATGGTTCGTCCTATCAAACAGGTCGAACCCAGGTCGAACCGGATGGCGGAAGGAGTACATTAGGCTGGTTCGACCTAGGTGCCCGTGGTTCAACCTACTCAACAGGTCGAACCCAGGTCGAACCTCAAATTAAAAAAGAAAGCCATTCTCCAGAAGGTAGGTTCGACCAGTACGTACCTAGTTTGATCTGTTCCACAGGTCGAACCCTGGTCGAACCCCATCAGAAATTACCTGTTGCCACTCCGAACACTCTCAATGATGTTGATGCTACTCCAGTAGTTCAGAATGAGCAAAGTACAGAGATAATAGCTGAGAAAAAGTGGGAGAGAGCCAAGCGATTGAGAGCCGAAAAGGAGAAAGCGGAGAAGGTTGATCGTGATGAATGGGGGATTCCCAAAACAAAGATACCTCCGCCTTTTCCTTACAGGTTTGTGAAGAAGGGATTGGAAGAGAAGTTCAAGAAGTTTACAGAGATAATGAACAAGATAAGCTTGAGCATTCCTTTCTCAGAGGCAATCATGGAGATGCCGTACTATGCCCGATTTCTAAAAGACATATTATTGAAGAAGCGGAGCTTAACCAGAATTGAAACGGTGAATTTATCTGAGAATTGCAGCTCAATCATTCAAAGGAAGCTGCCGCAAAAGATGAAAGATCCGGGGAGCTTCACTATTCTATGTGAGATTGGAAAGGTGCCGGCACGACGAGCTTTGTGCAATCTAGGGGCAAGCATCAATTTGATGTCATTGTCTATCTTTTAGAGGCTTGGTTTGGGGGAGTTGACCCTACAACAGTGGTTCTCCAATTGGCGGACAGGTCGATGATGTTTCTAAAAGGTATAATTGAAGACGTTCTCGTCAAAGTGGAGAAGCTGGTCTTTCCTGTGGACTTTCTTGTGCTAGAGATGGAGGATGACAAGGATAATATCCCTTTAATCTTGGGGAGACCTTTTCTTGCTACTGCTGGAGCTATGATTGATGTTCAAAAAGGAGAGCTTAGATTGCAAATGGACAAAGAAGAAGTTCTTTTTAACTTGGACAAAGCAATGAAGATGCACATGGAGTCTCAGTGTTATAGTATTGACGTGGTGGAGGAGATTGTGAAGGAGGATATGTCTCTGATCCTGTCAAAGGATCCTCTTGAGACATGTTTGATGGAGTCTCTTACTTATCCCACTACGGAGCTTGACGGACTTTCCAACGAGGTATGTATTGAATATCTTGAGAACTTACTTTCTTTGGGTGATGCTAGGTATGCATTGGAAAGAGCTAAGGCTGAAGAAGCGAAAGGGTCTAGGAAGTATTTGCCGTTGGAGAGAGAGAGCACTCCGATGGAAGTAAAGAAAGAGGAGCTAAAACCGTTACCGGAACACTTGATGTATACTTATCTTGGTGACAATGAAAAAGATCCATCGGGTGATTCGGAATTCAAGAGGAAGATTGACCAGGAGGAGTCTACACGGCCATGGGATAAAGGTAATTCTAATGATCATATTTTTGTGAGCGAGAAAGGTGCCGTGCTGACTGTAGACAAAGGAAGAGAAGATGATGCCTACTTGAAGCCTCCTAACTTACCACCGGATATCAACAAAATTGAAAATAATTACTCTCGTTCTTATCCTGACTTTGATCTTGATGGAGATAGGAGTTATTCCAAAATTGAGTGGAAGATTGACAGGAATGAGAAGAAAAAGTTTGAGAAAGGAGATTCTACTGATCGTATGGTGCATAAGAAAGGTAAGGTGGTAAATGTGGATGATAAGAGGGGGAGAAAGTATTGGAAGGTGAGGATGCGACATGATCATCCTCCGATCAAGTAGTCTACAAAGTGGTAATCCGTCGTGACTCTCCGACGTTAAACATGAGCGCCTGTTGGGGGCTTTCCCTTCAATTTTATTGTTTTATTTCTTTCGTGTGAGTAAGAAATTTTTATATTTGAAGTGCTTACTTATCGGCAATTACATCTCTTTGCAAACTTAGTTTCGACTATAGTTTCTACTAAGTTTGGGGGGGTGTGATGCACTTACCTCAATAAGTACCGATAGTATAATCTTTTCTTTGTGATGTTTGTTAGGGGAGTTGATTTTTGCGCCATATTTAAAATTTTAATCGATTTTGATGTGACGATTTTTTACAACTTGCCTAATGTTTAGTGGGTTTAGGTTGTGTTTTCTTTTACGGAGTTACTCATGAATAATATTTTATGGAACAATTTTTTATGAAGTTGTGCTCTAGTTGGTACCTAATGATTCGTATTGAAGTTTGAAGTGTGTAGGGATTGAAGAACACTCAGTTTTGAAGCTTAGCAGGGTATGTTCGACCAGTGCCAGGAGGTCGAACCCAGCTGAAGAAATCGAACCGTGGAGCAAAAGTTGTCCAGAGAGGTGGTTCGACCTCATGCAAGATGGTTCGACCAGATCAACAGGTCGAACCAAGATCGAACCGGTGATAGCAGAATTCCAGAAGTGCGGTTCGACCACGACGTTCTTGGTTCGACCTGTTAAGCAAGTCGAACCAAGGTCGAACCGGTGACATAAAACTTACAGAAGTGTGATTCGACTTAATCCGATATGGTTCGACCTATTCCAATAGGTCGAACCCAAGCCAAACCGAAGGAAAAGGTGTTCAGAATGTTGATTAGACCATGATGAAGTTGATTCGACCTCTTCAATAGGTCGAATCCAGGCCGAACCAAGCCAGAAAAGTGTGTTCTTAATCCCATCCTTCTATGATGCATGAGTGGGCTATTGATTTTGTGCATTCATATGTTCATGTGTTAATTTCTATTGATAAAAAGCATGTATAATTTGATAAGTATGTAGAGTTCTTATGGAATTGATCTTAATTATGTGCTATGAGGAGTACTTAGGATTCTATTTACCTATGTGAGGATTTGAGCCTTGTTAATCATGCTTGATCATGATTGTTTTATTCTTGAGAGGATCATTCATATGAACGTATTCTAGAACTTGGCTTGGAGTCTTGTGTGAGACTTATGATTGATAAATTGCTAGGACATGATCTTAGGCCATTATTTTGTGATTAAGCTACTTAGCCAAATTTTGTCCTTCCTAATGATTTTATTAACCTTTGGATGCCCCGTTGAGCCGTTAAAAGCCTTTTCTTTGGTAGCCGAAGTAAATAACCTTATAAACCTTTACTTGAGCTTTGATTAACCTATTCATTGGTAGAGAGAGTGGAGGTGAGTAAGTGTTGCAAGAAGAAAAAGGAAGATAGAATATGGTTAGATGAAAAGAATATGGTTAAATCTTGTTTAGGGGTAGTGCCCGAAACTGGTACCCCGATTATTTTTATACATGGTGTGTGAAGCTTAAGAGCAGCTGAAGGTCTATACATGAGAAGAAGGGTAGTGCCTGAAACTGGTACCCGAATTGTCTAAAGAGATGATGTTGATGCCATGAAATGAAGGAAAATTCAGGAATTTTACAAGTTCAAGAGACGACATTGGAGGAGAACTTGCTGTAAGAAGAAGAAATCGAGAACCTCCAAGGTAACACTCTACTAGTGTCTTAAGTCACTTTACCTAAATTTTCCTACCTCTTTCCAAAGAGCCAACATTACAACCCAAAAATAAGTCCTTTGTGATCCTAGTGAAGAGTTGATTATAAGTTGATTTTTGAGACCTTTGCCAAGCTTATGGTTACGCGTGAATATAGAGTGATATGAGTGTTTATATTAACCTATATAGTGCCTCATGCACTTGAGTGAAAGAGAATAAATACTTATCTTGTGAGTTAGATTACTTAGTACTCCGAATGGTGTGTGATTGGATTGGTTTTGCATGAGTGATATACATGAAGCAATTAATACTTGTTTGATTTAATGAAGTTGCATGTGTGATATGTGTTGTACTTGATCTTGGTGAATTATACATGACTCCTGTGGTTTGATTTGGTTGCCTCGGGACGAGCAACATGTAAGTTTGGGGGTTTGATGAGTGTGTAAATTCACAAGTTTGACATCATGTTTTGTGCTAGTTTTGGAGAGTTTTGAGGTGGAAATAGGTGGAAAACCTATATATATTGTGAATTAGCATGAATCAGGTGTTAATGGAGCTATTTAAGTGGTTTTCATAGCAAAATCGGAGTGGAAGTGCCAAGAATCGAAGAGACAAAGTCGAGACCACGTGAACTGCCAAGGAGAGAGGTGGGTTCGACCTGATAGAGGAGGGTTCGACCTCTCCAGCAGGTCGAACCAGCATTGCAAAGTTCGCGAGAAGATGGGTTCGACCACGACACCAGGGGTTCGACCTGTTCATCAGGTTGAACCATGGTCGAACCAGTTCGCGAGAAGATGGGTTCGACCACGACATTGGGGTTCGACCTGACAGTTGGTCGAACCAAGAGCAGAAATTGTCCAGTGCTGCAGTTTGACCTGTGGTTCGACCAAGACCCGAGGGGTTCAACCTGTACAAGAGGTCGAACCAAGTGCAGAATACTTCCAGTAGTGAGGTTCGACCTGTGGTTTGACCTGCGGCCACTGGTTCGACTTGTTTGACGAGGTCGAACCGACGTGCGAGAACTTACCTTATCCGGATTTTCGAGGCCAAAACGCGTGGGATCACTTGAAAAGCCCATTCCAAGCCCTAGAGACGTGATTTATAAGTATAAAAGGAGGCTCATGCAGTCAAGGAAGTTAGTTCACAATCGTCCAAGAGTCCCATCTTCACCAACAACACAGTACAAGAGAGTTTCCATCTAACCATGATTGTTCCTAGATCAATCATGGGCTAGAGCCACTTCGGTAGTTCTAGGGTTATGAAGGTTTCGTGAGTTGATTTATATTTTGTGTGTATACTCCGTACAACACTACTTGTGGTTTAGTTTATATAAGATTGTGCATTTTTAATCCATACTCATAGTTGTTTTGTGCATCAATAATCGTTGTGTAGAGTCTGAATGCATGACATGGTTATTGGTTGAGTGCGTTCACTAATGAGCATGGTTTATTGTTATAATTCTAAGTGAAGGGATTCCGAGGTTTTATTAGAACCGTCTTATATGAATATTTGTTAATTGAATTGAATTCAGGTTAATAAGTAGGATTAAGAGTATAACTTTATAGTACCTAAAAAGGGAGATCAAATCGGGTTAGAGTACTAAGTGCACGGGAAATAATTGATTATGATAGTACCTAGAAAGGGGGGTAAAGTATACATCTTGCTCTGAGGATACTCACACGTGTCAAAAGCTTATCTATTTGTGTCTATAGAATAGATTTGCATGGTCTAGCGATGCGTCCATAAACTACAAGGCAGAGTCAGACATCGACACACGAAGGTATGAATTAACGAATGAAACTGGATTGGCCTAACAAACTACCTATCATCTTATTTGATCACAACCACTACTCTCTTATTCTTTTATTTAATTGCTATTTTAGTTGTTACTTAGTTTACAACCAACAATCATAATTCTCAACATAGTCATAATTGCTAGAAAATAACTAAAGTGATATTTATCCGTCCCGTGGATTCGATATTTAACTTGGTCACCTTCGAAACTACAATTGATATCCTTCATACTTGGGGATTAAAATTGTGTGTTGAGAAAACACCCATCAGAGGTCGAAATCAAATTTGGACATGATTAAGCATCGGTTCGACCAACACCCAGAGGGTTCGACCTGGCATACAGGTCGAACCATGGTCGAACCTCACCATTCAGAGCACTCTGTTTTTCAAAATCATAGGTTCGACCAACACCAAGAGGGTTCGACCTGGCATACAGGTCGAACCATGGTCGAACCATGGTCGAACCTCATCATTCAGAGAACTCTATTTTGTCGCAGCAACGGTTCGACCACGACCGTAATGGTTCGACCTCTCAAACAGGTCGAACCCAGGTCGAATCGGAGGATAAAAACTTTACAGTGAGGCGGTTCGACCTAGGAGGCAGTGGTTCGACCTCCAACACTGGTCGAACCCTAGTCGAACCTCAAGAGCAGAAATAGAGCAGTCTTCCAGGAGATAGGTTCGACCATTACGTACCTGGTTCGACCTCTCAAACAGGTCGAACCCAGGTCGAACCTCGCCAAAACGTGTCTGTTGTTGCACCTAATGTTCCTTATGATATGGATGCTACTCCAGTAGTTCGGAATGAGCAAAGTACAGAGATAATAGCTGAGGAAAAGTGGGAAAGAGCAAAGAGATTGAGAGCCGAGAAGGATAAAGCGAAGGAGGTTGAACGTGATGAATGGGGAAGACCAAAGACCAAGATACCTCCTCCGTTTCCTTCGAGATTGGCCGAGAAGGGATTGAAAGAAAAGTTCAAGAGGTTTCACGATGTCATGAGCAAAGTAAGCTTGAATATTCCTTTCTCTGAAGCAATCATGGAGATGCCATACTATGCCCGATTCCTCAAGAATATTATATCAAAGAAGAGAAGCTTGAACGGAGTGGAGACGGTGAACCTATCAGAGAATTGCAGCTCGATCCTTCAAAGGAAGCTGCCTTCAAAGTTAAAGGATCCAGGAAGCTTCACTATTATTTGTGACATTGGAAAAAGGTCGGCACATAAAGCCTTGTGTGATTTGGGGCAAGCGTTAACTTGATGCCTTTGTCCATATTTAAAAGGCTTGATTTGGGGGATCTTAAACCCACGAATATTGCTCTTTAATTGGCGGATAGATCCATGACTTGTCCGAAGGGTTTAATTGAATATGTTTTAGTGAGAGTGGATAAGATAGTTTTTCCCATGAATTTTCTTGTACTTGAGATGGAAGATGATAAGGGTGACATTCCCCTTATTTTGGGACGACCGTTCCTTGCCACAGCTGGAGCTATGATAGATGTTAAGGAAGGAAAGCTTAGACTGCGAATGGATAATGAAGATGTAGTTTTCTCTCTTAATCATGCAATGAAGATGCCCATGGAGACTCAATCATGCAAGAGCATTGATATGGTTTCTAACTTGTTTAATCTTGATTTTTCTAAGACAGGTGATTCTGAATTTAAGTGTAAGGTTGACAAGGAGGAGTCTAGATAGCCATGGGAGGAAGGAAATTTCAATGATCATATTTTTGTGACCAAGAAAGGTGAGGTGTTGAGTGTAGAGAAGAAGAGGGAAAGAAAGTACTTGAAGGTGAGGATACGAGAAGACCGTCCTCTACCGTCGTGACTCTCCGACATTAAACATGAGCGCCTGTTGGGGGCTTGCCCTTCCGTTTTATTGCTTTATTTATTTCGTGTGAGTAAGAAATTTTTATATTTAAGGTGCTTATTATTCGGCAATTACATCTCTTTTCAAACTTAGTTTCGACTTACGTTTTTACTAAGTTTACGTTTTTACTAAGTTTGGGGGGGTGTGATGTTATTACCTCATTGAAGCACTAAACCTCATTGAAGCACTAAGAATATAATCTTTTCTTTGTAATGTTTGCTAGGGGAGTTGATTTTTTGTGGTATATTGAAACTTTAATCGGTTTTGATGTGTCGATTTTTTGCAATTTGCCTAGTGTTCAGTGGTGTTTCTAGTGTGTGGAGTCAATTACATAGTCAATTAATTCTTTCTTATAGTTCTCCTATTTTATTATTGATGAATCATGTGATGATGAGTATGCTTCAGCTTTGATGATAGAAAAGGGTTGAGTGAGTGGAATGTATATTCTTGGATATCATTGTTAGGATAGATGGATTCATGAGTGTTGAATACTTGTGTGGTTGATTCGGTTTATGGGCTGTTGATTTTGTGCATTCATATGTTCATGTGTTAATTTCTATTGATGAAAAGCATGTTTATTTGATAAGTATATAGAGTTCTTGTGGAATTGATCTTAATTATGTGTTATGAGGAGTACTTAGGATTCTATTTACCTATGTGAGGATTTGAGCCTTTTTAATCATGCTTGATCATGATTGTTTTATTCTTGAGAGGATCATTCATATGAACGTATTCTATAACTTGGCTAGGAGTCCTGTGTGAGACTTATAATTTGATAAATTGCTAGGACATGATCTTAGGCCATTATTTTGTGATTAAGCTACTTAGCCAAATTTTGTCCTTCCTAATGATTTTATTAACCTTTGGATGCCCCGTTGAGCCGTTAAAGCTTTTCTTTTGTAGCCGAAGTAAATAACCTTATAAATCTTTACGTGAGCCTTGATTAACCTATTCATTAGTAGAGAGAGTTGAGGTGAGTAAATGTTGCAAGAAGAAAAAGAAGATAGAATATGGTTGGATGAAATCTTGTTAAATCCTGTTTAGGGGTAGTGCCTAAAACTGGTACCTCGATTGCTTATAACATGAAGCTTTAAAGCTTTAGAGCAGCTGATTGATAAAGAGAAGAAGGGTAGTGCCTAAAACCGGTACCCAAATTGTCTAAAGAGATGATGTTGATGCACGGAAAAGAAGGAAAATCCATGAAAAGAAGAGGAGAAATTGGAGGAGATATTACAGCAAGAAGAAGAAATCAAGAACCTCCAAGGTAACTCTCTACTAGTGTCTCAAGTCACTTTACCTAAATTTTCCTACCTTTTTCCAAAGAGCCAACATTACAACCCAAAAACAAGTCCTTTGTGATCCTAGTGAAGAGTTGATTATAAGTTGATTTTTTGAGACCTTTGCCAAGCTTATGGTTACGCGTGAATATGGATTGATATGAGTGTTTACATTAACCTATATAGTACCTCATGCACTTGAGTGAAAGAGAATAAATACTTATCTTGTAAGCTAGATTACTTAGTACTTCGAATGGTGTGTGATTGGATTGGTTTTGCATGAGTGATATATTTGAAGCAATTAATACTTGTTTGATTTAATGAAGTTGCATATGTGTTATGTGTTGTACTTGATCATTGGTGAATTATACATGACTCCTGTGGTTTAATTTGGTTGCCTCGGGACGAGCAACATGTAAGTTTGGGGGTTTGATGAGTGTGTAAATTCACATGTTTAGCACCATGTTTTGAGGTGGAAATAGGTGGAAAACCTATATATATTGTGAATTAGCATGAATTAGGTGTTAGTGGAGCTATTTAAGTGGTTTTCATAGCAAAAATCAGAGTGGAAGTGCGAAGAATCGAAGAGACAAAGTCGATACCACGCGAACCGCTAAGGAGAGAGGTGGGTTCGACCTGTTGGAGGAGGGTTCGACCTCTCCAGCAGGTCGAACCAGCAATGCAAAGTGGCAGAAGATGGGTTCGACCACGACCCAAGGGGTTCGACCTATTCATCAGTCGAACCATGGTCGAACTAGTTCACGAGAAGATGGGTTCGACCACGATGTTGGGAGTTCGACCTGACAATTGGTCGAACCAGGAGCAAAAATTATCCAGTGGTGCGGTTCGACCTGTGGTTCGACTAAAGAGGGAGAGGTTCGACCTGTACAAGAGGTCGAACCAAGTGCAGAATATGTCCAGTAGGTAGGTTCGACCTATGGTTCGACCTGCGGCCAGTGGTTCGACCTATTTGCTGAGGTCGAACCATCGTGCGGAACCTTACCTTATCCGGATTTTCGAGGCCAAAACGCGTGTGATCACTTGAAAAGCCCATTCCAAGCCCTAGAGACGTGATTACAAGTATAAAAGGAGGCTCATGCAGTCAAGGAAGAGGTCACCAATCACCAACAACACAACAACAAGAGAGGAGAAGAGAGGCCACAACATACAACACCCCACAAGGGGGGATCACCCCCCAACCATCATCCTTTTCTCCATCCATCCATCACTTTGAAGATTCGTTTGTGGAATCAAGAGGAGAACCAAGAGGAGAATTCAAGAGCGAGAAGGACGTGATGACGCCATATCTAGGGTTTATTCATTTCCTAATTTATCTTGTATTTTTCGGACATCCGGGTAAGATCTATCCAACACCCATGTGTGTTTCCTACAACACCATGGGCTAGAGCCTTTTTGGTAGAACTAGGGTTGTGAATGTTTTATCTAGTTAATTGAACTTCCATGTGTACACTCCGTACAACACTACTTGTGGTTTATTTTATATAAGATTGTGCCTTTTTAATCCATACTCATAGTCGTTTTGTGCATCAATAATCGTTGTGTAGAGTCTGAATACATAACATGGTTATTGGTTGAGTGCGTTCACTGTTGAGCAAGATTTTAAGTTATAATTCTAAGTGAAGGGATTCCGAAGTCTTATTAGAACTATCTTATATGAATACTTATTAATTGAATTGAATTCGGGTTAATAAGTAGGATAAAGAGGGTAATTTTATAGTACCTATAAAGGAAGATCATATCGGGTTAGAGTACCAACCTAGGGGAAAATAATTGATACTGATAGTACCTAGAAAGGGGGTGAAATTATATCTCTTGCTCCGAGGTTATTCACACGTGTTACACGCATGTTTACTTGTGTCTATAGAGTAGATATGCATGGTTTAGTGATGCGTCCATATTCCACAAGGCAGAGTCGGACATCGATACATGGAAGGGAAGTTAATGAGTAAAACTGGATTATCCTAGAGCTACCTATTCTCCTACTTGATCCACTTTCGTATTCTTCGAGTGGTACTTTATTTTATTTGTTATTTTAATTACTTGTTTATTAGTTAAATCATCCTAAACCTCAAACTTAATTGCCAACTTGTCTTAATTAATTTAGATAATAATTAATTTGATAATACGCCGTCCTTTGAGTTCGATATTCACTTGATCGCTTGCTTAAGCTGCAATTGATATCCTTAATACTTGGGGATTAATTTTGCGTGCAAAGAAAATGCGCATCACCCTCCCACTACGACATGGCATTACATGCAATTGTGTATCAGATATGACATGCGATGCAGTTTACCTTGTAGTATATCCTCTTGTACAATTGGTACTAATACCTTGTGTTTTCCCTCTCACTTCCTTTAGAACAATTTATACATAGGTATGTGATTTATTTCATAGCCCTTTTCCAAAAATCTAGTGTTTGTGTTAACAATCACCCTTCGATCTTTTGGACTAAATGAATCATCACCTCCATTTTTCTAGGATATCCCACAAACAGACAAACGTTATATGACATGCTGTTTCTAGGGCATATCCATAAAATGAATTTAATAATTCCAAATAACTCATCATATATCTAACCATTTCCATACGAGTCTTTCTCTTATTAAGATTAGAAGATGTGTTATTAATTACTATTTGTTGCATCCGTGGGATGACCATGATTTAAGAGTGAACAAATTGTGGCCAACGTATAACAACAGATTATAGCTCCATTCTTCATTACTATGACCATGTCATTTAAATGAAATGGAGTATCTATCCGTAAATATATAGAAACTGAAATGAAATTCTTTCTATGAAACATACGTAAAGACAATTTCTCATAATCAAGCGTTTATTCATATCGTGAGATAAATAAACAACTCCCACTGCAACAGCCACTACTCTCGTAGTATACCCTTGTACCCAATAATAATCTCATCATCACTTAGTTATACGCTTTTAGTGATTCTGGTATCTACACACAATGTGTCAGTAGATGACATCACTAATCATACTTCAATGACTAGTGAATGAGATACTAGCTTTGTTCATACATTGATAAAAATGGATTTACTTTGCCACATGTTTTGTCAGAAGTTCCCCACCATATACAACCTCTCGTATTTCAGGTAAAACTTGCTCAAAACATCCAGGCAAATTATGAAGAATAAATTGATCTAGGTTTCCCTTTCAATTTCTACTCCAAGTATTTCCAATTCATTCATCAAATTAACCATGACCTCTTGCCTTTCTAACTTACTCAAGTATCTGAAGAGTCGCATGAGACCATCATATTTCTATGAACCTCTCACCTCTTCACTAGAGACTTTAAAAAGCATCATGGAACATCCTTATTGAGAACACACTTATATTTTCCTAAGCAGTAAAAATTGAAACCAAGATTCTTTTCTAATCATATAATTTTTGGACCAGTAAATATGTTTTCTTTCAGTAAACAATAAATGAGATAAAATCATTTGAAATTCAGAGAACCACTAATAAATACACCGATCAAATCTTCGAGTTTTATTCTTTTATATTGATTCTCTCAAAACAATATAAAAATAAAATTCACCTAAATCTCAAGCACCGTGAGTCTGCAAGCCACGTTAGTGTGGACGTTTACAAACCTGAATATTTACAAGAGAAGATTTTACCCATTAATTTCATTTGTCAACCTAACCTCATGACAAAATAATTAATAGTCGGTTCCTCTTTAGCCATGCAAATAATAGCAGTGACTCCGTTGGGAGGATACTAATTATTTACACCTAAGTGTTCAACATTATTTGATCCCAAGTCCATTGCGCGAGCTTATGTGCCTAATAATTGGAGAAGTACACACGCGCTCGGATAACTTCCTACAATCATCAATTATATATTTGTACCAGTGAACCGCACATAAACTCATCCGTTAGGGAGGAAGGTCTATGCCAACACGCAAGTTAATGTGCCACATTACAAATAATAATTATTTAATGAAGTCTGTACCAGTGATCCATGAATAAACTCATCCGTTAAGGAGGAAGGCCTATTGTCAACACGCAAGTTTACTCACATCACTTACAAACCAATAATGGAGGCCGCGAGAATTAATTATCAATCCCTCTCCCACTTACTAATTTAACACCGAGGGTTTTTACATGCATATAATGTAAAGATATAATTATGCAAATAAACATGCTATTACTACGGCAAATAAGGCAGTAAATCAAATAACACATAATTCCAAATATATAACAATAATTGGCAAATAAATCAATTATATCAATTATATATAAGGAATAAAACAATTGCTATATAAAATGTTGACTTAGTCAACAAAAACAACCAAGCAATTCACGTGACTTGTAGAACAAGTAAAAACTTCTTTTGCCTCAAGCCAAACACGTCACAACTGCATTACAGAACTGCTCACGCACTAGCATCACACGTGACATGCCACGTTATCACAGAACACGGTTACTAAAAATCTGGAAACTGCTCCTGTTCCGGCGCAGCTCCAGCCACGCCACTGCCAACCAAAAAACTTGTTGCCCGCCAGAAACACTCATCGTACTGCCGAACAGGTGGTGCGCCATGTTTTCGATGCCATCACAACACACAAATCACCATTGGTCAGCTTCCGGTAGTGCATTCCGATTGCTGCCAGCCATCGCATCAGCTGGTCGGACATAAACAATAGCCCGCTCTCCAGCCATGCCGGTCCCGTCTTGTCAAGTGGACGTTGATTTAGTACCGGTATCACCTTGCCTTGGTGCTACCACTGATGAGTGATATTTTCACCTAGATTTTAGTGTCTTTTTATATCCATTTTCGTATTATTTTGTCCGTATTTTATGATTATTTGGTTGTATTTTGTATTTTATGGAAATATATGTGAATGAGTTTAAACGTATGATTTTTAGGGAAAAAAGGATTCTAGACACGAAAAGGAAGGCGTAGGAAAAAGCGGAGCTCAATTCAGAGTTTAAACGAGGGAGAACGAGCCAAAGCAAAATACTGAAAAACACACATCTAAACTTGGATAATTTTTCTGTATTCATGTGGAGATCAAAACTGGACGCGTGATAAATGCTTGGAAAGCCACAGAAGAGAGGATCACGTGAGTGCAAGAATCACTCAATTCGGGGTCCAAACGAGAAAGTTATGCGCGAAACGGTGAGACTGCGCTGCTGAAAACAACCCAACTCGAGTTGCAAGGTCCAACTAGACTTGCAACTCGAGTCGAGCTGTGAGTCGAGCAGGAGTTCAAAATTTGTCCAGTGAGCTTACTCGAGTTGCAAGATCCAACTCGACTTGCCAACTCGAGTCTAGTTGGGGTCCAGAAATTGTCCAGAGAGCTTACTCGAGTTGCAAGGACCAACTCGACTTGCAACTCGAGTCGAGCTGGGTTAAAAAATCAAGAAAAATCAGAAAACTTCTAGAATCTTCTCAAGGGGCATAAATACCCAATTGTTCAGTATTTGATATAATTTTCGAAGGGTTTCACTCCTACACCTAGATCACACACCATTTCCTCCATTTTACACCATCATCTTTATCCATTCTTCATCCATCCATCTACACTTGATCCCCTCCATCTAATCCACCATCCAAGTGATCAAGAAAGCAAGGAAGAGTGAATATTACAAGAAGAGGAAGGATATCTACATTGAAGCACTTCAAAGGGGGAATCTAATTCTAATTTTTGAGCATTTCTTTATAGATTGATCATGGTTTGTAAGGATTTTAATGTCTATGTTGAATTCCTTGTGACTATGAGAGGCTAATCTCCTTTGTGAGATTAGCTCCATGATTGGTATTTGATAATTTAATTTTTATGCAATTTGATTTTAATCTTGAATGGGCTTTGTGTTATTTCTATCATTGATTGTTCATTGCTTGATTTATATGATGATATGTGTGATTAATTGTCATGGGCATGTGATTAGATTGAGAAATCAATTATGTGTTTAGGATAGTTCATTGAATCATTTCATCATACACTTCATGTGCATTAATTTAGAATGAGATAGAAATATCCTTCTAGATTTAGAACCCTTTGATGGAGCATTTGATTAGCTTAATCGAGAGATTGATTGATTAGGTGAAGAGACCAAAACCATTAGTGAATTCATAGTACCTTAAAAGGGAATATTGCCTATGATTTAGTACCTCATTAGGGAACTCGTAGAATAATTAGTACCTAGTGGAAGGTGTTTGTTTTGGTCACGATCCTATGTGCTTTTGGGAGTCTTATTGAAGGCCTACATCCTATCCATCTCGAGAGAGTTTAGGTGGAATTAGTGATCGCTCCTATGCCATGCCCATGAGAAATTAGAATTAATTGCATAATTACTTTGTCATCTATGCCATGATTGTTGCTAATCTCATCCTTGCATCATTTGAAATCCACCATTTATCTTTGCATTCCTTTTATCTTTTATTTCTTGCATTGCATTTATTTGCATGCTTATCTTTCCTCCTTTCCGATCATCCTTATAAAATCACAATAAACATGAGATCGCTTAAACTCTAGTACCTTCCTCCCTGTGGTTTGATAAATTCTTTAATTGGTCATCCCGACTACAAATGACTAATCAAATGGCACCGTTGCTGGGGAGATAACTGTCGCTAGTAGTTTGACGAATGATTTTTTAGAGTGATCTTAATAAGGATATTTTTTTTTCTTATTTTTGCATCTTATTTTTGCTTTGGAAAATTTTGTTCAAAATTTTCTTTCTTTAATAGGTGCATACCTTGAGAAGGAATAAGAAGGAGAACAAGCCCAAAATATGAGCTCCATGGATATTCTTCGTGATTTGGTGAATAGAAGAGCTCATTCCGCTATGAACACACAAGAAATTTTTCAAGGATTTCAAATGCCAAATTGTGAGCCTAATTTGCAATCGGATTTTAGAGTACAAGATATGCAATTCCAACAACAAAGTTATGAGAATTTTGGAGTCCCTTATCAAATGCATCAACAAGTATACCCCCAAGGTGTGGAAGATGTTTTTCAAGAAAATTTTTCTAGAAATCAAGAAGGAAATCAACCACAACTATGGAGAAATTTTCAAGACTCCAACACCTCTTATTCTATCCAAAGCGACTACAAAGAAAGGCTTAGAGATGAGTTGATCGAAAAGATTATGGAGCGCTTGGAACATGAGAGGAAGTCTAATGAAGCGTGGATGGATCGAATAGGAAATTGGTGTGAAATGGTGACAAATGCAATTGTAGCATTCGATGCTAGATTGGATTCCATTGAGCAGCAAGTTAATCAAGTTGTGCCCACCGTGGAGAGACTTCAAGATGAGAACAACAAACCTTCTACCTCCGGAACAAAGAGCGAATGCATGGTCGTTAAGGCTAGAAAAGAGGATAGTTTGGGGGTTGATGAGGTTATAAAGGAGATGAGAGAAAGATTTCCGAAGTGGGTAAAAGCCAAAGAGTTGAAAGAAGAGTTGAAGGGAGAATTCGATAGATTTGTTGAGTCTCTCGAAGAGATGGTAGAGAAAGTCAAGATTCAAAATCAAGAAGAGATTCATGCCCTTATGGAAGAAAAGAAGCCTCCGGAGACTAAGATCATGGATTCTACTCCCCACAAGCCAAAACCTTCTCATTCTATTGAAATTTCAAATTCTCTTAAGAACTTCCATAATTTTATTGATAAAAATATATTTGGTGATTGTAGGAAAAAGGTTGCAAGAGGGCATCAACACTTGTCAATGCCCAAATTCTTACCGGGGGATGTGGTTGAAGTTCAAAATGCATATAAAGCCCCATGGAAAAAGTGGAACAAGTGGAAAGGGCCATTCCTTGTGAAGAACGCCTTCGGAGAACAATTGCTTAAATTATTTAACAAGAAGGGAAATGTTCTTGTGGTTGAGCATGAGAGCACAAGGCACTACTTCAAGAAAAAACCTATGATAGTGCCTAAGGACTATTCAAGACCACCATGAGCTAAAGACTTTCGTCCGACTTGACGATGTTAAACTTAGCGCTAGATGGGAGGCAACCTATCATTATCTTTATTGTTTTGTTTCTTGTTTTCAATATGGATTGTGGATTTGATTTTGTTTTGCAATTTTGGTATGTAGATTGATTGTGCTCGTGAGGAAAATGGGTATTGAAGATACGGAAAGTGCTTGATTTGAAGTGTGTAGGTACGTCATATCACTTTTTGCAAACTTAACTCGAAACTCTTGTTTCAATTTAAGTTTGGGGGGATATGGCGTGGTTTGACATACTTTGTCTTGAAAGCATATACTTTTCGTATTTTTGGGCTAATTTTAAAAATTTTCTCATGAGTTTTGGTTTGATTTTGGTCCGATTGGTGGTGATTGAAGTGCATGATAATCCATATTTTTAAAGAAATTGTTGAGCTAATGATTTTGTTGAGCATGTATGAAGGGTATTGGAAGCATGTATGGAGTTTGGAGCTAACAACGTCTACTACCAAAAGCCTATTGAGGGAGTTCACTCTACACCTTACTACTTCTATGTGCTTAGCATAATTTATGTGGATTTGGATTGATGTGATTAGCATGTTGCTTCATTTGTTATGTTTGTGGGAGGTTTCCTTTTCAATCAAGGTTCGGATATTTGTGAGCTTAATTGATTACGGATGATATGAATGTGTCTTCATTGTCTATGATGGATGGTTTTGGTTATTTTTGCTTGTTATGTGCTTTTGTTTTGTTTCTTTTTTGTTGAGTCCTTATTTTGTGTTTTGTGTGTTTTCTTATTCTTGTTTAGGGTTGTTTGGTGGTTTGTTTTGGGATGTTGTGAGTCATTTTTTAATGTGAGTGATGGCATGTTGTGGTAGTAAGTGATGGCAAGTTATGATTAAGAATCTCTACACTTTCAAATTGTGACATGTTTTACTTAACTTGTTCAATTTCGAGATGAATGTGGTGTAATAAGTTTCTTAAGGTCCAATGCATAAGCTTGTGAGAATTTGAGCCTCAACCGTGCATACATGATATTTCTTCATGAGTGAATCGGTTGTGTTTGATAAACTAGAACTTGCTCAAGGACTAGAGGAACGAGCCCAATTTGTGGAGATTAGTAATATGATCTAAGGCCATCCTTGTCATTAATAGTCATTGCCAAATATTTTCATACCATGAACATCATCCCTAGTCAACCACTTTGAGCCTTTAAGCTTATTTATTGTAAATTTAGCACATTACAAGCCATGATTACCCACTTAAAGCTATATATATATATATATATATATATATATCTTTTGTGTGAGTGATTGAGGAGATGGTAACTAGAAAGGTTTGATGATGAAGAAAAGAAGAAAAGGAAATGGTAAGTAAGCAAGAAAAAGGATGAAAAGAGCAAAAACAAGAATGTACATGCAACTTTAATACAAGAAAAGTAGCAAAGCAACAACAAGATGCTCAAGAAAATAAAAGTTAAAAGAAAGGAAGTATGCATCATAAGAAGTTCAATCCAAAGGATAATGATGATGATTAGTGCTTGTGAGCAATAAAGAAAAGAAAGGAAGAAAGAAAAGTGAAGAAGTTGGAGAAATTGGCCATCTCTTCGATTACTTACACTTGATTAGTCACTAATATTCATCTTCTTCCTGTCATTACATCCTAATTAAAGATCTTTTTGATCATTAATTGAAACTTTGGCGGTTTGTGAATGTAGTCTATGAGCAAGCTTATAGCGAGTCGAGCCAATCTGTTAATGAGTGTTGATTTATGTTGAGAGTGGAAATTAGCATGTTTGGCTCTCCAATTTAACACCTTTTTGATGGAAAATCTTTGTTATATATTAGCACAAGTGTCTTATATTCATTATATGTGAGAATCAAGTGTACTTGAGGTGTTTTGTTGTGTTTTAGGTGGAAAAAGGATCAAAAGTGCAAGGTTGGAGAAAATGTACAATTTGTGCAAGGATACTGCAAAACGCATGTCCAACTTTCGTAATTTTTTGTATTATTGTGGAGATCAAAACTGTTGATCTAATACATGGTTGGAAAGCCACTGAAGAGAGGGTCGTTTTGGTATGATGAACACCTCAATCAGATTCCAAACGAGAGAGTTATGATCAAAGTGGTGACGTCGCACAAGCTATTCCTGTTCAGAACGACTGTCCACTTTGCATGACTTGTTATATATACAAATGTTTCAGTTTATGTAATTTCTTTACATTGATAGAAAGCTAGGGAAGAGAGGATCGCACGAGTGTAAGAATCACTCAAATCAGAGCTCGGATGTGGAAGTTATACGCGAAACGGTGAGACTGTGCAAGTCAATTCGACCTGATGTGCTGATCGAATTGGGGTGGTCGAATCGAATGGCAAGAGAGCTAATTCGACCACGACACCTCAATTCGACCTGCTATGCTGGTCGAATTGGGCACCTGGGACTTACAGTAAGCCAATTCGACCTGTTGGTGGGGTCGAATTGAGCCTCGGAAACTTACAAGTATAAAAAGGGGTGTAGATCACATCAAAAATCAGATTGGAACAAGAGAGCCATAAGAGAGGCCACAACCATACCACGCTCCACAAGGGGGGATCACCCCCAACCATAATCCACTTCCTTTCCTCCATCCATCCATCACTTTAAAGATTCGTTGTGGAATCAAGAAGAGAACCAAGAGGAGGATTCAAGAAGGAGAAGGACGCGACGACGCCACATCTAGGGGTTTTATCATTTCCTAATTTATCTTGTATTTTTTGGACTATGGGTAAGATCTATCCAACACCCTTGATTATTCTTCGCAACATCATGGGCTAGAACTATTTTGGTAGATCTAGGGTTTTAAAGGTTTCTATGAATTAATTGAACTTTCGTGTGTAAACTCCTACAACACTACTTGTGGATTTATTTTATATATGATTGTGCTTTCTTAATCCATATTCACGATCATTTTGTGCATCTTCAATTGGTATATAGAGTCTGAATATATATCTTGGTTGTAGATTGAGTGTGTTTACCGCTGAACAGGATTTCATGTTATGATTCTAAGTGAGGGGACTTCGAAGCTTCATTAGAACTATCATATATGAATACTTATTAATTGAATTGAATTCGGGTTATTAAGTAGGATAAATAGGATAATTTTATAGTACCTAAAAAGGGAGATCATATCGGGTTAGAGTACCAATCCTAGGGGGAAATAATTGATACTGATAGTACCTAGAAAGGGGGTGAAATTATATATCTTGCTCCGAGGTTATTTACACGTATTACACGCATCTTTACTTGTGTCAATAGAGTAGATTTGCATGGCTTAGTGATGCGTCCATATTCCACAAGGCAGAGTCAGACATCAATACACGGAAGAGAAATTAATGAGTGAAACCGGATTATCCTAGAGCTACCTATTCTCTCCCTTGATCCACTTTCGTATACTTTTAGTGTTTAATTTATTTTATTTGTTATTTAATTTAATTGTTCAGTAGTTAATAATTCTATCCCAACGTTAATGCCATCTTGTATTAATTAATTTAGTTAATAATTAAATTGATAATACGTCGTCACTTGGGTTCGATATTCACTTGGCCGCTTGCTAAGCTGCAATTGATATCCTTAATACTTGGGGATTAATTTTGCATGCAAAGAAAACGCGCATCAAGTTCTTGGCGTCGTTGCCAGGGACGGCTGTTATTATTAGTTTATTATTTCTAGGTTATTAAGACTTTATTTGTGATTATTTAATTCTATCTAACCTTGAATTTTTCTGAGGTACTTGTGCATTAGGAAAAGGAGAGAAAGGAAAGAAACGAATAACACATTGAGCTAAACATGGCCGGAGCAAGGCAGAATCCTGATAATGTTGCCATACATGAAATTTTCATGAACTATGGAATTGGTAACATGGGGTTGATAGGAGCAAGGGGGGAAGATGATGATTTTGAGATACATCCCGCTCTTATTAACATGGTGGAGAGAATCCCTTTTCTGGAGGTTGTTTTGAAGATCCATATCAACATCTCCGAAGATTTCTTGGTTTTGCAAACACTCAAAAAGGAGCTAGAGCTAATGATAATGCTAGGCGGATCGCCTTATTTAAGTTCTCTATGATTGATAAGGTGGAAGTTTGGTATGACACTCTTGATGCAGCTGACTGTACCACATGGGACCAACTGTAGCAGAAGTTCTTAGAGAGATACATGCCACCCTCAAGGATCTTAAGAATGAGGCAAGACATCACCCAATTTGTTATGTATCGGGGTGAGAAATTTTATGAGGCGTGGGACAGGTTTAAAGACATGCTCAGGAGGTGCCCACAGCATGGAATGTCTAAAGTTGAGTACATAAGTATCTTCTACTATAGATTGGATTGTGAGTCGCGTGATTTTATTGATGCATCATAAGGAGGAGCGCTGTTATCTAAGACAGCACTTGAAGCAGAAAAGTTGTTTGAAGACATCTCTTTGAATTCACGTGACTGGCCTGTAGGAAGAGTAGAAGGATCATATGTACTTGGCAAGGTAGCGCAGGTTGAACATCAAGTGGTAAAGCCAAATAGGAAGGATGAGATCGTCTCTAGTCTAGCAAACATCAACAAGCTACTAGAGTACCAGCAAAAGCAGATTAAAGAGTTGACACTAAGGGGGCCTAGTATGCGGCAGCATGAAGTGAAGAGTGTTGAGGATACCTTTAATCAATACATGGCTGAGAATGATGCAAGGATTGATCGTCTTGAGGATACTATGAATGTTGATCATGCAGATTTATCTAAGCAGTTGAAGGACCTGACGTTGATTATGGGATAGATGACCGCAAACGTGAATCAATTGACACAAAAATCAGAGAATAATGCCATCACGTTAAGGTCTGGAACACAGTACGAGGGACCGATGAGACTGAAATTGAAATTTGAGATGTCGGGAGCTTAATTTGATCCTAATTCGACCAACATAGCTGGTCGACTTCAACAGGGGAGGTCGAATGAGAGACCTGGGCGTGATTTGGAAGCAGCAGAGCCTTAATTCGACCAGAAACACTTCAATTCGACCAGACCCTCTGGTCGAATTGAGGTCGAATCCAGCCCTTCAAAGTACTCTGTTTCATCAAAAGCCAAATTCGACCAGCTCATATTCAATTCGACCAGACCCCCTGGTCGAATCCAGGTCAAATTGGAGGACAACAATCATACAGAAGCTCAATTCGACCAGGACCACTTCAATTCGACTAGACCCTCTAGTTGAATCCAACAGATAGGGTAAGATTGAACTTCCAGGTGCACAATTCAACCACTACGTGTCCAATTCGACCAGGAGTCCTGGTCGAATTCAGGTCAAATCGTACCAATCTGCACCATTTTTCATGCCGAATGCTCCACATGATGTTGATGTTACTCCAGTACCATTACATGAGCAGAATACTGAGCTTACAATAGAGAAGAAGTGGGAAAGAGCAAAGAAGTTGAGAGCCAAGAAGCTTAGACTACAGATGGATAATGAAGATGTGGTTTTCTCTCTTGATCATGCAATGAAGATGCCCATGGAAACTCAATCGTGCAAGAGCATAGACGTGATTTCTAACTTGTTGAATCTTGATTTTTCTAAGATAGAGGATTCTGAATTCAAGTGAAAGATTGACAAGGAGGTGTCTAGACAGCTATGGGAGAAAGGTAATTCCAAGGATCACATACTTATGACCAAGAAAGGTGAGGTGTTGAGTGTAGACAAGAAGAGGGAAAGAAAGTATTTGAAGGTGAGGATGCGAGAAGACGTTCCTCTGTTCTAATAGTTTAAAAGGTTATATCCGTCGTGACTCTCTGACGTTAAATATGAGTGTCTGTTGGGGGCTTGCCCTTCCGTTTTATTGCATTATTTCTTTCGTGTGAGTAAGAAATTTTTATGTTTAAGATGCTTACTAATCAGCAATTATATCTCTTTGCAAACTTAGTTTCAACTTACATTTCTACTAAGTTTGGCATGTGTGATGTACTTACCTCATTGAAGCACCAAGAGTATAATCTTTTCTTTGTAATGTTTGCTAGGGGAGTTGATTTTTTGCGGTATGTTGAAACTTTAATCGATTTTGATGTGTTGATTTTTTGCAAGTTGCCTAGTGTTCTGTGGTGTTTCTAGTGTGTGGAGTTGATTAGATAGTCAATTGATTATTTCTTATAGTTCACCTATTTTGTTATTATGAATCCTGTGATGATGAGTGTCTGAGCTTTGATGATAGAAAAAGGTACGAGAGTGGCAAGACGAGTTCTACATTGAGGCTTGACCTTACCGAGTTGTACAACTCGAGGAATTCGTGCACACTTTGAAGGATAAAAATTAGTTGCCCTCGTTTCCTTATTCTAATTTTTATGTGTTCTTTTAATTTGTAGGAGTGAAAGGATTAATTTAAGGTGGTGATCCATGTGAGCTTATTTTAAAATTGTGCCTGAAATTCATATGCTTTTGAAATTAATGAAGGTAGTGTACTTAAGTTATATTATGATATGAGGTTCTATGTGTACTTGTGAGATATTATTTACCATGAAAAGTGCTCTGTTACATGTTAAAAATCCATGTGAGATTTTGAGCCTTATTCATGATACATAATCACATGATATTTTCTTTTCTGGTGAGTATCGTTCTTGTGTGTGTATTCTAGAACTTACCTATTGTCTTACTTGAAACTACTTGTGTGTTAGATGATGGGAGATGATTTAAGGCCATCCTTGAATTTATGAGTCACTTAGCCAAATAATTCCCTACCGAATGATATTTATCAGTAGTTAGCCCCGTTGAGCCTAAAAGCCTTATTTCTTTGGCAACCTATGAAAATAGCCACTTTGATATCCTATGTGAGCCTTAAATTCCTATATTTAGTGGAGAATTAAATGCTGTCAAAGTGTGTGAATTGATTTTCATGGAGTTTGGAAGGAATAAAATATTTAGAGCTGTACAAGAGATTATGAGCTGAAAAATAAGATGTTAGAGGTAGTGCCCCAAACTGGTACCTCAAGAAAAAAGAAAGGAAAGAAAAAGTATTTTGAGCATGAAGGAAAGGAGAGAGAAGAAAATTAGAAGAGCATGAAGCTGGATAGCCTTACAGTGTAAAAATCTGCAGTACATAAGATCTCCAGTTTAATTCCCTACTAATTGAGTTACTTTATCCATATATTTCCTACCTTTAACCAAAGAGCCAATATTACATCCAAAAGAAAAGTCCTTTTTGATCCTATTGTCGAATCATACTTTTATTGGTAGAGAGTTTGAGACAATGGGCAAGCTTATGGTTACGCATGCACTTGAATAGAATCTGAGTATAAACACCATAACCCATAAGTGTACATCTTTTACACTTGAGTGTGAGTGATATATACTTCCCGTGAGAACATGTGAATGGAGCATTCGAATTAGTGGTGATTGTCTTATCTTATATGCTATGAATTGATTATTACATGTAATGAAAGTTGCATGACCTAAGTTGAGGACAATTGTATTTTGAATGGGGTATTGGTCATATTCCTTATTTCTCCACTAATTTTCTCACTCTCTCTCGCTCTTTATTTTTGTTTTGTTGCCTCGGGACGAGCAACGGGTAAGTTTGGGGGATTGTTGAGAGTGGAAATTAGTATGTTTGATTGTCCAATTTAACACGTTTTTTGATAGAAATTCTTGTTATATATTAGGACAAGAGTCTTATATTCATTATATGTGAGAATCAAGTGCACTTGAGTTGTTTTGTTGTGTTTTAGGTGGAAAAAGGATCAAAAGTGCAAGGTTGGAGAAAAGGTACAATTTGTGCAAGGATGCTGAAAAACGCACGTCCAACTTTCATAATTTTTCTGTGTTGTTGTGGAGATAAAAATTGTTGATGTGAATCATGGTATTGGAAAGCCACTGAAGAGAGGGTCGTTTTGGTATGAAGAATACCCCAATCGGATTCCAAACGAGAGAGCTATGATCAAAGTGGTGACGTCGCGCAAGCTGTTCCTGTTCAAAACGACTGTCCACTTTGTATGACTTGTTACATATTCAAATGTTGCAGTTTCTATAAGTTCTCTATATTGATAGAAAGCCAAGAAAGAGAGGATCACGTGAGCGTAAGAATCACTCAAATCAGAGCTCGAATGTGGAAGTTATACGCAAAACGATGAGACTGTGCAAGTCAATTCGACCTGATGTGCTGGCGGAATTGGGGTCGAATCGAACGGCAAAAGAGTCAATTCGACCACGACACCTCAATACGACCTGTTGTGCTGGTCGAATTGAGCACCTGGGACTTATAGTAGGCCAATTCGACCTGGAAGGGTCAATTCGACATGTTGGTGAGGTCGAATTGAGCTTCGGAAATTTACAAGTATAAAAAAGGGTGTAGATCACATCAAAAATCAGATTGGAACAAGAGAGCCATAAAAGAGGCCACAACCATACCACACCCCACAAGGGGGGATCACCCCACAACCATCATCTACTTCCTTTCCTCCATCCATCACTTTAAAGATTCGTTGTGGAATCAAGAGGAGAACCAAGAGGAGGAATCAAGACTGAGAAGGACGCGACGACGCCACATCTAGGGGTTTTATCATTTCCTAATTTATCTTGTATTTTTCGGACTACGGGTAAGATCTATGCAACACCCATGATTGTTCTTCGCAACATCATGGGCTAGAACTATTTTGGTAGATCTATGGTTTCGAAGGTTTCTATGAATTAATTGAACTTTCGTGTGTAAACTCCATACAACACTACTTGTGGATTTATTTTATATATGATTGTGTTTTCTTAATCCTTATTCACGGTCGTTTTGTGTATCTTCAATTGGTATATAGAGTCTGAATATATATCTTGCTTGTAGATTGAGTGCGTTCACCGCTGAACATGATTCCATGTTATGATTCTAAGTGAGGGGACTCCGAAGCTTCATTAGAACTATCATATATGAATACTTATTAATTGAATTGAATTCAAGTTATTAAGTAGTATAAAGAGGATAATTTTATAGTACCTGAAAAGGGAGATCATATCGGGTTAGAGTACCAATCCTAGGGGAAATAATTGATACTTATAGTACCTAGAAAGTGGGGTGGAATTATATCTCTTGCTCCGAAGTTATTCACACGTGTTACACGCATGTTTACTTGTGTCTATAGAGTAGATTTGCATGGCTTAGTGATGCTTCTATATTCCACAAGGTAGAGTCGAACATCAACACATGGAAGAGAAATTAATGAGTGAAACCGGATTATCCTAGAGCTACCTATTCTCTCTCTTGATCTACTTTCGTATACTTCTAGTGTTTAATTTATTTTATTTGTTATTTAATTCAATTGTTCAGTAATTAATAATTATATCCCAACGTTAATGCCATCTTGTCTTAATTAATTTAGTTAATAATTAAATTGATAATACGCCGTCCCTTGGGTTCGATATTCACTTGGTCGCTTGCTAAGCTGCAATTGATATCCTTAATACTTGGGGATTAATTTTGCGTGCAAAGAAAACGCGCATCAATTTACCCTACTTTAAAGAGTGTTGAGTGAAATTGATAACCTATGTGAGGCTTGGACCAAAAGGGACTATATTACACTTTATTCTCTTATGATTGAACTTGTTAATTCCTTATGTCATGAGTTTAATGTTGTAGGATGACTTAGCATAAATTGTGATTCTTATTGTTATTGATGTGTTATTACTTATGTTCGTTTAGTCTTATCCTAGGTGAACATCACTCCCCTTGTTTTATCATTTTCGTTGTACGGGGACGCACAACACTTTAAGTTTGGAGGTGTGATGAGTGATATTTTCACCTAGATTTTAGTGTTTTTTATATCCATTTTCGTAGTATTCTGTCCGTATTTTATGATTATTTGGTTGTGTTTTGTGTTTTTATGGAAATTTATGTGAATAAGCTTAAACGTATGATTTTTAGGGAAAAATAGATTCTAGACGTGAAAAGGAAGGCGTAGGAAAAAGCGGAGCTCAATTCGGAGTTGAAACGAGGGAGAACGAGCCAAAGCAAAATGTTGAAAAACATATATCCAACTTGGGTAATTTTTCTATATTCATGTGGAGATCAAAACTAGACTTATGATAATGGTTGGAAAGCCATAGAAGAAAGGATCATGTGAGCGTAAGAATTACTCAATTCGGGGTCTAAACGAGAAAGTTATGCGCGAAACGGTGAGACTGTGCTGCTGAAAACAACCCAACTCGAGTTGCAAGGTCCAACTCGACTTGCAACTCGAGTCGAACTGTGAGTCGAGCAGGAGCTCAGAATTTGTCCAGTGAGCTTACTTGAGTTGCAAGGTCCAACTCGACTTACCAACTCGAGTCTAGTTGGGATCCAGAAATTGTCCAGAGAGCTTACTCGAGTTGCAATATCCAACTCGACTTGCAACTCGAGTCGAGCTGGGTTAAAAAATCAAGAAAAATTAGAAAACTTCTAGAATCTTCCCAAGGGGTATAAATACCCAATTGTTCAATATTTGATATAATTTTCGAAGAATTTCACTCCTACACCTAGATCACACACCATTTACTCCATTTTACACCATCATCTTCATCCATTCTTCATCCATCCATCTACACTTGATCCCCTCCATCAAATCCACCATCCAAGTGATCAAGGAAGCAAGGGATAGTGAATATTACAAGAAGAGGAAGGAGATCTCCATTGAAGCACTTCAAAGGGGGAATATAATTCAAATTTTTGTGCATTTCTTTATACATTGATCATGATTTGTAAGGATTTTAATGTCTATGTTGAATTCCTTGTGACTATGAGAGGCTAATCTCTTTTGTGAGATTAGCTACATGATTAGTGTTGGATAATTTAGTTTTTATGCAATTTAATTTTAATCTTGAATGAGATTTGTGTTATTTCTATCATTGATTGTTCATTGCTTGATTTATATGATGATATGTGTGATTAATTGTCATGGTCATGTAATTAGATTGAGAAATCAATTATGTGTTTAGGATAGTTCATTGAATCATTTCATCATACACTTCATGTGCATTAATTTAGAATGAGATAGAGATATCCTTCTAGATTTAGAACCCTTTGATGGAACATTTGATTAGCTTAATCGAGAGATTGATTGATTAGGTGAGGAGACCAAAACCATTAGTGAATTCATAGTACCTTAAAAGGGAATATTGCCTATGATTTAGTACCTCATTAGGGAACTCGTAGAATAATTAGTACTAAGTGGGAGGTGTTTGCTTTGGTCACGATCCTATGTGTTTTTGGGAGTCTTATTGAAAGCCTACATCCTATCCATCTCGAGAGAGAGTTTAGGTAGAACTAGTGATCGCTCCTATGCCATGCCCATGAGAAATTAGAATTAATTGCATAATTACTTTGTTATCTATGCCGTGATTGTTGCTAATCTCATCCTTGCATAATTTGGAACCCACCATTTATTTTTCCATTCCTTTTATCTTTTATTTCTTGCATTGCATTTATTTGCATGCTTATCTATCCTCATTTTCGATCGTCCTTATAAAATCACGATAAATTTGAGATCGCTTAAACTCTAGTATCTTCCGCCCTGTGGTTCGATAAATTCTTTAATTGGTCATCCCGACTACAAATGACTAATCAACCACCAGCCACCGACCACGCCACGGTATCTTCCCAATCGCCGCTGCTAATGAGCCATGAATCACACACATATGTCGATTCTACTCGTGATGACCCGTGCCACGCCTGACCAACGCAATGCAATCGCCTCATCATCGGTGATAATTTTCACCACCGCATATCCGACATCGATCACGTTGCACCACCCTGCCGTTCGCCATACTCTAGCGACCTGCTCAAAAACTCTGCAGACCCGCTCGAAAGCAACATCAGACCCGCCCTAGAAACATGCATGACTCAACCGAAACCTCCAACAGACCCGCTCGGAAGCATGCATTGCCCGCCCGAAATAGTCCTACTGATCCATCGGAAGCCATTGCAGACTCGCTCTGAATACATGTCAGGCCATCTTCAACTGCTGGTCAGACCACAGCGAGGTCCGCTTCCCAGCCTTGTCGCTGATCACGGCCAATTTCTGCACCAGCCTCCACCCGCAAGTGACATGCCGGCAGCCATCGTTTCTCTGCCAAATTCGCATGTCCAAGACATCTACTCACATACTTGACGAAGCTTGGCAATAGCCATAAAACCCACACCACTCATGATCCGGTGCAGTTCAAAATCAAAAATAACCGTCGCTCAACGATTTTGTCCAGCCTTGATTTGGTTGCCGTCCAATAGCCGCTGACGTGGAGAATCGCCCACCTGCCAGCATCTTGTCGCTCAGCGGCAGTCACTTGTGATTCATTCTAGTGTCATCACCTGCTAGGTTTTGTTCTCACCAGTACCACACCTTTCACCCTTTTAGCCTTGTGACACCAGCCGTGCCATCGCGCGATGATCGCTGCAAAGCAGCTGCCTTGGAGTGCCGCACAAGCCACCGGCCATCGTCCATGCAGCGCGAGACCATCAATGAGTTGCACCGTGTGTGTCGACTTTCATAACCTCTCGCCGTGTCAACTCGCCGACCATCAACGACATCCGTCGTGAATGAAGATAGGGTTTCTTTCACCAGCAGGCGTGAAGAACACGAAGCAGGATCTCATCGCGATGCACAAACTTATTTTGATAATTCACATAGGGTTTTCACATTGAAATATCCATGATTTAATTCATTAAAACCAAAACCCTAATTATCGCATGTGATTCTATTCTAAATAAAAACATCACATAAACCTTAGCCTAACGTTTCACACTTCACCGCGAAACCGAAGCTCTGATACCAATTGTTGGCATTTGATCATTTGGTTAACATGACCCTTAGGGTTCCATACATTTCTAACCTGTAGTGGAAGCAAGTAAACAAGAAACGTATTACCTTTCACCAGGGTATGTTGGAGACGATGAATTCTCGCCACCAGCCTGCGCAGCCTCACCGTTTTGGGCATAACTCTCTCATCTGATGTCAGATTTGAGTGATCTATGCGCTAAAATGATCCTCTCTTCAGTGGCGTTCCGTTCACAATATTGCACATCCTGTTTTGGAGTCTGTAAGATTTTATAAAAATCATAGAAGGTGGCTGACAGCAGCAGCAAATAATCTTCCAGTCTTCTGCTATATTCCTAAGTCCAATCTCGACGTCGTGTGGGCGACGATCCTCGAGATCTTCTCAATCTGCTGTTCCCTCACTCTCCTCATAGTGTTAGGCGTGATTAATCTCATAGATTAGATTAGGTTTCCGGACAACTGAGATGACTTATATATGGGCTACTGCAGGGACCAGGAAGAGAAATTAGAGTTAGACCTCCATTGGGCTTAAGTATCCAAGCTTAGCCCAAAGCTTATACTTAAGTTCAATAATAATAATATATACCACTGAAATATTATTACTGCACTACCGTTCTAATCCCATAATTACGTTATGGGCTCCTTCTTATTATGAGACCGTTAGTCTCTCCATGTTTAAGATATACAATGTCCATTAATTAATTAAGTAACTGACAACTTCATTAATTAATATCTCATCCAAGAGTAGTACCACTCAACCTCATTATCATGCCAGAATAAATCCACCTGCAGGGTTTATATGATAGTCCTTATGAGCTCCTCAAGGGGACATCATCAACATATGATGGACACGGATTCCTTCTACAATCAACAGCACACCATAGAAACAACACTATTTCCCAACTCACCAAGTTTGTTGTTTTAATAACATGTAAATCTCACCTATTCATGAATCAAAGAAATACATACAGCCTTACATGTCGAGGTTATTGTATAGGGATTAAGAGTATGAACATCCATAATAACAGAAATCAAGTTTTTCAATAAGTCAATATAAGTCGAATGATCTCAAGTGGTCCTGCTCAATACACGCAAAGCATACCAATGTTATTCTATAGTCAAGACAAACTAATACCAAATCACACTACAACCATCCCGATAGAGAGTCCCCGTCTATCTCGATTGTGAGCATCTGTTTATACTTTATAAGGGAATCGATAATATGATCTTCCGCGTGTTGTCGCACAACATATTATCTACAGTATGAAGTAAGTAGACTATTGCATCGTACATATAAATAAATTATAAGACACAATCATTTGATCATATGATTGTCATTTCAAATAAATTATTATAACATTGTTCATACAAAAAGCTATACTTTTAGTATACAATCCAACATTTCTCCCTTCGACCTAGTGTGCATACACCTAAGAAAAATTCAGCATTAGAAATTAAAGACAAGTATGGGGTAGTTTCAATTAAACTAGAAATAATAAAATCAAAAGGACAATCGTCCCCGGCAATGGTGCCAAAAACTTGTTGGGCGTTTTATCAACACACAATAATCCCCAAGTATAAAAGATGTGATTGTAGCTTAGATAAGCGATCAAGTTATATTATCGATCATTTCCCATGTAATAAGTACTCTAAACCGATATGATCTCCCTTTATAGGTACTATATAATTATCCTCTTTATCCTACTTACTAACCCGAATTCAATTCAATTAATAAGTATTCATATAAGATAGTTCTAATGAAGCTTCGGATTTTTCTCACTTAGAATCATAACATAAAATCCTGCTCAGCAGTGAACGTACTCAATCAATAACCAAAATATGTATTAGACTCTACATCACAGTTAATGATGCACAAAACAACTCTGAGTGTGAATTAAAAATGAATTGTCTTATATAAAATAAATTCACAAGTAGTGTTGTACGGAATATACACACGAAAGTTCAATTAACTAGATAAAATCTTCATAAACCCTAGAACTACCAAAGCGGTTCTAGCCCATAATGTTTCGAAGAACATTCATGGTGTTTGGATAGATCTTATCTATAGTCTTGTAAATTATAAGAAAGATTAAGTTGTGAAGTAAACCCTAGATGTGGGCGCCATCGCTTCTCGCTCTATCTTGAATTTTCACTTGGTTCTCACTTGATTCGTTGCACGAATCTCTCTCTCCAGCTCCTGCGGGTGGAGTTAGGGTTTGGATATGGTGTAGGATGGATGTGGAATCTATCTCTCTTCTAATGTGATCGTCATCTTTTTTTATACTTGTAACTACTCCTCATGGACCTTTACTGGGCTTTTTTGTGGAAAACACACACATGCACGCCCTGAAGGTGAAATCTCGACGTTTTAGCGATGACATGTCCTTGTTCGACCAGACTAGACTTGGTCAAACTGGATCCCCTTGGTCGAACCACAGTCGAACAGTGTGTCTGTATTCTGAACTTCATCTCACGTCTTCAGTTTGACTTGACTTATGTAGTTTGACTTGGCTTCACTTAGTCGAACGGTATCTCCTTGGTCGAACAACCTCTCTGTAAGCTGAAACACTCCAGTTTGACTTCACTTGTGTAGTTCGACTAGGCTGAGCTTGATCGAACCGCATCCCTCTGGTCAAACTACACCTTGAAAAATGTATTTTTCAGCACTTTGGACCTGTTTCCTTTACAAATATGCTCAAAATGCCTCAGTAGCATCTGATACATGGATTTTTCATAAACAACCTAATTTGTCTTGATAACAGACCAAATCATACTCAATTTTTACACAAATCAGAGCTCAAAATACGTGAATTTTCACTTTCATCAGTGGATTAGAGTAAGAGAAAGAATGAAAAAGAGATCAAAATTAAAAAATGATGAGAGTTTGTCCCAAAATGGGTTGGGCAGTAGGGTGGGAGGGGATGATTGATGTATAGATTATGGGTGTTAAAATTAATTAAATATAATAATAATAATAACTCTTAGCCCTACGGGCCTGGCCGGTTAGCCCGTGGCCCAACCCTATTAGCCTACGGGCTAATCGGTTCGGGCCAAACAGCCCGAATGTTAAACAGGCACAAATTTCTTGGCCCTACCCCTAATTTTTTGGATAAATTGGTCTGGACCCACGATTTTCGGGCTTTTTAATAACTCTAATAATTATGAACAATATGATAATTGAAGATGAATGTGATCTTGATGCACCAATTATTGATAACATGGAATTCATAGCTGTAGAAGTTGAAATAATAAGTAATAACGATGCTCAATTCTAATAATTTCTTACTCGTTTCAAAAAAATAAAAAATCAAAATGTTCATTTTGAACTACTAGATGCCTAATTGAGCATTGGAACTACATTCCTCATCTGAGATTAATATTTAAAAAGTATAAGATGTATGTTTTCTAATAAATGACGTATAGTAATGTTTGTTTATTAATTAATAATGTGTTGTGCTTATCGCTATTTAAAATTAAATTAATATTTATGCTATTTTCTTTTATTGATACAAAATTTAAAAAATATTTTAATACTCCCTCCATCCCAACTTAAATTGCATCATTACTATAGATATGAAGTTAAAGAAAGATTATTTTTTGTCAAACTTTATTGACTTTTGGAGGGTAATGTAATATTTTTAGAAAATAAATAAATTATAAAATATATTATGTGTACTAGGTGAGAGTGATAAATTTGTAATTAAGATGTACTTTTAGGGTGAGATTGATATGATGTTTCTTTTTCAGATGAAGTTTAATATGAAACGGACGAAATTGAAAGTGTAAAATTTAACTTGGAACGGGGTAAATTATGCATAATTTTATTATTAATTATAAATTATGAATTAACATAATATAATATATACTTATATATACATGGGTAGGTCTTGCGTGAGACCGTCTAATGTGAGACCATTTTTCACTTTTTAAAATATTTATCACTTTCGCTATAAAATGTTATCACTTTTTATTTATACTATAAATTGTTCATGAAATAGCACTGTCACTTTTTATTAATTTATTTATTATTATAACAACCCCCAATATTTACACGATAATAATAATACTCGTATATATTTATATAGGATAATAGTAATGATATTCATATAAAATCATAATTGTTAATAATAATATAATAAAATTCATATATATAATAATTTTATAATATTAAGGATAATATATAATATATATATAAAATGCATAGGTACTCAAGATATTAGTAGACGTATATATATGTGGATTGGATAGTACATACGTTGCTATCAAATTTGACTACCAACACATCTGATTCTTGGCCAGGAAGGGTGAAGCCACGTATGATCATATTTTCATGCACAAACACTTACCACCCTGCTACAATACTAGGAATTTGCATGCACAAATACGTACCACACTGGTACAATCTACCTAGTAGTAGAGGCAATTATTGCTAGGGTCACACTCCCTATATAAATAAGCTCACTTCTATTCACAATACGGACACACCATCTTCACAATATATATCTATTCATTCAAGCTGCCAATATAAAGGGAAAAGGAAGTGCTTGGGGTTAGGAGGTAAGTTCACTTTTTATTCACCAATTCTTATCACGCTATAGGTTAAAATGATCCTCTCGTCACGTAGACTACAAATATTAAACCCGTATGTTCTGAACTTCTACCGATAAGAATAAAATTTTATAGTGTTATATATTCAAATGATCACCTCTTAGCGTAGATCCTAACACTAAAGCGATTTGTTGTTTCGGTGTCTTAATTGTTAGATAATTATTGATGAGATTTTCATGCATGAGATAATACATTACATACTATTGTGAAGCACTTCTTGCAAGGATTACAACCATATAATTTATTTAATTTTGGACGTAAAAATGAAGCATGCATGTACACGCAGGGTTAAATTTTGGTCATATTTTCTTATAATATTTTAATACATGGTTTTAACCCTCGTCTCAAGAGGATCACAAAAATATTATCAAATTTTAATTGGAGTTGTACAAACCTAGTTTAAACAATTTGCAATAAGTTTAGGATTTAGAAAATATAAATAAGAATTTGATAAATATAATAACTATATTATAAGGAAAGTGGAATATTTATTAGTTCACTATTTTAAAATTTTAGATACACGACTTATTTATATTTAAGTTCATATCAATAAATCATTAACTACGTAGACATAGTTAATTTTTAGAAATAGGAAATTTATTTATTTTAGTACGTACTTTTAAAATTCACGTAGGTTCATGCATGTTTTTTTACAGTGTATAAGGAAATTTTATTTAAAACGTTTTAAAATATTAAATTTGATTTTTATTCTTATTTTATTTTTAGTAAAATTATTATCCTTTTATCCGACTTAAATAAAGTAAATTATTAGTATCCACATTTTATTAAGATTGCAAATATTAATTTCACCTTTATTTTAAGAGAAACCAAAATATTATTTTTAGACATTTGAAACTTAGTTCAACACATTCTTTCAGGAATCCAAGATATCCATAATCAGTCTTAATTTTCTACTCTCCTTAAGGTAGGGATAACTGCTACTCTTCACAGAGTATTATTACATTCCATGTGTATGATTGCTATTGTTAATGTGTGTACGTAATAGACATGCATATACAATTTGAAAATATTTTCACATTTACAGCTTGATACTAATTGACATATTACCGGACGCAGTCGGAGCTGGTGCTAATTGATAAATTGGCGGACTTGAGTTGTCATTGACACATATTTATCGACCGCCACATTATTTTATTTTATACTTTTTTCTTACTTATATATATTAGCCAATGCAATCATTGATGTTCCCCTACTGAGTGTATATTAGATGCTCACCCTATTATTTTAAATTTCAGATTCTACAGAAAGTGAAGAAGCGTGACTTAAGTAGAATTTTACATCTTGACGATATATGCATGTTTTGTAAAATAATCTACATGATATTGTAACTCTTGTCTTAGAACATCATATTACGACTTTCGCTTATGTGCTACATTCAGTGACGCCCATGTTCTAGGACAACTCTTTTTATCTATTTTACTATTTATTTATTTATTTATCTGTTTATTTTTAAAAAAATAAGAGTATCCTATTTAAAGAATTTAGGGCGTTACAAGTGGTATCAGAGCATGTCTACAATTTAGGTAGACGTGCGGTAAAATATATGTCTTTATGTTCTCCTACTTGAATATATTTGCATCTATGTGTTTTGTTTAAATTTTGACCTTAAATTGATATAGGCGGGGGGTTATACTTATTTGATCTAAGTTTTCTTTTTGATATATTACTTAATCTACACCAGATGTCCGACATCCTACGACAATGGAGGTTAGATAGGGTATGCCTTCTTGGGTATTCGGAGGAGGACGATATTGGTCATCATCTTGCACAGGTTGCCCTTTTCTAGAGGGGACTACTTGCACGCGAAATTCTATAAGGGGATTTCGAGTTTTGTGTCTACGTTGCAATCTCACTCCCAGATAATTGGAGAGTTCGTGCAAATTCCCTAATAGCTCAGATATCTCACCTTCCCCTAGACAGAAGCCAGGCCATAATTAACTACCGAGGATTCATATCCATCTTGTTTATGGAGTGGATGCATTCTGATTTGCCTCCACATGCTGCCAGGGGGGTAGTTGTACAGGAGTTAGATGGGGAGGTACCGGATGTGGAATTGGTAGTGGAAGAAGATTATCTGGTTGATGAGGCTACAGTGCCAAATGGTCACTCCCCACGCTATTATGAATTTTTACCATAGACTCTATATACTACGAGGGTTGTAGGATTTCGGAAAACTATCTACCTATCTATCTAGTAGGAAAAAAAAAACCTAAATCGTTTACTTATTAGTATGACTGTCATGTATATGAAAATTTTGTATGATCTTTATGATGCTTATTAATATATATATATATATATATATATATATATATATATATATATATATATATATATATATATATATATATATATATATATATATATATATATATATAAAGGTGCAAAGTCACCGATTTTGGTATAACTTGTCAATTTACCTTATACATCATTTGATTTCACTATTATACTGCGAACTGCATTTTACGAATGATAAGTTTGTTATACGTGTTGAAATAGATCATGAGATGTGGAACTACACGAAACAATCAACCTTAAGAGGAGGCACAGAACCCACGAACGAACTAACCCTGGTGATGACCTAATAACTGTACTCAGAGGTTTAGCCGAACACTTTACTGGGAACCCAGTACCACCACCGCAACATTTTGAACCCCAACATGAGACAACAATAGAACAATTCAGATGATTCAACCCTCTAACATTTAATGGCAAAGGAGATCCAACTGAAGCTGAAACATGGATCAGATCCATGGAACGTATCTTTAACCACATGGAAATAAGGGATGCCCAAAAGGTCTCTTTCGCTATTTTTCAACTGGACGATAAAGCTGACTACTGGTGGGAATCTAACTGTCAAACCAAATCAGCTGATCAAATAAATAATCTGACCTGGAGAGAATTTAAGGAAATATTGATCCAGAACTACATGTCTCAATCATATCAAGACCAGAAGGAGAATGAGTTCCTTTATCTAAAACAAGGATCCATGACATTAATAGAGTACGAATGAAAATTTAATCAACTCTCAAGTTACGCACCACATTTGGTCGATAACGAAAGTAAGAAAGCAAGGCGATTTGAGAAAGGATTACGGCCAGAAATTAGCACAATTATTGCTGGACAAGGAGAAGCAACATTTGCCGAAACTTTTGCTAGAGCCCATGAAATTGAGTCCAGTATGCACACTGAAGAAAAAAGTGTAAGTATGCCTGCAAAAAGGAAATGGGTGGAAAGAGATTTCAAGAAAGGGATTAGCAGTAATCAAGGGAGGCATTCCAAAGTACGGAAGAATCCAATCCAAAGAATGCAAAATAACATTCCAAGTAGCCCAAAATGTGGGGAGAAACACTTTGGAAAATGTCTGTACGGATTCGAAATTTGCTATCTATGTAAAGTATCTGGGCACACTTTTGCGAACTGTCCAAATAATAATACAAGAGAAGGGAAGACAGCAGGGACCCTCGCATTTTTGCTCTGACACACAATCTGAAACTACAGATGAAACCAACATGATGACAGGTATGATAACAATTTATGGTATACCTGTACTCGTACTATTTGATACTGGAGCCACACATTCTTTTATATCTGTCGAGCTTTATAAAAAGATAGAGGATAAATTTGTCAAAGTAAACAATGATATTCTTGAGGTATCCATACCATCAAGAAAAGCCATACAAACTGAACGGTTATGTAGAAATCTGGAATTAGAATTCGATAACAAACTCCTGTTAACAAACCCACATGTGATAAGAATGAAAGACTTCGATATTATCTTAGGGATGGATTGGCTTAGAGCTAATCATGCGAATATCCAATGTAATGAAAAGGAAGTCATTTTTCATATACCCGGAGATGAGGAATTTACCTTTCGAGGCACAAAATACGGGTATACACCAAGAATAATAACAGTTATGAAGGCGGTTAAGATGCTGAGAAAAGTCAATTGTCAAGCTTATTTGATCAATATTGTGGATGCAAATAAACAAGAGGATATTGATGGAATACCTATCGTAAGGGAATACAAGGAAGAATTTCTAGAAGATCTACCTGGGTTACTGCCAGATCGACAAGTGTAATTCACCATTGATTTAGTCCTAACAGTAGCACCTGTATCTAAAGCACCCTACAGAATGGCACCAAAGGAGTTACAAGAACTGAAAGTGAAATTACAGAAATTATTAGACAAGGGTTTTATACGACCCAGTGTTTCCCCATGGGGAGCACTAGTGTTGTTCGTTAAAAAGAAGGATGAAACATACAGATTGTGCATTAACTACAGAGAACTCAACAAGCTCACCATCAAGAACAAGTACACATTGCCAAGAATTGAAGATCTATTTGATCAACTGAAAGGTGCCAGCGTATTCTCAAAAATTGATCTACGGTCTGGATATCACCGAGTAAAAATCAAGGATAGTGACATCCCAAAGATAGCTTTTCGAACATGTTATGGACATTAAGAGTTTGTTATAATGCCTTTTGGGCTAAGCAATGCACCCGCAGTATTCATGGACCTAATGAGTTGAGTATTTTACTCGTATTTGGATCAATTTGTGATCGTATTCATTGATGATATCCTGGTGTACTCTAAGGATCATATGCAACATGAAGAACACCTCAGAACTATCCTGAGTTACTGCGAAAGGAAAGATTGTATGCTAAATTCAAAAAATGTGAGTTTTGGCTAGATCGAGTTAACTTCCTCAGGCACATCATCTCAGTTCATGAAATTGAAGTAGATCCCACAAAAGTGGAAGCTATCAAGGAATGGAAGTCCCCAACAAATGTGAATGAAGTGCGAAGTTGTTGGCGTTCGATTGTTTTGTTAACGTGAACCGTTAGGGTTCCATACATTTCTAACAGACAGCGGAAGCAAGTAAACAAGAAACATATTACCTTTCACCAGGGTATGTTGAAGACGATGAATTCTCGCCACCAGCCTGCGCAGCCTCACCGTTTTGGGCGTAACTCTCTCATCCAATATCAGATTTGAGTGATCTACATGCCAAAACGATCCACTCTTCCGTGGCTTTCTGTCAGTATATCATAAGTCATGTTCTAATGTCTGTATGATTTTATAAAAATCGTAGAAGGTGGCGAACAGCAGCAGCAAACAACCTTCCAGTCTTCTGCTGTATTCCCAAGTCCAATCTCGACGTCGTGTGGGCGACGATCCTCGAGATCTTGTCAATCTACTGTTCTCTCACCCTCATCATAGTGTTAGGCGTGATTAATCTCATAGATTAGGCTTTCCGGACAGCTGAGATGACTTATATATAGGCTACAGCAGGGACCAGGAGGAGAAATTAGAGTTGGGCCTCCATTGGGCTTAAGTATCCAAGCTTAGCCCAAAGCTTATACTTAAGTCTAATAATAATAATATATACCACTAAAATATTGTTACTGCACTACAGTTCTAATCCCATAATTACGTTATGGGCTCCTTCTTATTATGAGCCCGTTAGTCTCCCCATGTTTAAGATATACAATGTCTATTTATTAATTAAGTTACTGACAACTCCACTAATTAATATCTCATCCAAGAGTAGTATCACTCAACCTCATTATCATGCCGGAATAAATCCGTCTGCAGGGTTTACATGATAATCCTTATGAGTTTCTCAATGGGACATCATCAACCTATTTCGGACATAGATTCCTTTTACAATCAACAGCACACCATAGAGACAATACTATTTCCCAACTCACCGAGTTTGTTGATTTAATTACATGTAAATCTCACCCATTGATAAATCAAAGAAATACATATTGCCCTACGTGTCGAGGTTATTGTATAGGGATTAATATCACGAACATCCATAATAACTGAGATCAAGTTCTTCTATAAGTTAGTATAAGTCAAACGATCTCAAGCGGTCCTGCTCAATACACGCAAAGTGCACTAATGTGATTCTATAGCCAAGACAAGCTATACCAAACCACACTACAACCATCCCGATAGAGAGTCCCTGTCTATCTCGATTGTGAGCATCTGTTTATGCTTTATAAGAAAATTGATAATATGATCTTCCGCGTGTTGTCGCACAATGTATTATCTACAGTATAAAGTAAGTGGACTATTGCATCGTGCATATAAATAAATTATAAGACGCAATCATTTGATCATGTGATTCTCATTTCAAATAAATTGTTATAACAGTATTCATACAAAAGCTAGACTTTTAGTATACAATACAACTATCTCCCACTTATACTAAAAGACTATGCAGTCATGTCTTCTGTCCTACATCTGATTGCCACTCCTACTACACGGCCATCAAAAGCTCTTGCCTTAAGGTCCTTGTAAATGGATTTACTAGGTTATCAACCGATGCAATTTAGGCGACAACAACCTTTTCCTCATCATCCGATTTCTCGTAACAGGTGGTACTCGCGCTCCATGTGTTTAATTGCCTTATGGGCTCGTGATTCTTTCAAGTTTGCAACTGCACCATTATCATCAAAATAAATTGTGATAACCTTGAGCAAACTTAGAAACACTTCGAAGTCCATCATGAAGTTTCTAGAGTCATACAGATACTTTGGCTGCATCATAGGCTCCAATTTATCATCTTTCCATGATGGAATCCGGAGTCTGAAATATATTTCTATATAACACTCCTCCACATTATAACTCAACTTCCTAAAATTAAACACATAACCTTCGTAGTTGATTTACTGCCGTCCCTATCTGATATGAAAAATCTAAATCTATGTAACCCATAAGAAGCAGTGAATCATTTGGTAAGTCCACATATAATTTCTAGTTCTTAAGTATATGTCTTACCACAGTTCAACGTTCTTGTTTTGGGTTACATTGATACTCACTGACCATGCCATTGGCAATACAGATATCCGCTCTCGTGCATAGCATTCCATAGATTAAGCTTCCTTATTCGCTGAAACATAAGGAACCGCCTTCATCTATTTTATCTTCTTTTGTGTCTTAAGACACAATTCCTTAGACAAAGTCACATGCTAAAATGAGTAAGGATTATATCATTTCATGAAGCTTGAGACAAGCATAACATCCTTTATTGTGATTCGTATTACCGTGATCAAAAGGATATACTTTGCTTTTCTTAAGTCCTTCATTTCATACCACTTTATCAACCATACCTTTACGCCCGACAATACTCTTTCATTGTCTCCAATGAGCAATATATCATCTACGTACAGTACAAGAAATACCACCATGTTTCCGTCACTCTTTTTAATACATAAGACACATCCGTGCATTGATTAAATCCATATGCCTGGATTTCCACACCAAAATGGATGTTCCATGATCTTAAAGCTTGCTTTAGTCCATCGATGGACACTTTTAAGCTTACTATCAAAATGCTCTTAGCCCTTTGCAATAAATCACTCTGGTTGCTTCATATAGATGTTTTCCATAAGACTTCCAATCAGGAAAGTTGTCTTGACATCTATTTGCTATCCCTCATATTTCTTATGAGTAGCAATAGATAAAAGAGTTCGGATCAACATATGCATAGCTACCGGCGAATAGGTTTCCTCATAATCGAACCTTTTCTTTCTGATTATACCTTTTCGCAACAAGCTTTGCTTCCAAGGTTTTCACCTTATCCTATGATCTGTTTTATTTTACAGAGCCACTTCCAATGGCTTTCACACCATCCGTGGTTATACAAGCAGCCATATCTAATTTAGAATCAATCGATTCTATTTCAGAAACCATTGTACTTTACTAAGGTTCGGCATTTCTATCTTATAGTCCTTCGTCGTATCCTTGGGTCCATTCCATGTTTACTAGGGACCAAGTCTCACGACTTTCCCAAAACATATATCTAACAGGTTGTCGAACAACCCTCAACTACTACAAGGCACTACACGCAATTGTGTATCAGACGTGACACGCGTTGCAGTTTACCTTGTGGTATATCCTCTTGTACACTTGGTACTAATACTTTGTGTTTTCCCTCTCACTTCCTTTAGAACAATTTATACAAGGATTTATGATTTAATACATAGTCCTTTTCCAAAAATCTAGTGTTTGTGTTAACATTCACCCTTCGATCTTTTGGACTAAATAAATCATACCCTATATTTTTCTAGGATATCTCACAAACAGACAAACGTTATGCGACATGTTGTTTCTAGGGCATACCCATAAAATGAATTTAATAATTCCAAACAACTCATCATCTTTCTTACATTTTTCTTAAGAGTCTTATTCCTTCTTTTCGCCACACCATTCAGCTGGGGTATGCCCGGTGCAGACAACTTGAGATTTTAATCTCATCCTCTGATAAATAGCTCCTAAACTATCCTAAGAGGTACTTGTCACCACGATTAAGTTGTAATGACAACCTCTCATTGGGATAGTCTTAGGACCGTTTAAATCAGTATGAACTATTTCCAACATATCTTTGCATGGCTCTATACCCCTTTCCCTGGAAAGGCCTTTAATCATTTTACATTCAAGCAAGACTCGCAAGTCAGATAGTTTCCACTTCAGATAAACCCAACGGTCCATCGGCTATCAACCTTTGAATCCTACTCGAGTAAAATTGATCTAGTCTTAGATGCCAAAAGTATATTTAGTTATTCTCCGAAGGTTCCTTTCTCTTACTAAGATTAGAAGATGCATTATTAATTACTATTTGTTGCATCCGTGGTATAGACATGATTTAAGAGTTTACAAATTGCCACTAATGTACCATAACAAGTTATAACTCTATCTTTCATTATGATGACCGTGTCATTTAAATGAAATAGAGTATCCATCCGTAACTGCATAGAAACTGAAATGAAATTCTTTCTATGAAAATGTACATAAAGACAATTTCTCAAAACCAAACATTTATTCATATCGTAAGACAAATAAACAACTCCCACTGCAACAACCACTACTCTCATAGTATTATCCATGTATATTATAATCTCATCATCACTTAGTTGCAGGCTTTTAGTGACTCCGGTATCTTCACACAACGTGTCAGTAAATGCCATCACTAATCATGCTTCGACGACTAGTGAATGAGATACTAACCTTGTTCATATCTTGATGAAATTGGATTTCCTTTGCCACATGTTTTGTCAGAAGTTCCCCACCATATACAACCTCTTGTATTTCAGTTAGAACTTGCTCAAACACCTAGGCAAACTATGGAGAATTAAATTAATCTAGGTTTTCCTTCAATATCTACTCCGAGCATTTCCAATTCATTCATCAATTCAACCATGACCTCCTGCCTATCTAACTTACTCAAGTACCTGAAGAGTCGCATGAGACCAACATATTTCTATGAACCTCTCACCTCTTCACTAGAGACTTTAAAAGGCATCATTGGATATCCTTAGTGAGAACACACTTATATTTTCCTAAGCAGTAAAATTCAAAATCAAGATTCTTTTCTAATCATCCAATTTTGGACAAGTAATTATGTTTCTTTTAGTATACAATAAGTGAGATAAAACTATTTGAAATTACAGAGAATCACAAATAAATACACCGATCAAATCTTTGAATTTTATCCATTTATATTGATTCCCTCAGAACAATATAAAAATAAAATTCACCGACATCTCAAGCACCGTGAGTCTGCAAGCCACGATAGTATGGACGTTTACAAACCCAAACATTTACAAGAGGAGATTTCACTCATTAATTTCATTTGTCAATCTAACCTCATGACAAAATAATTAATAGTCGGTTCCTCTTTAGCCATGCAAATAATAGCAGTGACTCCGATGGGGAGGATACATATTATTTGCACCTAAGTGTACACCATTATTTGACCCCAAGTCCATTGCGCAAGCTTATGTGCCTTACAGATGGAGAAGTACACATGCGCTCGGATAACTTCCTACAGTCATCAATTATAACTTTGTACCAGTGAATCACATATAAACTCATACGATGGGGAGGAAGGCACTATAGCCAACACGCAAGTTCATGTGCATCACATTACAAACATAATTATTTAATGAAGTCTGTTCCAGCAATCCATGAATAAACTCATCCGATGGGGAGGAAGGCTCTAATGCCGACGCAGAAGTTATTCACATTGCTAACAAACCAATAATGAAGGCCGCGGGAATTATGAACCAATTCCCTCTCCCACTTAGTAATTTAACACCGAGAATTTTTACATGCATATAATATTCAAAACAAAATACGCAACTTAGCATGCTCTTATTACAGCACATAAGGCAGTAAATCATAGAGTACATGCAAGCATATATAACAATAATTAGATAATAAAATCAATTATGTCAGTTATATATTAGCAAATTCGATTGTTCACTACCAAGCACAAATGTCGGCAAAAACCTCCAGATTATCAAACTTTGGAAAAAACTCCAGATTACTGAATTTTGAAACTATCGATATCGACCATCGATATTGTTCAGAATTTTGAAATCATCGATATCGACCAGATTATCAAATTTTCAAAAAACTACCAAATTATCAAATTTTCGAAAAAATCGATATCGACCGTCGATATCGTCTAGATTATCAAAATCATTGATATCGACCAGATTATTAAATTTTCAAAAATTTTCAGATTATCAAATTTTTGAAATTTCCAGATTATCAAATTTTCGAAAACTACAGATTATCAAATTTTCAAAAATTTCCAGATTATCAAATTTTTGAAAATTTCAGATTATCAAATTTTCGAAAATATCCAAATTATCAAATTTTCAAAAATTTCAAGATTATCAAATTTTCGAAAATATCCAGATTATCAAATTTTTGAAATTTCCAAATTATCAAAATTTTGGAATTTCCTGATTATCAAATTTTGAAATATTTTCAGATTATCAAAATTTCAAAATTTCTAGATTATCAAATTTTAAAAAATTTCCAGATTATCAAATTTTAAAAAAATTTCAAATTATTAAATTTTTGAAATTTTTCGAAAATATCCATATTATTAAATTTTCAAAATTCCCAGTTTATCAAATTTTACAAAATTTCCAGATTATCAAAATTTTGAAAATATCCAGATTATCAAATTTTCAAAATTTCTAGATTATCAAATTTTCAAAAATTTCTAGATTATCAAATTTTCAAAGAGTGCAGTTAAACGTATAGAGTATTCAAAAAGAAATAATAATTTCTAAACACTAGTCCACGTTTGACACAGGTATATGTATTCGAATAGGGTATACTAGCATAACATGAATACTTAAACCCTTTCACCTTTTGACATAGACCCTAGCCTAACGTTTCACGATTCACCATGAAACCGAAGCTCTGATACCAATTGTTGGCATTTGATCGTTTGGTTAACGTGAAGCGCGTTAGGGTTCCATACGTTTCTAACAAGCAGCGGAAGCAAGTAAATAAGAAACGTATTACCTTTCACCAGGGTATGTGGAAGACGATGAATTCTCGCCACCAGTCTGTGCAGCCTTACCGTTTTGGGCATAACTCTCTTATCCGATGTCGGATTTGAGTGATCTACGTGCCAAAATGATCCTCTCTTCCGTGAATTTCCATCAGTATATCACATTTCCTGTTCTGATGTCTGTACGATTTTATAAAAATCATAGAATGTGGCGGATATGCGCAGCAAACAACCTTTCAGTCTTCTACTGTATTTCCAAGTCCAATCTCGATGTCGTGTGGGCGACGATCCTCGAGATCTTCTCAATCTGCTGTTCTCTCACCCTCCTCACAGTGTTAGACGTAATTAATCTCATAGATAAGGGTTTCCGGATAGTTGAGATGACTTATATATGGGCTACAGCAGGGACCAGGAGGAGAAATTAGAGTTGGGCCTCCATTGGGCTTAAGTATCCAAGCTTAGTCCAAATCTTATACTTAAGTCCAATAATAATAATATATACCACTAAAATATTATTACTGCACTATCGTTCTAATCCCATAATTACATTATGGGCTTCTTATTATTATGAGCCCGTTAGTCTCCCCATGTTTAAGATATACAATGTCCATTAATTAATTAAGTTACTGACAACGCCACTAATTAATATCTCATCCAAGAGTAGTACCACTCAACCTCATTATCATGCCGGAATAAATCCACCTGCAGGGTTTACATGATAATCCTTATGAGCTCCTCAAGGGGACATTATCAACCTATTTTGGACATGGATTCCTTCTACAATCAACAGCACACCATAGAGACAGCACTATTTCCCAACTCACCGAGCTTGTTGATTAAATATTTAAATCTAACACATTGATGAATCATAGAGATACATACTGGCTTACGTGTCGAGGTAATTTTATAGGGATTAAGAGCACAAACATCCATAATAGCTGAGATCAAGTTCTCCTATATAGTCAGTATAAGTCGAACGATCTCAAGCGGTCCTACTTAATACACGCAAAGTGCACTAATTTGATTCTATAGCCAAGAAAATCTAATACCAAACCACACTACAACCATCCCGATAGAGAGTCCCCGTCTATCTCGGTTGTGAGCATCTATTTATACTTTATAAGGAAACTGATAATATAATCTTCCGCGTGTTGTTGCACAATATATTATCTACAGTATAAAGTAAGTGGACTATTGCATCGTGCATATAAATAAATTATAAGATGCAATCATTTGATCATGTGATTCTCATTTCAAATAAATTGTTATAACATTGTTCTTAAAAAAGCTAAACTTTTAGTATACAATGCAACAGAAGTTTCCTAGGATTGGCAGGATACTACAGAAGGTTCATCGAAGGATTCTCAAAAATTGCAAGGCCATTAACCCAATTAACATGCAAAGGAGTGAAATTCCAGTAGATAAAAGAATGTGAAGACAGTTTCTAAGAGCTGAAGCAAAGGCTTACTACTACCCCTATACTAACCATCCCAGATGGAACAGAAGAATTTGTGATCTACAGTGACGCCTCAAAGCAAGGATTGGGGTGCGTACTAATGCAAAAGGGAAAAGTGATCGCCTATGCCTCGAGACAACTAAAGAACAAATGAACAAAACTACCCCACTCACGACCTAGAGTTGGCTGTGGTAGTTTATGCTTTAAAAATTTGGCGGCACAATTTGTATGGAGGCAAGTGTGAGATTTACACTGACCACAAAAGCTTAAAATATTTTTTCGAACTGAAGGAGTTAAATAGCGGCAAAGAAGGTGGTTGGAGTTAGTAAAATGTATGATTGCATGATATTGTACCATTCAGGAAAAAAAATATGGTGGCTGATGCTTTAAGCAGAAAGAATAAATGAGAGTTAGCTTGCTCCATAATAACTCAAAACCAACTGGTAGCTGAGTTTTCTTGTATGAGTCTAGAAGTGATAATACCTCCAAGTAGTATCAAGGCAATGATTAATGCAATTATAATTAGACCCTTGTTAAGGGGTAAGGTGATAAAAGCTCAGGAGGAAGACGAGTTCTTTGCAAAGATCAAAGGATGCATCAAGTCTTTAGAAGGAAAGGGATTTTTTCTTACTAATGAAGGAGCATTGGTCTATGGAAAAAGTTTATGCGTGCTTAAAAATGAGAAACTTTTGAGAGATCATGACTTGAAGAAGATTTTCTGGTGGAAGAATATAAAGAAGAAGAATATTGTATCATTTGTGCAAAAATGCATGACATGTGATGAGAGTAATAATTAACGTATTTTGAGCTTCGATTTGTGTGGAAATTAAGTATGATTTGGTCTATTATCAAGATGAATTGGGATGTCAATAAAAAATCCACGAATCAGATGCTTCTAAGGCTATTTGAGCATATTTATACAAAAAATAGGTTGGAAGTGCTCAAAATTGGAAAACACATTTTTCGAGGTGTAGTTCGACTAGAGAGCTGCCGTTCGACCAAGCTCGACAAAGTTAAACTACACAGGTGAAGTCGAATGGGAGTATTTCAACTTACAGAGAGGTCGTTCGACCAAGGATAATCCGTTTGACGACATGAAGCCATGTCAAACCGCATAAGTGGGTCGAACTGCAAGGTGAGACAAAGTTCAGTTTATAGACATGCCGTTTGACCGTGGTTCGACCAAGAGGGTCCAGTTATACCAAGTTAAGTATGGTCGAACTAGGACACATCAGCTCCGAAACATCAGGATTTCACCTCCAGTGCATGCATGTGCGTGTTTTCTACGAAAAAGTCCAGTAAAGGTACATAAGGAGAAGTTACAAGTATAAAAAGGGGTGCATATCACATTAAAAAAAGGAGTGTTAGATTCCACATCCATCTTACATCACAACCAAACTCTAACTCCATCCGCAAGAGCAGTAGAGAGAGATTCGTGCAGAAAATCAAGTAAGAACCTAGTGAAGATTCAAGACGGAGCGAGAAGCGACGGCCCCCACATCTAGGGTTTACTTCGCAACTTAATATTTCTTGTAATTTTCAAGACTATGGGTAAGATCTACCCAAACACCATGAACGTTCTTCGAAGCGTCATGGGCTAGAATTACTTTGGTAGTTCTAGGGTTTATGAAGGTTTCTATCTAGTTAATTAAACTTTCGTATGTATACTCCATACAACACTACTTGTGGGTTTATTTTTTATAAGACAATGAATTTTTAATTAATACTCAGAGTTGTTTTGTGCATAATTAACTGTTATGTAGAGTCTGAATGCATATCTTGGTTATTAATTGAGTGTGTGATGAGTGTGTTAATTCATGAATCTTGCGATTGGATTTGCGCTATTATGAAGTGTTTGAAGGATGAAATCAGTTGTAAACTGATATATATTGTGAAAAGGCATGAATCAGGTGTTGTTGGAGCTATTTGAGTGGTTTTTCGAAGGAAATTGGAGTGGAAGTGTTGAAAACTGAAGAAAGGAAGTCGAAGCCATCCAATTGGACAAAGCAGGAGTGCGATTCGATCTGAAGGAGATCAATTCAACCAGCCCTTCAGGTCGAATTGGCAACACAACATGTACAGAAGGTGTATTCAACCACGACAAGGGGATTCGACCTGGGCATTAGGTCGAATCGAGGTCGAATCGATTGGTGGAGATGCCGATTCGACCTCATCACGTCGATTTGACCAGGACAGTTGGTCAAATTGAGCACCTGGGACTTATAGTAGGCTGATTTGACTTTCGATTCGACTTATGGTGGTCAATTTGACCTGTTGCTGAAGTCGAATCGATGCTCGGGAACTTACCATATCCGTATTTTTGCACCGTCAATGCATGTGATCACTTAAAGAGCCCATGCCAAACCCAGGAGACGTGATTACAAGTATAAAAGAAGGATTGTGCAGCATCATAGAGAACTGACTTGATCAAGAAGACAAGGAGACGTAGAGTTGAGAGAAGAGTTGATCGTCCATCATCCGGAGGGGCTATGACAGAGGTTCCGCTGGAGATTCAAGTAAGATTGGTCCAACTAACCATGATTGTTCTTAGATCAATCATGGGCTAGAGCCACTTCGGTAGTTCTAGAGTTATGAAGGTTTTATGAGTTAATTTATCTTTCGTGTGTAAACTCCATACAACACTACATGTGGTTTATTTTATATAAGATTGTGCATTTTTAATCCATACTACGGTTGTTTTGTGCATCAATAATTGTTGTGTAGAGTCTGAATACATAACTTAGTTATTGGTTGAGTGCGTTCACTGCTGAGCAGGGTTTTATTTTATAATTCTAAGTGAGGGGATTCCGAAGTCTTATTAGAACTATCTTATATGAATACTTGTTAATTGAATCATATTCGGGTTAATAAGTAGGATAAAGAGTATAACTTTATAGTACCTATAAAGGGAGATCAAATCGGGTTTGAGTACTAAGTGCACGGGAAATAATTGATTATGATAGTACCTAGAAAGGGGGGTAAACTATACATCTTGCTCCGAGGATATTCACACGTGTCATACACATATTTACTTATGTCTATAGAGTATATTTGCATGGTTTAATGATGCGTCCATAAACCACAAGGTGGAGTCGGACACCGTCACACGAAAGTATGAATTAATAAGTGGAACTGGATTACCTGACAAACTACCTACTGTCTTACTTGATCACAACCTACTATCTCTTCTTCTTGTTATCTTTATTTGCTATTTCACTTAATAGTTGTCACTCAATTTCAATATCAAAACCATTATAATTTCCAACATAGTCTTAGTTTACTAAAGTATAATTAAATTGAAATTTATCCGTCCCTTAGGTTCGATATATAAAACTTGGTCACCTTCGAAACTACGATTGATATTTTTCATACTTGAGGATTAATTGTGTGTTGAGAAAACGCCTATCAATGTATTCATTGCTAATCAGGATGATATGTTATGATTCTAAGTGAGAGGACTCCGAAGCTTCATTAGAATTATCTTATAGGAATACTTATTAATTAAATTGAATTCGGGTTAGTAAGTAGGATAAAGAGGATAACTATATAGTACCTATAAAGGGAGATCATATAGGGTTAGAGTACCTAGTGCACGGGAAATAATTGATATTGATAGTACCTAGAAGAGCTACCTTCTAATGCTTATTTTCTTGTGTCTATAGAGTAGATTTGCATGGTTTAGTGATGCATCCATATTCCACAAGGTAGAGTTGGACATTGACACATGGAAGGGAGATTAATTAGTGAAACTGGATGGCCCGAAGAGATATCTATCTTCTCACTTATACAACTCTCGTTATTTCTCTACTGTTCTATTTTATTTGCTATTTCATTATTTTGTTTATTAATTTAGTAATAATTCTCCAATACAATTTCCTAATATTAGTTTTAGTTAATTTAGTTAATAATAAATTGATAACCAATTGTCCTTTGGATTCGATAATATAACTTGGTTGCTTACTTAAGCTACAATCAGTGAAACCGATCCGGAACTCCTGGCCAACTCGCTCGGAAATCAGTAAAACCCGCCTGGAATGCTTGGTCAACTCACCTGAACCACACAGACCCAACCTGGCATTCGTGCAGACTCGATTGGAAAGGTGGTCTGACTCGCCCGGAATGCACCCACGCTGCGCCGCATCCGTCAGCCATCAGCCACCCAGCATCAGTGCTCAGCCACGTCAGACAGAGTCGTTCCCCATGTCACTGCCGTGCGCTTCCATCTCACCTACGATCTCTGCAAGACTCGCTTGGAAAATTGCAAGACTCACCCAGAATCTTGACGCCAAGCCATTGTCCGCCCAGTCATCACGCATGCGCCAGCCATGCCATGTCCATGTAACACTTATGCATCGCCAGACACCATCAGCACGCATCCAGCACTTGCCTGCATCAGCCCATGCCATGCTTCTAGCCTGTAATTGTTCAGCCGTGTGCACAGCTTCGCGAGTCCAGTGGCTATCGAGCCATTATCATTCAGTCTCGCCAACAACCATCGTTAGCCCCATCGTGATGCTATGCTGCCGCTCAATACCATCGCAAGCCACGTACGTTGATCACAGTACAGCCTTTCACCAATAGTTGCCGTCGCAAGATGTCTTGCAGTGAAGTGTGCGAGTGTATAGTTAGGGTGTTCATCAAGAAACAAGTTCTAAAACCCTAATATCATGTATTCCACTCAAACCCTAGCCTAACGTGTCATGTTTAGGCCATAGAACCTATGCTCTAATACTAATTGTTGGCATTTGGATCTTTTAGTTAGTGTGAACCGTTTGGGTTCCATGCAATTCTACAGCAGTGGAAGCATAAGTGTAGAATCATATTACCTTTTACCAGGTTTGAAGTAGAGGTTGAACAGCAAGAAGAAATGACCTTTCGATCTTTTATTATATTCCTATGTCACGTCTTGATGTTGTGTGGGCAACGATCTACAAGACGAACTCAATCTGCAGTTCTCTCCTTCTCTCATGATTTTTTGGCGTGTGAAGTCGTATATCCGAATGGCTGAAATTAGCTACTTATAGGCTACAACAGGGACCAGGAGGAGAAATTAGGGTTTGGGCCTCCCATTGGGCATAAACATCCAAGTTTAGCCCAAAATTTATACTTAAGTCCAATAATAATAAATCAGTCTACTAAAGAAATATTATTGCACTGCCACACTAATCCCAAATTATGTTATGGGCTCCTTATTATGATCCCATTAATCTCCCCGTGTTTAAGATTCAATGCCCATTAATTAATTAAGTTACTAACAACTCCATTAATCAATATATTTACCGAGATTAGTACCACTCAATCTTATTATCATGCCGGAATAAATCCACCTGCAGTATTTATATGATATTCATTATGAGCTCCTCAAGGGGACATCATCAACTAATTCCGTTAGGACACATATTCCTTTTACAATCAACATCACACCATAGAGACAGTTGTTGGCGTTCGATCGTTTGGTTAACGTGAACCGTTAGGGTTCCATACATTTTTAACAAGCAGTGGAAGCAAGTAAACAAGAAACGTATTACCTTTCACCAGGGTATGTTGAAGACGATGAATTCTCACCACCAGCCTGTATAGCCTCACCGTTTTGGGCATAACTCTCTCATTCGATGTCAGAATTGAGTGATCTATGCACCAAAACAATCCTCTCTTCCGTGGATTTTCGTCAGTATATTACATGTTTAATTCTGAGCTCTGTAAGATTTTATACAAATCGTAGAATGTGGCGGACAACAGCAGCAAACAATCTTCCAGTCTTCTGCTGTATTCCCAAGTCCAATCTCAACATCATGTGGGCGACGATACTCGAGATCTTCTCAATCTGCTATTTCCTCACCCTCCTCACAGTGATAGGCGTGATTAATCTCATAGATTAGGGTTTTCGGACAGCTAAGATGACTTATATGGGCTACAGCAGGGACCAGGAGGAGAAATTAGAGTTGGGCCTCCATTGGGCTTATGTATCTAAGGTTAGCCCAAAACTTATACTTAAGTCCAATAATAATAATATATACCACTAAAATATTATTTCTGCACTACCGTTCTAATCCCATAATTACGTTATGGGCTCCTTCTTATTATGAGACCGTTAATCTCCCCATGTTTAAGATATACAATGTCCATTAATTAATTAAGTTACTGACAACTCCATTAATTAATATCTCATCTGAGAGTAGTATTACTCAACCTCATTATCATGCCGGAATAAATCCACCTGCAGGGTTTACATGATAATCCTTATGAGCTCCTCAAGGGGACATCATCAACCTATAACGGACACGGATTCCTTCTATAATCAACAAAACACCATAGAGACAGCACTATTTCCCAACTCACCGAGTTTGTTGATTTAATTATATGTAAATCTTACCCATTAATGAATCAAAGAAATACATACTGTCTTACGTGTTGAGGTTATTGTATAGGGATTAAGAGCACGAACATCCATAATAACTGAGATCAAGTTCTTCTATATAGACAGTACAAGTCGAACGATCTCAAGTGGTCCTGCTCAATACACACAAGTGCACTAATGTGATTCTATAGTCAAGATAAACTAATATCAAATCAAACTACAACCATCACGATAGAGAGTCCCCGTCTATCTCGGTTGTGAGCATCTATTTATACTTTATAAGGAAACCGATAATATGATCTTCTGCATGTTGTCGTACAACATATTATTTACAGTATAAAGTAAGTGGACTATTGCATCAAACATATAAATAAATTATAAGAAACAATCATTTGATCATATGATTCTCATTTCAAATAAATTGTTATAACATTGTTCATACTAAAGCTAGACTTTTAGTATACAATCCAACAACAACACCATCTCCCAACTCACCGAGCGTATTGATTTAATAATTAAATCTTATCCATTGATGACTCAAAGAAATAAATTCTGGCTCACGTGACGAGATTATTGTATGGGGATTAAGAGTACGAACATCCATAATAATAGAGATCTAGTTCTATTATATAGTCAATATAAACCGAACGATCTCTACGCGGTCCTACTCAATACACGTAAAGTGCACCAGTACAATTTTATAGTCAAGATAGACTAATGCCAAATCACACTACAACCATACCGATAGATAGTCCCCGTATATCTCTATTGTAAACATCTGTTTATACTTTATAAGGAACTAATAATATGATCTTTCGTGTGACGCCGCACATCACATTATCTAAAGTATAAAGTAAATGCACTTCTGCAACAACATAATTACAAATATTTGATTACATGATTCTCATTTCAAATATTGTCAAAACATTGTTCATACAAAAAGCTAGACTTTTAGTATACAATTCAACAATCTCCCACTTATACTAAAAGACTATGCTACAATACATGTGATTCCTACTCCCACTACTTGACCATCAAAAGCTTTCGCCTTAAGGTCCTTGTAAAAGGATTTACTAGGTTATCATCCGATGCAATCTAGGTGACAACAACCTTCCCCTCATCATACGATTTCTCAAATCAGGTAGTACTTGCGATCAATGTATTTAAGTGCCCTATGGGATCGTGATTCCTCCAAGTTCGCAACTGCACCATTATTATCACAATAAATTGTGATGATTTAGGGCAAACTCAGAATCATATCTAAGTCCATTACGAAGTTTCTAGAACCGTACAGATATGTTTGGTTGCCACAAGACTCCAATATTATCATTTCTCCATGGTGGAGTCCGAAATATATTTCTATATAATCACTCCTCCATATTATGGCACAACTTCCAAAATAAACACTTAACCTTGAGGTGGATATACGATTTGAAAATCTGAATCTAAGTAACCGTCAAGAAGTAATGAATCTGTCTGGTAAGCCTATATATAATTTCCAGTCCTTCTCAGGCACTTCAAATACGTCTTAACGCAGTTTAACATTCTTGTTCTGGGTTACCTTGATACTCACTGTCTATGCCATTGGCAAAACATATATCCAATTTCTTGCATAGCATTCCATAGATTAAGCTTTCTTATTGCCAAAGCATAAGGAACCGCCTTTATCTATTTTATCTTCTTTTATGTCTTAAGACACAAATCCTTAGATAAATTCACATGCTAAAACGAGTAAGGATTATATCATTTATACGAAGCTTAAGATAAGCACAACATCCTATCTTGTGATCTTTATCACCAAGATCGCAAGAATATATTTTGCTTCTCTTAAGTCCTTCATTTCATACTGTTTATTAACCATACCCATACGTTCGACAATACTCTTTCATTGTCTCAAATGAGCAAGATACCATCTACATACATTAAAGAAATACCACCATATTTTCGTCATTATATTCAATACACAAGACCCATCCGTGCATTTTTTTATTCATATGACTGGATTTCCTTATCAAAACAGATGTTCCATAATTTTGAAGCTTGATTTAGTCCATCGATGGACACTTTTAAGCTTACACTCAAAATGCTCTTAGCCTTTTGCAATGAATCACTCTGGTTGTTTCTCATAGATGTTTTCCTCAAGACTTCCAAGCAGGAAAGTTGTATTGACATCTATTTGCTATACCTCATAATCAATATGAGCAGCAATAGATAAAAGAGTCCGAATCTACATAAGCATAGCTATCAGCGAACATGTTTCCTCATAATCGAACCCTTTCTATCAGAGTATACCTTTCTCAACAAGCTTTCCTTCCAAGGTTTTCACCTTACCGTATGATCCTCTTTTATTTTGTATGACCACTTCCAACGGCTTTTACACCGTTTAGTGGTCCTACAAGCTCCCAGATTTGATTCAAAATCCATAGATTTTATTTCAAAATTCATTGCAACTTACTATGATTCCGCATTTTGATCTTGTAGTGCTTCGTCGTATCCATGGGCTGATTTCATGTTTACAAGGGACCAAGTCTCATGACTTTCCCAAAACATAAATCTATCTGGTTGTTGGACAACCCTCCCACTACAAGGCACTATAGGTAATTGTGTATCAGATTTGACACGCAATGCAGTTTACTTATGGTATATCATCTCGTAATGTTGTACTAACCTTGTGTTTCCCTTCTCACACCTTTTAGAACATTCTATACATGGCTTTGTGATTTATTACATAGTCCTTCCCCAAATATCTAGTGTTCGTGTTAACAATCACTTTCTAATCTTTTTGGACTATTAAATAAACCACCTTCATTTTTTCTAGGATATCCCACAAACATCATTACGACATGCTGTTTCTAGGGCTTACCTAGGGATGTAATCGAGCCGAGCCGAGTCGAGCCGAGCCGAGCTGAGCCGAACATCTCCGGGCTCGAAGCTCGGCTCGAATTTTTTTTAAAGGGCTCGAGCTCGGCTCGAGCATGATTCGAATTTTATTTTTTAATCTCGAGTTCGGCTCGTGTGTAAAATATAGAGCTTGCAAATAGTTAGTGAGCTAGGCTCGAAATATTTTTACTGAATAAAAAAATAAACTCGAGCTCGAATTCGGCTCGATAAAAACTAGTCCTTTGTTCGAGCTCGGGCTCGTTCGGCTCGTTAAGTTGAAAATAATTTATTTTTTTGTTTTTTAATGTATAAAGGTTTGAGTGAGGTCTCATGAATAATAAAATTTTATTAATAATTTTTTTTATAAAAAGTGGAATCTAGAGCTATTATAAATTTTTATTAATTATTAGAAGTATTAATTATTAATTAAAATATATATTAATAATATAACAAAAGATTTTTTTAATTAACATTTATAAGTATATGGAGTATGTATTTAATTTAAATTTTGGAGTAGGTCTTGTGCGAAACCGTCTCACGTAAATATTTACATGAGACGAATAAAAAGTGATAATATTATTAATTAAAAGTGATATTCAATCGATAAAAAGTAATAATAGTGTAGTGAACTATTTTATGAACAATTTATAATATAAACAAAACTAACATTTTATATGGAATATAGCGAAAGTGCTAACATTTTATAAATTTTTTATTCGTCTCACGTAGGACCTTATGTAAGACGGTGTCACACAAGTATTTGCCTAAAATTTGAATGTATCCTTATGTTATCCCATTAACTATAATAATAATAATAATAATAATAATAATAATAATAATAATAATATTAAAAGGCAAATACGGGTGTATATAAATTCGAAATTTCTCCTTCAAATAAAATTATATTATTAAAATATAAATAAATAATTATATTAAATTAGAAATAATTACTGATAGGTACACACTTTGTACCCCTAATTACTACTAGATACATTGATTTAAAATAATTATTATTTAATACAAAATATTAAAGTAAAATACCAAATATACCCCTAAACCCATATACCTTTAAAACACTAACCCCAACCTCCACCCACCACCGGACCACCGCTGCCGCTGCCGGACCGCCGCCGCCACCGGCGGAGCTCCGGCGGCCGGTCGCCGGAAAATCTGTTCGTCAGAAAAAAAAAAAAAAAAAAAAAAAAAAAAAAAAAAAAAAAAAAAAAAAAAAAAAAAAAAAAAAAAAAAAAACTGGTCGCCGGAAAGCTGCCGCGCCGCCGCCGCCGGAGCTCCGACAGCCAGTCGCCGGAAAAACTGTTCGTCCAAAAAAAAAAGAAAAAAAAAAAACTGGTCGCCGGAAAAACTGCCGCCGCTGGAAAAGCTGCCGGACCGCCGCCGCCGGACCACCACATTTTTTTGCTGCACACACTTTTTTTGCTGCACACACTTTGCTGCACATGAACTTTTGATGCACACAATATTTATGTGCAGCACATTAATAGGGGTAATATTGGAATATCACTATATATTTTTGTACCTAGTAGTAATACTTTTGTATGTTTGTATCTCATAGTAATTTAGGGTTTTTTTGTGTACCTAGTAGTAATCCTCCCATTAAATTAATTTATTTTTACATATATATACATATATATACATATGTATATGTATTAATGAGGTGTCGACTTTAAAATACTTACAATTTTATTAATTACTACTCCTTCCGTCCCATAATACTTTTCTCACTTTCCTCATTTGTTTGCCCCACAAAACCTTTCACTCCCTAACAAAGAAAATATCACTTTATCCAACAACCTCAAAAGTTACTTTAATTTCAAATTTGCCACTCTTTTTTCACACACATATCATTACTTTATACTTTTTATTACCTAAAAATACTACAATACCCTCCAAAGTCAACAAAGTTGGTCAAAAAGTATAACTTTTCTTAAACAACGTGGAACAGTAAAGGTGAAAAGTTTTTCGGAACGGAGGGAGTATTAGTTAAAATTTAATGTATATAAATACATATATTTATTCAAATTTAAGTGTAAATAAATCAAAACTAATTCTTATATAGAAATAAAAAATAAAAAATTTAGATCTTTAAACCCATTATAAATATGACTTTCAATTCATTATTTAGAATTAAAAACATGCACTCTCTTTTTAATTTTATTTTTATTAATTACGTTTTAATAATTTAATTATTTTCATTGTCATACTTTAAAATTTTTCTTTAATTTAAAGTATACTATATTTTTAAAATTATAAATTTATATTCCTTATAAATTATATTGATAAAAGTATATATATATATATATATATATATATATATATATATATATATATATATATATAAGTTTATTTATTTATGTAAAAAATTTTAAACTCTAAAATTACCATATTAATATGTTATAATAAATAATAACAATAATAATAATAACAATAATAATAATAATAATGGAGTAATAATATGAAGAATGAGCATATTGACCACTATTCGAGCCTATTATCGAGCACGTTCAGAAGCCTATAAATGAACACGTTCGCGAGCTTAATAAACGAACACGTTCGCGAGTTTAATAAACGAACATGTTCGCGAGCCTATAAACGAACACGTTCGCGAGCTTTCGAGCCAAACACCCTCAGGCTCAAGTTCGGCTCGAAAAAATAATCGAGCTCGAAAATCGAGCTCGGCTCGGCTCTTTTTTTCCACGAACGAACTCGAATGAATTTTTTTTCGAATCGAGTCTCGAATAGTTTACGAGCGGCTTGGTTCGTTTACATCCCTAGGCATACCCATAAAATGAATTTAGTAATTTCAAATAACTCATCAGCTATCTAACCATTTCCATAAGAGTCGTATTTCTTCTTTCCGCCACACCATTAAGCTGGGTTTTTCCGGTGTTGACAACTTAGGATTCAATCCTAACCTCTGATAATTAGCTCCTAAATATCCTAAGAGGTACTCGCCACCACGATTAAATCGTAATGACATGATATATTTTCCATGATGCTTCACCGCATCAACCATGGATTTCTTGATTTAATCATAGTACTCAGACTTGCAGTGCATCAAATAAATATATCTTGTTTCTAGAATAATCGTCAAACAAAGTGACAAATATTCATAAACACCTCTCGCCGGGATAATTTTAGGAGCGCTTAAATCAGTATGAACTATTTCCAAAATATCTTTACATGGCTCTATACCCCTTTGCCTTGAGAGGCAATTTATCATATTCACTTCAAAGTAAGACTCACAAGTTCGATAATTTCCACTTCCAATAAACCTTGCAGTCCACCGGCTATCAACTTTCGAATCGTACTTAAGTAAAATGATATAGTCTTAGATGCCAAAGACATGTTTAGTTCATCTCCAAAGGCTCCTTTCTCTTACTAAGTCTAGAAGATGCATTATTAATTACTATTTATTGCATCCATGGAATAAAAATGATTTAAGATTGTAAAAATTATCACCAACGTACTGATGAGTGTGTAAATTCACGTGTTCTGAGCTCTAGTTCATGTGATAATGATATAAGATTTGATCTTAAGTCAAGATAAAACGAGTTGTATAGTGAAAAGCCATGAATCAGGTGTGTTTGAGTCTGTTTGAGTGGATTTTCTAAGGAAAACAGGATAGAAGTGATCGAAATTGGAGAAAGGGTGTTAAAGGCACCCGGTTCGACCAAGCAGTGATGCAGTTCGACCAACAATAAAGTGGTTCGACCAGTATTCCTGGTCGAACCAGGTAAAGAGGCGCATCAAGAAGATGGTTCGACCACGACACTATGGTTCGACCAAGCATAGTGGTCAAATCATGGTCGACCCAGAAGCATAAGTTTTTGCAGATGCAGTTCGACCACGAAGCTTCCGATTTGACCTGCCATTTGAGTCGAACAGGCTATCTGCCAGTGCTGTATACGTCGATTCGACCAGCCTTGATCGATTCGACCAGGGGTCTTAGTTGAACTGATGTGCTGGACATGTTTGGATCCATATTTTTACACCTTCAGTGCATGTTTTCGCTCAAAAAGCCCATCTTAGGTCCGTAAGGAGAGCTCGCAAGTATAAAAAGAAGACCTTATGCCAAGGAAAAGAGAGTTCACCACCACCTTCATTCTACACAACATTCGAAACCCTACCACCATCCACGGAGTTGTGGAGAGAGATTCATCTGTCGAATCAAGTGAGAATCAAGTGAAGATTCAAGACGGAGAGAGACGTGACAGCGTCCGCATCTAGGGTTTACTTCGCATCTTAATTTATCTTGTAGTTCTAGGGTTTATGAAGGTTTTATGAGTCAATTGAACTTCCGTGGATATACTCCGTACAACACTACTTGTGTTTTATTTTATATAAGATTATGCATTTTTAATTCATACTTAGAGTTGTTTGGTATATTATTAATTGTTTTGTAGAGTCTGAATACATATCTTGATTATTGATTGAGTGCGTTCACTGCTGAGCAGGATTACATGTTATGATTCTAAGTGAGGGGACTCCGAAGTCTCATTAGAATTATCTTATATAAATACTTGTTAATTGAATAATATTCTTGTTAATAAGTAGGACAAAGAATATAACGTCATAGTACCTATAAAGGGAGATCATATCGGGTTAGAGTACTAAGTACACGGTAAATAATTGATACTAATAGTACCTAGAAAGGGGGGTGAATTATATCTCTTGCTCCGCAGATATTCACACGTGTCATAGTCTTATTTACTTGTGTCTATAGAGTATATTTGCATGGCTTAGTGATGCATCCATATTCCACAAGGCAGAGTCGGACATTGATACATGGAAGGGAAATTAATTGTGTGGTTAGTGATACATCCATATTCCAAAACTAGATGGCCCGAAGGACTACCTATCTTCTAACTTATTCACTTTCGTTCAATCTCTACTGTTATTTATTTTAATTATTCTTTTAATTATTTAGTTATAGGTTACCTAACCACACAATTATTTTGCCATAATAGTCTTAATAAGTTAGAATATAATAAAATTGTTAATAATACGTCCTTTGGGTTCGATAATCACTTGTTCACTTATCAAAGGTATAATAGCATCCTTTACACTTGGGGATTAATATTGTGTGTTGAGAAAATTCTCATCAAATTCTTGGCGCCATTGTCGGGGACGGCATTAATTATTCGTTTATTATTTCTAGTTTAATTGAGAATATATTATTCTTGTCTTTATTTTCTAATGCTTATTTTTCTTACGTGCATGCTCACTAAATCAAATGTAGGAGATTTAGAGCCTTATAATTCGGAGATTGGAGCATCGTCGAGGAAAAAAAGAAGAAGAAAAACAAGAACAGGAACGTGGAATCAATCAAGGCTCTTAATTTAGGAGTTGAAGTTGACGAGTTGAATCCACAACCGACTAAAGCTGCAACCGACGTAAACTTGGAAGCGGAATTCGTCAATATGGCGGCGAATCTGGATAATCTTGCCATCCGTGAAGTCTTTAAGAATAACAGAGGAGGCAATGCGGGGCTGTTAGGAGCAAGAGGGGCCGAAGCTGATTTTGATCTTCGCCCTACTCTGATCAGCATAATTGAAAGGAGTCCCTTCTCTGGGGGAACCTTTAAAGATCCTCAGCAATATCTGAATAAGTTCTTTGGGTATGGAAGTGCACAAAAAGATGCAGGAACTCATGAAGATGCAATGAGGATCATCTTATTTAAGTTCTCGCTGAATGAAAAGGTGAGAGATTGGTACGATAATCTTGATGCAGCTAGTGCATACCTGGGAGCAATTGAAATTGATGTTCTTGGAGCGATTCATGCCACCTTCAAAGGTGTTTAAGATGAAACGAGAAATTAATCAATTTGCTATCCATGGTAATAAGAAGTTTCATGAGGCTAGGGACAGATTCAAGGACATGCTTAGGAAGTGTCCACAACATGGGCTATCTAAAGCTCAATACATCAGTATTTTCTACAATGGATTGGACTGCGATTCTCGAGTGTTAGTTGATGCTTCATCTAATGGAGCATTGCTTACAAAGTCATCCATAGAGGCAGAAAAGCTCTTTAAGGATATTTCTATGAATTCAAGAGATTGACCAACTGATAGAGTGAGAGGCACTTATGTTCTTAGAAAAGTAGCACAAGTTGAGCATACCATGATTAAGCCATGTAGAGAAGATGAGATCGTCTCTCGTTTGGCTAGTATCAACAACTTACTTGAGTCTCAGCAAAAGTAGATTACTGATATAGCACAATGCGTACCAATGATGCAGCAGGATGTTTGTAATGAAGGAGCTAGCCAAGAGGAATTGGAAGAGGCGAACTATGCCATGGGTCAAAGTATTCAAGGAACGAGTTTCCAAAATCAAGAAAACCAGAATTATCAAGGGATCTACAATAATCGTGGTCCCCCTGGTAATTATCAACAACCAAGGAGGCCGAAGTTTTCATGGAGAGATCCTAATACAGCAATACAATCTCCTAGTGGTATTGATACGGGTGCTAAAGTCGAGGAAGGAAAACCTAATTTTGAAGATACGGTGAACAGGTACATGGCAAGGAATGACGCAAGAGTGGATTGCCTAGAAGCCAAGCTAGAGGCAAAAATTGATACAAATCATGAGAATATATATAAGCAAATGAAGAACTTGACGTTGTTGATAGGGCAAGTTCTCATCTCAAAGTATAGCAAACCCGAAGAAGTGCAATGTCATCACGTTTATGTCTGGAATGCAGTATGAGGGACCAATGATGCCAGAAACGTGTTCTGAATCACCAAAAGCCTGATTCGACCTCGATTTGACCAACATAGATTGTCGAACTACACTGAGGAGGTCGAACCAGGCACCTTGGCAACCTCCAGAGATCCTAGCCGAGCGGTTCGACCACAACCGATACAATTCGACCAACCCTGTTGGTCGAACCCCTGTCCAGAGCACTTTATTTTGTCTGAAGCATGATTCGACCACAATCACCATGGTTTGATCAACCCTGTTGGTCAAACCATGGTCGAACCGGCATGTCCGGGAGAGAGAACACTTTCTGATTCACTGTTCGACCATCAATCGCCTGGTTCAACCAGCACCCCTGGTCGAACCACTTTATTCGGCACTGTTTACATGATGTTGATGATACTCTTGTACCATCCAAAGAGCAAAATACTGAGCTAATAGTAGAAAAGAAATGGGAAATAGCAAAAATATTGAGAGTCGAGAAGGATAAAGCGGAGAAGGTTGAACGTGATGAATAGGGGATTCCCAAAATAAATATACCTCCTTCGTTTCCTTTCAAGCTAGTCAAGAAGGGTTTGGAAGAGAAGTTCAAGAAGTTTTCAGATATCATAAACAAGATAAGCTTGAGCATTCCTTTCTCTGAAGCACTCTTAGAGATGTCATATTATGCCCGCTTCCTAAAGGATATACTTTTGAAGAAGAGAAGCTTGAATGGAATTGAAACAGTGAATTTTTCTGAGAACTGCAGCTCAATCATACAGAGGAAGCTGCCAGCGAAGTTGAAGGATCCGGGAAGCTTCACTATTCTATGTGAGATTGGAAAGGGGTCGGCACGACGAGCCTTGTGCGATCTTGGGGCAGGCATTAATTTGATGCCCTTGTCAATATTTCAAAGGCTTGGTTTGGGGGAGTTAACTCCCACAACGGTTGCTCTACAATTGACGGATAGGTCTATAACTTTTTCAAAAGGGATGATTGAAGACATTCTAGTGAAAGTAGAGAAACTCGTCTTTCCTGTGGACTTTCTTGTACTCGAGATGGAGGATGACAAGGATAATGTTCCCCTTATCTTAGGGAGACCATTCATTACTACTGCTGGAGCAATGATTGATGTTCAGAAGGGTGAGTTAAGGTTGTGCATGGATATGAAAGAGGTTTCGTTCAACCTTGATAAAGCAATGAAGATGCCAATGGAGACACAGTGTCACAGTATCGATGTGGTGGAGGAGATCGTGAAGGAAGATATGTCCTTGATCCTTTCTAAGGATCCCTTGGAGACATGCTTGATGGAGTCTCTTACTTTTCCCACCACAGAGCTAGATGAGCTCTCTAATGAGGTATGTATTGAATTTCTTGAAAACCTACTTGCTTTAGGTGATGACAGGTACGAATCGAAAAGGACCAAGATTGAAGAGGTGAAGTGGACTAGAAAGTACTTGACATTAGATCATGAGAGCACAGCAAGAGAAGAAAAGAAGGAGGAGTTAAAACCGCTACCGGAGCACTTGAAGTATGCTTATCTAGGTGACAATGAAACATACCTGGTAATTGTATCTTCTTCTCTAACTGATTATCAACTCGATAAGTTATTAGATGTGATTAGGAAGTGTAAGTCTGCAATTGTTTGGTCTCTTGATGATTTGAAAGGTATTAGTCCATCATATTGATGCATGCATAGGATAAGATTGTTAGATGAGGCCAAGAGTAGCATTAAAAATCAGCAAAGAGTTAATCCCGCTATTCAAGAAGTGATTAGGAAGCAAATCCTAACATGGCTAGATGCAGGAATTATTTATCCAATTAGGTGATAGTCCCCATGTGAGTCCGTTGCATGTTGTAGCTAAAAAGCGGCATGACTATTGTGAGAGCCGATGATGGAGAAACTCTAGCTACTAGGATTCCTACGGGATGACGTGTGTGTATTGATTATAGGAAACTTAATGAAAATACATACAAAGACCACTTCCCTCTTTCTTTCATGGATCAAATGCTTAATCGTCTTGCAGGGTATGAGTTTTACTGTTTCTTGGATGGGTACTCGGGGTATAATCAAATCATGATTGTACCCGAGGACCAGGAAGAGACTACTTTTACTTGCCCTTATAGAACTTTTGCCTTTAGAAAGATGCCTTTTAGATTGTGTAATGCACCTGAAACATTTCAGCGCTGCATGATGGCCATATTTGATTGGTTAATAGAAAAGATCATGGAGGTGTTTATGGATAATTTTTCTGTGTTTGGTTCCTCCTTTGATATTTGTTTATCTAACTTATCTACTATTTTGAAGAGATGTCAAGAAACTTATCTTGTCTTGAATTGGAAGAAGTGCCACTTCATGGTTGGAGATGGGATTGTTCTTGGACACCATATTTTGGCTAAGAGATTGCAGGTTGATAGAGCAAAGGTGGTGGCGATTGGGAAGCTTCCACCACCTACTAATGAGAAGAAAGTGCGGTCCTTCCATGGACACGCAGGATTTTATACGAGATTTATCAAAGACTTCTCAAAATACTCCAAATTGTTGTCTCACTTACTTAAAAAGGATGTTCCTTTTGTGTTTGATGATGAATGTCTAACAGCTTTTTAGTTTTTGAAGGAGGCACTGATTACTGCGCCTATCTTAATCACACCGGATTGGACTCAACCATTTGTACTTATGTGTGATGCAAGTGATCAAGTACTTGGAGTGGTGCTTGGGCAGATGAATGAGAAGAAGTTCTGCGCCATCTACTATGCGAGTAAGATTTTTAATGTAGCACAAAAGAACTATACTGTCACCGAAAAGGAGTTTCTAGCTGTGGTGTATGCATTCAATAAGTTTCGACAGTATTTGGTTGGCATGAAGACCATTGTATACACAGATCATTCTGCGATCCGATATTTGATGGAGAAGAAGGAAGCGAAGCCAAGGATCATTAGATGGATCCTTCTTCTGAAGGAATTTGGTATGGAGATCCAAATAAGAAAGGTACTGAGAATGTTTTGGTGGATCACCTATCAAGGTTGGAGACAAGGGAGCATTGTGATGATTCTTTTGAATACATAGAAGAGATGTTTCCTAATGAGAAGATCATGGCGTGTTTGCTGAAGGAGCGGAAAGAGCTTGTGTTATAGCTGCCCAAGGAGTGGATCCATGGTATGCGGATTATGTCAATTATATTGCCATAAGAGGAATTCCAAGAGATCTCAACAGGAATCAACTTGCGAAGTTCAAAAGGGATGTTGAGACTTTTATATGGTATGATCCATTCGTCTACAAGATCTATACAGATTCTATTATCCGTAGGTGTGTGCCCGAGATGGAGATGGAGAGTGTTCTTGATTTTTGCCATGCACAACCTAACAGGGGGCATTTTGGAGCCCAAAAGATAGAAGCTAAGGTACTTCAATCCACTCTTTATTGGCCTACTTTGTTTAAAGACTCTGAATCCTATGTGGCGACATGTGATAGATGTCAACGGATTGGAAACATAAGTCGAAGAGATGAGATGCCACTTTAGTTGAGCATTGTTGTCGAGATCTTTAATGTATGGGGAATCGATTTTATGGGGCCTTTTACCCCATCTAATATATTTCTCTACATCTTACTTGCTGTGGATTATGTTTCTAAGTGGGTGGAAGCCATTCCTACCTGCGTGAATGATTCAAAGACCGTGTTGTCTTTCTTGAAAAAATATATCTTTGTCTGCTATGGAGTTCTTAGAGCACTTGTAAGTGATGGAGGTTCACACTTCGTCAATAAGCTTCTTGAGAGAGTGCTCAAGGATTATAGTGTCAAGCATAGGGTTACTACACCCTATCATCCTCAAGCTAATGGGCAAGCCGATGCCTTCAACCGACAAGTGAAATAAATTTTGGAGAAAGTAGTCGGAACTAATAGGAAGGATTGAGCTATAAAGCTCGATGATGTTTTGTGGGGTTTCGAACTACTTACAAGACAGTGCTTGACATGTCACCATATCAAATTATCTATGGAAAGCCATGCCACTTACCCGTAGAGATTCAGCATAAAGCTTTTTGGGCATTGAGAAGCTTGAACTTGTGTCTTAAGGATCAAAAGGAGTTGAGGATGACTTATATCAATCATATAGATGAGTTCAGAAATCAAGCTTACAAGAATTCAGTGATCTACAAGGAAAGGATGAAGAAATGGCATGATTCGAAGATCACTTACAAGGAGTTCAAGCAAGGTGATGAGGTATTACTTTTTAACTCTCGTTTGAAACTCTTTGCAGGAAAATTGAAATCAAAGTGGATGGGACGGTTCATTATACAAAGAGCCTGCGGAGGGGGAGTTTTGAAATCATGGATAAAGACGGAGACATCATAGCGGCGAATGGACATCGATTGAAGCATTATAAGTCGCCGGATAATGCTTGCGTCATCTTTGAGGATACCTTGAATTGATATAGTACCGTCATGACTCTCCGACGTTAAACAAGAGCGTCTATTAGGGGGCTTTCCCTTCTATTTTATTATTTTATTTCATTAGTGTGAGTAAGAAATTTTTATATTTGACATGCTTACTTATCGGAAATTCCATCTTCATGCAAACTTAGTTTCGACTATAGTTTCTACTAAGTTTGGGGATGATGTACTTACTCATCATAGCACGAAGAGTATAATCTTTTATTTGTAACGTGTGTTAGGGGAGTTGATTTTTTATGGCATATTGAAACTTTAACCGGTTTTGACGTGTCGATTTTTTGCAATTTTTTTAATGTTCCGTGGTGTTTTATTGATTGTGTCGTACGCGGAGTATATGCACATGATTTTAGAGTCTTATAAGTGGTTCTCTAGCTTAGTTTTGCTTTGTTTTGGTACCTAATGATCGTTTTTGAGTTTGAGGTTTGCAGGGGACGAAGAATAGTGGATTTTAAAGAAACAGGAGCTCGATTCGACCAAGGAGACTGGTCGAACCAAGTAGTCCAGGTCGAACCGTGGATCAGAGAATTTATTACAGGTCTATTTGTCCAACATGATATGGTTCGACTAGGTGTTTGACCAAGGGTGGAGGTTGAATCAGCAATCAAAGAAATTGGAACAGGCCGATTCGACCAAGCATGTGTGATTCGACCACGAGTTCAGGTCGAACCAGCCACCTGAAAGTTGTAACAGGCCAGTTTGACCACGATACCCATGTTCGACACATGGTTTGGGTCGAATTGCGCAGGTAAGTAGCCCTTTTAATTAGTTTTTCGCCCCTGTTTCGAACACTTTGCACACTACCCTCACTCGAATCCTCTCCCAACCAAAATCCTCACATTCAAACTTCTATTTCACTTGATTCTACTCTACTTAAACCACTTTCCATCCTCCCAATACTTGAGTTCTCACGAAATTAGAGCATTTTAGTTACAAAACTAGGGTTCTTCATTCAATTTGGGGATTTTTTATACTTAGTTCAAATTTACCATAACCGGATCGAAAGGTATGTTCTCTTGTCCCTATTACCCTAGTATTAAAGTTCTATTGCTTGATTTTAAGTGGGTAAGTTGATTGAACTCATTTTTATGTGAATCCATGGTGCAAATTGAATTTTGTTTGAAGTCTCATATGAACAAGTGATGGGTCCGATTTTAATTGTTGATTTGTTGCTAAACCTTGATGTTTACGTGAAATTGAAGAGTAAGTTGAGTGGTGAAGTGAAGCATGTTGAATTTTTATTTGAATTGTTTAAACTGTGGGATGCATGCTTAAGGAAGTGATGTGGTTGTTGAAATTGTTGATAGTTCCTATTAAAGAGTTGATGTTGGAGCGAATTGAATTAGCATTTTATATTGAATTCATGATGAAGCTGGATGCATGTTTGTTTGAAATTAATTATACTTGTTTAACTCAAAGTCTTGAGTAGAGTTTCATGTATAGTTAGTTTGAACAAGATTTGTTTGATTTTCTTTTATCCGTGTAGTATTGAAATATTGTTTTATAGGAAAATGAAAGGAGACTGAAGCTCTTTCTAAGAAAGAACAAGATAGGCCATCTCGTGAGGACGAGGTTACAAGGAAGCTAAGGCTTAAGGAGAGGCTGCCTAAGGATTTCAAGATTCGAATAGAGAATTGGGAGGAGACAAAGGATAGATGGGGTGATATGTCTGATAAGATCGCTCAAACAAGGTACCAGTATGATGGGGCTATGTTAACAATGCATATCCGTGAGGATTTATGTGGATGTTTGATCAAGTAGGCATACGTCCTTTCATGGAGTTGAATAGGCTGACGTACTTTCATGTGACTGTGGAGGTTTTGTGTTCGATCACCATTAAGAAGGGCTCGAGTCCTCTTCGTTATGAGTGCTCATTTTAGCTGGGAGGCGAGATGAGAAAATGGACAGCTGAATATTTCAACGTGTTGTTTGATACTCCGAGGGGGATCTCCAGGAACGAGAATGGGTATTTCAATGCAAATAATTTTTGGAGAGCAATTTCTGGAGATGATATAGATTTCAAGACCAAGGATGCTCGTGGTTCTTTGATTCGCAACCCCGTAATTCTATATATGGATAGATTTTTGGGGAACACATTGTTTGCCAGGTCTGAGGGGAGTTGCGTGTCTAGGGGAGAGTTGTATGCTCTCTGTGTATGTTTAATGAAGTAAGGTTCAATATGGGGTCGTATTTTATTCAGCAGCTCTACAGATTTAGGAGTTCCACATTTCAGAGTGTTAATATTGGAGGGTGCTTACTCCAGTGGCTGAGTCGTACCACATGGATTTCACCGGCATTACACCCATCTTAGAGATCCGGACCTAGTCATGAGTGCATGTGTTAAAGGTGGATTCGCTTATCATCGGGATGGAGATTGGCTATACACAAGGGGTTTTAAGACATTTTCTTTCATGCTTCCATACTATGTAAGAGGTCTGACTATGATCCGGAATGAGGATAATAAGTTGATGAACACTCTAGCGTACGAGGCTATCTCAATCACACGCATGAGGAGAGGTGATTGGAGGACTGTGGCTTAGATGTACGCTACCGGGATGCTCCAGGAGCTGCAGAGGATTGTCGATGAAGGGCAGCAAGGACAGTTCGAGCCACAGCAGCAGCAGCATGGAGAGGAGTAGGTCCATCCTGAGATGGATATCCCACAGCAGCATGAGATGCCACCACCACCCATTCCAGCAGTGCCACAGCAGCAGTATTGGGACGGTCCTGATGGGTAATTCAGGGAGCAGTTTAGGTTAATGAATGAGCATCTTGCTAACTTGAATAACGAGGAGAAAGAGACGAACTGCCAGCTGGGCTTGCTTACCACTAGTTATGCCGTGCTCGATATGAGATACAATGCAGTGCTAGCTAACTATGTGGTGATGGATCAGAGATTAGGGGATCTGAATGATAACTATGAAGTTCTGGATGGGAAGGTAGATACCTTACAGAGAGACTTCGATGATTAGCGCAGGGATGAAGATGATGATGATGATGCTCTAGAGGAGTAGAGGGCACCAGGTTTTTCATCTTATCTGTTTCATCTCATCTCCCTTCTCTTTTTCTCTTTACAGGATGGGTATTTGTGGTGTGAATGGCATGTACGTATACTGAGATTGGATTGAGGTGTGATACTTGATACTTGAGGTTGGTTTGGTTGGTGATATTTGATTTGGATTAATATTGTGGGTTCTTTGCTAAGTATGTTGCATTCGTATTTTGCATGTGTTGATTTTGTTGAGGAGAAGCATGTATAACTTGTTAAATGTGTGGAGTTCATTGTGGAATTAATCTTGATTATATGCTATGAGGAGTGCTTAGGAATCTATTACCCATGTGAGAATTTGAGCCTTATGAAATCATGCTACATCCATGCATGATAGTTTATTCTTGTCAGAATCGTTCATATGACCTTATTCTAGAACTTGGCTTGGAGTCTTGTATGAGACTTATGATTGATTAGTTATTAGGACATGATCTTAGGCCATTATTGTTTATTTGAGTCACTTAACCAAATTTTACCTCCCCTTATATTGAATGAATCATTGGAAGCCCGTTTGAGCCTTTAAAAGCTTTTTCTTTGGCAAGCCTTGATTAAAAAACCTTTACTATCCTTTGCTTGAGCTTTGTTGAATACCCTATTCATTAGTAGAGAGTTGAGGTGAATAAATGCTAGCTTGAATTTGAAGAAAAGGAAGAAAAATTAGTTGAGCAATATGAAGAAAAAAAAGATGGTTAAGTCTTGTTTAGGGGTAGTGCCTAAAACTGGTACCCAGAATGCTTTGAAGGGTAGTGCCCAAAATTGGTACCCTTGTACTTTGAAGAAAGATGATGTTGATACCAAGAAAAAAGAAGGAAAAGTTGAATTGCAAGATCATGAAAAGAAGATGTAGAGGAAGAAGTTGTTTGATGAAAAGCAAAATTCCAAGGTAATTCTCTACTAATGAATTTGTCACTTTATCTAAATTTTTCTACCTTACCAAAAAGCCAACTTTACAACCCAAAATCAAGTCCTTTGTGATCCTAGTAATGAGGTGATTATAAGTTGATTTTTGAGACCCTTGCCAAGCTTATGGTTACGCGGGAGTATGAAATGAAATTGACCGTATATACTAACTATTAAAGTGTACATCTTTTACACTTGAGAGCGAGAGTAAACACTTATCTTGTGAGCTAGATAACTTAGTACTCCAAAGTGTATTATAGTTGAGTGATGTTTTGCATGAATGAAATATATGATGTGAGTGATACTTGTTTTAAGTTGATAGAATTGCATGTGTAGGTATGACTTGTATTTTACTAGATGGACTTGTAAAATTTACACTTACTCCTATGTTTTGATTTCGTGCCTCGGGACGAGCAATATGTTAGTTTGGAGGCTTGATGAGTGCGCAAATTCACGTGTTTTGAGCTCTGATTCATGTGATAATAATGTAAGATTTGATCTTAAGTCAAGATAAAATGAGTTGTATAGTAGAAAGCCATGAATCAGGTGTGTTTAAGTCTGTTTGAGTGGATTTTCGAAGGAAAACAAGATAGAAGTGATCAGAACCGGAGAAAAAGTGTTAAAGGCACCCAGTTCGACCAGAACCAAAGTTGTTCAACCAGAACCAAAGTTGTTCGACCATCATTCCTGGTCGAACTAGGTGAAGAGAGGCATCAGGAAGATGGTTCGACCACGACACTGTGGTTCGATCAAGCACGGTGGTCGAACCATGGTCGAACCAGAAGCATAAGTTTTTGCAGATGTAGTTCCACCACGATGCTTCTGGTTCAACCTGCCATTCTAGTCAAACCGGCTATCTGCCAGTGCTGTACAGGTCAATTCAACCTGTGATTTGACCAGCCTTGATCGGTTCAACTAGGGGTCTTGGTCGAATCGATGCACTGGACACATCTGGATCCATATTTTTACACCTTCAGTGAGTGTTTTCGCTCAAAAAGCCCATCCTAGGTCCGTAAGGAGAGCTTGCAAGTATAAAAGGAAGACCCTACGCCAGGAAAAAGAGAGTTCACCACCACCTTCATTCAACACAACATCCGAAACCCTACCGTTATACATGGAGCTGGGAAGAGAGATTCATCTGTCGAATCAAGTGAGATTCAAGTGAAGATTCAAGACAGAGAGAGACGCGACGGCGCCCGCATCTAGGGTTTACTTCGCATCTTAATTTATCTTGTAATTTTCAAGACTATGGGTAAGATTTATTCAACCACCATGATTGTTCTTCGATCAATCATGGGCTAGAACCGTTTCGGTAGTTCTAGGGTTTATGAAGGTTTTATGATTTAATTGAACTTCCGTGGATATAATCCGTACAACAGTACTTGTGGTTTATTTTATATAAGATTATGCATTTTTAATTCATACTCAGAGTTATTTTGTGCATCATTAATTGTATGTAGAGTCTGAATACATATCTTGATTATTAATTGAGTGCGTTCACTGCTGAGCAGGATTACATATTATGATTCTAAGTGAGGGGACTCCAAAGTCTCATTAGAACTATCTTATATAAATACTTGTTAATTGAATAATATTTGGGTTAATAAGTAGGACAAAGAATATAACGTCATAGTACCTATAAAGATAGATCAAATTAGGTTAGAGTACTAAGTGCACGGGAAATAATTGATATTGATGGTACCTAGAAAGGGGAGTGAATTATATCTCTTGCTCCGTGGATATTCACACTTGTGACACGCTTATTTACTTGTGTCTATAGAATAGATTTGCATGGCTTAGTGATGCGTCCATATTCCACAAGGAAGAGTCGGACATTGATACACGGAAGGGAAATTAATGAGTAAAACTGGATGTCCCAAAGGACTATCTATCTTCTCACTTATTCACTTTCGTTCAATCTCTATTGTTATTTATTTTAATTGTTCTTTTAATTATTTAGCTATTGGTTACCTAATCACATAACTATTTTGCCATAATAGTCTTAATAAGTTAGAATATAATTAAATTGATAACGATACGTCCTTTGGGTTCGATAATCACTTGGTCGCTTATCAAAGCTACAATAGCATTCTTCACACGTGGGAATTAATGTTGTGTGTTGAGAAAACTCTCATCACGTACCATAACAGATTATAGCTCCATCCTACATTATAATGAATATGTCATTTAAATGTAATAGAGTATCCATCCGTAAATTAATAGAAACTGAAATGAAAATTTTTCTATGAAATGTAAGTAAAAATAATTTCTCAAAATCAAACGTTTATTTCTATCATAAGATATATAAACAACACCCACTGCAACAACCACTACTTTCGTAGTTTTACCCATGTCCATAATAATCTCATCTTCACTTAGCTGTAGACATTTAGTGATTCTGGTATCTACACACAACGTGTTAGTAAACGCTTTCACAAATCATGCTTCAACAATGTTAATAAGATACTAAGCTTGTTCAAATCTTGATGAAATTGGTTTTCTTTCGCCACATGTTTTGTCTGAAGTTTCCCACCGTATACAACCTTCTGTATTTTGGGTGGAACTTTCTCAAAATATTAAGGCAAACTATGGAGAATAAATTGACCTAGGTTTCCCCTTCAATTACTATTCCAAGGAAATCCAATTTAGTCATCAAGTTTGACTATGACTTCTTGCCTTTTAACCTTTCTCAAGTATCCGAAGAGTCGCATGAGAACATCATATTTTTATGAACCTCTCACCTCTTCGCTAGAGACTTTAATAGGTACTAAAGGGCATCCTTAGTGGTAACACATTTTTATTTTCCTAAGCAATAAGAATTAAAACCAAGATTCTTATCAATCATTTAATTATGGACCAATAAATATGTTTTCCTTTAGTTAACAACAAGTGAAATAAACCATTCGAAAATTCTGAGAATCAAGTAAATAAATACAATGACCAAACTCTTCGAATTTAAATTTTTATATTGATTCCCTCAATAAAAAATATAAAATGAATTCACCGACATCTTAAGCACCATGAATTTGCATGCTACGTTAGTGTGGACGTATACAAACCCTAACATTCGGAAAAGAAGGTTTTACCCATTGATTCCATACGCCATAATTAACCTTATGACTCAATGATTAATAGTCGGTTGTCCTTTAGCCATGAAACTTAATAGCAGTGACTCCGATTGAGAGGACACATATTAATTGCACCTAAGTATGTACCATTATTTGATACTAACTATGTTACCCAAGTTTGTGTGCCTTACAGTTGGAGAAGTCCACATGTGCTCAAATAATTTCCTATAATCATCAATTATTAATTTGTACCAGTGATCCGTAAATAAAACTCATTCGTTGGGGAGGAAGGAACTATAGCCGACTCATAAGTTTATGTGCATCACATTACAAGCAATAATTATTTAATGAAATTTATTCCAGTGATCCACAAATAAAACTCATCCGTTGGGGAGAAAGACACTATAGCAAACTCATAAGCTTACTTTCATCACATAATAAATCAATAAAGGAGGCCGCGGGATTTATAAACCAATCCCTCTCCCACTTAGTTATTTAACAAGAGGGTTTTTACATGCATATAATACTCAATATTAAACTATGCAAATGATTCTAACACAGCAGTTTATAGAAGTAAATCACATAGATTATGCCTTCATATATAACAATAATGGATAATAAAATCAATTATAACAGTTATATATCAGCGAATTTGATTGTTCGCCACCAAGCACGAATGTGGGCAATGCAAACGGGGATTGACCTCCCTAGTGAGGTCGTGGGGTTCGACCTAAACCTAAATGAAATTTTAAAAGAATCTTATATCAAAATTTCCTCTAATTTCTTTACTCGGCACCACGCTCAGCCCCACGTGCAACACCTTGCAGTCATGCCCCCATCCTTCCTGCTTGCCATAGGGCCTGCCTCCGTGCATGCCAACATTTGAGCCCCTAACCACACTTCAACAGGCGACAGCCTCCGAGTGTCCAACTGCCAAGTTTCAATTGACGATACGCTCGGCAACCACCCGGCTATTTCAAAGCACTAACGTTTAACCAGCCATCAACAACATCCATCCCGTTAGTCGGCCAGTTCACGCAGCGTCATGAGCATCAGCGAGTAGAATTGCCCTAACGCCAATGGTTGCCTAACTTGATCCGCGCCCCAGCCTGACTCACGCCGCCCACGCACCTGTCATGCACCACACGTGCGCCGTGTGGTGTTGATCGTCATGCCGCGTCAGAGTCACCTGCCCAGCGCCACCAGCGTAGCGATCCCAGTGCCCATCAGGCAAACACCATCGCAGCCTCCCGCCGCCCGTGTGAGCATTATCGGCGGTCACCATGATGTGTGCACCCATCAGCAGACATGCCGCTGTCCAGCCGCATGCCCGCCCGAAACTCCTAGCCGCCTCGCTCAAAAATCAGTGAAACTCGCCTGGAATGCTTGGTTGACTCGGCCCAAACCACAAAGACCCGACCTGGCATTCGTGCAGACTCGACCGGAAAGGTGGTCTGATTCGTCCAAAATGCACCTGCGCTGCGCCGGATCCGTCAGCCATCAGCCATCCAGCACTAGTGCTCAGCCATGCTGGACAGAGTCGCGCCCTATGTCACTGCCGTGTGCTTCCATCTCGCCCATGATCTCTGTAAGACTCTCTCAGAAAATTGTAAAGCTCGGCCGGTTTCTTGCACGCCAAGCCATGGCTCGCCCAGTTGTCACGCATGCGCCAGCCATGCCATGTCTATGTAACACTTGTACACTGCCAGGCACCATGGCATGCATCCAGCACTGGCCTGAGTCAGCCCATGCAATGCTTCCATCCTGCCATTGTTTAGTCGTGTGCACAGCTTTGCGGGTCCAGCGGCTATCGAGCCATCGCCGTTTAGTCTCGCCAACGACCATTGTCAGCCCCATCACGATGTCGTGCCATCGCTCAATACCATGAAAAGCCACGCATGTTGATCATGGTGCAGCCTTTCACCATCGGTTGCCATCGCGAGATGCCATGCGGTGAAGTGTGCGAGTGTACAGTTAATGTGTTCATCAAGAAACAAGTTCTAAAACCCTAATATCATGTATTCCACTCAAGTTCTAGCCTAATGTGTCACGTTTAGGCTATAGAACCTATGCTCTGATACCAATTGTTGGCTTTTGGATCTTTTGGTTAGCGTGAATCGTTAGGATTCCATGCAATTCTACAGCAGCGGAAGCATAAGTGTAGAATCATATTACCTTTCACCAGGGTTGAAGTAGAGGTTGAACAGCAAGAACAGACGACCTTCTGATCTTCTGTTGTATTCCTAAGCCACGTCTTGACGTTGTGTGAGTAATCTACAAGATGAACTCAATATGCAGTTCTCTCCTTTTCTCATGATTTTTTGGCGTGTGAAGTCGTATATCCAGACTACTGAGATTGGCTATTAATAGGCTACAACAGGGTCCAGAAGGAGAAATTAGGGTTTGGACCTCCCATTGGGCTTAAGCATCTAAGTTTAGCCCTAAACTTATACGTAAGTCCAATAATAATAAATCAGTCCACTAAAGAAATATTATTACACTGCCACCTTAATCCCAAATTACGTTATGGGATCCTTCTTATTATGAGCCCGTTAATCTCCCCGTATTTAAGATTCAATGCCCATTAATTAATTAAGTTACTGACTACTCTATTAATTAATATATTTACCGAGAATAGTACCACTCAACCTTATTATCATGCCGGAATAAATCCACCTACAGGGTTTACATGATAATCATTATGAGCTCCTCAAGGGGACATCATCAACCAATTATATTAGGACACAGACTCCTTCTACAATCAACAATACACTATAGAGACAACACCATCTCCCAACTCACCGAGCGTATTGATTTAATAATTAAATCTCACCCATTGATGAATCAAAAAAATAAACATTGGCTTATGCGTCGAGGTTATTGTATAGGAATTAAGAGTACGAACATCCATAATAACAGAGATCTAGTTCTATTATATAGTCAGTATATACCGAATGATCTCAACACAGTCCTGCTCAATACACACAAAGTGCACTAGTGCAACTTTATAGTCAAGACAGTCTAATGCCAAATCACACTACAACCATACCGATAGATAGTCCCCGTCTATCTCAGTTGTGAACATCTGTTTATACTTTATAAGGAGCCGATAATATGATCTTCCGTGTTACGCTGCACACCACATTATCTACAGTATAAAGTAAATGGACTTTTGCAACAATATAATTGCTAATGTTTGATCACATGATTCTCATTTCAAATATTGTCAAAACATTATTCATACAAAAAGCTAGACTTTTAGTATACAATCCAACACATCAAGAAAGAATAAGGCAAAGAAGAAGAAGAAGAACAAGAACAAGAACAAGAATGCGGAAGCAACCGAAGCTCTTAATCTAGGAGTTGAAGTTGAAGTGCCAAACCTGGAAATGATTGAAGCTGCAACACACTACAAGTCGGAAGTAGAAGAAGTCAATATGGCCGGTCTAGATATGCCAAATCCGGAGAATGTTGCCATCCGTAAAGTCTTTAAGAACTACGAAGGGGGCAACGTGGGGTTGTTAGGAGCGCATGGAGCCGATGCTGATTTTGATCTTGATCCTGCTCTTATCAACATAATAGAAAGGAACTCCTTCTCTGGGGGGGACTTTCGAGGATCCTCAACAATATCTCAATAAGTTCCTTGGTTATGCAAGCACACAAAAAGATGCAGAAACTCATGAAGATGCGAGGAGGATTATCTTATTTAAGTTCTCGCTTATTGAAAGAGTGAGAGATTAGTACGACACTCTTAGTGTTGCTGAATGTATTACATGGGAGCAATTGAAAGTGAAATTCTTGAAGCGATGCATGCCACCTTCAAAGGTGTTTAAGATGAAATAAGAAATCAATCAATTTGCTATCGGTGGTAATGAGAAATTCCCTGAAGCATGGGATAGATTCGAGGACATGCTCAGAAGGTGTCCACAGCATGGGCTGTCAAAAGCTCAATATATCAGTATCTTTAATAATGGGTTGGATTGTGATTCTCGTGTTCTGCTCGATGCTTCATCGAATGGAGCACTATTTTCTAAGACATACATTGAGGTTAAAAAGCTCTTTGAGGATATTTTGATAAATTCAAGAGATTGGCCAACTGATAGAGTGAGAGGGACATATGTCCTTGGAAAGGTAGCACAGGGTGAACATATGATGGTAAAGTCGAGTAGAGAAGATGAGATTGTCTCGAGCTTGGAAAATATCAACAAGCTACTTGAATCCCAACAGAAGCAGATTACTGATTTGTCACAGAGAGTACCAATGATGATGCAGCAGGATGACGGTGAAGAAAGACTGATCCAAGAGGAATTAGAATAGGGAAACTATGCCATGGGACAAAGTATTCAAGGAACGAGGTATCCGAACAATCAAGGAAATAGGAATTACCAAGAGAACTACAATAATCGTGTTCCCCTGGGTAACTATCAACAACCAAGGAAGCCGGAATTTTCATGGAGCAATCTAAATGCAGCGATGCAACCTCATGTTGGTGTTAATCCTTGTGCTAATACAGAAGAAGGGAAACTTGGTTTGGAGGATTCGGTGAACCGTTATGTGGCTAAGTGATGAGAGTGAAAATAAGCGTGTTTTAGTGTCCAATTTAACACTTTTTTTATGAGAATTATTGTCATACATTAGCATAAGTGTCTTATATTTGATATAAGTGAGAAAAGGTATGTTTGAGGTGTTTTATTGTGTTTTAGGTGGAAAAAGAATCAAAAGTACAAAGTTGGAGAAAATGTGCAACTTGTGCAAGAATGCTCAAAAATGTACGTCCAACTTGTGTAATTTTTCTATATTCATGTGGAGATCAAAAATGAAGTGTGATAAATTACTGGAAAGCCACAGAATATTGGGTCGTTTTGGCGTAAGAAACACCTCAATCGAAGTTCAAATGAGAAAGTTATGATTGAAATGGTGACGTCGCGCAAGTTGTTTCTACTCAGCACGACTGTTCCAATTTTCATAACTTGTTACATCTTCAAATGTTGAACTTTTAGTGAGATCTTTATATGGATAGAAATCCAAGGAAAGGAGGATCGCGTGAGCGCAAGAATCACTAAAATTGGAGTTTGGACGAGGAAGTTATGCACAAAATCGTGAAGTCGCGCAGATTCCAGCGTTCACCCCCAAACCATCATCCACATCCTTTCCTTCATCCATCCATCACTTTAAAGATTCGTCTAATGAATCAAGAGGAGAACCAAAAGGATTTGAAGAGATGGAAGAAAGAAGGAAGGAGATCGCTACACCAAGGGTTTTCCTATTTCTTTTCTTCTACTAGACATATGGGTAAGATCTATCCAACCCCATGATTGTTCTTCGCAACATCATGGGCTAGAACCATTTTGGTAGATCTATGGTTTTAAAAGTTTTTATGAATTAATTGAACTTTTGTGTGTATACTCCGTACAACACTACTTGTGAATTTATTTTATATATGATTATGCATTTTTAATTCATATTCACGGTCGTTTTGTGCATCTTCAACTGTTACACAGAGTCTGAATATATATCTTGGTTGTTGATTGAGCGCGTTCACTGCTGAACAGGATTCTATGTTTTGATTCTAAGTAAGGGGACTCCGAAGCTTCATTAGAACTGTCATATACATGAACATTTATTAAATGGATTAAATTCGGGTCAGTAAGTAGGATAAAGAGATTAATTTTATAGTACCTGTAAAGGGAGATCATATCAGGTTAGATAACCAATTCTAGGGGAAAATAATTGATATGGATAGTACCTAGAAAGGGGGGCAAAATTATATCTCTTGCTCCAAGATTATTCACACGTGTTTTACGCATGTTTGCTTGTGTCTATAGAGTAAATATGCATGGCTTAGTGATGCGTCTATATTCTAAAAGGCAGAGTCGGATATTGATACACGAAAGAGAAATTAATGAGTGAAACTCGATTATCCTAGAGCTACCTATTCTCCTACTTGATTCACTTTTGTATTTTTCTATTTCTCAATTTATTTTATTTGCTATTTTAATTAATTGTTTAGTAGTTAATAATTAAATCCCAATTTTTATTGTCTTTCGTTTTAATTAATTTAGTTAATAATTAAATTGATATTACGCTATCCTTTGGGCTCAATATTTAACTTGGTCACTTGCTTAAGCTGCAATTGATATCCTTAATATTTGGGGATTAATTTTATGTGCGAAGAAAACGCACATCAAGTTCTTAGCACCGTTGTCGGGGACGGATGTTATTATTGATTTTATTATTCCTAGTTCATTAACTTTTATTTGTGATTATTTATTTCTATCTAACCTTGAATTTTTCTGAGGTACTTGTGTACTAGGAAATGAAGAGGAAGGAAATGAAGGAATAACACATTTAGCTGAACATGGCCGAAGCAAGACAGAATCCGGATAATGTTGCCATACATAAAATTTTCAAGTACGATGGTATTGGTAGCATGGGGTTGATAGGAGCAAGGGGGAAGATGATGATTTTGAGATACATCCCGCTCTTATCAACATGGTAGAGAAAAATCCCTTTTCTGGAGGCTACTTTGAATATCCATATCAGCATCTCAGAAGATTCTTTGATTATGCAAACACTCAGAAGGGCGCTGGAGCTCATGATAATGCTAGGCGGATCGCCCTATTTAAGTTCTCTTTGATTGGTAAGGCAGATGCTTGGTATGAGACTATTGATGCTACAAACTGCACTACATGGGACCAACTGCAACAGAAGTTCTTGAAGAGATACATGCCACCCTCAAAGGTTTTCAGAATGAGGGAAGACATCACCCAATTTGTTATGAATCAGGGTGAGAAATTTTATGAGGCGTGGGATAGGTTTAAAGACATGCTCAGGTGGTACCCACAGCATGGAATGTCTAAGGCTCAATACATAAGTATCTTCTAGTATATGGATTGGATTGTGAGTCACGAATTCTTATTGATGCATCATCAAGAGGAGCGCTGTTATCTAAGATAGCACTTGAAGCGGAAATATTGTTTTAAGACAGCTCTATGAATTCACGTGACCTGGCCTGCAGGAAGAGTAAGAGGCACATATGTACTTGGCAAGGTGGTGCAGGTTGAACATCAAGTGGTGAAGCCTAATAGGGATGATGAGATCATTTCTAGTCTAGCTAACATCAACAAGCTACTAGAGTCCCAGCAGAAGCAGATTACAGAGTTGACGCAAAGGGGGCCTAGTATGCAGCAGGAAGAAGTGAAGAGTTTTGAAGATACCTTCAATCGATACATAGCTAAGAATGATGCAAAAGTGGATAGACTTGAGGCTACTATGAATTCTACCTATGCAGATATGTCTAAGCAGTTGAAGGACCTTACTTTGTTGATAGGGCAGATTGTCGGAAATGTGAATCAGCTGACGCAGACATTAGAGAAAGAAAAGTTCCCATCTCAAGTCATAATGAGCTCGAAAGAGTACGAAGCCAACACGTTGAGGTCTGGAATACAGTATGAGGGACCGATAATGCCAGCAGTGGATTTTGAAGATTCAGGAAGCCAGTTCGGCCAAGCACCTTGGTCGAACCACCTCTAACAAGTCAAACCAGGCACCTGGGAACATCATGGGTCGATGGCCGATTTGACCCCAGTTTGACCAAGCCCCTTGGTCCAACCACCTCTAAAATGGTCTAACCAGCTCTGTACTGTGATGTAGTGCTCTCTGATGTCCAGTTCGACCATTACACACCCAGTTTAACCAAGCCTCATGGTCGAACCATAGTCTAACCAGCTCTTAATAGGATGGAACAGAAAGCTATGGAAGAGAGGATCTTTTCGCGCAAGTATCATCTCAATCGGAGTTCGGATATGAAAGTTATGCTCTAAACTGTGAGACTGCGCAGTCATCCTTAGAAGGTCCGTTTGACTAGCCGTTCGAGTGGAATAATCAAAAAATGAAGATGCCCATGGAGACTCAATCATGTGAGAGCATAGATATGGTTTCTAACTTGTTTAATCTTGATTTTAATAATACAGATGACTCTGAATTTGAGTGGAAGATTGACAAGGAGGAGTCTAGACAGCCATGTGTGGAAGGAAACTCCAAAGATCATATTCTTGTGACCAAGAAAGGTGAGGTGTTGAGTGTAGATAAGAAGAGGGAAAGGAAGTATTTGAAGGTGAGGATGCTAGAGACCGCCCTCTGATCAAGTAGTCTACAGAGGATGCATACCGTCATGACTCTCTGACGTTAAACATGAGCGCCGGTTGGGGGATTGTCCTTCCATTTTATTGCTTTATTTCTTTTGTGTAAGTGAGGATATATTATATTTGAGGTGCTCACGTTTCGGCAATTATATCTCTTTTCAAACTTAGTTTTGACTAACATTTTTACTAAGTTTGGGGGTGTGATGTACTTACCTCGTTTTATGAGCACTAAGGGTATAATTTTTTCTTTCGCTGGTTGTTTGTTTGTTAGGTGATTGATTTTTTGCGGCATATTAATATTTTAATCAGTGTTGATATGTCGATTTTTTGTAACTTACCTAATGTTCAGTGTGTTGTTGCTATGTGTTTCCTAGTGTTAGTGGTCGAGTTTTTAATTTTTTATTTTTTTTATTTTTCTGGTGTCTCCTATTTTATTATTGATGAATCATGTTATGATGAGTGTGTTTGAGCTTTAATGATAGAAAGGGAACAAGAGAGTGGCAAGATGAGCTCTACGCTGAGGCTTGACCTGACCGAGTTGAACAACTCGAAGAGCTCGTGCATACGTTGAAGAAAAATTAGGTGCCCTCTTTTCCTTATTCTTATTTTTATGTGTGATTTTAATTTATGGGAGTAAAGGATTGAGAATTTGATTTGGTGATCCACATGAGCTTATATTTTTAAATTGTGCTTGAAATTCATATGCTTTTAAAATTGATGAAGGAAGTGTACTTGAGTTATATTGTGGTATGATGTTCTGTGTACTTGTGGGATATTGCTTACCATGAATGGTGCTCTGTTACTTGTTAAAAACCATGTGAGATTTTAAGCCTCGTTGATCATGTGCATAATCACATGATAATTCTTTTATAGTGAGTATTGTTCTTGTGTGTGTATTCTAGAACTTGCTTATTGTCTTACTTGAGACTACATGTATTAGATAATGGGAGATGATTTTAGGTCATCCTTGAATTTATGAGTCACTTAGCCAAATAATTTCATACCGAATGATTTTTATCCGTAGTTAGCCTTATTGAGCCAATTTCTTTGGCAACCTACGTAAAAGAATCACTTTGAGCATCTGAATTTTTTTTAGCCTTGATTGTCCTTCTAAAAGAAAATTAATGGTTTTTCAAAGTGTGTTGATAGGGTTTTATAACAGTTTGGGAAGGAATGAAATTGGAGTTGAAATAGTGATTGAGCTTGATAATGCATTTAAGGAAAATTATGGAGTAGTGCTTAAATCTAGTACTCTATGGAATCAAACACCCTAGGGTAGTACTTAAATCTAGTACCCTATGAAGGATGCGCGAGGTAGTGCCCGAAACTGGTATCTCAAGGAAAAAAAAGAAGAAAAAAAAGGGAAGAGGAAGGAAAGAATGTTGTGCTTGAAAAAGAAGTGAAGGAGTTGAGGAGGATTTGTGCTTAATTGAAGTGAGTAGAAAGAATGAAAGATCATGATGGATCACGACTTGATTGATCCGAGTTTTGAGTCACTTATCCATATATTTCCTACCTTAACCAAAGAGCCAACATTACACCCGTATAAAGACATTTTTGATCCCATTGTCCAATCATACTTTTAGTGGTGAAGAGTTTGAGATTTTTGGTAAACTTATGGTTATGCATGCACTTAAATTGAATATGAGCGTGAATAACTTAACCCATAAGTGTACATCTTTTACACTTGAGTGCGAGTGATATATACTTCCCGTGAGAACATGTCAATGGAGCATTTAAATTGGTGGTGATAGTCTTATCTTGTATGCTATGAATTGATAATTACATGAGAGTTGCATGACCCAAGTTGAGAACATTTGTATTGTGAATGGGGAGTTGTCGTAGTCTTTGTTTCCCCGCTAATTTTCTCTCTCTTTCTCTTTATTTTATTTTGATGCCTCGGGACGAGCAACGAGTAAGTTTGGGGGATTGATGAGAGTGAAAATAAGCATATTTTAGTGTCCAATTTAATATTTTTTTATGAGAATTGTTGTCATATATTAGCAAAAGTATCTTATATTTGATATATGTGCGAAAAAGGTGTGTTTGAGGTGTTTTAATGTGTTTTAGGTGGAAAAAGGATCAAAGATGCAAAGTTGGAGAAAATGTGCAACTTGTGCAAGAATGCTGAAAAAACGCACGTCCAACTTGTGTAATTTTTTGATGTTCATGTGGATATCAAAAATAGAATTGTAATAAATTGTTGGAAAGCCACGGAAGAGTGGATCGTTTTGGCGTAAGAAACAACTCAATCGAAGTCCAAATGAGAAAGTTATGATCGAAATGGTGACGTTGCGCAAGTTGTTTCTACTTAGCACGACTATTCCACTTTACATGACTTGTTACATCTTTAAATGTTGAACTTTCGGTGAGATCTTAATATGGATAGAAAGCCAAGAAAAATTTGATCACGTGAGTGTAAGAATCACAAATATCAAATTTTGGATGAGGAAGTTATGCTCAAAATCGTGAAGTCGCGCAGCTGCCAGCGAGAATTTCCAAAAATTTACGAAAATTACCAATTTGTTGGAGCACAATTAATCTCCTTATCACATAATACTCCATGATTCACCCATATTTTTTATTTTCTTATTTAATTCCCTTCTCACACCTATATATATTTTACATCATTATTCATGTGAGAAGACACCGCAACACAATCATCCTACACCCCACAAGGGGGTGATCACCCTCCAACCATCATTCACATCCTTTTTTCTATCCATCACTTTAAAGATTCGTCTGCTGAATCAAGAGGAGAACCAAGTGGATTTAAAGAGACAAAAGAAAGAAGGAAGGAGATCGCTACACCAAGGGTTTTCCTAATTATTTTCTTCTATTTTCTAATTTTCCAGACATATGGGTAAGATCTATCTAACCCCCATGATTGTTCTTCGCAACATCATGGGCTAGAACCGTTTTGGTAGATCTAGAGTTTTAAAGGTTTTATGAATTAATTAAACTTATGTGTGTATACTCCGTACAACACTGCATGTGGATTTATTTTATATATGATTATGCATTTTTAATTCATATTCATGGTCGTTTTGTGCATCTTCAACTGTTATATAGAGTCAGAATATATATCTTGATTGTTGATTGAGCGTTTCACTGCTGAACAGGATTCCATGTTATGACTCTAAGTGAGGGGACTCTGAAGCTTCATTAGAACTGTTATATATGAATATTTATTAATTGAATTGAATTTGGGTTAATAAACAGGATAAAGAGGTTAATTTTATAGTAACTATAAAGGGAAATCATATCGGGTTAGAGTACCAATCCTAGGGGAAAATAATTGATACTGATAGTACATAGAAAGGGGGTGAAATTATATCTCTTGCTCCATGGTTATTCACACGTGTTATACGCATGTTTGCTTGTGTCTATAGGGTAAATATGCATGGCTTAGTGATACGTCCATATTCCACAAGGAAGAGTCTGACATTGATACACGAAAAAGAAGTTAATGAGTGAAACTGGATTATCCTAGAGCTACCTATTCTCCTACTTAAATCGCTTTCGTATTTTTCTAGTTCTCAATTTATTGTATTTGCTATTTTAATTAATTGTTTAGTAGTTAATAATTAAATCCCAATTTTTATTGTCTTTCCTCTTAATTAATTTAGTCAATAATTAAATTGATAATACACCGTCCTTTGGGTTCGATATTTAACTTGGTCGCTTGCTTAAGCTGCAATTGATATCCATAATACTTGGGGATTAATTTTACGTGCAAAGAAAACACGCATCACTAGGAATGATGCAAGGGTAGATCGTATTGAGATAAAAATAGATTCAAATCATGAGGAGTTATCCAAGCAGATGAAAGACCTTACTTTGTTAATGGGAGAGATGGCATGGAATGTGAACAAGTTGACACAAACAATTGAGAAGGGTAAGTTCCCATCTCAAAGTATTACGAACCCTAAATCTTTTAATGCCATCATTGTTGGGTTGTATACTAAAAGTCTAGTTTTTTGTATGAACAATGTTATAACAATATATTTGAAATGAGAATCATATGATCAAATGATTGCGTCTTATAATTTATTTATATGTATGATTCAATAGTCCACTTACTTTATATTGTAGATAATATGTTGTGCGACAACACGCGGAAGATCATATTATCGATTTTCTTATAAAGTATAAACAGATGCTCAAAATCGAGATAGACGGGAACTCTCTATCGGGATGGTTGTAATGTGGTTTGGTATTAGCTTGTCTTGGCTATAGAATCACATTAGTGCACTTGTGTGTATTGAGCAGGACCACTTGAGATCGTTCGACTAATACTGACTTATAGGAGAACTTGATCTCAGTTATTATGGATGTTCATACTCTTATTCCCTATACAATAACCTCGACACGTAGGGCAGTATATATTTCTTTGACTCATCAATGGGTGAGATTTACACGTAATTAAATCAACAAACTCGGTGAGTTGGGAAATAGTACTGTCTCTATGGTGTGCTGTTGATTGTAGAAGGAATCCGTATCCGTCATAGGTTGATGATGTCCCCTTGAGGAGCTCATAAGGATTATCATGTAAACCCTGCAGGTGGAATTTATTCTGGCATGATAATGAGGTTGAGTGGTACTACTCTTAGATAAGATATTAATTAATGGAGTTGTCAATAACTTAATTAATTAATGGACATTGTATATTTTAAACATGGGGAGATTAACGGACTCATAATAAGAAGGAGCCCAAAACGTAATTTTGGGATTGGAAAGGTAGTGCAGTAATAATATTTTAGTGGACTATATTATTATTATTGGACTAAAGTATAAGATTTGGGCTAAGTTTGGATACTTAAGCCCAGTGGAGGCCCAACCCAATTTCTCCTCCTGGTCCCTGGTGTAGCCCATATATAAGTCATCTCAGCTGTCCATAAACCCTAATTACATGCCTAACATTATGAGGGGGTGAGGGAACAGCAGATTGACGTCGCGAGACGTCGAGATTGGACTTGGGAATACAACAGAAGACCGGAAGGTTGTTTGTCGAGATTGGACTTGGGAATACAACAGAAGACCGGAAGGTTGTTTGCTGCTACTATCCGCCACCTTGAAAAATTCATATAAAATCATACAGTATTCTGAATTCGATGTTTAATATACTGACGGAAAGCCGCCGAAGAGAGGATCGTCTGAGCGCATAGATCACTCCAATCGGAGTTCAGATGAAGAAGTTATGGCAATTCTCGTGACGCTGCGCAGGCTGCCAGCGATAATTTATCGTACGTATATCGTACGTATGGAACCCTAACATGTCACGTTAACCAAACAATCGAACGCCATGGTATCAGAGCTTCAGTTTCGTGGTGAAGCGTGAAACGTTAGGCTAGGGTTTTTGTGTGTACATAATTAGGTTTAGAATTAAATTTCTTATTGAATACGCTAATTGTACACGGCAACACACACATACACCGCACGATGGCTTGGTTGGGCGGTGGGGTTCGCTGATGCTTGCTGGTGAAAGCGATGGCCTGGTGAGACTCCGAGTCACGTACTTTTGAGACATATGGCGTGGACTGGTGTGTTTTGTTGACGGAACTGAAAGCGCCAGTATTAAACGGCGACGGTGACTTGTTGTCAACGGTGCTGGTTAGGCTGACTCGTGAGTATAGAAGCGACGCTGGATTGTCGATGGCAGTCCTGGACAGCGGAGGATCGATCAGTCCTGGACAGCGGAGGATCGATCGGCGCTGATAATGTCTGGTTGGACAAACCTAGGGATCGTCAAAAACCACGCGGTGGCACCATGATTCACGGCGGGGCTGTTGATCACCACTGGATGTACAGGTCATTAAACTTGCTGGGTGGTACCGCGATCGAGATTAGAGTTTTGGCCGGTGACATAAGCAAAGCGTAGGCTGGGTTTCTGTTTCCGATGGCCATGGGCAGTGCGGCCAGACTATGACTGGTCATAAGTCGGCCGGCCATGGCGGCTTCGGTGCCCACCAGACATTTCGTGAATAGTTCTAAGCGAGTTGTCTATAGCTTCTGGTCGGGTCTCCATGGAGGTTCAGGGCGGGTCACACCAGGGTTCCGAGAGGGTCCACAGGCTGTTCCGTGCGGGTCTGCTTTCTATTTTTAACAGGCTTGTAGTTGCTTTCGGTGGGCTCTGCAGTCGTTTGGGGCGTATCCTTGAGTGTTTTCCAGTGAGCCTCCTTCTGGCCGGACGGGGCACCACGGGTTTCAGTTTTGTCGATCGTGACTGCAAAACTTGGGGTGGAGTCCAGCAGCGGCAGAGTGTAGGCATGCTATGTAGCTTGACGGCTGGTCAAAAGCCTGGTGGTGGCGTGATGGTCCCGGTACGGTTGGGAAGCAGGCTGTTAAACAGTTTGACCATCGTGCCGTGTTACCATGGCTGTGTCGGACGATCGGAAAGGCAAAAAGCACGGCACAATGGGCGGTTGTTGCAGGCGGTATCTCTGCCATTCACGGGCATGTTTGGCGACGGCTTCTGGAGTATGTTGACACGTTCAGGAGAGTTTTCTGGCGGATAACAGTTTTTTCGGTGGAGTTTTTTGGCGGACCTGACGGCATGATCGGGCTGAGAAATCGGTGTCTGTAGCAACGGGGCTTCCGGCGATGGAGGATTTTCCGGCGGAGGACAGTTGCGATGGGCGGTGAGTCGGCTGGAGTGCTGCCGGTGCATCTGCGTTCTTCTATTTTCCAGTGAATCTGCGTAAGAATAGAGATGACGTGGCAAGGTAGTTGAGGCCCGGTCCATCAGCGGTTTTAACTTGCAGCGTATCCGTGTGTGGCTTGGGGCACAAGAATGATTACTTCTTGTGCAAGAAACCCATTTAATTGCTTTATATGTTGACCAAGTCAACTCTTCCATATTTGGCAATTTTTTTTATATATACATCCTTATATATAATTGCTAATAATTGTTTTAATTTGTCAATTATTGTTATATATTTGGATTTGATGTATGTGCTATTTGATTTACTGCCTAAATTGATGTAATAATAGCATGTTTATTTGCGTATTTTATTTTGAATATTATATGCATGTAAAAACTCTCGGTAATAAAATTACTAAGTGTGAGAGGGAATTGGTAAAAATTCTCGCGGCCTCCATTATTGATTTGTAAGTGATGTGAGTAAACTTGCGTGTTGGCAATAGGCCTTCCTCCCTAACGGATGAGTTTATTCACGGATCACTGGTACAGACTTCATTAAATAATTATTGTTTTTAATGAGGCACATGAACTTGCATTTTGGCAATATGCCTTCCTCCCTAACAGATGAGTTTATGTGTGATTCACTGGAACAAACATATAATCGATGATTGTAGGAAGTTATCCGAGCGCGTGTGTACTTCTCCATCTGTAAGGCACATAAGCTCGCGAAATGAACTTGGGATCAAATAATGGTGTACACTTAGGTGTAAATAATTAGTATCCTCCCCAACGGAGTCACTGCTATTATTTGCATGGCTAAAGAGGAACCGACTATTAATTATTTTATCATGAGGTTAGGTTGACGAATGAAATTAATGGGTAAAACCTTCTCTTGTAAATGTTCGGGTTTGTAAACGTCCACACTAACGTGGCTTGCAGACTCACGGTGCTTGAGATGCCGGTGAATTTTAATTTTATATTATTTTGAGGGAATCAATATAAATAGATAAATTCGAAGATTTGATCGGTGTATTTATTTATGATTCTCTGAATTTTCAAAATGGTTTTAATTCACTTATTGTTTACTAAAAGAAACATATTTACTTGTCCAAAATTAGATGATTAGAAAAGAATCTTGGTTTTGAATTTTACTGCTTAAGAAAATATAAATATGTGTTCTCACTAAGGATATCACATGATGCCTTTTACAGTCTCTAGTGAAGAGGTGAGAGGTTCATAGAAATATGATGGTCTCATGCGACTCTTCAGATACTTGAGAAAGTTAGAAAGGCGGGAGGTCATGGTTGAATTGATGAATGAATTGGAAATGTACGGAGTATAAATTAAAAGGGAAACCTAGATCAATTTAATTTTTCATAATTTGTCTGGATGTTTTGAGCAGGTTCTATCTAAAATACGAGAGATTGTATATGGTGGGGAACTTCTGACAAAACATATGACGAAGAAAATCCAATTTCATCAAGATGTGAACAAGGTTAGTATCTCATTCACTAGTTGTTGAAGCATGATTACTGATGGCATCTACTGATACGTTGTATGTAGATACCAGAATCACTAAAAGTGTATAACTAAGTAATGATGAGATTATTATGAACATGGGTAATACTACGAGAGTAGTGGTTGTTGCAGTGGGAGTTGTTTGTTTATCTTTTGATAGGAATAAACGTTTGATTATGAGAAATTGTCTTTACGTACATTATCATTGAAAGAATTTCATTTCAGTTTCTATGCATTTACGAATGGATACTCCATTTCATTTAAATGACATGGTCATAGTAATGAAGGATGGAGCTATAATCTGTTGTTGTACGTTGGTGGACAATTTGTACTCTTAAATCATGTTTATCCCACGGATGCAACAAATAGTAATTAAAAATGCGTCTTCTAATCCTAATAAGAGAAAGACTCTTATGGAAATGGTTAGATGGATGATGAGTTATTTGGAATTACTAAATTTATTTTATGTGTATGCCCTAAAAACAGCATGTCGTATAACGTTTGTCTGTTTGTGGGATATTCTAGAAAAATGGAGGGTGATGATTTATTTAGTCCAAAAGATCGAAGGGTGATTGTTAACAAAAACACTAGATTTTTGGAAAAGGACTATGTATTAAATCATAAACTCATGTATAAATTGTTCTAAAGTAAGTGAGAGGGAAAACACAAAGTATTAATACCAAGTGTACAAGAGGATATACCACAAGGTAAATTGCAAAGCGTGTCACATCTGATACACAATTACGTGTAGTGCCATGTCGTAGTGGGAGGGTTGTTCGACAACCCGTAAGATATATGTTTTGGGAGAGTCGTGAGACATGGACCCTAGTAAACATGGAATTGATCCACGGATACAACAAAGCACTACAAGATAGAAATGCAGAATCATAGCAAAATACAATGAATGTTGAAATAGAATCGATGAATTCTAAATAAGATCTGGATGCTTGTAGAACCATGGATGGTGTGAAAGCCATTGGAAGTGGTCATACAAAATAAAAAGAGGATCATACGGTAAGGTGAAATCCTTAGAAGCAAAGCTTGTAGCAAAAATGTATACTCAGAAAGAAAGGGCTCGATTATGAGGAAACATATTCGTCGATAGCTATGCTTATGTTGATCCAGACTCTTTTATCTGTTACTACTCATATGAAATATGAGGGATAGCAAATAGATGTCAAAATAGCTTTCCTGATTGGAAGTCTTGAGGAAAACATCTATGTGAAGCAACCAGAGTGATTCATTGCAAAGGGCTAAGAGTATTTTGATAGTAAGCTTAAAAGTGTCCATCGATGGACTAAAGTAGACTTCAAGATCATTAGACATCCATTTTGATGAAGAAATCCAGTGATATGAATTTAATCAATGCTCGGATATGTCTTGTGTATTGAAAAGAATGACGAAAACATGGTGGTATTTCTTGTACGATACGTAGATGATATATTGCTCATTGGAGACAATGAAAGAGTATTGTCGGGCGTATGGGGTATGGTTAATAAAGCAGTATGAAATGAAGGACTTAAGAAAAGCAAAATATATCCTTTTGATCACGGTAATACGGATCACAAGAAAAGATGTTATGCTTGTCTCAAGCTTCATGAAATGATACGATCCTTACTCGTTTAGCATGTGAATTTATCTAAGGGAATGTGTATTGAAACACAAAAGAAGATAAAGGTGATGGAAGCGGTTCCTTATGCTTCGGCAAAAAAGGAAGCTTAATCTAAGGAATGCTATGCACGAGAATGGATAACTGTATTGCCAAAGGCATGGATAGTGGGTATCAATGTAATCCAAAATAAGAATGTTGAACTATGGTAACACATAATTTAGAAGTACCTGAAAAGGACTAGAAACTATATGTGTGCTTACCGGACAGATTCACTGCTTCTTAAGGGTTACATAGATTCAGATTTTTCAAATCAAATAGGGACGGCAGTATATCCACCTCAAAGGTTATGTGTTTAATTTTAGGAAGTAGAGTCATAATGTAGAGGAGTATTATATAGAAATGTATTTCTGACTCCGGACTTCATCATGGAAAGATGATAAATTGGAGCCTATGAGGCAGCCAAAAGTATCTATATGACCCTAGAAACTTCATGATGGACTTCGAAGTGATTCTAAGTTTGCCCAAGGTTATCACAATTTATTTTGATGATAATGGTGCAGTTGCAAACTTGATGGAATCACGAGCCCATAAGGCAATTGAACACATGGAGGGCAAGTGCCACCTGTTACGAGAAATCGCATGATGAGGGAAAGGTTGTTGTCGCCAAGATTACATGGGATGAGGATCTAGTAAATCCATTTAGAAGGACCTTAAGGAGAGAGCTTTTGATGGTCGTGTAGTGGGAGTGGGAATCAGATGTATGGCGGAAGACATAACAGCATAGTCTTTTATTATAAGTGGGAGATTGTTGGATTGTATACTAAAAGTCTAACTTTTTGTATGAACAATGTTATAACAATATATTTGAAATGAGAATCATATGATCAAATGATTGCGTCTTATAATTTATTTATATGTATAATGCAATAGTCCACTTACTTTATACTGTAGATAATATATTGTGCGACAACACGCAGAAGATCATATTACCAGTTTCCTTATAAAGTATAAACAGATGCTCACAACCGAGATAAATGGGGACTCTCTATCGGGATGATTGTAGTGTAGTTTAGTATTAGCTTATCTTGGATATAAAATCACATTAGTGCACTTGTGTGTATTGAGTAGGACCGCTTGAGATGTTCGACTTATACTGACTTATAGGAGAACATGATCTCAGTTATTATGGATGTTCGTACACTTAATCCCTATACAATAACCTCGATATGTAGGGCAGTATGTATTTCTTTGATTCATCAATGGGTAAGATTTACATGTAATTAAATCAACAAACTCGGTGAGTTGAGAAATAGTGATGTCTTTATGGTGTGATGTTGAGTGTAGAAGGAATCCATGTCCCTCATAGGTTGATGATGTCCCCTTGAGGAGCTCATAAGGATTATCATATAAACCCTGCAGGTGAAATTTATTCCGACATGATAATGAGGTTGAGTGGTACTACTCTTGGATAAGATATTAATTAATGGAGTTGTCAGTAACTTAATTAATTAATGGACATTGTATATCTTAAACATGGGGAGATTAACGGACTCATAATAAGAAGGAGCCCAAAACGTAATTTTGGGATTGGAAAGGTAGTGCAGTAATAATATTTTAGTGGACTATATTATTATTATTGGATTTAAGTATAAGCTTTGGGCTAAGCTTGGATACTTAAGCCCAGTGGAGGCCCAACCCAATTTCTCCTCCTGGTCCCTACTGTAGCCCATATATAAGTCATCTCAGCTGTCCATAGACCCTAATTACACACCTAACATTGTGAGGGGGTGAGGGAACAGCAGATTGAGAAGATCTCAAGGATCGTCGCCCACACAACGTCGAGATTGGACTTGGGAAACAGCAGAAGACCGGAAGGTTATTTGCTGCTACTATCTGCCACCTTGCAAAATTCATATAAAATCATACAGTTCTCTGAATTCGATGTTTAATATACTTACAGAAATCCGCCGAAGAGACGATCGTTTGAGCGCATAGATCACTCCAATCAGAGTTCAGATGAAGAAGTTATGGCCATTCTAGTGACGCTGCGCAGGCTGCCGCGAGAATTTATCGTCTTCAACCTACCCTGGTGAAAGGTAATACGTTTCTTGTTTACTTGCTTCCACTGCTTGTTAGAAATGTATGGAACCCTAACGGGTCATGTTAACCAAATGATCGAATGCCAATAATTATATTGAGGTCTGGGATGCAGTACGAAGGTCCGATGAAGTCGGTGGACGAAAATGATGAGAGCAGAACCGTCGTTCGACCAGACTCACTTAGTTTGACCTGACAGGCTGGTCGAACTACGGTCAAACCACCTTTAGAAAAATAGAGAAATGATGCTCTATTTTCTGGCTCGCCGTTTGACCAACACATTCTAGTTCGACCAGACCTCTCTGGTCGAAAAACAGTTGAACTAGCACCTGTTGAGCCAAAAAATCGAGGTCAGTTACAGAGCCCAGTTCAACCAAAGCCTTACAGTTCGATCAGTCCTCTCTGGTCAAACTACAGTCGAACCAGCAATCTCTGAATTGGACAGATTGATTCCTTTTTCAGACATCCAGTTTGACCAAACTCATCTAGTTCGACCAGACCATTCTGGTTGAACTATGGAAATCGACTCCCATTTCGATACCAAATGCTACACATATTATTTAGAATACTCCAGTACCATCACAAGAGCAGAATACTGATCTTATAGTAGAGAAAATGGAAAAAAGCAAAGAGATTGAAAGTCGAGAATGATAAGGCAAAGGAGGTTGAACGTGACGAATGGGGAATTTCTAAAACAAAGATACCTCCTTCGTTTCCTTTCATTTAGTGAAGAAGGGATTGGAAGATAAGTTCAAGAGATTTCATGATATAATGAACTAGATAAGCTTGAACATTCCTTTCTTCGAAGTAATCATGGAGATGTCATACTATGCCCGATTTCTTAAGGATATCATATTGAAGAAGAGGAGCTTGAACGGAGAACTGCAGCTCAATCATTCAGAGAAAGCAGTCAGCTAAGTTGAAAGATCTGGGAAGCTTCACTATTCTACGTGAAATTAGAAGGGGGTCGGCACAAAAAGCTTTGTGCCATCATGGTGCAAGCATCACCTTGATGCCCTTATCTATATTCAAAAAGTTAAGTTTGGGGGAGCTCACTCCCATGACAGTGCTCTACAGTTGGTGATGAGTGTGTAAATTCACAAGTTTGGCAGCATGTTTTGTGCTAGTTTTGGAGAGTTTTGAGGTGGAAATAGGTGGAAAACTTATATATATTGTGAATTAGCATGAATCAGGTGTTAGTTGAGCTATTTAAGTGGTTTTCATAGCAAAATCGGAGTGGAAGTGCTAAGAATCGAAGAGACGAAGTTGAGACCACGCGAACCGCCAAGGAAAGAGTAGGGTTCGACCTGATGGAGGAGGGTTTGACCTCTCCTACAGGTCAAACCAGCATTGCAAAGTTTGCAGAAGAAAGGTTCGACCACGACACCAGGGGTTCGACCTGTTCAACTGGTCGAACCATGGTCGAACCAGTTCGCGAGAAGATGGGTTCGACCACGACGTTGGGGTTCGACCTGACAGTTGGTCGAACCAAGATCGGAAATTATCCAGTGGTGAGGTTCGACCTGTGGTTCGACCAAAGAGGGAGTGGTTCGACCTGTACAAGAGGTCGAACCAAGTGCAGAATGTGTCCAGTAGCAGGGTTCGACCTGCGGCCAGTGGTTCGACTTGTTTGACGAGGTCGAACCGACGTGCGAGAACTTACCTTATCCGGATTTTCGAGGCCAAAACGTGTGGGATCACTTGAAAAGCCCATTCCAAGCCCTAGAGATGTGATTAACAAGTATAAAAGGAGTCTCATCCAATCAAGAAGTAAACTAAGATAACACAAAAGACACAAAAAATCACGAAGAGCAACAACACAATACAAGAGAGTTTCCATCTAGACATGATTGTTCTTAGATCAATCATGGGCTAGAGCCACTTCGGTAGTTCTAGGGTTATGAAGGTTTCGTGAGTTGATTTATATTTCGTGTGTATAATCCATACAACACTACTTGTGGTTTAGTTTACATAAGATTGTGCGTTTTTAATCCATACTCATAGTTGTTTTGTGCATCAATAATCGTTGTATAGAGTCTGAATGCATAACATGGTTATTGGTTGAGTGCGTTCACTAATGAGCAGGGTTTATTGTTATAATTCTAAGTGAAGGGATTTCGAGGTTTTATTAGAACTGTCTTATATGAATATTTGTTAATTGAATTAAATTCGGGTTAACCAGTAGGATTAAGAGTATAACTTTATAGTACCTAAAAAGAGAGATCAAATTGGGTTAGAGTACTAAGTGCACGGGAAATAATTGATTATGATAGTACCTAGAAAAGGGGGTAAAGTATACGTCTTGCTCTGAGGATACTCACACGTGTCAAAAGCTTATCTATTTGTGTCTATAGAATAGATTTGCATGGTCTAGCGATGCGTCCATAAACCACAAGGCTGAGTCGGACATCGACACACGAAAGTATGAATTAACGAATAAAACTGGATGGCCTGACGAACTACCTATCATCTTATTTGATCACAACTACTATTCTCTTGTTCTTTTTATTTATTTGCTATTTTAGTTGTTACTTAGTTTACAACCAACAATCATAATTATCAACATAGTCATAATTGCTAGAAAATAACTAAAGTGATATTTATCCGTCCCGTGGATTCGATAGTTAACTTGGTCACCTTCGAAACTACAATTGATATCCTTAATACTTGGGGATTAAAATTATGTGTTGAGAAAACACCGCATCAAGTTTTTGGCGCCGTTGCCGGGGATGGCGTAAAATATATTTTTGTTATTTCTAGTTTATTAGGGCTATTTATCTTGTTTTGCTGTTTTTATTCTAGTTCTTTTTGGGTGTATGCTCACGAGATCAAAGAAAGGTGAACTTGAACCCTATAATCCTGAGATCGGAGCATCATCAAGAAAGAAGAAGAAGAAGAAGAAGAGCAAGGCAAAGACTATTGATCCAACTGAAGCTCTGAATTTTGGAGTTGAAGTTGACGAGCAGATTTCGCAGACGATTGAAGCTACAACTGAAGTTAATTCGGGAGTAGAGACAGTCAACATGGCAGCGAATCCGGATAATCTAGCCATCCGGGAGGTTTTCAGAAATAATGGGGCTGGAAATTTTGGACTTCTAAGAGCGAGGGGAACTAATGCAGCTTTCGATCTTCATCCCGCTCTTATTAGCATGATAGAAAGGAACTCATTTTCAGGAGGGTCTTTCGAGGATCCGCAGCAGCATCTGAACAAGTTCTTGGGCTATGCAAGTACTCAAAAAGACGCAGGAGAACATGAAGATGCTAGGAATATCCTTTTGTTCAAATTCTCGCTTATTGAAAAGGCGAGAGATTGGTACGACACTATCAACGCAGCTGAGTGCACCACTTGGGAGCAACTGAAGTTAAGGTTCTTGGAGAGGTACATGCCACCTTCAAAGGTGTTTAAGATGAAGCAAGACATTAACCAATTTGCTATCGGTGGAGGTGAGAAATTTCATGAAGCATGGGATAGATTCAAGGACATGCTTAGGAAGTGTCCTCAACATGGGCTATCTAAAGCTCAATATATCAGTATATTCTACAATGGATTGGACTGTGATTCACGAGTGTTATTGGATGCTTCTTCTAATGGAGCATTTCTTACAAAGTCATCCGTAGAGGCCGAGAAGTTGCTTAAAGATATTTCGATGAATTCGAGGAATTGGCCAACTGATAGAGTTAGAGGTACTTATGTCCTTGGGAAGGTAGCTCAGGTTGAACAAGCGATGCGTCCATAAACCACAAGGCAGAGTCAGACATCGACTCACGAAAGTATGAATTAACGAATGAAACTGGATGGCCTGACGAACTACCTATCATATTATTTGATCACAACTACTATTCTCTTGTTCTTGTTATTTATTTGCTATTTTAATTATTACTTAGTTTACAAACCAACAATTACAATTCTCAATATAGTCATAATTGCTAGAAAATAACTAAAGTGATATTTATCCGTCCCGTGGATTCGATATTTAACTTGGTCACCTTCGAAACTACAATTGATATCCTTCATACTTGGGGATTAAATTTGTGTGTTGAGAAAACACCGCATCAAGTTTTTGGTGCCATTGTCGGGGAGGTGAGATCGTCTCTAGCTTGTCCAATATCAACAAGTAGGGAGGATGAGATCGTCTCTAGCTTGTCCAATATCAACAAGCTACTTGAATCCCAACAGATGCGAATCAGCGATCTATCTCAGCACGTACCAATCATACAGCAGGAGTTGAAGAATGATGGACCAATCCAAGAGGAGTTGGAAGAGGCACACTATGCCATGGGTCAAAGTATTCAGGGGACTTGGTATCCAGATCAAGGAAACCGGAACTACCAAGAGAACTATCGAGGAAACTTTAATAATCGTGGTCCCCCGGGTGGTTATCAACAGCCTAGGAGGCCGAAGTTCTCATGGAGCAATCCGAATAATGCGATTCAACCTCCGATGGGTATTGATCCGGGTGCTAAGGTGGAAGAAGGGAAACCGGGTTTTGAGGATACTGTGAACAGGTATATGGCCAAGAATGATGAAAGAGTGAACTGCCTTGAGGCCAAACTTGAAAAGAAAATCGATGCAAACCATGAGGTTATATCTAAGCAGGTGAAGGACCTTACATTGCTGATGGGGGAGATGGCAGGAAGTGTTAACAAGCTAACTCAAACTATTGAGAAGGAGAAGTTTCCATCTCAAAGTATTGAGAATCCAAGGTCCTGCAATGCCATCACATTGAGGTCGGGAATGCAGTACAAGGACCTATGAGGCCGGAATCAAATTTGGACATGTCTAGGGCCCGGTTCGACCATGGTTCGACCAACATTGAAGGTTGAACCATACAGGGGAGGTCGAACCAACACACTGGACATGATCAGGAGGCATCGCAGCATCGGTTCGCCCAAACTGCAGATGGTTCGACCTGGCATACAGGTCAAACCATGGTCGAACCTGACAACTCGGAGCACTCTGTTTTTCCAGAACACCGGTTCGACCAAATCAATCATGGTTCGACCTATCTAACAGGTCGAACCCAAGTCGAACCCAAGTCGAACTGCACAACTTGGAGCACTCTGTTTTGTCGCAGCAATGGTTCGGCCACGACGGTCATGGTTTGACCTATCCAACAGGTCGAACCTTGGTCAAACCGGATGACAGAAGGAGTACAGTAGGACGGTTCGACCTAGGTGCCCGTGGTTCGACCTACTCAACAGGTTAAACCCAGGTCGAACCTCAAATTCAAAAAGAGAGCCATTGTCCAGAAGGTAGGTTTGACCAGTACGTGTCTGGTTCGACCTGTTCCACAAATCGAACCCTGGTCGAACCCCACCAGAAATTGCCTGTTGCTACTCCGAACACTCTCGATGATGTTGATGCTACTCCAGTGGTTCGGAATGAGCAAAGTACAGAGATAATAGCTGAGAAAAAGTAGGAGAGAGCCAAGCGATTGAGAGCCGAAAAGGAGAAAGCGGAGAAGGTTGATCGTGATGATTGGGGGATTCCCAAAACAAAGATACCTCCGCCATTTCCTTACAGGTTTGTGAAGAAGGGATTGGAAGAGAAGTTCAAGAAGTTTTCATAGATAATAAACAAAATAAGCTTGAGCATTCCTTTCTCAGAGGCAATCATGGAGATGTCGTACTATGCCCAATTTCATAAAGACATATTGTTGAAGAAGCGGAGCTTAACCGAAATTGAAACGGTGAATTTATCTGAGAATTGTAGCTCAATCATTCAAAGGAAGCTGCCGCAAAAGATGAAGAATCCGGGGAGCTTTACTATTCTATGTGAGATCGGAAAGGGGCCGGCACGGCGAGCTTTGTGCGATCTAGGGGCAAGCATCAATTTGATGCCGTTGTCCATCTTTCAGAGGTTTGGTTTGGGGGAGTTGACCCCTACAACAGTGGTTCTCCAATTAGCGGACAGGTCGATGACGTTTCCAAAAGGTATAATTGAAGACGTTCTCGTCAAAGTAGAGAAGCTAGTCTTTCCTGTGGACTTTCTTGTGCTAGAGATGGAAGAAGACAAGGATAATATCCCTTTAATCTTGGGGAGACCTTTCCTTGCTACTGCTGGAGCTATGATTGATGTTCAGAAAGGAGAGCTTAGATTGCGGATGGACAAAGAAGAAGTTCTTCTCAACTTGGACAAAGTAATGAAGATGCCCATGGAGTCACAGTGTTATAGTATTGACGTGGTGGAGGAGATTGTGAAGGAGGATATGTCTCTGATCCTGTCAAAGGATCCTCTTGAGACATGTTTGATGGAGTCTCTTACTTATCCCACTACGGAGCTTGATGGTCTTTCCAACGAGGTATGTATTGAATATCTTGAGAACTTACTTGCTTTGGGTGATGCTAGGTATGCATTGGAGAAAGCTAAGGCTGAAGAAGCGAAAGGGTCTAGGAAGTACTTGCCGTTGGAGAGAGAGAGCACTCCGATGGAAGAAAAGAAAGAGGAGCTGAAACCGTTACCGAAACACTTGACGTATGCTTATCTTGGTGACAATGAAAAAGATCCTTCAGGTGATTCGGAATTCAAGAGGAAGATTGACCAGGAGGAGTCTACACGGCCATGGGATGAAGGTAATTCTAATTATCATATTTTTGTGAGCAGAAAAGGTGTCGTGCTGACTGTAGACAAAGGAAGAGAAGCTGATGCCTACTTGAAGCCTCCTAACTTACCACCGGATATCAACAAATTTGGAAGTCCTTGCTCTTGTTCTTATCCTGACTTTGATCTTGATGGAGATAGGAGTTATTCCAAAATTGAGTGGAAGATTGACAGGAATGAGAAGAGAAAGTTTGAGAAAGGAGATTCTACTAATCGTATGTTGCATAAGAAAGGTAAGGTGGTAAGTGAGGATGATAAGAGGGGGAGAAAGTATTGGAAGGTGAGGATGCGACATGATCATCCTCTGATCAAGTAGTTCAAATTGGTAATCCGTCGTGACTCTCCGACGTTAAACATGAGCACCTGTTGGGGGCTTCCCCTCCTGTTTTAATACTTTATTTCTTTCGTGTGAGTAAGAAATTTTTATATTTGAAGTGCTTACTTATTGGCAATTACATCTCTTTGCAAACTTAGTTTCAACTATAGTTTCTACTAAGTTTGGGGGGGTGTGATGTACTTACCTCAATAAGCACCGATAGTATAATCTTTTCTTTGTGACGTTTGTTAGGGGAGTTGGTTTTTGCGCCATATTTAAAATTTTAATCGATTTTGATGTGATGATTTTTTTACAACTTGCCTAATGTTTAGTGGGTTTCGTATTTTGAGTGATTACGGAGTTACTCATGAATAATATTTTGTGGAACAATTTTTGATGAAGTTGTGTTCTAGTTGGTACTTAATGATTCGTATTGAAGTTTGAAGTGTGTAGGGAATGAAGAACACTCGGTTTTGGAGTTTTCAGGGGGTAGGTTCGACCAAAGCCAGGGTAGGTTCGACCAGTGCCAGGAGGTCGAACCCAGCTGAAGAAATCGAACCAGTGGTGCAAAAGTTGTCCAGAGAGGTGGTTCGACCTCATGCAATATGGTTTGGCCAGATCAACAGGTCGAACCAAGGTCGAACCATTGATAGCAGAATTCTAGAAGTGCGGTTCGACCACAACGTACTTGGTTTGACCTGTTTAACAAGTCGAATCGAGGTCGAATTGGTGACATGAAACTTACAGAAGGGTGGCTCGACGTAAGCTGATATGGTTCGACCTGTTCCAGTAGGTCGAACCCAAGCCGAACCGAAGGAGAAGGTGTTCAGAATGTTGATTCGACCACGATGAAGTTGATTCGACCTCTTCCACAGGTCGAATCCAGGCCGAAACAAGCCAGGAAAGTGTGTTCTTAATCCCATTCTTCTATGATGCATGAGATGGATTCATGAGTGTTGAATAATTGTATGGTTGATTCGGTTTATGGGCTGTTGATTTTGTGCATTCATATGTTCATGTGTTAATTTCTATTGATGAAAAGCATGTATAATTTGATAAGTATGTAGAGTTCTTGTGGAATTGATCTTAATTATGTGCTATGAGGAGTACTTAGGATTCTATTTACCTATGTGAGGATTTGAGCCTTGTTAATCATGCTTGATCATGATTGTTTTATTCTTGAGAAGATCATTCATATGAACGTATTTTAGAACTTGGCTTGGAGTCTTGTGTGAGACTTATGATTGATAAATTGCTAGGACATGATCTTAGGCCATTATTTTGTGATTAAGTTACTTAGCCAAATTTTGTCCTTCCTAATGATTTTATTAACCTTTAGATGCCCCGTTGAGCCGTTAAAGCTTTTTCTTTGGTAGCCGAAGTAAATAACCTTATAAACCTTTACTTGAGCTTTGATTAACCTATTCATTGGTAGAGAGAGTTGAGGTGAGTAAGTGTTGCAAGAAGAAAAAGGAAGATAGAATATGGGTAGATGAAAAGAATATGGTTAAATCTTGTTTAAGGGTAGTGCCTGAAACTGGTACCCCCGATTGTTTTTATACATGGTGCATGAAGCTTAGCAGCTGATGGCCTATACATGAGAAGAAGGGTAGTGCCTGAAATCGGTACCCGAATTGTCTAAAGAGATGATGTTGATGCACGAAAAAGAAGGAAAATCCATGAGAAGAAGAGGAGAAGTTGGAGGAGATATTGCAGCAAGAAGAAGAAATCAAGAACCTCCAAGGTAACTCTCTACTAGTGTCTTAAGTCACTAAGTCCAAATTTTCCTACCTTTTTCCAAAGAGCCAACATTATAACCCAAAAACAAGTCCTTTGTGATCTTAGTGAAGAGTTGATTATAAGTTGATTTTTGAGACCTTTGCCAAGCTTATGGTTACGCGTGAATATGAATTGATATGAGTGTTTATATTAATCTATATAGTGCCTCACGCACTTGAGTGAAAGAGAATAAATACTTATCTTGTGAGCAAAATTACTTAGTACTCCTAATGGTGTATGATTGGATTGGTTTTGCATGAGTGATATATATGAAGCAATTAATACTTGTTTGATTTAATGAAGTTGCATGTGTGATATGTGTTGTACTTGACATTGGTGAATTATACACGACTCCTGTGGTTTGATTTGGTTGCCTCGGGACGAGTAACATGTAAGTTTGGGGGTTTGATGAGTGTGTAAATTCACAAGTTTGGCAGCATGTTTTGAGGTGGAAATAGGTGGAAAACCTATATATATTGTGAATTAGCATGAATCAGGTGTTAGTGGAGCTATTTAAGTGGTTTTCATAGCAAAATCGGAGTGGAAGTGCCAAGAATTGAAGAGACAAAGTCGAGACCACGCGAACCGCCAAGGAAATAGTATAGTTTGACCTGATGGAGGAGGGTTCGACCTCTCCTACAGGTCGAACCAGCATTGCAAAGTTTGCAGAAGAAAGGTTCGACCACGACACCAGGGGTTCGACCTGTTCAACTAGTCGAACCATGGTCAAACCAGTTCGCGAGAAGATGGGTTCGACCACAACGTTAGGGTTCGACCTGACAGTTGGTCGAACCAGGAGCAGAAATTGTCCAGTGGTGAGGTTCGACCTGTGGTTCGACCAAAGAGGGAGTGGATCGACCTGTACAAGAGGTCAAACCAAGTGCAGAATGTATCTAGTAGCAGGGTTCGACCTGCGGCCAGTGGTTCGACTTGTTTGACGAGGTTGAACCGACGTGCGAGAACTTACCTTATCCGGATTTTCGAGGCCAAAATGCGTGGGATCACTTGAAAAGCCCATTCCAAGCCCTAGAGACGTGATTAACAAGTATAAAAGGAGGCTCATGCAGTCAAGAAGTAAACCAAGATAACACAAAAGACACAAAAAATCACGAAGAGCAACAACACAATACAAGAGAGTTTCCATCTAACCATGATTGTTCTTAGATCAATCATGGGCTAGAGCCACTTCGGTAGTTCTAGGGTTATGAAGGTTTCGTGAGTTGATTTGTATTTCGTGTGTATACTCCGTACAACACTACTTATGGTTTAGTTTATATAAGATTGTGCGTTTTTAATCCATACTCATAGTTGTTTTGTGCATCAATAATCGTTGTGTAGAGTCTGAATGCATAACATGGTTATTGGTTGAATGCGTTCACTAATGAGCAGGGTTTATTGTTATAATTCTAAGTGAAGGGATTCCGAGGTTTTATTAGAACCATCTTATATGAATATTTGTTAATTGAATTGAATTCGGGTTAACAAGTAGGATTAAGAGTATAACTTTATAGTACCTAAAAAGGTAGATCAAATCGAGTTAGAGTACTAAGTACACGGGAAATAATTGATTATGATAGTACCTAGAAAGGGGGGTAAAGTATATGTCTTGCTCTGAGGATACTCACACGTGTCAAAAGCTTATCTATTTGTGTCTATAGAATAGATTTGCATGGTCTAGCGACGCGTCCATAAACCATAAGGCAGAGTCGGACATCGACACACGAAAGTATGAATTAACGAATGAAACTAGATGGCCTGACGAACTACATATCATCTTATTTGATCACAACTACTATTCTCTTGTTCTTTTTATTTATTTGCTATTTTAGTTGTTACTTAGTTTACAACCAACAATCATAATTATCAACATAGTCATAATTGCTAGAAAATAACTAAACTGATTTTTATCCATCCCGTGGATTCGATATTTAACTTGGTCACCTTCGAAACTACAATTGATATCCTTCGTACTTGGGGATTAAAATTGTGTGTTGAGAAAACACCGCATCAGTTGGCGAATAGGTCCATGACTTTTCCGAAGGGTGTGATTGAAGATGTACTTGTGAAAGTGGAGAAGCTTATCTTTTCTGTGGATTTTCTTATGCTAGAGATGGAAGATAACAATGATAATGTCCCTCTTATCTTTGGAAGGCCATTCCTTGCCACAGCTGGATATATGATTGATGTCCAAAAGGGGAGCTTAGATTGAGAATGGATAAAGAATAGGTTCTGTTCAACCTTGATAAAGCAATAAAAATGCCAATGGAGATGCAATGTCACAGCATTGATGTGGTGGAGGAGATCGTGAAGGAAGATATGTCCTTGATCCTGTCAAAGGATCCCTTGGAGACATGCTTGGCAGAGTCTCTTACTTTTCCTACCACGGAGTTAGATGAGCTCTCTAATGAGGTACGTATTGAATTTTTTTAAAATTTACTTGCTTTGAGTGATGACAGGTTTGAATCTAAAAGAACCAAGCTTGAAAAAATTAAGTGGACTAGGCAATACCTCCCATTGGATAGAGAAAGCACACCGAATAAAGAAAAGAAGGAGAAGTTGAAACCACTATCGGAGCACTTGAAGTACGCCTATCTAGGCGATAATGAAATTTATTCGATAATTGTATCTTCTTCTCTTACTGATGAACAACTTCAAGAGTTATTAGATGTGCTTAGGAAGTATAAGTGAGCTATTGGTTGGACTCTTGATGATTTGAAGGGTATTAGTCCATCATATTGCATGCACAAGATAAGTTTACCAGATGAAGCTAAGGGATGTATTCAGAATCAGTGGAGGCTTAATCCCGCGATTTAAGAAGTGATTAGGAAGCAAATCCTAACGTGGTTAGATGCAGGAATTATTTATCCAATTAGTGATAGTCCCCATTTGAGTCCATTGCATGTAGTAGCTGAGAAGATGGCATGACTATTGTGAAAGTCGATGATGGAGAGACATTAGCCACTAGGATTCCTACGAGTGGCATGCATGTACGGATTATAGGAAATTGAATGAAAATACATGCAAAGACCACTTTCCTCTTCCTTTCATGGATCAAATGTTAGATCGTCTAGCTGTTGGATTATATACTAAAAGTCTAGCTTTAGTATGAACAATGTTATAACAATTTATTTGAAATGAGAATCATATGATCAAATGGTTGTATCTTATAATTTATTTATATGTCGATGTAATAGTCCATTTATTTTATACTGTAGATAATTTATTGTGTGACAACACGTGGAAGATCATATTATCAGTTTTCTTATAAAATATAAACAGATGCTCACAACCGAGATAGATGGGGACTCTCTATCGGGATGGTTGTAGTGTGATTTGATATTAGTTTGTCTTGACTATAGAATCACATTAGTATGCTTTGTGTGTATTGAGCAGGACCACTTGAGATCGTTCGTCTTATATTGACTATATAGAAGAACTTGATCTCAGTTATTATGGATGTTCGTGCTCTTAATCCCTATACAATAACCTCGACATGTAAGGCAGTATGTATTTCTTTGATTCATCAATGGGTGAGATTTACATGTAATTAAATCAACAAACTCGGTGAGTTGGGAAATAGTGCTATCTCTATGGTGTGTTGTTGATTGTAGAAGGAATCCATATTCGATACAGGTTGGTGATGTCCCCTTGAGGAGCTCATAAGGATTATCATGTAAACCCTGCAGGTGGATTTATTCCGGCATGATAATGAGGTTGAGTGGTACTACTCTTGGATAAGATATTAATTAATGGAGTTGTCAGTAACTTAATTAATTAATGGGCATTGTATATCTTAAACTAGAGGAGACTAACGGTCATATAATAAGAAGGAGCCCATAACTAATTATGGGAATAGAACGGTAATGCAGTAATAATATTTTAGTGGTATATATTATTATTATTGAACTTAAGTATAAGTTTTGGGCTAAACTTGGATACTTAAGCCCAATGGAGGTCCAACTCTAATTTCTCCTCCTGGTCCCTGTTGTAGCCCATATATAAGTCATCTCAACTGTCCGAAAACCCTAATGATTATGATTCACGCCTAACACTATGAGGAGGGTGAGGGAACAGCAGATTGAGAAGATCTTGAGGATTGTCGCCCACACGACGTCAAGATTGGACTTGGAAATACAACAGAAGATCGAAAGGTTGTTTGCTGCTGCTGCTGTTCGTCAACTTTCATGACTTTTCTAAAATCTTGTGGAACTCCAAATTGTACGTGTGATATATAGTTTGAAAGCCACCAAAGAGAGGATCATTTTGGCGCATAAATAACTCAATTCGAAGATCGAATGAGGAAGTTATGCCCAAATCGGTGAGGCTGCGTGGGTTGCCGGTGAGAATTCATCTTCTTTAATATACCCTGGTGAAAGGTAATATGTTTCTATATTTTCTTGCTTCCGCTAATTATAGAATCGTATGGAACCCTATCGGGACATGGAACCTGGAGAAAAATTCATGAAGACCGACGTATAATTTTCAGATTAAGTTTCTGGGCGCTTGATGCGCGTTTTCTTTGCACGCAAAATTAATCCCCAAGTATTAAGGATATCAATTTCAGCTTAAGCAAGCGACCAAGTGAATATCGAACCCAAAGGACGGCGTATTATCAATTTAATTATTTACTAAATTAATTAAGACAAGTTGACAATTAAGTTGGAGGTTTGAATTATTAATCTACTAACAGAAATATTAAATAACAATTAAAATAAAAGATCACTCGAAGAATACGAAAGTGGATCAAGTAGGAGAATAGGTAGCTCTAGGGTAATCCAGTTTTACTACTTAATTTCCCTTTCATGCGTTGATGTCCGACTCTGCCTTGTGGAATATGGACGCATCACTAAGCCATGCATATTTACTCTATAGACACAAGCAAACATGCGTATAACACGTGTGAAAAACCTCGGAGCAAGAGATATAATTTCAACCCCCTTTCTAAGTACTATCAGTATCAATTATTTCCCCCTAGGATTGGTACTCTAACCCGATATGATCTCCCTATATAGGTACTCTGAAGTTATCCTCTTTATCCTACTTAATAATCCGAATTCAATTCAATTAATAAGTATTCATATATGATAGTTCTAATGAAGCTTCGGAGTCCCCTCACTTAGAATCATAACATGGAATCCTGTTCAGCAGTGAACGCACTCAATCTACAACCAAGATATATATTCAGACTCTATATACCAATTGAAGATGCACAAAACGACCGTGAATATGGATTAAGAAAGCACAATCATATATAAAATAATTCACAAGTAGTGTTGTACGGAGTTTACACATAGAAGATCAATTAATTCATAAAACCATCAAAACTCCTAGATCTACCAAAAAGGCTCTAGCCCATGATGTTGCGAAGAACAATCATGGGTGTTGGATAGATCTTACCCGGATGTCCGGAAAATACAAGATAAATTAGGAAACGAATAAACCCTTGATATGGCGTCTTCATGTCCTTCTCCATCTTGAATCCTCCTCTTGGTTCTCCTCTTGATTCCACAAACGAATCTTCAAAGTGATGGATGGATGGAGGAAAGGAAGTGGATGGTGGATGGGGGGTGATCTCCCCTTGTGGGGTGTTGTATGGTTGTGGCCTTTCTTCTCCTCTCTTGTATTGTGTTCTCCCTTGATTGGACGTCTTTCTTGACTGCATGAGCATCCTTTTATACTTGTAATCACGTCTCTAGGGCTTGGAATGGGCTTTTCAAGTGATCACACGCGTTTTGGCCTCGAAAATACGAATTTGGAAAGTTCCCGAAGCGTGGTTCGACCTCCCAAACAGGTCGAACAAACCCCCTACAGGTCGAACCACCCTTCTGAATGCCCAGGTAGTCGATTCGACCAGATGCCAGGTCGAATCGAAATGTCGTGGTCGAATCGGTCGTTTTTCCGTCGGGTTCGACCTTGGTTCGACCTCAATCAGGTCGAACCGATTTGCGCAGTCTCTCCGTTTCGCGTATAACTTTCACATCCGACCTCCGAATTGAGTGATTTTTACACTCACACGATCCTCTCTTCCTTGGCTTTCTATCCATATAAATAAATCACAAAAACTCTAAGAATTGAATATGTAACAGTCCATGGAAAGTAGCACTGTAATTCTGTTCGGCACAGCTCGCGCGGCGTCACCACTTTGCTCATAACTTCCTCGTTCGGACTCCGAATGGGATGTTCTTTACGCCAAAACGACCCTATCTTCAGTGGCTTTCCAACCATATATCACACTTCCCGTTCAGAGCTCCAAATAAACACAGAATAATTATGAATTTGGACGTGCGTTTTCAGCATTCTTGCACAAATTGCACCTTTTCTCCAACTTTGCACTTTTGATCCTTTTTCCACCTAAAACACAACAAAACACCTCAAGTGCACCTTTTTCTCACATATAATGAATATAAGACATTTGTGCTCATATAAGACTACAATATCAATCAAAAAGGTGTTAGATTGGATATTAAAACACGCTTATTTTCACTCTCATCAAACCCCCAAACTTGCCCGTTGCTCGTCCCGAGGCAACAAAATAAAAATAAAGTGTGAGAGAGAGTAAGAAAATTAGCGGGGAAATAAGGACTATGATCAATACCCCATTCAAAATACAATTGTCCTCAACTTAGGTCATGTAATTCTCATTACATGTAATAATCAATTCATAGCATACAAGTTAAGACAATCACCACCAATTCAAATGCTCCATTGACATGTTCTCACGGGAAGTATATATCACTCGCACTCAAGTGTAAAAGATGTACACTTATGGGATAAAGTGTTTACGCTCAGATTCAATTCAAGTGCATGCGTAACCATAAGCTTGCCAAACGTCTCAAGCTCTTCACCACTAAAAGTATGATTCGACAATGGGATCAAAAAGGACTTTTCTTTTGGATGTAATGTTGGCTCTTTGATAAGGGTAGGAAACATATGGATAAAGTGACTCAATTAGTAGAGAATTAAGACCGGAGATCTTTTGTACTGCAGATTCTTACACTTCAAGGCTATCCAACTTCATGCTCTTCTAATTTTCTTTTCTCTCCTTTCCTTCAAGCTCAACATACTTTTTCTTGTCTTCAAGCACATCCTTTTTTTTCCCGAGGTACCAGTTTCGGGCACTACCTCTAACATCTTGGGGTACCAGTTTTGGGCACTACCCCTAAGCAACTTATTTTTAAGCTCATATTTTTATTTTTGCTCATAATCACTTGTACAGCTCCAAATATTTTATTCCTTCCAAACTCTATGAAAATCAATTCACACACTTTGACAGCATTTAATTCTCCACTAAATATTGGAATTTAAGGCTCAAATATGATATCAAAGTGGCTATCTTCGTAGGTTGCCAAAGAAATAAGGCTTTTAGGCTCAACGGGGCTAACTACGGATATAAAATTATTTGGTAGGAAATTATTTGGCTAAGTGACTCATAATTTCAAGGATGGCCTTAGATCATTTCCCATTATCTAACACACATGTAGTCTCAAGTAAGACTATAGGCAAGTTCTAGAATACACACACAAGAACGATACTCACCAGAAAAGATATCATGTGATTATGTAACATGATCAACAAGGCTCAAAATCTCACATGGGTATTTAACAAGTAACAGAGCACCTTTCATGGTAAGCAATATCCCATAAGTACACATAGGACTTCATATCACAATATAACTCAAGTACACTTCCTTCATCAATTTCAAAGGCATATGAATTTCAAAGATAATTTTAACAATAAGCTCACATGGATCACCACCATAAACACAATCCTTCCACTCCTATGAATTAAAAGCACACATAAAAATTAGAAAAAGGAAACGAGGGCACCTGATTTTTCTTCAACGTACACTGAGCTCCGCGAGTCAAAGCCTAAATGTAGAACTCGTCTTGCCACCTAGTTACCCTTTTCTATCATCAAAGCTCAAACAAACTCATCATCACAGGATTCATCAATAATAAAATAGGAGAACTACACGAAAGAATTAATTGACTATGTAATCGACTCCACACACTAGAAACACCACTGAACACTAGGCAAATTGTAAAAAATCGACACATCAAAACCGATTAAAGTTTCAACATACCGTAAAAAAATCAACTCCCCTAGCAAACATTACAAAGAAAATATTATATTCTTGGTGCTTCAATGAGGTAAGTACATCACACCCCCCCAAACTTAGGAAAAACGTAAGTTGAAACTAAGTTTGAAAAGAGATGTAATTGCCGATTAGTAAGCACCTTAAATATAAAAATTTCTTACTCACACGAAAGAAATAAAGCAATAAAATGGAAGGGCAAGCCCCCAACAGGCGCTCATGTTTAACGTCGTAGAGTCACGACAGTAGAGGACGGTCTTCTCGCATCCTCACCTTCAAATACTTTCTTTCCCTCTTCTTGTCTACACTCAACACCTCACCTTTCTTGGTCACAAAAATATGATCATTGAAATTTCCTTCCTCCCATGGCTGTCTAGACACCCCCTTGTCAATATTCCACTTAAATTCAGAATCACCTGTCTTAGAAAAATCAAGATTAAACAAGTTAGAAACCATATCAATGCTCTTGCACGATTGAGTCTCCATGGGCATCTTCATTGCATGATCAAGAGAGAAAACCACATCTTCATTATCCATTCGCAGTCTAAGCTTTCCTTCCTTAACATCTATCATAGCTCCAGCTATGGCAAGGAACGGTCATCCCAAAATAAGGGGAATATCACCCTTATCATCTTCCATGTCAAGTACAAGAAAATCCACGGGAAAAACTAACTTATCCACTCTCACTAAAACATCTTCAATTAAACCCTTTGGACAAGTCATGGATCTATCCGCCAATTGAAGAGCAATATTCGTGGGAGTTAACTCCCCCAAACCAAGCCTCTTAAATATGGACAAAGGCATCAAGTTAACGTTTGCCCCCAAATCACACAAGGCTTTATGTGCCGACCCTTTTCCAATGTCACAAAGAATGGTGAAGCTTCCCGGATCCTTTAACTTTGTAGGCAACTTCCTTTGAAGGATCGAGCTGCAATTCTCTGATAGGTTCACCGTCTCCACTCCGTTCAAGTTTTTCTTCTTTGATATAATATTCTTGAGGAATCGGGCATAGTATGGCATCTCCATGATTGCTTCAGAGAAAGAAATGTCCAAGCTTACTTTGCTCATGACATCGTGAAACCTCTTGAACTTTTCTTCCAATCCCTTCTCGGCCAATCTCGAAGGAAACGGAGGAGGTATCTTGGTCTTTGGTCTTCCCCATTCATCATGTTCAACCTCCTTTGCTTTATCCTTCTTGGCTCTCAATCTCTTTGCTTCTTCCCACTTCTTCTCCATTGTAAGCTCAGTATTCTGCTCATGTAATGGTACTGGAGTAGCATCAACATCATGCGGAGCATTCGGCACAGAAATGGGCAACTTCTGGATGGGTTCAACCATGGTTCGAACTGTGGAACAGGTCGAACCAGGCACGTACTGGTCGAACCTACCTTCTGGACAACGGCTCTTTTTTTGAATTTGAGGTTCGACCTGGGTTCGACCTGTTTGAGAGGTCGAACCAGGTACGTAATGATCGAACCTATCTCCTGGAAAACTGCTATCTTTCTACTCTTGAGGTTCGACTAGGGTTCGACCAGTGTTAGAGGTCGAACCACTGCCCCCTAGGTCGAACTGCCTCACCGTATAGTTTATATCCTCCGGTTCGACCTGGGTTCGACCTAATGGGTTGGTCGAACCATTACGGTCGTGGTCGAACCATTGCTGCGACAAAACAGAGCACTTCGGAGGGTGCGGTTCGACCTCGGTTCGAGCTGTTGTGCTGGTCGAACCGAAATGCCCCAGGTCGAACTGACCATCTGTAAGATTTTTGGTCGCCGGTTCGACCTGGGTTCGACCTGATGGCCTGGTCGAACCGGTAGCATCGTGGTCAAATCAAGAATTTGTGAAAACAGAGTGCTCCAGATGGGGTGGTTCGACCTGAGTTCGACCAGATAGCCTGGTCGAATCGATGTTCCCCAGGTCGAACCGAGTGCCTGCTGCTCTTGAAACACTTCCAGAAGCCCAATTCGACCTCCCCTGCACGCTTCGACCTGTGGGACAGGTCGAATCACATTGTTTTTGGTCGAATCCGCTTGCTTTCACCTCAAACTTCGACTCCGGCTTCATTGCTCCCTCGTACTGTGTTCCAAACCTTAACGTGATGGCTTTATTCTCTAATTTTTGTGTTAATTGATTCACGTTCGTGGTCATCTGCCCCATAACCAAAGTAAGGTCCTTCAATTGCTTTGATAAATCTGCACGATCAACATTCATGGTATCCTCAAGACGATCAATCCTTGCATCATTCCCAGCCATGTATCGATGGAAGGTATCTTCAACACTCTTCACTTCTTGCTGCTTCATACTAGGCCCCCTTTGTGTCAACTCTGTGATTTGCCTTTGCTGGGACTCTAGTAGCTTGTTGATGTTAGCTAGACTAGAGACGATCTCATCATCCCTATTCGGCTTCTCCACTTGATGTTCAACTTGCGCCACCTTACCAAGTATATATGATCCTCTATCTCTCTCTACAGGCCAGTCACATGAATTCATAGAGATGTCTTCGAACAACTTTTCTACTTCAAGTGCTGTCTTAGATAACAGCGCTCCTCCTGATGATGCATCAATAAAAATACGCGACTCACAATCCAATCCATAATAGAAAATACTTATGTAGTCAGCCTTAGACATTCCATGCTGTGGGCACCTCCTGAGCATGCCTTTAAACCTATCCCACGCCTCATAAAATTTATCACCCTGATTCATAACAAATTGGGTGATCTCTTGCCTCATTCTTAAGATCCTTGAGGGTGGCATGTATCTCTCCAAGAACTTCTGCTGCAGTTGGTCCCATGTAGTGCAATCTGTGGCATCAAGAGTCTCATACCAAGCTTCTGCCTTATCAATCAATGAGAACTTGAATAGGGCGATCCGTCTAGCAATATCATTAGCTCCAGCTCCTTTTTGAGTGTTTGCATAACCAAGAAATCTTCGGAGATGTTGATATGGATCTTCAAAACAACCTCCAGAAAAGGGATTCTTCTCTAACATGTTAATAAGAGCGGGATTTATTTCAAAATCATCATCTTCCCCCCTTGCTCCTATCAACCCCATGCTGACATTCCCAAAGTTCGCGAAAATTTCACGTATGGCAACATTATCCGGATTCTGCCTTGCTCCAGTCATGTTTAGATCAATGTGTTATTCCTTCTTTTCCTTCCTATCCTTTTACAAGAGCACAAGTAACTCGGAAAAATTCAAGGTTAGATATAAATAAATAATCACAAATAAAAGAAAAAGAAAAAAAAATCTTAATCAACTAGAAATAATAAAATCAATAATAACAGCCGTCCCCGGCAACGGCGCCAAGAACTTGATGCGCGTTTTCTTTACACGCAAAATTAATCCCCAAGTATTAAGGATATCAATTGCAGCTTAAGCAAGCGACCAAGTGAATATCGAACCCAAAGGACGGCGTATTATCAATTTAATTATTTACTAAATTAATTAAGACAAGTTGACAATTAAGTTGGAGGTTTGAATTATTAATCTACTAACAGAAATATTAAATAATAATTAAAATAAAAGATCACTCGAAGAATACGAAAGAGGATCAAGTAGGAGAATAGGTAGCTCTAGGGTAATCCAGTTTTACTACTTAATTTCCCTTTCATGCGTTGATGTCCGACTCTGCCTTGTGGAATATGGACGCATCACTAAGCCATGCATATTTACTCTATAGACACAAGCAAACATGCGTATAACACGTGTGAATAACCTCGGAGTAAGAGATATAATTTCAACCCCCTTTCTAGGTACTATCAGTATCAATTATTTCCCCCTAGGATTGGTACTCTAACCCGATATGATCTCCCTTTATAGGTACTATGAAGTTATCCTCTTTATTCTACTTAATAATCCGAATTCAATTCAATTAATAAGTATTCATATATGATAGTTCTAATGAAGCTTCGGAGTCCCCTCACTTAGAATCATAACATGGAATCCTGTTCAGCGGTGAACGCACTCAATCTACAACCAAGATATATATTCAGACTCTATATACCAATTGAAGATGCACAAAACGACCGTGAATATGGATTAAGAAAGCACAATCATATATAAAATAATCCACAAGTAGTGTTGTACGGAGTTTACACATAGAAGATTAATTAATTCATAAAACCATCAAAACTCCTAGATCTACCAAAAAGGCTCTAGCCCATGATGTTGCGAAGAACAATCATGGGTGTTGGATAGATCTTACCCGGATGTCCGGAAAATACAAGATAAATTAGGAAACGAATAAACCCTTGATATGGCGTCTTCATGTCCTTCTCCATCTTGAATCCTCCTCTTGGTTCTCCTCTTGATTCCACAAACGAATCTTCAAAGTGATGGATGGATGGAGGAAAGGAAGTGGATGGTGGATGGGGGATGATCCCCCCTTGTGGGGTGTTGTATGGTTGTGGCCTTTCTTCTCCTCTCTTGTATTGTGTTCTCCCTTGATTGGACGTCTTTCTTGACTGCATGAGCATCCTTTTGTACTTGTAATCACGTCTCTAGGTCTTGGAATGAGCTTTTCAAGTGATCACACGCGTTTAGGCCTCGAAAATACGAATTTGGAAAGTTCCCGAAGCGTGGTTCGACCTCCCAAATAGGTCGAACAAACCCCTACAGGTCGAACCATGGTCGAACCATGGTCGAACCACCCTTCTGAATGCCCAGGTAGTCGATTCGACCAGATGCCAGGTCGAATCGAAATGTCGTGGTCGAATCGGTCGTTTTTCCGTCGGGTTCGACCTTGGTTCGACCTCAATCAGGTCGAACCGATTTGCGCAGTCTCTCCGTTTCGCATATAACTTTCACATCCGACCTCTGAATTGAGTGATTTTTGCGCTCTCACGATCCTATCTTCCTTGGCTTTCTATCCATATAAATAAATCACAAAAACTCCAAGAATTGAATATGTAACAGTCCATGGAAAGTAGCACTATAATTCTGTTCGGCACAGCTCGCGCGGCGTCACCACTTTGCTCATAACTTCCTCGTTCGGACTCCGAATGGGATGTTCTTTACCCCAAAATGACCCTATCTTCAGTGGCTTTCCAATTCCGTTCAGAGCTCCACATCAACACAGAATAATTATGAAAGTTGGACGTGCGTTTTCAGCATTCTTGCACAAATTGCACCTTTTCTCCAACTTTGCACTTTTGATCCTTTTTCCACCTAAAACACAACAAAACACCTCAAGTGCACCTTTTTCTCACATATAATGAATATAAGACATTTGTGCTCATATAAGACTACAATATCAATCAAAAAGGTGTTAAATTGGATATTAAAACACGCTTATTTTCACTCTCATCAGCGCTGCCCTGAACCCCGCGACCTGACCAGACAAGTCGATCCCTGCGACCTCAGTGGGGAGGTTGATCCCATCTACGTTGCCCATATTCGTGCTTGGTGGTGAACAATCGAATTTGCCGATATATAACTATTTATAATTGATTTAATTATCTAATTATTGTTATATATGTATGCATGATTCTCTGTGATTTACTGCCTTATGTGCTGTAATAAGAGCATGATAGGTTGCTGATGAGTGTGTAAATTCAAAAGTTTGGCGCTATGTTTTGTGCTAGTTTTGAAGAGTTTTGATGTGGAAATAGGTGGAAAACCTATATATATTGTGAATTAGCATGAATCAGGTGTTAGTGGAGCTATTTGAGTGTTTTCTTAGCAAAAACGGAGTGAAAGAGCCAAGAATCGAAGAGACGGAGTCGAAGCCACGCGAACCGCCCAAGAATTAGGTGGGTTCGACCTGATTAGAGGAGGGTTCGACCTCTTCAGCAGGTCGAACCAACGTTGCTGAGCTTGCAGAGATGGATTCGACCACGACTCGAGTGGTTCGACCTGTCCATCAGGTCGAACCATAGTCGAACCAGTTCGCGGAAAAGAGGATTCGACCACGACGTTTGAGTTCGACTTGCCAGATGGTCGAATCGGGAGCGAGAGTTGTCCAGTGATGAGGTTCGACCTGGGGTTCGACCAAGGCCTAAGTGGTTCGACCTGTCCAGAAGGTCGAACCTGTGCAGAATTCTTCCAGTAGCGGGGTTCGACCTGGGGTTCGACCTATGGCCAGTTGTTCGACCTGTTTGACGTGGTCGAACCTATGCACGAGAACTTACCTTATCCAGATTTTCGAGGCCGAAACGCGTGAGATCACTTAGAAAGCCCATTCCAAGCCCTAGAGACGTGATTACAAGTATAAAAGGAGGCTCATGCAGAGAATGAAGAGAGCTTTTGATCATCAATCATAAGAGAGACAAGAGTAGAGGTGGTGACCCATCCGGAGGGCTGTGACAGAGGTTCGCTGAAGGTTCAAGTAAGAATGATCAATCTAACCATGATTGTTCCTAGATCAATCATGGGCTAGAACCACCTTGGTAGTTCTAGGGTTATGAAAGTTTCATGATGTAATTCGTATTTCGTGTGTAAAACTCCGTACAACACTACCTGTGGTTTGTTTTATATAAGATTGCATATTTAATCCATACTCATAGTCGTTTTGTGCGTCAATGATCGTTGTGCAGAGTATGAATACATAACATGGTTATTGATTGAGTGCGTTCACTACTGAGCAGGGTTTATTGTTATAATTCTAAGTGAAGGGATTCCGAAGTCTTATTAGAACCGTCTTATATGAATATTCATGAATTGAATTAAATTCGGGTTGATGAATAGGATGAAGAGTATAACTTTATAGTACCTAAAAAGGGAGATCAAATCAGGTTAGATTCTAGACGTAGAAGATAATTGATTATGATAGTACCTAGAAAGGGTGGTGAAGCATATCTCTTGCTCCGATGTTATTCACACGTGTCAAGCGCATATTTACTTGTGTCTATAGAGTAAACTTGCATGGTCTAGTGATGCGTCCACAAATCACAGGGCAGAGTCGGACACCATCACATGAAAATACGAATTGCTAGTGAAACTGGATGACCCGACGAACTACCTATTATTCTTATTGATCACAACTCACTTTTCTCAACTCTTACTATTTCTTTTTGCTATTTTGATTAGAAGTTATTATCCATTAAACCTTTACAATTACCAAACATAGTCTAAAATATACTAGAAGATAATGAAATTGATATTTAACCGTCCCGTGGGTTCGATATTGTAACTTGGTCATCTTCGCGACTACAATTGATATCCTTATACTTGAGGATTAATTTGTGTGTTGAGAAAACCCCTATCAAGTTCTTGGCGCCGTTGCCGGGGACGGCGTAAAATATTTTTTTTTGTATTATTTCTAGTTTATTAGGACTATTTACCTTGTTTTGTTGTTTTCTTTCTTATTCATTTTAGGTGTATGCTCACAAGATCAAAGAAAGGTAATCTTGAACCGTATAATCCTGAGATTGGACCATCATCAAGAAAGAAGAAGAAGAAAAAGAGCAAGGCAAAGATAATTGACCCAACTGAAGCTCTGAATTTTGGAGTCGAGGTTGGCGAGCAGATTTTGCAGACGATTGAGGCTACAACTGAAGTTAATTTTGAAGTAGAATCAGTCAACATGGCAGCGAATCCGGATAATCAAGCCATCCGAGAGGTTTTCAGAAATAATGGGGCTGGAAATTATGAGCTTTTAGGAGCAAGGGGAACTAACACAGCGTTCGATCTTCATCCCGCTCTTATTAGCATGATTGAAAGAAACTCTTTTTCAGGAGGGTCTTTCGAGGATCCGCAGCAGCATCTGAACAAGTTCTTGGGCTATGCAAGTACTCAAAAAGACGTAGGAGAACATGAAGATGCTAGGAAGATCCTTTTGTTCAAATTCTCGCTTACTGAAAAGGTGAGGGATTGGTACGATACTATTAACGCAGCTGAGTGCACCACGTGAGAGCAATTGAAGTTAAGGTTCTTGGAAAGGTATATGCCACCTTCGAAGGTGTTTAAGATGAAGCAAGATATTAACCAATTTGCTATCAGTGGAGGTGAGAAATTTCATGAAGCGTGGGATAGATTCAAGGACATGCTCAGGAAGTGTCCTCAACATGGGTTATCTAAAGCCCAATATATCAGTATATTCTATAATGGATTGGACTGTGAATCAAGAGTGCTACTTGATGCTTCTTCTAATGGAGCATTGCTTACAAAGTCATCCGTTGAGGCCGAGAGATTGTTTGAAGACATATCGATGAATTCGAGGGATTGGCCTACTGATAGAGTTAGAGGTACGTATGTTCTTGGAAAGGTAGCTCAGGTTGAACAAGCAATGGTGAAAACAAAAAGAGAGGATGAGATCGTTTCGAGCTTGTCCAATATCAACAAGCTACTTGAGTCTCAACAGAAGCAGATCAGCGAGATATCTCAACGAGTGCCAATCATGCAGCAAGACATGATGAATAATGGAACCATCCAAGAAGAATTGGAGGAAGCAAATTATGCCATGGGTCAGAGTATTCAAGGAACGAGGTACCCAAATCAAGGAAACCGGAATTACCAAGGGAACTATCGAGGGAACTTTAATAATCGTGGTCCCTCTGGTAGTTATCAAAAGCAACCAAGGAGGCCTGAATTTTCATGGAGCAATATGAACAATGCAGTGCAACTTCCGATGGGTGTTGATCCGGGAGAAAAGGTGGAAGAAGGGAAGCCTGGGTTCGAGGATACTGTGAACCGATACATGGTAAAGAATGATGAAAGAGTGAACCGCCTTGAGGCAAAACTTGAGAAAAAGATTGATGATCACCACAGAGATTTGTCCACTCAAGTGAAAGATCTCACGTTGTTGATAGGTACAATTGCAGAGAATGTGAATACATTGACTCAAACTATAGGAAAAGGGAAGTTTCCGTCTCAGAGTATAGAGAATCCGAAGTCGTGTAATGCCATCACAATGAGGTCGGGAACACAGTACGAGGGACCGATGAGGCCGGAATCAAAGTTGGAATTTTCTAAGCCTTGGTTTGACCAAAATTCAGAGGGTTCGACCTGGCATACAGGTCGAACCATGGTCGAACCTCATCAACAAAAGCACTCTATTTTGTCACAGGAATGGTTCGACCAACACTCAGAGGGTTCAACCTAGCATACAGGTCGAACCATGGTCGAACCTCATCGGCAAGAGCACTCTGTTTTGACGCAGGAATGGTTTGACCACGATCGAAATTGTTCGACCAACTCTTCAGGTCGAACCCAGGTCGAACCGGAGGACAGAGATTATACAGTGAAGCGGTTCGACCTCGGAGGCAAAGGTTCGACCTCCAATGCTGGTCGAACCCAAGTCGAACCTCCGGAGCAGAATGAGATCAGTCTTCCAGGAGAGAGGTTCGACCAATACATCCCTGGTTCGACCTCCCAAACTGGTTGAACCCTAGTTGAACCTCGCCAAGATGTTTTGATTGATGCACCTGATGTTCCTTTTGATGTTGATGCAACTCCAATGGTACGGAATGAGCAATGTACAGACATAATAGCTGAGAAAAAGTGGGAAAGAGCTAAGTGATTAAGAGCCGAAAAGGAGAAAGCGGAGAAGGTTGATCGTGATGAATGGGGGATTTCCAAAACAAAGATACCTCCACCGTTTCCCTACAAGCTAGTGAAGAAGGGGTTGGAAGAGAAGTTCAAGAAGTTTTCAGAGATAATGAACAAGATTAGCTTGAACATCCCTTTTTCAGAGGCAATCATGGAGATGCCATATTATTCTCGATTCCTTAAAGACATATTGATGAAGAAGCGAAGCTTAACCGGAGTTGAAACGGTAAACTTATCTGAGAATTGTAGCTCAATTATTCAAAAGAAGTTGCCACCAAAGATGAAAGATCCGGGGAGCTTTACTATTCTATGTGAGATCGGGAAAGGGCCAGCACGGCGAGCTTTGTGCGATCTAGGGGCAAGCATCAATTTGATGCCGTTGTCCATCTTTCAGAAGCTTGGTTTGGGAGAGCTGACTCCGACAACTGTTGCTCTCCAATTGGCAGATAGATCAATGACATTTCCGAAAGGTATTGTTGAAGATGTTCTTGTAAAGGTGGAGAAGCTAGTCTTTCCCGTGGATTTCCTTGTACTAGAAATGGATGATGACAAGGATAATGTTCCTTTAATCTTGGAGAGGCCATTCCTTGCTACGGCTGGAGCTATGATAGATGTTCGAAAGGGAGAACTGAAGTTGCAAATGGACAAAGAAGAAGTACTTTTCAACTTGGACAAAGCAATGAAGATGCCAATGGAGTCCCAGTGTTATAGTATTGACGTGGTGGAGGAGATTGTGAAGGAGGATATGTCTATGATCTTATCAAAGGATCCTCTTGAGACATGTTTGATGGAGTCTCTTACTTATCCCACTACGGAGCTTGACGGACTTTCTAACGAGGTATGTATTGAATTTCTTGAAAACTTACTTGCTTTGGGTGATGACAGGTTTGCATTGGAAAGAAATAAGGTGGAGGAAGTCAAATGGACCAGGAAGTACTTGTCTTTGGATAACGAAAACACTCCGGTGGAAGAAAGAAAAGAGGAGTTGAAACCATTGCCGGAACACTTGAAGTATGCTTTTATTGGTGATAATGCACAATATCCGGTAATTGTATCTTCTTCCCTTAATGAGGATCAACTTGAGGAGTTATTAGATGTCTTAAGGAAGTACAAGTCTGCAATAGGGTGGTCACTTGATGATTTGAAAGGTATTAGTCCTTCGTATTGTATGCATCGGATTAGGTTGTTGGATGAAGCCAAGGCGAGTGTTCAAAATCAGCGTAGGGTGAATCCCGCAATTCAAGAGGTGATAAGGAAGCAAATCCTTACGTGGTTGGATGCTGGAATTATATATCCTATTAGTGATAGTCCCCATGTGAGTCCATTGCATGTAGTTGCTAAAAAGGGGGGCATGACTGTAGTGAAAGCTGAGGATGGAGAAGCTATAGCCACGAGGATTCTTACGGGATGGCGTACATGTGTGGATTACAGGAAATTAAATGAGAACACGTGTAAGGACCATTTTCCTCTTCCTTTTTGGATCAAATGTTGGATCGTCTTGCAGGGTATGAGTTTTATTGTTTCTTGGATGGATACTCGGGGTACAATCAAATCATGATTGCTCCCGAGGATCAAGAAAAGACCATTTTTACTTGCCCTTACGGGACCTTTGCTTTTAGGAAGATGCCGTTTGGATTGTGTAATGTGCCTGTTACTTTTCAGAGATGCATGATGGCGATTTTTGATGGTTTGATAGAGAAGATTATGGAAGTATTCATGGACGATTTTTCAGTCTTTGGTTCATCTTTTGATATTTGTTTGTCTAACCTTGCTATTGTTTTGAAGAGGTGTCAAGAAACTAATCTTGTCTTGAATTGGGAGAAGTGCCACTTCATGGTGAAGGATGGGATTGTTCTTGGGCATCATGTTTCCGCCAAGGGATTACAAGTAGATCGTGCTAAAGTGGTGGCAATTGAGAAGCTTCCACCATCGACCAATGAAAGAGGAGTGCGGTCCTTCCTTGGACACGCCGGTTTTTACAGGAGATTCATTAAAGACTTCTCTAAATACTCTAAGCCCTTATCTCATTTACTTGAAAAGGATATTCCTTTTGTGTTTAATGATGAGTGTCTAACAGCTTTTCAAGTTTTGAAGGAGGCGCTTATTACTGCCCCTATCTTGATCACACCGGACTGGACTCAACCGTTTGTACTTATGTGTGATGCAAGTGATGTAGCACTGGGTGTGGTGCTCGGGTAGCTAAGGGAGAAGAAGTTCTGCGCCATTTACTACGCGAGTAAGACTTTCGATGCGGCACAGAAGAATTACACGGTGACTGAAAAGGAGTTTATGGCTGTTGTGTATGCATTCGATAAGTTTCGTCAGTATTTGGTTGGCATGAAGACGATTGTGTATACGGATCATTCAGCGATTCGGTATTTGATGGAGAAGAAGGAGACGAAGCCTAGGATTATAAGGTGGATTCTACTACTTCAGGAGTTTGACATGGAGATTCGGGATAAGAAAGGAACAGAAAATGTGTTGGCAGATCACTTGTCAAGGTTGGAGACTAGGGAGCATTGTGATAATTCTTTTGAGTATATTGAAGAAATGTTCCCTGATGAGAAGATTATGGCTGTGGCTGTTGAAGGAACTGAGCGAGCATGTGTGGTCGCAGCGCAAAGTATTGATCCATGGTACGCGGATTATGTTAATTACATTGTCATTGGAGAAATTCCAAGGGATCTCAACCGATATCAACTTACGAAATTTCGTAGGGAAGTTGAGACATTTATATGGTATGATCCGTTTGTTTACAAGATTTGTACAGATTCTATTGTCCGAAGATGTGTACCCGAGATGGAAATGGAGAGTGTGCTTGAGTTCTGCCATGCACAACCAAATGGGGGCATTTCGGAGCACAAAAGACTACAGCTAAGGTACTTCAATCTGCTCTTTATTGGCCTACATTATTTAGAGATAGTGAGAGCTATGTGGCATCTTGCAATAGATGTCAGCGCATGGGAAATATAGGTAGGAGAGATGAGATGCCAATGCAGCCTAGCATAGTTGTGGAGATATTTGATGTATGGAGGATCGATTTTATGGGGCCTTTTCCCCCGTCGAATGGGTTTCTCTACATTCTTCTTGCGGTGGATTATGTTTCAAAGTGGGTGGAAGCGATTCCTACTCGTGTTAATGACTCGAAAATTGTTCTATCTTTCTTGAAGAAATATATTTTTGCCCGTTATGGAGTTCCTAGAGCACTAGTTAGTGATGGAGGTTCCCACTTCGTCAATAAATTTCTTGAGAAGGTGCTTAAGGATTATGGTGTTAAGCATAGGGTTACTACACCCTATTATCCGCAAGCGAATGGGCAAGCAGAGGTCTCCAACCGTCAAGTCAAGCAGATTCTGGAGAAAGTGGTAGGAACTAATAGAAAGGATTGGGCTATGAAGCTCGATGATGTGTTATGGGTGTTCCGGACCGCTTACAAGATGGTGTTAGATATGTCACCGTATCAAATTGTCTATGGAAAGCCGTTCCACTTACCTGTAGAGATTCAACACAAAGCGTTTTGGGCTTTGCGACGCTTGAACTTGACCCTTAAGGATGTGAAGGAGTTGAGGATAACTCACATGAATCAATTGGATGAGTTTAGGAGTCGTGCTTTCAAGAATTCAGAGATTTATAAGGAAAGAATGAAAAGGTGGCATGATTCTAAGATCTCATACAAGGAGTTCAAGCAAGGAGATGAGGTACTACTTTTTAACTCTCGTTTGAAGCTTTTTGCAGGTAAGTTGAAGTCTAAGTGGACGGGTCCGTTCATGATTCATCGAGCCTTAGGAGGGGGGAGTTTTGAGCTTATTGACAAAGATGGAGACGTTATCGCGGCGAATGGGCATCGGTTGAAGCATTATAGGTCGCCGGATGATGCGTGTGTCATTTTTGATGATACCTTGATCTGATTTGGTACCGTCGTGACTCTCCGACGTTAAATATGAGCGCTTGTTGAGAGCTTACTCTTCCGTTTTATTGCTTTATTTCTTTTGTGTGCGTAAGAAATTTTTATATTTAAGATGCTTACTAATCGGCAATTACATCTCTTTTCAAACTTAGTTTCGACTTCCGTTTTTACTAAGTTTGGGGGGGTGTGATGTTATTACCTCATTGAAGCATTAAGAGTATAATCTTTTCTTTGTATTGTTTGTTAGGGGAGTTGGTTTTTGCGGCCATATTGAAATTTTAATTGATTTTGATGTGACGATTTTTTACAACTTGCCTAGTGTTCAGTGGTTTTTGGTTATGTTTTCTTTTACGGAGTTACTCATGAATGATGTTTTGTGGAACAATTTTTGAAGATTGTGCTCTAGATTGTACCTAATGAAGTTGTGTTGAAGCTTGAAGTGTGTAGTGAATGAAGAACACTCAGTTTTGAAAATCAGGAGTATGGTTCGACCAACACTCGGAGTGGTTCGACCAGTGCCAGAGGTCGAACAAAAGCAGAGAAAGTCGAACCGACGTCGAAAGTTGTCCAGAGAGGAGGTTCGACCTAAGCCATAGTTGTTCGACCTGATCAGAAGGTCGAACCTAAGGTCGAACCAGTCAGTTCAAAGCACTCTGTTTTCCAGAAGAGGGGTTCGACCAATTCAAGGATGGTTCGACCTGATCAGCAAGTCGAACACCAGGTCGAACCGAGAAGATCATTTGTCCAGAAGAGAGGTTCGACCTCGTCATCCATGGTTCGACCTGTTCAGGAGGTCGAACCTGAGGTCGAACCAAGCCAGGTACGTGATTTAAGTTCGATTTTTCAGAAGGGTTCGATCACTTTTTCGAAACACCAAACCTCGAACCCTCTTCGAACCTCTACACCCTTGCACAAATTCTTCAATTACACTTGATTTCACACCGATTACACAACATTACACCTTGAATTTTTGATTCGGTCGCGGATTTGGGCGGGTTTCGTCGCGAGTTAGGGCTGAAATCGTGATTTTTGGTTGTTGTGTGTTCTCGATCGGTTGTTCACCATGGGTAAGTCAAAAGGAAAGGGACAAGGATCAAGTAAAGGTAAAGGTAGAGGAGGAAAGATCGAAGAAGAGGCATGACAGGCCTTCGAATTTGGACAAGGTGACAAGGAAACTGAGGCTGCAAGATCGTTTACCCGAGAACTTCAAGATTCAGATGCAAGATTGGTATGAGATCAAAGAGAAGTGGGAAGAAGTTTCAGACAAGATAGCTCGCACTCGATACCAAGATGATGAAGCGATGAGGATAATGAGAATAGGGGATGATATATTCTGGATGTTTGATCAAGTAGGGATCCGAAGATTCATGGAGTTGAAGAGGCCGACGTACTTCCATGTTACAGCGGAAGTAGTTTGCTCGTTTGAGATGGAGAAGGACCCGCTTGGTTACCCTTATCAGTGTACGTTTCAGCTTGGTGGAGTGAGTAGGAGATGGACGTCTGAGGATTTCAATAAGCTGTTTGAGACGCCTTTGGAGGTCCCTCGTTTAGAAAATACTGCATTCAGTGCAAAATGGTTTTGGAGGGAGATCACCGGGGAGATTCGTGATTATAAGACCAGACATGCTCGTGCTTCAGCAATAAAGAACCCAGTCTTGAGGTACATGGACCGCGTCCTGAGCAACACGTTATTCGCCCGCTCGGAGGGGAGCGTTGTGTCTAGAGGAGAGCTTTACGCCCTGTGGTATATGCTAAATGGGGTGAAGTTCAATGTTGGAGCTTATTTTATTGCGCAGCTGAATCGATTCAAGACCATTGGATTTCAAAAGGTGAATATTGGAGGGTTATTGACGATTGTGGCTGAGCATTACAACTTGGATCTCATCGGCTTTACACCAGTAGAAGGAAAACTCGATTTGATAATGAGCACGTGCGCGAAGGGAGGATTTGCCCATTTTAGAAATGGAGATTGGTTTTTCACGAGGGGTCTCAAGCCTTTCGAATTTATGTTCCCCTTCGACGTGAGCAACTTGACAACTATTCGGGAAGAACGGAATAAGTTAATGAATTCTCTTGGACATACCGCCTTATCCGTGGCAGTGAAGTCGGGTGGTGATTGGAGAGCGGTAGCGCAGATGTGTGCTGAGGGGAGGATGGCTGAGTTATAGCAGATCGTTGATCAAGGAGAGTTCCGTCCACCTCAGCCACAGCAGCCTGAAGAGGAGGATCAGGTAGATGAGCAGCCGGAGATGGAGATTCCGGAAGAAGAGCAGCATGATGCGCCTCAGCATGCTCCGGTACCGCAGCAGCGGCGAGCAGTTTCAGTTACCCGGGAGCAGCTTCGCTTGATTCATGAGCAGCTGATCGCAGTAGTAGTTGCACAGCAGGAGACGAACAAGCAGCTCGCGCTCGCTAACGCCAACTACGCCATGCTGAACGAGAGGTACTCTGCCTTGGAGGAGCGTGTTGGTAGAGTGAGTAGTCGAGTGGATATGATGGATATGCACATTACCAGTCTGTGCCGAGCTGTGGAAAATAGGATGGATGAGGATGACGATGATGATGAGGATGATGATGCTCCTAGGGAGTAGTTTCAGGTTTTCTTTTGGCTTCTCCGATTCATCTTATCTCCCATTCTTCTTTTTATTTTTACAGATTGGGGTGTGATTCATGTGTGAGTGGCATGTACTTGATATAGTTGATCTTGTATCATTGATTTGTATATGGGTTATTGATTCTGTGCATTCATGTGTTTACGTGTTTATTTTCATTGGAAATAGCATGAATAATTTGTTAAGTATATGGAATTCATGAGGAATTGATTTGATTATGTGCTATGAGGAGTATTAGGAATTGATTACCTATGTGAGGATTTGAGTCTCTATCATGATTAATCATGATAGTTTATTTTTGAGAGAATCATTCGTATGAACGTATTCTAGAACTTGGCTTGGAGTCTTGTGTGAAACTTACAATTCATGAAATATTAGGATATGATCTTAGGCCATTTTTGATTAATTGAGTCACTAAGCCAAATTTTACCTTTCCTAATGATTTTATAAATCTTTGGTAGCCCTGTTTGAGCTTTTTAAAAGCTTTTTCTTTGGCAAGCCAAATATAAGAGCCTTAATTACCTTATTTGAGCTTTGAAAATACCCTATTCATTGGTAGAGAGAGTAAGGTGAATAAGTGTGGAAGAAGAAAAGGAAGATGGAATGAGGTTTAGTAAGAAAAGTGCATGGTTAAATCTTGTTAGGGGTAGTGCCTGAATTTGGTACCCCGAATTGCTTATACATGGGGCTTGAAGTTTTTAAGAAGCAGCTGAACGATGTTCGAGAAGGGTAGTGCCTACAACTGGTACCCGAGCGATCAAAAGAAGAATGATGTTGATGCAAGGAAGAGAAGGAAAATTGAAAGTTGCAAGTGCAAGAGAAGAATTGGAGGAGAATATGAAGCCAAATGAGAAATCAAGAACCTCCAAGGTAACTCTCTACTAGTGTCTTAAGTCACTATGACCAAATTTTCCTACCCTTTCCAAAGAGCCAACATTACAACCTAAAAACAAGTCCTTTGTGATCCTAGTATTAATCTAATGTAAGTTGATTTTTTGAGACCTTTGCCAAGCTTATGGTTACGCGTGAATATGAATTGATATGAGTGTTTATACTAGCCTATAGTGCCTCGCGCACGAGCAAAAGAGAGTGAAGACATATCTTGTCAGCTAGATTACTTAGTACTCCGTATGGTGTGTGATTGGATTGATTTTTTATGAGTAAAATATATGATGCAAGTAATTCTTGTTTGATTCAATGAAGTGGCATGTGTAATATGTGTTGTACTTGATCTTGTTGAATTATACACGACTCCTGTGGTTTAAATTGGTTGCCTCGGGACGAGCAACATGCAAGTTTGGGGGTTTGATGAGTGTGTAAATTCACAAGTTTGGCGCTATGTTTTGTGCTAGTTTTGGAGAGTTTTGATGTGGAAATAGGTGGAAAACCTATATATATTGTGAATTAGCATGAATCAGGTGTTAGTGGATCTATTTGAGTGGTTTCTGAGCAAAAACGGAGTAAAAGAGCCAAGAATCGAAGAGACGGAGTCGAAGCCACGCGAACCGCCCAAGAATTAGGTGGGTTCGACCTGATTGAAAGAGGGTTCGACCTCTCCAGCAGGTCGAACCAACAATACTGAGCTTGCAGAGATGGATTCGACCACGACTCGAGTGGTTCGACCTGTCCATCAGGTCGAACCATGGTCGAACCAGTTCGCGGAAAAGAGGATTCGACCATGATGTTTGAGTTCGACTTGCCAGCTGGTCGAATCGGGAGCGAGAGTTGTCCAGTGATGAGGTTCGACCTGGGGTTCGACCAAGGCCTAAGTGGTTCGACCTGTCCAGAAGGTCGAACCTGTGCAGAATTCTTCCAGTAGCGGGGTTCGATCTGGGGTTCGACCTGTGGCCAGTTGTTCGACCTGTTTGACGTGGTCGAACCTATGCGCGAGAACTTACCTTATCCGGATTTTCGAGGCCGAAACGCGTGAGATCACTTAGAAAGCCCATTCCAAGCCCTAGAGACGTGATTACAAGTATAAAAGAAGGCTCATACAGAGAATGAAGAGAGCTTTTGATCATCAATCATAAGAGAGACAAAAGTAGAGGTGGTGATCCATCCGGAGGGCTGTGACAGAGGTTCGCTGAAGGTTCAAGTAAGAATGATCAATCTAACCATGATTGTTCCTAGATCAATCATGGGCTAGAACCACCTTGGTAGTTCTAGGGTTATGAAAGTTTCATGATGTAATTCGTATTTCGTGTGTAAAACTCCGTACAACACTACCTGTGGTTTGTTTTATATAAGATTGCATATTTAATCCATACTCATAGTCGTTTTGTGCATCAATGATCATTGTGTAGAGTCTGAATACATAACATGGTTATTGATTGAGTGCGTTCACTACTGAGCAGGGTTTATTGTTATAATTCTAAGTGAAGGGATTCCGAAGTCTTATTAGAACCGTCTTATATGAATATTCATGAATTGAATTAAATTCGGGTTGATGAATAGGATGAAGAGTATAACTTTATAGTACCTAAAAAGGGAGATCAAATCGGGTTAGATTCTAGACGTAGAAGATAATTGATTATGATAGTACCTAGAAAGGGGGGTGAAGCATATCTCTTGCTCCGATGTTATTCACACGTGTCAAGCGCATATTTACTTGTGTCTATAGAGTAAACTTGCATGGTCTAGTGATGCGTCCACAAACCACAGGGCAGAGTCGGACACCATCACATGAAAATACGAATTGCTAGTGAAACTGGATGACCCGACGAACTACCTATTATTCTTATTGATCACAACTAACTTTTCTCTACTCTTACTATTTCTTTTTGCTATTTTGATTAGAAGTTATTATCCATTAAACCTTTACAATTACCAAACATAGTCTAAAATATACTAGAAGATAACGAAATTGATATTTAACCGTCCCGTGGGTTCGATATTGTAACTTGGTCATCTTCGCGACTACAATTGATATCCTTATACTTGAGGATTAATTTGTGTGTTGAGAAAACCCCTATCAGTTGCGTATTATATCTGAATATTATATGCATGTAAAAACCCTCGGTGTTAAATTACTAAGTGGGAGAGTGAATTGGTTAATAATTCCCGCGGCCTCCATTATTAATTTGTAAGTGATATGAGTAAACTTGCGTGTTGGCAATAGGCTTTCTTCCACAACAGATGAGTTTATTCAGGGATCACTGGTACAGACTTCATTATATAATTATTGTTTGTAATGTGATGCACATGAACTTGCGTGTTGGTATAGACCTTCCTCCCTAATGGATGAGTTTATATGCAGTTCTCTGGTACAAACTTATAATTGATGATTGTAAGAAGTTATCCGAGCGCGTGTGTACTTCTCCAACTATAAGGCACACAAGCTTGCGCAATGGACTTGGGATCAAATAATAGTGTACACTTAGGTGCAAATGATAAGTATCCTCCCTAACGGAGTCACTGCTATTATTTGCATGACTAAAGAGGAACCGACTATTAATTATTTTGTCATAAGGTTAGATTGACGAATTAAATTATTGGGTAAAACCTTCTCTTGTAAATGTTCGAGTTTGTATACGTCCACACTAACACGGCATGTAGACTCACGGTGCTTGAGATGTCGGTAAATTTTATTTTATATTGTTTTGAGGGAATGAATATAAATAGATAAAATCAAAGATTTGATTGGTGTATTTATTTATGATTCTCAGGATTTTCAATTAGTATTATCTCGCTTATTGTTTACTAAAAGAAATTATATTTACTGGTTCAAAATTAGATGATTAGGAAAGAATCTTGGTTTTAAATTCTTACTGCTTAGGAAAATAAAAAAGTATTCTCACTAAGGATGTCATATGATGCCTATTAAAGTCTCTAGTGGAGAGGTGAGAGATTCATAGAAATATGATGGTCTTATATAACTCTTCGGATGCCTGAGTAAGGTTAAAAGGTAAGAGGTCATGGTTGACTTGATGAATGAATTGAAAATCCTTGGAGTAGAAATTGAAGGGGAAAACCAAGTCAATTTTATTCTTCATTATTCACCTAGATGTTTTGAGCAAGTTCTCTCTGAAATATAAGGGGTTGTATTCGGTGGGAAACTTCTGACAAAATAAGTGGCAAAGAAAATCAATTTTCATTAAGATATGAATAAGGTTAGTATCTCATTCACTAGTCGTTGAAGCATGATTAGTGATGGCATCTACTGACACATTGTGTGTAGATACCAGAATCACTAAAAGCTTACAACTAAATGATGATGAGATTATTGCCATGGGTAAGCTACGAAAGTAGTGGTATATATTATTATTATTATTATTGGACTTAAGTATAAGTTTTGGGCTAAACTTGGATACTTAAGCCCAATGGAGGCCCAACTCTAATTTCTCCTCATGGTCCCTACTGTAGTCTATATATAAGTCATCTCAGCTGTCCGAAAACCCTAATGATTATGATTCATGCCTAACACTGCGAGGAGGGTGAGAGAATAGCAGATTGAGAAGATCTTGAGGATCGTCGCCCACACGATGTCAAGATTGGACTTGGGAATACAGCAGAAGATCGGAAGGTTGTTTGCTGCTGCTGTTTGTCAACTTCCATGACTTTTCTAAAATCTTGTGGAACTCCAAACTGTACATATGATACACCATTGGAAAGACACCGAAAAGAGAATCATTTTGGCGTGGTGGAATTATATCTCTTGCTCTAAGGTTATTCACACATGTTACACGCATGTTTTCTTGTGTCTATAGAGTAGATATGCATGGTTTAGTGATGCATCCATATTCCACAAGGCAGAGTCGGACATCAACACACGGAAGGGAAATTAATGCGTGAAACTGGATTATCCTAGAGCTACCTATTCTCCTACTTGATCCACTTTCGTATTCTTCGAGTTATATTTTATTTTATTTGTTATTTTAATTAATTGTTTATTAGTTTAATAATTAAATCCTAAAACTTTATTGCCTTCATCTTAATTAATTTAGTTAATAATTAAATTGATAATACGCCGCCCTTTGGGTTCGATAATTCACTTGGTCGCTTGTTTAAACTGCAATTGATATCCTTCATACTTGGGGATTAATTTTGCGTGCAAAGAAAACGCGCATCAAGTTCTTGGCGCCGTTTCCAGGGACGGCTGTTATTATTAGTTTATTATTTCTAGTTGATTAAGACTTTTATTTGTAATTATTTATTTCTATCTAACCTTGAATTTTTCTGAGGTACTTGTGCACTAGGAAAAGGAAAGAAAAGATAGGAAGGAATAACACACAGTGCTAAACATGGTCGGAGCAATGCAGAATCCAGATAATGTTGCTATACGTGAAATTTTCACGAACTGTGGGATTGGCAACATGGGTTTGATAGGAGCAAGAGGGGAAGATGATGACTTTGAAATATATCCCGCTCTTATTAACATGGTGGAGAAGAATCCTTTTTCTAGAGGTTGTTTTGAAGATCCATATCAGCATCTCAAAAGAATCCTTGGTTATGCAAACACTCAAAAGGGAGCTAGAGCTAATGATAATGCTAGGCAGATTGCCCTATTCAAGTTCTCATTAATTGATAGGGCGGAAGCTTGGTATGAGACTCTTGATGCCAATGATTGCTTTACATGGGACCAACTGCAGCAGAAGTTCTTGGAGAGATATACGCCACCCTCAAGGATCATAAGAATGAAGCAAGACATCACCCAATTTGTTATTAATCAGGGTAAGAAATTTTATGAGGCGTGGGACAGGTTTAAAGACATGCTCAGGAGGTGCCCACAGCATGGGATGTCAAAGGCTCAATACATAAGTATCTTCTACTATGGATTGGATTGTGAGTCGCGTGTTTTTATTGATGCATCATCAGGAGGAGCACAGTTATCTAAGACAGCACTTGAAGTAGAAAAGTTGTTCGAAGACATCTCTATAAATTCACGTGACTGGCCTACGGAGAGAGTTAGAGGAACTTATGTAGTGGGTAAGGTAACTCAGGTTGAACATCAAGTGGTGAAGCCGAATAGGGATGATGAGATCGTCTCTAATTTAGCTAACATCAACAAGCTACTAGAATCCCAGCAAAGGCAGATTATAGAGTTGACACTAAGGGGACCTAGTATGAAGCATCAAGAAGTGAAGTGTGTTGGAGATACCTTAAATCGATACATGGCTGAGAATGATTCAAGGGTTGACCGTATCAAAGCGAGAATGAATGTTGATCATGCAGATTTATCTAAGTAGTTGAAGAACCTTACCTTGATTATGGGGCAAATGGCCATGAATGCGAATCAATTGACACAAAAGTTGAAGGATAATGCCATTACATTGAGGTCTGGTACACAGTACGAAGGTTCGATGATGCAGACGAGCGAAAACGAAAAAAACAAAGGAGTTGCTCGACCAGACTTGAGTTGCTCGACCAGACCAGCTGGTCGAGCTGAGGTCAAACAACCTCCAGAAAAATAGAATTATGATGCTCTGTTTTCTGATAATCTGTTCGACTCACACTCTTCCATTCGACTAGACCACCTTGGTCGAATGGAGGTCGAACGACACCTGGAGAATGGGAGCTCGCGATCAGCAATGCCATTCGACCAAACTCAGTCTGTTTGACCAAACCAGCTTGGTCGAATAGGGGTCGAACAACCTCTTTTAGTGCCTATTTCTGTACCGAATGCTACACCATCCTAAGAGGAAAATACTGAGCTTATAGTTGAGAAGAAGTGGGAAAGAGCAAAGAGGTTGAGAGCCGAGAAGCTTAGACTGCAGATGGATAATGAAGATGTGGTTTTCTCTCTTGATCACGCAATGAAGATGCCCATGGATATTCAATTGTGCAAGAGCATAGATGTGATTTCTAACTTGTTTAATCTTGATTTTTCTAAGACAGATGATTCTGAATTTAAGTGGAAGATTGATAAGGAGGTGTTTAGACAACCATGGAAAGAAGGAAATTCCAGGGATCATATACTTGTGACTAAGAAAGGTGAGGTGCTGAGTGTAGATAAGAAGAGGGAAAGAAATAACTTGAAGGTGAGGATGCAAAAAGACCATCCTCTGATCTAGTAGTTCAAAAGGTTACATCTGTCGTGACTCTCCGAAGTTAAACATGAGCGCCTGTTGGGGGCACGTCCTTTCCATTTTATTGCTTTATTTCTTTCGTGTGAGTAAGGATTTACTATATTTGAAGTGCTCACATTTCGGCAATTACATCTCTTTTCAAACTTAGTTTCGACTTACGTTTTTACTAAGTTTGGAGGGGTGTGATGTACTTACCTCATCTTATGAGCACTAAGGGTATAATTTTTCTTTTCGTTGGTTGTTTGTTTGTTAGAAGGTTGATTTTTTACGGCTTATTAACATTTTAACTGGTATTGATATGTCTATTTTTTGCAACTTACCTAATGTTTAGTGTGTTGTGTTGGTGTGTCTAGTGTGTGGAGTCAATTAGATAATCAATTGAGTCTTTCTTATAGTTCTCTTATTTTATTATTGATGAATCTGTGATGATGAGGTGTGCTTGAGCTTTGATGATAGAAATAGGTAAACTGAGGCTTAGACCTGACCGAGTTGAACAACTTGAGGAGCTCGTGAATGTTTTGAAGGAGAAAAATCAGGTGCTCTCGTTTTCTTATTCTAATTTTTATGTGTGCTTTTAATTCATGAGAATGGAAGGATTGAGATTTTGGTTTTGTGATCCATGTGAGCTTATATTTTAAAATTATGTCTGAAATTCATATGCTCTTGAAATTGATGAAGGAAGTTTACTTGAGTTATATTGTGGTATGAAGTTCTATGGGTACTTGTGGGATATTACTTACCTTGAAAAGTGCTATGTTACTTGTTAAAACCCATGTGAGATTTTGAGCCTTATTCATGTACATAATCACATGATATTTCTTTCTGGTGAGTATCGTTCTTGTGTGTGTATTCTAGAACTTACCTCTTGTCTTACTTGAAACTACATGTGTGTTAGATGATGAGAAATGATTTTAGGTCATCCTTGAATTTATGAGTCACTTTGCCAAATAATTTCCTACCAAATAATTATATATCCGTAGTTAGCCCTTTTGAGCCTTAAAGCCTTATTTCTTTGGCAACCTACGAAGATAGCCACTTTGATATCCTATTTGAGCCTTAAATCCTATATTTAGTGGAGAATTAAATGCTACCAAAGTGTGTGAAGTTGATTTTGATGAAGTTTGGAAGGAATAAAATATTTGGAGTTGTACAAGTGATTATGAGCTTAAAAATAAGTTGATGAGAGGTAGTGCCCAAAACTGGTATCCCAAGATGTTAGAGGTAGTGCCCGAAACCGGTACCTCAAGAAAGGAAAAAAAAGGAGAGAAGGAAAAATGTTGAGCTTGAAGAAAAAAGAAAGAAAAGAAAATTAGAAGAGCATGAAGCTGGATAGCCTTGAAGTGTAAAAAAAATATGCAGTACAAAAGATCTTCGATTTTAATTCTCTACTAATTGAATTACTTTATCCAGATATTTCCTACCCTTACCAAAGAGCCAACATTACACCCTAATGAAAGTCCTTTTTATCCCATTGTCGAATCATACTTTAAGTGGTGGAGAGTTTGAGACGTTTGGCAAGCTTATGGTTACGCATGCACTTGAATTGAATCTGAGCGTAAACATCATAACCCATAAGTGTACGTCTTTTACACTTGAGTGCGAGAGATATATACTTCCCGTGAGAACATGTCAATGGAGCATTTGAATTGGTGGTGATTGTCTTATCTTGTATGCTATGAATTGATTATTACATGTAATGAGAGTTGCATGACCTAAATTGAGGACAACTGTATTTTGAATGGGGAATTGGTCATTGTCCTTGTATCCTCGCTAATTTTCTTATTCTCTCTCTCTCTCTTTATTTTTATTTTGTTGCCTCGGGACGAGCAATGAGTAAGTTTGGGGATTCAAGAACTTGATGCGCATTTTCTTTGCACACAAAATTATTCCCTAAGTATGAAGGATATCAATTGCAGCTTAAGCAAGCGACCAAGTGAATTATCGAACCCAAAGAACAGAGTATTATCAATTTAATTATTAACTAAATTAATTAAGACGTAGGCAATAAAGTTTTATGATTTGATTATTAAACTAATAAACAATTAATTAAAATAACTAATAAAATAAAATAGCACTCGAAGAATACGAAAGTGGATCAAGTAGGAGAATAGGTAGATCTAGGATAATCCAGTTTCACGTATTAATTTCCCTTCCGTGTGTTGATGTCTGACTCTGCCTTGTGGAATATGGACGCATTACTAAACTATGCATATCTACTCTATAGACACAAGTAAACATGCGTGTAACACGTGTGAAAAACCTCGGAGCAAGAGATATAATTCCACCCCCCTTTCTAGGTACTATCAGTATCAATTATTTCCCCGGCTAATTGGTACTCTAACCCGATATGATCTCTCTTTATAGGTACTATAAAATTATCCTCTTTATCCTACTTAATAACCTGAATTCAATTCAATTAATAAGTATTTATATAGATAGTTCTAATGAAGCTTCGGAGTCCCCTCACTTAGAATCATAACATGGAATCCTGTTCAGTGGTGAACGCACTCAATCTACAACCTAGATATATATTCAGACTCTATATACCAATTGAAGATGCACAAAACGACCGTGAATATGGATTAAGAAAGCACAATCATATATAAAATAAATCCACAAGTAGTGTTGTACGGAGTTTACACACGAAAGTTCAATTAATAGCAAAAAAGCTCTAGCCCATGATGTTACGAAGAACAATAATGAGGGTTGGATAGATCTTACCCAGATGTCTAGAAAATTACAAGATAAATTAGGAAACAAAATAAATCCTAGATGTGGCCATCGTCGCGTCCTTCTCCGTCTTGATTCCTCCTCTTGGTTCTCCTCTTGATTCCACAGACGAATCTTCAAAGTAATGGATGAATAGAGGAAAGGATGTGGATGATGGTTGGGGGGTGATCCCCCCCTTGTGGGGTGTAGGATGGATTTGTGGCTCTCTACTCACATAAATAATGGTGTAAAATATATATAGGTGTGAGAAGGGAATTAAATAAGGAAATAAAATATATGAGTAAATCATGGAGGATTATGTGATAAGGAGATTAATTGTGCTCCAAGAAATAGGTAATTTTTGGAAATTCTCGGAAATTCTCGCTGGCAGCTGCGCGACTTCACGATTTTAAGCATAACTTTCTCATCCGATCTCTAATTTTAGTGATTCTTGTGCACACGCGATCTTATTTTCCTTGGCTTTCTCTAAATATAAATATCTTACCAAAATTCCAACATTTGAAGATGTAACAAGTCATGTAAAGTGGAACAGTCGTGCTGAGTAGAAACAGCTTGCGCGACGTCACTATTTCGATCCTTATGCCAAAACGATCCTCTGTTCTGTGGCTTTCCAACCATGTATCACACTTCTAATTCAAAGCTCCACATGAACACAAAAAAATTACAGAATTTGGACGTGCGTTTTTCAGCAACAAATTGCACCTTTTCTCCAACTTTGCACTTTTGATCCCTTTTTCCACCTAAAACACAATAAAACACCTCAAGTGCACCTTTTTCTCATATATATTGAATATAAGAAACTTGTGCTAATATATGACAACAATATCAATCAAAAAAGTGTTAAATTGGACACTAAAACACGCTTATTTTCACTCTCATCAGTGTGTAAATCACTCAATTCGGAGATCGGATGAGGAAGTTATGCCCAAAATGGTAAGAATGCGTAGGCTACCTGCGAGAATTCATCTTCTTCAATATACCCAGGTGAAAGGTAATACGTTTCTATGTTTTCTTGCTTCCGCTAGTTATAGAATCGTATGGAACCCTAACGGTTCACATTAACCAAACGATCAAACGCCAACACTAGCAGGGTATGATTTCTATTATCTCTTAGATGGGTACTCGGGTTATAATCAAATTATGATTGCTCCTGAGGATCAAGAAAAGACTACTTTTACTTGCCCTTATGCCCTTATGGAACATTTGCTTTTAAGAAAATGCCTTTTGGGTTATGTAATGCACCTGCTACATTTCAGTGTTGCATGATGGCCATATTTGATGTATTGATAGATAAGATCATGGAGGTGTTTATGGATGATTTTTCTGTTTTTGGGTCCTCCTTTGTTATTTATTTGTCTAACTTATCTACTGTTTTGAAGAGATATCAAGAATCTAATCTTGTCTTGAATTGGGAGAAGTGCCACTTCATGGTGAGAGATGGGATTATTCTTGGGCATCATATTTCATCCAAGGGATTGCAAGTTGATCGAGCAAAGGTGGTGGCGATTGAGAAGCTTCCACCACCTACTAATGAGAACGGAGTGTTGTCTTTCCTTGGACACGCCAGATTCTATAGAAGATTTATCAAAGACTTCTCAAAATACTCCAAGCCTCTGTCTCATTTACTTGAAAAAGATGTTCCTTTTGTTTTTGATGAAGAATGTTTATCAGCTTTTCAGGTTTTGAAAGAGGCACTTATTACTGCACCTATCTTGATCACACCAGATTGGACTCAGCCATTTGTACTTATGTGTGATGCAAGTGATCTAGCTCTTGGAGTGGTGCTCGGGCAGCTGAGCGAAAAGAAGTTCTGTGCCATCTACTATGCGAGTAAGACTTTTGATGCAGCACAAAAAACTATATTGTCACTGAAAAGGAGTTTTTAGCTGTTGTGTTTGCATTCAACAAGTTTCGACACTATTTGGTTGGCATGAAGACAATAGTGTACAAGGATCATTATGCGATCCGGTACTTGATGTAGAAGAAGGAAGTAAAGCCCAGGATTATTAGATGGATCCTTCTTCTACAAGAATTTGATATGGAGATCTGAGACAAGAAAGGAACGGAGAATGTTTTGGCGGATCACTTATCAAGGTTAGAGACAAGGGAGCATTGTGATGACTCTTTTGAATATATTGAAGAAATGTTCCCGAATGAGAAGATTATGGTGGTGTTTGTTGAAGGAGCGGAGAGAGCTTGTGTAGTGGTTGCTCAAGGAATGGATCCATGGTACGATGATTATGTCAATTACATTATATCCGGTGAAATTTCTAAGGATCTCAATAGGTATCAACTTGTCAAATTCAAGAGAGATATTGAGACTTTTCTATGGTATGATCCGTTTGTGTACAAGATTTGTACAAATTATATCATCCATAGGTGTGTGCCTGAGATGGAGATGGAGAGTGTTCTTGATTTTTGCCATGCACAACCTAACGGGGGGCATTTCAGAGCTTAAAAGACTACAGCAAAGGTACTTTAATCTACTTTATATTGGCCTTCCTTGTTTAAAGATTGTGAATCCTATGTGGCGACATGCGATGATGTCAAAGGATGGGAAACAAAAGTAAAAAGGATGAGAAGCCACTTTAGCCAAGCATTTTTGTAAAGATCTTCGATGTATGGGGAATTGATTTTATGGGGTTGTTTCCCCCATCTAATGGATTCCTATACATCCTTCTTCCAGTTGATTATGTTTCTAAGTGGGTGGAAGCGATTCCTACTCGCCTGAATGATTCAAAGACGGTCTTGTCATTCATAAAAAAGCATATTTTTGCCCGCTATGGAGTTCCTAGAGCACTTGTAAGTAATGGAGGATCCCACTTCATCAACAAACTTATTGAAAGAGTTCTTAAGGAATATGGTGTTAAGCATAGGGTTACTACACCCTATCATCCTCAAGCGAATGGGCAAGCGGAATTCTCTAACCGGCAAGTAAAGCAAATCATGGAGAAGGTGGTTGGAACCAATAGGAAGGATTGGGTTATGAAGCTCGATGATGTGTTATGGGGGTTTCGAACCGCATATAAGACTGTGCTAGACATGTCACCTTATCAAATTGTCTATGGGAAGCCGTACCACTTACCCATAGAGATTCAGCATAAGTCTTTCTAAGTCGTGAGAAGTATGAACTTGTCTCTTAAGGAGCAAAAGGAGTTGAGGTTGACTCATATCAATCAACTAGGGGAGTTCAGAAATCAAGCTTTCAAGAACTCGGTGATCTATAAGGAGAGAATGAAGAAGTGGCATGACTCGAAGATCACTTATAAAGAGTTCAAGCGAGGAGATGAGGTATTACTTTTTAACTCTCGTTTGAAGTTTTTTGCAGGAAAATTGAAATCAAAGTTGACGGGACCGTTCATTATCCATAGAGCCTGCGGAGGGGAGAGTTTTGAGATCATGGACAAAGACGGAGACATCATAGCGGCGAATGGGCATCAATTGAAGCACTATAAGTCTCCGGATGATGTTTGCGTCATCTTTGAAGATACCTTACATTGAGTTGGTACCGTTCTGACTCTCTGATGGTAAACAATAGCACCTGTTAGGGGCTTACCCTCCTGTTTTATTACTTAATTTATTTCTTGTGAGTAAGAAATTTTTATATTTAAGGTACTTACTAATCGGCAATTACATCTCTTTTCAAACTCAGTTTCGACTATAGTTTCTACTAAGTTTGGGGAGGTGTGATGTACTTACCTCATCGTAGCACCAAGAGTATAATCTTTACTTTGTCACGTTTGCTAGGGGAGTTGATTTTTTGCAGTATATTAAAACTTTAATCGGTTTTGATGTGTCGATTTTTTTGTAATTTGCCTAGTGTTCAGTGGTGTTTTATTTATTTTATAGTGTGAGCGGAGTAATATACATGATTTTTATATATTCTAAGAGTGGTTCTCTAGCTTTTGTTTTGACTTAATATGATGCATGATGTTGTTTTAGAGTTTGAGTTTTGCAGGGGACGAAGAAAAGCACTACAAAGGACATACCTGGTGTTGCCATTCAATCGTTTGTTTAACATGAATCGTTAGGGTTCCATACATTTCTAACAGTCAGCGGAAGCATGAAAACAAGAAATGTATTACCTTTCACTAGGGTATGTTGAAGAATTTGGATTCTCGCCGGTAGCCTGCGCAGCCTCACCGTTTTGTGCATAACTCTCTCATCCAATGTCGGAATTGAGTTATCTACATGCCAAAACGATCCTCTATTCCGTGGCTTCAATATATCACACATCCTGTTCTGAACTCCGTACAATTTTATAAAAATCGTAGAAGGTGGCAGACAGCAGCTGCAAAAAACCTTCCAGTCTTCTGCTGTATTCCCAAGTCCAATCTCGACATCGTGTGGGCGACGATCTTCGAGATCTTCTCCTTCTACTGTTCCCTCACCCTCCTCATAGTGTTAGGCATGTTTAATCTCATAGATTAGGGTTTTCGGATAGTTGAGATGACTTATATATGGGCTACAGCAGGGACCAGGAGGAGAAATTAGAGTTGGGCCTCCATTGGGCTTAAGTATCCAAGTTTAGCCCAAAGCTTATACTTAAGTCCAATAATAATAATATATACCACTAAAATATTATTACTGCACTACTGATCTAATCCCATAATTACGTTATGGGCTCCTTATTATGAGCCCGACAGTCTTCCCATGTTTAAGATATACAATGTCCATTAATTAATTAAGTTACTGACAACTCCATTAATTAATATTTCATCCGAGAGTAGTACTACTCAATCTCATTATCTTGCTGGAATAAATCCACCTGCAGGGTTTGCATGATAATTCTTATGAGCTCTTAAGGGGACATCATCAACCTATGACAGATACGGATTCCTTCTATAATCAGCAGCACACCATAGAGACAGCACTACTTCCCAACTAACTGAGTTTGTTGATTTAATTACATGTAAATCTCACCCATTGATAAATCAAAGAAATACATACTGCCCTACATATCGAGGTTATTATATAGGGATTAAGAGCACGAACATCCATAATAACAGAGATCAAGTTCTTCTATAAGTCAGTATAAGTCGATCAATCTCAAGCGGTCCTGCTCAATACACACAAAGTGCACTAATATGATTCTATAGCCAAGACAAGCTAATACCAAACCACACTACAACCATCCCGATAGAGAGTCCCTGTCTATCTTGGTTGTGAGCATCTGTTTATACTTTATAAGAAAACTGATAATATGATCTTCCGCGTGTTGTCGCACAACATATTATCTACAGTATAAAGTAAGTGGACTATTGCATCGGACATATAAATAAATTATAAGATGCAATCATTTGATCATATGATTCTCATTTCAAATAAATTGATATAACATTGTTCATACTAAAGCTAGACTTTTAGTATACAATCCAACACCTGGAAGTTCATTCGACCAGACTTTTGTGGTTCGACCAAGATGTTATAGTTGAACCACGCTCAAACTACATTTTGAGTGTGTATTCAGTATACAGAGGGGTCAGTTTGACCAAGCCCATCTGGTTCGACCAGCACTACCTAGTCGAACGGTGGTCGAACTGAATAGGGGAGAACAGGGGCGACTTTTCAGTTTACAGAGGTCTAGTTCGACCAACACACTGCGGTTCAACCAAGATAGGTTTGTCGAACTACAAATGTTTCAGCGAACAGACATCCCGTTCAACCTGGTTGCCCTAGTTCGACCAGGCTGTTCAAGTCAAACTGAGTCTGGAGTCGCAAATATAGGCAATTTTCTGCGCTCTGCTTGACCAAATCCCATCACCCTCCCTCAAGCTCTTGTTCTGAATTTCATACACGCATCATGTCTAAAGATAAAGGTAAAGGAATCTCTACACCTTCTAAAAAGAAGGAGAATAATCCTCCTAAGAAGGGCGAAATTGCTAAGAAGATTAAGAGGGATAAGTGGAGGCCTTCTGATTTCGGTATACAGATTGATAATTGGGAGGCGAAGGAAGAGTTGTGGGGAGCTATTTCTGACAAGATAACGAGGACTCGTTATTAGGATGATCAAGCAATGGTTGAGATGAACATCATCAACGATATTTGTTGGATGTTCAATCGAGTAGGGATCACTCGATTTATGGAGCTGAAGAGGGAGATGTATTTTCACACCACAACCAAGGTGTTGTGCATGATAAGAGTTGGTCGTGGAGATCACTATCTTTCGTATGGATTGTGGATGCAGATAGGTGGCCAGCTGAAGTTGATGTATGCAAGTGATTTTAATGAGATGGTCGGATATCCGATAGATATTTCTGAAGCGGAGAATGAGAGTTTCAATGTTGATGAGTTCTGGAGATCTATTTCGGGAAGGCAAGGTGATTACAATACCAATACCGCTAAGGTTGCTTTTATTCGCAACCCCATGTAGCATACATGGACCGGATCCTGAGCAACACGTTGTTTGTTCTATCTGAGGGGAGTTGTATACCAAGAGGAGAGCTATACGTGCTATGGTGCATGATGAATGAAGTTCAATTCAATGTGGCTTCTTACTTTTTCCAGCAGCTGTATAAGTTCTCTACTCATTCCTTCCAGAAGATCAACATTAGTGGATTGATTACTCCGATAGCGGAGTATTACCGAGTTGATTTGACCAAGTATCAGCCGATCTGAGGGGACCCGACCCTAATTTGATTCTGGCATCTAGTGTGAGGATGGGGTTGGTTCAAAGGACTGATGATATGTGGATGCTCATTCGTGGCAAGAATCTAATTTCTTTTAAGTTCCTGTTGTCACTTGTTGATCTTACTACTATTCAGATCAACAATAACTTGTAGATGGATAACCCGGAGCACAAGACAATCTCTTACACTTGTATTGGAGAAGGAAATTGGAGGCTTTTAGCTGAGATGCATATCCAGGGTATTTTCATTGATGCGGATATGATCTTAGAAGGAGATCTAGCGGATTTTATGGACAATGATGATATGCAGCAGCAGCCAGCTCATGAGCAGCCGGAGATGGATATTCCTCCGATGCAGCCACCACAGCCACAACAGTATCAGTACTATGAGTCGTCACTGATGAGCATTTTCTCAACACACAATATTAATCCCCAAGTGTTAAGGATGCTATTGTAGCTTTGATAAGCGACCAAGTGATTATCAAACCCAAAGGACGTATTATTATTAATTTAATTATATTCTAACTTATTAAAACTAATATGGCAAAAAAGTTGTGATGATTAAGTAACAAATAAACAATTAATTAAAATAGTAATTAAAATAAATAACAATAGAGAATAAACGAGAGTTGACAAGTGAGAAGATAGGTAGCTCTTCGGGCCATCCAATTTTACTAATTAATCTCCCTTCCGTATGTTAATATCTGACTCTGCCTTGTGGAATATGGACGCATCACTAAGCCATGAAAATCTACTCTATAGATACACGCAGACAAGCGTGTAACTCGTGTGAATTACTTTGGAGCAAGAGATATAATTACACCCCCCTTTCTAGGTACTGTCAGTATCAACTATTTCCCGTGCACTTAGTACTCTAACCCAATATGATCTTCCTTTATATATACTATATAATCATCCTCTTTATCCTACTTACTAACCTGAATTAAATTCAATTAATAATTATTCATATAAGATAGTTCTAATGAAGCTTCGGAGTTCCCTCACATAGAATCATAATATGGAATCCTGCTCAGCAGTGAATGCACTCAATCAATAACAAAGATATGTATTCAAACTCTACATAACAGTTAATGATGCACAAAACAACTCTGAGTATAAATTAATAAAGCTTAATCTTATATAAAATAAACCACAAGTAGTGTTGTACGGATTATACACACGGAAGTTCCATTAACTAGATAAAAACCTTTATAACCCTAGAATTACCAAAGTGGTTGTAGCCCATAACACATCGAAGAACGTTCATAGTGATTGGATAGATCTTACCCATAGTCTTGAAAATTACAAGATAGATTAAGTTGTGAAGTAAACCATTGATGTGGGTGTCGTCGCTTCTCGCTCCATCTTGAATCTTCACTTGGTTCTCACTTGATTCGCTGCACGAATCTCTCTCTACCGCTCCTGTAGATGGAGTTAGGGTTTGGATGTGGTGTAGGATGGATGTAGAATCTAACTCTCTTTTTGGTGTGATCGGCCCCCCTTTTTATACTTGTTACTTCTCCTCATGGACCTTTACTGGGCTTTTTCGTCGAAAACATGCACATGCAGGCACTGGAGGTGAAAATCCTAACTTTTCGAAGCTGTCATGTCGCCATTCGACCAAACTAGAATTGGTCAAACGGTTTGGTGAAATGGGACCTCTTGGTCGAACGCTGGCTGAACAGCACATCTGTAATCTAAACTTCATCTCTGCTTCCCGTTCGACTTGACTTCCACTGTTTGACTTGAGTTATTCTGATCGAACGAGCTTTCCTGGTCGAATGACCCCTCTATAAGTTGATATGCCTCTTGTCCGACTTAACTCCTTTGTTCGACCAAGCCAATGCTGGTCGAACAACCTCTACAAGTCGAGCAACGCTACGAAAATTGTCTCAAAAAATGTGTTTTTCAATTTCGAGCGCTTAAGACCTGTTTTCCTGTACAAATATGTTCAAATAGCCTTAGTAGCATCTGATTCGTGGCTTTTTCATAAACAACCCAATTCGTCTTAATAATAAACCAAATCGTACTTAATTTCCACATAAATTGGAGCTTAAAATACATGAATTATCACTCTCATCAAACCCCCAAACTTATATGTTGCTCATCCCGAGACAACGACAATCAAAACTAGACAAGAGAGTGTAATCATGAAGTCCTTATAACAAACACACTTATTATAACACATGCAAATATATCAATTCAAAACATGCATCCATCATACCTTTCATCCATGCAAACATATCCATCAACCACAATACTTCTACGAGTACAAATCATCTAGCTCACTAGGTAAGTGTTAACTCTTACGCTCAAGTGTAAAAGATGTACACTTTCAAAGGGTTAGTATATACGCTCAAATTCAATTCATATATTCGCGTAACCATAAGCTTGGCAAAGGTCTCAAAAATCAATTCATAATTGTTTCAACACTAGGATCACAAAGGACTTGTTCTTTGGGTTGTAATGTTGGTTCTTTGGTAAAGGTAGGAGAATATAGATAAAGTGACTAATTTCACTAGTAGAGAATTACCTTGGAGATTTGCTTTTCATCAAATAGCATTAATACTCATCCTCCTTCATCATTCTCACGATCTTTCAATACTTCTTCTCCTGCTTCACTTGGAATAAACATATTTCTTCTTCAAAGTACAAGGGTACCAATTTCAGGCACTACCCCTTTGCAAAGAAATTGGGGTATCAGTTTCAGGCACTACCCCTCAACAAGATTTAACCATAATTTTATCTACATAACTATGCAAACTTTCCTCTCTTTTCTTTAAACGAGCTAGCAATTTATTCACTTCAACTCTCTACTAGTAAATAGGGTTTTTAAAGCTCAAGTATAGTAAATAAAGGCTTTTTATCATAGGCTTGCTAAAGAAAAAGCTTTAAAGGCTCAACGGGGCTTCCAATGACTAATATTATCAGGTAGGTGATAGGGGTTTTCTCAACACACAAATTAATCCTCAAGTATAAGGATATCAATTGTAGTCGCGAAGATGACCAAGTTACAATATCGAACCCACGGGACGGATAAATATCAATTTTGTGATCTTCTAGTATATTTTAGACTATGTTGGTAATTGTAAAGGTTTAATGGATAGTAACTTCTAATCGAATTAACAAAAGAAATAGCAAAAGTAGATAGAAGTGAGTTGTGATCAATAAGAATGATAGGTAGTTCATTGGGTCATCCAGTTTCACTAGCAATTCGTATTTTCGTATGATGGTGTCCGACTCTGCCCTGTGGTTTGTGGACGCATCACTAGACCATGCAAGTTTACTCTATAGACACAAGTAAATATGCGCTTGACACGTGTGAATAACATCGGAGCAAGAGATATGCTTCACCCCCCTTTCTAGGTACTATCATAATCCATTATCTTCTACGTCTAGAATCTAACCCGATTTGATCTCCCTTTTTAGGTACTATAAAGTTATACTCTTCATCCTATTCATCAACCCGAATTCAATTCAATTCATGAATATTCATATAAGACAGTTCTAATAATACTTCGGAATCCCTTCACTTAGAATTATAACAATAAACCCTGCTCAGTAGTGAACGCACTCAATCAATAATCATGTCATGTATTCAGACTCTACACAACGATCATTGATGCACAAAATGACTATGAGTATGGATTAAATATGCAATCTTATATAAAACAAACCACAGGTAGTGTTGTACGGAGTTTTACACACGAAACACGAATTACATCATGAAACTTTCATAACCCTAGAACTACCAAGGTGGTTCTAGCCCATGATTGATCTAGGAACAATCATGGTTAGATTAATCATTCTTACTTGAACCTTCAGCGAACCTCTGTCACAGCCCTCCGAATGGATCACCACCTCTACTCTTGTCTCTCCTACGATTGACGATCAAAAGCTCTCTTCATTCTCTGTATGAGCCTCCTTTTATACTTGTAATCACGTCTCTAGGGCTTGGAATGGGCTTTCTAAGTGATCTCACGCGTTTCGGCCTTGAAAATCCGGATAAGGTAAGTTCTCGCACACAGGTTCGACCACGTCAAGTAGGTCGAATCCCGAGCCACAGGTCGAACCCCAGGTCGAACCCCGCTACTGGAAGAATTCTGCACAGGTTCGACCTTCTGGACAGGTCGAACCACTTAGGTCTTGGTCGAACCCCAGGTCGAATCTCAGCACTGGACAACTCTTGCTCCCGACTCGACCAACGGGCAAGTCGAACCCCAACGTCGTGGTCGAATCCTCCTTCTTGCAAACTGGTTCGACCATGGTTCGACCTGATGGCCAGGTTGAACCAACTGAGTCGTGGTCGAACCCTTCTCTGTATTGTCCAGCAACGTTGGTTCGACCTGCTGGAGAGGTCGAACCCTCCTCCAGCCAGGTCGAACCCACCTACTTCTTGGGCGGTTCGCGTGGCTTCGACTCCGTCTCTTCGATTCTTGGCTCTTTCACTCCGTTTTTGCTAAGAAAACACTCAAATAGCTCCACTAACACCTGATTCATGCTATTTCACAATATATATAGGTTTTCCACCTATTTCCACATCAAAACTCTCCAAAACTAGCACAAAACATAGCGCCAAACTTATGAATTTACACACTCATCAAACCCCCAAACTTACATGTTGCTCGTCCCGAGGCAACCAATTTAAACCACATGAGTCGTGTATAATTCAACAAGATCAAGTACAACACATATTACACATGCCACTTCATTGAATCAAACAAGAATTACTTGCATCAAATATGTCACTCATGTAAAATCAATCTAATCACACACCATTCGGAGCACTAAGTAATCTCACTGACAAGATAAGTCTTTACTCTCATTCACTCGTGCGTGAGGCACTATAGGCTAGTATAAACACTCATATCAATTCATATTCACGCGTAACCATAAGCTTGGCAAAGGTCTCAGAAATCAACTTACATTAGATTAACACTAGGATCACAAAGGACTTGTTTCTAGGTTGTAATGTTGGCTCTTTGGAAAGGGTAGGAAAATTTGGTCATAGTAACTTAATACACTAGTAGAGAGTTACCTTGGAGGTTCTTGATTTCCCATTCGGCTTCATATTCTCCTCCAATTCTTCTCTTGCACTTGCAATTATCAATTTTCCTTCTCTTCCTTGCATCAACATCATTCTTCTTTTAATTGCTCGGGTACCAGTGATAGGCACTACCCTTCTCGAACATCGTTCGGCTGTTTCTTAGAAACTTCAAGCCCCATGTATAAGCAATTTAGGGTACCAATTTCAGACACTATCCCTAACAAGATTTAACCATGCATATTTCTTACCGAACCTCATTCCATCTTCCCTTTGTTTCTTCCACACTCATTCACCTTATTCTCTCTACCAATGGATAGGGTATTTTCAAAGTTCAAATAAGGTAATTAAAGCTCGTATATCTGGCTTGCCAAAGAAAAAGCTTTTAAAAGGCTCAAACAGGGCTACCAAAGATTTATAAGATCATTAGGAAAGGTGAAATTTGGCTAAGTGACTCAATTAATCAAAAATGGCCTAAGATCATATCCTAATATTTCATCAATTGTAAGTTTCACACAAGACTCCAAGCCAAGTTCTAGAATACGTTCATACGAATGATTCTCTCAAGAATAAACTATCATGATTAATCATGATGAAGGCTCAAATCCTCACATAGGTAATCAATTCCTAATACTCCTCATAGCACATAATCAAAATCAATTCCTCATGAATTCCATATACTTAACAAATTATTCATGCTCTTTCCAAATGAAAATAAACACGTAAACATATGAATGCACATAATCAACACCCATATACAGAGCAACGATACAAGATCAACTATATCAAGTACATTCCACTCACACATGAATCACACCCCAATCTGTAAAAATAAAAAGAAGAATGGGTGATAAGATGAATCGGAGAAACCAAAAGAAAACCTGAAACTACTCCTTCGGAGCATCATCATCCTCATCACCATCGTCATCCTCATCCATTCTATTTTCCACAGCTTGGCACAAACTGGTAATGTGTTTGTCCATCATATCCACTCGACTACTCACTCTACCAACACGCTCATCCAAGGCATAATACCTTTCATTCAGCGTGGCGTAGTTGGCATTAGCGAGCGCGAGTTGCCTGTTCGTCTCTTGCTGTGCAGCTACCACCGCGATCAGCTGCTCATGAATCAAGCGAAGCTGCTCCCGAGTACCTGGAACTGCTCGCCGCTGCTGCGGTTCTGGAGCATGCTGAGGCGCATCATGCTGCTCTCCTTCCGGAATCTCCATCTCCGGCTGCTCCTCTACCTGATCCTCCTCTTCAGACTGCTGTGGCTGAGGTGGACGGAACTCTCCTCGATCAACAATCTGCTGTAACTCAGCCATCCTTCCCTCAGCACACATCTGTGCTACCGCTCTCCAATCACCACCCGACTTCACTGCCACGGATAAAGCGGTGTGTCCTAGAGAATTCATTAGTCTATTTCTTGCTTCCCGAATAGTTGTCAAGTTGCTCACGTCGAAGGGGAACATAAATTCGAAAGGCTTGACACCTCTCGTGAAAAACCAATCTCCATTTCTAAAATGGGCAAACCCTCCCTTCGCGCACGTGCTCATAATCAAATCGGGTTCTCCTTCTACTGGTGTAATGCCGGTGAGGTCCAAGTTGTAATGCTCAGCCAAAATCGTAAATAACCCTCCAATATTCACCTTTTGAAAACCAATGGTCTTGAATCGATTCAGCTGCGCAATAAAATAGGCTCCAACGTTGAACTTCACTCCGTGCAACATACACCACAAGGCATATAACTCTCCTCTAGACACAACACTGCCCTCCGAGCGGGCGAACAACGTGTTGCTCAGGATGCGGTCCATGTACCTCAAGACAGGGTTCTTTATTGTAGAAGCACGAGCCTGTCTAGTCTTGTAATCACGAATCTCCCCCGTGATCTCCCTCCAAAATCGCTTTACACCGAATGCAGCACTTTCTAAACGAGGGATCTCCAAAGGTGTCTCAAATAGCTCGTTGAAATCCTCAGACGTCCATCTCCTACTCACTCCACCAAGCTGAAACGTACACTGATAGGGGTATCCAAGCGGGTCCTTCTCCATCTCAAACGAACAAACCACTTCTGCTGTAACATGGAAGTACGTCGGCCTCTTCAACTCCATGAATCTTCGGATCCCTACTTGATCAAACATCCAAAATATATCATCCCCTATTCTCATTATCCTCATCGCTTCATCATCTTGGTATCGAGTGCGAGCTATCTTGTCTGAAACTTCTTCCCACTTCTCTTTAATCTCATCCCAACCTTGCATCCTAATCTTGAAGTTATCAGGTAAACGGTCTTGTAGGCTCAGTTTTCTTGTCACTTTGTCCAAGTTTGAAGGCCTGTCATGCCTCTTCTTTGATCTCTCCTCCTCTGCTTTTCCTTTCCCTTTGCTTGATACTTGTCCCTTTCCTGAAAACAAATACTTCAATCCAACCAACAAGACAAGAAAGCAAGTATTGTACTAGCACATCACATACTCTACTCAAGACTTCAAGCATCAATGCATATTCATACAAACTATCATCTCAACACCACTTGCTTATTCAACATTTTCAAAACATCTTCAATTATACCTTCTTTAATCATCAAAACATAACCAACAAGCATGCATTAAGCAATTCAAGTAATTCAATCCAAAAATTCAACATGCTTTCCTCCATAAACTACTTTAATTTTATCAATTTCAACCAAATCAACATGCTCATTCTATGGTATATTCTATATCCTTGATTAATTCACATAAAAATCCAAGTTCTATCAATAATCAATCAACCACAATCCAAGAAACAAGAATTCATATGAAACCAATCAAAATATCAACATTCACCATGAAATTCAACCATACTCAACATCAATTCTCTGTTACACATCAAATTGCTTACCTAAACCTTCAATCCTAGAGTAATTGAGTTGGAAAAAACGTACCTTGTGACTTGCCCATGGTGAAAAACCGATCGAAAACACAAAACACCCAAAAACGCGATTTCAGCCCTAACTCGCGACGAAATCCGCCCAAATCCGCGACCAAATCGATAATTCAAGGTGTAATGTTGTGTAATCGGTGCGAAATCAAGTGTAATTGAAGAATTTGTGCAAGGGTGTAGAGGTTCGAAGAGGGTTCGAGGTTTGATGTTTCGAAAAAGTGATCGAACCCCTCTGAAAATTCGAACTTAAAACGCGTACCTGGCTTGGTTCGACCTCGGGTTCGACCACCTGTACTGGTCGAACCATGGATGGCGAGGTCGAACCTCTCTTCTGGACAAACAATCTTCTTGGTTCGACCAGGGGTTCGACTTGCTAAATAGGTCGAACCTTTCTTGAATTGGTCGAACCCCTCTTCTGGAAAACAGAGTGCTTCTGACTGACAGGTTCGACCTTAGGTTCGACCTCATGATCAGGTCGAACCACTATAACTTTGGTCGAACCTCCTCTCTGGACAACTTTCAATGCCGGTTCGACTTCCTCTGCTTTTGTTCGACCTCTGGCTCTGGTCGAACCACTGCTAGACTTGGTCGAACCTACCTCCTGATTTCCAAAACTGAGTGTTCTTCATTCACTACATACTTCAAACTTCAACACAACCACATTAGGTATAATCTAGAGCACAACTTCAGAAATTGTTCCACATAATATCATTCATGAGTATCTCCGTATAAAAAAAACACAACCAAAAACCACTGAACATTAGGCAAATTGTAAAAAAATCGTCACATCAAAATCGATTAAAATTTCAACATGGCCACAAAAACCAATTCCCCTAACAAACAATACAAAGAAAAGATTATACTCTTAATGCTTCAATGAGGTAATAACATCACACCCCCCCAAACTTAGTAAAAATGTAAGTCGAAACTAAGTTTGAAAAGAGATGTAATTGTCGATTGGTAAGCATCTTAAATACAAAAATTTCTTACTTACACGAAATAAATAAAGCAATAAAACGGAAGGGCAAGCCCCCAACAGGCGCTCATGTTTAACGTCGTAGAGTCACGACGGTACCAAATCAGAACAAGGTATCATCAAAAATGACACACGCATCATCCGGCGACCTATAATGCTTCAATCGATGCCCATTCGCCGCGATAACGTCACCATCTTTGTCAATAAGCTCATAACTCCCCCCTCCTAAGGCTCGATGAATCATGAACGGTCCCGTCCACTTAGACTTCAACTTGCCTGCAAAGAGCTTTAAACGAGAGTTAAAAAGTAGTACCTCATCTCCTTGCTTGAACTCCTTGTACGAAATTTTAGAATCATGCCACCTCTTCATTCTTTCCTTATAAATCTCTGAATTCTTGAAAGCACGACTCCTAAACTCATCCAATTGATTCATGTGAGTTAGCCTCAACTCCTTTACATCCCTAAGGGTCAAGTTCAAGCGACGCAAAGCCCAAAACGCTTTGTGTTGTATTTCTACGGGTAAGTGGCACGGCTTCCCATAGACAATTTGATACGGTGACATATCTAATACCGTCTTGTAAGCGGTCCGGAACCCCCATAACACATCATCAAGCTTCATAGCCCAATCTTTTCTATTAGTTCCTACCACTTTCTCCAGAATCTGCTTTACTTGACGGTTGGAGACCTCCGCCTGCCCATTGGCTTGCGGATGATAGGGTGTAGTAACCCTATGCCTAACACCATAATCCTTAAGCACCTTCTCCAGAAATTTATTGACGAAGTGGGAACCTCCATCACTAACTAATGCTCTCGGAACTCCATAACGGGCAAAAATATGTTTCTTTAGGAAAGATAAAACAACTTTCGAATCATTAACACGAGTAGGAATTGCTTCCACCCACTTCGAAACATAATCCACCGCAAGAAGAATGTAGAGAAACTCATTCGACGGGGGAAAAGGTCCCATAAAATCGATCCCCCATACATCAAATATCTCCACGACTATGCTAGGCTGCAATGGCATCTCATCTCTCCTACCTATATTACCCATGAGCTTGCATCTATCGCAAGACGCCACATAGCTCTCACTATCTCTAAACAAAGTAGGCCAATAAAGAGCGGATTGAAGTACCTTAGCTGCAGTCTTTTGCGCTCCGAAATGCCCCCCATTCGGTTGTGCATGGCAGAACTCCAGCACACTTTCCATTTCCATCTCGGGTACACATCTTCGGACAATAGAATCTGTACAAATCTTATAAACAAACGGATCATACCATATAAATGTCTCAACATCCCTACGAAATTTCGCAAGTTGATATTGGTTGAGATCCCTTGAAATTTCACCAATGACAATGTAATTAACATAATCCGCGTACCATGGATCCATACCTTGCGCTGCAACCACACATGCTTGCTCGGCCCCTTCAACAGCCACAGCCATGATCTTCTCATCAGGGAACATCTCTTCAATATACTCGAAAGAATTATCACAATGCTCCCTAGTCTCCAACCTTGACAAGTGATCGGCCAACACATTTTCTGTTCCTTTCTTATCCCGAATCTCCAAGTCAAACTCCTGCAGTAGTAGAATCCATCTTATAATCCTAGGCTTTGTCTCCTTCTTCTCCATCAAATAACGAATCGCTGAGTGATCCGTATACACAATCGTCTTCATGCCAACCAAATACTGACGAAACTTATCGAATGCATACACAACAGCCAAAAACTCCTTTTCAGTTACCGTGTAATTCTTCTGTGCCGCATCGAAAGTCTTACTCGCGTAGTAAATGGCGCAGAACTTCTTCTCCCTTAGCTGCCCAAGCACCACACCCAATGCTACATCACTTGCATCACACATAAGTACAAACGGTTGCGTCCAGTCCGGTGTGATCAAGATAGGGGCAGTAATAAGCGCCTCATTCAAAACTTGAAAAGCTGTTAAACACTCATCATTAAACACAAAAGGAATATCCTTTTCAAGTAAATGAGATAAGGGCTTAGAGTATTTTGAGAAGTCTTTAATGAATCTCCTGTAAAAACCAGCGTGTCCAAGGAATGATCGCACTCCTCTTTCATTGGTCGGTGGTGGAAGCTTCTTAATTGCCACCACCTTAGCACGGTCTACCTGTAATCCCTTGGCGGAAACATAATGCCCAAGAACAATCCCATCTTTCACCATGAAATGGCACTTCTCCCAATTCAAGACAAGATTAGTTTCTTGACACCTTTTCAAAACAACAGCAAGGTTAGACAAACACATATCAAAAGAAGAACCAAAAATTGAAAAATCGTCCATGAATACTTCCATGATCTTCTCTATCAAACCATCAAAAATCGCCATCATGCATCTCTGAAAAGTAGCAGGCGCATTACACAATCCAAACGGCATTTTCCTAAAAGCAAAGGTCCCGTAGGGGCAAGTAAAAGTGGTCTTTTTTTGATCCTCGGGAGCAATCATGATTTGATTATACCCCGAGTATCCATCCAAGAAACAATAGAACTCATACCCTGCAAGACGATCCAACATTTGATCCATAAATGGAAGAGGGAAGTGGTCCTTACACGTGTTCTCATTCAATTTCCTGTAATCCACACATGTACGCCATCCCGTAGGAATTCTCGTGGCTATCGCCTCTCCATCCTCAGCTTTTACTACAGTCATACCCCCCTTCTTAGCAACTACATGCAATGGACTCACATGGGGACTATCACTAATAGGATATATAATTCCAGCATCCAACCACGTAAGAATTTGCTTCCTTATCACCTCTTGAATTGCGGGATTCACCCTACGCTGATTCTGAACACTAGCTTTGGCTTCATCTATCAACCTAATCCGATGCATACAATACGAAGGACCAATACCTTTCAAATCATCAAGTGACCACCCTATTGCAGACTGATACTTCCTCAAAACATCTAATAACTCCTCAAGTTGATCATCATTAAGAGAAGAAGATACAATTACCGGATATTGTGCATCATCACCAAGAAAAGCATACTTCAAGTGATCCGGCAATGGTTTCAACTCCTCTTTTCTTTTCTCCACTGGAGTGTTTTCATTATCCAAAGGCAAGTACTTCCTGGTCCATTTGACTTCTTCCACTTTATTTCTCTCCAATGCAAACCTGTCATCACCCAAAGCAAGTAAGTTTTCAAGAAATTCAATACATACCTCGTTAGAAAGTCCATCAAGCTCCGTAGTAGGATAAGTAAGAGATTCCATCAAACATGTCTCAAGAGGATCCTTTGACAAGATCAAAGACATATCCTCCTTCACAATCTCCTCCACCACGTCAATACTATAACATTGGGACTCCATTGGCATTTTCATTGCTTTGTTCAAGTTGAAAAGTACTTCTTCTTTGTCCATTCTCAACTTCAGTTCTCCTTTCCGAACATCTATCATAGCTCCAGCTGTAGCAAGGAATGGCCTCCCCAAGATTAAAGGAACATTATCCTTGTCATCATCCATTTCTAATACAAGGAAATCCACAGGAAAAACTAGCTTCTCCACCTTTACTAGAACATCTTCAACTATTTCTTTCGGAAACGTCATTGATCTATCTGCCAATTGGAGAGCAACAGTTGTCGGGGTCATCTCCCCCAAACCAAGCTTCTGAAAGATGGACAACGGCATCAAATTGATGCTTGCCCCAAGATCGCATAAAGCTCGCCGTGCTGGCCCCTTCCCGATCTCACAAAGAATAGTAAAGCTCCCCGGATCTTTCATCTTTGGTGGCAACTTCTTTTGAATAATTGAGCTACAATTCTCATATAAGTTTACCGTTTCAACTCCGGTTAAGCTTCGCTTCTTCATCAATATGTCTTTAAGGAACCGAGCATAATATGGCATCTCCATGATTGCCTCTGAAAAAGGGATGTTCAAGCTTATCTTGTTTATTATCTCTGAAAACTTCTTGAACTTCTCTTCCAACCCCTTCTTCACTAGCTTGTAGGGAAACGGTGGAGGTATCTTTGTTTTGGGAATCCCCCATTCATCACGATCAACCTTTTCCGCTTTCTCCTTTTCGGCTCTTAATCGCTTAGCTCTTTCCCATTTTTTCTCAGCTATTATGTCTGTACTTTGCTCATTCCGTACCACTGGAGTTGCATCAAAATCAAAAGGAACAACAGGTGCATCAAACAACACATCTCGGCGAGGTTCGACTGGGGTTCGACCAGGCTGAAAGGTCGAACCAGGACTGTATTGGTCGAACCTCTCTCCTGGAAGACTGATCTCATTCTGCTCCGGAGGTTCGACTTGGGTTCGACTAACATTAGAGGTCGAACCACTGGCCCTTTGGTCGAACCGCTTCACTGTATAATTTCCATCATTCGGTTCGACCTGGGTTCGACCTGAAGAGTTGGTCGAACCTTCGTGATCGTGGTCGAACCGTTCCTGCGTCGAAACAGAGTGCTCTTGCCGATGAGGTTCGACCTGGGTTCGACCTGTAAAGTTGGTCGAACCCTCCGCGTGTTGGTCGAACCGCTCCTGCATCAAAACAGAGTGTTCTGGCCGATGAGGTTCGACCTGGGTTCGACCTGAAGAGTTGGTCGAACCCTCTGCGTGTTGGTCAAACCGCGGCTTAGAAAATTCCATCTTCGATTCCGGCCTCATCGGTCCCTCGTACTGCGTTCCTGACCTCAGTGTGATGGCATTACACGACTTTGGATTCTCTATACTCTGAGACGGAAACTTACCTTTTCCTACAGTTTGAGTCAATGTGTTCACATTCTCTGCAATTGTACCCATCAACAATGTGAGATCTTTCACTTGAGTGGACAAATCTCTGTGGTGATCATCAATCTTTTTCTCAAGCTTTGCCTCAAGGCGATTCACTCTTTCATCATTCTTTACCATGTACCGGTTCACAGTATCCTCGAACCCAGGCTTTCCTTCTTCCACCTTTTCTCCCGGATCAACACCCATCGGAAGTTGCACTGCATTGTTCGTATTGCTCCATGAAAATTCAGGCCTCCTTGGTTGCTGTTGATAACTACCAGATGGACCACGATTATTCAAGTTCCCTCGATAGTTCCCTTGATAGTTCCCTTGGTAGTTCCGATTTCCTTGATTTGGGTACCTCGTTCCTTGGATACTTTGACCCATGGCATAATTTGCTTCCTCCAATTCGTCTTGGATGGTTCCATTATTCATCATCTCTTGCTGCAAGATTGGCACTCGTTGGGATATCTCGCTGATCTGCTTCTGTTGAGACTCAAGTAGCTTGTTGATATTAGACAAGCTCGAAACGATCTCATCCTCTCTCTTAGTCTTCACCATTGCTTGTTCAACCTGAGCTACCTTTCCAAGAACATACGTACCTCTAACTCTATCAGTGGGCCAATCCCTCGAATTCATTGATATGTCTTCAAACAATCTCTCGGCCTCAACGGATGACTTTGTAAGCAATGCTCCATTAGAAGAAGCATCAAGTAGCACTCTTGATTCACAGTCCAATCCGTTATAAAATATACTGATATATTGGGCTTTAGATAACCCATGTTGAGGACACTTCCTGAGCATATCCTTGAATCTATCCCATGCTTCATGAAATTTCTCTCCCCCACTGATAGCAAATTGGTTAATATCTTGCTTCATCTTAAACACCTTCGAAGGTGGCATATACCTCTCCAAGAATCTTAACTTCAATTGCTCCCACGTGGTGCACTCAGCTGCATTAATAGTATCGTACCAATCCCTCGCCTTTTCAGTAAGCGAGAATTTGAACAAAAGGATCTTCCTAGCATCTTCATGTTCTCCTACGTTTTTTTGAGTACTTGCATAGCCCAAGAACTTGTTCAGATGCTGCTGCGGATCCTCGAAAGACCCTCCTGAAAAGGAGTTCCTTTCTATCATGCTAATAAGAGCGGGATGAAGATCGAACGCTGTGTTAGTTCCCCTTGCTCCTAAAAGCTCATAATTTCCAGCCCCATTATTTCTGAAAACCTCACGGATGGCTAGATTATCCGGATTCGCTGCCATGTTGACTGTTACTACTTCCAAATTAACTTCAGTTGTAGCCTCAATCGCTTGCGAAATCTGCTCGTCAACCTCAACTCCAAAATTCAGAGCTTCAGTTGAGTCTATTGCCTTTGCCTTGCTCTTCTTCTTTTTCTTCTTTCTTGATGATGCTCCAATCTCAGGATTATACGGTTCAAGATTACCTTTCTTTGATCTTGTGAGCATACACCTAAAACGAATAAGAAAGAAAATAACAAAACAAGGTAAATAGTCCTAATAAACTAGAAATAATACAAAAAAAATAGTTTACGTCGTCCCCGGCAACGGCGCCAAGAACTTGATAGGGGTTTTCTCAACACACAAATTAATCCTCAAGTATAAGGATATCAATTGTAGTCGCGAAGATGACCAAGTTACAATATCGAACCCACGGGACGGATAAATATCAATTTTGTGATCTTCTAGTATATTTTAGACTATGTTGGTAATTGTAAAGGTTTAATGGATAGTAACTTCTAATCGAATTAACAAAAGAAATAGCAAAGGTAGATAGAAGTGAGTTGTGATCAATAAGAATGATAGGTAGTTCATTGGGTCATCCAGTTTCACTAGCAATTCGTATTTTCGTATGATGGTGTCCGACTCTGCCCTGTGGTTTGTGGACGCATCACTAGACCATGCAAGTTTACTCTATAGACACAAGTAAATATGCGCTTGACACGTGTGAATAACATCGGAACAAGAGATATGCTTCACCCCCCTTTCTAGGTACTATCATAATCCATTATCTTCTACGTCTAGAATCTAACCCGATTTGATCTCCCTTTTTAGGTACTATAAAGTTATACTCTTCATCCTATTCATCAACCCGAATTCAATTCAATTCATGAATATTCATATAAGACAGTTCTAATAATACTTCGGAATCCCTTCACTTAGAATTATAACAATAAACCCTGCTCAGTAGTGAACGCACTCAATCAATAACCATGTCATGTATTCAGACTCTACACAACGATCATTGATGCACAAAACGACTATGAGTATGGATTAAATATGCAATCTTATATAAAACAAACCACAGGTAGTGTTGTACGGAGTTTTACACACGAAACACGAATTACATCATGAAACTTTCATAACCCTAGAACTACCAAGGTGGTTCTAGCCCATGATTGATCAAGGAACAATCATGGTTAGATTAATCATTCTTACTTGAACCTTCAGCGAACCTCTGTCACAGCCCTCCGAATGGATCACCACCTCTACTCTTGTCTCTCCTACGATTGACGATCAAAAGCTCTCTTCATTCTCTGTATGAGCCTCCTTTTATACTTGTAATCACGTCTCTAGGGCTTGGAATGGGCTTTCTAAGTGATCTCACGCGTTTCGGCCTCGAAAATTTGGATAAGGTAAGTTCTCGCACACAGGTTCGACCACGTCAAGTAGGTCGAACCCCGAGCCACAGGTCGAACCCCGCTACTGGAAGAATTCTGCACAGGTTCGACCTTCTGGACAGGTCGAACCACTTAGGTCTTGGTCGAACCCCAGGTCGAACCTCAGCACTGGACAACTCTTGCTCCCGACTCGACCAACGGGCAAGTCGAACCCCAACGTCATGGTCGAATCCTCCTTCTTGCAAACTGGTTCGACCATGGTTCGACCTGATGGCCAGGTCGAACCAACTGAGTCGTGGTCGAACCCTTCTCTGTATTGTCCAGCAACGTTGGTTCGACCTGCTGGAGAGGTCGAACCCTCCTCCAGCCAGGTCGAACCCACCTACTTCTTGGGCGGTTCGCGTGGCATCGACTCCGTCTCTTCGATTCTTGGCTCTTTCACTCTATTTTTGCTAAGAAAACACTCAAATAGCTCCACTAACACCTGATTCATGCTATTTCACAATATATATAGGTTTTTCACCTATTTCCACATCAAAACTCTCCAAAACTAGCACAAAACATAGCGCCAAACTTGTGAATTTACACACTCATTAGTAGGCAATTTGGCTAAGTAGCTCACTTTAAGCAATAATGGCCTAAGATCATGTCCTAGCATCAATCAATCATAAATTTCAAACAAGACTCCAAGCCAATTCTAGAATATGAACGTATGAATGATACTCAGAAGAATAAACTATCATTCAATCATGTAGCATGATTAATAGGCTCAAATTCTAACATGGGTAATAGATTCCTAAGCACTCTTCGAAGCACGCAATCAACATCAATATTTACATAAACTACAAGCAATAGCGGTACATGCCATCATTAATAAAATCAACAAGCATAAAAAATAAGTTCTCATGCATAATCAAGAAGCATCATACTTTCCAAATCAATCTGATCAACATCCAAATCGAACATACCAAATGATTATATCATCATCAATCAATATCAATACAGACCACCCACGCATGAATCTCTATCAAACACTCAACACCACCCACAATCACTCTACCTGTAAAGTGAAAAAGAGAATGGAGATGAGAAGAATAAGACAAAGGGAAGAAACCTGGCGCACTCTACTCCTCTGGAGCATCATCATCATCACTTATATCCATGCGCCAATAATCAATGTCCCTGTGCAGATCATATAGCTTCCTATCAATCTCTCGATAGCCAGCCTGCATCTCTCCAATCCTTCTTCCAGACCATCATATCGAAGGTTGAGTGTAGCATAATTTGCACTCGCCAAAGCCGGCTGTCGATTCGTCTCTTGCTGGTTCGCATTTAAAGTGGCAAATTGCTCGTTCATCAATCTGAACTGCTCCCTATAAAAATGATCCTGCGTCTGCTAGAAATCCTGCTACTGCTATGGTAGTGGCTCAAAATACTCATGCTATGGCTGCTGCTGCGGTGGCAGTATCGGAGGCAAATCCATCTTCGGATACACAAAAGCTGGCTGTTGTGGCTAATCCTCATCAATGAAATCAACTGGATCACCAACCAAAATCATATCCTCATCAATGAGGATTCCCTGTAAGTGCATCTCAGCCAGAAGTCTCCAATTTCCCTCTTCCAAACAAGTATTAGAAATTGCCCTATGCTCCGAGGTATCCATAAAGAGGTTGGTGTTGATCTGAATTGTAGTATGATAAACAATCGATAATGAAAATCGAAAATAAAGAAGATTCTTGCCACGGATGAACATCCAAGCATCATCCATCCTCTGAATCAACCCCATCCTAACACAGGATGATAGAATCAAATCAGGATCCCCTCAGATCGGCCTATGCCTGCTCAAATCAACTCGATAGTACTCCACTATCGGAGTAATTAGCCCTCCAATTTTGACTTGCTGGATATCAATAGTAGGGAACTTGTACAGATGCTGGAAAAAGTAAGCCACAACATTGAAGCGGACTCCATTCATCATGCACTAGAGCATGTACAACTCCCCGTAGGAATACAATTGCCCTCGGATCGAGCAAATAGTGTGTTGCTCAGAATCTGATCCATATAAGCTATCATTATTGGCATTCGATCATTTGGTTAACGTGAACCATTAGGGTTCCATACGTTTCTAACAAGCAGCAGAAGTAAGAAAATAAGAAACGTATTACCTTTCACCAGGGTATGTTGAAAACGATGAATTCTCACCACTAGCCTGCGCAGCCTCACCGTTTGGGTATAATGCTCTCATCCGATGTCGGATTTGAGTGATCTATACACCAAAACGATCCACTTTTCCGTAGCTTTTCGTCAGTATATCATACTTCCTGTTCTGATATCTGTACAATTTTATAAAAATCGTAGAAGATGGTGGATAGCAGCAGCAAACAACCTTCCAGTCTTCTGCTGTATTCCCAAGTCCAATCTCGACGTCGTGTGGGCGACGATCTTCGTGATCTTCTCATTCTACTGTTCCCTCACCCTCCTCATAGTGTTAGGCATAATTAATCTCATAGATTAGGATTTCCGAATAGCTGAGATGACATATATATGGGCTACAGTAGGGACCAGGAGGTGAAATTAGAGTTGGGCCTATATTGGGCTTAAGTATCCAAGCTTAGCCCAAAGCTTATACTTAAGTCCAATAATAATAATATATAACACTAAAATATTATTACTGCACTACCGTTCTAATCCCATAATTATGTTATGGTCTCCTTCTTATTATGAACCCGTTATTCTCCCTATATTTAAGATATACAATGTCCATTAATTAATTAAGTTACTGACAACTCCATTAATTAATATATCATCCAAGAGTAGTACCACTCAACCTCATTATCATGTCAGAATAAATCCACCTGCAGGGCTTACATGATAATCCTTATGAGCTCCTCAAGGGGACATCATCAACCTATGTCGGACACGGATTCCTTCTACAATCAACAGCACACCATAGAGACAGCACTATTTCCCAACTCATCGAGTTTATTGATTTAATTGCATCCAAATCTCACCCATTGATGAATCAAAGAAATACATACTGGCTTACGTGTCGAGGTTATTGTATAAGGATTAAGAGTACGAACATCCATAATAACAAAGATCAAGTTCTCCTATATAGTCAGTATAAGTCGAACGATCTCAAGTGTTCCTGCTCAATACACAAAGTGCACTAATGTGATTCTATAGCCAAGACAAGCTAATACCAAACCACACTACAACCATACCGATAGAGAGTCCCCTTCTATCTCGGTTGTGAGCCTCTATTTATACTTTATAAGGAATCGATAATGTGATCTTCCGTGTGTTGTCACACAATATATTATCTACAGTATAAAGTAAGTGGACTATTGCATCACAAGACGCAATCATTTGATCAATTATTCTCATTTCAAAATAAATTGTTATAATATTGATCATACAAAAAGCTAGACTTTTAGTATACAATCCAACAATCATGGGGTTGCGGATGAAGGCAACCTTAGCAGTATTCGAATTATAACGACCTTGCCTTCCCGAGATAGACCTTCGGAACTCGTCAGCATGGAAATCAGCGTGCTCCACTTCAGACACGTTCTCACAACCAATCATCTCATTGAATTCACTTGCTAGCATGTGTTGCAGCTGACCACTAATATTCATCCACAAACTATATGGAAGATAGTGTTCCCCACAATCGACTCTCATTGTGCACAATACTTCAGCTGTGATGTGGAAATATATCTCCTTCTTTAGCTCCATGAATCGGGTGATCCCTACTCGATTGAACATCCAACGAATATCATTGATGATGTTCATCGCAACCATAGCTTGATCATCTTGATAACGAGTCCTCGTTATCTTGCTCGCAATAGCTCCCCACAACTCCTTTTTCTCCTCCCAATCATCGATCCTTATACCAAAATCGGAAGGTCTCTTCTTATCAAGCTTTAACTTCTTAGAACTAGCACCTTTCCTAGGAGACTTAGTCTCTTTCCTCTTCGAAGATGAAGCAATCTCTTTTCCTACAAAAGCTATACTTCAATACACAACAAAAGAGATAAAACAAGTTCACTAATCTTAAGACTAAACAAAACATGAATTCTACTCAAAACTTCAAATTCATATGCTATAATCATAACTTAATTCTCCAAATTTCAAGTGTTCATCTAATAATCATAACAAATATATGCTCAACACTTCCAATCATGAGACCATGTCAACCAATAGTCTTAAAATTACCACACACATGAGGCATGCTTCTCAATTTCAACATAAACTTAACAAAAACCATAAGCATGCTCACCTCCCACTTTCAATTGCACAACACCAACAATTCAAATCAACGAGCCCATACATATAATCCAAAATTTACCTCAAGCCCGCAAGATATGCATAATCAATTTCACAAAAATCTCAACAATCCAATGTAAATTGAATCTTGCAAATTCAAACTAAATTTCAACAAAAATACCAAATTCAACACTTCAAATCCAACTAAGCATATGTTCAATCAACTTACCCAACCCTTACTAAGCCTAATTCAGTTCAATTCAAGGATAGAGAAGTAAGAAAACATACCTTTTCCTCCGGTCATAGTGTTTGTGATGTGAGACAAAAATCCCCAAAATTTTTAATGAAATAGCCCCAATTCGGACTTGAATCCTCCAAATCTTGGATGTGGAAGTTTGTGGTGAGGAAGATTTAAGTGTGGGAAGAGTTTGGAGTGAAGTACTTACAATTCGTGATAGGTGCTCGAGAAAGGATGACGGGAATCGGTCGAACGAAATGAAGAAAACTGACCCTTATTTGTGATTTCAGACCGTATTTAAATCGAATGGTATGGTCAAACAAGGGCTCCTGGTCGAACAACGTGAGTCTGCCCAAAAAATATGACCTCGTTCGACCTCCATTTGACCAAAATGTCTTGGTCGAACAACAGTGTGAGGTCGAATGGCACCTCTATACGCTGAAAAAATCACACCCTGTTCTCCTCTTCTCCATTCAACCGTCGTTCGACCTTAGAGTTCTGGTCGAACGCGACGATTTGGACAAACGGACCTTCTGTAAGTTGGTTTCGCATTCAGGCATGTTGTTCGACCACCGTTTGACTTCAGTATTGTGGTCGAACAGTAGTGTTTGGTCGAACGAGCTTCCGAATTTACAAATCTTTTTGTGCTTTTCACTTATTTCCCTGCAAAACTCAAACTCTAGAACAACATCAAGCATCATTATACCCAAAACAAAAGCTGGATAATCACTTTCAGACTATATAAAATCATGTATAATACTCCATTCATACTAAAATAATAAAACACCAACGAACACTAGGCAAATTGCAAAAAAATTGACACATCAAAACTGGTTAAAGTTTTAATATACCGCAAAAATAAACTCCCCTAAAAATGTTAGAAAGAAAAGATTATACTCTTGGTGCTTCAATGAGGTAAGTGTTGGATTATATACTAAAAGTATAGCTTTTTGTATGAACAATGTAATAACAATTTATTTGAAATGAGAATCATATGATCAAATGATTGCATCTTATAATTTATTTATATGTACGATGCAATAGTCCGTTTACTTTATACTGTAGATAATATATTGTGCGATAACACGCGGAAGATCATATTATCAGTTTTCTTATAAAGTATAAGCAGATGCTCACAACCGAGATAGACGGGGACTCTCTATCGGGATGGTTGTAGTGTGGTTTGGTATTAGCTTGTCTTGGCTATAGAATCACATTAGTGCACTTTGCGTGTATTGAGCAGGACCATTTGAGATCATTCGACTTATACTGACAATATAGGAGAACTTGATCTCAGTTATTATAGATGTTCGTGCTCTTAATCCCTATACAATAACCTCGACACGTAGGGCAGTATGTATTTCTTTGATTCATCAATGGATGAGATTTAAATATAATTAAATCAACAAACTCGGTGAGTTGGGAAGTAGTGCAGTCTCTATGGTGTGTTGTTGATTGTAGAAGGAATCCGTATCTGTTATAGATTGGTGATGTCCCCTTGAGGAGCTCATAAGAAATATCATGTAAACCCTGCAGGTGGATTTATTCCGGCATGATAATGAGGTTGAGTGGTACTACTCTCGAATGAGATATTAATTAATGGAGTTGTCAGTAACTTAATTAATTAATAGGCATTGTATATCTTGAACATAGGGAGACTAACGGGCTCATAATAAGAATGAGTCCATAACGTAATTATGGGATTAGAACGGTAGTGCAGTAATAATATTTTTGTGGTGTATATTATTATTATTGGACTTAAGTATAAGCTTTGGGCTAACCTTGGATACATAAGCCCAATGGAGGCCCAACTCTAATTTCTCCTCGTGGTCCCTGCTGTAGCCCATATATAAGTCATCTCAACTGTCCAGAAATCCTAATCTATGAGATTAATCATGCCTAACACTGTGAGGAGGTTGAGGAAACAGTAATTGAGAAGATCTCGAGGATCGTCGCCCACACGACGTCAAGATTGAACTTGGAAATACAGCAGAAGACTGGAAGGTTATTTGCTGCTGCTGTCTACCACTTTCTATGATTTTTATAAAATCGTAAAGATATTAGAACAGGACGTGTGATATACTTACGGAAAACCATGGAAGAGAGACTCATTTTGGCGCATAGATCACTAAAATCCGACATCGGATGAGAGAGTTATGCCTAAAACGGTGAGGCTGCGTAGGCTGGTGGCGAGAATTCATCATCTTCAACATACCCTGGTGAAAGGTAATACGTTTCTTGTTTACTTGCTTCCACTGTTTGTTAGAAACGTATGGAACCCTAACAGCTTACGTTAACCAAATGATCGAATGCCAATAATTGGTATCAGAGCTTTGGTTTTGTGGTGAAGCGTGAAACGTTAGGCTAGGGTTTATGTGTTCAATGTGATTAAGGTTTAGTATATTACCTATTATGCTTGTATACCCTATACATTGATGATCGTTCATGGCGGCGATAAGCGGTGGCTGGGTAAGTCAGATGCACGGCAGCGGCACGACCATGAACGTCGGATGGGCAGCGGCTGCATGCGTGTTTAGCGCTTGTGCAACTGTATCGTTATGGCGGGCACACTGCACGACCCAACGGCGGTGTCGTGCAGGGGTTAGGCTGGCGAGTCAAGACGAAGGCACCTGGACACGCACTGATGGCGTGATGTTACAGCATGGGCTGTTGAGCCTACGGTTGTGCACAGATTGCAGGCTTGGCACATGTGGATTGCTTCGCGTATCGTGGAGCAAGCTGCTGGACAGATAGCATGGGCGAGTCTGGGCAAGTTCTGGGCACTTGTGATAAGGGTTTCAAGCGAGTCTGACATGGTTGTGAGACGCTGACGGATGGTGTGATGGCATGGAAAGTTTTGTCATGAATCCGGCGTGGGCTGTAGGCTGTGTTGCTAAAGATAACACGCTGGTGCAGCCTAGTTTGATGGACTGCCTTGGTGCGCAAGACAGCTTGCTTCACAAGCAAGGCTGCGTATCGGTGGGCAAGGAGGCATTTTCTGGGCGAGTCCATCACATATCTGGGCGGGTCTTTCCATCTTTCCGAGCAAGTCAGCAGAGTGTTCAGGTCAAGTCTTCTATGATGGCAAAGCGAGTCATTGATATGGCAGGGTAGGCGCGTTGGGCGTTTGGTGCCAGGCGATGCGCAAACGGTAAAAGGCAGGGCAAGCTCGCACGACGTGTCGCACGGAGTAAAGCATGATGTCAGGTGTGAAGCACGGCTCAGGGCGTGTGTTCTGGACTATAGAGGAACACGCTCGGACTTGGTCATGTGAGGCGCTTGTCTACCAGCAAGCTGGCGGGTGGCATGGCGTGCAGTCTTCTGGGCAGATCGTGCGAGAAGGCTCATGGTGGGTGTTGTACCGGGTGAAAGCCGAGCAGCAGGGATGCGGCGCTGTTAGCTCCTGGGTGAGCATGGAGTCGCGCACGTTGAGTGTCGAGCGTGGGTTCCAGATGCTTGTTGGCTGCTGGGCGCACGTCACACGTTGCCTGCCGTGTGTAGGCTTGCTTGCGCACGGAGATTGGCGTGCGATGCTGCCGGGCATGGACGCTCATTACAATGCTCGCTGTTGGTATGTCATGCACAAACATGATGGGGACAGGCAGGCGTGCCTGGCGAGGTTTTTACTTGGCGCACGACTTGGTGCACAATAGTAAGAAGGCAGCACAATTAGCGCTATGAGACGTGCATGATGCCGATTGAAGGCTTGCTGGCAGGCGTGTGGGAGGATGAGGCTACTCGAGTCGATCTCTGGCATTAAGATAAGCTCGAGTCGACCTTCAGTTTGGTGCTAGATTCTAAATTTTTCTTCGGGGCACTGCCCCGCACCCGCGACCTGTCCGGGCAGGTCGATCCCCATGTGCATTGCCCTCATTCGTGCTTTGTGGTGAACAATTGAATTCGTTGATATATAACTATTCATAATTTGATTTAATTATCTGATTATTGTAATATATGAATGTATGTTCTATGTGATTTACTGCTTTAAATTACTGAATATAGAAGCATGTTAAGTTGCATATTTTATTTTTAATATTATATGCATGTAAAAACCCCCAGTGTTAAATAACTAAGTGGGAGAGGGGATTGGTAATAATTCCCGCTGCCTCCATTATTGGTTTGTTAGCGATGTGAATAAACTTGCGCATCGGCATTAGAGCCTTCCTTCCCATCGGATGAGTTTATTCATGGATTGCTGGAACAGACTTCATTAAATATTTATGTTTGTAATGTGATGCACATGAACTTGCGCGTTAGAATAGACCTTCCTCTCTATCGGATGAGTTTATATGTGGTTCACTTGTCCAAACTTATAATTGATGACTGTAGGAAGTTATCCGAGCGCATGTGTATTTCTCCATCTGTAAGGCACATAAGCTTGCGCAATGGACTTGGGGTCAAATAATGGTGTATACTTAGATGCAAATAATAAGTATCCTCCCCATCGGAGTCACTGCTTTTATTTGCATGGCTAAAGAGGAACCGACTATTAATTATTTTGTCATGAGGTTAGGTTGACAAATAAAATTAATGGGTAAAACCTTCTCTTGTAAATGTTCGGGTTTGTAAACGTCCACACTATCGTGTCTTGCAGACTCACGGTGCTTGAGATGTCGGTGAATTTTATTTTAATATTATTTTGAGGGAATCAATATAAATAGATAAAATTTGAAGATTTGATCGGTGTATTTATTTGTAATCTCTGTAATTTCAAATGGTTTTATCTAACTTTTTGTTTACTGAAAGAAATTATATTTACTGTTTCAAAATTAGATGATTAGAAAAGAATCTTGGTTTTGAATTTTACTGCTTAGGAAAATATAAATGTGTTCTCACTAAGGATGTCCCACGATGCCTTTTAAAGTCTCTAGTGAAGAGGTGAGAGGTTCATAGAAATATGATGGTCTCATGCGACTCTTCAGATACTAGAGTAAGTTAGATAGGCTGGAGGTCATGGTTGAATTGATGAATGAATTGGAGAAGCTTGGAATAAAAGTTGAAAGGGAAACCTAGATCAATTTAATTCTCCGTAGTTTACCTAGGTGTTTTGAGCAAGTTCTACCTGAAATACAAGAGGTTGTATATGATGGGAAACTTCTGACAAAACATGTGGCGAAGAAAAGCCATTTTCATCATGATGTGAACAAGGTTAGTATCTCATTCACTAGCCGTTGAAGCATGATTAGTGATGGCATCTGCTAACACATTATGTGTAGATACCAGAATCACTAAAAGCGTGTAACTAAGTGATGATGAGATTATTATTGGGTACATGGATATACTACGAGAGTAGTGGCTGTTGCAGTAGGAGTTATTTATTTATCTCACGATATGAATAAACGCTTGATTATGAGAAATTGTCTTTACGTACGTTTTCATAGAAAGAATTTCATTTCAGTTTCTATGCATTTACGAATGGATACTCTATTTCATTTAAATGACATGGTCATAGTAATGAAGGATGGAGCTATAATCTGTTGTTGTACGTTGGCGACAATTTGTTCACTCTTAAATCATGGTCATTCCACGGATGCAACAAATAGTAATTAATAACACATCTTCTAATCCAAATAAGAGAAAGACTCTTATGGAAATGGTTAGATAGATGATGAGTTATTTGGAATTATTAAATTCATTTGATGGATATGCCCTAGAAACAGTAATTCGTATGAATGTTTGTCTATTTGTGGGATATCTTAGAAAAATGAAGGGTGATTTATTTAGTCCAAAAGATCTAAGGGTGATTGTTAACACAAACACTAGATTTTTGGAAAAGGACTATGTATTAAATTATAATGCCATGTATATATTGTTCTAAAGGAAATGAGAGGAAAAACACAAAGTATTAGTACCAAGTGTACAAGAGGATATACCACAAGGTAAATTGCAACGCGTGTCACGTTTGATACACAATTTCGTGTAGTTCCTTGTCATAGTGGGAGGGTTGTTCGACACCCTGTAAGATATATATTTTGGGAGAGTCGTGAGAATTGGTCCCTAGTAAACATGGAATAGACCCACGGATACGACGAAGCATTGCAAGATGAAAATGTAGAATCTTAGCAAAATGCAATGAATGTTGAGATTGAATCGATGGATTCTAAATTAGTTCTAGGAGCTTGTAGGACCACTAAATGGTGTAAAAGCCATTGGAAGTAGTCATAAAAATAAAAGAGGATCATATGGTAAGGTGAAAACCTTGGAAGCAAAGCTTGTTGTGAAAAGGTATAATCAGAAAGAAAAGGTTTGATTATGAGGAAACCTGTTTGCATATAGCTATGCCTATGTTGATCCGGACTCTTTTATCTGTTGCTACTCATATGAAATATGAGGAATAGCAAATAGATGTCAAGACAGCTTTCCTGATTGGAAGTCTTGAGGAAAACATCTATGTGAAGCAACCAGAGTAATTCATTGCAAAGGGTTAAGAGCATTTTGATAGTAAGCTTAAAAGTGTCCATAAATGGACTAAAGCAGGCTACAAGATCATAAAACATCCGTTTTGATAAGGTAAATCCAGTGACATGGATTTAATCAATATTCGGATGGGGCTTATGTATTGAAAAGAGTGATGGAAACATGGTGGTATTTCTTGTACTATACGTAGATAGTGTATTTCTCATTGGTGACAATGAAAGAGTATTGTCGGGCATATGGGTATGGTTGATAAAGCAGTATGAGATAAAGGACTTAAGAAAAGCAAAATATATCCTTTTGATCATTGTAATACAGATCACAAGAAGGGATGTTATGCTTGTCTCAAGATTCATGAGATGATACGATCCTTACTTGTTTAAGCATGTGACTTTATCAAATGAGATGTGTCTTGAGACATAAAGAAGATAAAGGTGATGAAAGAGGTTCCTTATGCTTAGGCGAATAAGGAAGCCTAATCTAAGGAATGTTATATATCTGTTTTGCCGAAGGCATGAACAGTGGTGTCAAGATAACCCAAAAACAAGAATGTTGAACTGTGGTAAGACATATACTTATATACCTGATAAGGACTAGAAACTATATGTGGGCTTACGGAACAGATTCACTGCTTCTTATGGGTTACATAGATTCAGATTTTTCAAATCAAAAAGGGACGTCAGTAAATCCACCTCAAAGGTTATGTGTTTAATTTTAGAAAGTTGAGTCATAATGTGGAGGAGTGTTATATAGAAATATATTTCAGACTCCGAACTCCATCATGGAAAGATTATAAATTGGAGCCTATGATGCAGCCAAAGTATCTGTATGACTCTAAGAAACTTCATGATGGACTTTGAAGTGTTTCTAAGTTTACCCAAGGTTATCACAATTTATTTTAATGACAATGGTGCAGTTTCAAACTTGAAGGAATCACGAGCCCATAAGCAATTAAACACATGGAGCGCGAGTGCCACCTGTTACAAGAAATTATATGATGAGGGAAAGGTTGTTGTCGCCAAGATTGCAATGGATGATGACCTAGTAAATCTATTTACAAGGACCTTAAGGCGAGAGCTTTTGATGGTCGTGTAGTGGGAGTGGGAATCAGATGTATGGCGGAAGACATGACAGCATAGTCTTTTAGTATAAGTGGGAGATTGTTGGATTGTATACTAAAAGTCTAGCTTTTTGTATGAACAATGTAATAATAATTTATTTGAAACGAGAATCATATGATCAAATGATTGCGTCTTATAATTTATTTATATGTCCGATGCAATAGTCCATTTACTTTATACTGTAGATAATATATTGTGCGACAACACGCGGAAGATCATATTATTAGTTTCCTTATAAAGTATAAATAGATGCTCACAACCGAGATAGATGTGGACTCTCTATCGGGATGGTTGTAGTGTGGTTTGGTATTAGATTGTCTTGACTATAGAATCACATTAGTGCACTTTGCGTGTATTGAGCAGGACCGCATGAGATCGTTCGACTTATACTGACTATATAGGGAATTGATCTCAGTTATTATAGATGTTCGTGCTCTTAATCCCTATACAATAACCTCGACACGTAGGGCAGTATGTATTTCTTTAATTCATCAATGGGTGAGATTTACACGTAATTAAATCAACAAACTCGGTGAGTTGGGAAGTAGTGATGTCTCTATATTGTGCTGTTGATTGTAGAAGGAATCAGTGTCCGTTATAGGTTGGTGATGTCCCCTTGAGGAGCTCATAAGAATTTTCATATAAACCTTGCAGGTGGATTTATTCCGTCATGATAATGAGTTTGAGTGGTACTACTCTCGGATGAGATATTAATTAATGGAGTTATCAGTAACTTAATTAATTAATGGGCATTGTATATCTTAAACATGGGGAGACTAACGGGCTCATAACAAGAAGGAGCCCATAACATAATTATGGGATTAGAACGATAGTGCAGTAATAATATTTTAGTGGTATATATTATTATTATTGGACTCAAGTATAAGCTTTGGGCTAAGCTTGGATACTTAAGCCCAATGGAGGCCCAACTCTAATTTCTCCTCCTGGTCCCTGCTGTAGCCCATATATAAGTCATCTCAGCTGTCCGAAAACCCTAATCTATAAGATTAATTATGCCTAACACTGTGAGGAGGGTGAGGGAATAGCAGATTGATAAGATCTCGAGGATCGTCTCCCACACAACGTCGAGATTGGAATTGGGAATACAGCAGAAGGCTGGAAGGTTGTTTTCTACTGCTGTCCGCCACCTTCTACGATTTTTATAAAATTGTACAGACTTCAAAACAGGACGTGTATGGAAGAGAGGATCGTTTTGGCATATAGATCGCTCAAATCCGACATTGAATGAGAGAGTTATGCCAAAAACGGTGAGGCTGCACAGGCTGGTGGCGAGAATTCATCGTCTTCAACATACCCTGGTGAAAGGTAATATGTTTCTTGTTTACTTGCTTCTGCTGCTTGTTAAAAATGTATGGAACCCTAACGGTTCATGTGAACCAAATGATTGAACGACAACAATTGGCATCAGAGCTTCGGTTTCATCGTGAAGCGTGAAACGTTAGGCTAGGGTTTGTGTGCCTATGTGGATTAGGTTTAGAGAATCATGTTTACTTGTTCAATACCCTATCACTATGCGTGAACGTTGATGGACGTTGAGCAACACTGGCACGGCGGTGAGTGCCAGAAAGAGGCCCGACGACAGCTAGTTGTTGAAGGCACGATAACGCGAGAGGGCTACACGATGTCCCATCATTGAAGGCTGGAAGCGCACGCTGGACAGACGTGTGTTGGTTCTCTGGCGGCTTCATCCATGGACAGAAGCAACACGACAGGTTATGATCAATGTCAGCATGGGCTGCGACGCTGATTGCCGACTGTGATTTCTCCCTGTCGTTGTCGAGATTTCATGAAAAAGGCATGCGAAGGCTTGGACGACGACAGCGTGCTGCTGGTCGGTGGGCTGATTGTATTTTCTCTAGTTCAGAGGGCGATGACTTCCCGGAATACGGCTTGGCTGGCTTGTGTTGCAAGACACTGACATGTCAATTTGAAAGGCGGGTTCGCGGAGGCACAGCATCAGTGATCGGAGGAGACGTGTGGAAGGAGCGAGCTGAACGCCGAGGCACGTCTGAAATATTTCCTAGCGAGTCCTCTGAGTTTCCAGTCGATTCTGTAACTTTTTCTGGGCGGGTCTGAACCAATTGCCGATCGAGTCTGCTTGGCTGGGGTGAGTCGTAGGTCCTTTTTGAGTGAGTCAGTCGCTGGCCAGAAAATTGAAAAGTGCTAGATAGATAGCCTATTGATGATCATCTTAGCGGTGGCAGATCCGGGCGAGTCAACCTTGGGCATGGGCGATAGTCATGATTCCTTCAGGCGTGAGCTGCGTGCGGTAGGCGTTCGCTGGCGAGCGAGGGTGTGCTGCTATCGCTAGGTTTTCTCTAGCATTTTTACAGGGGAGTCTGACGCAGGACGGAAGGCAGACGGAGGATTGGCAGCGCTACGCGGGTTCATGATATCTGGCAGTAAGTGGTGGTACTCATATCGTGCTGAGTAGCACAAATATGTGGCCAAGTTTGTACGATTGCTTGTGGGTGGATTGCCATTGGCGCACATTAGGCGCTCGATGACAAGCAATCTGCTGGAATGGCACGTACAGTTATGGGTAGGGACACTCGGTGTCATGCACGATAGCGAGCTTGACAGGCAGATGGCGCATGTGTAGTGCTATCATGGCGGCACGATAGAAGGTGTTCTGAAGACATCGAGAAGCATGGCGGGCGGGTGGAAGGCATGTGGAGCTGCATGAAGTGGCATGACTCGTGCGAGAAATGGCATGAGTCGTGCCAATGTGTAGCGTAGGCCGGGCGCGCTTGTTTTTGCTTCGACTTCCAGTTTTTTAGCATGGGTGTGAATCACGTCAGGTTTGCATGGTGAATAGGTGGCTAGGTGTGAGGATGTCGGGCAGGGTGCCAGAGTGGTGGAGCAGGTTAGCGGACAAGGCATTGGAGGAATTTTCTACGTAAGATTCTTCTGGAATTTCGTTTAGGTTTCGGGGCACTACCCCGAACCCCGTGACCTGACCAGGTAGGTCAATCCCTGCAACCTCACAGGGGAGGTCGAACCCCGCATAGTCGCAGTTCCCCGCATTCGTGCTTGGTGGCGAACAATCGAATTCGCTATTATATAACTGCCATAATTGATTTATTTAATTATTGTTATATATGCTATGCATGATTCTCTGCATTTACTGCCTTATTTACCGTAATAGGAGCATGCTAGGTTGCATATTTTATTATGAATATTATATGCATGTAAAAACCCTCGGTGTTAAATAACTAAGTGGGAGAGGGGATTGGTAAATAATTCTCGCGGCCTCCATTATTGGTTTTAAGTGATGTGAGTAAACTTGCGTGCTGGCATAGACCTTCCTCCCCATCGAATGAGTTTATTCACGGATTACTGGTACAGACTTCATTAAATAATTATTGTTTGTAATGTGATGCACATGAACTTGCGTGTTGGCAGAGACCTTCCTCCCCATCGGATGAGTTTATTTGCAGATCATTATACAAACTTATAATTGATGACTATAGAAAGTTATTCGAGCGCGTGTGTACTTCTCCATCTGTAAGGCACATAAGCTTGGGCCGTGGACTTGGGGTCAAATAATGGTGTACACTTAGATATAAATAATAAGTATCCTCCCCATCGGAGTCACTGCTTTTATTTGCATGGCTAAAAAGGAACCGACTATTAATTATTTTGTCATGAGGTTAGGTTGACAAATGAAATTAATGGGTAAAATCTTCTCTTGTAAATGTTCGGGTTTGTAAACGTCCACACTATCGTGGCTTGCAAACTCACAGTGCTTGAGATGTCGGTGAATTTTAATTTTATATTATTTAGAGGGAATCAATATAAATGGATAAAATTCAAAGATTTGATCGGTGTATTTATTTGTGATTCTCTGTAATTTTAAATGGTTTTATCTCGCTTATTGTTTACTAAAAGAAATTATATTTACTGGACCAAAATTAGATGATTAGAAAAGAATCTTGGTTTTAAATTTTACTGCTTAAGAAAATATAAATATGTGTTCTCACTAAGGATGCTCCATGATGCCTATTAAAGTCTCTAGTGGATAGGTGAGAGGTTCATAGAAATATGATGGTCTCATGCGACTCTTCGGATACTTGAGTGAGGTTAAAAGGCAAGAGGTCATGGTTAACTTGATGAATGAATTAAAAATGCTTGGAATTGAAATTGAAGGGGAAACCTAGGTCAATTTATTCTTCATTGTTTGCCTAGATGTTTTGATCAAGTTCCACCTGAATTACAAGAGGTTGTATATGGTGGGGAACTTCTGACAAAACATGTGGCAAAGGAAATCCAATTTCATCAAGATGTGAACAAAGTTAGTATCTCATTCACTAGTCATTGAAGCATGATTAGTGATGGCATTTACTGACATGTTGTGTGTAGATACTGGAGTCACTAAAAGCCTACAACTAAGTGATGATGAGATTGTAATGTACATGGGTAATACTACGAAAGGAGTGGCTGTTGCAGTGGGAGTTGTTTATTTATCTTACGATATGAATAAATATTTGGTTTTGAGAAATTGTCTTTACGTATATTTTTCATAGAAATAATTTGATTTCAGTTTCTATGCATTAACGGATGGATACTCCATTTCATTTAAATGACATGGTCATAGTGATGAGGGATGGAGTTATAATCTGTTGTTGTACGTTGGTGGACAATTTGTACTCTTAAATCATGTTTATCCAATGAATGCAATAAATAGTAATTAATAACGCGTCTTCTAATCCTAATAGGAGTGAGACTCTTTTGGAAATGATTAGATAGATGATGAGTTATTTGGAATTATTAAATTCATTTTATGGATATGCCCTAGAAACAGTAATTCGTATGAATGTTTATATGTTTGTTAAATATCATAGAAAAATGAAGGGTGATGATTTATTTAGTCCAAAAGATCGAAGGGTGATTGTTAACACAAACACTATTTTTTTGGAAAAGGACTATGTATTAAATCATAAACCCATGTATAAATTGCTCTAAAGAAAGTGAGAGGGAAAACACAAAGTATTAGTACCAAGTGTACAAGAGAAAATACCACAAGGTAAACTGCAACGCGTGCACGTCTGATACACAATTGTGTTTAGTGCCTTGTCGTATTGGGAGGGTTGTTCTGCAACCTGATAAGTTATATGTTTTGGGAGAGTCGTGAGACTTGGTCCCTAGTAAACATGGAATGGACCCACGGATACGACAAAGGGCTACAAGATAGAAATGCCGAATCTTAGCTAAGTGCAATAGTTTATGAAATAGAATCAATAGATTCTAAATTATATTTGGGAGCTTGTAGAACCACTAAATGGTGTGAAAGCCATTAGAAGTGGTCATAAAAAATAAAAGAGGATCAAATAGTAAGGTGAAAACCTTGGAAGCAAAGCTTGTTGCGAAAAGGTATATTCAGAAAGAAAGGGTTCGATTATGAGAAAACCTATTTTGCCGGTAGCTATGCCTATGTCGATCTGGACTCTTTTATCTATAGCTAATCATATTTAATATGAGGAATAACAAATAGATGTTAAGACAGCTTTTCTGAACTGGAAGTCTTGAAGAAAACATCTATGTGAAGTAACCAGAGTGATTCATTGCAAAGGGCTAAGAGCCTTTTGATTGTAAGCTTAAAGGTGTCCATCAAGGGACTAAAACAAGCTTCAAAGTCATGAAACATCCGTTTTGATGAGGTAATCCAGTGACATGGATTTATTCAATGCGCGGATGTGTCTTGTGTATTGTAAAGAGTGACGGAAACATGGTGGTATTTTTTATACTATACGTAAATGATATATTGCTCATTGGAGACAATGAAAGAGTACTGTCGGGCGTATAGGTATGGTTGATAAAGCAGTATGAGATGAAGGGCTTAAGAGAAGCAAAAATATCTTTTTGATCACGGTAATACGGATCATAAGAAAGGATGTTATGTTTGTCTCAAGCTTCAAGAGATGATACGATCCTTATTTGTTTAGCATGTGACTTCATCTAAGGAAATGTGTCTTGAGACACAAAAGAAGATAAAGGTGATGAAAGTGGTTTCTTATGCTTCGGCGAATAAGGAAGCTTAATCTAAGGAATGCTATGCACAGGTATGGATAACTGTTTTGCCGAAAGCATGAACAGTGAGTATCAAGGTAACCCGAAATAAGAATGTTGAACTGTGGTAACACATAATTTTGAAGTACCTGAAAAGGACTAGAAACTATATGTGAGCTTACAGGACAGATTCACTATTTTTTTAGGGGTTACATAGATTCAGATTTTTCAAATCAGATAGGGATGGCAGTAAATCCACCTCGAAGGTTATATGTTTAATTTTAGAAAGTTGAGTCATAATATGGAGGAGTGTTATATAGAAATATATTTCGGACTCCGGATTCCATCATGGAAAGATGATAAATTGGAGCCTATGAGGCAGCCAAAGTATCTGTATGACTCTAGAAACTTCATGATGGACTTTGAAGTTTTTCTAAGTTTGCCCAAGGTTATCGCAATTTATTTTGATGATAATGGTGCAGTTGCAAACTTGAAGGAATCACGAGCCCATAAGATAATTAAACACATGGAGCACGAGTACCACCTATTACGAGAAATCATATGATGAGGGTAAGGTTGTTGTCGCCTAGATTGCATCGTATGATAACCTAGTAAATCCATTTACAAGGACCTTAAGGCGAAAGCTTTTGATGGTCGTGTAGTGGGAGTGGGAATCAGATGTATGACAGAAGACATGACAGCATAGTCTTTTAGTATAAGTTGGAGATTGTTGGATTGTATACTAAAAGTCTAGCTTTAGTATGAACAATGTTATAACAATTTATTTGAAATGAGAATCATATGATCAAATGATTGCATCTTATAATTTATTTATATGTCGATGCAATAGTCCACTTACTTTATACTGTAGATAATATGTTGTGCGACAAGACGCGGTAGATCATATTATCGATTTCCTTATAAAGTATAAACAGATACTCACAACCGAGATAGATAGGGACTCTCTATCGGGATGGTTGTAGTGTGGTTTGGTATTAGCTTGTCTTGGCTATAGAATTACATTAGTGCACTTGGTGTGTATTGAGCAGGACCACCTGAGATCGTTTGACTTATACTGACTTATAGAAGAACTTGATCTTTGTTATTATGGATGTTCGTGCTCTTAATCCCTATACAATAACCTCGACACATAGAGAAGTATGTACTTCTTTGATTCATCAATGGGTGAGATTTACATGTAATTAAATCAATAAACTCGGTGAGTTGGGAAATAGTGATGTCTCTATGGTGTGCTGTTGATTGTAGAAGGAATCCGTGTCTGTTATAGATTGGTGATGTCCCCTTGAGGAGCTCATAAGAATTATCATATAAACCCTGCAGGTGGATTTATTCTGTCATGATAATGAGTTTGAGTAGTACTACTCTCGGATGAGATATTAATTAATGGAGTTGTCAGTAACTTAATTAATTAATTAATGGGCATTGTATATCTTAAACATGGGGAGACTAACGGGCTCATAATAAGAAGGAGCCCATAACGTAATTATGGGATTAGAATGGTAGTGCAGTAATAATATTTTAGTGGTATATTATTATTATTATTGGACTTAAGTATAAGCTTTGGGCTAAGCTTGGATACTTAAGCCCAATGGAGGCTCAACTCTAATTTCTCCTCCTGGTCCCTGCTGTAGCCCATATATAAGTCATCTCAGCTGTCCAGAAACCATAATCTATGAGATTAATCACGCCTAACACTGTGAGGAGGGTTAGGGAATAGCAGATTGTGAAGATCTCAAGGATCGTCTCCCACACGACGTCGAGATTGGACTTGGGAATACAGCAGAAGACTGGAAGGTTGTTTGCTGCTGCTGTCCGCCAACTTCTATGATTTTTAAAAAATCTTATAGACTTCAGAACAGAATAGGTGATATACTGACAGAAAGCCACGGAAGAGAGAATTGTTTTGGCGCATAGATCACTCAAATCTGACATCGGATGAGAGAGATATGCCCAAAACGGTGAGGCTGCGCGGGCTGGTGGCGAGAATTCATCTTCTTCAACATACCCTGGAAAAAAAAGGTAATATGTTTCTTGTTTACTTGCTTCCGCTGCTTGTTAGAAATGTATGGAACCCTAACGGTTCATGTTAACCAAATGATCAAATGCCAACACGAGCTCCCCCCAAACTTAGTTTCTTAAATATAGATAAGGGCATCAAGTTGATGCTTGCTCCAAGATCGCATAAAGCTTTACGTGTCGGCCCCTTTTCAATTTCACATAGAATAGTGAAGCTCCCCGGAACCTTCAACTTCTGTGGCAGCTTTCTTTGAATGATCGAGCTGTAATTTTCTGATAGATTCACTATCTCTATCCCGTTCAATCTTCTCTTCTTCAATATGATATCTTTCAAAAATCGGGCATGGTACGGACTCTCCATGATTTCTTCGGAGAAAGGAATAATCAAGCTTATCTTGTTCATTATATCGTGAAATCTCTTAAACTTATCTTCCAATCCCTTTTTCACTATCCTAAAGGAAAACGGAGGAGGTATCTTTGTCTTAGGGATTCCCCATTCATCACGTTCCACCTCCTTCACTTTATCCTTCTCGGCTTTCAATCTCTTGGCTCTTTCCCACTTCTTCTCAACTATAAGCTCATTATTCTGCTCTTGTAATGGCTCTGGAGTGCTCTGAATAACAGGTATAGTATTCGATATAGAAATGGGAGGTTCATGAAGCTGTTCGACCACTGTTCGACTAGAGTGGTATGGTCAAACAATAGGGGCATGGTCGAACGAGGGCTCTGTAAACTGGTTCAGTTCATTCAGCACCGGTTCAACCATAGTTTGACAAGAATTATCTGGTCGAACGAGATGAGTCTATGTTAGGCTAATTTTGTGCACCTCAATTAAAATCCCCAGGTGTAGGGATGTCAATTGCAATGGCAAGTAACCCAGTTAAAAATAATATCGTTCCCTCTGAGACAGCTAACTATTTATTTATTTTATATAACTATTCAATTAGAATTATTGTAACCAAATTTCCAAGTGTTTGAATTGACTTAATTACTAAAGAATTGAAATGACAAATAACAAATAAATAAAAGTAAGGAATATTCAAGATTGAATCAAGAGAGAAGTAACAGCTCTAAGGTTTCAAGTATAAAGCAATTGATTTGGTCTCCTAGACGTCCTATTGTTCATTAATACTATTTAAATGGAAATACACCAAAAGATGATGCGCGAATAGTTGTGAACCTCCTTCCTAGATACTAATAAGGCAAATTTCATAAACCTCCGGATGGCTTATTCGACTAATATATATTTTTGAAAGTAATATTCAAACTTATTCACTTCCTACTTGATTTTCTAAATTCATTGTTCTACCAAGAAAATCAAGTATCTTATTTACCAGCCCCTAGGATTATCGTGTTCACGGGCAAACTACTATAATCCCTAGCAAACAGACAATATTAAATACGTATGCACACAAGCTAATACAACATACCAAGCATTACGGGAAACATCAATAATATGTTATGAAGACATTACAAACATATAATATAATTTGAAATTAATCGAATAAATAAGAATCTTAATAGCAATGAAATCACAATACTTTGTCTAGGGTTCCAAATCAACTACCTTAACCTTCAATCCTTAGAACTGTAAAGAGTTCTTAGCCCATGAGGTTACAGACAACCCTCATGGCTGAAAATTTTATAACAAAATCACAAAAGAAGGAATTAAGAAAAGAAAACAAAACCCTAGTGTCACGTGGTTTGCTTCTTTCCTCTGTCTCTCCAATTGGATTGCTTTCTCAACCACACTTGATTCTTCCTCTGGACCGATGGGATGGATGGATGGATGAATTCTGATGTTAGTGGATGTGGGTGGATGGTGCGTGAATTGAATTCACGTTCTGTTCTTGTGTGAATGATCGGCCCCACTTCTCCAAGTGTTTGATCCCCCTTATATACTCTGGGCCTCGAAACTGACTTCTTTGGGCTATTGTTACACGTTGTCACGCACAGTGGATTAAAATCCCAATTTTTGGCCCAAAATAACCCAACTCGAGTTGGGCTATCCAACTCAAGTTTGCAACACGACTCGTGTTGCCTTGAAAAGCAACTCGAGTCATCCTACACGAGTCGTGTCATCAAGTCGAGCTTTCGTCTGTCTAGTCGTATTGCCATGCTCTGATTATGAATTTCCTCCGTACACAAACACGAGTCGAGTTGGCAGGTTGAGTCATCGCCTGTCAACTTATGTTGGCTCACTGTACAAAATCTGTCCCTACTCTGCCTCACATGACATGCAACTCGGCTTGCCTCAGACGTTACTCGACTCGAGCTGCAAGTCGAGTTGCCTAAGATAAGTCGAGTTGACTCATTGATCGATTCTGACCCTCTACGGCACCTTACTCGACTCGAGTTGCTAGGTCGAGCTGACCCTTACAACTCGAATAAGACCCATTTGAGCTCGTTTCTCGCCCGTCTTCGGTTTTACTTCATTTTAAACTATTTTACCCTTCAAAACTCCACAAAACACGTTAGTAGCACCATAATTATGCAAAATACATAAACCACGCAATTCCACACGATTACATAGCATTATTCTAGTAAAATAATGCATTGTGAGACCGAAAAGACGTAGATTTCCACTCTCATCAGTCTGGTCGAACGGAGACCCTGTAAACTGAACGCGATCCTTCTTCTCCACAGGTGCCTGTTCGACCATGGTTCGACCAGAGTGATCTGGTTGAACAGAAGTGTTTAGGTCGAATGGTGGGACTAAAAACAGAGCATCATAACTCTATCTTTTCGAAAGCTATTCGACCTCAGTTCGACAATCAGGCCTGGTCAAACTGGGTAGTGCTGGTAGAACAGGGCTCCTGCTTTTTTTGTTTTCGCTCAATGGCTTCATCGGACCTTCGTACTGCGTCCCGGACCTCAATGTGATGGCATTACAAGATTTAGGGTTCGTAATACTTTGAGATGGAAGCTTTCCTTTCTCAATTATTTGTGTCAATTGGTTTACGCTCCCCGCCATCTGACCCATCAACAATGTTAGTTCCTTCATCTGCTTTGATAAATCTTCATGATTTGAATCAATTTTTTCTTCCAAACAATCCACCCTAGCATCATTCTTAGCCACATATTGGTTCACCTATCCTCTAAACCAAGTTTTCCTTCTTCCGTCTTAGCACCAGGATTAACACCAACAGGAGGTTGCATCACCGTATTTGGATTGCTCCATGAAAATTCCGGCCTTTTTTGTTGTTGATAGTTACCCAGGGGACCACGATTGTTGTAGTTCCCCTGATAATTCCTGTTTCCTTGATTATTCGGATACCTCGTTCCTTGAATACTTTGACCCATGGCATAATTCACTTCTTCCAATTCCTCTTGGTTAGTTCCTTCATAACCAACGTCCTGCTGCATCAGTGGTACTCGCTGTGCTATATCAGTGATCTTCTTTTGTTGAGACTCAATTAACTTGTTGATACTAGCCAAACTAGAGACGATCTCATCTTCTCTACTCGACTTAACCATAGTGTGCTCAACCTACGCTACTTTTCCATGAACATAAGTGCCTCTCACTCTATCAGTCGGCCAATCTCTTAAATTCATCTAAATATCCTCAAAGAGCATTTCGGCCTCTATGGATGACTTTGTAAGCAATGTTCCATTAGAAGAAGCATCAAGTAACACTCGAGAATCGCAGTCCAATCCATTGTAGAAAATACTGATGTATTGAGCTTTAGATAGCTCATGTTGTGGACACTTTCGAAGCATGTCCTGGAATCGGTCCCAAGACTCATGAAACTTCTCATTACCATTGATAGCAAATTGATTGATTTCTTGTTTCATCTTAAACACCTTTGAAGGTTGCATGTATCGCTCCAAGAATTTAAATTTTAATTACTCCCAGGTAGTGCATTCAGCAACATCAAGATTATCGTACCAAACTCTCGCCTTTTCATTAAGCGAGAACTTAAATAAAATAATCCTCCTTGCATCCTCATGAGTTCCTGCATCCTTTTGTATACTTGCATAACCAAGGAACTTATTCAGATGTTGCTGAGGATCTTCAAAGGTTCCCCCAGAGAAGGGACTCTTTTCAATCATGCTAATCAGAGCAGAGTGAAGATCAAAATTGGCTCCCGCCCCTCTTGCTCCTAACAGCCCCACATTGCCTCCTCTGTTGTTCATAAAGACTTCATGGATGGCAAGATTATCTGGATTCACCGCCATGTTGATTGCTTATGCTTTCAAGTTGTTTCCGATTGCAGCTTCAATCGTTTACAAGTTCAGCTCTCCAACTTCAGCTCCTAGATTAAGAACTTCAATTGGCTCCACGTTCTTGTTCTTATCCTTCTTCTTCTTCCTCTTCTTCGATGATGCACCAATTTCTGGATTATAAGGCGCTAATTCTCCTGACTTTGATCTAGTGCACCTAGGAAAAACAAGCGTTAGAAAATCAAGACAAGAATATTAAAGTCTCAATTAAATTAGAAATAATAAACTAATAATTAATGTCGTCCTTGGCAATGGCACCAAGAACTTGATGAGCGTTTTCTCAACACACAATATTAATCCCCAAGTGTTAAGGATGTTATTGTAGCTTTAATAAACGACCAAGTGATTATCAAACCCAAAGGATATATTATTATTAATTTAATTATATTCTAACTTATTAAAACAAATATGGCAATAAAGTTGTGATGATTAAGTAAAAAATAAATAATTAATCAAAATAAAAATTAAAATAAATAACAGTAGAGAATAAATGAGAGTTGACAAGTGAGAAGATAGGTAGCTCTTCGGGCCATCCAGTTCACTAATTAATCTCCCTTCCGTATGTCAATATCTGACTCTGCCTTGTGGAATATGGACGCATCACTAAACCATGCAAATCTACTCTATAGACACAAGCAGACAAGCATGTAACACGTGTGAATTACTTTGTAGTAAGAGATATAATTACACCCCCCTTTCTAGGTACTATCAATATCAATTATTTCCCGTGCACTTAGTACTCTAACCCGATATGATCTCCCTTTATAGGTACTATATAATTATCTTCTTTATCCTACTTACTAATCTGAATTCAATTCAATTAAAAAGTATTCATATAAGATAGTTCTAAAGAAGGTTCGGAGTTCCCTCACTTAGAAACATAACATGGAATCCTGCTTAGTAGTAAACGCACTCAACCAATAACCAAGATATGTATTCAGACTCTATATAACAGTTAATGATGCACAAAACAACTCTGGGTATGAATTAATAAAGCATAGTCTTATATAAAATAAACCACAAGTAGTGTTGTACGGAGTATACACACGGAAGTTCCATTAACTAGATAAAAACCTAAATAACCCTTGAACTACCAAAGTGGTTCTAGCACATAACACTTCAAAGAGCGTTCATGGTGATTGGATAGATCTTACCCATAGTCTTGAAAATTACAAGATAGATTAAGTTGTGAAGTAAACCCTAGATGTGGGCACCATCGCTTCTCGCTCCGTCTTGAATCTTCACTTGGTTCTCACTTGATTCACTGCACGAATCTCTCTCTACCGCTCCTGCGAATGGAGTTAGGATTTGGATATGGTTGTTAGATTGTATACTAAAAGTCTAGCTTTAGTATGAACAATGTCATAACATTATTTGAAATGAGAATCATTGATCAAATGATTGCATCTTATAATTTATTTTATATGCATGATGCAATAGTCCATTTACTTTATACTGTAGATAATATGTTGTGCGACAACACGCGGAAGATCATATTATCGGTTTCCTTATAAAGTATAAACAGATGCTCACAACTGAGATAGACGGGGGCTCTCTATAGGTATGGTTGTAGTGTGGTTTGGTATTTGTCTTGGCTATAGAATCACATTAGTGCACTTGTGTGTATTGAGTAGGACCGCCTGAGATCGTTCGACTTATACTGACTTATAGAAGAACTTGATCTCTGTTATTATGGAAGTTCGTGCTCTTAATCCCTATACAATAACCTCGACACGTAGGGCAGTATGTATTTCTTTGATTCATCAATGGGTGAGATTTATAAGTATTAAATCAACAAACTCGGTGAGTTGGGAAGTAGTGCTGTATCTATGGTGTGCTGTTGATTGTAGAAGGAATCCATGTCCGTCATAGGTTGATGATGTCCCCTTGAGGAGCTCATAAGGTTTATCATGTAAATCTTGCAAGTGGATTAATTCCGGCATGATAAAAAGGTTGAGTGGTACTACTCTTGGATGAGATATTAATTAATTTGAGTTGTCAGTAACTTAATTAATTAATGGACATTGTATATCTTAAACATGGGGAGACTATCGGGCTTATAATAAGAAGGAGCCCAGAACATAATTTTGGGATTGGACGGGTAGTGCAATAATAATATTTTAGTGGACTATATTATTATTATTGGATTTAATTAAAAGCTTTGGGCTAAGCTTGGTTAATTAAATCTAATTGAGGCCCAGCCCAATTTCTCCTCCTGGTCCCTGCAGTAGCCCAAGTATATAAGTTGTCTCAGTTCCTAATAACCTAACTCTGCGCCTCTTACGTAGAAAGAGATCAGGAACAGATTGAGAACTCTCTGGGGATTGTTGACCACACAACACCAGAGAGTTGACTTTGGGTAATACTGCAGAAGATCAGAGGTGTTCTTCTCAGATTATCATCCACTACATCAAACCAGAAGACAGGTAATTGTTTTATGCTTCCGCTGTATCTAATTATCTGTTTTAATTATCGAATCACGTTAACCATAAGATCCAATTGCCAACAATTGGTATCAGAGCGAGGTTTCTTGGTGAAACGTGATTTGATAGATGGGTATGTGATTAATTGATTAAATGAAATAATCTGTTTTAATCACATGTTTGAAGTACGTCTGACCTTGTGTGTTTGTGTGTTTATGAGTTCAATCTGGTATATCACATGTTTCATTGTGAGTGAGTATACAATTATTTTTTTCATTAATTGTATACACTGTACACTGTACACATACACATTGGTGGCTGACGACAACGGCGGTGACGGCGGCGACGGCGGCGCGTGACGTCGACGGCTGACCGGCGGCGCGTGACGTCGACGGCTGACCGGCAGCGCGTGGACGTTCGACTGACGGCGACGTGAGGTGGCTGTCTTTCTGGCGGTGCGTTTTCGACGACGGCGCGAAGACAGACGGTGACAGCAGCGCCTGGTCGGGGCGGAGGAGACGCGGGACTGACCGGCGCCGTGTTTCAACGTGACTGAATTTTGACGCCTCGACTGGATCGTTGATGGCACGGCGGCGTCGACTTCACGGCGAGGTGCGACTGGACTGGTCCCAATCGCTTCGGAGGCAGATCGGAAAGGATCTGGCTGGCGTAAGATGGATCGTCGGTCCTCAGCGGCGGTGACCAGCGCGGATCGGCGTGACCTTCTGCTGACGGCGGAGAAGGTTGGGGCGGAGGCGGTGTTGACCAGCGCGGCTCGGCGTGACCTTCTGCTGACGGCAGAGAAGGTTGGGGCGGAGGCGGCGGTGACCAGCGCGGCTCGGCGCGACCTTCTGCTGAGGGCGGAGAAGGTTGGGGCGTAGGGAGGCGGTTGCCGTCGGTGGTCGCGGAGTGACGTCTCAACCAGTGGGCGGCGCTGGCGGTTGATGGCGGCCGCACTGGATCGGCTTACAGCGCTGGGCTAGCGGCAGCCTCCTGCGGCAGCGATGTCGGTCGACGGCTGGCGGCACACGGTAGTTGGGCTGTTGGCGCGGCTCCGGTGGCTGACGGCACTATCGCCGGAAGCAGCGGCGCCGGTGTCTTCCGGGCGTGGCGGCTGGCAGGAGCATTAGGGCAGCTTGTTGATGGGCTGCTGGGCCGGAAGTTGGGCTTTTGGGCCTGTTCTCATTTAAAAAAAAAAAAAATGCTTATGGGCCTGCTTGTTGGCTGCTCCATCAGTTTTATTATTTTGGGCTGCTGGGCCTATTTTAATTGAGGGCAATGTATGGTAGTCTCAGTTGGGCCTTTATTTTAATTAATTTGGTTTTGGGCTTTATGGCTCAATTTTTTAATTAAATGGTAATGGGCTGCTGTGGGCAAATATTTATTGCTGGTTTTAATTAATTGTGATTAATGGGCCTAGCATGATAAATTAATTATTTATTAATGGGTTAATTTTGTGCTAGTGGGCTTGGTGGAATTAATTTGTTTTGGGCTAAGATTATGGGCCATGGACAATGAGCTTGATTAATTAATTTAATCTGCTACTTATTTTGTGCTTATTTGTTGCTCTTGGGCCCATTTAATTGATCCACTTATTATGCAATTAATTAATGTTATATAACTGATTAATTGATTTAATTATCAATTATTGTTGTATATGTGAAAGGCATGTTCTATGTGATTTATTTATTTAAATTGCTGTTAATAGAAGCATGCTAAGATGTATATTTTATTTATGAAATATTATATGCATGTTTAAAAACCCTCGGTAATTAAATAACTAAGTGGGAGAGGGGATTGGTAATAAATTCCTGCGGCCTCCATTATTGGTTTGTTAGCGATGTGAATAGACTTGCGCGTCGGCATTAGAGCCTTCCTCCCCATCGGATGAGTTTATTCATGGATTGCTGGAACAGACTTCATTAAATAATTACGTTTGTAATGTGATGCATATGAACTTGCGCGTTGGCTATAGTGCCTTCCTCCCTATCGGATGAGTTTATATGCGGTTCACTGGTACAAACTTGTAATTGATGACTGTAGGAAGTTATCCGAGCGCGTGTGTACTTCTCCATCTGTAAGGCACACAAGCTTGGGCCGCGGACTTGGGGTCAAATAATGGTGTACACTTAGATGTAAATAATAAGTATCCTCCCCATCGGAGTCACTGCTTTTATTTGCATGGCTAAAGAGGAACCGACTATTAATTATTTTGTCATAAAGTGAGGTTGACAAATGAAATTAATGGGTTACACCTTCTCTTGTAAATGTTCGGGTTTGTAAACGTCCACACTATCGTGGCTTGCAGATTCACGGTGCTTGAGATGTCGGTGAATTTTATTTTATATTGTTTTGAGGGAATCGATATAAAAGAATAAAATTCGAAGATTTGATCGGTAAATTTATTTGTGATTCTCTGAATTTTGAATGGTTTTATTTCACTAATTGTTAACTAAAAGACATTACATTTACTTGTCCAAATTAAATGATTAGAAAGAATCTTGGTTTTGAAAAATACTGCTTAAGAAAATACATGTGTATTCTCACAAAGGACGTCTCATGATGCCTATTAAAGTCTCTAGTGAAGAGATGAGAGCTTCATAGAAATATGATGATCTCATGTAACTCTTCGGATACTTGAGTAAATTAAAAAGGCAGAAGATCATGGTTGAATTGATGAATGAATTGGAAGTGCTTGGAATAGAAATTGAAAGGGAAACCTAAATCAATTTATTCTTCACAATTTGCCTGGATGTTTTGAGCAAGTTCTACCTGAAATACGAAAGGTTGTATATGGTGGGAAACTTCTAATAAAACATGTGGCAAAAGAAAGCCAATTTTCATCATGATGTGAACAAGTTTAATATCTCATTTACTAATGGTTCAAACATGATTAGTGATGGCATCTACTGATACGAAGTATGTAGATACTGGAATCACTAAATGTTTATCACTTAGTAAGGATAAGATTTTTAACAACATGGGTAAAACTACAAAGGTAGTGGCTATTGCAGTGGGAGTTGTTTATTTATCTCATGATAAGAATAAACAATTGACTATGAGAAATTGTCTTTACGTACGTTTCATAGAAAGAATTTAATTTCGGTTTCTATGCTATGCATTAACGGATGGATACTTCATTTCATTTAAATGACATGGTCATAGTAATGAGGAATGAGACTATAATCCGTTAAAGTACGTTGATGGATAAAAAGTATACTCTTGAATCATGTACATCCAACAGATGCAATAAATAGTAATTAAATAATGCATCTTCTAATATTAGTAAGAGAAATGAACCTTCGAAAATGAACTAAACATACATTTGGCGTCTAAGATTAATTCATTTTACTTGAGTATGATTCAAAAGTTGATAGCCGATAGACCGTAAGGTTTATCTGAAGTGGAAACTATCGGACTTGCGAGTCTTGCTTGGAAGTAAAAATGATTAACTGCCTTTTCAAGGCTGTGGGGTGTAGAGCCAAAGATATATATGTTGGAATTAGTTCATTCTGATTCAAGCGAACTTAAAATTATCCAGGCGAGAGGTGGTTATGAATATTCGAAGATTATTCTGGAAACCAATATATTTATATGATGCACTGCATGTCTAAATTCTTTGATTAATTCAAGAATTGTAAGGCTGGTACAGTGAAGCGTCATGGAAAATATATTAAGTATTATGATTCAATCATGATGGTGAATACCTCTTGGGATAGTTAGGAGCTATTGATCAGAAGTTGAGATTAAATCTCAAGTTGTCTACACCGGGCATGCCCCAGCTGAATGGTGTGGTGGGTAGAAGGTATTAGGCTCTTATGATTATGATTAGATAGATGATGAATTATTTGGAATAATTAAATTCATTTTATGGATATGCCCTAGATACAGTAATTCGTGAAACGTTTGTCTGTATATGGGACATCCTAGAAAAATGGAGGATGATTTATTTAGTCCAAAAGATCGAAGGGTAATTGTTAACACAATAACTAGATTTTTGGAAAAGGACTATGTAATAAATCACAAACCCATGTATGAGTTGTTCTAAAGGAAGTGAGAGGAAAACACAAAGTGTAAGTACCAAGTGTACAAGAGGATATACCACAAGGTAAACTGCAACGCGTGTCACGTCTGATACACAATTACATGTAGTGCCTTGTCGTAGTGGGAGGGTTGTATGACAACCCATAAATATATGCTTTGGGAGAGTCGTGAGACTTGATCCCTAGTGAACATGGTATTGTCCCACGGATATGACGTAGCACTACAAGATGAAAATGCGGAATCTTAGTAAGTTGCAATGAATGTAGAAATAGAATCTACGGATTCTAAATTAAGTCTGGGAGCTTAGTAGACCACTACATAGTGTAAAAGCCATTGGAAGTGGTCATAGGAAATAAAAGAGGATCATATGGAAAGGTGAAAACCTTAGAAGCAAAGCTTGTTGCGAAAAGATGTACTCAGAAAGAAATGGTTCGATTATGAGGGAACATATTCGCTGGTAGCTATGCTTAAATTGATCCGGATTCTTTTATTTATTGCTGCTCATATTAAATTATGAGGGACAGCAAATAGATGTCAAGACAGCTTTCCTGATTGGAAGTCTTGAGGAAAACATCTATGTAAAGCAACCAGAGTGATTTATTGCAAAGTACTAATAGCATTTAGATAGTAAGCTTAAAAGTGTCCAGCGATGGACTAAAGCAAGCTTTGAGATCGTGAAGCATCTGTTTTGATTAGGTAATCCAGTGGCACGGATTTAAATCAATCAGCGGATGTATCTTGTGTATTGTAAAGAGTGATGGAAACGTAATGGTGTTTTTTGTACTATACGTAGATAGTATCTTGCTCATTGGAGACAATGAAAGAGTATTATCGGGCGTATGGGTACGGTTAATAAAGCGGTAGAAATGAAGGACTTAAGAAAGGCAAAAATATCCTTTTGATCACGGTAATACGGATCACAAGAAAGAATATTATGCTTATCTCAAGTTTCATAATATGATACAGTCCATACTCATTTAGCATGAGAATAGACTTACGCGTCGGCATTAGAGCCTTCCTCCCTATCGGATGAGTTTATTCATGGAATGCTATGAACGAAGTTGGATATCTGTTTTGGTTAACGCATGAACAGTGGGTATCAACGTAACCCGGATCAAGAATGATGAACTGTAGTAAGACATATATAAAGTGCCTGAGAAGGACTGGAAATTATATATGAACTTACTGGACAGATTCACTGCTTCTTGTGGATTACGTAGATTCGGATTTTTAGTCAGATTGGACGGTAGTAAATTCTCCTCAAAGGTTATGTGTTTAATTTTAGGAAGTAGAGTCATAATGTGGAGGAGTGTTATATAGAAATATATCTCAGACTCCGGACTCCATCATGGAAAGATGATGAATTGGAGCCTATGAGGCTGCCAAAGTATCTATGTGACTCTAGAAACTTCATGATGGACTTTGAAGTGTTTCTAAGTTTGCCCAAGGTAATCACAATTTACATTGTTGATATTGGTGCAGTTGCAAACTTGAAGGAATCACGAGTCCATAAGGCAATTAAACACATGGAGCGCGAGTACCACCTGTTACGAGAAATCGTATGATGAGAGGAAGGTTGTTGTCGCCTAGATTGCATCGGATGATGACCTAGTAAATCCATTTACGAGGACCTTAAGGCGAGAGCTTTTTATGGTCGTGTAGTGGGAGTAGGAATCAGATGTATGGCAGAAGACATGACAGCATAGTCTTTTAGTATAAGTGGGAGATTGTTAGATTGTATACTAAAAGTCTAGCTTTAGTATGAACAATGTCATAACATTATTTAAAATGAGAATCATTGATCAAATGATTGCATCTTATAATTTATTTTATATGCATGATGCAATAGTCCATTTACTTTATACTGTAGATAATATGTTGTGCGACAACACGCGGAAGATCATATTATCGGTTTCCTTATAAAGTATAAACAGATGCTCACAACTGAGATAGACGGGGGCTCTCTATCGGTATGGTTGTAGTGTGGTTTGGTATTAGCTTGTCTTGGCTATAGAATCACATTAGTGCACTTGTGTGTATTGAGTAGGACCGCCTGAGATCGTTCGACTTATACTGACTTATAGAAGAACTTGATCTCTGTTATTATGGAAGTTCGTGCTCTTAATCCCTATACAATAACCTCGACACGTAGGGCAGTATGTATTTCTTTGATTCATCAATGGGTGAGATTTATAAGTATTAAATCAACAAACTCGGTGAGTTGGGAAGTAGTGCTGTATCTATGGTGTGTTGTTGATTGTAGAAGGAATCCATGTCCGTCATAGGTTGATGATGTCCCCTTGAGGAGCTCATAAGGTTTATCATGTAAATCTTGCAAGTGGATTAATTCCGGCATGATAAAAAGGTTGAGTGGTACTACTCTTGGATGAGATATTAATTAATTTGAGTTGTCAGTAACTTAATTAATTAATGGACATTGTATATCTTAAACATGGGGAGACTATCGGGCTTATAATAAGAAGGAGCCCAGAACATAATTTTGGGATTGGACGGGTAGTGCAATAATAATATTTTAGTGGACTATATTATTATTATTGGATTTAATTAAAAGCTTTGGGCTAAGCTTGGTTAATTAAATCTAATTGAGGCCCAGCCCAATTTCTCCTCCTGGTCCCTGCAGTAGCCCAAGTATATAAGTTGTCTCAGTTCCTAATAACCTAACTCTGCGCCTCTTACGTAGAAAGAGATCAGGAACAGATTGAGAACTCTCTGGGGATTGTTGACCACACAACACCAGAGAGTTGACTTTGGGTAATACTGCAGAAGATCAGAGGTGTTCTTCTCAGATTATCATCCACTACATCAAACCAGAAGACAGGTAATTGTTTTATGCTTCCGCTGTATCTAATTATCTGTTTTAATTATCGAATCACGTTAACCATAAGATCCAATTGCCAACAATGGTGTAGGATGGAGTCGAACGGGACCTCTTGGTCGAACGCTGGTCGAACGGCATGTCTGTAATCTTTATCTCTGCTTCCCGTTCGACTTGACTTCCACTGTTCGACTTGAGTTATTCTGATCGAACGAGCTTTCTTAGTCAAATGACCCCTCTGTAAGTTGATATGCCTCTCGTTCGACTTGACTCCTTTGTTCGACCAAGCCAATGATGGTCGAACAATCTCTCCAGGTCGAGCAACGCTACGAAAATCATCTCGAAAATTATTTTTTCCAATTTCGAGCACTTAAGACCTATTTTCCTGTACAAATATGCTCAAATAGCCTTAGTAGCATCTGATTCGTGGATTTTCCATAAACAACCCAATTCGTCTTAATAATAAACCAAATCATACTCAATTTCCACATAAATTGGAGCTTAAAATACATGAATTATCACTCTCATCAGCCATCACAGTAGCCGCAGGATTTCTGGTAGTCCCAGGATTACTATTATAGGGAGCAGTTCAGGTTGTTGAATGAGCATTTTGCCACTCTGAATGCGAACCAGCAAGAGACATATCGACAGCTGGCATTGCGAACACGAATTATGTTGTACTCAACCTCCGATATGATTCTATGGATAGGAGATTGGGAGATCTGAATGAGAATTATGAAGCTTTGGACATGAATATTGTTACCTTGCAGAGGGATTTCGATGATTGGCTCAATGAAGCGAGTAATGATGATGCTACGGAGGAGTAGTGCCGCCAGGTTTTATCTTTATCCGTTTCTTCTCTTCTCCATTCTCTTTTTCACTTTACAGGTTGAGTGTTGTGTGGGTGGTTGAGTATTTGTTTGCGATTCATGTGTGAGTGGTTTGTACTCGAGATTGATTGATGATGTTGAGTGATGAGAGTGAAAATAAGCGTGTTTGAGTGTCCAATTTAACATCTTTTGATGGGAATTATTGTCATATATTAGCACAAGTGTCTGATATTTGATATATGTGAGAAAAAGGTGTGTTCGAGGTGTTTTATTGCATTTTAGATGGAAAAAGGATCAAAAGTGCAAAGTTGGAGAAAAGGTGCAACTTGTGCAAGGATGCTAAAAAATTCACGTCCAATTTGTGTAATTTTTCTATGTTAGTGTGGAGCTCAAAACTATAAGTGTAATATATGGCTGGAAATCCGCAGAAGAGAGGGTCGTTTTGGCATAAGGAACACTTCAATCGCAGTCCAAACGAGAAAGTTATGATCAAAATAGTGACATCGCGCGAGCTGTGCCGAACAGAACGGTTGTGCCTCTTTGCATGTCTTGTTACACCTTCAAATCTAGAAGTTTTTTAGTTATTTATATGGATAGAAAGCCAAGTAAGATAGGATCGTGTAAGCATAAGAATCACTTAAATCAGTGTTTGGATGTGCAAGTTATACACGAAACGGTGAGACTGCGCAAGCTGGTTAGATGTGGTTCAACCACAACAGCTCTGGTTCGATCATCCATGAAGGTCGAACCATGGTCAAACCATATGCCTGAAACTATGTTAAATCGCAGATTTTGGTTTGACCATGGTTCGACCAAGCCCATAGATCGAACCAAATGCCTGGACAACTCCAGATTCGTATTTTACACCCCCAGTGCGTGTATTTTTTAGTTTTCTAAGAAAAAACCCATCCAAGGTCTATAAGGAGAGCTTACAAATATAAAAGGGGATGTGGATCACACCAAGAAGGGAAAAGAGCAACACAACACAATCATCCTACACCCCATAATGGGGGAACACCCCCCAACCATCATCCACATCCTTTCCTCCATCCATCCATCCATCACTTTGAAGATTCGTCTGTGGAATTAAGAGGAGAACCAAGAGGAGGATTCAATACAGAGAAGGACGTGACAACTCCCGCATCTATGGTTTTATTCGTTTCCTAATTTATCTTGTATTTTCCAGACATATGGGTAAGATCTATCCAACCCCCATGATTGTTCTTCGCAACATCATGGGCTAGAACCGTTTTGGTAGATCTAGGGTTTATGAAGGTTTTAAGAATTAATTAAACTCTCTTATATGTCCTCCGTACAACGCTACTTGTGGATTGATTTTATATATGATTGTGCTTTCTTAATCTATATTCACGGTCGTTTTGTGCATCTTCAATTGGTATATAGAGTCTGAATATATATATCTTGGTTGATTGAGTACGTTCACCGCTGAACAAGATTCCATATAATGATTCTAAGTGAGGGGACTCCGAAGCTTAATTAGAACTATCATATATGAATATTTATTAATTGAATTGAATTCGGGTTAGTAAGCAGGATAAAGAGGGTAATTTTATAGTACCTATAAAGGGAGATCATATCAGGTTAAATTCCAGACGTGGGAAAAATTGATACTGATAGTACCTAGAAAGGGGGTAAAATTAAATCTCTTGCTCCGAGATTATTCACACGTGTTACATGCATATTTACTTGTGTCTATAGAGTAGATTTGCATGGTTTAGTGATGCGTCCATAGTCCACAAGGCAGAGTTGGCCTGCACTTGAGAGGGAAGTTAAGTAGTAAAACTGGATTACTCTAGAGCTACCTATTCTCCTACTTGATCCACTTTCGTATTCTTCTAGTGCTATTTTATTTTATTTATTATTTTAATTATTTTTTAGTAGTTGATAATTAATTCCACAATTATTATTGCCTTTCATCTTAATTAATTTAGATAATAATTAAATTGATAATACGCCGTCCTTTGGGTTCGATATTTAACTTGGTCGCTTGCTTAAGCTGCAACTGATATCCTCAATACTTGGGGATTACTTTTGCGTGCAAAGAAAACACGCTTCAAGTTTTTGGCGCTGTGGCCGGGGACGGGTGTTATTATTGATTTTATTATTCTTGTTAATTAAGACTTATATTTGTGATTATTTATTTCTATCTAACCTTGAATTTTTCTGAGGTACTTGTGCATTAGGAAAATGAGAGAAAAGAAAGGAAGAAGTAATACACAGAGCTAAATATAACCGGAGCAAGGCAGAATCCGGATAATGTTGTCATACGTGAAATTTTCACGAACTATGGTATTGGCAACATGGGGTTGATAAGAGCAAGGGGAGAAGATGATGATTTTGAGATACATCCCGCTCTTATCAACATGGTGGAGAAGAATCCCTTTTATGGAGGTCTATTTGAAGATCCATATCAGCATCTCAAAAGATTCCTTGGTTATGCAAACACTCAGAAGGTTGCTGGAGTAAATGATAATGCCAGACGAATAGCTCTATTCAAGTTCTCTTTGATTGATAAGATAGAAGCTTGGTATGAAACTCTTGATGCCACAGATTGCAATACATGGGACCAACTGCAGCAAAAGATCTTAGAGAGATACATGCCACTCTCAAGGATCTTAAGAATGAGGCAAGACATCACCCAATTTGTTATGAATCAGGGTGAGTAATTTCATGAGGCATGGGACAAGTTTAAAGCATGCTCAGGAAGTGCCCACAGCATGGAATGTCTAAGGCTCAATACATAAGCATCTTCTACTATGGATTGGATTGTGAGTTTCGTATTCTTATTGATGCATCATCAGGTGGAATGTTGTTATCTAAAACAGCACTTGAAGCAGAAAAGTTGTTTGAAGACATCTCTATGAATTCACGTGACTGGCCTATGGAAAGAGTAAGAGGATCATATGTACTTGGCAAGGTAGCACATGTTGAACATCAAACGGTGAAGCCGAATAAGGGTGATGAAATCGTCTCTAGTCTAGCTAACATCAACAAGCTACTAGAATCCCAACAGAAGCAGATTACAGAGTTGGCACAAAGGGGGCCTAGTATGCATCAACAAAAAGTGAAGAGTGTTGAAGAAACCTTCAATCGATACATGGCTAAGAATGATGCAATGGTTGATCGTCTTGAGGCTACTATGAATGCTAATCATGCAAATTTATCTAAGCAGTTGAAGGACCTTATTTTAATGATGGGACAGAGGTCAGGAATGCGAATCAATTAACACTAATGTTGGAGAAAGAAATGTTCCTATCCTAAGGCATAATGAATCTGAAAGAGTGCAAAGCCATCACGTTGATGTCCGTTGGCGTGCACGGGGACATGCGCGGATAGACGGGCTTATGTTGTGTGAGGCACATGGGGGCATGCACGATTGCTGGGCATTGCCGCCCGAATCATGCAGGGTGCTGGGCATGCGGAGCAGGCTGCGGGGTGAGGAATCTTGAGGAAAATTCGTGAAGATCAGCTTCTGTTTTTTAGATTAGGTTTCGGGGCGCTGCCTCGAACCCCATGACCTGGCCAGGCAGGTCGATCCCTACGACCTCACCGAGGAGGTCAATCCCCTTCTGCATTGCCCATATTCATGCTTGGTGGCGAATAATCGAATTCGCTGATACATAACTATTTATAATTGATTTAAATATCTGATTATTGTTACATATGCATGCATGATTCTCTGTGATTTACTGCCATGTGCCATAATAGGAGCATGCTAGGATGCATATTTTATTGTTGAATATTATATGCATGTAAAAACCCTCGGTGTTAAATAACTAAGTGGGAGAAGTGATCGTAGTCATTTTCACCTAGATTTTAGTGTCTTTATTTGTGTATTTTCGGATGTTTTTATCCGTATTTGTGTTAATTTTGGTGGAGTTATTGTTACTTTGAGGAATGTGGTATAAATTGATAGAATTGTGTAAATGGATTTAAATATGTGTAAAACAGGTCAAGAAATGGATGAAAACGGAGTCGAGAGCGAAAGGGAGATGGAAGAACAAGCCATGTTGGTACACGGGCCGTGTGCAGAACACGGCCCTATAACCACTGGCCGTGTAGTATCGTCAGAACAATCTACTCGCCCAGGAAGATGGCCGTGCGCTGGTGCATGGGCCGTGCGTCGCTGCACGCCCCGTGTATAGAGCACGGCCATGTAAGAAGAAGCCGTGCATTATCGTCAGAAATTACAACACGGCCATGACAATGGCCGTGCAGCACAGCTCGAGCCGTGTCTGGAAGCCCGCACAAACATGCCGAAGTAGGTGTGCCCTACATGGGCCGTGCGCTGCAGCACGGGCCGTGTAGGTGCAAAATCCTGTGTAATTTTTAGAATATTCCGGAAGCTTCTAGAAGGTCCATAAGTGATATAAAACCATGATTTGTGCGAAATTAAAAAAGGGAATTCATTGAAGATCAGATTGGAGCAGTTAAAAAAGTGAATTCATTTAAGATCATATTTGTGTGTAAAACTTGAGTAGTGATTTGATTGATTTGTGGATTTTCTTCTATGTTATGTCAATCATGTTTCATTTCAATGTATATGTGATTAAATTCTCTATTCATTATATTAGGATGGCCATTCCAATGTTGTGAGTGAAGCTTTAATTGAATCATATATTGAGTTGTGCATGCTTGTTAGTATAAGGGGAGGTAAACCATACCCTCCTTAGGCTTAGAACATCCATAGAGGGACACTTAAGAAATTGAGTGAAAAGAACCAACTTATGATCATAGTACCTTAAGGGAATTGAGATTAAGACCAATCTTAGGAGACTTAGGCTTGTATAAGAGTCGAAAACCTAGTTGCCTTGGCCATAGGGACTAGGGGTAAATTGTGATTGCTTTTAATCCACAAGTTAATGAAAATTACTATGAAGGGTTTTGCATATCTAGCTCAAGTCTCAACTATAAGTATGATTAGCCCTGCTCTCTTCTCAAGTGTATTCTACATCCATTCCATTAATCATTTGCTCGTTATTTGATCATTTACTTATCTAGTTCACATTCTAGTTATTCGAGTAGAATATTAAACATTAGTTTTAATACCAAACCTTCAAACATATTATCTTTACAAGGCATAAATCGATGAACAATTCGGATACTAGCCAATGTTTGCTTTCCCTTGGGACGACAATCTTATCAATTTTGCACTTGGTCACGCGTATACAACAACGGTAGAGTACACTTGCTCTTGACATTTTACTAAAAATACGACTAAGTTCATGGCGCCGCTTGCCGGGGAAATGTTAAACATTTGGCTGTAACGAGTTTGAAGTTGATTAGTTTTGATAAGGATTTTTTTTTGTTATTTGTTTACTTGTCTTGGTTGTTTTGGGAGCTAACTTGGAACTTCTTGTAGGTACATGCAAACGCGTTCAAGGTCTCTATCTATTAAACTTTTGAACTTGGAATTTGAAGCTACCCTAAGAAGACAAAGACGAGGAGTGTTAGAGCCTACGGAGAAAAGTATGGAAGAAGTAAGGGATAATGCAAATATGGTTGATGAAGAAGGCAATATGAGGAATTTTCATGGAGGTGATAATGCTAGAGGGGGCTATAATAATCCGGAATTTGTGCCACAAGTGTATGCTAACAAATGCACTTGCAAAACCAACAAATACAAGTTATTATTCAAAACTTGATGGCACAACAAGAAGCAAGGAATAATCCTCCGGTGGTGCAAAACCAATCCCGTGGAAATGGACATAATGGAGGTGGAATGGACATTCGAGATCATTTCCAACCTCAGTTTGGGAATTATGCGATGGGGCTGCCAGTAAATATTAATCATTTTGAGATCAAGATGGGATTGATCAATATGGTGCAAGCAAATCAATTTGGTGGAGGTGTTATGGAGGATCTGAATGCTCACTTAGCCTAATTTACGAAGTTAGCCAACACGATAAAGATAAATGGGGTGAGTGAGGATGTTGTTAAAATAAAGCTTTTCTCGTTTTCATTACGAGATAGAGCTAAGGCTTGGTATCATACTCTACCACCGGGATCTTATACCACATGGAGAGAATTGGCACAAAGATTTTTGGGCAAGTATTTTCCCCCTTCAAAGATGTTGCATCTCAAAGGGCAAATCTTTCAATTCAAGCAATTGCCACTTGAGACATTTAGTGAAGCATAGGACCGATTCAAAGAGATGCTAAGGAAGTGTCCACAACATGAATTCCCCGAGGAGCAACAAATAGGATTTTTCTATGCCGGTTTACATGGTAGTGAGAGGATGCTTATTGATGCTTCATCGGGAGGTTCGATTTTGGGACAAACTCCGAAAAGAGCAATTACCATCTGTGAGGAAGTAGCTTTGAATATGGGTCAATGGCCCATAGATCATGCATCAGGAATGTATGATAGGGAGAAAATTGCTAAGATGGAATAAGTGTGCTTGCAACAAGTGAAAAAAGTGGAAATGCCTAAGGAAGACATGACCGATAGGGCAATCATGGAGATCTTAAAAAGGATGAATGCTAATATGAAAGTGTCTCCAAGTTCGACACCTATGGTGAATCAACAAGTGCTTGCAAGTCCTCAACAAGGTATGTCATTGCCTTTGATGAATCAACAAGTGTTTCCTAATCTTCAACAAGGCATGACGATGCCTAATGTGGGTCAATCTTCTCAAAGTTGTCAAATGTCTACCTCTATGCCTCAACAAGGTATGTCCTCTAATTTTGGAATGCAAGATGCATGGTGTCCACCGGAGATGACACTTGAGGAAGTTGCCTTCATGCAAGGAAGGAACTTCCAAGGAAATTATGGTGGAAATTTTGGAAATCATGGAGGAGGATATCCACAAAGGAAAGGAGGATGGGGGCAAGGTAACTTTCAAGGGAATTTTAATCAACCTCGTAGGTATGAGAACTTGTCTTATAGAAATCAAGGGAATGCACTTACTCTCCCACCGGGAATCAATCCGGGAGAGAAATTTTCTAATGGTGAAGGGAAGCCTATGGTGGAGGATCAAGTTGCTAAAATGTTTGAATTCATGAAGGAAGATAAAGAAGAAAAAAGGAAAAGAGATGAGGTGAATGATAAGAGAATCAAAGCCTTGGAGACACAAATGAGCCAAATGGCAAGTGAAAGGGGGGATGTTAATCGTCAAAGGAAATTTACATCTACAACCATTACTAATCCAAAAGAGCAATGTAAGGCTATTGAGCTTCGTAGTGAAACAAAATACGAAGGACCTTCTTTGCCATCGGAAGTAGAGGAGGTAGGGTGTGAAGTTGAGCCTATGGAAAGATTGGATGAAGAAGGGAAAGAGAAAGACGTTGAAATAGTTGAAAAGGATGAAAGTACCCCCTATACTTGAAGAAGAAAAGGTGAAGTCTCCAAAGAAGTGGGAGAGATGTAGAGAAGCAAAACGAAAAGAGAGAGAAGAGAAGTTTGAAAGAGATGAATGGGGGATTCTGAAGTTGCCCAGGGCAATTCCGTTTCCATAAAGGTGTTTGAAAAAGGGATTAGAAGAAAAATTTGCCAAGTTTGTGGAGATGTTGAAGAAGATACATGTGAATATTCCTTTTGTGGAAGCTCTACTTCAAATGCCCAACTACTCCAAAATTTTTAAGGATATTTTGTCAAAGAAAAGAAGCTTGGGAGAGTTTGAAACGGTGAACCTTACAGAGGATTGTAGTGCAATCTTGCAAAAGAAACTTCCCCCTAAATTGAAAGATCCGGGGAGTTTCACCATTCCATGTGAGATGGGAAAACATGAGAACTACAAAGCTTTATATGATTTGGGAGCTAATATTAATTTGATGCCGTTGTCAATCTTTAAGAAGTTGGGTATTGGTGAGGTCAAGCAGACACCGGTTACACTTCAATTAGCCAATCGATCATTGACTTATCCAAAAGGAATTATTGAAGATGTGTTGATCAAAGTTGGCAAGTTCGTATTTTCCATTGATTTTTTGGTACTAGATATGGATGAGGATTCAAATATTCCATTAATACTTGGTCGTTCATTTCTTGCCACGGGAAAAGAATTGATTGATGTGGAGAAGGGAGAGCTCACTTTGAGGGTGAATGAAGAAGAAGTAATATTTTCATTGAGAGAAGCTATGAGGTATCCCAAGAATAAGGAAGAATGTAGAAGAGTGGAGGTTGTGGACAACATTGTTGAAGAGCATATGTATCACCTTCATTCCAAGGATCCGTTGGAAATTATCATAAGTCATTCTTACTCTATTGAATCTCTTAAATCTAAATCTTCTTTTTGTTTGGAAAATGATGAAATGATTGATGATTTACATAGTTTAAATGCTTGTAGGGCACTTACAAATGAGGAAGCAAAAGAAGAAAATGTGGAGAAACTTGAGGAAGGACCAAAAGAGGAAGTGCAAGAGAAAAAGAAGGTGGAGTTGATACCATTGCCAGAGCATTTGAAGTATGCTTACTTGGAAAAAGATGAAATGTATCCGGTAATTGTACCCTCTTTCCTTAATGATTTAGAATTAGAAAAATTGTTAAGAGTTTTGAGAGAGCATAAATCCTCTATTGGTTGGAGCATTAAAGATTTAAAAGGTATTAGTCCATCTATGTACATGCATAAGATTCACTTGATTGATAATGAGAAGTCGTGTGTTCAAAACCAACATAGATTGAATCCTATAATGCAAGAAGTGGTAAGAAAGGAGGTGTTAAAATGGCTTGATGCGGGAATAATCTTTCCAATAAGTGATTGTCAATATGTAAGTCCCTTACATGTAGTAGCAAAAAAGGTGGTATGACTATAGTAAGATTCGATACAAATGAAACGATTGCCACTAGAACTATCACGGGTTGGAGAGTGTGTGTTGACTATAGAAAATTGAATGAAAACACTAGGAAATATCATTTTCCATTGTCATTTATAAATCAAATGTTAAATCGTCTTGCGGGGAATGAGTATTATTATTTTCTTGATGGTTATTCCGGGTACAATCAAATATTGATTGCACCAGAAGACCAAGAGAAGACAACGTTCACATGTCCCTATGGTACGTTTGCATTTAGAATGATGTCGTTTGATCTATGTAATGCCCCCGCCACTTTTCAGCGTTGTATGATGGCTATCTTCGATGGTTTGATTGAAAATATAATGGAGGTGTTTATGGACGATTTTTCCGTATATGGTTCCTCCTATGATATATGCTTGACTAATCTCACCATTGTGTTGCAGAGGTGTGAAGAATCGAATCTTATGCTAAATTAGGAAAAATGCCATTTTATGGTGACCGATGGGATAGTCTTGGGGCACCATATTTCAAAGCATGGGTTAAAAGTGGATAGAGCTAAAGTGATAGCCATAGAACGTCTTCCCCCTCCTACTAGTGAGAAGGGGGTGAGATCGTTCTTAGGCCATGCTTGCTTCTATAGACGCTTCATTAAGGATTTTTTCAAAATTGCTAAACCACTTTGTAAATTCCTTGAAAAAGATTGTACATTTAACTTTGATGATGAATGTCGTGTATCATTTCAGGTGCTAAAGGATGCTCTCACTTCATCGCCAATACTCATCACTCCAGATTGGAGTTTGCAATTTGAATTGCATTGTGATGCTAGTGATCAATCCATTGGAGTGGTGTTGGGACAAACAAGGGAGAAGAAGTTTAGAGCAATCTATTATGCCTCAAAGACCTTGAATGCATGCCAAGTCAATTATACCACCACGGAGAAGGAATTTTTAACCGTAGTGTATGCTTTTGAGAAGTTTCGACCATACTTGGTTGGAACACAAACGATTGTTTACATGGATCACGCGGCTATAAAATACCTTATGAACAAGAAAGATGCTAAACCTCGTTTAATCCGTTGGGTGTTGCTTTTGTAGGAATTTGATGTGGTCATCAAGGATAAGAAAGGCGTGGAGAATGTGGTCACGGATCATTTGTCAAGGTTAGAAAATGGAGGTGAGAATGAGGATGTAAAGCCAATCGGGAATGAGTTCCCGGATGAAGAAATTTTGCTATTGGAGGTTGAGCAAGTATGTTCTCTCATTGTGAATGTTCCGCCTTGGTATACTGACTATGTTAATTTCATTGTTTGTGGAATTGAGCCTACATTGCTTAATAAGTACAAGGAGAAGAAGTTTCATGTTGAAGTGAAGAAGTACTTGTGGGATGAACCTTACTTGTTTAAGATTTATAATGATGGAGTGATAAGAAGATGTGTGGCAAAAAAAGAAGTGGTGGGGATTCTTGAACTTTGTCATTCGTCTTTGTGTGGAGGTCATTTCGCTCATCAAAAGACTGGGGCTAAAGTTTTACAATCGGGGTTCTATTGGCCAACATTGTTTATGGATGCAAAGAAGTTTGTTGCTAAGTGTGATCGATGCCAAAGGATAGGGGGAAAAGGTAAGAGAGATGAAATGTCCATGACCTTGAGAATTGATGTGGATATATTTGATGTATGGGGCATTAATTTTATGGGACCATTTCCCTCATCGAAAGAATATGTATACATCTTGCTAGCCGTGGATTATGTGTCAAAGTGGGTGGAGGAAATCCCCACTAAGACAAATGATGCTTTGATAGTGCAAAGGTTCTTAAAGAATAACATTTTTGCTAGGTTTGGAGTTTCACGGGCTTTAGTGAGTGATGGAGGATCACACTTTGTCAACAAGTTAATGGAAAGTTTGTTGAAGAGATATGGAGTGAAGCATCGAGTGGCTACACCATACCACCCTCAAGCAAATGGTTTGGCGGAGGTCTCAAACCACCAAATCAAGTTAGTTTTGGAGAAGACAATCAATGGAGGGAGGAAGGATTGGTCGGATAAGCTTGATGATGCCTTATGGGCTTATAGGACAGCTTTTAAGACCATTCTTGGTATGTCACCGTATCAATTGGTCTATGGTAAAGCTTGTCACCTCCCCGTGGAGTTAGAACATCGTGCATTGTGGGCTATCAAACGCCTCAATATGGATGAAAGGGAGAGTGGTTAAGCAAGGTTGTTGAAGTTAGTTGAGTTGGAGGAGTTTAGAGGAAGAGCATTTGATAACTCAATCATCTACAAAGAGAATATGAAGAGATGGCATGATGCTAAAGTGAAGGAAAAGACGTTTGCTCCGGGGGATAAAGTTCTTGTATTCAATTCGAGGCTTAAGTTGTTTCCCGGAAAGCTCAAGTCAAAGTGGATGGGGCCATATGAAGTGCTTGAAGTGTTGAATGGACATACATTGAAGCTCAAAGGTCCAAATAATGAGTTTGTGGTAAATGGTCATAGAGTGAAGCATTCCCTATCTCTTTCTCAAAAGGAGATAGTGTATGTGGATACTCTCTCTTCCTAAACTTCTTTGATTTTGGAGTAGTGTAGATTTTATTTTCTTTTTGTTAATAGTTTTCTTGTAGATTTGGTTTGGAGGTGGTTAAGCTCATGAGAAATGCATAAGATGAAGGACAAGGATGCTAAAGATGGAATGATGATGTATGCCACACCACTCTTTACAAACTTAAATTTTAACACTTGTGTTAATTTAAGTTTGGGGGGAGGCTGCGTGGTGGTCATACTTGATCATACGAAAGGAGAAAGATGCACAAGAGTCATCGGAAGAAAAGTTCATGGAGAGCATTGAGAATACGATAAGGGTACATCTCACCACTTTTTACAAACTTAATTCGTAACTTGTTTCGATTTAAGTTTGGGGGGATAATGCATGGTGTGACTTATACTTTGTTTATTAGAGTGTGATGAATCATGCGTAGTGTGATGAATCATGCGTATTATGTATCTTGTGTTGTCTTGCAAAATGGTCAATTTTGAAAAATTTTCTCATGAGTTAGTTGAGTTTTGGATGTTTGGTGGTGTTTTGAGTACATTTCAATCCATGTTTGATCATAATTGTGGTGTGAATAATATTGAGAAGTGTTTGAGCATGAATATGGTGTGTGAAAAGTAGAAAAATAGGGCAAGTAAGAAGTGAAGTGTGAAAAATGGAAAAACAGGGCAAATTGCTACATGGGCCATGCTCCGCACACGGCCCTGTAGCAATTGTTCGTGTAGCACCATCAGAACATGCTACACGGCCAGGAGGAAGGCCGAGTTTCGCAGCTCGAGCCCATGTTCCGCACACATCCCTGTAACAGTTAGCCGTGTAATGGGATTAGAACATGTTACACGGCCTCACTTGAGGCCGTGCAGCGTAACACGGGCGGTGCAGGGTCTGTTCCAGGTTTTTAAAAGGGGCCATTCCATACTCATTCCACACGCCCTCCTTCATACGTATACACTCTGTAAGCACCCAATTCACTGTTTCACGTATCTGTATCATCCACCAAGGTTAGTTTGGAGTAATTTCGAGTGAAGTTCATCAATTTTGCACATCAAACACACTTCTCTACATTCAATTGTCAAAAGGTATGAATTTCTTGAACCCGAACTTGTAAATTTTGATATGAATTGATTGAGATGATGTATGGGACTTGTTCTAATATGAATTGGATGCTTGATTGATGATATTCATACATGTTCAATATGAATTTTTTAATTTTTGAAAAGTTGAATTAGGGTTCATGAGGAATAATTTAGGGATTGTGTGAGAATTATGAGTGTGAATAATTGTGTTGTGCTAATTGATGAATTACATGAGTATGATGTTTATTTGTGAGAGATTTGCCTTAGATATTGAGGATCTGGGCATGAGGCTATGCAAATTGTATGTTAAGAAGATGTTTAACTTTGTGCATGCCAAGTGTTCGATGAAATGTCTGAGAGAGGATTTTGTTGGAATTTGATGATCATATATGAATAATGTTTGATGATGATTGAATTTGGAATTCATATGTGCGAAAATGATTAGAAGTTGGTTAGAATTGTTGAAGAATGTTTGGATTGATTTGATTTGATTCGATTGGGTTGTACTTTGATTGTTTGTTTTTGGGAGGTTTCTTATTTTGGGATTTCTTTATTTTTTAGTTTTATGCGATTTTCTTTGAGTTATTTTGGTATTTTGGTTTTATTTTTCATTGATTGGATGCGATGGGAATTTGATCTTTATTGCTATGGATTTGATTTGATGTGTTGATATTTTGATGGATGATTTGATTTATGCATGTTATATGTTTGTATTGTTTGTTGATCCCTTGATTAGTATGTGATGTTTGTTGCTATTTTAATTCTAGTATAGGTTTGGTTTGGTGGTATGTTGTGGGAAGGAGTGATTCATTTTTGAATATGAGCTATGATGCATTGTATGTGATGAGTGATGGCAAGCATTATTAATGGTTTCTACTTGTTGAAATTGTGACATGGATTAAATAACTTGTTCAATTTTGGGAAGCATGAAAGGTAATTGGGTTTCTTTTGGTCCAAGCAAAAGCTTGTGAGACTTGAGCCTCAACTGTACCTCCATGGTTAATTATTGATGAGAGAACTGGTTGAACTTAGACAAACTAAAACTTGCTCATGGACTATAGGAACGAAGCTCGAATGGTTAAAATTTGTGAAATGATCTTAGGCCATCCTTGATAAGTGAGTCATAGCCAAAAATTTTCTTACCAAAAATATCATCCCTAGTAAACCACTTTGAGCCTATAAGCCTATTTCTTTGTGATTTAAGCACAATACAAGCCTTTAAAACCCACGTGAGCCTTATATATATAACCTAAGTGTGGGTGATTGAGGAGATGATGGTTTATAAGGTTTGATGTGAGAATTGTGCTCGAAAAGAAAGGAAGTGGTGAACAAATAATAAAAGGATGCAAAAGAGCTAAATAAGATGTACATGCGACTTAAAAACAAGAAAAAGGAGCAAATCAACAAAAATGTGCTCATGAAGTTCAAAAATTGAAAGAAAGGAAGCATGCAAATCAAAAGGAGCTCGAGAAATCCAAGGAATGATAATGATTAGTACTTTTGATTAAAGAAGAAATTAAAGGAAGCTTGAAAGTGAAGAAGTTGAAGAAAGGAATCATCTCTTCAATTGCTTACACTTGAATAGTCACTATTATCCAAAGTTTCCTACCCTACCAAAGAGCCTAAACATTACATCCAAAAGTAAAGACCTCTTTGATCACTTGTTGAAACTAGGGTGGCTTGTGAACATAGTACATGAGTAAACCTATGGTGAGTCGGTTCTAACCGGTTGATGAGTGATAATAAAAACCCTATCATAAAGAGTGTTGAGTGAAAACTATAATCTATGAGAGGCTTGGATTGAAAGGGATTTGAGTACTCTAATGTCATTCTTAAGATTGAACTTGTTAATCTCTCATGTTATAAGTTTGATGATGTAGGGATACTTAATGTGAAATTGTAGTCCTTTTACTTGAGATGTATTGTGGTTTATGTTCGTTAGGTGTTTTCCTAGGTGAAAATTACTCCCCTTGTTTATCATTTTTCATTGTTCGAGGACGAACAATACTTTAAGTTTTGGGGGTTGATCATAGTCATTTTCACCTAGATTTTAGTGTCTTTATTTGTGTATTTTCAGATGTTTTTATCCGTATTTATGTTAATTTTGGTGGAGTTATTGTTACTTTGAGGAATGTGGTATAAATTGATAGAATTGTGTAAATGGGTTTAAATATGTGTAAAACAGGTCAAGAAATGTATGAAAATGGAGTCAAGAGTGAAAGAGAGATGGAAGAACAGGCCATGTTGGTACACGGGCCGTGTGCGGAACACGACCCTGTAACCACTGGCCGTGTAGTGTAGTCAGAACTTGCTACTCGCCCAGGAAGATGGCCGTGCGCTGGTGCATGGGCCGTGCGTCGCTGCACTCCCCGTGTACGGAGCACGGCCCTATAAGAAGAAGTCGTGCATTATCGTCATAAAATGCTACACGGCCATGACCATGGCCGTGCAGCACAGCTCGAGTCGTGTCCGGAAGCACGCACAAACATGCCGAAGTAGGTGTGCCCTGCACGGGCAGTGCGCTGCAGCACATGCCGTGTAGGTGCAAAATCCTGTGTAATTTTCAGAATGTTCCAGAAGCTTCTAGAAGGTCCATAAGTGATATAAAATCATGATTTGTGCGAAATTAGAGGGAGAAATTCATTGAAGATCATATTGGAGCAGTTACACACACTAAAACACCACATTTCCTCACACACTAGATCCAAAATCCATCTCTACCATCTAGATCCATCAAACCACCATTTGATTTACATTTTCAATCCATAAAACCTTCATCCCATCCATCCTACCATCATTTGAGAAGATTGGAGCATCAATTGTTGAAGGAGTTGATCAATTGAAGAGGAGGAAGGCTTTTCTTGTGCAAGGGAAGCGAATTTACTTTTCAATTGTTAATTTTCTTCTTATTATGGCTCAAATGGAGCAAAGCTTGATTTGTAATGAATTAATCACCATGTTTAGTGGCTTGTTTTATAGTAGGGCTAGTCATATGAGTGGTTGAGGGGAAGAGTTAGATATGTAAAACTTGAGTAGTGATTTGAATTGATTTGTGGATTTTCTTCTATGATATATCAATCATGTTTCATTTCAATGTATGTGTGATTAAATTCTCTATTCATTATATTAGGATGGTCATTCCAATGTTGTGAGTGAAGCTTTAATTGAATCATATATTGAGTTGTGCATGCATGTTAGTATAAGAGGGAGGTAAGCCATACCCTCCTTATGCTTAGAACATTCATAGATGGACACTTAAGAAATTGAGTGAAAAGAATCAACTTATGATCATAGTACCTTAAGGGAATTGAGATTAAGACCAATCTTAGGAGACTTAGGCTTGTAAAAGAGTCGAGAACCTAGTTGCCTTGGCCATAGGGACTAGGGGTAAATTTGTGATTGCTTTTAATCCACAAGTTAATGAAAATTACTATGAAGGGTTTTGCATATCTAGCTCAAGTCTCAACTATAAGTATGATTAGCCTTGCTCTCTTCTCAAGTGTATTCTACATCCATTCCATCAATCATTTGCTCGTTATTTGATCATTTACTTATCTAGTTCACATTCTAGTTATTCGAGTAGAATTTTAAGCATTAGTTTTAATACCAAACCTTCAAACATATTATCTTTACAAAGCATAAATCGACGAACAATTCGGATATTAGCCAATGTTTGCTTTCCCTTGGGACAACAATCTTATAAATTTTGCACTTGGTCACGCGTATACAACAACGGTAGAGTACACTTGCTCTTGACATTTTACTAAAAATGCGACTAAGTTCAAGAAGGGATCGGTAATTAATTCTCGCGGCCTCCGTTATTGGTTTGTAAGTGATGTGAGTGAATTGCGTGTTGTCAATAGGCCTTCCTCCACAACAGATGGGTTTATTCATGGATCACTGGTACAAACTTCTTTATAATGATTGTAGGAAGTTATCCAAGCGCGAGTGTACTTCTCCAACTATAAGGCATACAAGCTTGCGCAATGGACTTGGGATCAAATAATGGTGTATACTTAGGTGTAAATAATAAGTATCCTGCCCAACGGAGTTACTGCTATTATTTGCATGGCTAAAGAGGAATCGATTATTAATTATTTTATCATAAAGTTAGGTTGATGAATAAAATTAATGGGTAAAACTTTCTCTTTTAAATATTCGGGTTTGTATACGTCCACACTAACGTGGCATGTGATGAGTGATATTTTTACCTAGATTTTAGTGTCTTTTTATATCCATTTTCATAATATTTTATCCGTATTTATGTGTTATTTAGTTGTGTTTTGTGTTTTTATGGAAATGTGTGAGAGTGAGCTTAAACGTATGTAAAACAGGTGAAAATGGAGCAAAAACGGAGAAGGGAGATAAAACGAAGAAGGAAACAGAGCACGACCAAACTTGACTCGAGTACTGCTACTCGAGTAGAGCTGGTGCAGCTCGAGCTGTACGCCAGACACGGGCCTGTAAAAGATAGCCGTACGACGACATCAGAAAACCCTACACGGGCACCCTACGCCCGTGTGCAGAACATGAGTCATGCCTGGAATCAAGACACGAGTCGAGTTACCGACTCGACTCGAGCTCCGTCTACTACCGAGAAATGCCAAGAAGACATGACACGACTCGAGCCATGTGCATGCACTTGAGTCGTGTTGTGTAAATTTCTGTAAAAAATTCAAAAACCTTCTAGAAGCTTCCCAAAGGGTATAAATACACAATACTTCAATATTTTATCAGATTGGGCGAGGGTTTTACTATTACACACACCTCACACACCATTTCCTCCATTTTACACCATCATCTTCATCCATTCTTCATCCATCCATCCACACTTCATCTCTCCATATATTCTACCATCCAAATCAAGTGAAGAAGCAAGGAAGAGTGGGTGATCACCAAAGGAAGGAAGGAGATTCAATTGGAGCCAATCCAAGAGAGTTTTCATCCTAATTTTGTGTTAATCCTCTAGTTTACCATGATTTGTAAGGTTTTTAATGTCTATGTTAAGGATCTTATGAAGATTGTAGGCTAATCTCCCTTGTGGGATTAGCAACAGGAAAGTTTGTGGTTAAATTTTGGGATCTATGTATTTAAATTCATATGTTGATTGGGTTAATTGATTTCCTATCATCGATGCTTTAGATCTTGATATTTTTGATGATTTGTGTGTTTAGATGCTCTAAATATATGATTAGATTGAGAAATCAATTATGTGATTAGGACATTTGAGTGAATCATTTCATCAAACATTTCATGTGCATTATAAATTGTAAAGAGATTGAGAAATCCTTTAGAGTTTAGAACCCTTTGATAGGACATACGGTTGGTTTGATCGAGAGATTGATTAATTATGTGAAGGGATTCTTATTACAAGCTTAGTACCTAGTTGGAATTGTTTGAATGAGAACCAACCTTTGTGCTAATTGAGATTAATATCATATTCATCTTGAGAATGAGCTTAGGTGAATTTAGAGTTGGCCCTTAATCCATACTCTTGATTCATATGAGTTTAATGCATGTATCCTAAGATTTTCCACTACTTAATTATTGTTAATTCCACTTTTGCTTAATTTGGTAAACCACATTTCATCCATTTATCTTGTTTGTTTGATCATTGCTTGCATTGCTTTGATTACTTCTATTTACTTGTTTGAACAACCACTCTATTGATGATTCATCTCTATAAAATTACAACAAACGTGAGATCGCTTAAGCACTAGTACCTACCTCCCTATGGTTCGATAAATTCTTGAATTGGTAAACCCGAATACAAGTTATGGCTAATCAAATATGTGATGAGTGATATTTTCACCTAGATTTTAGTGTCTTTTTATGTGTGTTTTCGTATATTTTTATCCATATTTATGTGCTATTTGGTGGAGTTATGTGTTTTTATAGAATTGAGTGTGAATGAACTTAATCGTATGTAAAACAGGTGAAATCGGAGCGAAAATGAAGAAGGGAGATGAAAGAAGAAAAAAGAAAATAGGGCAGCTGAACACGACTAGCCGTTTCAAGTACACGAGCCGTGTCATGCTACACGAGTTGTGTACTACAAACGGGCCTGTAAGAGATGATCGTGCGACGATATCAAAATGCACAACAAGACCATCCCTTGGCCATGTTGCGGCACACGACTCGTGTGCCGTCGTAAATTCACGTTGACCCAGAAACCCTGACACGACTCTAGGCGTGTTGCAGCACACGAGTCATGTAGGTGCCTGATCAGTAAAAAAATCAGATTTCTTCTAGAAGGCCCCCAATGAGTATAAATACCAAATACTTCAATTTTAGATCAGATTTTTCGATGGGTTTCACTTGCACACCTAGATCACACACCATTTCCTCCATTTTACACCATCATCTTCATACATTCTTCATCCATCCATCCACACTTGATCCCCTTCATCAAATCCACCATCCAAGTGATCAAGGAAGCAATGGAGAGTAAAGATTGTAAGAAGAAGAAGGAGATCTCCATTAAAGACACTTCAAAGGGGGAATCTAATTCTCATTTTTGTGAACTTCTTTATAGATTTGTCATGGGATTTGTAGATACAATTGTCTATGATTGTTTTCTCTAAGACTATGATAGGCTAATTGCCTTTGTGAGATTAGCTTCATGATTGGTGTTGGATAATTTAGTTTTTATGCAATTTGATTTTAATCTTGAATGGGCTTTGTGTTATTTCTATCGTTGATTGTTGATTGCTTTATGTATATGATGTTATGTATGATTAATTGTCATGGGCATGTGATTAGATTGAGAAATCAATTATGTATTTAGGATAGTTCATTAAATCATTTCATCATACACTTCATGTGCATTAATTTAGAATGAGATAGAGATATCCTTCTAGATTTAGAACCCTTTGATAGAACATTTGATTAGCTTGATCGAGTGATTGGTTGATTAGATTAGGGGACCCAAACATTAGTGAATTCATAGTACCTTAAAAGGGAATATTGTATATGATTTAGTACCTAATTAGGGAATTCGTAGGGTAATTAGTACCTATTGGGAGGTGTTCATTTTGGTCTCTATCCTATGTGCTTTTGGGAGCCTTGTTGAGGGTTTACATCCTATCCATCTCAAGAGAGAGTTTAGGTGGAATTAGTGATCGCTCCTAAGCTATGTCCATGATAGATTATAATTAATTGCATGATTACTTTATTATCTATGCCATGATTGTTGCTAATCTCATCCTTGCATTATTTGGAACCCATCATTTATCTTTACTTTTATCTTATTTCTTGCATTAGTTTAAGTGCGTTCATATGCACGCTTATCCTCCATTCCATTCCGTTGTCCTTATAAAATCACGATAAACTTGAGATCGCTTAAACTCTAGTACCTTCCTCCCTGTGGTTCGATAAATTCTTTAATTGATCATCCCGACTACAAATGACCAATCAAATGGCGCTGTTGCCGGAGAGGTAACGGTCACTAAAAGTTTGACGAAGGATCGTTTAGAGTGGTCTTAATAAGGACATTTATTTTTTCTTTTTGCATCTTATTTGTTTTAGAAATTTTGTTCTAATTTTTCTTTCTTTTATAGGTGCATACCTTGAGAAGGAAGAAGTAGGTGAACAATCCCAAAAATATGAGCTCCATGGATATTCTTCGTGATTTGGTGAATAGAAGAAATCATTCCGCTATGAACACACAAGGAAATTTTCAAGGATTTCAAATGCCAAATTTTGAGCCACACTTGCAACCGAATTTCGGAGTACAAGATATGCAATTCCAACAATAAAGTTATGAGAATTTTGGAGTCCCTCATCAAATGCATCAACAAGTATACCCTCAAGGTGTGGAAGATGTTATTCAAGGAAATTTTTCTAGAAATCAAGAAGGGAATCAACCACAACTATGGGGAAATTTTCAAGACTCCAACACCTCTTATTCCACCCAAAATGACCACATAGCGATGCTTGGAGAAAAGTTATTTGAAATGGTTATGGATCGCTTAGAAGAGGGGAGGAAGTCTAATCAAGTGTGGATTGATAGAATTAGAAACTTGTGTGAAATAATGATGAATACAATGGTAGCATTCAATACTAAGTTGGATTCATTGGAGCACCAAGTGAGTCAAATAGTGTCCACCGTAGAGAGACTTCAAGAAAAAAACAACAAGCCTTCTACCTCCGGAACAAAGAGCAAATGCATAGTCATTAAGGCTAGAAAAGAGGATAGTTTGGGGGTTGATGAGGTTATGAAGGAGAAGAGAGAAAGAGTTCCAAAGTGGATGAAAGCCAAAGAGTTGAAAGAAGAGTTGAAGGGGGAATTCGATTGATTTGTCGAGTCTCTTGAAGAGATGGTAGAGAAAGTCAAGCTTCGAAATCGAGAAGAGATTCATGCCCTTATGGAAGAAAAGAAGCCTCCGGAAACTAAGATCATTGACGATGCCCCACACAAGCCAAAACCTTCTCATTCTATTGAAATTTCAAATTCTCTTAAGAACTTCCATGATTTTATTGATAAAAATTTGTTTGGTGATTGTAGGAAAAAGGTTGCAAGAGGGCATCAACACTTGTCAATGCCCGAATTCTTATCAGGGGATGTGGTTGAAGTTCAAAATGCATATAAAGCCCCCTGGAAGAAGTGGAACAAGTGGAAAGGGTCATTCCTTGTGAAGAACGCCTTCGGAGAATAATTGCTTGAATTATTTAACAAGAAGGGAAACGTTCTTGTGGTTGAGCATGAGGGCACAAGGCATTACTTCAAGAAGAAACCTATGATAGTGCCTAAGGACTATTCAAGACCACCATGAGCTAAAGACTATCATCTGGCTTGAAGATGTTAAACTTAGCGCTAGATGGGAGGCAACCCATCATTATCTTTATTGCTTTGTTAAATGCTTTCAATATGGTTGATGGATTTGATATTGTTTCGCATTTTTGGTATGTAGGTTGATTGTGCTCGTGAGGAGAATGCGTATTGGAGATACGATAAGTGCTTGATTTGAAGTGTGAAAGTAAGTCTCACCACCTTTTGCAAACTTAATTCTCAACTCTTGTTTCGATTTAAGTTTGGGGGATATGGCGTGGTGTGACATACATGTTTTATTAGTAAGCATATACTTCTCGTATTTTTGGGGCAATTTTGAAATTTTTCTCATGAGTTTTGGTTTGTTTTGGTTCGATTGGTTGTGTTGAAGTGCATGATAGTCCATATTTTTAATGAAATTGTTGAGCTAATGGTTTGTTGAGCATGTATGAAGGGTATTGGAAGCACGAATTGAGCTCGAAGCTAACAACTTCTACTATCAAATGCCTATTGAGGGAGTTCACTCAACACCTTACCATTTCTATGTGCTTAGCATAATTGATTTGATTTGAATTGATGTGATTAGCATGCTACTTTATGTGTTATGTTTGTGGGAGGTTTACTTTCGTAATTTATGATTTCCTTTTCAATCAAAGATGGGGATGTTTGTGAGCTTAATTGATCATGGATGATATAAATGTGTATTTAATTTTCTTATGATGGTGATTTTTATTTTTGCATGTTATGTGTTTTTAGTTGTTTCTTGTTTGGTGAGTCTTTTCTTATGTATTTTGTGTTACCATGAACATCATCCCTAATTAACCACTTTGAGACTTTAAGCTTATTTCTTGTGAATTTAGCACATTACAAGCCTTGATTACCCACTTAAAGCCTTATATATATACCCTTTGTGTGAGTGATTGAGGAGATGGTAGCTAGAAAGGTTTGATGAGAAAGCAAAATGAAGAATGGAAATGGTAAACAAGCAAGAAAGATAAAGGATGAAAAGAGCTCAAGAAACAATGGACATGCAATCTTAAAACAAGAAAATGAGCAAAACAACAACAATATGCTCAAGTATTTAAAAGTCCGAAGAAGGAAGCATGCATTGAAAGAAGTTCAATCGAAGGAAAGTTGATGATTAGTGCTTGTGATTAGCAAAAACAATAAAGGAAGAAAGAGAAGTGGAGAAGTTGGAGAAATTGGTCATCTCTTTGATTACTTACACTTGTTCAGTCACTATTACCATATTCTTCCTACCCTACCAAAGAGTCTATCATTACATACTTAATGAAATACCTTTTTTATCATTGATTGAAATTTTGGCGGTTTGTGAATATAGTCTATGAGCAAATTTATAGCGAGTCGAGCCAAACAATTGATGAGTATTGTTTTACCTTACTTTATAGAGTGTTGAATGAAATTTATGATATATGTGAGGCTTGGACTAAAACGGGGTTATATTACACTTTTATTCTCTTTTGTTTGAACTTGTTAATATTTGCATGTTATGGTTTTATTGATGTAGGATGCCTTAGCATAGTTTGTAATTCTTATTGCTATTGATGTGTTATTACTTGTGTTCATTTAGTCTTTTCCTAGGTGAAAATCACTCCTCTTGGTTTATCATTTTTGTTGTTCGGGGACAAACAACACTTTAAGTTTGGGGGTGTGATGAGTGATATTTTTACCTATATTTTAATGTCTTTTTATATGTGTTTTTGTATATTTTTATCCGTATTTATGTGCTATTTGGAGAAATTATGTGTTTTTATAGAATTGAGTGTGAATGAACTTAATCGTATGTAAAACAGGTGAAATCGTAGCAAAAATAGAGAAGGGAGATGAAAGAAGGAAGAAGAAAATAGGGCAGCAAGAACACGGCCAGCCGTTTCAAGTACACGAGCCGTGTCGTGCTACACGAGTCGTGTACTGCAAAAGGGCCTGTAAAAGATGGTCGTGCGATGACATCAGAATGCACAACACGACCATCCCTTGGCCGTGTTGCGGCACACAACTCGTGTGCCCTCGTAAGTTTGCGTTGACCTAGAAACCCTGACACGACTCGAGGCGTGTTGCAGCACACGCACGAGTCGTGTAGGTGCCTGATCAGTAAAAAAATCAGATTTCTTCTAGAAGGCCCCCAATGAGTATAAATACCTAATACTTCAATTTTAGATCAGATTTTTCAAAGGGTTTCACCTGCACACCTAGATCACACACCATTTCCTCTATTTTATACCATCATCTTCATACATTCTTCATCCATCCATCCACACTTGATCCCCTCCATCAAATCCACCATCCAAGTGATCAAGGAAGCAATGGAGAGTGAAGATTGCAAGAAGAAGAAGGAGATCTCCATTGAAGACACTTCAAAGGGGGAATCTAATTCTCATTTTTGTGAACTTCTTTATAGATTTATCATGGGATTTGTAGATACAATTGTCTATGATTGTTTTCTCTAAGACTATGATATGATAATCTCCTTTGTGAGATTAGTTTCATGATTGGTGTTGGATAATTTAGTTTTTATGCAATTTGATTTTAATCTTGAATGGGCTTTGTATTATTTCTATCATTGATTGTTGATTGCTTGATGTATATGATGTTATGGGTGATTAATTATCATGAGCATGTGATTAGATGGAGAAATCAATTATGTGTTTATGATAGTTCATTGAATCATTTCATCATACACTTCATGTGCATTAATTTAGAATGAGATGGAGATATCCTTCTAGATTTAGAACATTTGATTAGCTTGATCAAGAGATTGGTTGATTAATTTGATTATCGAACTCACGATGCTTGAGATGTCATTGAATTTTATTTTATATTGTTTTGAGGGAATCAATATAAATGGATAAATTCGAAGTATTTGATCGGTGTATTTATTTATGATTCTCAGGATTTTCAAACGGTTTTATCTCGCTTATTGTTTACTAAAAGAAACATATTTACTAGTCTAAAATTAGATAATAAGAAAAGAATCTTGTTTTTTGATACTTACTGCTTAGGAAAACGTATGTGTTCTCACTAAATTTGCCCTCTAGTGCCTATTAAAATCTCTTATGAAGAGGTGAGAGAGAGGTTCATAGAAATATGATGGTCAATCTCATGCGACTCTTCAGATACTTGAGTAAGGTTGATAGGCAGGAGGTCATGGTTGACTCGATGAATGAATTGGAAAACATGGAGTAGAAATTGAAAGGGAAACCTAGGTCAATTTTATTATCCATAATTTGCCTGGATGTTTTGAGTAAGTTCTACCTGAATTACAAGAGGCTGTATTCGGTGGGAAACTTCTGACAAAACAAGTGGCGAAGGAAATCAATTTTCATCAAGGTATGAACAAGGTTAGTATCTCATTCACTAGTTGTTGAAGCATGATTAGTGATGGAATATACTAACACGTTGTGTGTAGATACCGGAATCACTAAAAGCATGTAACTAAGTGATGATGAGATTATTGAGTACATGGGTAAACTACGAAAGTAGTGGTTATTGCAGTGGGAGTTATTTATTTATTTTTTGATAGGAATAAACATTTGGTTATGAGAAATTGTCTTTACGTACATATTTATAGAAAGAATTTCATTTCATTTTCTATACATTTATGGATGGATACTCCATTTTATTTAAATGACATGGTGATTATAATGAAGGATAGAGCTATAATCTATTGTGGTACGTTGGTGGACAATTTTGACACTCTTAAATCATGATTATCCCACAGATACAAAAAATTATAATGATAACGCGTCTTCTAATCTTAATAAGAGAGAGGAACCTTCGAATATGAACCAAACATACCTATTGGTATCTGAAACTAGGTCATGATTGCCTTTTCAAGGCAAAGGAGTGTAGAGCTAAAGATATGTTAGACTTGGTTCATTCTGATTTATGAGGTCCTAAGATTATCCTTACGAGAGGTGGTTAGATATAATTTTTGATGCACCGCAAGTCTAAGTACTATGATTAATTCAAAAGCACATGACACGTGCGGTGAAGGGTCATCGAAAATATATCAAGTCATTTACGATTTAATCGTAGTGGCGAGTACCTCTTAGGATGGTTTAGGAGCTATTTATCAGAGGTTGGGATTGAATCCCAAGTTGTCAACACCGGGCAAACCCAGCCGACTGGTGTGGTGAAAAGAAAGTATAGGACTCTTATCGAAATAGTTAGATAGATGATGAGTTATTTGAAATTACTAAATTCATTTTCTAGGTATTCATAGAAACAGCATGTCATAAGGATGTTTGTCTGTTTGTGGGATATCCTAGAAAAATGAAGGGTGTCTTATTTGATAGTCCAAAAGATCAAAGGGTGATTGTTAGCATGAACACTAGATTTTTGGAAAAAGACTATGTAATAAATCACAAATCCATGTATAAATTGTTCTATAAGGTGTGAGAAGGAAAACACAAAGTATAGTACCAATTGTAAAAGTGGATATACCACAAGTAAACTACATCACATGACACGTCTGATACACAATTGCGTGTAGCGCTTTGTCATAGTGGGAGGGTTGTTTTACAACCTGGAAGATTTATGTTTTTGGAAGAGTCGTGAGACTTGGTCCCTAGTAAACATGAAATCCGGCCATGGGTATAACGAAGCACTACAATATAGAAATGAGATATCTTAGCAACTTACAATGATTTCTGAAATAAGATCTACAGATTCTAAATTGGATCTGGGTGCTTGCAGAATCGCAAAATGGTGTGAAAGCCATTGGAAGTGGTTCTATAAAATAAAAGAGGATCGGACGGTAAAGTGATACTTTGAAACAAGGCTTGTTGCGAAAAGGTACACTGTTAACACTCAGAATTCAAACAAAAAATTCGTTTGCCAAATAGCCAAAAGCGGCTCCCAGATTCAATATATGATTGATGATAATGTAAGATAGTTCATCACAAGGTTTAAATAGCAAAACCCTAAGCCCAAAGACACGGGCCCAACTAGTTAATTAAAATAATTAAGCACTAAAGGACTAATCCCCGCCTTGCCGACGCCGGCGCCGATAAACCAGCAGCGGCCCCGGCGGCCCAGGTGAGAATTCCTCCCTCTCCGCACATTGCTCCATAACAATTCCCTCCCCCTTAAAATCAACCTTGTCCTCAAGGTTGAACCAGGGAAACTGACGCTGGAAATCCTCCAAATCCACCCATATGGCCTCGTCCACCGGTAGCGTCTCTCATTTCACCAACAGCTGATCAACCTCCTTGCCTCGTTTTGTCACCCGACGCCGTGCCATCACTTTCTACAGCTCAAATATTGGCGCCTTTGGCAATTCCAGAGTCACTCGCAATTCCGCGTCCACTGGGTGGTCGCCCACCACTCGCTTAAGCTGGGACACATGAAAAACTGGATGTATGCGACTACCAGGTGGGAGCTCCAGTCGGTAGGCAGCTGGCCCCACCCTCGCCTCAATCACGAACGGCCCATAGAACTTGGAAGTTAGTTTGTGATGTTTGGTACCCGCCAAGGATAGTTGTCGATGTGCCCTCACCTTTAAGAACACTTGATCTCCAACCTCGAAACTGACATCCCTACGATGCCGATTGGCAAACCAAACCATTCGCCCCCTTGCAACCTCCAAATTCGCCCGTAGCCTCGCCAACATCACCGTTCTACTCTCGAGCACCTCCGTCACCGCCGCTACCTTACACTCGCCAGGTAAATAATGTCGCAAGGATGGGGGCGGCCGACCATACACAACCTCGAATGGGCTAACCTGTGCTGCCGTCTGAAAGGCCGTGTTATACCAATATTCCGCCCAAGGTAACCAATTAACCCACTTATGAGGCTGCTCACATGCGAAGCAACGCAAATATGTTTCCAATACCTGATTTAAAACCTCTGTTTGCCCATCAGTTTCCGGATGATATGCAGAGCTGAATTTGAGCTGAGTTCCAGACAAGTGAAACAACTCTTTCCAGAAGGAGCTAACAAACAGGGGGTCACGATCGCTCATGATGGTCCCTAGAATACCATGCAGCCGCACAATCTCCTTCATGAAGGTCTCAGCCACACTCCGAGACGTCATCTTCCCTTTCATAGCTATGAAATGCTCATATTTCGACAGCCGATCAACCACTACCATAATCGTCGAGTACCCCTGAGATTTTGGCAACGCGGTAATAAAATCCATAGACAGATCTTCCCGTATCAACTCCGGAATTGGCAGTGGTTTTAACAGCCCCGCTGGAGATATTGCCTCATATTTAGCTTTCTGGCAGATTAGGCAGCTTGCGACATACTCCCTCACAGCGCAGAACATGCCGCGCCAATACACACTGGCGGCGAGGTGTCGATACGTCCGCAGGGCCCCGGCATGACCCCCAGTAGGTGTGTCGTGGAATTCTCGCAGCAGCCTTGGTATCCACTCAGATCCGGCCGCTAACACTATCCTCCCCTTAAAAAATAGCTTCCCTCCAGCCACCGTGAACCCCACTCGACTTGACGGGTCCCTTTGCAAATCCTTTACCACACCTTGGATAAATTCATCTGTCGACTGCTCGGATAATATATCCGCCATCTCACCCCAATCAGGACCGCTGAGTGCTAACAAACTTCCTTTCCCCTCGCAGCGCGATAGCGCATCGGCCACTGAATTGGCCGCGCCCGGTTTGTACTCAATTTCAAAATCATAACCCAACAATTTTGCCACCCAGATCTGTTGTGAAGGTGTCGCAATTTTCTGAGATAACAAGTATTTCAAACTGCGGTGATCCGTTCGAATGGTAAACTGGCGTCCCACCAGGTACGGGCGCCAGTGCTGGACCGCCAAAACTAACCCCATCATCTCCCTTTCATATGCCGATTTCGTAATCGTTCTATCCGCTAATGATTTACTAAAATAGGCAATCGGCCTCCCCTCTTGCATCAGCACAGCTCCCAAACCTGACCCGGACGCATCACACTCAATGACAAACCATTTCTCAAAATCAAGCATTGCAAGGACTGGGGCCGTCGTCAGTGCTCCCTTTAGCGCCCGAAAAGCCTCCTCCGCAGCGGCCGGCCACTCGAACTCCTTGGGCGCCTCCTTCTTGAGCAGGGCCGTTAGCGGCCTTGCCAACACCCCATAGTTCCTCACAAACCGGCGGTAATATCCGGTCAACCCAAGGAACCCTCTAACTTCCCGAACGCTGCGGGGATGGGGCCAATCCATTACCGCCTTAATTTTCACAGGATCCATCTCCACGCCACTCGCCGAGATGATGTGACCCAGATACTCCGCCCTCCGACTCCCAAATGAACACTTTTTCTGATTGGCCTTATATTGGTTATCCTGCAAGATTTGAAGAACCTCCCTTAAGTGCGTTGCATGCTGCTGCCAAGAAACACTGTAGATTAGTATATCATCAAAGAAAACCAATACAAATTTTCTCAAATAAGGCCGGAACAAATCATTCATAGCAGATTGAAATGTCGCCGGTGCATTAGTTAGGCCAAACGGCATAACCAAAAACTCATAGTGCCCGTTATGAGTTCAGAAAGCTGTCTTGTGAACATCCCTCTCAGCCACCCGAATCTGAAGGTAGCCAGAGCGCAAGTCGATCTTTGAGAACAGCACTGCCCCTGCCAGCTCATCCAACAATTCCTGGATTACCGGAATTGGGTATTTATTCAACACTGTTGCCTTATTCAGCTCGCGGTAGTCAATGCAGAATCTCCAACTACCATCTTTCTTCTTAACAAGTAGCACCGGGCTGGAGAAAGGACTGGAGCTCGGTTTAATTACTTGTGCCAATAGCATGTCGGCCACTAGCCGCTCAATCTCATCTTTCTGTATATGGCTGTAACGGTAGGGCCGTACAGACACCGGCCCGGCTCCCGGAAGTAACTCAATCCGATGCTCCATCCCCCTCGGCGGTGGCAGCCCCTCAGGCTCGCCAAAAATCCCGCTGAACTGCCTCAATATGGCAGCCAATTCACTTTTCTCACCTTCGTCAGGTGTCGGCTCCCCCAGCGTCGGTGACCCTCCTTCCATTACCATAACCCAGAGTTCGGCATCCTGGATGTGTATCAGCTCCCTGATCCCGATTGGACTTCGACACAACACTGGATCGCCCTTCAAGACCATCTGTTTCCCCTTATGATGAAAGGATATAGTCATGCGGGCCCAATTTGTGCTGACGTCTCCTAGAGTAGAAAGCCACGCCATACCTAGAATAACATCCACTCCCCCAAGTGCAAACACGTGGGAATCTGTTTCTATAGACATTTTGCCCACAACAATCGCTAGATCATGACAATATCCCTCAGACTCCTGCCGTCGTCCATCACCCAATTGAACTCCAAAACTCCTTGACCTGTCAGGCAATAACTTCAGTTTAGAAATCAAAGAGCTGGAAATGAAATTGTGACTAGCTCTGCTATCCACAAGGATAGTTATATTTTCCCCTCGTAGCCTCCCTCCAAAACGCATGGTGCGCGGCCCAGTCAACCCCGCCAAGGAATAGATCGGCAGAGCACCCTCTTCTTCCTCTTTTTCCTCCAAAATTGTAGCCGTTTCTCTTTCTCTTCCCACATCGGGTTCCTCGGAGAACTCGAAACGGCTTAGATCAAGCGCTTTCTCTTTCTCAGCCAGTAACACATTAAGCTGTCGCATTGGACATTGGTGCCCTGGCGACCAAGTCTTCCTGCAACGAAAACATATTCCCTTGGCGCGTAGCTCAGACATCTCCTGAGGAGTCATCCGGCCAAACCGAGGGCCCCCCGCCGATTGCCCTACCGTGGCTGACCTGCTCAGCTGGCCCCGAAATGGTGGTCTCGAAGCCGGTAATGCCAACGATGCCAACGATCCTGCTGGTGAGTTAAAGGGTCGAGGCGTCGAGCCGAATCCCGATGACACCGGCACGTTGGAGAAATGGCTGTAAGATGGTGATCAGCCAGCCAAAACTCCTCCAAGCTTCGGGGCCCGGCTGCCCCCGGATGCACCAAGGCTGAACTCCACGTCGCGCGTCAAAACCATTGCCTTTTCTAGATCGGAGGGATGCAGAAGTCGCAACCAGTTGCGAATTTCCTCATTGAGTCCGATCATAAAGTAACTGAGGTAGTGCTCATCACTGAGCCCCAGCACTTGGCTCGCTAGTTGCACAAACACTGGCACGTACTCTTCCATCGACTCCATTTGTCGGACTGAAGACAGACGTTCAAACGGACTCCCCCTAAATCGAGAGTCAAAACGGCTAATAAGGGCCTCCGCGAATTCGCTCCAGGTCATATTAGGTTTCCTGGTTTGGATCCACGGAAACCATTACAGAGCCGTGTCCTCCATGGCCACCATGGCGGCAGATAATTTCACTTCTTCCGGTGTCTGATGCGATTTAAACTGCTGGTTGGCTCTCGCAAGCCAACCGATCGGATCCGTGCCCTCGAATGGCAGAAGGGTCGGTGGGGCCGGTGACTTCGCCTCCACCACCCCGGAAGTGATCCCCGACTCCTCGGTGGCTGACCGTGTCGTCTCCATCGCAGGCAGAACTGCCCTCGAGGTAGACCCCCCGGTGCCTGCACCTGATGCCGCACGCAGGGCCGAATCCGACAGCAACGTGGCGAGCCCCGACATGGTGGTAGCAATCTCCTTCAACTGCCTCGCCATCTCCGCTTGCTCAGTCTTCATCCTCTCCTGTTCCTCCGACATCCTTCCCAACTTCTCGACGATCTCCTCTTGCCCCTTCTTCAAGTCGTCAATCTTTTGTTCACTTTGCGTAATCGTCATCGCGGGTGAGAGATCCGGCAGGTCGGACCAATTTTTAACACTCAGAATTCAAACGAAAGATTCATTTGCCAAATAGCCAAAAGCGGCTCCCAGATTCAATATATGATTGATGATAATGTAAGATAGTTCATCACAAGGTTTAAATAGCAAAACCCTAAGCCCAAAGACACGGGCCCAACTAGTTAATTAAAATAATTAAGCACTAAAGGGCTAATCCCTGCCTTGCCGACGCCGGCGCCGATAAACCAGCAGCGGCCCTGGCGAGAATTCCTCCCTCTCCGCACATTGCTCCATAACATACACTCAGAAAGAAGGGTGAGTTCGAGTATGATAAAACCTTTTTGCCGGTAGCTAAGTTTAAGTCGATCCAGATTCTTTTATTGCTGCTCATATTGAATTATGAGGTATAGCAAATAGATGTCAAGACAGCTTCCGTGATTGGAAGTCTTGAGGAAAACATCTATGTGAAGTAACCAGAGTGATTCATTGCAAATGGCTTAGAGCATTTTGATTGTAAGCTTAAAATTGTCCATCGATGGACTAAAGAAATCTTTAAGATCTTGGAACATCTGTTTTGATGAGGAAATCCAGTAAAATGGATTTTATCAATACTCGGACGGGTCTTGTATATTGGAAAAGAGTGACGGAAATGTGGTGGTATTTCTTGTACTATATGTAGATGGTATCTTTCTCATTAGAGACAATGAAAGAATATTGTTGGGCGTATGGGTATGGCTCTTAAAGCGGTATGAAATGAGGTACTTAAGAGAAGCAAAATATATCCTTACAATCATGGTGATCACAAGATAGGATGTTATGCTTATCTCAAGCTTCATGAAATGATACAATCCTTACTCATTTTAGCATGTGACTTTATCTAAGAAAATGTGTCTTAGGATACAAAAGAAGATAAAGGAGATGAAGGCAGTTCCTTATGCTTCGGCGAATAAGGAAGCTTAATCTATGGAACGCTATGCACGAGAATGGAAATTTATTTTGCCGAAGGCATGAATAGTGGGTATCAAGGTAACCCAAAACAAGAATGTTGAACTGTGGTAACACATATTTTGAAGTACCTGAAAAGGACTAGAACCGGACAGATTCATTGCTTCTTGTGGGTTACATAGATTCAGATTTTTCAAATCAGATAGGGACAGTAGTAAATCCACCTCAAGTTATGTGTTTATTTTGGAAGTAGAGCCATAATATGGAGGAGTGTCATATGGAAATATATTTCGGACTCCACCATAGAAAGATGATAAATTGAAGCCTCTGAGGCAGCCAAAGTATCTGTATGACTCTAGAAACTTCGTAATGGACTTAGATGTTACTCTAAGTTTGCCTGAGATTACCACAATTTATTGTGATAATAATAGTGCAATTGCAAACTTGAAGGAATCACGAATCCATAAGCAATTAAACACATTAAGCGCAAGTACCATTTTTTATGAGAAATCGTATGATGAGGGGAAGTTTGTTGTTGCCTAGATTGCATCGGATGATAACCTAGTAAATTCTTTTATAAGGACCTTAAGGCGAAAGCTTTTGATGGTCATGTAGTGGGAGTGAGAATCAAATGTATGGCAGTGGTCTTGACAGCATAGTCTTTTAGTATAAGTGGGAGATTGTTGGATTGTATACTAAAAGTCTAGCTTTTTGTATGAATAATGTTTAACAATGTATTTGAAATGAGAATCATATGATCAAATGTTTTGCATATTATAATTGCAAAAGTGCACTTATTTTATACTGTAGATAATATATTGTGCGACAACACGCGGAAGATCATATTATCGTTTTCCTTATAAAGTATAAACAGATGCTCACAACCGAGATAGACGGGGACTCTCTATCGGGATGGTTGTAGTGTGATTTGGTATTAGTTTGTCTTGACTATAAAATCACATTAGTGCACTTTGTGTATTGAGCAGTATAGGAGAACTTGATCTCAGTTATTATGGATATTCGTGCTCTTAATCCCTATACAATAACCTTGACATGTAAGGCAGTATTTCTTTGATTCACTAAAGGGAGAGATTTACATGTATTAAATCAATAAAATCGGTGAGTTGGGAAATAGTGTTGTCTCTATGGTGTGCTATTGATTGTAGAAGGAATCTGTATCCTATTAAATAGGTTGATGATGTCCCCTAGAGGAGCTCATAAGGATTATCATGTAAACCCTACAGGTGGATTTATTCCCGCATGATAACAAGGTTGAGTGATACTACTCTCGGATGACATATTAATTAATGGAGTTGTCAGTAACTTAATTAATTAATGTGCATTGTATATCTTAAACATGGGGAGACTAACGGGCTCATAATAAGAAGGAGCCCATAATGTAATTATGGGATTAGAGCAGCAGTACAGTAATAATAATTTAGTGAAATATATTATTATTATTATTATTGGACTTAAGTATAAGTTTTGGGCTAAACTTGGATACTTAAGCTCAATGGAGGCCCAACTCTAATTTCTCTTCATGGTCCCTGTTGTATCCCATATATAAGTTATCTTAGTAATATGAAAACTGTAATATCCTGCACCTAACACACTTGAGTTTGAGGGAGGATTACAGATTGAGAGGATCTTGAGGATCGTCGCCCACACGACGTCAAGATTGGACTTGGGAATACAGCAGAAGATCAAGAGGTTATTTTTAGCAACTTGATCATCAACTTCCATGATTTTTCTGTAATCGTGTGGAATTCAATACTGGTTGTGTGATACACCGTTGGAAAATCACGGAAGAGAAGATCATTTTGGCATAAAAATCACTCAAATCGGTGATTGGATGAGGGAGTTATTCCCAAAACGGTGAGGTCGCACATGCTGATGGCGAGAATTTTATCTCTTCTTCAACATACCCTGGTGAAAGTTAATATGATTTTATGTTCTTGCTTCTGCTAATATAGAATTGTATGGAACCCTAACGGTTCATGTTAACCAAATGATCGAATGCCAACAGTTCGACCAAGGGGGTCCAGTTCGACCAAGTCTAGTCTGGTCGAACTGGGACACATCAGCTCCGAAATATCAGGATTTCATCTCCAGTGCGTGCATGTGCGTGTTTTCTATGAAAAATCCTAGTAAAGGTCCATAAGGAGAAGTTACAAGTATAAAAAGGGGTGCAGATCACATCAAAAAAAGGAGAGCTAGATTCCACATCCATCCTACATCACAACCAAACCCTAACTCCATCCGCAAGAGCTGTAGAGAGAGATTCGTGCAGTGAATCAAGTGAGAACCTAGTGACGATTCAAGACGGAGCGAGAAGCGATGGCACCCACATCTAGGGTTTACTTCGCAACTTAATCTTTCTTGTAATTTTCAAGACTATGGGTAAGATCTATCCAAACAGCATCATGGGCTAGAACAGCTTTGGTAGTTCTAGGATCTATGAAGGTTTCTATCTAGTTAATTGAACTTCCGTGTGTATACTCCGTACAACACTACTTGTGGGTTTATTTTATATAAGACAATGCATTTTTAATTCATACTCAGGTTGTTTTGTGCATCATTAACTGTTATATAGAGTCTGAATACATATCTTGGTTATTGATTGAGTGCGTTCACTGCTGAGCAGGATTATATGCTATGATTCTAAGTGAGGGGACTCCGAAGCTTTATTAGAAATATCTTATATGAATATTTATTAATTAAATTGAATTTGGGTTAGTAAGTAGGATAAAGAGGATAACTATATAGTACCTATAAAGGGAGATCATATAGAGTTAGAGTACTTAGTGCACGGGAAATAATTGATATTGATAGTACCTAGAAAGGGGGGTGTAATTATGTCTCTGGCTCCGAGGTAATTCACACATGTTACATGCTTATTTGTTTGTGTTTATAGAGTAGATTTGCATGGTTTAGTGATGCGTCCATATTTCACAAGGCAGAGTCGGATATTGACACATGGAAGGGAGATTAATTAGTGAAACTAGATGGCCCGAAGAGCTACCTATCTTCTCACATGTGCAACTCTTGTTATTTCTCTACTGTTCTATTTTATTTGCTATTTCATTATTTTGTTTATTAGTTTAATAATAATTCTCCAATACAATTGCCAAATATTAGTTTTAGTTAATTTAGTTAATAATAAATTGATAACCAATTGTCCTTTGGGTTCGATAATATAATTTGGTCGCTTACTTAAGCTACAATCACATCCTTCATACTTGGGGATTAATTGTGTGTGTTGAGAAAACGCCCATCAACATGTCAGCAAGTAAAAGCAGAACACCAATGAACCTCAGGGCTTCTGATGCCACTCGAGATTCCTGAATGGAAATGGGAGTACATCACGATGGATTTCGTTGTTGGCTTAACAAAATATGCACGAGGAAATCAAGCCATATGGGTTGTAGTGGATCGCTTAACAAAGTCAGCACATTTTTTGCCTGTCAAAATGACCTATGGATTGGATCGACTTGCACAAATATATATCGAAGAGATTGTTAGACTATATGGGGTACCAGTTTCTATAGTTTCAGACAGAGATCTAAGATTCACGTCAAAATTTTGGTATAGCTTGCAAAATGCAATGGGAACGAAGCTAAATTTCAGCACAGCTTTTCATCCTCAAACTGATGGACAATCTGAAAGGACCATACAAACCCTGGAAGATATGTTGAGAGCTTGCATCCTAGATTTTGGCGGAGGTTGGGAAAAATACTTGCCCTTAATTGAGTTTGCTTATAACAACAGCTTTCAAGCCACAATCGTCATGGCCCTTTATGAAGCACTTTATGGCAGGAAATGCAGATCACCTCTCTATTGGGATGAAGTTGGAGAAAAGAAAATTTTAGGGCCAGAATTAATAGAAAAGACTATTGAGGCAATCAAGAAAATCCGAGAAAGGATTGTAACGGCTCAGAATAGACAAAAATCTTATGCAGATAAGCGGAGTAAGGACCTTCAATTTCAAGAAGGATATAAGTTTTTCTCAAAGTTTCACCAATGAAGGGAATTTCTCATTTCGGAAAGAGAGGGAAGCTTAAGCCGAGATTTATTGTACCATATGAGATATTGGAAAAAGTTGGCAAATTAGCTTATCGATTAGCATTACCTCCCAAACTGGCAGGAGTACACGACGTGTTCTACATATCGATGCTATGGAAATACATGTTCGACCCAAGCCATGTAGTCAACAAAGAAACAATACCAGTTAGCGACAATCTCGCTTATGAAGAATTTCCTATAGCTATCCTTGATAGGAAATTCACAAGTTAAAAAACCGCGACATCTCTCTAATCAAAGTGCAATGGAGTGACACAATCAAGAGGAAGCAACGTGGGAAGGAGAAGAGGATGTGCGAGAGAAATACCCAAATCTCCCTACATTTGGTAAGTAGAATTTTGAGGACGAAATTTTATTTTTAGTAGGGGAGGATATAACACCCCCAATATTTACACAATAATAATAATACTAGTATATATTTATATAGGATAATAGTAATGATATTTATATATAATCATAATTGTTAATAATAATAATAATATTCATATATATAATAATATTTATAATATTAACGATAAGATATATATATTATATAATGCATAGATAGTCAAGATATTAGTAAACGTATATATATGTAGATTGGATAGCACATACGTTCTATTAAATTTGACTACTAACACATCTGATTCTTGGCCAGGAAGGGTGAAGCCATGTATGCTCATATTTGCATGCACAAACACTTACCACCCTGCTACAGCACTCGGAATTTGCATGCACAAACACGTACCACCCTGCTATAGTCTACCTAGTAGTAGGGGTAACTATTGCTAGGGTCACACTCCCTATATAAATAAGCTCACTTCTATTCACAATACGGACACACCATCTTCACAATTAATATATCTACTCACTCATGCTGCCAACAGGAAGGGAAAGGAAGTGCTAGGGGTTGAGAGGTAAGTTCACTTTTTAGTCACCAATTCTCATCACACTTTAAGTTAAAATGATCCTCTCATCACGTAGACTATAAATATTAAACTCGTATGTTCCGAACTTTCACCGACAAGAATAAAACCTTATAGTGTTATATATTAAAATGATCACCTCTTAGCGTAGATCCTAAACACTAAAGCCATTTGTTGTTTAGGTTTCTTAATTGTTAGATAATTATTGTTGAGATTTTCATGCATGAGAAACTACATTACATACTATTGTGAAGCATTTCTTGCAAGGATTACAACCATATAATTTGTTTAATTTTGGACGTATAAATGAAGCATGCATGTACACGTAGGGTTAAATTTTAGTCACATTTTCTTATAATAGTTTAATACATGGTTTTAACCCTCGTCTCAAGAGGATCACAAAAATGTTATCAATTTTTAATTGGAGTTGTATAAATCCAGTTTAAACAATTTGCAATAAGTTTAGGATTTAGGAAATATAAATAAGAATTTGATAAATATAATAACTATATTATAAGAAAAGTGGAATATTTATTAGTTCACTATTGTAAAATTTTAGATACATGACTTATTTATATTTAAGTTCACATCAATAAATCATTAACTACGTATACATAGTAAATTTTAGAAATAGGAAATTTATTTATTTTAGTACGTATTTTTAAAATTCACGTAGGTTCATGCATGTTTAAAATTCACGTAGGTTCATGCATGTTTTTTTTACAGTGTATATGGAAATTTTATTTAAAACATTTTAAAATACTAAATTTGATTTTTATTCTTATTTTATTTTTAGTAAAATTCTTGTCTTTTTATCCGACTTAGATATAGTAAATTATTAGTATCCATATTTTATTAAGATTGCAAATATTAATTTTACCTTTATTATTTTAAGAGAAACCAAAATATTATTTTTAGACATTTTAAACTTAGTTTTTCACATTCTTTCAGGAATCCAAGATATCCATAATCAGTCTTAATTTTCTACTCTCCGTAAGGTAGTGGTTGTTGGATTGTATACTAAAAGCCTAGCTTTAGTATGAACAATGTTATAACAATATTTGAAATGAGAATCATTGATCAAATGATTGCATCTTATAATTTATTTATATGCATGATGCAATAGTCCACTTACTTTATATTGTAGATAATATGTTGTGCGACAACACGCGGAAGATCATATTATCGGTTTTCTTATAAAGTATAAACAGATGTTCACAACTGAGATAGACGGGGACTCTCTATCAGTATGGTTGTAGTGTGGTTTGGTATTAGCTTGTCTTGGCTATAGAATCACATTAGTACACTTATGTGTATTGAGTAGGACCGTCGAGATCGTTCGACTTATACTGACATATAGAAGAACTTGATCTATGTTATTATGGAAGTTCATGCTCTTAATCCCTATACAATAACCTTGACACGTAGGGCAGTATGTATTTCTTTGATTCATCAATGGGTGAGATTTATAAGTATTAAATCAATATACTCGGTGAGTTGGGAAGTAGTGCTGTCTCTATGGTGTGCTGTTGATTGTAGAAGGAATCCATGTCCGTCATAGGTTGATGATGTCCCCTTGAGGAGCTCATAAGATTTATCATGTAAATCTTACAAGTGGATTAATTTCCGGCATGATAATAAGGTTGAGTGGTACTGCTCTCGGATGAGATATTAATTAATTTGAGTTGTCAGTAACTTAATTAATTAATGGGCATTGTATATCTTAAACATGGGGAGACTATCGGGCTCATAATAAGAAAGAGCCCAGAATATAATTTGGGCTTGGACGGGTAGTGCAGTAATAATATTTTAGTGGACTATATTATTATTATTGGATTTAATTAAAAGCTTTAGGCTAAGCTTGGTTAATTAAATTTAATTGAGGCCCAGTCCAATTTCTCCTCTTGGTCCCTACTGTAGCCCAAGTATATAAGTCATCTCAGTTCCTGTTAACCCTAAGTCTGTGCCTCATTTGACATACGGGAGACAACAGAGAGCAGATTGAGAGAACTCTGGGGATTGTTGACCACCCAACACCAGAGTTGACTTTGGGACATACGGTAGAAGATCAGAGGTGTTCTCTGCAGCGATTCATCCTCTACATCAACCCAGAAGTAAGGTAAACATATTTTATTACTTCCGCTGATTGTTTGCCTGTTATCCTTATGATCACGTTGATCCACACGATCCAATAGCCAACAATTGGTATCAGAGCGTTGGTTTCGTGGTGAAAACATGATTCATTGGTTTATGTGATTAAATGATTTTATCTGGTTTTAAACACATGTTCTTTTCGTGCTTCTTGTGATTTAATTATCGGTGAGAACATGATAACAAGGGTTTTGGAATTATTATTGTATTATCTATGAAATCCTTTTGCTTTGTTGCCTGTACACTTTCATCTTGAACATTTGGACATCACACGCACACAACTGTATGATGATGGTGGGGGCGAGAAAGAAAGATTGTACAAAGCTCTGATGGCTATCGGGCCAACGTTGATGGTGAGAAAGGATCGTGTCGGGCTGGTGAAGGTTGGCCTACACGATGAGCAACAGAGGCATCGAGAGGCAGTGACTGGACACGTTGACTAAGATGGAGGCACCGATGAAGGCCCAGTTTGCGATGGAGGCTGTCGCAAGGTTGTGCAGTGATGGGTTAGACAAATTCAGCGCTGGCGAAAGGCAGCAGCAAGGCTCGATCTCGACAGCGCAACTTGGCGAATGTTCTGGAAGTCAACTGGACGTCCCAGTCAAGTCACAAGCCGCTTCCGATCAGGTCTCTGCAACTTACCAGTCGAGTCGCTGCAGCAAGTTCCAAGCGATTTCCCTGATGGCCAGGGTGAGTCTTGGCGATGCCTGATTGTTGACGTCTGGCGGCACCTGTCTCAACTGGTACTGCGATTGCTAGGCTGAGCGCGGCGGTTGAGCGGCAGAACTTCAGCTTGAATTGGCAAAATCGTGGCAGATCGGCGGTGCTGCGAAAGATGGGCTGTCGGGGCAAGTCGATTCCGACGGTAAGTGATAGTGAACGATCGGGCCTGCCATGGCCGGCGATTGGTAGCAGCGCCGGATCTGTCGCCTGGCGCGTAGGACGAAGGCTGAGGGCTTCTTGGCAGGCGGGCGCAGCTGGGGCTCCACGGCAATCGGCTGGCGGCGTGCTATTTGGGACCTCAGCAGATTGCAGGCGGTCATCGTCGGGCACTCTGAATTGTCAACGGTGTCATCATCTGCTAGCGGTGCAGGTCGACGATTGACGGCGCTGGGCATGATGGTCACGGCTGGGTCAGACGTTGATGCCGGTAACGCGTGGATGGCTAGCAGCACATTTTCGGTGGTTGGGGGACGACCGCCGGCAGCAGCTGCTTGAAGTCGTATGAGCGTTGTTGTGTGATGACCAGACGGCTGGATCTATTAGGGCAGGGTTGCAGCTCCTTTGGGCCTTATTTCCTAATGGGCCGGGCAATATGGGATTGGCATAGGGCCCAAATTTTAATTTTAATTTGGTTTTGGGCTGGGATTGTGAGCCCAATTTTAATTAAAAGGAATTTGGGCTGCTGGGCCATTTTATTGCTTTATTTGATTAATAGTGGGCTGCTCATTTTTTTAATTTGATTTTGGGCTGTTGGGCCCAAATTTTATTAAAATGGTAATGGGCTGCTTGGTAATATTAATTGCTGGATTTAATTTATTGTGGGTTTGATGTTGGGCCAGGTTAAATATTGGGCTAGACCTTAATGCATAAATTGGCAGGGTAAATGGGCTTAATTATTTCACTAATGGGCTACTCATTTTATGCTAATGATGTTTGGGTCAGCTGGGTCTATTTAATTGATCCAACATTTTATGCAATTAATTATAATATATAACTGATTTAATTGTTTTAACTTGACAATTAATTGTTATATATGAAATGCATGTTCTATGTGATTTATTTATTTAAATTGCTGTTAATAGAAGCATGCTAAGATGTATATTTTATTTCAGAATATTATATGCATGTTAAAAACCCTCGGTGTTAAATAACTAAGTGGGAGAGGGGATTGGTAAATAATTCCCGCGGCCTCCATTATTGATTTGTAAGTGATGCAAGTATACTTGCGTGTTGGCATAGACCTTCCTCCCCATCGGATGAGTATATTTGTGGATCACTGGTACAGACTTCATTAAATAATTATTGTTTGTAATGTGATGCAAATGAACTTGCGTGTTGGCTTAGACCTTCCTCCCCATCGGATGAGTTTATTTGCGGATCACTGTACAAACTTATAATTGATAATCGTAGGAAGTTATCCGAGTGCGTGTGTACTTCTCCATCTATAAGGCACACAAACTTGGGCCGCGGACTTGGGATTAAATAATGGTGTACACTTAGGTATAAATAATAAGTATCCTCCCCATCGGAGTCACTGCTGTTATTTGCATGGCTAAAGAGGAACCGACTATTAATTATTTTGTCATAAAGTTTGGTTGACAAATGAAATTAATGGGTAAAACCTTCTCTTGTAAATGTTCGGGTTTGTAAACGTCCACACTATCGTGGCTTGCAGACTCACGGTGCTTGAGATGTCGGTGAATTTTATTTTATATTGTTTTGAGGGAATCAATATAAAAGAATAAAATTCGAAGATTTGATCGGTAAATTTATTTGTGATTCTCTGAATTTCGAATGGTTTTATTTCACTAATTGTTAACTAAAAGACATTATATTTACTTGTCCAAATTAGATGATTAGAAAAGAATCTTGGTTTTGAAAATTACTGCTTAAGAAAATACATGTGTATTCTCACAAAGGACGTCTCATGATGCCTATTAAAGTCTCTAGTGAAGAGATGAGAGGTTCATAGAAATATGATGGTCTCATGTAACTCTTCAGATACTTGAGTAAATTAAAAGGCAGAAGATCATGGTTGAATTGATGAATGAATTGGAAAAGCTTGGAATAGAAATTGAAAGGGAAACCTAAATCAATTTATTCTTCACAATTTGCCTGGATGTTTTGAGCAAGTTCTACCTGAAATACGAGAGGTTGTATATGGTGGGAAACTTTTAACAAAACATGTGGCAAAAGAAAGCCATTTTTCATCATGATGTGAACAAGTTTAATATCTTATTTACTAATGGTTTAAACATGATTAGTGATGGCATCTACTGACACGAAGTATGTAGATACTGGAATCACTAAATGTTTATCACTGAGTAAGGATAAGATTGTTAATAACATGGATAAAACTACAAAGGTAGTGGCTATTGCAGTGGGAGTTGTTTATTTATCTCATGATAAGAATAAACGATTGATTATGAGAAATTGTCTTTACGTACGTTTCATAGAAAGAATTTAATTTCAGTTTCTATGCATTAACGGATGGCAAGAACTTGATGAGCGTTTTCTCAACACACAATTAATCCCCAAGTATGAAGGATATCAATTGTAGTTTCAAAAGGTGACCAAGTGAATATCGAACCCAAGGGACGGCGTATTATCAATTAAATTATTATCTAAATTAATTAAGACAAGTTGGCAATTACGTTTGAATTGTTATCTAACAACTAATATGCTGGAAATTAAATAACAAATAAAATAAAGTATCACTCGAAGAATACGTAGGTGGATCAAGTAGGAGAATAGGTAGCTCTAGGATAATCCAGTTTTACTCATTAACTTTCCTTCCATGTGTCAATGTCCGACTCTGCCTTGTGGAATATGGACGCATCACTAAACCATGCATATCTACTCTATAGACACAAGTAAACATGCGTGTAACACGTGTGAATAACCTCGGAGCAAGAGATATAATTTCACCCCCCTTTCTAGGTACTATCAGTATCAATTATTTCCCCCTAGGATTGGTACTCTAACCCGATATGATCTCCCTTTATAGGTACTATGAAATTATCCTCTTTATCCTACTTATTAACCCGAATTCAATTCAATTAATAAGTATTCATATATGATAGTTCTAATGAAGCTTCGGAGTCCCCTCACTTAGAATCATAACATGGAATCCTGTTCAGCGGTGAACGCACTCAATCTACAACCAAGATATATATTCAGACTCTATATACCAATTGAAGATGCACAAAACGACCGTGAATATGGATTAAGAAAGTACAATCATATATAAAATAAACCACGAGTAGTGTTGTACGGAGTGTATACATGGAAGTTCAATTAACTAGATAAAACCTTCAAACTCCTAAATCTACCAAAAAGGCTCTAGCCCATGATGTTTCGAAGAACAATCATGGGTGTTGGATAGATATTACCCGAATGTCCGGAAAATACAAGATAAATTAGGAAACGAATAAACCCTTGATATGGCGTCTTCATGCCCTTCTCCATCTTGAATCCTCCTCTTGGTTCTCCTCTTGATTCCACAAACGAATCTTCAAAGTGATGGATGGATGGAGGAAAGGAAGTGGATGATGGATGGGGGGTGATCCCCCCTTGTGGGGTGTTGTATGGTTGTGGCCTCTCTTCGGTGATTGGTGACGTTTTTCTTGACTGCATGAGCCTTCTTTTATACTTGTAATCACGTCTCTAGGGCTTAGAATGGGCTTTTCAAGTGATCCCACGCATTTTGGCCTCAAAAATACGTAAGTTCCCGCACGTAGGTTCGACCTCGTCAAACAGGTCGAACCACAGGTCGAACCACAGGTCGAACCCTGCTACTGGATTTGCGCAGTCTCTCCATTTCGCGTATAACTTTCACATCCGACCTCCGAATTGAGTGATTTTTGCGCTCACGCGATCCTATCTTCCTTGGCTTTCTCTGAATATAAAGATGTCACCAAAAATCCAAGAATTGAATCTGTAACAAGCCATGGAAAGTAGCACATCAGTTCTGTTCGGCACAGCTCGCGCGGCGTCACCACTTTGCTCATAACTTCCTCGTTCGGACTCCGAATGGGATGTTCTTTACGCCAAAACGACCCTCTCTTCAGTGGCTTTCCAACCATGTATCACACTTTCCATTCAAATCTCCACATCAATACAGAATAATTACACAAGTTCGACGTGCGTTTATCAGCATTCTTGCACAAATTGCACATTTTCTCAAACTTGGCTCTTTTCATCCTTTTTCCACCTAAAACACAACAAAACACCTCAAGTGCACCTTTTTCTCACATATAATGAATATAAGACCATTGTGCTAATATATGACAAGAATATCAATCAAAAAGGTGTTAAATTGGATATTAAAACACGCTTATTTTCACTCTCATCAAACCCCCAAACTTACCCGTTGCTCGTCCCGAGGCAACAAAATAAAAATAAAGAGAGAGAGAGAGTAAGAAAATTAGCAGGGAAACAAGGACTATGACAAATACCCCTCTTCAAAATACAATTGTCCTCAACTTAGGTCATGCAACTCTTATTACATGTAATAATCAATTCGTAGCATACAAGTTAAGACAATCACCACCAATTCAAATGCTCCATCAACATGTTCTCACGGGAAGTATATATATCACTCGCACTCAAGTGTAAAAGATGTACACTTATGGGATAAGGTGTTTACGCTCAGATTCAATTCAAGTGCATGCGTAACCATAAGCTTGCCAAAAGTCTCAAACTCTCCACCACTAAAAGTATGATTCGACAATGGGATCAAAAAGGACTTTTCTTTTGGATGTAATGTTGGCTCTTTGGTTAAGGTAGGAAATATATGGACAATGTGACTCAAATAGTGGAGAACTAAAGCTGATTGATCACTTCAACTTTCATCCTCTCTTTCTTTTCAATGCAGACGATTTTCATTCCTTCTTCACCTTCAAGCACAATTATTTTTCTTTTCTCAAGCTCATTCGTTTTTTCCTTCTCTTTTTCTGCTTTTTCTCTTGAGGTACCAGTTTCGGGCACTACCTCACGCATCCTCCATAGGGTACTAGATTTAAGCACTACCCTAGGGTATTTGATTCAATGGAGTACTAGAGTTAATCACTACTCCATGCTTCTCCTTAAATGCATTATCAAAATCCATCACTAACTCAATACCAATTTCATTCCTTCCCAAGCTGTTCGTTATCAAGCTCTATCAACACACTTTGAAAAGCCATTAATTCTCCACTAATAAGACAATCAAGGCTCAAAAAATTAAGATGCTCAAAGTGGTTATTTCACGTAGGCTGCCAAAGAATGAGGTTTTTAGGCTCAACGGGGCTAACTACGGATAAACAATCATATGGTATAGGGAATTATTTGGCTAAGTGACTCATAATTTCAAGGATGGCCTAAAATCATCTCCCATTATCTATCACACATATAGTTTCAAGTAAGACAAGAGGCAAGTTCTAGAATACACACACAAGAACGATACTCACCAGAAAGAAATATCATGTGATTATGTAACATGATAACAAGGCTCAAAATCTCACATGGGTTTTTAACAAGTAACAGAGCACTTTTCATGGTAAGCAATATCCCACAAGTACACATAGAACTTCATATCACAATATAACTCAAGTACACTTCCTTCATCAATTTCAAGAGCATATGAATTTCAGCACAATTTAAACAATACAAGCTCACATGGATCACCACCATAAACACAATCCTTCCACTCATATGAATTAAAAGCACATATAAAAATTAGAAAAAGGAAACGAGGGCACCTGATTTCTCCTTCAAAACGCACGAGCTCCTCGAGTTAAAGCCATAGTGTAGAACTCGTCTTGCCACCTAGTTACCTTTTTTCTATCATCAAAGCTCAAACAAACTCATCATCACAGGATTCATCAATAATAAAATAGGAGAACTATAAGAAAGAATTAATTGACTATGTAATCGACTCCACACACTAGAAACTCCACTGAACACTAGGCAAATTGCAAAAAATCGACACATCAAAACCGATTAAAGTTTCAATATACCGCAAAAAATCAACTCCCCTAGCAAACATTACAAAGAAAAGATTATACTCCCGGTGCTTCAATTCAATGAGGTAAGTACATCACACCCCCCCAAACTTAGTAAAAACGAAAGTTGAAACTAAGTTTGCAAAGATGTAATTGCCGAATAATAAGCACCTTAAATATAAAAATTTCTTACTCACACGAAAGAAATAAAGCAATAAAACGGAAAGGCAAGCCCCAAACAGGCGCTCATATTTAACGTCGGAGAGTCACGACTGATTACCACTTTGAACTACTGGATCACAGGACGGTCTTGTCGCATCCTCACCTTCAAGTACTTTCTTTCCCTCTTCTTGTCTACACTCAACACCTCACCTTTCTTGGTCACAAAAATATGATCATTGAAATTTTCTTCCTCCCATGGCTGTCTAGACTCCTCCTTGTCAACCTTCCACTTAAATTCAGAATCACCTGTCTTAGAAAAATCAAGATTAAACAAGTTAGAAATCATATCAATGCTTTTGCATGATTGAGTCTCCATAGGCGTCTTCATTGCATGATCAAGAGAGAAAATCACATCTTCATTATCCATTCGCAGTCTAAGCTTTCCTTCCTTAACATCTATCATAGCTCCAGCTGTGGCAAGGAACGGTCGTCCCAAAATAAGGGAAATATCACCCTTATCATCTTCCATGTCAAGTACAAGAAAATCCATGGGAAAAACTAACTTATCCACTCTCACTAAAACATCTTCAATTAAACCCTTCGGACAAGTCATGGATCTATCCGCCAATTGAAGAGCAATATTCGTGGGTGTTAACTCCCCCAAACCAAACCTTTTAAATATGGACAAAGGCATCAAGTTAACGCTTGCCCCCAAATCACACAAGGCTTTATGCGCCGACCCTTTTCCAATGTCACAAAGAATGGTGAAGCTTCCCGGATCCTTTAACTTTGTAGGCAACTTTCTTTGAAGGATCGAGCTGCAATTCTCTGATAGGTTCACCGTCTCCACTCCGTTCAAGCTTCTCTTCTTTGATATAATATTCTTGAGGAATCGGGCATAGTATGGCATCTCCATGATTGCTTCAGAGAAAGGAATGTTCAAGCTTACTTTGCTCATGACATCGTGAAACCTCTTGAACTTTTCTTCCAATCCCTTCTCGGCCAATCTCGAAGGAAACGGAGGAGGTATCTTGGTCTTTGGTCTTCCCCATTCATCACGTTCAACCTCCTTCGCTTTATCCTTCTTGGCTCTCAATCTCTTTGCTTCTTCCCACTTCTTCTTCATTGTAAGCTCAGTATTATGTCCTTGGGATGGCATGGGAGTAGCATCAATATCATGCGGAGCATTCGGCACAGTAACGGGCAACTTCTGGATGGGTTCGACCAGGGTTCGACCTGTGGAATAGGTCGAACCAGGCACGTACTGGTCGAACCGCTCTTTTGGACAATGGCTCTTTTTTTGAATTTGAGGTTCGACCTGGGTTCGACCTGTTTGAGAGGTTGAACCAGGTACATAATGGTCGAACCGATCGTCTGGAAGGATGCTCTCGCTCTGAAGTTGGGGTTCGACCTGGGTTCGACCAGATTGGGAGATCGAACCACTGCTCCCTAGGTCGAACCGCCTCACTGTATGATTTCTATCCTCCGGTTCGACCTGGGTTCGACCTGCTGGGTTGGTCGAACCATTACGGTCGTGGTCGAACCGTTGCTGTGACAAAACAGAGCACTCCGGATGAAGAGGTTCGACCATGGTTCGACCTGTATGCCAGGTCGAACCCTCTGGGTTTTGGTCGAACCGAGGATTTTTAAAAACAGAGTGCACTGCATGATGAGGTTCGACCATGGTTCGACCTGAGTGCCAGGTCAAACCTTCTGGGTGTTGGTCGAACCGAGGATTAGCTATGTCCAAATTTGATCTCGGCCTCGTCGTTCCCTCGTACTGCGTTCCAGATCTTAACGTGATGGCTTTATCTTCCAATTTTTGTGCCAATTGATTCACGTTCGTGGTCATCTGCCCCATCATCAAGGTAAGCTCCTTCAACTGCTTAGACAAATCTGCACGATCAACATTCATGGTATCCTCAAGATGATCAATCCTAGCATCATTCTCAGTCATGTATCGATGGAAGGTATCTTCAACACTCTTCACTTCGTGCTGCTTCATATTAGGCCCCCTTTGTGTCAACTCTGTGATTTGCCTTTGCTGGGACTCTAGTAGCTTGTTGATGTTAGCTAGACTAGAAACGATCTCATCATCCCTATTCGGCTTCTCCACTTGATGTTCAACTTGCGCCACCTTACCAAGTACATATGATCCTCTATCTCCCTCCGTAGGCCAGTCACGTGAATTCATAGAGATGTCTTCAAATAATTTTTCAGCTTCAAGTGCTGTCTTTGATAACAGCGCTCCTCCGGATGATGCATCAATAAAAATACGCGACTCACAATCCAATCCATAGTAGAAGATGCTTATGTATTCAGCCTTAGACATTCCATGCTGTGGACACCTCCTGAGCATGTCTTTAAACCTGTCCCACGCCTCATAAATTTTCTCACCCTGATTCATAACAAATTGGGTGATCTCTTGCCTCATTCTTAAGATCCTTGAGGGTGGCATGTATCTTTCCAAGAACTTCTGCTGCAGTTGGTCCCATGTAGTGCAATCTGTGGCATCAAGAGTCTCATACCAAGCTTCCGCCTTATCAATCAATGAGAACTTGAATAGGGCAATCCGTCTAGCATGATCATTAGCTCCAGCTCCCTTTTGAGTATTTGCATAACCAAGAAATCTTCGGAGATGTTGATATGGATCTTCAAAACAACCTCCAGAAAAGGAATTCTTTTCCACCATGTTAATAAGAGCTGGATGTATCTCAAAATTATCATCTTCCCCCCTTGCTCCTATCAACCCCATGTTACCAATTCCATAGTTCGTGAAAATTTCACGTATGGCAACATTATCCGGATTCTGCCTTGCTCCGGCCATATTTAGATCAATGTGTTATTCGTTCCTTTTCTTCCCCTCCTTTTTCAAGCACAAAAGTAACTCGGAAAAATTCAAGGTTAGATAGAAATAAATAATAACAAATAAAAGAAAAAAAATATCTTAATCAAACTAGAAATAATAAAATTAATAATTACAGCCGTCCCCGGCAACGGCGCCAAGAACTTGATGAGCGTTTTCTCAACACACAATTAATCCCCAAGTATGAAGGATATCAATTGTAGTTTCAAAAGGTGACCAAGTGAATATCGAACCCAAGGGACGGCGTATTATCAATTAAATTATTATCTAAATTAATTAAGACAAGTTGGCAATTACGTTTGAATGGTTATCTAACAACTAATATGCTGGAAATTAAATAACAAATAAAATAAAGTATCACTCGAAGAATACGTAGGTGGATCAAGTAGGAGAATAGGTAGCTCTAGGATAATCCAGTTTTACTCATTAACTTCCCTTCCATGTGTCAATGTCCGACTCTGCCTTGTGGAATATGGACGCATCACTAAACCATGCATATCTACTCTATAGACACAAGTAAACATGCGTGTAACACGTGTGAATAACCTCGGAGCAAGAGATATAATTTCACCCCCCTTTCTAGGTACTATCAGTATCAATTATTTCCCCCTAGGATTGGTACTCTAACCCGATATGATCTCCCTTTATAGGTACTATGAAATTATCCTCTTTATCCTACTTATTAACCCGAATTCAATTCAATTAATAAGTATTCATATATGATAGTTCTAATGAAGCTTCGGAGTCCCCTCACTTAGAATCATAACATGGAATCCTGTTCAGCGGTGAACGCACTCAATCTACAACCAAGATATATATTCAGACTCTATATACCAATTGAAGATGCACAAAACGACCGTGAATATGGATTAAGAAAGTACAATCATATATAAAATAAACCACGAGTAGTGTTGTACGGAGTGTATACATGGAAGTTCAATTAACTAGATAAAACCTTCAAACTCCTAAATCTACCAAAAAGGCTCTAGCCCATGATGTTTCGAAGAACAATCATGGGTGTTGGATAGATATTACCCGAATGTCCGGAAAATACAAGATAAATTAGGAAACGAATAAACCCTTGATATGGCGTCTTCATGCCCTTCTCCATCTTGAATCCTCCTCTTGGTTCTCCTCTTGATTCCACAAACGAATCTTCAAAGTGATGGATGGATGGAGGAAAGGAAGTGGATGATGGATGGGGGGTGATCCCCCCTTGTGGGGTGTTGTATGGTTGTGGCCTCTCTTCGGTGATTGGTGACGTTTTTCTTGACTGCATGAGCCTCCTTTTATACTTGTAATCACGTCTCTAGGGCTTGGAATGGGCTTTTCAAGTGATCCCACGCGTTTTGGCCTCAAAAATACGTAAGTTCCCGCACGTAGGTTCGACCTCGTCAAACAGGTCGAACCACAGGTCGAACCCTGCTACTGGATTTGCGCAGTCTCTCCGTTTCGCGTATAACTTTCACATCCGACCTCCGAATTGAGTGATTTTTGCGCTCACGCGATCCTATTTTCCTTGGCTTTCTCTGAATATAAAGATGTCACCAAAAATCCAAGAATTGAATCTGTAACAAGCCATGGAAAGTAGCACATCAGTTCTGTTCGGCACAGCTCGCGCGGCGTCACCACTTTGCTCATAACTTCCTCGTTCGGACTCCGAATGGGATGTTCTTTACGCCAAAACGACCCTCTCTTCAGTGGATTTCCAACCATGTATCACACTTCCCATTCAGATCTCCACATCAATACAGAATAATTACACAAGTTCGACGTGCGTTTATCAGCATTCTTGCACAAATTGCACCTTTTCTCAAACTTGGCTCTTTTCATCCTTTTTCCACTTAAAACACAACAAAACACCTCAAGTGCACCTTTTTCTCACATATAATGAATATAAGACCATTGTGCTAATATATGACAAGAATATCAATAAAAAAGGTGTTAAATTGGATATTAAAACACGCTTATTTTCACTCTCATCAATACTTCATTTCATTTAAATGATATGGTCATAGTAATGAGGAATGAGGCTATAATCCGTTAAAGTATGTTGGTGGATAAAAAGTATACTCTTGAATCATGTATATCCCACAGATGCAATAAATAGTAATTAAATAATGCATCTCTTAATATAAGTAAGAGAAAGGAACCTTCGGAAATGAACTAAACATACATTTGGCATCTATGACTAATTCATTTTACTTGAGTAGGATTCAAAAGTTGATAGCCGATAGACCATAAGGTTTATCTGAAGTGAAAACTATCGGACTTGCGAGTCTTGCTTGGAAGTAAAAATAATTAACTGCATGTTCAAGGCTGTGGGGTGTAGAGCCAAAGATATATATGTTGGAATTAGTTCATTCTGATTCAAGCGAACCTAACAATATCCAGGCGAGAGGTGGTTATGAATATTCAAAGATTATTCTGGATACCGATATATTTATTTGATGCACTGCATGTCTAAGTTCTTGGATTAATTCAAGAATTGTAAGGCTGGTACAATGAAGCGTCATGGAAAATATATCATATCATTGCGATTCAATCGTGATGATGAAAACCTCTTAGGATAGTTAGGAACTAATAATTAGAAGTTGAGATTAAATCTCAAGTTGACTACACCGGGCATGCCCCAACTGATTGGTGTGGTGGATAGAAGGAATAAGGCTCTTATGGTTATGATTAGATAGATGATGAATTATTTGGAATAATTAAATTCATTTTATGGATATGCCCTAGATACAGTAATTCGTGAAACATTTGTCTGTATATGGGATATCCTAGAAAAATGGAGGGTGATTTATTTAGTCCAAAAGATCGAAGGGTGATTGTCAACACAAACACTGGATTTTTTGGAAAAGGACTATGTAATAAATCACAAACCCATGTATGAGTTGTTCTAAAGGAAGTGAGAGGAAAACACAAAGTTAAAGTACCAATTGTACAAGAGGATATGCCACAAGGTAAACTGCAACGCGTGTCACGTCTGATACACAATTACATGTAGTGCCTTGTCGTAGTGGGAGGGTTGTATGACAACCCATAAATATATGTTTTGGGAGAGTCGTGAGACTTGATCCCTAGTGAACATGGTATTATCTCACGGATACGACGTAGCACTACAAGATGAAAATGTGGAATCTTAGTAAGTTGCAATGAATTTTGAAATAGAATCTACGGATTCTATATTAAGTTTGGGAACTTGTATGACCACTAAATGGTGTAAAAGCCATTGCAAGTGGTCAAAGGAAATAAAAGAGGATCATATGGAAAGGTGAAAACCTTGGAAGCAAAGCTTGTTGCGAAAAAGTGTACTCAGAAAGAAATGGTTCGATTATGAGGAAACATGTTCGCTGGTAGCTATGCTTATATTGATCCGGATTCTTTTATTGCTGCTATGAGGAACAGCAAATAGATGTCAAAGACAGCTTTCCTGATTGGAAGTCTTGAGGAAAATATCTATGTGAAGCAACTAGAGTGATTCATTGCAAAGTACTAATAGCATTTTGATAGTAAGCTTAAAATTGTCCAGCGATGGACTAAAGCAAGCTTTAAGTTCGTGAAGCATCTGTTTTGATTAGGTAATCCAGTGGCATGGATTTAAATCAATGAGCGGATGAGTCTTGTGTGTTGTAAAGAGTGACTAAAACGTGGTGGTGTTTTTTGTACTATATGTAGATAGTATCTTGCTCATTGGAGACAATGAAAGAGTATTATCGGGCGTATGGGTACGGTTAATAAAGCGGTAGAGATGAAGGACTTAAGAAAGACAAAATATATCCTTTTGATCACGGTAATACGGATCACAGAAAGGACATTATGCTTATCTCAAGTTTCATAAATGATACAGTCCATACTCGTTTAGCATGTGAATTTATCTAAGTGAATGTGTCTTTGAGACACAAGAAGAAGATAAAGAGGATGAAAGCGGTTCCTTATGCTCCGGCGAATAAGGAAGCTTAATCTAAAGAATGCTATGAACGATGTTGGATATCTGTTTTGCTGGATGCATGAACAGTGGGTATCAACGTAACCCGGAACAAGAATGATGAACTGTGGTAAGACATATATAAAGTGCCTGAGAAGGACTGGAAATTATATGTGGACTTACTGGACAGATTCACTGCTTCTTGCGGATTACGTAGATTGGGATTTTTTAGTCAGATTGGACGGCAGTAAATTCACCTCAAAGGTTATGTGTTTAATCTTAGGAAGTAGAGTCATAATGTGGAGGAGTGTTATATAGAAATATATTTCAGACTCCGGAATCCATCATGGAAAGATGATAAATTGGAGCCTATAAGTCAGCCAAAGTATCTATATGACTCTAGAGACTTCATGATGGACTTTGAAGTGTTTCTAAGTTTGCCCAAGGTAATCACAATTTACATTGATGATATTGGTGCAGTTGCAAACTTGAAGAAATCACAAGTCCATAAGGCAATTAAACACATGGAGCGCGAGTACCACCTGTTACGAGAAATCGTATGATGAGGGAAAGGTTGTTGTCGCCTAGATTACATCGGATGATGACCTAGTAAATCCATTTACAAGGACCTTAAGGCGAGCGTTTTTAATGGTCGTGTAGTTGGAGTAGGAATCAGATGTATGGCAGAAGGCATGACAGCATAGTCTTTTAGTATAAGTGGGAGATTGTTGGATTGTATACTAAAAGCCTAGCTTTAGTATGAACAATGTTATAACAATATTTGAAATGAGAATCATTGATCAAATGATTGCATCTTATAATTTATTTATATGCATGATGCAATAGTCCACTTACTTTATACTGTAGATAATATGTTGTGCGACAACACGCGGAAGATCATATTATCGGTTTCCTTATAAAGTATAAACAGATGCTCACAACTGAGATAGACGGGGACTCTCTATCGGTATGGTTGTAGTGTGGTTTGGTATTAGCTTGTCTTGGCTATAGAATCACATTAGTGCACTTATGTGTATTGAGTAGGACCGTTTGAGATCGTTCGACTTATACTGACTTATAGAAGAACTTGATCTCTGTTATTATGGAAGTTCGTGCTCTTAATCCCTATACAATAACCTCGACACGTAGGGCAGTATGTATTTCTTTGATTCATCAATGGGTGAGATTTATAAGTATTAAATCAATATACTCGGTGAGTTGGGAAGTAGTGCTGTCTCTATGGTGTGCTGTTGATTGTAGAAGGAATCCATGTCCGTCATAGGTTGATGATGTCCCCTTGAGGAGCTCATAAGATTTATCATGTAAATCTTGCAAGTGGATTAATTTCCGACATGATAATAAGGTTGAGTGGTACTGCTCTCGGATGAGATATTAATTAATTTGAGTTGTCAGTAACTTAATTAATTAATGGGCATTGTATATCTTAAACATGGGGAGACTATCGGGCTCATAATAAGAAGGAGCCCAGAACATAATTTGGGATTGGACGGGTAGTGCAGTAATAATATTTTAGTGGACTATATTATTATTATTGGATTTAATTAAAAGCTTTGGGCTAAGCTTGGTTAATTAAATTCAATTGAGGCCCAGTCCAATTTCTCCTCCTGGTCCCTACTGTAGCCCAAGTATATAAGTCATCTCAGTTCCTGTTAACCCTAAGTCTGTGCCTCATTTGACATACGGGAGACAACAGAGAGCAGATTGAGAGAACTCTGGGGATTGTTGACCACCCAACACCAGAGTTGACTTTGGGACATACGGTAGAAGATCAGAGGTGTTCTCTGCAGCGATTCATCCTCTACATCAACCCAGAAGTACGGTAAACATATTTTATTGCTTCCGCTGATTGTTTGCCTGTTATCCTTACGATCACGTTGATCCACACGATCCAATAGCCAACAGTGGTAACTGCTACTCTTCACCGAATATTATTACATTTCATGTTTATGATTGATATTTTTAATGTGTATACGTAATAGACATGTATATATAATTAGAGAATATTTTCACATTTGCAGCTCGATACTAATTGACATATTGTCGGATGCAGCCGGAGCCGGCGCTAATTGACATATTGGCGGAACTTGAGCCGTCGTTGACATATATTTATCGACTGCCACATTATTTTATTTTATATATTTTTTTTACTTATATATATTAGCAAATGCAATCATTGATGTTCCCCTACTGAGTGTATCGTAGACACTCACCCTATTATTTTGAATTTCAGATTCTATAGAAGGTGAAGAAGCATGATTTAAGTGGAATTTTACATCTTGACGATATATGCATGTTTTGTGAATAATCTACATGACTCTTATCTTAGAACATCATATTACGACTTCTACTTATGTGCTACATTCAGTGACGTCCATGTTCTAGGACAACTCTTTTTATCTATTATACCGTTTATTTATTTATCTGTTTATTAAAAAAAATAAGAATATCCTATTTAAAGAATTTAGGGCGTTACAATTATCACTTTTCTTTATAAAAGTTATCACTTTCTGACCGTCATACGTAAGGGCTTATGTGAGATGATCTCACACAATTCTTTGCAAATATATATTCATTATAAAATTAAAAATATTAATAATTAGTTATAATTATTTAAATTTAATAAAATAATAAGTTAAGGGTAGGTCTTGCGTGAGACCGTCTCACACGAGACCATTTTACACTTTTTAAAATAGTTATCACTTTCTCTATAAAATGCTATCATTTTCGCTATAAAATGTTATCACTTTTCATTTATATACTATAAATTTTTCATGAAATAGTATTATCACTTTTCATTAATTCAATATCACCTTTCGTTATATGAGTTATCATTTTTTGTCCGTCTCACATAAGCCTTATGTGAGACGGTCTCACACAAGTCTTTGCCATAAGTTAATAACATTTTAAGAATATTCTCTTAAATACCAAATTTTTGGAAAATAATTCACTAATAACTTTGGTGAATGGGTGATTAATTGAGGATAGCACCACGTTGGGGTTGCCCTTTGTCTGCACTCGAGACGCTAATTGAGAGTTCTAATGGTAACTAGATTTTTTATCCGTGCGTTGCACGGAATTGTGTTTAACAATTTTTTTAAATATTTAAGTACTAATTATTAAAAGATGAACAAAGTTGTAAGAAGTAAAGATTTGTTTGTGTAATAAAAATTAATATTTGGTTGTGCCAACTTGAAATAAAAGAAGACACTTGGTTGTGTAATAAAAATCAATATTTTCATATATCAGTTTTTCATAAATGAATGATTGGTATTATGTAAGTAGTAGTAGGTTCTCTATGTGAATATCTAAGTCTTTCTTTTTATTTAATTAAAATATAAAGTTCTGCATCATATTTATTTTAGTTCAAAACATTACATTATTTATTATTACTAATTGTTTTCTCTTATTAGGATTATCTTGATTAACTCTGCTAATAATATCTTTATATATTACAGAATTAGTTGGACATTTATTCCATATATATGTCACTTTCATAATTGGCAATAACACAGTGAAAATAATATATGGCAGATAAATCTTTATTAAATGAAATTTTGATTCAAGCATAGTCAGGCCCATAATTACAAACTAAGGTGTAATTGATGCTTCAATAGACATTTCTAATATAGGAAATGATATTAACTTCAATAGTTAAAGTGCTAGAAAATTTAATCAATTAATTACCTTGCGTTGTACTGTTCAATTTTCCCATAATGATCAGATGATATAATTCTTGATGGAGTGAAGGAAGTTGTCATGGATACCTCACCAATGATTGTTAATTCGACCCAATATAAATAAAAAATGAATGAAAAAATATATTACTAAATTAATTCAAAACATGGTAATTCTTATTTTATAATATGGTGATAACAAATAAGATTTTAAATTATTGAACAAACATACCACCATTTCTCTTTATCCTAAACATTTGTAGAATTATGACTACACAAGATGATGCCGACATACTATCCCTTATTCCTCTAATCATGTCCATGAGTTCCTCTTCTCATATTGCCACCGTCATGCTTCTACACCTGAATATTTAGTTAAAATTAAAAATTATGATTAAAGATCAACTTTAATGTAATACAAACATAAAACAAAATTTAATAATTAAGATCTTACTCAAAATCCACCAAATTTATCTCCATAATTTTTTTTGGGATGTCACCGACCTGCACCATCAGAGATCTATACACATCCCCCAATTTTTCAATGACGTCTACAAAAATTGGATATAAAAAATAAGACTTTCTTCTAGATGTTATCTATAAGTATAAAGCATATAGCATAAGAATTTTAATGAAAATACTAAGGTAGCGAGAATTTCAAACCTATAAGAATCTAGTCGTCTGAAACTCTTTCTAATAAGATGTCATCAATGGAAACAAAAAAATAAGTTTTTTGGGGAAAGGAGTTATTGTAAACTTCAGTTATACTTGTGGAAGGTATCAAGTAAATCCGATGAATTTCAGGAGTTATCTTGTAGTTTGTCAAGTTGTCAGAAACACAAAATTTATGCATATCGTACACATAGCTCTCATTCAGTTTTGGTTGAAATTTTGCCATGTAGCTACTCAAGACAGTCACTTGAATACGGCGACCTAAATACATTGAATAAATCTATATTAATATTTGATAAAGTAGAATTGTTAACACACAATTTTTTTTTTCAAAGATGATAACAAATGATAAAGATAAATTATTCAAACCTCAATATCATGAAATACTCCTTCAAGAGTTGGAGAACTACCCTTGAACCTTGATTCGAAAAGTCGAATACATCTTACTTTGATGGAGATGTTGACTTTGTTTTTTGCCAAATCTTTGATCAAGTGTACTGCGGAGCCATTCAGAAGTACTGAAAACGGAAAAGAGAACAAAATCTTTTAAGACGGTAAAAGTGAATACATGCATTTGATAAATCAGTCGTTTAAATAAACTGTGGTTTATACTTAATTGAGCCGAAATGAAGTAATAATTTGCTAAAATTGGCTAAATTAATAATAATGAATTAATTAATTTGATCCAACTGTTGATGAATGAATAAATTACAAAAATAATAGTCGAAATTACTACTATAGCAACAATTAAGGATTAATGATATTTTCTTGAAATCACATGATTACTTTTTATTTATGGTATTTATGACAATTAATTTTAATGAAACTCAATCAAATTCATTACATAATCATGCTTTATTTATGGTATTTATGACAATTAATTTTAGATGTATATATTATTTTGTGATTTTAAAATACACTTTTTCAAATAGTTTGTTGTTTAATATTAAAAAATAAAATAAAAACAAATTAGTAATTATCGGTGTATGGCCACAAAAATTTGTAATGGCAAAAAATAATAAGTATAATAATAATAATAATAATAATAATAATAATAATAATAATAATAATAATAATAATAATAATAATAATAATAATAATAATAATAATAATAATAATAATAATAATAATAATAATAATAATAATAATAATAATAATTAGCCCAATATAATGACTCAATTAAAGGAATTTGTAAAATTGCCTAAATTAATAATATTGAATGAATTAATTTGATTTAATTGAATGAATAATTTCTAAAAATAATAGTCAGAATTCAAAATTACTGCAATCGCACCAATTAAGGATTAATGAGAATTTTTTAAACTCAAATGATTATTTTGTATTTAGTTTGACAATTAATTTTAATTAAACTCACAGTCAAATTCATATTGACAGAATATATAATTAATAAAAATAACTAACAATTGTTAATAGATAGAGATTATAAACAAAAAATAATTATTATTATAAAATTTGAAAGACAAATTAGGGACTTTATTATTATCTCTGAAATCATAAAATTAATATTTACAATTTACGCAAATCAATAATAAGAATTATAAAAATATTACTTCATTCATGCTGGAATGAGTAAAAGGCGAACTTTAAGTTTTAAGTTAATTAAATTCTTCCCAAATTGAAATAATAATCAACTGAAAAATCAAATATGTATACACTTCAATCATTTATTCAGATTTACCGACTTCAAAAATAAGTGGAGACTCAGCAACAATCTCGAACACGTATTCGATTCCAGCTTTAATTTTATTTGCTCAAAAGAAAGTCGGAACACCCTTCTGAAAGATACTTTTATTCCACCGTGCCATTCTTTAGAGTTTACCTTCAACACATCATATTCAATTCCTTCGAGTTTCTTTTTCTCAATAAAACCAGTTGGTATTCTCTGCAAAAAGATTAGGTATATAAGTTTATGAAAGTGTAAATGTATTATGTTAATACTGCAACTTAAAAAGAAACATTCAAACTATAAAAACAAACAAACTTAGAAATAACAAACTATTAAAGCAAATTTAAATAATAAATAACCTGCAAGCGATCTGTCATAATTAACGAAATATAGTTAAATCAAACAAACTTACTCACCAGTTCCAGGAGTGAGAATTCAGTCCACATTCAGCTCACTAAATATTTTTCTTGAAGGAGATGAATGTTAAAGATGATAAAATTTGAACTGCGATGCCTGCTTGCAAATACTCAACTAAAGAAATGGAGAATATATGGCAGTAGTTATTTGAATGATAGATTAGGGTTTGTGTAATATGTACAAAGATGGGTTAAATAAATGGATGGTGTAGATTTAATTGTAAAAATAAGGGGTGGGGATTGGTTCACAAAAGTTATCTTAGGTTAAAATAATTAATCTAAAGTGGTAAATTTGCATTGGGGGGACATATTTTATCTCAAATTAATGGTAAAATAGCATGGAATACTCCTTCAAGAGTTGGAGAACTACCCTTGAACCTTGATTCGAAAAGTCGAATACATCTTACTTTGATGGAGATGTTGACTTTTTTTTTTGCCATATCTTTGATCAAGTGTACTGCGGAGCCATTCAGAAGTACTGAAAACTGAGAAGAGAACAAAAGACGGTAAAAGTGAATACATGCATTTGAAAAATCAGTCATTTAAATCAATCGTGGTTTATACTTAATTGAACCGAAATGACTCAATCAAAGTAATAATTTGCTAAAATTGGCTAAATTAATAATAATGAATTAATTAATTTGATCCGTTGATGAATGAATAAATTCCAAAAATAATTGTCGAAATTACTACTATAGCAACAATTAAGGATTAATGATATTTTCTTGAAATCACATGATTACTTTTTATTTATGGTATTTATGACAATTAATTTTATTGAAACTCAATCAAATTCATGACATAATCATGCTTTATTTATGGTATTTATGACAATTAATTTTAAATGTATATATTATTTTGTGATTTTAAAATACACTTTTTCAAATAGTTTAGTTGTTTAATATTAAAAAATAAAATAAAAATAATTTAGTAATTATTAGTGTATGGCCACAAAAATTTGTAATGGCCAAAAATAATAATAATAATAATAATAATAATAATAATAATAATAATAATAATAATAATAATAATAATAATAATAATAATAATAATAATAATAATAATAATAATAATAATAATAATAATAATAATAATAATAATAATAATAATAATTGGCCCAATATAATGACTCAATTAAAGGAATTTGTAAAATTGCCTAAATTAATTAATAATATTGAATGAATTAATTTGATTTAATTGAATGAATAATTTCTAAAAATAATAGTCAGAATTCGAAATTATTGCAATCGCACAAATTAAGAATTAATGAGAATTTTTAAAACTCAAATGATTATTTTGTATTTAGTTTGACAATTAATTTTAATAAAACTCACAGCCAAATTCATATTGTCAGAATATATAATTAATAAAAATAACTAACAATTGTTAATAGATAGAGATCATAAACAAAAAATAATTATTATTATAAAATTTGAAAGACAAATTAGGGACTTTATTATTATCTCCTAAATCATAAAATTAATATTTACAATTTACGCAAATCAATAATAAGAATTATAAAAATATTACTTCATTCATGCTGGAATGAGTAAAAGGCGAACTTTAACTTAATTAAATTCTTCCCAAATTGAAATAATAATCAACTGAAAAATCAAATAGGTATACACTTCAATCGTTTATTCAGATTTACTGACTTCAAAAATAAGTGGAGACTCAGCAACAATCTCGAACACGTATTCGATTCCATTTTTAATTTTATTTGCTCAAAAGAAAGTCGGAATACCCTTCTGACTGCAAAAAGATCAGGTATATAAGTTTATAAAAGTGTAAATGCACTATGTTAATACTGCAACTTAAAAAGAAACATGCAAACTATAAAAACAAACAAACTTAGAAATAACAAACTATTAAAACAAATTTAAATAATAAATAATCTACAAGCGATCTGTCATAATTAACGAAATTTAGTTAAATCAAACAAACTTACTCACCAGTTCCAGGAGTGAAAATTCAGTCCATATTCAGCTCACTAAATGTTTTTCTTGAAGGAGATGAATGATTAAAGATGATAAAATTTGAACTGCGATGCCTGCTTGCAAATACTCAACTATAGAAATGGAGAATTTATGGCAGTAGTTATTTGAATGATAGATTAGGGTTTGTGTAATATGTACAAAGATGGGTTAAATAAATGGATGGTGTAGATTTAATTGTAAAAATAAGGGGTGGAGATTGGTTCACAAAAGTTATCTTAGGTTAAAAATAATTAAACTAAAGTGGTAAATTTGCATGGGGGGAAATAATAATAATAATAATAATAATAATAATAATAATAATAATAATAATAATAATAATAATAATAAAGATTAGTCTCTAACCAATACTAATAGCAACACAGCGACCTTTTCCGATCCGAAAGCTAGCGAAGCATTTTACGAAGAATCAATGGAGGAGAAAAATAAAACTGGAAGCAAAAGAACGAAGTTAGGGTTTTGGAAATGGGCAATTGCTGCGGTGCTGCTCAGACTAATTCTTAATTATTTCTCAGAAAAGCTCAACCTCTCCTCTCGTCCTGAAATCTCCACTCCGCTAACTAGCCTGCGACGCTGTAATCTCTCTCTCTCCCATTATTATAAGTATTATGTAAGGATTAATGAATTTTGTTATTATTTTTTGTTTTTTTATTTTTTTATTTTTGTAGTGGCTGAGGGCTACTGGCTTAAGCAATTATCAATGTCGCCATATTCTGGTTTGTGCAATCTCAATTTTAGTTATGGATGGATTTATATCTGGTTTTGGATTTGAAATCTTAGCTGCATGGCAATTTTAACGGGTATAATGAGCAGGTTCTATGTACCATGGATCGCCATTATTACTCTCTGTTCTTGGACCTCTTACTATGAAAAGGTAAATATTCATATTCATAGTGAACATAACTTTCAATGACCTGTTCTGTTTGTTCAGTACTGTGAATTGACTATATCAGTTTACTACAATGAATGATGCAGAAATGAGGGAACTCCTAGTCATCTGTTATGCAGGTATTGTCTTCGTATCTCTGTATAATATTTTTGTCTTTACCGTGATCGTGGCCCATGTTACAAGTTATATGAAGTGTCATTAGTGATGTGCTAATGCATATCACGCCTGTTGTAATCTGTGCTAGAAACTTCTATAAACACTTCTGACAATTCAAAATGGTTTCTCATTAATTTGATTTTGTTATTTTCCTGGTGTTATGCTGAATATGAAAGAGCAACTGCGTGTTCATCAAATCTTTAGCAAGCATATTGAACCTGTCATTGAGCGAACATAAGCTGGTTTCTTGTGATTCTTTCATCAATAACTGCCAACTCTGAATTGTTTTGTGCACTAAGATTCCCTTTTTTGGAAAATCTGATACTTCAAGTCTTAATTGGTAGCAGTTAGGCTTACAAAATTTATATAGAGACCAATTACTTATTTTAGACTTGTATAATTGTGGTGGAGTGAAGCTTGGTTGGATTGATGCTAAAAAGATCTATTAAATTATTCTTTTGTTTTTCACCCCAACATAATCTAATCATACTATCACTGATCCCTCATTAATAAATAGTTAGTACAATTAACTTTTTAATTTGCCATCTATGGATAACCCTAAACCATTCTATTAAGAAGTTTGAAGAGCTATGCATGTCCCCGTGATTGCCTTGCATTGTTTGTTTGAGGGTCATCCACAAATGATGTGTTCTGCTTAATCTTTTAATCTTTGATCTGGTAATCTGTTATTCAAAAGTGAATAAGCTATATGTTGACACACATTTGGATGCAGTCTTGTTTCTGTTGTTGCAGATTTTATCAGTGCGATTCTTATCCGTGCAACTGGGTGTGCACTTATAAAATCATATGGTCACAGTCTGAAATCATTAGGTCTTGATAAGTTGTTAAAAGATATAGGTAAACCCTTTCTGTTATTAAATCTCTCTCTTAAGTTCATTTCAAATTTCAAATACATCCAGAAGCTGAGAAGTTACTTATACTATTTTTCTAGAGGTTCTGCCATCTGGTGATATTGCAGCCCTTGTGTATTTGTGGAATCCTTTCACAATTATCTCTTGCATTGGCTATAGTACATCGCCTATTGAAAACCTCTTTGTCATCTTATCTCTTTTTGGAGCATCTTCAGGTATGAAGGTTACTTTTCTCCCACACATTTTCATCTGTTGGTTGGAAAGCTTTTGAAGTAAAAAATATTTGGTTCAGCTTGATGTAGTTTGTTATGTTTCCCATTATTTTTTGGCTTGACAGATAGTAATATTATTTTGGCCATATATACGATTTGCTTATCTATGTCTATACTATTAGAGTCGAAGAAGTGATGAAAGCAATTCACAAACAGTTCGAGATGAGATCCTAAATTCACAGCAACCTGCTACCCAGTTCCTTCTCAGTAATTTTCTGGTTACCAGAACGGAAAGAAGTCGATTTACAGATTGACCAATGAACAGAATTGGAAAGCTAGAAAACTAAGACAATAGATGACACCAAAATACGAAAATATACAATTAAGAGCATCTATTTAAACATCATCGGTTTGCGTTGCTGCTCGGCGCGACAATACGTATCTTTCTTCTGCTGTAAACACGATGCGAAACGCATGCATACTTCCTCCATCCCATGAAACTGATCATTTAGAAAAACTCGCACAAATTAGGGAGTTTTATAATGTGACTACTCTTTCATTATTTAAATTTCAATTAATATTTCGATTTTGGAGCTTTTCCTTCTTTATGTTAATTGATGTTGATATTCAAATTTGAGCTTATTCTTCTCTCAAACTCCTAAAAACATCAAGTATTTTTGGGCTATACCAAGCTTCTCGGGACATAGAGAGTATGATCTTAGCAATTGTATGATGATGCATGTAAAATATCTCCATTTGACCTCTTAAAAAGTTGAGTACAATTATAATTTCCTAAGCTTGAATGGAAATTGCATATCTTGATCATTCCTGTCATAGGTATTTCGTGAGTTAAAGTGTTTGGAAAGACTTCAGAGTTTTTCTTTTCACAAACATTTCTAGATTGGAAACATCTGTTTACTTTTTAGGCCATAGATATTATGTAAGAAGAATGAAAGATTATTACCATTGGTTCATTTGATCTAATGAGCATTTGAAAATTATTGATTCCAATAAACAGGGCTAATACCATTGGCAGCTTTTGGGTGGGTCATAGCAACGCATTTGTCTCTTTATCCCTTGGTTCTATTTATTCCGGTATGTCTTGGTGGAGCAATTTTTTATTAGCTTATCAATCCTCTTAAGCACATACAGGTGTTAAAGGACTTTTCTTCCACTATTTCCTTTCAGGTGATCTTTATGCTAAGTTATGGTCTTGATGCACCCCCAAGAAAATTGTTCCTACAATTTAATGTTCAAGTTGGTTTAAAAACATCAGCTGAGCATATACCCTCAAAAACAACTTTCTCCTGGCGGCGAGTCGTTATATTTCTTTTGTGGGCATCTATGTGGACATCATATGTATTAATTTTGTGTGCTATTTCTATGAAAGAGTATGGTGGCCTTTGGGAGATGTTTAAGAGGTATGCCATAATTACCATGAAGCAATATTACTGTTTTTCTAGATTTTTTTTTCAGTTTAGCATAATATAATAATTTACAAAATGTTAGTCATGATTAATGCCATTTAGTGTACTTAATGTGTTAATCTTTCAGTATTTAAACTGAAGCAATTTCTCATCACCTCTAAAAATCAATGTAGCTTTAATTAGTTTATCCTTTCATACAGCACCCATATTACTTGACGGATGTGTTGTCACTCATGCAGTTTCAGATACATATAAAAGTTGATATCTGAGCATCCCCCTTAACAATTAAAATGAACTTGTACTATTCAAGGCGCACACAAATGTAATTGATATATTTTCTTTGATGAAATATTTTACTCTGCATCTGTATGTTGTGGGGTTTTTTTTAATTAAACCTTATCATATTCTGAATGTTCCAGTTGTTGGTGTCCAATGAAGATTTCCAAGTTGAGTTGTTCACCTATCTATCTTTCAAGATTCACTAATTACTTCTAATGCTCATACAGGACCTATGGGTTTATACTTGCTGCCGAAGATTTATCTCCAAATATTGGCGTCTTATGGTAATCATCAAGTGATTTTTGTGGTTAGTTAGAAGTGTATTATTTTACTACGTTGCTATTTGTTTTCTTCCCTACTGCTGTAATATATACGCTTTTGCTTTGCAGGTACTTCTTTGCTGAAGTGTTTGATTTCTTCAAGAATTTTTTCCTGATAGTTTTTCATGTGAACATTTTGTTCATGATATTGCCTCTAGCTATTCGGCTAAATCACAGGCCCGGCTTTATGGTCTTTGTTTACTTGGCAATCTCCTCGATGCTAAAATCTTATCCTTCAGTGAGTCCTCTCATCATCTCCATACATTAGAATATGCATGTTTCGTTTTTTAAATCTGGCTGGAACTCTGTTATGTCACCCATTGGCTGTTTATCCTTATTATCTCACATAAACCAAATCTGCTGTAAACAACTCTTGTTTCATCGTATTCATTTTTACTAGATCTGGGTAGAAAACCACTTGGTTAATATTGCCAAATGAGCAGAAGCAATAACTACTCTAATAGTGACATTTATCTAATAAACTATACTCTCATTTTCTGAAATTAACATAAGCTTGTGCACTTATGACAGACGCATTAGTGCTTTTATGTTTGAGTGAGGAGACGGTCGTGCGCTTCAATAACTAATTAAAGATCAACTTTTCTTCTAGGTAGATACAATTGATCCATATGCTATATTCTCATTTGAAAAGCAAATATACTAGTCCGCACTAATGTTTTGGAAAGAGAGTAATAGCTAGATAAGATAGAGAGACATTGCTTAATGAGGTTCTACTAATAAAACACCAACAATCTGCAGTAGTCATTCTTGAAACATTTGATTAATTTATGGTAAGTTGAATTCAAGCAAATTCAAGAATATATCCATGGGCTAAGATAGGAAGTTGCAGACTGTACCGATGGCAACTTTTGATTGCTTTGCTCTAGGAATAATACTGTGAATTTATGGTTATCAGGTACAAATAGTTGCCTGAATATTTCGGGTTTTATAATCTAGTCCTGGTTCATTTATCAGGTTGGAGACTCCGCTGTATACTTGAGTGTATTGGTGCTATTTATTAATGAGTTAGCAGGTCAGTAGCCTCTCTCTGTGTCTCTGTCTTTGTGCTGTTATTGTGTATGCTTTCCATACACTACTCTTTGGTGGTTTAGATTGATTAGCTTCGTCATCAATATCCGACATCTCATGATCTATTTGATATGCAGAAATGCAATTTACATTCTTCCTCTTTTGTGGATATGTTGGGGTTTCACTTCTTAGCCCTGTAATGCACAACCTATGGATCTGGAGGGTATGTGCTCGTGTGCTTGGTAGATATGCATTATTTCCCAGGAATCAAAGTTCATTTCAGGTCGCAAATGAAGTATTCTGGTGATTTAATAACTCGTCATATTCTTGCAGGGTACTGGAAATGCCAACTTCTACTTTGCAACTGCAATAGGATATGCATGTTTTCAGGTTTTTTCTTTTCTTGTATTTTCATTGATGATTAGTTACTTTTTATTTTTGGTGCATCCGCATCTTGGTCTCTAGAAATACATGTGCTCTGCTGTTTTTTCTTCATTCTTATGAGGGCTATTAGTGCTGCAGCTAAACTACCAATCTTATAAGGTTTTTAAGTCTTATGGTATTTACAGGAATAAAATGACTGGAATATTTTCGAATTAGCATGGAATACTTTATTTCCTTCTTATATGTTCTTAACTACTATTACTACTACTATTTCTGGTGGGAAGCACGGTTATAAGTGTATCATGTGCATATATGAAACATGATCCTTGTAGTATTAAAATGTGTAAATTAATATATAATAAGATATGTAATTTGTTTTTGTATAATATCCCTTTGACAAAGTGTCTTGTGAGACATTACTTATGTGAGACGGTTTATGAGACGTGTTAAAGTATGTCTATTATTTAGATAAAGTATGTTTAATGATTGTTAAAGTATGTTTTTTAAAGTATATTGAATTATGCATTAAAGTATGATTTTGGTGTGTTATAATTTGATTTATTATTGACATACTTTAACTGCAAATAAATATACTTTATCTATACAATAAGCATACTTTAGTGATGAGTTTACCCGTCTCACAAGAGAGTGTCTCTATCTCTTTATATAATTGGTAACATATCTTTTTGACAAAATAAATCTAATTATTATTTGCAATTACTACCTTAAATTTTATATCAAAATAATAATTATGAAAAATTTAGAAATTAACACATTATATATGTATACATATATATCATTATATAATTAGTTTGGTGATTGATACACACACACGCACTAATTTATAAATTTCATTGCATAGAATACTAATTCCTTAATTTTCAGATGCCATTTTTTCCCTGAAAATTTCCTTAATTCAATTTTAAAATGTTGAAAATAATAGGGTAAATATCAAAATTAGTCCTGTAAGTTTAACCAATTCCAACTTTAGTCCTTTTTTTCAGTAATTCTCAATTTTGGTCCTTTTTGTCCAATTTTGGTCATTTTTGGTAGGGGTGGGCATCGGATCGGGTTTCGGGTATTTCGGGTTTTCGGATCTGGTACCCGAAATTTCGGGTTGGAAATTTCATTATCCGAACCCGATCCGAAATATCTTATACCCGAAAATTCGGGTGCCCGAAATTTTTTTTTTTAATAAGTATTCTTATACTAATAAATTAATAAGGTGTGATTTAAATAATTTTTTTTAATGTTTAATATTTGAGGTAATATTCTATTTGATCTTTTTTATCATTTTTTTCAATAATTATATAAAAAATATAATAAATCCATATCACATCATAATAATATTAATTTTCATAATAATGTTAGGATTTAGATAGTGAGTATATATTAATTATGTTGTGAGATATTTAAATTTATATATTTTTATATGTTATTTTTACTTAATTAATTAAAAATATTTATTTATACATTAAAGTATAAGATAATAAAATTATTTATTTATTCATATTAAAATTAATGATATAAGGAGAATTCAAAATTAAATTTGTTAAGATAAGGATGTAATAATACAAAAGGGGGTGGCTATTTACACCCCCGGTATTATTAAATACACCCCTAAAATATTTAAATTAACTATTTATTATATTAAAATGACTTAAATATCCCTATGAAACTAAATACTCTATTTTACTACTAAACACACCCCAAAGCTCCGCCTCATCCACGCTTCATCATCTTCATTCCCTGTAACAACATCGTCTACAACCACCTCAGCTATTTAGCCTTTTACGCACTCCGGCACCGCGGCTAAGAATGCGTTGGGATTGTGGCTGTGAACGCGTTCTTCAGTCGGTCACCGGCGTTGAATTGGTGTCCAAACGTGATTAAATCAAAAACTCGAAGTCATCTAAAAGAGCTATAAACATATGAGCGAAGTAAGACAACTCCACATTCATGAATAAAGATCTCTGCACGAACATTATACGAAGACTGCGAAAATTCAGCCAACTCCTTCATCTTAACAGCCTTGATCATAACATGATCGATGAATTCTGGCAATTTGGAAACCAAATTCTCACAATAAGTGATACCAAACTTGCCCTTCTTCATAGCTGCTTGATAATCCGAGCAGTAACTTTCCTCCTTAAGTGCCTTCAGGAGCATTTCATCATCCACCTCATCCACATGATAATCAAGGTTGCTATTTTCTCCTTTGAAAACACTCTGCACGAGGGGCGAAGAAGGGTTTGCTTATATGGACCATGGAAATTGAGGGGTCCTTTCAGATAGCAGTAAAATTTCAAGTAATTTTTCTTTATTGCTTGAGTAATGGCAGGAATGTTTCTTGATCCTCTGCATCTGGGATTTTCTCATCCTGGAACGAGAGGTGGTGGAGAAGGAGGGCTGTAGATTTGACGTTGTGGGTTCGGAGAATGTTGTTTTCGGTGGTTGAAGCGATGTCGTTATCTTTGTCTGGGAGGGTGCGGTGGTGGCGGGGGAGCAGACTCGGAAGACGATTTGGCATGTAGAAAAGGTCGGGGAGGCGTGGGAGCGGCGGTAGGCAGAGTAAATGGGCGGTGGTTTTGGTGGTTCTGCTCTTACAATTGTTGATGGTGAAGATGGAAATACAAGATATTTGGAAGGATGGGGGTTGTGTTGGTGGTAAAGGAGAAGGTGAGTTGGGGGATTTTGCAGCAAAAATTAGTTGGAAGTTTATTTAGCTTAAAAGTGTAGAGATTGTGGTGGTGGAAGCAGCGGAGATGGCGGTGGTCGAAGAGTATTTAGTTTCACGCGGGGGTGGGGGGGTGGGGGAGATGCTGGGTATGTTCAATATTAATATACTAATACGAGTATTTAGTTTCATAGGGGTATTTAAGTAATCTTAATATTATAAAAAGCTAAATTAAATATTTTAGGGGTGTATTTAGTAATATCGGGGGTGTAAATAGCCGCTCCCAATACAAAATTATTTTTATTATGTAAAAATAGTTGATAATTTAAAAAATAAATAAATTTAATTAAGTAATGTTTAAAGGATAATAAATATATTTTATGATTAAAAAATTAAGAATGCAGCAAAATATTAATATTTCATGAATCAAATTATTTTTTATAATTAGCATGAGTGTAAAAAAAAAACTTCGGGTACCCGATCGGGTATTTCGGGTACATTTTCAATATCCGAAACCCGAACCGAAGTTATAGCTTCGGGTTCGGGTAAACCCGAGAAACCCCAAAAAAAATGCCCACCCCTACTTTTTGGTCCACTTTTGTTCCAAAATTTACTCCCTCCGTCCCCCAAAGTATTTCACACTTTCCTTTTTCATCCGTCCCTCAAAGTATTTCACACTTTACTTTTACTAAATTTGGTAAAAAATACATTATACTAATACTCACTTTTTACACATCCCAATATAATACTTACTTTTTCACATCTTCCAAAAACTTTACACACTTTTCCACATCTCTCAATAACTTTACACATATTTTTCATTAAATCAACTAAAATATATATTCTCTTTCTTACTTTATACATAAAAATACAAAAATTTCTTAAACTCCGCGCACACCAATACGCGAAATACTTCCCGGGACGGAGGGAGTATACATTTAGGACCAATTTTGGACATTTTTAACATAAAGGACTAAATTTGGACAAAAAAATATGACTAAATTTGAGAAAATGACTAAATTTGGACTAAAATGACTAAATTTGGACCAAAAGGACTAAAATTGGTCAAAAAAAGACCAAAATTGAGAATTGTAAATGATAAAAGACCAAAGTTGGAATCGGTCTTACTTACATGACCAATTGTGATATTTACCCAAAATAATATGTTGAAGTTAAGAGAATAAGATGATTTGATATTCGATTTGTCAATTTTTAAAAATCAGTGCACAATAAAAAAAATTATGAATGTACTTAAAAAAAGGCCCAAGTGCACTAAAAGCTTGAAAAAAATAATTAAAAAAAAATTTCTTATTAAAAAAAAAAATACATCAACTAAAGAACCATAATAAGTATATAAATTGCAGATAGATTTGCAAGTAATTGTTGCAAAAAAAATTTAGATGAATCACACTTGCAATTTTAGTAGCAAACATTTTCAGATGAACCACATAAAATTTTAGTTGCAGCCTCCATTTAGTATTTACGGTCATGCTTATAATAAAGATGGTAGGTTTGAATATAAAAAGTTTGTAACATTAGTTATGGGCGATTATTGCCGTGATATGTGGCTGATATTTGTTCTTGCAACAAATTTACCAATTTTTTAAGTTATTAGAGTTACTATTTGGGGGTGGGTTGCTATGATTTGGTATGTAGAAAACAATTGGTGGACTGGCATATTAGGGTGTTATTAACACCCAAATCAAGAATCTCCATGATGATGTGCTTATGTGGATTTATAGATTTGTAATTTTTGGCTACTGCTGAAAAAAATGTTGCAACCAGAGAGTAATTAGATTCACTTCGATTCAACTGCATTTTTTTAAGGAATTTGTCCCAAACCTGTTATTCAATGAACCATGGGAAATGCACCAGTTGGAGTTGTACCTTTGTATATCAGCCTCCTTCTCTATTAATTCAATTCACTCTGTATTCCTGCAGATCATTCTAGTGGTTGAGAGCGTAAGTACAATGCTGAATTATGATAGGAAGATTAGAAAACTATGCAATCAAGAGAGATGCTTATTGACAGCTGATAAGTGAGCTTTCGTGAAGAAATGGGTAATTGGTTACCCTGGAACATAATGATTTGAAAAAACATTATGGTTTGAACGGCTGAAAGTAAGCAATAGCAAATCTTTCAATTGCAGGAGGTTCAACAGATTATATAGAGAAATATTTCACAAGAATTTTTTTGTCCATCCGGCTAACCTCTACTTTAGCATAATGTCTATAGATAATGTACAATGAACAAACTCGATGGTTTGCATGAAATGAATTTCAGGTGTGGAATAGTAATTTGGAATAGGAGAAGAGTGTTGTATCATGACAAGAAATGAATTATGTAACTTTTATAAAATCATGGCAGTCAGGTAGCCGTTTTTCCTGTGCACATTCGTTCACATGCATGGCCCAACCAGTGATGATTTTTTGATCTAGTCGATGATGAAAGCACAACTGTGCTCTAGATGAGTACAATCTCGTGTTCCTTTTCTATGGAGGCCTAAATTATGATTTTAGTTCGTTTTCACTCCAGATGAAGTTATGTTTAAATCCTTCCCCCTGTAAATGGATCATCGTTGATGGATTCTATGAAATACATGATACCATTCCTGAGTGTTCCGAAGCACCTTGAATCATTTATTCCATGTGTAATTGAAGAATATTGTGGAGTTGAGATGTGATGGCGATTATTCACTTGCATGGTTTTTGTTGTTTCTCTGATGCTATGTTGAACATTAAAATCCCATTTTCCTCGAGTTGACAAACTTTTATTAGGATATGTTTGTTTTGTGTTTACTAGGATTTTGAAAAATATGAATAATGATAATCTATGTTTGTTTTGAGTTTTAGTGGATAAACTTTAATTTTATGTCAAATCAATAAGTAGATGATAATATTTATAAGAGATTACTAATTGATATGAATGAAGGATGAGAGCGTATGAAATATATATTTTTTTATATAAGAAATCTACACAATTTAATATATTAATTTTTTTCAAGTTTGAATAAAAAAAAATTTTATTTATCTGATTTAGATAATCAGTTCAGATTTTATTTGATTAATTTTATAATAATATAAAAAAAATATTCATCATCTTCAACTTTAAAATATATTTTTAATCATAATTTATGGAGTACTTTTCAATTTTGTTTTATAGGAGTAATTATTAGCTAGTTTAGTTTTTTTTAATTCGAAATTATTTTTAAAATTTCATTGTTTATTAATTAATTTAAGATAAAAATTTGTGTGAGATCGTCCTATATAAGTTCCTTAAGTTTCTTTGTGAGACGAATAAAAAGTGATAATATCATTAATGAAAAGTGATACTCAATTGATGATTTGTGTTAATGTTGCAGCGAAATATTTTATGAACAATTTATAGTATATAAATAAAAAACAATAATATTTTATAGTAAAAGTAATAACTAACTACGAAAGCGTAAAAATTGTCTCGCCGTGAGACGGTCTCACACAAGACTTGCTTTTAATTTAATAATTTATACAGAATATTTTACTTATAACTATTTTTTTTTTTTTAAAATATTTTTATTAGGGCACTCTCTTGTAAGATAAGATGGATATATGTAAGACGGGTTATGATCCATTATTAAAATATATTATATAAGTAAAATATGTTTATTGGTAATTAAAGTATTTTTGCAGTGAATTATGTTATAATATTCTAAAATCATAATTTAATGCAACATTCTTTATATTTAAAATATATATTTAATTATTAATAAGTATATTTTACCTATATAATAATCATATTTTAATACGTCTCATAACACGTGTCACATAAGCAACGCCGCTCGAGAGACATTGTCTGGTAGTGCACCTATTTAAATTTTATTTATTATTCAAATAAATAATGAATAGGTCATTTGCGTCAGACATTTTATATAAGGCAATGACTAGGATAGGACATGTTTTTTTTATAATTTCATACAACCGGACCTTTAAAACAAAATGGGTAGGATTTTTATAAAATTCGGGTCTCGCACCTCTCTTGTTATCTTCGCCTTTCGCAGGGGACCCGCCGCCACTTGGAACACCTTGCCGAAGCATTTCACAGTATTGAATCTACCACTATCTTCTTCTTCATCCGATGTCAACACCAACCCAACCGAAAAGTCGTTGACTTCAACTCTTCAGCTTGTTGACCACTCCTCTGTTTTCGGGCTCGACATCCCAGTCCTCTCCCTCACCGGCCACCGCCAGGTAACTCTAGCATTACTTCATCACTATATTTAATTGAATCTAGAATCTGGATGGTTGAAATCTCATCTCTCCTGCTTGGAAACAAGAGACCGCCTGCAGGTAACCGTCACGCACCGAGAACCCAGATGGGAAATCCCGAACAACGTTCTTCCCCACCAACGCCGCTGGGAAGAGGACCACCTCCACTGCCGCCGCCGTGCTCCGCCGCAGCTCTCCCACCCCCAACTCAGACCTTGTCTTCACCCTCCACAACACCAATAATCTGTTGTTATAACAAAGACTCTGCAAACTAATTGAGTGTTTAATTAAGAATGAAAATTTATACTAATTTCTTAGCTGTTCCCACGCCATATCCATTTCCCTTCTCTCTCTCTCTCCTCTTTCTCTCTCTCCCTCAATAATGGATCATGCGTCCCCCCTATTTCTGTATGTATCTATACTTGCAATGTTTGATTCTGGAAGGTCTCCCAACTGTCCTGTGCATCCGCCCTGTTCCTCTTCTCGTATTCTCCCTCCCTACCTCCCTCTCTTTTTTCCTTCTCTTTCTCTCTCTGCGCCTCACAACATACCCAATCATCCATTTTGAGAAAGTGGTGGGAATCTTATCTTGGGAGAGATTGGCTGGTGAAATTATGTTGTGACTGAGCCTTGAATTTTGAAAGAGGATGTTGTGTTTGGATTTTGAGAAACGAGGACCAATATTCGCTATTTGATAATCTTTGTGCTCTCTGCCCTGTTTTGCCTAATTTGATTTCCAAAGGTAATGCGGGTGGAGATTGTTTCTTTAATTTTGAAAATTAAATATGAAATCCATCTGCATTTATATATAATTTCATATTCATATGTTTTTTTCTTGGAAATTTCTAACTTTATTAGTCACTTTATCCATCGAAAAAATCAACAACTAACTATAATATGCATGATTTTGCTCATTTGAGGAAAAAAAACATATTTTGATGATCACTCTATTTAAATAATTAGATCACTCTTTTGAATTACTTGGATTACTCTTTGGGATTAGTAGGATTACTTTTTGATAGAATTAAATTGTGTCACCCTTTATAAATAATTATATTACTCTTTAAATTAGTAAGAGTACTATTTGATTTGATACTTTGATTTTTAAAATAATTAGATCACTCTTTTAAATTAATTGGATTACTCTTTAATGTTAGTAGGGTTACTCTTTGATTTATACTCTGATTTATGAAATAATTAGATTACTCTTTGAAATTAATTGAATTACTCTTTAGTATTGGCAGGGTTACTCTTTGATTTGATACTGTAATTTCTGAAAATAAATAGACCACTCGAATTAGTAAGATTACACTTTGGTTTGTACTCTGATTTTAGAAATAATTAGATTGCTCTTCGAAATTAATTAGATTATTTTTTAGTATTAGTAGGGTTATTCTTGATTTATCCTTTGATTTATAAATTAATTAAATTACTCTTGGAGTTAATCGGATTACTCTTTGATTTGTTAATCTAATTGCGCGCATTTCTTGCTTTGATCTTGAAACGGAATTGTTCAGCACCCTTTCTCCTCCTGTGGGTGTGGGTGTGGGTGTGAGGGAGAATTTATTTATTTTACTATCATGAGGGTAGTGGCCTAACTATGAGTCTATTTTGTTTATTTTGTTTTGATGGTGAGCAAAATTTATGTGACAATACATGTGATGAAGAATTAGTAATGTGGAGAATGAAGGAATATGGGGTGGAGAGATCTTGGATTAAGGAATTCAGCATCAGCAAGAGACCGGGTCGGTGGCAATATTTATTGGTTTGATGAAGATGATGCAGTGAATCCCCTCAAGAAATTCCAAGATAATGATATCTTCAGACAACAGTCTTTGAGATTGAAACAGACAATAAGTTTTTGGATTACTCATAATTTTGATTTGTTTAGATTTTAATTTATTTCGTTAATAATGTTTTGAGTTACTCTATTTTGATTAATAGAAATAGATTAATAGGTTACTTTTTGTAATGATATGCGTTACTATGAATAAATTTTTAAATTAAATAAAATTTTAAATTAACCTCTATGTTGATTTTTTTTATATTCATAAGATTACTCTTTATAATAAATTAGGTTACTCTTTGAAATTAATTAGATTACTCTTTAAAATTAATTGGATTACTCATTGAAATTAATTACAATAATTACTATATTTTAAATTTAAAGAGTAATCTAATTATTTCTATAAAGTAATCTAATTAATTCAAAAGAATAATATAATTACTTCTATAGAGTGATAATTTAATTTTTATAGAGTGATATAGGAGTATTAATTAATTTATTTTTTTTAGCGTGAAATTAATGTTGTTGTATATGGTCAATATTTTTTAGGTTACTCTTTTTTATTAATTAGGTTATTCTTAAGAAAGAATTAGGTTACTATGATTTTTGGATTAGTCTTTTATGTTGATTTGTTATATAGTATTCCATTGTTTTGTTTAATCAAATATTTTTAGATTACTCATTTTTATTAATTGGGTTACTCTTTATAATGAAATGAGTTACTCTTTAATTTGAAAATTTGATTTTCTAAAAATTAAGGTTACTTTTTTTATTTATTAATTTAATTAATCTTTGTAATGAATTGGGTTATTCTAAAAATAAAAATAATTAGATTACTCTTTATAAATAATTGGATCACTTTAAATAGGATTACTCTTTATGGATTCTGAACAATGAAAATGATTGGACACCTTAAATAGAAAAAGTTTTATACCTCAAGTAGTACTCACAATTTCACACAACTTCTTAAGAAATAAAAAGTAAAGTTATCCTCATGTGAGAGTAAAGAAAAGAAAATTGCCCAATTATGCATAACTATTTCAATTAACTGCCTTGTTAGTTAGGACTATTGGAGGAGCTTTTTAGTTCTGCAATCCTCTGAATACAAAAAAACATGATGAGATTCCATGCCCCATTAATTTAATATATGTCAATAGCGTACACATTAATTGAATGGCCATGTTTTCAAAAGCACACGCATGTAATCTAACAAAGCCTTTAAACTGAAGAAAATATCATTGTTTAGAACGTAAAACAAATTCCGCACAACTGAGATGGATTAGTTCCCAATTCATGATTAACTACACTAAGAGCTCCTCTGTTGGATTTGGATCTCATCTCAATTACCCACTTCCTCTCACCCATTTCAAAAAAGTTGCAACTTTGAAGCTGGTCTTAATCCCAGAATCAACCCACCACTGAGACATTTTCTCAAACAATTACCTTGCACATTTGCTGGTTTAATCCGAATAAAATTGTTCTCATCAGATACAACCATTTCGAGGTCTTGATTATCCGATGATAAAACCACCACCAACCCAAGATTATACTTTCAGAAAAACAATTTAAGCATGCAAAAAATCACAAGATAATATCCAAAGTTGAGAGTCCCAATCACTGCCATCGTCCAATACACACTATCCACCCTCCCCTAATTGACATTATCCGGTGATCAATCCGTAATCCTCCTCACTAAATCAATCACTGATGAGCTAATCCCAGCTTGATTGAAATAACCAGCTTAAATTATTTCTGTGCCGTCGTGGTAAATGTTCCCTGCCGATATCAGATCCTTCGTCGCCACCACCCACCTGCCAATTTTCCATGAATTAACACCAGCAAACTTTCCTAAAGTTAGAGCATGAGGTAAGCACATACGACATTGCAGCAATTCTTGAACAACAAATACATATGTGCAAAATAAATAGAGCATACGTACCTCCAACCACACTTTAGTTTGATCATCTGTCTCAAATGCTTTCTCTAAATCTTTCTTTTTAGCAAGAACACCTTTAGAAACTTCACATTGAATAAAAGATGCATGTTGAAGGAAACTAAAAGGGGCTGCTTTGTAATGGGTATTGGAGGTGCCATTGGAATAAAACGATGAACACCCAAAAAAATAAAAAATTAAGTCTTTCTTGAATTTGTAAGGAAACAGAGCACACGCAAAATTAAATATCAATTGAGAGTTAAACAAATCATATTAAATCTAATGATTCATAAAAACCCTAAAAATGCTATCAAATATGAACATGAGTAATTTCATCCGAATGTTTCGAGGAAACAGAGTGAATCTAGGACATAATTCTTGTTTTATATATGAAAAAAGGACCAAAATTCATATACCTCAGAATCCTATGGATGATGAATTCTTCGATCTCAACTCGATTTTCCAAAACCAGCAGAATCTAGGGTTTGCGATGAAGGCCAACCGATCAACGGAAGGATCTTGGGAAGGCGATGTTTAGAAATCTGTAGGGAGAGAGGGAATAGTAGAATTATTATTTCGGAAGCAATTATTAATTTGGAAGAGAGAATTGAACATCGTAAGAAGACAGCTGGAAGAAGTGGATCCGGAAGGGGGATCCTGTTCTACCAAATTTGGTAGGATCGGTCCTACCCTAGTCACTCTCTTATTTTTATTGATTAGATATCATTAAATTTTATTAAAATGATATCACTTTTTATTAATAAAACTGTATCGTTCCAATTCAACAAGCTTTTTATTATTTTCTCATTTGTTTGTTATACTACAATTTTCACCTTTAAAAAGTAGTAAAAGTTTCGAAATATATTACTTTTCGATAGTATATCGTATTTTAAAAATATCACTCTCATCTAACACATAATTTACTTTATCATTTATTTATTAATTAAAATTACTATTATACCCTAAAAGTCTAATTTGTAAATCCTTAAACTACGCATTTATAATTATAGTGAGCTAAACATAACAAAGAGTATTTTTTATCAAATCAATCACATAGGCGCTTTCACATAAATTTTTGCTAGATAATTAGAATCATACATATTGTAGCTTATTCCCTCTATTGCTATAATACATTCCATATTTTTTACCCACAATATCTTCACATTTTGGGTAAGAAATGGGCAAAAACTTATGTGTTCCCGAGAACATACCGTGCCCTCATGGGAACACAATCCTCCCCCTCCATATTCTATTTAACCTTATGTATTGTTAAGGATTTAAATTGCAAAGGGGCACGGTGTCTCCGGTGCACAAGAATCTCACTCTAAGAAATGTCCAATAAATTCAATAATCTCAAAATACATTTTAATATCAATTTTTTTTTCCCGGGACCTATATAACATACTTATTTTTCAATTTATATGTAACACCAAAAAATATTAAAATAACTTGAAAAGTAAATACTAAATACAATTGATATATGGGAGTAATCTTTTTAAAATAATGTGAAACAATGAATGTAAATGAATGTAAAGAATGTTTTTTTTATTAAACTAAGCACTTATACGTTTTAATGAATAAGGCTTATTACTATTTATTTTTTATTTAAAAATAATCAAATAAATTTAAATAATAACATTAAATAATTTTAAATATAATAAATTAAGGGGCATTTTGTGAGACTATTTTATAATTTTTTTAATTAGTTATCAATTTTTATTAAAGATGTTATTATTTTTTAATTAAAAATTTTGTCATTTTTTATTTAGATTATTAATTATTTATGATATACTTCATTGCACTATTATCACTTTTCATCAATTAAATACTCCATATTTTTCATTAAATATTCCTCAAATAATCTCACACAAATTTTTGTCTTAATTAAATACTAGAACTATAATATAATTAATTAATATTATATATTAAAATATTTAAACAGTACTATTTTTTATATAAGATAATTATAATTATGAAAATATATTATGCTGTAGATTATTTTACACATTTTAATTAATATTAAAATATTTAAATAGTACTGTATTTTTTATATAAGATAATTACAGATATGAAAATACTCCCTCCGTTCCTCTAGAAGAGGGTCTTTTGTTTTTCTACACGTAAATTAAGGAGTATTATTATTTAATGTGTAGTGGGTAGTTGTATTAATGGGATGTGGGCCCCATATTTTAATTGTATTAGAGGGAGTGTGTGGGTCACATGTGTGTAAAAAAAAAAGTGAACCCTTTGGTTGGGACGCCCAAAATGAAAAAAAGACCTTCTTTAAATAGTACGGAGGGAGTATATTATACTATAGATTATTTTACAGATTTTAATTATTTCTATATTTTGTTGTGTGCGTATTTATTTTTTATTAGTTGAAAAGTAAATTAAAATAAAAGTCAAATCTAAATATATTGAAAGTTTAGTTGGACAGTTGTTTTGTTGAGAAAATTAAGCAATTTTATTTTTTTATGGGTTGAAACGGTAGTAAGTTTTAATTTTAGAAAATAAAATTAGAAATTGAAAATTCAACGGTTAAGATTACTTATATTCCAATCTAATGGTTTAAATTATTTGGGTGCGGTGTCACAGGTGCACCCAAGTACAACTCTTAATTTTATGTCAAATCAATATGTAAGAGGTAGATGATAATATTTATAAGAGATTACTAATTGATATAAGTGAAGGATGAGAGGGTATGAAATATAGATTTTTTTTTTAGAATTAATAGGGTTTGAAGGTGTATATAATATTGGTTTTTAAACTATGTGAGAGTATTGAAAATCAAAATATAGTTTTTGAAAATCCAAAATAGATCTATGTATAAGGCTTTTATCTCCGTGTCACTGGGATGCATTGGGATCTGGTGGTATTCAGAGTATTTGTTCGTAGAACTAAATAGTTTATATCTAGTGACATCTATGAGTTGATCAATGTGAATTGTTTTCGAGTTGGATTGGTTTAAGAGAAGTCAATGCAGAGTCTCCAATTGTTGGATATTAAAACTTAAATGGGGTTAGCAGTTTATGTTCAGTGACAACTATTAGTTTATCAATGTGAACTGTTTTTGGGGTTGAATTGGTTAAAGTAGGTGAAGTCGATGTAGAATCTTTCATTGTTGTTGGCAGTTTACATCCAATGACATCTATGAGTTGATCAATATAAACTGTTTTTCAGGTTTGGTTTAAGTAGGAGAAGTCAACGCAAAATCTCCAATTGTTGTTGGGTATGTAAACTAAAAAATGGGGTATTGGGGTTAGCGATTCTTTCCAAATATAGAGCCGCCTTCATGAGGTTGTTTGCAAGTGGCTTCCTTACCCAAGATTCTGCTGTTTATTATCTCAAGGCCGAACTTCTATTATTTTTACTAAACCGCTTCAAACTTCGGGTACTCATGCATTCCATGGCAAGTATGTTTTAGGTCAAACGTTGACATGTCAATTGGGTTCCAAGCAAGATGGCTTAGAGCACCTCTCATCCATGTGCTAATTGCCGCCTGATCCTGAGATGTGGATCATCTAAGGCACATTAGCATGGCGTACTCCTCCTATTCGAATAGGGGTTTGAAACCAAACCTCTTGAGGATCGATGAGGCGATTCGGGTGAGATCCAACTTTTGGTTCAATTTCCATCGGGGATTTGCCTTCCCGCGCGTGAAGCAAATGGGTACTGTGCCGTGGGTCAATTTTGGGTTGAAGAAGTCATCCCTAGGAATGAGATCAATTTCCATATGCTAAAGGACTTTGTCTATGCATCACAAGTTTTTTTTTTTTTTTTAAATCTTCTAGCCAGGAATTCACCAAATGGAGGCATGATCTTGTTACTCATGATTAAATTTCATTGATGGATAAAAATACAATAATCTTTGATTAATTGGGATCTTTTGCATCATACAGATTAAGCCGCGGCTATTAGCGCACACCGATTTAGTTCCATACACCCATTTAAATTTTAAATTAATAAATATATATACTAAATTACTAAACTATCCCTTTGGCAATAACACACTTATTACAATATTATTTATAAAATAATAAATACAAACATACACACCAAACACTTTAACAATAATAATTCACAAAAACATAAATACACACACAAACACATTCAATTAACATCAAACATTTGAGCAAAATTTACAAAATAAAATACATACCCACTTCTTCTTCCTCCATCCATAAACCCAAGATTTTCTCCCCATCAATACACACTTGCATTCGCTCACATAGGTATCAATCATGTCGGGAGAAGAAACACCTAAGGACGTAAAAGTACATATATTTATGTGTTTACACCGATTTAAAAGTTATTTTTTGTAATTTTTCCCCCGACGCTGCATGTTCGACCAACCAGGGTTGTATATGTTCACAACGTTCGACCAATGGCGGACGAAAAATTGCTTCCTGTTCGACCAAAGGTGGTCGAAATTTTCAAAAATTTCGACCAGACATGTCCGACAAATTGCATAATTTTCGACCAAGAGTGGTTGAACAACACTTCATCCGGCGACAAACCAGGATCGACGGTCGCTAGCCTATTTCCAACGTCAATTTGTACATTTCTTAGCACTACCCAAATTGATTTCCCCAACTAAAACAAATATCATGCTACCCACAACATTTACAACAACAAAACGCAACATAAACGTAACAACATTCATTTGGTAGTGTAAGTGCTCTTCTTCTCATGTTCTTCTCTTCTTCCCTCTTTCTTTTTTGTTTAAAATGTTAGTAAGTGGGTGTGAAGTCAAGTGGGTGTATATTTTTAATGTTAGCTTAAATGTAGGAGTTGTGGGAGGGGAGGTATTGGGTATATGGGTGTATTTCATTAAGAGCAATGTAGTCTTTTACTAGTGTGTATATATAATTTTTGTGTGTGTAGATATAATTGGGTGTATTGAGTAATTTGATGTGTGCGAATAGCAGGCGCCTACATATTAATGTATAAATTTTGAGACGATGATGGAAGAAAAGTCTGCTGAAAAGCTGCACAAGAGTTGCCTAATTCAAACCCGCCTTTAATGTGAATAATCAGCAGTAATAATTTGGATTTTGGATTTTCATATTCGTAATATCATCATAATAATTTGGATGGTATGAATATCATATTCGTAAAAAACATCAATGAAACTAAAACTGCAGAATCAAATTATGAATACATTATGGATAAGACATGGATGTTTAAGGCACTCTAAAAGTCTCCAGTAACCGAGCCAAATTTATAGCTGTTAACATTAGTGCCAAAGAGAAAAAAGATTCTAGAATTTTAAGATCGTACAAATTAAAGATGAGTATTTTGCTAAAATAATGGTGACTCAGCGGTATGTGGTTAAGCTACCCTTATCACATCTCAGTTGCACCAAACGGGAAGAGATACAGTCGTAACACCACAGCTCATGCGTCTGTGTCTACACCATGTGGTTAAGCTACCCTTATCACATCTCAGTTGCACCAAACGGGAAGAGATACATAGTCGTAACACCACAGCTCATGGGTCTGTGTCTACACCTTGTGATTGCTCGAGGACTATATTACAAGTATTCATCGTGCGAGCATCAAGAAGACCATGATTCCAGAGTTTGATCATAAATAATCTCCAACACCTGCAAAACACAAACATTAGAATTTAATTGCAAGTGTCCATGAGAAACACAACCTATGAATGCGAGCAACCTGCAAGGCCTAAGATGACGGAAAGCAAAAAGAACAGAAAAAACTTGCTTACAAGCATCACGAGAAATACATATGGATTTTTAAGCCTTCGAACATAAGCATTATTCCTATAGCTGTAAGGGCATTACACTTAATGATAAAGGACAGCAAAAAACAGAAAATATAAACTTATAAACATCATGCGAAATACCTACAAATCAAGATACTGTACATAAGCATAATTGCTAAAGCTGTAAGGGGCATCACACTTTTTCCAAAGTTAAGGCCTATTGAACATAAACTTCATTGCCCTTACCAAAGTGCAAGGGCATTACACTTTTAGTAAGGAGTTAGTCTCATGTGAATCAGGGTGGATGGTGAACCCTCCGTATTTATTGATAGTCCCCCCTTTTTAAAAAGTTGAAAAGACAATTATACCATAAAAAAATCTAAACCCTAAGAATAATCATTAAACCCTTTCAAGGGTATAATAGGACATAAACCACTAGAGTCCAAGGTGAACCCGGTTCATTAAATACTTGGCTTTTAGCAAGTCAACTAGTCAAGTGATTTATTATTTATTTATTTATTTATTTTGGGAGTTAGGATTGAAAGATTTGGCAATGAATTTAGCTAAATTATTTGTTGTATGGGTAAATATGGATTTGAAATCCATCACTTCACTGTTTTCAAAGATTTCAGATATTTTAATACATATTTATTTGAAATCCTCCAACTGAAATGCAACTTTAGGGAAGATATTTTGTTTTCTGGAGAAACAAGAAGTAAACAAAAGTGATGATGAAAAAAACAACATAGCAGGGAGACTTGGTGATTAGGTGAGCATATAATAAGCCCTCAAAACAAATATTTGCATACAAATCATAACATACCAAAGGAGAGCTGGCGTCCGAACAAGATCCCGTCTATGAAATTCGGAAAAAGCCTCACAAGCCCAGGGAATATGACCGTCCGCCAACACCCTGCCATCAGGACAGACAGAGCTAATAAATTTTTAAAAAAGTGACTTTTGATGCATTTCACAGATACTGTAGAATAATCCTACATTAAAGACTATTGTACATGGGAACATAACAGTAGCGAACAGGTGATATGGAGAATTAAAATCTGTCACCTTTACGGATTTACCCATCATGTAATTTTCACCATATAGAGGACTGTTAATTCTTTAATATGTAAATATTAAACTTCATAAAGAATAGTGATAAGAGTAAAGAGTTATACTATTAAAGAAAAGGAAATATGATAAATAGGAACGTAAGAATACGATTCCTCCCAGGATGACTCCCGTCAGCCAAAGGCTGCCCAATAGACTAAACAAGATAATTCTAGACAATGCTCCCCTCTCCTCTACCCTTATTTATAATCATTTATCTTGAGAGCTATTTTATTATTATGGGAATAACATAGTTATTGCTAACTCTGATTTCCCTTGAATAAGCTCTTTCTAATCTAACAGATTGGTGATTAGCATGAATAGGGCAGAATAATTATGGTATGCTGACTCCCTTGATTGACTCTATCAACTTCTCCCTTGCTGGAAACAGCATTGTCCACAATGCTGGAATCTGGAAATTGGCAAGGGACTTTAGTTGTGCTGTGATCTGGAAGGGGTGATGATGACTCGGAGCTAATTTGGAGTTTTCTGGTGGACGAAGAGAATGGTTCTTGTAACGTAGCTTTAGAATAACTCTATCACCTCCTTGAAAATTCACCTCTCTTTGATGCCTCATTGTTGTCCGCTGCCTATGCTGTTGAACTCTTGTGAGTTTTTTTCTCAATATCTGTTGCTCCTTCACGTTGGAGTGATTCTTCCGCTATTTCTTTCACAAATATTTCTCCGGGTAAGAATTGGTGTAAATTTGGAGGAGAAGCAAAACAACGTATTGGAATAATGAGGTCATCAACCGAAAACTGAGCCGTCCCTAAATCAGGAATTGGTGATTCAACTCGTTCAGCCGTGAGTTGAACATCATTATTGGCTATGGTCCAGTCGGGGGTACCTTCTTGAAGAGGGCTTTGAGTGTTCGTTTGGGTTGGGAATCCCCACCACTTATTTTGGCTCCTTCGTTTTTTAGGAGTAAGGACAGCATCTTCTCTATCTTGTCCAGTTTGTCGAACTTAGATTCTTGCTCCGAGACAATGTTAATTAGTGAACTTGTCTCTCAATCGAAACTTGTGCAACAATGAGACAGTAACTTTAATTAGTGAACTTGTCTCTCCGAGACAGTAAGTTACATTGTGTCTTTCAATTAGTGAACTTTAATTATCTATTTGGAGTAACTTTAATAGGACAAGTTCACTAATTTGTTAGTGAACTTTAAAGTCTCTCAAATAACTTGAGAGACAAGTTCAAATAGTATTTACATTATGTTGTTTGTGTTCAATTTTTTGTTTATGAGTTATTATGTAACATTATGTGTTTTTCAATTTTTCAACTTCTTCTCTATCCTCTCAAATCGATTCTCCAATCTGGAGTCAATTCTGGTTTATCCGGGCAGGTCGGACCAATTTGATAGAGTAAATAAGTTATACTATAAAAGAAAAGGAAATATGATAAATAGGAACGTAAGAATCCGATTCCTCCCGGGCTGACGCCCGTCAGCCAAAGGCTGCTCAATAGACTAAACAAGATAATTCTAGACAATGCTCCCCTCTCCTCTTACCCCTTATTTGTAATCATTTATCTTGGAGCTATTTTATTATTATGGGAATAACATAGTTATTGCTAACTCTGATTTCCCTTGAATAAGCTCTTTCTAATCTAACAGATTGGTGATTAGCATGAATAGGGCAGAATAATTATAGTATGCTGACTCCCTTGATTGACTCTATCAAATAGTGGAATACCCAACTGCATAAATATGCTACAAAAAAAAAAATTCCATTTACTCACAGTCTGGGCAACTAACAACTACACTAGCCAACCTGTAGCAAATCAATTCTTATCTCAAGATCAACCCTTTCAAGGACAAAATAATATTAAAGGCCGAGGCACTTGCATATTTGATTAGTTAAGCTCTGAAGACATGCAGCCCATAAGATCTCTAAATATATATCATTTGGGTTTTCATGCATGCATAACATGCTATAACATGTTTTATAGATTCCCACAAGACATTAAAATTGAAGAGTTGTAGTCCAGAGTTGCTGACCTTTGCTTCCTAACAAAAGAATTCCAAAGATGCATCAACTGTTTCTCATCTTTTGTAACATCCACAAAGTCATCCAGCATCTGCTCCACAAAAGTAAATCAGTTGAATGCAGAACATGATAAATATCCATCAGCAAATAAACACCATTTGGCCATCCCAGCAGATGGTTAATTTTATGTCATAAAGAAATATGACAAACCAGAAAACAAAATGGCATGGCTACTTTAACTTGAACGTATTTAATACCATGGTCCATGAATGGCAAAAAAAAAATTGATTAAAAGAAAAGAAAGCGAGAAAGTGAGAGTTTGAAAAGTTAATACTGAATCCAGGTAGGATAAAGTTTACGAGGATAAGCGAGACTAGAAACCATTAAAGTGAAATCCAAATAGGAAGACGTGCAAAGTAGTCCTGATTGAAAGTTCCACCGACCCTTATTTTCTTACAATGTGATTGCATCAAAGACAATTTTCTGCAATTTTTAAACCGTGGTAGTGCAAATGTTCCTGTTGCTGATGCCAATAGGAATTTGAACTAACATCCCTTGCGAATATGTGGCAAGAGAGTCCAATAATTTCAATCATACCAGTGATAATTGGAAATATAAAAGAGATCTTTTATCAGCTGACGTTGGCCAATTATGCATACACAAAAAGATACATAACAAAACATGGACAAACATGCACTAGTAATTTAATCTAACATGGCAATTCCAATAAAGAGCAATTTAGGTATTTTCTTAAGAACATATATTAGCGTATTCATTTCTCTAGTGCCTATCAACCTACAACAAAACCCTCATGAAAAATGCAAAAGGAGACTCAAGGAAGCAGATCATATAGTGAGACGTAAGAAATTAAAACTTGTAGTATTCATAGAGTGCATACTCTTCGATCTTCAAGATCAGCAACATCATCATCGACTTCATCCTCACTGTCACGATCTGATACAACTTGTTCCATGGCCATTGGCTGTGTAAAATTACAAAATCAAGATATGTATCAACATATATACTCTCAAATATTCTATTTGCAGAGTATGTTAGACAATATTGCTATACATTGACATACTAATTCATGCCACGTGGAATACCAAGGAAAGATGCATCACAAGGCCTAAAAGTACAGAAATTATCCAAAAAAGTAATTATTTTAAATGAGGGTTTAAAATGCTAAGACACAGGGAGCCAGAATACAAAGTGATAATCCTACGCCCTTAAAAATTCCTCAACACATTGACATATTTTCTAAACTTCTGAATAAAAAACTTCTCACAGCAAGAAAATGCAGGGGTCCCATGGCAGGACTACAGCATGAGGGGCAATGGCATGGTAATCACCGTACTATTGGATTTAGGATTTTTAGACAAAAAAACCAATACAAAAGGTAGTTGACAAGCTAAGAATTTATAGATCATATGAAAGAAGATTTTCTAAGCCAGCACAGCACCTTTCCTCCAACCAAAGACATTAGGGTTGAATTACCAGAGTATTACCAGGGTATAAGTCAGTTTTTCAGTTCTGAACCAAATTGAATGTCAATAGTGTCAATAGAGACATAGAAGTACGACAGGTAATAAATTCACAGATGAAATACAACAAAAATTATTATTGAACACTCACTTGAGCTCTATGTGAGTGAAAGAACTGCCGCTTCTGCAAAAGTGCACGACTGAAGAAAAAAAATATGTATCAGTCAGTGTTGATCACCAAATTAAAACTATAGTTATTTGTACAATCCCGTGTATATTACATCGGATATATATCTGGATGCATGACTAAAATATTTGAGACAGAAACTCAAGCCAATTTTATCACATTCAACATATTATACTAAAGCCCAGTCAGTGATAATATCACTCGACTCCCAAACGGGGTTGGCTTCATGATCACCATGCAATTAATTTATTAAATTGGTGAGTGATACACAAAGGGAAGTAACTAATTCAAGAAAATTACCGCAGAATGAAAAAATATTAACAAGCATGGTAAAATAGCTGCAAATCTTTCACACCGATATGCACTATCTTCAATTCTACAATGTGAATCAATATATCTCTTATGCTTTCTATTCGAATTCAAAAAAAGATCTACTCCCTCCGTCCCATAACAAACTTCACACTTTCAGTTCTCACCCTTCCCACAATAAACTTCACCACCCAAAAATGGAAATACTTCCTCAATCCTATAACCTCAAAATACATTTTAATTTCAAAATTGCAACCCACCTCACACACATAATATAACATACTTTATAACTTATTTATTACCTACAAAGACTATATTCCCCCCCCCCCCCCCCCCCCAACAAAAAAAAAGTCAACAAAGTTAGTCAAAAAACATCTCCTTTTAAATTCAGTGTCTACAGTAATGGTGCAATTTAATCCGGGATGGAGGAGTAGAAACTACTTTCAATGATAAATTATTCTCTTATAGAATAAATTCTGCAGAGAACTTGGTAATGTAATAATATGGCAATCAAAATACAATGAAATATAAAGAATGTAAAATCATAAGGACTAAACTAAAAGAGGTATATTTGAGTTATTATCTATATGAAACATAAGGACTGAACTTACTTTCTAGGATCAGAGCGTTCAACAGACAACTTTCTTGTCTTAGCAAACTGTAATAATGCTGGAGGCATGAGGTTGCTTCCGGCTAATGATTGAACACATTCAGGGTCTGCATACGAATGAGCCGTGGCAGATGAAACTCGGGGACTTGATGCATCGCGATCCACACTCTCTTCTATACCTGCTAAAAGTTAGATGTAATTTTCCTTTTAAGTCAATCCACAGCTATAGAAACCAATTGTTGTACTATAAAAATTTTAAAGGCATATCGTTATATGTTGTGATGTAATGAATATGTTTACTTCAAAGTTGGCCTTTGATATCTCATATCAACCAGTAAAAAGGAAAATGAGAGACTATTGACTCATGTAATACAGATGAGACTAACGTCATACATATGATCCTGTGTATTCATTTGCAGGACATAATAATCACAAGAACGCCCAAAAAATATTGCCTATAAAGTTGTAATACAGTAAGAAAACTGGTAGCTCAAAAGGTTTGGTGTAAGCAGTTTAAGAAGAAGAAGAAGAAGAAGAAGAAGAAGAATTATATTGCATGAGTTACCATCAGACTTTTCTCTAAGCTCAATGATTGATCCTGGCAGTTCTGGATCTAATACCAGGGGACGCACATATTTTGGATTCTGAACTAGGCTTTTCAGCTTTCTCCGCCGGCCTGCTTTCGAACTGTGCTTGCACCAGTATATTAACAAAATTAAACTTCAGAAAATCAAATAGTATTGTGTGAAAATATTTTTATGATAACCAAGGCATACCAAAAGAAAAATGTTTGTTGCTTAGGATCAACACCAGCTGCAACAATCTGCAAAATTATATAGAAGTGAAACAGTGCTGATTTCTGCATGTTCATGAGGCGCACCCTTGTGCCTCTACAGCCTAAGATATGTAAATTTAAACAGTTGCAAGTCCTACTCAAATTCATGTTCTTGGTACCTTATTCAGGTTTAACCAACATCTCTACATTATCTGGTCATAAACAAGAAATGATGTTGGGACCTTTTTTTGTCTTGGCCATTCTTATTTCCATATTTGAAATCATTATTCCTTCTTAGTTCAATAATGAATCCTAGATTAACAACTATGAAGCGTTAACTGCACAAAAGAGAAAAAGAAAAAACACCCAAGTCAACTGATCAATCATATTGGTCTGTGGTAACACCACGTTAATAAGCAAAATGGTTTGTATCATTCACTACAATGATCATACACGACTATGGGGGGCACTTCTTTTAAAAGACAATGATGTTGGTGAAGTTTTTGTAAAATTCAATCAAATGTTCATTTTTTTTTATGCAACGGTATCCAATCCGTACCAAATAATCCAGGGGAGGCTAGAACCCACCGTCCACTTGCGGGTCCCATTTCAAGCCAGAGTTTTGCGCTCTGTATGGACTAGCCCCACACTTGTTGATCGCACTCATGCTATCAAATATTCATTATTACTTCACACAATAATCAAAATTATTTGACGGGGCCATGGAAATGAATACTTTTGACTTGTTCCCTACATTTCAATTCATAATCAACACTCAATCAAAACACTCCCCAAGAAAACAGCAAGGCAATGTAAAGGGGATTATCACTAGAAGTTGCACATTCAATTACGTTTGCTACTCATGATCTCTAATATCTTCGGGCAGAGGACCAAACCAAATTCCAATCTTAAAAATAGGATGTGATCCTGAGTTCTTCGAGGAAACCTTTAATGTGATCCCGACCTTGCTCAATTCAAATATAGGACAATAAAACAGCATGGCAGAGCGTAGAAAAAAGCAAGCTAGAAGTTGCATGCTCAATTATATTTGCTACTCATGATCCCAAAGTTTTAATCGCTTCCTGCCTAGTTATTAAAATGTGATTTTGAGTTTATCAGAATCCAATAAGAGTTATTTGAAAAACGCCCTTTGAACAGTCAAATAAAATCCATTCCTCCCAATATATCTGGTTGTTCCATCTCTATTCATTCAGTCATACCAAAGAAGCGAACTTGACCCTTGTTGGCTATTCTCCTACTGGATTCTGCAGCTATTCTCCTCCAAGAAATAAGGTTTTCAATTTCATGGATGCTAAATTTTCAAATGTTAACAGTAATTCAAAACTGATCCCCAAATCTGCTTTAAAAAGAAAAAAAAATTATTTTCAAAACTGATCCCCAAATCTGCTTTAAAAAGAAAAAAAAATATTTTCAAAGGGAGTGCCATTAAAAAGATCAATTCTTTTAAAACCTCGGGTTGCCAAACTTGGTTATAGTCGACCACACTAATCCAGTTGAAGTAGAAGGCTGCTCCACCACCCGAAAACAACATAAAAGAGAAGCAATTTGAATTCACCTAAAAATGAGGGCCCTTGAACAATTGCAAAGTCTCCAGAAATAGTGCTCAATAAGAAAGATATGAGCTTGGAGTTTTTAATTCTCAAGAGCATGGTCATGAAACTAAATCTAAGTTCTGTTCTCCAGGTTCTAGACCATCCCAAAAATATTCAAGCCTTATCCACATTTCCTCTACACAACTCAGTCTTTGGAAGTCTTGCTAATGCCCAAATTCAAATATATTTAGATATCAGAGTTGAAATATGGAATTGAAGAGATTTAGGAAACATGTTTTCAATATCTGAAAGAAAGTTCTTGAATTACTTGGTAAGATGATACTTGGAAGTTGACCAATTGACCCAAATCTGTAGCTAGATATGGAGTAGGAGGATACAGGGGGAAATACGACAACTAGTTAGGAAAGTTAATTTACCTACCACATACAAGTTTTAATGTTGCTTGGTGCATACCCGACTTAATAACAATCAGAAGATATTTCAACATGGGCCCTTGTCTAGATAAAGAAATGGTTCTAAGAGTAGGAACAACTAACATTTATTTATAGTCTGAGGGAAAAGAAAATTCTGAGTTAATAATAGCTTGTTAAACCAGAATCTGACACATTCAGATGAAATTAAATTTGGCTGAATAATCATTTCAGATTTTAACTGTTGTTTCAATTCTAGCTATTAAGATCTTGCTTTTAAGTAGCTTTAAGAGTTGGCATTGTGGCATCTAGCAATCAGCACTGATCTTAAGATTTTATTTAGAATTCCATTTTCAGCTTTTATAGTTTTTTTTGTACATTTTCAACATTTACTTAGCTTTGCATGTTATTATACCATACAATAATGAAGATGCTATTCTTCAAAAATTCTTATGTGCTATCCTCCAGAAGTTCTACAGTGTTTTGCAAATCATACTGACCTCGGATCTCCATGTATCAGTCTTGACAGATACATTCACAGCCTGAAATTCCTCCGTCACCTGCGCAATTGGATCAGAAATAAGAATAGCTATTCAAATAATGAAAGTACTGAAATAGAGTAAGTTTACCAACCCAAAATTCGAAATTGAAGAGGTCATGACAAGAAGGCAAATGATATCTCAGACCCTATTAAAGTCAACAGCAGGAATTAATACAGAGAAGCATGCATTTTAGCAACAGGACATATGAACATCAAACTTGTCAGTACCTTAAAGCTTGCACATTTAACCAAACAGAAGGGGCATGTGAAGTCCTCCGTCACTGTTAAGTTAGATTATAAGTCAAGCATCTTTTAAAACTATGATGCAACACACAAGGGAAATGCAAAGTTCTCATGAGGTTACCAATACAGTGAGATGATATTAACTAAAGTGTTCTGTGTTCAAAGAATTATATTCTCTTAAATCATTCAACAACGTAATAAACCCACCATTTGGATACATATATTGTACTCCATGTGAAACCCTAAAATCGCGTATCTTAGGCGGACAAAATGCAAAGACTGTTAGTAAATAAATGTATATACCTTAAGAATACGAGATTGATTAAGAATTTTAAGTGATTATCAGGAACTCGTATTAGTTGTCAGGTTTCTTATATACAGTTAAAATCCTAAAAGTACTATAAATAAGTATTACTTTTTCAATCAACGAATACAGAAATTCTTTGCTTCTTGTACATTTACTGAGCCTCCCTAGATCCTGCTGATGAGTACCAGGTCTTCTTTTGCACTAGTTGGGACGCCAGCTGCTTTACAAATGAATGCCTTAAACAGGACATGATTCTGGTGCACAGGTTGAGTTACATAAAGAGTCCAGACAAGTAAGCTGTCAATTGTAAGTGATTATGTGCATTATAATTTAATTCTAAAGGCTCTATACCAGGTTTTACACCTTGTTTGGTCGTTAAAGACAATGCCAAACCTATCGGATTGACTATTCTGAATCTTTCTCTCCAGTAGCCAATTAACCAGTGTATTGAGCAAAATCTGAAATATTATGACACCAACCCCATTTAACTACACTCTCTTTATCCCAATTTGTCAAATGAGTTGAGTTTTCATGGAAAGAATTATCTTATCACATCAACTAAACTTCCAATGTAGCAATATAACCAGTCACTACTTCTCATATTTGTTTTCAAATATTCCCCCAAAGCACAACTTCTGACCATGATATTACTTTAAAAACTAGTACTAATTATTTAAGGCATGAAATCCTGCACAGAAATGGTGTGGTACTCATTGTGGCTTGCCTCATGATCATCAACATTAAGGATAAATGTGGTAAAGAGCGATGAATATTTTAAATTGAAATACGGGAACATTGTGAAAGATTTTAACGCTATCATTTGTTCTTATAAATCCAGAAAATGTTTAGTGTAGTACCAGAATACCTATGAAATAAAGAATGATATCATAGCCCTTTTCCATATCGTTACACATATTCTAATTCAAATGTTAATGAGAAGGTTATTATTAAGAGATGAGTCAGATGACGTGATAATATTTTAAACTACATAAAAGCGCTAGTCTAATTCCAGAGCGAGACTAGAAATCTCCATGGGAGGAAAACACTTAGGCCTACAATCCATTAAACAAGAAAGCTTATGCAAGTATCACGTTGATCTTCACCAAAAAAATAAACATAAACGGTCAGCTGTCAACCTTACTGATAGGCCACAAGTTCTTAAAATTTTGTTTTTCTAACTGTGGTGTTGAAATATACAAAAGTTTCAGCAATGAAAGGATGATACTACAATGAAAAAAATGTAATAGGCCTTTCGACTATTGTTATGAAAAAATCAACAGCAATATTCTATCAAAATTTTTTTATGCAATTATTGTATTTTTGGAAACTGAGAGAAGAGTTATGAAACGTCCATAGCTCTTATAACCAACAGAATACAGCTAAATTTTTTGTTTGTTTACAAACTATTTTTTGTCTGCAGTGCAGAGAGATGGATTTAATATAAAATAAAAAAATAAAAGTTGGGTGGAAAAATTAGATAAGAAAATTAAATCTTAAGGGTGGTTAATTCAGGAGGATGGGAAAGGGTATTGGTTTTTTAAGGTGAGTAATCAAAAAGCATACATCTAATTTAGGAGAAGAATGGTTAATTTCTCAAAACTTATGAATTCAGTTCTACACACATTTCTTATAAAAAGCCAAAGTGCTCAACAAAGAATCCCCTAAAATTTAGAGATAAATTTTAGAAAACTATAATAAGGGGAAAATAATAAAATAAATAACTGGAATTAGACTTGACAGGTAATCCACTTGTTCCATACTTATTTTTGGGAGATAGGCTCCAATGTAGTTTTATCCGTGCTTCTTCTATAACAAAGTGTGAACCACAATCATACATAAAAGGCGAACAGCATTGTGCCTCAAGGAGAGGTAACAAGCATTTATTCACAAAGTAAAAGCATGTACTATAAACATGGCATGCTAATACCTTCAGTCCTCTGCAGCTTGTTATTGTAGTACTTGTAGTTGAATATAACATTTCCAGTCCTCAACCTGAATAGAACACCAAGAAAAAAAGGTAATTTAATAGAAGTACACGAAATTTTCAGATAATTTAGTAGGCAATGAGATTAAAACATAGAATGATTCAATTCCATCACGGAAGAAAGAGAAAGAAAAGATGAAGGAAAGAGAACAATGCTGTTAATATCACTCATTGAAATTGCATCACATTCAAATACTGATATTTTGGTTTGTAACCTTGCACATTTAATCAACATACAGGGAGCACAAAACTATCAGATATTTCAGAGGAAAGGAGATATTTCTCAATCTACAAGACCAAACATGCTTTGACTCCAAACCTTGGGGCAGTGAAATGATCCTTTTTTTTTCCTTCCTCTTTTTAAGGAAACAGAAATATTTATTAATAATTTCAATAGGACCGAGAAGTTCAATCCCTTTCCAAATCAGAAACAAAGAAGTTCTTGAATAATTTGTGATTAGATACCCAAAGACTGGCTCTATACTTAATTCCTCCCTAAACATCCTCTATAGATTCAAGACAATCATTGAAAATTCTCCTGTTTCTTTCAAGCCAAATAGACCATAGAACAGCCAGAACTATGGTTCTCTACAACATTTTACATCTTTTGCAAAGACATCTTTCAAGATCCATTTGTAAAAGATTAGAGCTCTCTAAAAGTGGAGCCCAATATAGCCCAACTCTCTAAAGGGCAGTGAAATGATCTTACTCAACCATGAAGTAAGAAATTAAGAAAACCAGGAACTTGTGGCACAAATTTCCATAACGCAAACCTCAATTTCGTCCTTCATAATGGGAAAACAGAAGCGCCGTAAGCCTGTAATGAAACAGCTAATTCCTCGGTCAAATTCGCAAGTGAATGTCAATGGCTCATTCTAGCACTAAAAAAGATCCAGGAGAGCTTGATAATTTAAGGGGAAGTCATATCTGTAGCAAGATTTAACAGCAAAACAACATGCACAAGTGGCAGACTAAGGAGAACTCTGATAAAGCCATATGCATGAGCAGCTGTAGCCTGTAGGAGATCAGTGAAATGCTTCATATGGTTTTCACTAGCTTCCTCCAACCTCTCAAGACAGCTTCCTCCAACCACTCAAGACAACCATGAAATTTAGCATCCATGAAATTGAAAACCTTTTTTTCTTGGAGTTAGATGAGAGACAAGACTCAAGGGTAGCAGTCATTGGTGATGCACCAACAATGTACATATGTCTTCATAAAGCATGGGGTGCATAAAGAGCAATCTCATGGTGAGTGGATTCAAAATACATGGCACTAAAATCTATGGTGTAAACCTGGTTTGACAATAATAATGAAATTGCTTCAACCCTAAATTAGGTAACTCCAAAAGTCAGGTTTAACTGAGAATAGTTGAAGAATGCCATACACACACATATATGTTGTGATTAAGGGGTCCAGAAAAGAATGAGATCAGAGATTTCACCGGATAATCTGAGGCAACGTTGAGGAAGGAATTCCACTGTATGAGAACGAATTGTACGGAGATCTCTCTCTGACCCCAACCTCTTCTGCTGCAATACGGACTTGCAGTTGTTGAGACATAACCTTTAAGAAACAAACAAGTGATGATCATTAGAAAGCAATGGCAGAAGAAACTACTAAATCATAAACAGAGGTTTTCCAAAAATAAACTAATTTGAGTTTATATTCCTTTTTTATCCTGGCAGGAGAACGCACCAGACTACCAGCATGAGGATTGTGAAATGAAAAGCATTTGTCATCTCCAAAACAGTTGGTCTGCAGATACAAACTATTAAGAAAAGGAGGAAAAGCAATAGAAGATGAATTTAACACCTAAGAAGAAAAACACCTAAATAGCAAGGAGCACATGCATCCAAGTAGAAAACATATACATTGAAAAATAAACTGACCATATTCATTCATAAAATAAGAGCTTGTCTACAAGGTAGGTGGAATAGGAACCCAGGGATGCCCAGAAGTACATAATAGTATTAATTATTTTATGTGGCTTAAGTTGGATGAAAGTAAGGAAAGGTCTGCAAGGACAACATTGATATTTGATACAATATCATAATTCCTATCAATAGGACTATAAGTCTAAAAACAAGCTCAAGATCTTCAGATGCTTTGAGTGAAGGCCGATGTTCACAGAATTCACCAAAGAGAAGATACCAGCATTGCATAGAAATATTGCTACAACAGCCAAAACTGCTTCAGTTTTTAATTTTCACTGGCTGTTTATTTTTCTTTCACCTTCATTAGTTGTGGATCAGATTCAATTTCACATGAGCGTATACTGAGCAACAGTGATTCAGCAATTCCCTCAGGCAACCTAAATTCTTATTTTTAAAATATATAAAAATAAAAATAAATAAAGTGCAAACATGACATTGTTCTTTAAGCCCAAATCCCTAATTTACCAGTAACATAAGAGATAGATTTAAATATCCGAGCTAAAATTTGTAAAAGAAAAATATCCCAAAACACTTTTATAAGAACTAACAGGATGCCTAAGTGGAGGTAGGTGCCAGTTGGCAGACCAATTAATGCTTAGAGATTTAGGATTTATCAATATAGAGCAGCAATGAGCAATCTTCTGGCTACATTAGACCAAAACAGCTTGGCTTGTCATTTTATAAAGTGATTATACAGGTTGAGACAATTTTTATACCATATCCAGATTGTTTGACATTGTGGCCACCTAGTAGCGAATCAAATATATCAATCAGATTTCTGTTGAAACATTTGTACAGGTGAAATCTTCTTTGTTGTGTACGCTGATAATTTTCTAAAATTTATAAGTGAGAAATTCAAGAATTTAAAACTTGTTTGTAATCCCATTCCCAGGAAAAGGATTGCTAGAGAATGACTCTTGAAATTGAAGTTGCAAAATTGCAAGACAGGATTGCATGCTTGGACAAAAAAAACAGTGCATTCTGGACTAGCAGAAAGCATAATCAGATTCAGGTTGATATCTTACATGCAGGTAAAACAAAATCAGGAGGTTTAAACACATAATCACTTGGCAGATATGTACTGTCAAGGAATGAAGTGATTGATGGGTTCAGAATGTATTTGAAAGGTCCTAAGCTGAACATAGTTTCAAGCGTGAAGGGGATTGTTGAGGAAAAATGTTATGGCTCTAAATGGAAACAAAGAAAGAAGGCTAGAGAAGTTGCGTGCATTATTGAAGTAGAAGATTCCTATATTAGTAGGAGAGAATTACAAACAAAATAAGGAAAAAAGTACAGACAAGTAATACAAAAAATGAAGATCTACCTACTATAACATAGATACACTGAAAAGGGAATATAAATCAACTAAATGTGGAAGCACAATTTTCGACACTCCACCACAAGCTGGAGCACATCAAGGTATGTACAGCACGCCATAGAGTTTTGGAACTTAAGAGTTTCATAGGACAACAATAGCAGATCAGCGAACAAAGTGTAGAAGCAATGCAAAAGTGCGAAGCCAGAAGAGATAATCATGCAAACATGTAGTGATGGAATAGAAGTTATGCTAGCATGCAGAACAAATGATCGCTCAAAAAATCACTTCGAATATATAGAAGGACAAGCTTGAAAGAGAAATAACAGTTGAAACAGGGATGGACGAAAATAGAAAATGTGAACTTTTATGGGACAGAGGGAGTATAAAGTAAACGAAAAAAAAGAAGATAAAAATGATGTTTTGAGGGGGAAAAAAGAAGAGGAAAAAGAAATATTCCATATAAGTTCAGACCACTACATCAACATAACACGATTGGACCATACATAAAGAATTATGCTTGATATAAATTAAAAATCCTGGGCCCCACATAATAGTAGCATGCGATACATAGATACTATATTACTCTAGCTAGGTGTTTGTCCAAGTGGATTTAATTCACCTAGAGCCGGAAATAAAGTCAGGCTGGGGGGTGGGTGTCCATTGAGGTGGTATCTATTATCCCAACTCATTTGTCTAAGTAGTTTTAAATTTGATTTCAACAAAATAACCCTCTTTTGTTTTTACTCATATTCAAGATGAAATTTCAAGTTTTAGAACAAAGTGCCAATTTGACAAAGATAAAACAATCAAATGTTTAAGCACAACAACAAACATCATTTACAAATAATATAACATATCCCATCATACTTTATTATGTAATCCCTCCGTCCCGGATAGTTTGCACCGACACTAGGTATGGAGTTTAAGAAAAGTTGATTCTTAACTAAATAGAGTTTTGACAAATTCTCTTGTGAGACATTATATATGTAAGACGGTTTGTGAGACGTGTTAAAGTATGCTTATTATATAGATAAAATATGCTTAGAGTTGTTAAAGTATGTTTTCTAAAATATGATAAATGATGAATTAAAGTACGATTTTAGAGTGTTATAATATGATTCATTATTGACATACTTTAACTATAAGTAAGCATACTTTACCTATATAATAAGCATACTTTAGTAATGGGTCAACCCGTATCACAACCGTCTCACAAAAAAACCCGTCTTACAAGAGAGTTTCTCTAGAGTTTTTGGTGGTTATGTAGCCTTTTTCGGTAATAAATAAATTATAAAGTATGTTACGTGTGTTAGTTAGGTGTGGCAATTTTGAAATTAAGATGTATTTTGAGGTTATAGGATTGATGTGATGTTTCCATTTTTTGGTGGTGCAAGTTATTGTGGGATGGACGGAAACGAAAAAGTGTGAAGATAATCTTGGGACAGAAGGAATAGTATGTACCAAACATGACATGTATATACTTGACTAGTCAACTACATCCCAATATAAAGTATCACATATTATGGCATCCATACTAGCAAATGAGGCCCCACAAATATTGTCAAATCTTATTCACTAGGCCAGATTGATGGCTCTAACACGTGCTATGAAGGACGAAGACAATAACTCCACAATCTCTTTCCACAGTCGTCAAGCATGACATATAATTACAGCAAGCGAAAAAATTATTAAAAAAAGGAGGGTCCATCAGCGAAGAAAAACTAATATTAGATTAGATTAAATAAACAAAAAAATGCAGAACTCAACAAGACCAGCAGAACACGGTAGGTTTAAACATGTTTTGAATTCATTCTTCCTCCAAGAGAGAACAACAATAATGTAAACTTTGATAAAACGCCTCCATTTGGAAAATAAATTCTGATGTAGATTATGAAAAAACATAAACAACTAAACCCACTGTCATACCTTCAGGAAGCAGGAATGCATGTCAACAGTTGAAAGCATCTCAGCTCTATCACCACTACTCAAATTTAGAGACTTCTCCCATGATAAATAAACTAACTCCATTGGAATTTTACCAAGGAAGCAGTGGCCTCCAACATTATCTATCACATTGGCAGGAAATGACATTAATAATAGAAAATACAGGAGATGGGAAAAAGAAAACATAGAAGAGTTCATAGAGCATCATTAAGAAATTCTCATATTAAATAATACATTGCTTTATAATGGACAGGTTCATTGAGTCATGAAATTCCTTGGATCAAAGAGCACATGTCCGACAAGAATACCACTAAGAGTAACTCCACAAGCCACATCTATGAGACCTAATTGTAACCAACCTTAATGAAATAATAGGACATGCCTTAAGGCTATGCTAGTTTCCAACCCATTAAACAGATTTACTTTGTAACACAAATGCCTGTTTCTTATGATCATTTTCAAAGCCGGCTACACTTTAATATCTATTATACCGACCCATTTCATCTATATGTTTTCAAATACAAACACACAAACAATCTCATACTTTTTAATCATCCAAATCTTCGCCTCACGCCACTTTTCAAAATATAATATTCCCATTATCTATTTTTCAAATCCTACACTAAAACAACTCAACAAACCAAATATGCTTTCCAAACCAACAAATCAATATTTATTATTCAAGAATTTGTAAGTCACCCGTCAAAAGACAAATAAAAGATCAACACCAACATAGAGTGAATGTTCCCAGTGAAGTCATCATGTAGAGAAACAATGAAGCTAAAATTGATGCCTCCTTGTCTTCCAAATCCCAGGAAAATAGACGTGACAAGTCAGAACAGCAAGAAATTTTTCTATTTTTCAAATCCTACACTAAAACAACTCAACAAACCAAATATGCTTTCCAAACCAACAAATCACATATTTATTATTCAAGAATTTGTAAGTCACCCGTCAAAAGACAAATAAAAGATCAACACCAACATAGAGTGAATGTTCCCAGTGAAGTCATCATGTAGAGAAACAATGAAGCTAAAATTGATGCCTCCTTGTCTTCCAAATCCCAGGAAAATAGACGTGACAAGTCAGAACAGCAAGAAATTTTGTATTCCCTTACATGTGATAAGTCAGAGAACAGCAGGAAATCTCTTGTAGTCGCTACGAAAACATAATTTTTGGATGGACACCACTCAGGTACTAGAGAAAGAAACTCTCATAATGGTTCTCCAATTTTTTGAGAACTTCATAAAAGAAGATAACTCTCAAATTCAATAAGAGTACCTAAATTCTTTCCAAAGAGCCTTTCAGTTGCCATAATAATGCAACAGAATGAAACATAGGACAAAGTAAGCTCAATTATGATTCTAAAATCCAAAGCCATGAGATGAGACATCAATGTGTTCATTATATATATAATAGCTTGGCAAAATTAGAAGGACCAAAATAATCATTCATAACTTAATATTTAGAAAGTAATAGCTCTTACTATCCATTTTTCCACTCAAATGTGCAAAGAAGCAGGTTCACACACAAATTATAGGTACTCTTCCAACCAAATGATCTTTCCATACCGAATGAATAAAATTATGGATGCCCTTTTAAGCATAACAACAGGTAGCTTAAAGAAATAGCAAAATAATAGCTGCAACAGAAGTTCCCCTTTGTAATAGCTTCAGATTGACAATAGCAAGAAATTAAGGGTGGGTGAAACGCAAAAAGAAGACACTAAAATTGTCTTCTAATACTTCTACACATGTTAAAGGACAATCCTATGTATATAGAGTAGTATTTTTTTAAAATCAAAAGATTATAATTGCAATCCTGTGATTTAAGAAATATGTAATTGTTCCATTGAAGCCAACAAAATTTAGATTTCTATTTTACTGCTGATTTTGCAACTATTGCTGATGAAAGACATGAAATCCTGGTGTTTTGAGTTATTGCAATACAAGGGAAATGGATTTTCACGTCAACTATGTGCAATTTCATAGAATGCAACAGTTAAAGTTCAAACAAAAATAACTTCATGAATGTTGTATGAAAGATATTGCACATTCTTCAGTTCATTTGTAAACATTAAAGTTCAGAAAAGATAACATCTACTCATCACCATGAACAACAGCTCATCTTATAAAGAGTTTTTCTTGCACAGTAAACCACTAAATCAGTATGATGAACTATCCAGGGCACAACCATATAGGATTGCAGGAGTGATGCCGAACTCTTTGTTAATTTAGAAAGGAATATCTGTGTTTCACATATCGAGTTATCTACCAAACAACCAATCACTCAGATCTTAAAAGGAAAAGGTAAATGAAAGTAGGTAAATGGCTCAATACATCAATAAAGCAGGACAGTACAAATATAGATAGAGCTTAATTAAATAAAGTGTTGAGGTTAGATTAAATATAAAATTTGGGATAGGATTAAATATAGAGTGCTCTTATGGTATAGGAATTGTTATGCAGCCTGCAGGACACTCCATATATCAATTTCTCAAACTCAAGAAGCAATTATTTGAACTACAACAGAATAATTCCTATGAAGCATTCATAACCAACCTGGAAACAATGGAGGCTCAGAGTGCTCCTTAAATAATTCAGCTGCAAAGAAACAACAAAGCATGAAAGCATTGCTGGAAAGAATTTATTTGACGTAGATGCAAGTGGAAATAGAAACAGTATACCACAGCTAATAAACAAAATAGAAAGAGAGCCAGATTTGACTTCTGCTGATAGTTTGTTAATCTCAGGAAGAATAAAATTTGCTTCATTTTGGTTCATCCTATCATCTCCAGTACATTTAGTTAATATGCATTCTCGACTGAATTGATAAACAGCAGAATCCTACATCACGAAGGAATAGACTGGTAAAAAGAAAAAGAATGAGTGAAACGTGAAAACTGAAATATTCAACCAAAATCAAACCTTACCTCAACAACTGCAGGACTATAAACTGGCCTTGCTATTAATATACATAAAGGAAATAGGCTTTGGATTCGAGTTTCATCATTTACAGTTGACGGAAGAGAGATAGTCATTTGAATCCTAGGAATAGGGAAAGACAAAGGTAAAGTATATCAGTAATTACAAATCAAATGAATATTTTGCATTCCAAATAAAATACATACTAATAATCCTTTCAGAAAGTCTAATATCATTGGTGGTAATCGTTATTGAGGGGCTAAACTGAAACTTCAGTAGAAATTTCTTGAGTAGTCCATTGTGATGCATATTCATTCTTATTCTGAATAGGCATTGGGAAAAACTTTGCAAGATATAGAAAAGACCAGACTCAAGGAAACCACACCGTGCTCATTATTAAAGAAACCCAAAAAACAACAATTCATAAATTTTGGAAAAGATGTCTTTTAGGGACCAATAAGATGTGGACAAGCAACAAGAAATGTAAATTTTTTTTTTAGTATAAAAAGGCATAATTCCCTATGATGGTGTTTGGTTTGGGATAGAAGAGCATGAGATGGACCCATCCTCATCCCATCCAACCCCACAAAATTTAAAAATTATCTACCCTATCACAAAATTTACAATCATCTATACCTATTTCAAAAACCTGTGTACCTATTTTTACACTCTTCAGTACACATTTATTGATAATTATTATATTTCTTATTTTCTCTCCTCTGCTTTAATAATTATATCGCATCCCACTCACTCCCACCACTTTCCCAACCTATATCCTACCCCTTCTTTTAACTATTTCACAATTATTATTCAATCATAATATTTTTTATATCAATATGATCAAAAAGAATTGATTTGATATGAAGTTTCAATTATTTCTACTTATTCCAACTCAAACTAAATAAAATTATTTTACTTCATCCACTTTTCACCGGCTTCCCATCCCAGCCCAGCCCAGCCCAAAACAACCCAACTATCCAAGGGATTACATCATGTGGACATTCAATGTTAGCACATTCTACATATTTAGTAGAGAAACAAATAAAAACAATTAGAAACATGGACAGACAAGAGGTCGTAGATTAAAGAAAACCAAGCTCTAACGAAATTTTATGAATCAGACAAAGTTCTTACTTCCTTGCAGTTCTTAACATCCAAAACTGCTAAAATACAAATTTAATATTAGAAACATGACAAAAAAACAGTATTCTTGACTTATACCTTTTCTTGTGTTTTGCTTGAATCTTGTAACGCAAACATCGTTGAAGGAAGGATGGCTGCAAAAGAGCACCTGCCTTAAGTTAGACTATACAAAACAAAATTAGAATAAAAAATCCATGAAGGAAATGAAGATCAATTATACAACTTTTTGTGGACTGTTTAAAACCTTGGACAAAAGAAAAAAAATTAATATATGAGTAGATCACCAAAATACTGTACTCAATTATGCACATGCCAGTAAATGAAGTAACCGTTGAACATATTCCAGCATATGAAGATTCATACAGACAATTAAGGAAAACAAATTATAAATATATAGATGCAACTTACAGAGCTGAGGGAGAAGGGCGCCGCTTTAAAAATATTAATAAAAATAAATAAAAAATAAAAAGTTACATTTCTAACAGCGCAGCGCTGGAGAATATTGTACAGTTCAACTGGCTTGCAGTAAATGGAAAGGCTTTCTTCAGCTGCAATTTGCTCTTCAGGAGACAAAGGTGCACGGGGATCTTGACGACACATATGGTCTGCACCTCTAGAATAACTGCAATTGCTAATACAGTTCCTGTTCCAAGAATTAGATTACACTGATGATCTCCGCTGGCTTCTAAAACCACATTTCAAGGGCAGTCACCTTACTCGAAACTTAAGATACCAAATTCATGAGAATGGCCCATGAGTCTGTCTGCCATTTGACAAATTAAACACTGAGAAAAGCACTAATTCACGTTTCCAGCTGAAGATTTCAAAATCAATAAATCGAGCCCTGAACATATTTCAAATGCTTCCAAAAGTTGTTTAGAGCATGAAAAATCCATGAATAACAACTTAAGAGTAAAGCACATTGAAAACACGACCAAGTTTTAACAACGGAAAGAAGTGTAAGAATCACTACTGCGTCAATGAGACACGTGTTGGAGGCGAGATGCACAAAGAGAAGCAAGGGGCCCTATAGCGTCCGAGGACACTTTAAACATGGGGAAAAGGTTTAATTTTTAAATATCAATGTGTGTGTGAATCCTAGCAATACTAGAGGAATAGGTCAAATCGCGCAGTGTGAAAGATAAGCTTAAAGAGGAGGGGGAAGAATAGCAAAAGCGGTTGCGCCGAAGAAACGGCGGAGCCTGTCGGAAATGACTGGCCAACCGAGATTCAGAGGCTGGGATTCACAAATATAAGAACGAAAAGTACCTTTACAGCGAGCAGTGGCGGCGCCGGAGAAACGACGGCAGCTGCCGGAGGAGGCGCCACGGGGTTTTGATTACGCAAGTCTGTTGAAATTTGAGATTCGGATGAAAGGAGCTTATTACATTGTTTTCCCGAGCTTTCCCTAAACAGAGGTCAAAATTAACCAATTTTTTTTTTTAGGATCACTCGGGTGACCACGGGTCACCCATGACGGGTGGGGCCCGAGCACATATAGGGGTGGCCCCCACCCCTTTATGTGAGAGGGTCATGGGTGACTACGGATCACCCAAGAATTACCCATTTTTTTATATAGTATATAGAAACTTACTCATGAGTTGGACGAGCATTAGTTTTTACAGTGTTATCTATAATAATAATAATATTATTATTATTATTAATTAGTAGATAGTCATTAATTTGTTAAATTAAGTTTTAGTTTTATATTTTCTTTCCTTAATTAACAGATAATCATTAATTTATTAATCCTTTATTTTTTAATTAATTAAATCTTTAGTTTTTATATTTTCTTTCTTTAATTAACATATAGTCATTAATTTATTAAGCCTTTAGTTTTTAAATTTTTTTCTTGCAGATAAAAGAAGACTTCCAAGAAGCAAATACTCCCTCTGGTCCGCGTTAATGTTAATGTTTGGTTTTTGCACGGAAATTAAGAGATATAATATTTTAATGTGTAGTGAGGTGAGAGAAATAATATTTAATGTAAAGTGGTTGTTGTATTAGTGTTGTGTGTTACCCTACATGGAATAATTAATTATTTTGTGTGGACCCAATTTAACAAAAAAAGAAATGTAAACCTTAACGTGGGACAACCCAAAATGAAAAATGTAAATCTTAACATGAGATTGAGGGAGTATGAAATAAGGAATTAACAACAGAATCTTAATGGGAAATTAGTTGTAATGGGTCAATCAACTTAAAACTTCATGTAAATGGTCTTTGACAAAAATTGTATTAAAGTGTTAATTTAAAAAAAAAAAAAATTATTATTTACAATTGAGTGTTAAAACTTTTCTTTAATTAGAATTTGGCCCAAATCTTTAAAAATCAAGAGAGTGATGAACACCCCCATACATCCATCGATCTCCAACTCTTTCAAAATCAAGAAAGCTGAAGACCCAAAAAAATTTTGTTGGTGAAACCAATCAAGAAGGCTGGTGAAGACTCAAAACATCAAATGCTCGTTGGTGAAGCCAAATCTTTCAAATTCAAGACAAACCCATTCGAATTCGTTGGTGAAGCCATTCGTTGGTGAAGACAAACCCAAGATAGATTAATTCTTCTTATCTTCTCAGGTAGTGTACTTGCATTCCCTTTACGCTCGAATATTCTGTGATTCTTCTCCCTCTCCGATTCTCCTATTTTTTCTATGCTCTTGGGTTGCACATGTTATTGAATTTCTGTTTGACATAATGGTGATGTTTTTTCAAAATCAAAGTTTATTGTTTATCATCGTGACATTTCAAGCATAACAGTGATAAAAATGATGTTAAAAAAATTAAGCTTTGAGTTTTATGCTTAAAGGTATTTGATGAAATGCCTGAGTGAAAATTTTGGATTAAATTAAGGCATAATGTACGTAATTATTCCGCTATGATTTCGAGTTTGCTACAATGCAATTGTTCAGACTATTCCAGAAATTATTATGGACTAAACGATTCGTTAGAGCACTTAATAAAGACTAATTGCCTGAAGAATTACCATATGACATTCAAAAAATAATGATAGCTTTCTCCATACTAGGCATGCCTAACAATTGCACGAACTTTCAGCACTTATGGTCAATTAGCTATTCAAAAGATATAAGTTAGATCTCTTTGGACATGAGGGTGCTTGACTATTTTATCTTTGCTTCTTGATTTGAACATAGCTGTAAGTAAGCTTCATTGGCCTGCTTTTTGTGAATAAAACATTCTTCTTTGTCTATTTTCATTAAGCCGATTGTTGTGATAAAGAAATTTGGGTATTGGTTCTTCATTGCTTCAAATTCCTTTTGGTTCCTCTCTTATTCTACTGCTATCTCTGTCAGCTAGATGTCATGTAAATGAAGTTGTATCTCATTAATGATTCACAACCCAAATAAGGATCGCTGTTTCTCATGGAGTTACTTTTATAGGAGAATCCGACTTATTTTAACTGAATTTATTTTCTTTGTATTTTCATTGCAGTAATTTAGCCATCTGATGAATGTATGCTCATATATTGATTAGATTATAATATTCCACTCTAGTGATAATAAGTATGTGTAATTCATCATTCAAGTTGTAACAAAATATCTCAAGAAGGTTGCTTATCTCCTTGAAAACTTTATGTCGTTATTCCTTCTGCCCCATCTTAATACAAACGTTCAAGTAAACAACTTAAATGGTTCCGTTTGACAAACAACTTTTACAAACATTTTTAGTTTTGAAAATTATTTTTGTGTTAATATTTTATTGAAATATTATAATTGAATCTATTTGTTTTTAATATTTAGGGGAAAAGATGATGGAGATAAAGAGTACAAGGTAGTTGTTTTGTTGGAGGAAGCAAATTTTGAATAACGGCGTGCAAGTCGTTATAACGGAAATGATTCCGTTATGGGCATAAGCGGACATATTTTCGTACATACCAATCAAGTAGTGATTTTGTAACACTTTCTTAAACACCTACTTTTATTTCATCATATTGCTAGAAGCTCATTAGAAAATACAAGTGGATACTTATGATTTGTAATGGTTAACATTCTAACTTATCACATGCTACTTAGAACATTGATGGGATATTCCATGAGTGATTCAAAATCACCATTCTTTTGATAATATTAGGCTTTACATATATGTATGGAGATTCAAGTAAGTATAAGACCCCTAAAATCACTCGAATTTGGAATAACGTCGTGCAAGTCGTTATAACAGAATAGTTCCATTATGTGGAAAAACAATGTTAAATAGGCTATTCACTAGAGAAATAACTCAAATGGTGTAAAATGAAGTTAAAAGTGATAAATTTTGACTGAGAGAATACGGGGATAACTCGAATTTTGAATAACGGCGTGCAAGTCATTATAACGGAAATGATTCCGTTATGGGCATAAGCACACATATTTTCGTACATACCAATCAAGTAGTGATTTTTTAACACTTTCTTAAACACCTACTTTGATTTCATCATATTTCTATAAGCTCATTAGAAAATACAAGTGGATACTTATGATATGTAATGATTAACATTCAAACTTATCACATGCTACTTATAACATTTATGAGATATTCCATGAGTGAGTCAATATCACCATTCTTTTGTTACCATATGACAATATTAGGATTTACAGCTGCATATGGAGATTCGAGTAAGTATAAGGCCCTTAAAATCACTCGAATTTGGAATAACGTCGTGCAAGTCGTTATAACGGAATAGTTCCGTTATGCGGCAAAACAATGTTAAATAGGCTATTCACTAAAGAAATAACTCAAATAGTGTAAAATAAAGTTAAAAGTGAGAAATTTTGACTGAGACAACCCCGAGATAACTCGAATTTTGAATTACGACATACAAGTGGGCATAACAGAATGATTCTGTTATGGGCATAAATGCACATATTTTCGTACATACCAATCAAGTAGTGATTTTGGACCTCATTTTAAACATCAACCTTGATTTCATCATATTACTGCAAGCTCATTCGAAAATTCAAGTGGGATACTTCATATTTGTAATGTTTCTCATCCAAACATTTATAATTTATACATTTATTCATATGACAAGTATGAAATAATTCATATGTGACTTAATATCAATATCCGTTTGTTAGTTTATCTAAATATTATGTTTTGACATTGTATGTGGAGATCCAAGCAAATGAAAGGCCCCTAAAATTGATCGAATTCCGAAAAAGGCGTGCAAGTCGTTATAACAAAATGATTCCGTTATGGGTCAAACAATGCTAAATTTTCTATTCTCTATAGAAATCAATCAAATAGCATACAACGATGGTAAAAGTGAGAAATTTTGACTGAGACGATCCCGGGATAACTCGAATTTTGAATAACGACATACAAGTGGGTATAACGGAATGATTCCATTATGAGCATAAACACGTATATTTTCGTACATGACAATTAAGCTGTGCGTTTGGACCTCATATTAAACACATGCCTTGATTTCATAATATTTCTATAAGCACATTCAAAAATTTAAGTGGGATACTTCATATTTGTAATACTTCGCATTCGAACTGTATACTTTATATACTTGTTTTATTTAACATGTATGAGATACTTCATATGTGACTAAATATTAACATCCATTTGTTAGTTTATTAGAATATTATATTTTGACATTGTATGTGGAGATCCAAACGAATGAAAGGCCCCTAAAATCGATGGAATTTCGAATAACGGCGTGCAAGTCGTTATAATGGAATGATTCCGTTATGGGATCAAACAATGCTAAATTTTCTATTCTCTATAGAAATCAATCATATAGCATACAATGATGGTGAAAGTGGGAAGTTTTGACTGAGACGACCCCGGGATAACTCGAATTTTGAATAACGACAAACAAGTGGGTATAACGGAATGATTCCGTTATGAGCATAAACACGGATATTTTTGTACATGACAATTAAGTTGTACGTTTGGACCTCATATTAAACACATGTCTTGATTTCATAATATTTCTACAAGTCCATTCAAAAATTTAAGTGGGATACTTCATATTTGTAATACTTCACATTCGAATTGTATACTTTATATACTTGTTTTATTTAACATGTATGGGATACTTCATGTGTGACTGAATATCAACATCCATTTGTTAGTTTATTAGAATATTATGTTTTGACATTGTATGTGGAGATCCAAGCGAATAAAAGGCCCCTAAATTGATCGAATTTCGAATAACGGCGTGCAAGTCGTTATAACGGAATGATTCCATTATGGGGTCAAACAATGCTAAATTTTCTATTCTTTATAGAAATCAATCAAATAGCATACAATGATGGTGAAAGTGAGAAATTTTGATTGGGACGACCCCAGGATAACTCGAATTTTGAATAACGATATACAAGTGGGTATAACGGAATGATTGATTGTCGTTATTTACACCTAGATTTTAGTGTCTTTTTGTGTGCATTTTCATATTGTTTTATCCGTATTTATGTGTATTTTGGTGGTGTTATGTGTTTTTTTATGAAATTGTGTGAGTATGAGCTTATACATGTTAAAACAGGTGAAAAATGGAGCAAAAATGGAGTCGGGAGAAAGAAGGAAGCAAAGCAGCACAAACACGGTCAGCCGTATTTGGTACTCAGCCCGTGTAGCGCGCACAGCCCGTGTACTGTGCACGGGCCTGTAAACTTGTCCGTGCGCTGTCATCAGAAAACCAAACACGGCCACCCTTGTGGCCGTGTACCGCGCACGAGCCATGCGCTGTCTGAAGTTCATCGTTGACCAGAAACCTTAGACATGACTCGGGCCATGTACTGAACTCGAGCCGTGTAGGTGTTAAAATTCAGAAAAATCCTGATTCCTTCTAGAGGATATCCAAGGGTATAAATACCACTCCATTGAAATAGATTCGAATTTTCAGCTGCCCACACACCTCACACACCAATTCCTTCATTTTACACCATATCCTTCATCACTTCATCCATCTATTCACTCTATCATCATCCCACCATAAATCCTTCATCAAAGTGAAGAGAAGAAGCAAGGAAGAGAGGAGAATTACAAAGAAAGGAAGGAGATATCCATTGGAGCTAATCCAAGGGAGTTTTCATCCATTTTTGTCGTAATCCTATTTGATTATCATGAATTGTAAGGTTTTTAATGTCTATGTTAATTATCTTATGAAGATGGTAGGCTAATCTCCGTTGTGAGATTAGCAACATGAGAGTTGTTGGTTAATTTTAGGGATCTATGTATTTTAATTCATGTGTTGAATGGATTTATGATTTTCTATCATTGAATGTTAATTGTTTGAATTGTATTGTTGAATTGTGTGATTAATTGTAGTAGGCATGTGATTAGATTGAGAAATCAATTATATGTTTAGGACATTTCATTGAATCAATTTATCAAACATTTCATGTGCATTACAAGTCTTGAAGAGATAGAGATATCCTTGAGGATTTAGAACTCTTTGATAGGACATTCGATTGGTTTGATCGAGAGGTTGATTGATTGTGTGAGGGAATTCTCATTTAAGCTTAGTACCTAGATGGAATTGCTTGAGTGAGAGCCAATCCATTGAGCTATTTTTAGGATTCTTGTTTGGATTCACATTCTATTCATTTCGAGAGAAAGTTTGGAAAAAATTAGTGTTGGCCTTAATCATATGTCCATGAAACACATGCCTTTGATACATAATTCCTCGAATTACCACTTCTTGATTGTTGTTGATCTCACTTTTAATCAATTTGGTAAACCACTTTTCATCGATCCGTTTTGTTTATTGATCATTGTTTACTTGTTTAGTTTCATCCATTTGATTTACTTGTTTTATAACAAAATCCATTGATGATGAGTCTCTATAAAATCATGAAAAATGAGAGATCGCTTAAGCACTAGCGCCAACCTCCCTGTGGTTCGATAAATTCTTGAATTGGTCAACCCGACTACAAGTTATGGCTAATCAATGATTCCGTTATGAGCATAAACACGGATATTTTCGTACATGACGATTAAGTTGTGCGTTTGGACCTCATATTAAACACATGCCTTGATTTCATAATATTTCTACAAGGCCATTCAAAAATTTAAGTGCGATACTTCATATTTGTAATACTTCGCATTCTAACTGTATACTTTATATACTTGTTTTATTTAACATGTATGAGATACTTCATATATGACTGAATATTAACATCCATTTATTAGTTTATTAGAATATTATGTTTTGATATTATATGTGGAAATTCAAGCGAATGAAAGGCACCTAAAATCGATCGAATTTCGAATAACGGCGTGCAAGTCATTATAACGGAATGATTCCATTATGGAGTCAAACAATGCTAAATTTTCTATTTTCTATAGAAATCAATCAAATAGCATACAATGATGGTGAAAGTGAGAAATTTTGATTGAGACGACCCCGGGATAACTCGAATTTTGAATAACGACATACAAGTGGGTATAACGGAATGATTACCGTTATGGGCATGAATGCTAATTTTTCAAAAATATATAAAATATTAATAATTTAGTAAAATCCCCCATTTTTTTATTTTACAAAAAAGTTTCAAACTTTTATTATTTTCTTAAAAGTCCCTAAAGTATTAATAATTAAGTAAAAACTCTATTTTTTAAAGGGAGGCCATTTACACAAAATTTTATAACCTTAGGCCTTTTAAATAAGATTTAATATTGACTAGACTTTTTAAATGAAGATCCCAATCTTAATCGGTTCATCTATAAAGAGACTTCTAAAGTGAAACCACTAGTATTGAACCCTTATTAGTAAAGCCATAGACGTACACATTTGAACAAAAAGATAATGGTTGGGAAAATAGTCCTTCCTACTTTGTTCTAGTATAAGGGTAGGAACGACCTCAATGTGGTAGCATCCCCCTTTATAACCAATTCGAAGTTTTTTCCTGGAAGTTTTAGGATAGGCCGGTCCAGGAACAACCATGGGGCAGGATCAAGCTTGAAAGGAATGGACGGGCATAGATGGTTACCTTCTAAAGCTAGGGAAAGCCCGTTGATGTAGGATTCTAGTAGAAGAGAGGGTGTGGAATAGATCAAATGGCACTCAGTTCATATCTTTGAGTTCGAACCTGTTGTTGATGATTCTGTCATGGATGAGTGATGCGCGTTTTCTTTGCACGCAAAATTAATCCCCAAGTATTAAGGATATCAATTGCAGCTTAAGCAAGCGACCAAGTGAATATCGAACCCAAAGGACGGCGTATTATCAATTTAATTATTATCTAAATTAATTAAGACAAGTTGGCAATTAAGTTTGAGGTTTAGGATGATTAAACTAATAAACAAGTAATTAAAATAACAAATAAAATAAATATCACTTGAAGAATACGAAAGTGGATCAAGTAGGAGAATAGGTAGCTCTACGATAATTCAGTTTTACTCATTAACTTCCCTTCCATGTGTCAATGTCCGACTCTGGCTTGTGGAATATAGACGCATCACTAAACCATGCATATCTACTCTATAGACACAAGTAAACATGCGTGTAACACGTGTGAATAACCTCGGAGCAAGAGATATAATTTTACCCCCCTTTCTAGGTACTATCAGTATCAATTATTTCCCCCTAGGATTGGTACTCTAACCCGATATGATCTCCCTTTATAGGTACTATAAAATTATCCTCTTTATCCTACTTATTAACCCGAATTCAATTCAATTAATAAGTATTCATATAAGATAGTTCTAATAAGACTTCGGAATCCCTTCACTTAGAATTATAACTTAAAACCCTGCTCAACAGTGAACGCACTCAATCAATAACCAAGATATGTATTCAGACTCTACACAACGATTATTGATGCACAAAACGACTATGAGTATGGATTAAAAAGGCACAATCTTATATAAAATAAACCACAAGTAGTGTTGTACGGAGTATACACATGGAAGTTCAATTAACTAGATAAAACCTTCACAACCCTAGTTCTACCAAAAAGACTCTAGCCCATGGTGTTGTAGGAAACACACATGGGTGTTGGATAGATCTTACCCGGATGTCCGAAAAATACAAGATAAATTAGGAAATGAATAAACCCTAGATGTGGCGTCATCGCGTCCTTCTCGCTCTTGAATCCTCCTCTTGGTTCTCCTCTTGATTCCACAAACGAATCTTCAAAGTGATGGATGGATGGAGGAAAAGATGTGGATGATGGTTGGGGGGTGATCCCCCCTTGTGGGGTGTTGTATGTTGTGGCCTCTCTTCTCCTCTCTTGTATTGTGTTGTGTTCCTCTTCTTTTTATGATGTGATCTACACCCCTTTTTATATTTGTGAGCTCTCCTTGTAGGTCTTGGAAAGGACCCAAATTTAGGCATATGTCAAATTTGGTAAGAGACATGCGTTAAATTTGGTAAAAGAGATCCGGATAAATAAGGTAGTTTTCGGAAATTCTCAGAAATTCTCGCCAACAGCTGCGCGACTTCACGATTCTGAGCATAACTTCCTCGTCCAACCTCCAATTTGAGTGATTTTTGCGCTCACATGATCCTCTTTTCCTTGGCTTTCTCTGAATATAAAGATATTACCAAAACTCCAAGAATTGAATCTATAACAATCCATGGAAAGTAGCACATCAGTTCTGTTCGGCACAGCTCGCGCGACGTCACCACTTTGCTCATAACTTCTGATTGGGATGTTCTTTACACCAAAAGACCCTCTCTTCTGTACTTTCCAACCATATATCACAAATCCAATTCAGAGCTCCACATCAATACAGAATAATTACACAAGTTGGACATGCGTTTATCAGCATTCTTGCACAAATTGCACCTTTTCTCAAACCTGGCTCTTTTGATCCTTTTTCTACCTAAAATACAATAAAACACCTCAAGTGCACCTTATTCTCATATATAATGAATATAAGACCATTGTGCTAATATATGACACAATAATACTCATAAAAAAGGTGTTCAATTGGACACTAAAACACGCTTATTTTCACTTTCAACAAACCCCCAAACTTGCCCGTTGCTCGTCCCGAGGCAACAAAATAAAGATAAAGAGAAAGACTAAGAAAATTAGCGGGGAAACAAGGACTATGACCAATACCCATTCAAAATACAATTGTCCTCAACTTAGGTCATGCAACTCTCATTATATGTAATAATCAATTCATAGCATACAAGTTAAGACAATCACCACCAATTCAAATGCTCCATCAACATGTTCTCACGGGAAGTATATATATGATCTCTCACTCAAGTGTAACATATGTACACTTATGGGTTAATGTGTTTACGCTCAAATTCAATTCAAGTGCATGCGTAATCATAAGCTTGCTAAACGTCTCAAACTTTCTACCACTAAAATTATGATTCGATAATGGGATCAAAAAGGACTTTTCTTTTGGATGTAATGTTGGCTCTTTGATAAGGGTAGGAAACATATGGATAAAGTGACTCAATTAGTAGAGAATTAAAACCGAAGATCTTATGTACTGCAGATTTTTACACTTCAAGGCTATCCAGCTTCATGCTCTTCATATTTTATTTTCTCTCCTTTCCTTCAAGCTCAACATACTTTTTCTTTTCTTCAAGCACATCATTTTTTCTCTCGAGGTACCAGTTTCGGGCACTACCTCATGCATCCTCCATAGGGTACTAGATTTAAGCACTACCCTAGGGTTTTTGATTCCATGGAGTACTAGATTTAAGCACTACTCCATGCTTCTCCTTAGATGCATTATCATAATCCATCACTATTATTTTCAACACCAATTTCATTCCTTCCCAAATTGTTATCAAGCACCATTAACACACTTTGACAGCATTTAATTCTCCACTAAATATAGGAATTTAAGGCTCAAATAGGATATCAAAGTGGCTATCTTCGTAGGTTGCCAAAGAAATAAGGCTTTTAGGCTCAACGGGGCTAACTACGGATATATAATTATTTGGTAGGGAATTATTTGGCTAAGTGACTCATAAATTCAAGGATGACCTAAAATCATCTCCCATCATCTAACACACATGTAGTTTCAAGTAAGACAAGAGGCAAGTTCTAGAATACATACACAAGAACGATACTCACCAGAAAAGAAATATCATGTGATTATGTACATGATCAACGAGGCTCAAAATCTCACATGGGTTTTTAACAAGTAACAGAGCACTTTTCATGGTAGGTAATATCCTACAAGTACACATAGAACTTCATATCACAATATAACTCAAGTACACTTCCTTCATCAATTTCAAGAGCATATGAATTTCAAAGATAATTTTAACAATATAAGCTCACATGGATCACCACCATAAACTCAATCCTTCCACTCCATGAATTAAAAGCACATATAAAAATTAAAAAAAGGAAACGAGGGCACCTGATTTTTCTTCAACGTACGCACGAGCTCCTCGAGTCAAAGCCTCAATGTAGAACTCGTCTTGCCACTCTTTTACCTTTTTCTATCATCAAAGCTCAAACAAACTCATCATCACAGGATTCATCAATAATAAAATAGGAGAACTATAAGAAATAATTAATTGACTATCTAAGCAACTCCACACACTAGAAACACCACTAAACACTAGGCAAATTGCAAAAAATCGACACATCAAAACCGATTAAAGTTTCAATATACCGCAAAAAATCAACTCCCCTAGCAAACATTACAAAGAAAAGATTATATTCTTGGTGATTCAATGAGGTAATAACATCACACCCCCCAAACTTAGTAAAAACGTAAGTTGAAACTAAGTTTGCAAAGATGTAATTGCCGAATAATAAGCACCTTAAATATAAAAATTTCTTACTCACACGAAAGAAATAAAGCAATAAAATGGAAGGGCAAGCCCCCAACAGGCGCTCATGTTTAACGTCGTAGAGTCACGACGGTAGAGGACGGTCTTCTCGCATCCTCACCTTTAAATACTTTCTTTCCCTCTTCTTGTCTACACTCAACACCTCACCTTTCTTGGTCACAAAAATATGATCATTGAAATTTTCTTCCTCCCATGGCTGTCTAGACTTCTCCTTGTCAACCTTTCACTTAAATTCAGAATCACCTGTCTTAGAAAAATCAAGATTAAACAAGTTAGAAACCATATCAATGCTCTTGCACGATTGAGTCTCCATGGGCATCTTCATTGCATGATCAAGAGAGAAAACCACATCTTCATTATCCATCTGCAGTCTAAGCTTCTCCGCTCTCAACTTCCTTGCTCTTTCCCACTTCTTCTCTATTGTAAGCTCAGTATTCTGCTCATGTAATGGTACTGGAGTAACATCAACATCATACGGAGCATTCGGCGCAGAAACGGGTACGTTCTGAGAGGATTCGACCTGGGGTACTGGTCAAACCAGGTACATAGTGGTCGAACCAAGCTCCTGGAAGTCCATTCTCACTTTTTCAGTTTGGGTTTGACCTGGGTTCGACCTGTTCGACAGGTCGAACCAGGCACGTAGTGGTCGAACCGATCATTTGGAAGGCTGTTCTCACTTTGAAGTCGTGGTTCGACCTGGGTTCGACCTTCAGGATAGGTCAAACCACTTTCCCTCAGGTCGAACCGGCTTACTGTACTATCTCTACCTCCCAGTTCGACCAAAGTTCGACCAGATGGTTTGGTCGAACCATGTCCGTCGTGGTCGAACCGTTATTGCGACAAAACAGGGTGCTCCGGACATTGAGGTTCGACATGGGTTCGACCTTCAGAATAGGTCGAACCACCCTTGCTTTGGTCGAACCGATAATCTGGAAAAACAGAGTGCTCCGCATGGTATGGTTCGACCTGTAGGCCAGGTCGAACCAGAGGCTGGTTGGTCGAATCGCTGCCTGGATATGTCCATTTTTTATTTCGGCCTCATCGGTCCTACGTACTGTGTTCCAGACCTCAATGTGATGGCATTATTTTCCAATGTTTGTGTCAATTGATTCACATTCGCGGTCATCTGCCCCATCATCAAGGTAAGGTCCTTCAACTGCTTAGATAAATCTGCACGATCAACATTCATGGTATCCTCAAGATGATCAATCCTTGCATCATTCTCAGCCATGTATCGATGGAAGGTATCTTCAACACTCTTCACTTCTTGCTGCTTCATATTAGGCCCCCTTTGTGTCAACTCTGTGATCTGCCTCTGCTGGAACTCTAGTAGCTTGTTGATGTTAGCTAGACTAGAGACGATCTCATCATCCCTATTCGGCTTCACCACTTGATGTTCAACCTGCGCTACCTCGCCAAGTACATATGATCCTCTATCTCTCTCTATTGGCCAGTCACGTGAATTCATAGAGATGTCTTCAAATAACTTTTCTGCTTCAAGTGTTGTCTTTGATAACAGCGCTCCTCCTGATGATGCATCAATAAAAACACGCGACTCACAATCCAATCCATAGTAGAAGATACTTATGTATTCAGCCTTCGGCATTCTATGCTGTGGACACCTCTTGAGCATGTCTTTAAACTTGTCCCACGCCTCATAAAATTTCTCACCCTGATTCATAACAAATCGAGTGATCTCTTGCTTCATTCTTAAGATCCTTGAGGGTGGCATGTATCTCTCCAAGAACTTCTGCTGCAGTTGGTCCCATGTATTGCAATCGGCTGGATCAAGGGTCTCATACCAAGCTTCCGCCTTATTAATTAAAGAGAACTTGAATAAGGCGATCCGCCTAGCATTATCATTCGCTCCACTGCCCTTTTGAGTGTTTGCATAACCAAGAAATCTTCGGAGATGCTGATATGGATCTTTAAAACAACCTCCAGAAAAGGGATTCTTCTCTACCATGTTAATAAGAGCGGGATTTATCTCAAAATCATTATCTTCCCCCTTGCTCCTATCAACCCCATGTTGACATTCCCAAAGTTCGTGAAAATTTCATGAATGGAAACATTATCCGAATTCTGCCTTGCTCCGGCCATGTTCAGCTCAATGTGTTATTTGCTCTTTTCCTTCCTCTCATTTTTTTCAAGCGCACAAGTAATTCGGAAAAATTCAAGGTTAGATAGAAATAAATAATCACAAATAAAAGAAAAAGAAAAAAAATCTTAATCAGCTAGAAATAATAAAATCAATAATAACAGCCGTCCCCGACAGCGGCGCCAAGAACTTGATGCGCGTTTTCTTTGCACGCAAAATTAATCCCGAAGTATTAAGGATATCAATTGCAGCTTAAGCAAGCGACCAAGTGAATATCGAACCCAAAGGACGGCGTATTATCAATTTAATTATTATCTAAATTAATTAAGAAAAGTTGGCAATTAAGTTTGAGGTTTAGGATGATTAAACTAATAAACAAGTAATTAAAATAACAAATAAAATAAATATCACTTGAAGAATACGAAAGTGGATCAAGTAGGAGAATATGTAGCTCTAGGATAATCCAGTTTTACTCATTAACTTCCCTTCCATGTGTCAATGTCCGACTCTGGCTTGTGGAATATGGACGCATCACTAAACCATGCATATCTACTCTATAGACACAAGTAAACATGCGTGTAACACGTGTGAATAACCTCGGAGCAAGAGATATAATTTCACCCCCCTTTCTAGGTACTATCAGTATCAATTATTTTCCCCTAGGATTGGTACTCTAACCCGATATGATCTCCCTTTATAGGTACTATAAAATTATCCTCTTTATCCTACTTATTAACCCGAATTCAATTAATAAGTATTCATATAAGATAGTTCTAATAAGACTTCGGAATTCCTTCACTTAGAATTATAACTTAAAACCCTGCTCAACAGTGAACGCACTCAATCAATAACCAAGATATGTATTCAGACTCTACACAACGATTATTGATGCACAAAACGACTATGAGTATGGATTAAAAAGGCACAATCTTATATAAAATAAACCACAAGTAGTGTTGTACGGAGTATACACATGGAAGTTCAATTAACTAGATAAAACCTTCACAACCCTAGTTCTACCAAAAAGGCTCTAGCCCATGGTGTTGTAGGAAACATACATGGGTGTTGGATAGATCTTACCCAGATGTCCGAAAAATACAAGATAAATTAGGAAACGAATAAACCCTAGATGTGGCGTCATCGCATCCTTCTCGCTCTTGAATCCTCCTCTTGGTTCTCCTCTTGATTCCACAAACGAATCTTCAAAGTGATGGATGGATGGAGGAAAAGATGTGGATGATGGTTGGGGGGTGATCCCCCCTTGTGGGGTGTTGTATGTTGTGGCCTCTCTTCTCCTCTCTTGTATTGTGTTGTGTTCCTCTTCTTTTTATGATGTGATGTACACCCCTTTTTATACTTGTGAGCTCTCCTTGTAGGTCTTGTAAAGGACCCAAATTTAGGCATATGTCAAATTTGGTAAGAGACATGCGTTAAATTTGGTAAAAGAGATCCGGATAAATAAGGTAATTTTCGAAAACTCTCAGAAATTCTCGCCAACAGCTGCGCGACTTCACGATTCTGAGCATAACTTCCTCGTCCAACCTCCAATTTAAGTGATTTTTGCGTTCACATGATCCTCTTTTCCTTGGCTTTCTCTGAATATAAAGATATCACCAAAACTCCAAGAATTGAATCTGTAACAATCCATGGAAAGTAGCACATCAGTTCTGTTCGGCACAGCTCGCGCGACGTCACCACTTTGCTCATAACTTCCTCGTTCGGAATCTGATTGAGATGTTCTTTACACCAAAACGACCCTCTATTCTGTACTTTCCAATCATATATCACAAATCCAATTTAGAGCTCCACATCAATACAGAATAATTACACAAGTTGGACATGCGTTTATCAGCATTCTTGCACAAATTGCACCTTTTCTCAAACCTGGCTCTTTTGATCATTTTTCTACCTAAAATACAATAAAACACCTCAAGTGCACCTTATTCTCATATATAATGAATATAAGACCATTGTGCTAATATATGACAATAATACTCATAAAAAAGGTGTTCAATTGGACACTAAAACATGCTTATTTTCACTCTCAACAATGAGGGTTCGAAGGAGATGCACAACTTGCTTTCTTATTCTTAGTTAGAAAAAGGAGTTACTACGCAAAGGGATTTAGAGATGGGATATTGCTCGAAACTACATCCAGAATTTTTCCAATCCTTATGTAGATAAAAAATGATGAATGGGATTGTTACTTCTCTTTTCATTCCAAATTCAAGAATACGACTGAAGGGATAATCGTCTAGGTCTTAATGTGAAAGAAAAAAGCCGCCCATCATTTTATTGGTTTGACTTGATTAGTCAAATGCGAACGGGGAAAGGACAATTATTCAGCGCACTAAAATCTAGTGGATCTGGTTACTATCTTGCAGGATTCGCTTTGTGGGTGGATGGAGAATGCAATACTTCGACAGGCTTACCAACCAACTTGGACTTTTTGATTATTATTCCTGCTTTCACTTGAATTTCAAAATCCAGCTTGCTTTGCTGTGATCATTATCTAAATTCGTATGAGTTCATTTTTTCTTACGCTTTTTGCTCATTTTGACTTTATTCTCTCATGGGTTTTTATCTAACTTTGAAATGTTAATCTTCACTCCACCACCTTCTTCACCAATTTTTTTTCCATTATTTTTGTTATCTTTACCCTATATAATCATTCGATGTTATTCATAAACTCTTTTTTTTAAGATTCTCGTAAGAAATATATTTGCGTAACTAATCTTTTTTTTTTCAGATTTATACGAGACTAAGTGTTATGGTGAGAAATTTTCAAAGGTTGTATTGATTTTTCCCCCTTTCTTCTAACATATTTGATATCATTTTTGTAATGAGTTGGTCTTTTGTGTCCCCGAGTGCACAAGGTGTGTAAGGGTACAACATTTTATTTAAAGGGTATACACTTAATTAATAAGGGTATAATTTTTTAAATAAAAAGATTGGTTGAAATATGAATAGCATAAATGTTTGATTAAAAAAAAATTTTCTGCAGGAATTAAGGTACATATTCTTATACTAAAGGGTGTACCATCTAATACTAAAGAGTATATCTTCCGAAAAATGCGGAATTTTGGGGCACGATGTCCCCGGGGACACACAAGTTTTAGCCTTTTTTAATATATATATATATATATATATATATATATATATATATATATATATATATATATATATATGCTAATTTATAATGAGTTTATTTTGTTCATTTAATAGAGTTTTTTTGTTATTTCTTTCTAACTTTTAATTTATGATATTATTTTTACTTTCATTTTATGTTTCATTTTATGGTTAATTTATGCTATGAAATCTAATGAGTATAGTTACATGATTAATATTTATTATATACTTTGTTAATAAATTGATTTGATTTATGATAATTATTTAATGTTCATTTTACTAGTAATATCCATCTCGTGCATTATACGATCATGCGTTTTTATAACATAAGTATATCTTGACTTAAAATTCATCTTAACTTGCATTTTATATAATAGGAATAATTACTGTGTAATACACATTACCCAGCATTATTGTTATTAGATACATACAACTTAAATGATTACTGATAGCTACAAAAAAGTTTAATGATATATCCAGTATACCCTCAATTTTAATATTCAAATCTTAATAAAATCTCATTATCCATTTTTCTTATTTCAAATGATCGGGAATGCCTCTCTCTCTCTCTCTTTGATTAAAATTCTTCTTTTGCGTGGTGGATGAATCTAGGGTTCCTGCGCGGTGCAACGATGGTAAAATTAGATTTCACTCCTTCCGGCCAATCAAAGGTGGGGACTTTTTCTATTCTGATCCCAACTTCTATCATAGGAAGATTCATGAGTGCTCGATCTAATTATTATACGCCTTCTACAGATCTGCGGCGAGCAACGCGACTGCATTAGTGATTCCAGCAGCGGCCGAGACGATGCTTCAGATCTGCATAGATGGTGATTGTCCGCGACTTTGTAGTAAGCCTGTGGTGATGTAGTGATGGTGGGCTGTTGGTATGACGATCGGCAACAGCAATGGGCAAATCATCAGCAAACATGGTGGCGCGATTTCCTGAAAGGGGCGGTACGAATTTAGGAGAAGGAGCAAGGAGGAGATTACATACAAAATTAATTAGGCTTTTTTTTGGGAGAAGAACATGGTGTTTTGATTTCAGCCAAGTTTACATTTACAGATGTTCTCTTGACTTTAATCTTTACAATTGCTCGAACATGGATTCATATATGAATCATTTTAACAAAATTTCTTAATTGAAGTTGTTCCCAATAACGACTGTGAAGTAGAGTCAAATGACAAGTACTTAGAAAATTTGTAGGTATCATTCTCCCATGGGGAAGGTTCGGTCATTGTTGGTCGTGGGACGGTTGGAGAGGTGGACGTTGGTGTCGTGGGTGATGAGTGGATAATCGTCTAAATCGAGGTCGTCGACCAATTTCCAGTCATAGATAGTGAGTGTCTGAGATTTTATTCTTTTCTTTATTTTGGAGGATGGGTTCTTGAGTGGCTACATTCATGGAGAATTTACAGCATTTCATCACTATTGTGATCTTAATAATTTTTGTAAGAGAGAGACGATGATTTGTGATGGTATTTAATGGGAAGACTCGTGGAAGAAATGGGGAGTTCCAGCTGTAGGTCACACTCATTTCAAATTGTTGGGTTGAACCAAAGTAAATCTAGCCTTATTTAGTACTTCTGTATTACTCTCTTGTTTGTGTAACCAGAGTAGTTCTAGATGTGAAGTATACTTTCTCTTAACGAAATTTTCTTGTAATACAGATATTAATTTCAATCTTGAAAAATAAAAATTTTATTGCACACAATTTTTTTTACACATGACATTTGCTACACACAAACTTTTATGCCGCATATAGTATTTGCTGCACACCAACTTTTATGTGCACATCATTTTTTTGTTCATATAATAATTATGCTGCACACAAATTTTTTCGCTGTACATAACTGTTGGTGTTCGATCATTTGGTTAACGTGAACCGTTAGGGTTCTATGCATTTTTAAATCAGCGAAAGCAAAAAAATATAGAAACGTATTACCTTTCACTAGGGTATGTTGAAGAAGAGAGATTCTCGCCGGCAGCATGCGCAGCCTCACGGTTTTAGGCATAACTTCCTCATTCGATCTTCGAATTGAGTGATCTACATGCCAAAACGATCCTATCTTCTGTGGATTTCTAATGGTGTATCACACGTATAGTTTGGAGTTCAACACATTTTTAGAAAAATCGTGGAAGTTGAAAAATAGCAGCATCATACAACCTTATGATCTTCTACTGTATTCTCAAGTCTAATCTCGACGTCGTGTAGGCAACGATCTTTGAGATCTTCGAGATCTACTCTCCTTCCTTCTGGCATGTGTTAGGCGCAGATAATTAGGGTTCTGGATAGCTGAGATGACTTATATATGGGCTACAGCAGGGACCAGGAGGAGAAATTAGAGTCGGGCCTCCATTGGGCTTAAGCATCCAAGTTTAGCCCAAAATTTATACTTAAGTCCAATAATAATATATTCCACTAAAATATTATTATTGCACTGCCGCTCTAATCCCAAAATTACATTTTGAGCTCCTTCTTATTATGAGCCCGACAGTCTCCCCATATTTAAGATATACAATGCCCATTAATTAATTAAGTTACTGTCTACTCCATTAATTAATATCTCATCCGAGAGTAGTACCACTCAACCTTGTTATCATGCTGGAATAAATCCACCTGCAGGGTTTACATGACAATCCTTATGAGCTCCTCAAGGGGACATCATCAACCTATTTAATAGGACACGGATTCCTTCTACAATCAACAGCACACCATAGAGACAGCACTATTTCCCGACTCACCGAGTTTATTGATTTAATTACATGTAAATCTCACCCATTGATGAATCAAAGAAATATATACTGCCTTACGTGTCGAGGTTATTGTATAGGAATTAAGAGCACGAACATCCATAATAACTGAGATCAAGTTCTCCTATATAGTCAATATAAATCGAATGATCTCAAGCGGTCTTGCTCAATACATACAAAGTGCACTAATGTTATTATATAGTTAAGACAAACTAATACCAAATCACACTACAACCATCCCGATAGAGAGTCCCCGTCTATCTCGGTTGTGAGCATCTATTTATACTTTATAAGAAAACCAATAATATGATCTTCCGCGTGTTGTCGCACAACATATTATCTACAGTATAAGTAAGTGGACTATTGCATCGGACATATAAATAAATTATAAGATGCAATCATTTGATCATATGATTCTCATTTCAAATTCATTGTTTAAACATTGTTCATACAAAAAGCTAGACTTTTAGTATACAATCTAACAATAACAATTTTACACAAACTTTTATGCTGCACATAATAGTTTTACACAAAGTTTTACATTGCACATAACAATTTTAGAGCAACGTAATTTAACGAAATGTATTATTTAAGATAACCTCATAGTTTTCTCACCTAATTAAGCTCCACACAAACTCAATACTGCACGTAAACTAGTTAAGCTGCACACAAACTTCAATGCTGTACGTACAAAAAAATGCTGCACACATAATTTACAGATTGAATTGTAGGAAAGAGAAAAAATTGATTTTAGAGGCGTAATTTTAGGAAAGAGAAGTTTTAAAGATCATGCCTTATCACTACTTACCTTATTATCTAATATTTAATAATTATCTTGTAATAAGGGTAATAATGGGATAACACAATATAATTATGTACTTGATAGCTATATTCTTTTATGAATGTATCTAATAATAATATGTTGGTATAGCATAAACCTATTAGTAAGTGTCCCTATATAATATAATCCCTCAATTTCTACGTATGATTCTTTTTAGCAATACGAAAATTGAGACACAGTGCATTTTAAATATATAACGAAAAAAAGTAATGACAAATATTGACCATCCATCCATACTACATATGTTCCTTTTTAGCAGTAAGAAGATCAGAAAATAGTGTCGTGCGTTGCACGTCCATGAATTTTTGTCAAATAAATAGCTCTTAACTAAAAATATACCTTAAATTATTTTTATATAATATACTCACTCCATAATAAATGTTATGTAGACTCGTGGGGTATAGGATACTAAAAATCACTATGGTAAAATCTTAATTTCACCATTGAAAAGAACAATATTCCCAATCGGTAAATGGTAAACCCTCGGGGTACAATATGCCCTAAACCACTGGGTAAGAGTATACCATAAACCACATGAGTAAAGTTGTAATATCACAATTGAAACAAATACTAAACCCTGCCGATAAATATTAAATCCTCGGGGGACATTATGTCCTAAACCACTGGGTAAAAGTATATCATAAAGCACATGGGTAAAATCGTAATTTTACCCTCGAAATGAACACTAAACCCTACAGATAAATATTAAACCCTCGCGTAGGGATGGAGACGGGTAGGGTACCCCGCTTATTTTGGGTACCCGTACCCTTATCCAATTAAAAAAAAAATTACTCGTACTCGTACCCGTCCCGTTAAAAAATTTTATTATGGTACCCATACCCGTCTCATACCGGTTTACCAATTAGGACTTAAATATATACTGATCCCCTATATGGGCTTTATGTATTTATAAAAAAGACGGATTCATCACTAAATGCCCATTAAAGCACGCTATTGTGGTGATATAATTATAAATATAAACTGCACAATTTAATAGTTGCAGATGAGAAATGTAAAGGCTTCTGGCCTTGATTAAGCACTAGTTATAAGGGGGTATTATTGTAATAATGATACGCAAGAGCCAAATTTAAATTAAATAATTTTATGTCCACAAATTAGCAAAATATTTGTTGGAATTTCATAATAAATTATTCACTGAGTGTGAATATAAAGAATCTGATGTTCCACATATCTGATGTATGTATCTCACGTTTATTCCATTTGGCTGTAATCGAGTAGCCAAATTTTAAGCTCTTATAATCTCAGTGAAACGATTGTATAATGGACTTATTCTTTGTCCAATTTGTGCATACATCAATAAAAATTCAACTTTTGTCATAACAATTAGAAAATTCGATCAATATTTTTCTTTAAATCTCTTGAACATATTAGGAGATTTTATTCCAACTTCAATATATGAATATCATAAAGAATTTCCTTCAAGAAAGTTTCACAAATTTATCCATGTGAATTAAAGAGGAAATAATATCATTTTGTATTTCACAAATACAACAAATATAAACATTTGGCTCATCTATGTTGCCCAATTAACCCAATTTCTCATGCCATAATATACATATATTTGGGTCTAATAACTTTAAAATCATTGCAACATGTAAACAATTTAACTAATACAACCACTTCATTACATATGACACAATTTGATGAAAGGAGAAAAAATTGTTACTTAAATGTATGACGTGCTTTAGGCACCACTTCTAATTTTATAAAATTAGATATCTTATAAATTAAGATCACACTTGATCATCTTCATAATCTACGAGCTCAAACCTCAAAAGATCTTGCACCATAGCCCAGTGGTTATGCCATGTGATCTTGCAAATAAAGTCGTGGGTTCAAACCCTATAACTCATACTAGTTATAGTTAAAAAAAATTCTTTGCTTCAGGCAAATTCATATAATCATATTGTTGGATTGTATACTAAAAGTCTAGCTTTAGTATGAACAATGTTATAACAATTTATTTAAAATGAGAATCATATGATCAAATGATTGCGTCTTATAATTTATTTATATGTTCGATGCAATAGTCCACTTACTTTATACTGTAGATAATATGTTGTGCGACAACACGCGAAAGATCATGTTATCGGTTTTCTTATAAAGTATAAACAGATGCTCACAACCGAGATAGACGGGAACTCTCTATCGGGATGGTTGTAGTGTGATTTGGTATTAGTTTGTCTTGACTATAGAATCACATTAGTGCACTTGTGTGTATTGAGCATGACCACTTGAGATCGTTCTACTTGTACTGTCTATATAGAAGAACTTGATCTCAGTTATTATAGATGTTCATACTCTTAATCCCTATACAATAACCTCGACACGTAAGGCAGTATGTATTTCTTTGATTCATCAATGGGTGAGATTTACATGTAATTAAATCAACAAACTCGATGAGTTGAGAAATAGTGTTGTCTCTATGGTGTGCTATTAATTGTAGAAGGAATCCGTGTCCGTTATAGGTTGATGATGTCCTCTTGAGGAGCTCATAAGGATTATCATGTAAACCCTGCAGGTGGATTTATTCCGGCATGATAATGAGGTTGGGTGGTACTACTCTCGGATGAGATATTAATTAATGGAGTTGTCAGTAACTTAATTAATTAATGGACATTGTATATCTTAAACATGGAGAGACTAACGGGCTCATAATAAGAAAGAGCCCATAACGTAATTATGGGATTAGAACGGTAGTGCAGTAATAATATTTTAGTGGTATATATTATTATTATTGGACTTAAGTATAAGCTTTGGGCTAAGCTTAGATACTTAAGCCCAATGGAGGCCCAACTCTAATTTCTCCTCCTGGTCCCTGCTGTAGCCCATATATAAGTCATCTCAGCTGTCCGAAAACTCTAATCTATGAGATTAATCATGCTTAACACTGTGAGGAGGGTGAGGGAATAGCAGAATGAGAAGATCTCGAAAATTCTTGCCCACACGACGTCGAGATTGGACTTGGGAATACAGCAGAAGATTGAAAGGTTATTTGCTGCTGTTGTCCACCACTTTTTACGATTTTTATAAAATTTTACAGATCTCAGAACAAGACGTGTGATATACTGACGGAAAGACACGGAAGAGAGGATCATTTTGGCATGTAGATCACTCAAATCCGATATTGGATGAGAGAGTTATGCCCAAAACGGTGAGGCTGCATAGGCTGATGGCGAGAATTCATCGTCTTCAACATACCCTGGTGAAAGGTAATATGTTTCTTGTTTACTTGCTTCCGCTGCTTGTTAAAAATGTATGGAAGCCTAACAGTTCACGTTAACCAAACGATCAAACGTCAACACATATGACTCACATTGATACATTTTTTTTCATTATTTTGTACCTAATGATATCAACCAAATGTTTTGGTATACAAAATATATGAGACAAATGATAATTATATCCATATTTATAGCAATTCTACTTCTGGAGCATTGTTAATTGTTGAATAAAATTTATGTTTTGTGCATGAATTTTGTTTAACTCATTCTATAATTTGTGGGTCATTATTGTGATGTCTTTAACCTCAATGATCTGCTAGAGCAATTTTGGATGTCTCATCCACCTCGATAAGATCAATTTTAATTTATTCGACCACAACCTCTTGTTTATCATCAAAATCATAACACGTGCTTTAGGCACTAGTTTTGGACTATAGTATTTCATTAACAATAAGTTATGTTTTTCTGCTAGTAATAATGCAGAAAATTTGGAATACTTTATGTAATGTAAAATCAAGTAATATTTTGTAACTGATTTAAAATTTTAAAATCCAAAATTCAGTCAATCATATTGAGTCTGATGGAAAATTATCACAGTTTGTTGATGATCCTTGAAGGATTGTCATATATTAAATGAATCATCTAGCTTTTTGAAAAATAAAGAATTTCAATCAACCCAAGCTCGAAACTTCGGCAAGTAGTTCAAGATTTAAATGAAATCATTTTTTAATAAATACTCATTGTTAGAGATTATAAAGAAGCATATTATTGATTATGTCTTCTAGACATTAACCATTTAAAATTTTGAATAATAATTTACATGAACCGCAAGAGGTAAGATGGTTAATATTAGATCCACATTAAGTATTTTTGCTATCATTGGTGAGCTCGTCAAATTTTCTCTTTATTAATGTCAAATATTTTCACAAAAATATAACTATCACGTATTCCTTTTACATAAAGTCGCGAGTGTGTGAATATATATAAACATATACACAATGATAAATTTTGTCATGAGTCTATCAAAAAGAATAATGATGTGAATTATAAAGAAATGAAAATATTTTTAAAACTTTCCAAAAAGTATTGATCATATGTTGTGCATGTTTCTATTGATTTAATCTATACCGCACACCTTGCAAATCTCACATGCATTTAATATATAAATAAATATGCCAACCGTTTCTATAAATTTAAAGAAAAATAATATAACAACATCAAGTTTTATTTCATGTTCAATCTTAAACATATTTTTTAATATTTAAAATAAATAAATAATTGATCATCCATAAGAAATGACTAAACACATTCTTATAGTATTACATAATGTGAGTAATTTGGTCTTCTGGACATTTTTCTGTATGTATTCCACGTCATTAAAAGATACAATGGTAATCCTTTGCAAAATTTCATATTTTTTTATATGAAACTAATAAAATATTATGTACGCATATCTCTGAAATCTTAAGTAATCTCATCTTCTCTAGTAAAATAATATTTTATTTTCTATTTATTAGAAAAATTTTAGTAATCATGTGTCACAAGTTTACTCCAAAATTTTATTACTTAAAAAAAATAACGGACACATGTATCATAACTAGGGAAAAAAAATGATCACTTTCAGATATATATATATATATATATATATATATATATATATATTATCCCGATAATATTTATCATGATTATAATAGATTTAAGAAAAACCTATGGTGCTTTTGAAAAATAAAAGGGACCGAAAAATTATAACCATTCACAACAGTAGATAAACATGTTTCATATTTTCATAATCTGATGTTCATCCCATTAAAATTTTCCTTATTTGTTCGCTTTAAATTAAACAATAATAAATAAAATATTAATTTGCAGGCTCCAGCTATCAAGCTCAATCCAGAATCCAGATAAATATATTATCATAATTTGATAATAAAAAAATATGCAATAAAAATTTCAAAATAATACGAAGAGCCGTAAACCAGTTTTAATGAGGACAAACTATATCAAAAGTAAAAATTATGACAGCATACAAGATTACTGTTTATAAGCATAGCATTTCGATATTTTAATGAAATTCACGTCACTGTCCAAAAAAAAATCCACAAATCTTGTATCACAAAATTTTCAAAAAAAATCCAAAATATCATCGACAAAAAATCTTATGTCAAAACATATCCATGTTAAAAATTCACATAAATCAATTACTGGATATTTGTTTAAAAAAATGGTGATGGGTAGTTATATATAGACGATAGGAAGCGGAAAGAAAATAATATGTTCTTCATACTAAACTGTCACCGAAGAAAAGGAAGACTGAACACATCACCATTATTGATCATCGATTGGATTTAGGAATAGAAATAAATTACCTTTTAGAAAATACACGATTATTTTCAAGGGCAACATCTCAAATCTTTAATTTTTTTATTTACTGCTCAACATCAACTCTAAAGAGAATACGACAACATCAACTCTTAGGAGAACAATCGTGCTGATAACGTGTTATAATATTAATGAAAGAAAAGATAACAGCAGAATCAAAAAGAGAAGAGAGAAGAAAGAGAAGGGAGAGAAGAGCCAGAAAGGAGAGAGAGAGTTTTTCATTCTCATTCATAAACTGTTCATACACTACATATATACTACTCCACTCCCTATATAAGTAGAGAGTAGGCCATTCAATTATTAATGGCCACATCACTCTCATTATATTACAACAATTTTAAATTTACCGATAATTTATAAATTATTAGTAATATAGTTTTTAGTCTAATCGTGAGCACTTGTTAGATTAAATTAAACTCTTTAGATTTAATAATCAATTTTACTTATGACTTGTGTAATTTTCTTACAATCCGTTATCTTTGGTAGGTAATTTCTATTGGCGTTCGATCGTTTGGTTAACATGAACCGTTAGGGTTCCATGCAATCTATATCAGCGGAAGCAAGAATAAAGATTTGCATTACCTTTCACCAGGGTATGTTGAAGATGAGAAATTCTCGCCCGTAGCATGCGTAACCTCATGATTTTAGGCATAACTTCCTCATCCAATCTTCTATTTGAGTGATCTTTGCACCAAAACGATCCTCTATTCTGCGACTTTCAAATCATGTATCACATGACCAGTTTTGAGTTCAATAAGAATTCAGAAAACTCGTAGAAGTTGATGTTCAGGTTGCTAAAAACAACCTCTTAATCTTCTGATGTATTCCCTAGTCCAATCTTGACGTCGTGTGGGTGACGATTCTCAAGATCCTCTCATTCTGTAATCCTCCCTCAAACTCACGTGTTGTTAAGCGCAGGAATTAGGATTTTCAGATCACTAAGATGACTTATATATAGGCTACAACAGGAATCAGGAGGAGAAATTAGAGTTTGGCCTCCATTGGGCTTAAGCATCAAAGTTTAGCCCAAAAAATATACTTAAGTCCAATAATAATAATAATATATTCCACTAAAATATTATTATGGCACTGCTGCTCTAATCCCATAATTACGTTATGGGCTCCTTCTTATTATGAGCCCGACAGTCTCCCCGTTTTTAAGATATACAATGCCCATTAATTAATTAAGTTACTGACAACTCCATTAATTATTATCTCATCCGAGAGTAGTACCACTTAACCTCATTATCATGCTGGAATAAATTTACCTGTAGGGTTTACATGATAATCCTTATGAGCACCTCAAGGGGACATCATCAACCTATTTTATCGGACACAGTTTCTTTCTAGAATTAATAGCACACCAGAGAGACAATACTATTTCCTAACTAACCGAGTTTGTTGATTTAATTACATGTAAATCTCACCCATTGATGAATCAAAAAAATACATACTACCTTACGTGTCGAGGTTATTGTATAGGGATTAAGAGCATGAACATCCATAATAACTGAGATCAAGTTCTCCTATATAGTCAGTATAAATCGAACGATCTCAAGTGGTCCTGCTCAATACACACAAAGTGCATTAATGCGATTCTATAGTTAAGATAAACTAATACCAAATCACACTACAACCATCCCGATAGAGAGTCCTTGTCTATCTCGGTTGTGAGCATCTGTTTATACTTTATGAGGAAACTGATAGTATGATCTTCCGCGTGTTGTCGCACTACATATTGTCTACATTATAAAGTAAGTGGACTATTGCATCGGACATATAAATAAATTATAAGACGCAATCATTTGATCAATGATTCTCATTTCAAATATTGTTAAAACATTGTTCATACTAAAGCTAGGCTTTTAGTATACAATCCATTTTGATAAGAAAATCGAGTCATATAGATTTAATCAATGCTCGGATGGGCCTTGTGTATTGAAAAGAGTGATGGAAACGTGGTGGTAATTCTTGTATGTACGTAGATGGTATCTTGATCATTGGAGATAATGAAAGAGTATTGTCGATCGTAAGGGTATAGTTAATATAGCAGTATGAAATGAAGGACTTAAGAGAAGCAAAATATATTCTTGCGATCTTGGTGATAAAGATCACAAGATAGGATGTTGTGCTTATCTCAAGCTTTGTATAAATGATACAATCCTTACTCATTTTAGTATGTGACTTTATCTAAGAATTTGTGTCTTAAGGCACAAAAGAAGATAAAATAGATAAAGGCAGTTCCTCATACTTCGGCAATAAGGAAGCTTAATCTATATAATGCTATGCACGAGATTGGATATCTTTTTTGCCAATGGCATAGACAGTGGGTATCAATATAACCTGGAACAAGAACATTGAATTGTGGTAAGACATATTTGAAGTGCCTGAGAAGGTCTGGAAATTATATATACGCTTACCGGACATATTCGTTACTTCTTGGTTATGTATTTAAATCATGGGGACAGTAGTAAATCCACCTCAAGGTTACGTGTTTAATTTTTGAAGTAGATCCATAGTATGAAGGAGTGTTATATAGAAATATATTTCAGACTCCACCATGAATAAATGATAATATTGGAGCCTTGTGGCAGCCAAAGTATCTTTATGGTTCTAGAAACTTCGTAATGGACTTAGATGTAATTCTGAGTTTGTCCAAGGTTATCACAATTTATTGTAATAATATTGGTGCAGTTGCAAACTTGAAGAAATCACGAGCCCATATGGCCCTTAAACACATTGAGCGCAAGTACAACCTGATACGAGAAATCGTATGATGAGGGGAGGTTGTTGTCACCTAGATTGTATCGGATGATAACCTAGTAAATTCTTTTACAAGGACCTTAAGGCAAAATCTTTTGATGGTCATGTAGTGGGAGTGGTAATCAGATGTATGGCAGCGAATATGGCAGCATAGTATTTTAGTATAAGTGGAAGATTGTTGGATTGTATACTAAAAGTCTAGCTTTTTGTATAAATAATGTTCTGACAATATTTGAAATGAGAATCATGTGATCAAATGTTTGCAATAATATTGTTGCAAAATTCCATTTACTTTATACTATAGATAATGTGGTGTACGGCGTCACACGAAAGATTATATTATCAGCTCCTTATAAAGTATAAACAGATATTCACAACCAAGATAGACGGGGACTATCTATTGGTATAGTTGCAGTGTGATTTGGCATTAGTCTGTCTTGACTATAAAATTGCACTAGAGCACTTTCAGTATATTGAATAGGATCGCCCTTGAGATCGTTCAGTTTATACTGACTATATAACAGAACTTGATCTCTATTATTATGGATGTTCGTACTCTTAATCCATATACAATAACCTCAACACGTAAGCTAGTATTTATTTCTTTGATTCATCAATGGGTGAGATTTAATTATTAAATCAATATGCTCGGTGAGTTGGGAGATGGTGTTGTCTCTATGGTATGCTGTTGATTGTAGAAGGAATATGTGTCCTAACGGAATTGGTTGATGATGTCTCCTTGAGGAGTTCATAATGATTATCATGTAAACCCTGCAGGTGGATTTATTTCGGCATGGTAATAAGATTGAGTGGTACTACTCTTGGTAAATATATTAATTAATAGAGTTGTCAGTAACTTAATTAATTAATGGGCATTGAATCTTGAACACGGGAAGACTAACGGGCTCATAATAAGATGGAGCCCATAACGTAATTTGGGATTAGGGTGGTAGTGCAATAATATTTTTTAGTGGACTGATTTATTATTATTGGACTTAAGTATAAGTTTTGGTCTAAACTTTGATGCTTAAGCCCAATGGGAGGCCCAAACCCTAATTTCTCCTCCTGGTCCCTGTTGTAGCCTATAAATAGCCAATCTCAGCAGTTTAGTAAATTGATTCACATGCATAAAATTTTGAAAAAGCAGATTAGGATTGTAGATTGAGATCGTCTTGTAGGTCATTGCCCACACAACGTCAAGATGTGGCTTAGGAATACAACAGAAGATCGGAAGGTTGTTTGTTCCTGCTGCTGATGATCAACCTCTACATCAACCCTGGTTAAAGGTAATTCAATTCTATGTTTATACTTCCGCTGCAGTAGAATTGCATGGAACCTTAACGGTTCACGCTAACCAAAAGATCCAAATGCCATCAGTCTTGACATCTATTTGTTATACCTCATAATTCAATATGAGCAGCAATAAAATAAAAGAATCCGGATTGACTTAAACTTAGCTATCGACGGAAAGGTTTTCTCATACTCGAACTCACCCTTCTTTCTGAGTGTACAACGAGCCTTGTTTCAAAGTATTACCTTACCGTTTGATCATCTTTTATTTTGTAGAGCCACTTCCAATGGTTTTACCACCATTTCGCGGTTCTACAAGCACCCAGACCTAATTTAGAATCCATAGATTCTATTTTAGAGATCATTGCACTTTGCTAAGATTCTGCATTTCTATCTTGTAGTGCTTCGTCATATCCATGGGCCGATTTCATGTTTACTAAGAACCAAGTCTTACGACTCTCCCAAAATATAAATCTTTTAGGTTGTAAAACAATCCTCCCACTACGACAAAGCGCTACACGTAATTGTGTATTAGACGTATCACATGATGCAATTTACTTGTGGTATATCCTCTTGTACAATTGGTACTATACTTTGTGTTTTTCTCTTACTTCCTTTAAAACAATTCATATATGGGTTTGTGATTTATTACATAGTCATTTTTCAAAAATCTAGTGTTCGTGTTAACAAACATCCTTTGATATTTTGAACTATCAAATAAGACACCCTTTATTTTTCTATGATATCTCATAAACAGACAAACATCCTTACGACATGCTGTTTCTAGGAATACCCATTACATGAATTTAGTAATTCCAAATAACTCATCATCTATCTAACCATTTCCATAAGAATTCTATACTTTCTTTTCATCACACCAGTCGGCTGGGGTTAGCCCAGTGTTGAAAACTTGAGATTCAATCCCAACCTCTGATTAATAGCTCCTAAACTATCTCAAGAGGTACTCGCCAGTACAATTAAATCGTAATGACTTGATATAGATGACCCTTCACCGCATGTGCCATGCACTTTTGAATTAATCATAGTACTAAGACTTGCAGTGCATCAAAATATATCTAACCACCTCTTGCCTGGATAGTCTTAGGACCGCATAAATCAGAATGAACCAATTCCAACATATCTTTGGCTCTACACCCCTTTGCCTTGAAAAAGCAATCATGACCTAGTTTCAAATGCCAAAAGGTATGTTTTGTTCATATCTGAAGGTTCCTTTCTCTTATTAGGATTAGAAGACGCGTTATCATTACTATTATGTTGCATCGTGAGAGAAACATGATTTAAGAGTGTTCAAATTGTCCACCAATGTACCACAATAGATTATAACTCCATCCTTCATTATAATGACCATGTCATTTAAATAAAATGGAGTTTCCATATGTAAATGCATAGAAACTGAAATGAAATTCTTTCTATGAAAATGTACATAAAGACAATTTTTCATAATCAAACGTTTATTCCTATCAGAAGATAAATAAACAACTCCCGCTGCAATGACAACTACTTACATAGATTACCCATGTACTCAATAATCTCATCATCACTTGGTTACAGGCTTTTAGTGATTCCGGTATTGATAAGAGTGGAAATTAGCGTGTTTGAGTGTCCAATTTAACACCTTTTGATTGGAATTGTTGCATATATTATCACAAGTGTCTTATATTCATTATATGTGAGAATCAGGT